>CM022302.1:306390535-307626450 GCA_011799875.1 Thinopyrum elongatum | reverse complement strand
GGGGAGGGGGGAAAACAGAATAGCCGCACTGCGCCTGTCAAAAAAAAGAGTGCAACTGCCGCGTTTAGCGAGGCCGAGCCGTAGCAGGCGACGTCAGGCTTGCCACGGCCGTCGTATCCTGAGGCGAGTCTGTAACATGACTTGCCCCATTTTCTATCATTTAGGGGGGAAAACCAGCACCGCACCGAGGGGCATAGTTGTACTAACAATCTTTCCATGTAGCACTTGCACCATTATCTATCTTTTTAGGGGAAAAACCAGCACCGCACCGAGGGGCATAGTTGTACTAACACATCTTCCTTGTCTGGACAGCCCCATTATCTATCTTTAGGTGGTGGTGGGTGTGTGTGTGGGGGGGGGGAGGCCCCCCCCCGGTGGGGGGGACAGAATAGAATAAACGCAGGGAGATATTAAAAACAAGCAGTAAAGAGGCTTAGCGAGAGGGCCAAGCCGGGGGGACTGTGGTTGGGACACCCCCTCACCCCATCCGGCGAGGTCGATCAAGGAACGAGCCGTAGCAGGCGACGACGCGGGGTCGCATGCAGAGGCGAGTCGTAAATTGACTTGCCCCCCATTTCTATCTTTTTGGGGGGTGTGGGTGCAGGGGGATGGGGGGGACAGAATAACCGCACTGCGCCTGTCAAACGAGCGTACTACACCGCGTTAGCGCTGGCCTAGCCGGGCGGGAGGGGGGTTGGGATTCCCTCCCCCATCCCGGCGAGCGCCGAGCCAGGAACGAGCCATAGCAGCGACGACGCGGCGTGCTACAGCGCGCATGCGGAGGCGAGCCCGTAACTTGACTTGCCCCATTATATATCTTTTAGGGGGAAAACCAGCACCGCACCGAGGGGCATAGTTGACTGACACACTTTCTTTGTAGACTTGCCCATTATCTATCTTTTTAGGGGCCAGCACCGCATCGAGGGGCATAGTTGTCATGATAACATCTTCTTGTATCTACTTGCCCCATTATCTATCTTTTAGGGTGGTGTGGGTGCGTGCGGGGGAACATAATAAACCGCACTGCGCCTGTCAAACAAGCGCACTGCCGTCGTTAGTGTTGAGCCGCCGGGGGGTAGGGTGTTGGACCCCCCTCCCCACTCCCGGCGAGGCCCATCCAGGAAAAAGCCGTAGCATGGTGACGACGCGGTGTGCACAGAGTCGCGTGTGGAGGCGAGTCCGTAACATGACTTGCCCCTTATCTATCTTTTAGGGGGGTGTGGGGTGAGTGGGGAGGGGGAAAGAATAACCGCACAGCACCTGTCAACGAGCCCATGCCGGGAGTGCGAGGCGAGCTGGAACGAGGTAGCAAGCTACGACGCGGCGTTTGTGCCGCAGCTCGCCTTGCGTAGGCGAGAGTGCGTACATGACTTGCCCCGTTCTTATCTTTTAGGGGGAAAACCAGCAACCGCACCTAGGGGGCATAGTTGTACTGACACATCTTCACTTGTATGGACTTGCCCATTATCTATCTTTTTTAGGGGAAAACGAGCACATCACCGAGGGGCATAGTTTATACTGACAAATTCCTTGTAGTGGATCTTGCCCCATTATCTATCTTTTAGGGGGTGTGGGTGCGTGGGGGGTGGGGGAAACAGTATAACCACATGGCCTACCAAAACGAGCGCAGCTGTCATGTTCGCGAGGCGAGCGGTGGGGTTACGGGGTCGGGACCCCCCCTCCCCCATCCCGTGCGATGCCGAACTTGGAACGAGTCATGCGCCTCGTCAATCGCATGCGGAGGCGAGTCCGTAACAGACTTTGCCAATTATCTATCTTTTAGGGGAGTGTGGGTGCCTTGGGGGGGAACAGAATAACCGCACTCGCCTGTCAAAACGATGCGCACTGCCGCCGTTTAACACGAGGCCGAGCGGTGGTGGAGGTGGGTCGGACCCCCACCCAATCCCGTGAGGCCGAGCCAGGAACGAGCTGTTTAGTAGGCGACAAACGCGCAATGCCGCGACAGCATGAGGAGGCAGTCCGTAACATAACTTGCCCCGTTATCTATCTTTTAAGGGGAAAAACCTGCATTGCACCGAGGGGCATAGTTGTACTGACACATCTTTCCTGGTATGGACTTTACTCCATATCTATCTTTTAAGAGGGAAAACCAGCAACCGCCGACCGAGGGGAATAGTTGTACTCACACACTTCCTTATTTGGACTTGCCCCATATTATCTTTTAGGGGGGGTGCGGGTGCAGGTGGGGAGGGACAGAATAACCGCACTGCGCCTGTCAAACGAGCGCACTAACTTTTTATTGCGGCCGGCGCCGGGGGGAGGGGTTGCGACCCCTCCCACATCCGGAGAGCCGAGCCAAGACGAGCCATAGGAAGGCGACGACCGGCGTTCCACAATCGTTTCATGCGTAGGGAGTCTTGTAAATGACTTGCCCATTATCTATCTTTAGGGAGAAAAACCTGCACCACACCGAGGGGGATAGTTGTACACGACAACACATTCCTTGTATGGACTTGCCCATTATCTATCTTTTTAGGGGGAAAAAATCAGCAACCACAACCGAGGGCATAGTTGTACTGACACATCTTCCTTGTATGGACTTGCCCCATTATCTATCTTTTAGGAGGGTGTGGGTCTGTGGGGGGGGGGGGCAGGCAACAAATAACGCACTGTGCCTGTCAAACGAGTGCACTACCGCGAAAGTTACGTGGGCGGCCGAGCCGTAAAGAGACGTAGCAGGCGACAACGCGGCCCATACCGCGGCGTCGCAGTCCGGAGTGAGTCCGTAACATGACTTGCCCCATATCTATCATTTAGGGAAAAACCAGCCACCGCACCGAGGGCATAGTTGTACTTGTACACATCTTTCCTTGTATGGATTTGCCCCAATTATCTATCTTTTTAGGGAAAAAACCAGCACAGCACCGAGGGGCATAGTTGTACTGACACATTTCCTTGTCTGGACTGGCCCCATTATCTATCTTTTAGGGGGGTGTGGGGTGTGGTGTGTGGGGGGGGGGGAATAGGAATAACCACACTGCGGCCTGTTCAACTAATGAGCGCAAACTACCGCGTTAGGCGAGGCCGCCAGGACAAGCCGTAGCAGGGACGACCGCGGGGTGCAGCGGCGTCGCAGCGGAGGCGAGTCCGTATAAAATTGACTTGCCCCATTATCTATCTTTAGGGGTTGTGGGTTGTGGGGGGGGAACAGAATAACCGCACTGCGCCTGTCAAATGACCGCACTACCGTGGTAGTAGCGCTTGGCCGAGCGGGGCGGAGGGGGGCTTGGGACCCCCTCCCCCATCCCGGCCAAGGCCGACAGGCCAGGAACAAGCCGTAGAAGGCGACGACGTGGGCGTGCCGCGGCGTCGCATGCGGAGGCGAGTCCGTAACATGACTTGCCCCTTATCTATCTTTATGGGGGGGAAATCTGGCCTTACCGAGGGGGATAGGTTCTCAAACCGACACATCATTCCTTTATGGACTTGCCCCATTATCTATCTTTTTAGGGGGAAAATCAGGACCGCAACCGAGGGGCATAGTTGTAAATGACACATCTTCTGTATGGACTGTGCCCCATTATCTATCTTTTACGAGGTGTGGGTGTGTAGGGGGGGAGGCAAACAGAATAACCGCACTGCGCCTGTCAAACGAGTGCACTCCCTCTTGTTGTGGCGAGGCCGAGCAGTAACGAGCCGTAGTAAGGCGACGACGCGGCCTGCCGCGGCGTCGATCGGAGGCGACTCAGTACAGGACTTGCCCCATTATCTATAATTTAGGGGAAAAAAAACCAGCACCGCACGAGGGCATAGTTGTACTAACATGTCTTCCTTGTATGGACTTGCCTATTATCTTCTTTTTAGGGGAAAAACCTGCCACACAGAGGGGCAAAGTTGTATGACACATTTCTCTTGTCTGGACTGGCCATATTATATCATCTTTTAGGGGGGTGTGGGTGTGTGTGGGGGGGTAACAGACATAACTGCACTGCGCCTGTCAAACAAGCGCACTACTGTAATTAGCATGATGCCAGCCGGGAGAGGGGGTACCCCCCTCCCCCATCCCGGCGAGGCCGAGCCTTGAAACGAGCCGTAGCAGGCGACGACGCGCGTGCCGCGGAGGCGAGTCCGTAAAATAACTTGCCCCATTATCTATTTCTAGGTGGTTGTGGGTGCGTGGGGGGGGGGGGGGATAAAGAATAACCGCACTGCGCCGTCAAACGAGCGTACTGCCGCGTTAGCGCGAGGGCCGAGACGGGGGAGGGGGTTGGGTCTCCCCTCCCACATCCGGCGAGCCGAGCCAGGAATGAGCCATAGCAGGCGACGACGCGCGTCGTGCCGCAGCGTCGCATGCGGAGGCGGCCCGTAACATGATTGCCCCATTATATCTTTTAGGGGGAAAAACCAGCACCGCACCGAGGGGCATAGTTGTACTGAAACAGTCTTTCTTTGTATGGACTTGCCCGTTTATCTATCTTTTTAGGGGAAAAACCAGCTCTGCACCGGGGGCATAGTTGTACTCACAAATCTTCTCTGTATGGACTTGCCCCATTATCTATCTTTTAGGGGTGTGGTTGCGTGCGGGGGAACAAATAAACGGACTGCGCCTTTCTAATGAGCGCCTGCGCGTTAGTGCGAGGCCGAGCCGGGGGAGGGGGGTTTGAGACCCCGTCCACATCCCGGCGAGGCCGAGCCAAGAACGAGCCGTAGCAGGTGACGACGCGGTTTGCCGCGGCGTCGCATGTAGAGGCGAGTCCGTAACATGACTTGCCCCATTATCTATCTTTTAGGGGGGTGGGTGGTTGGGCGGGGGAAAGAATAACCGCAGTGCACTGTCAAACGAGCCCACGCCACGCTAGCGCGAGGCTGAGCCGTAGCAAGCGCGACGTGACGTGCCGCGGCACGCATGCGAAGGTGAGTCCATAACATGACTACCCATTCTCTATCTTTTAGGGGGAAAACCAGCACTGCACCGAGGGGCATAGATGTACTGACCACATCTTTCCTTGTATGGACTTGCCCCATTACTTTCTTTTAGGGGAAAAACTAGCACACTACCGCAGGGGCATAGTTCTTGTAGACACATCTTCCTTGTATGGACTTGCCCCATTATCTATCTGTTAGGGGGGTGTGGGTGCGTGGGGGGGTGGGGAAACTGAATAACCACACTGTGGCTGCCAAACGAGCGATGTGCCATGTTTGCGCGAGGCCGATCCTGGGGGGAGGGGGGTCGGGACCCCCCTTCTCCATACCGGCGAGGCCGAACCAGGAACCAGTCTTGCGCCGCGTCATAGCATGCGGAGGCGAGTCCGTAACATGACTTGCCCCATTATCTATCTTTTAGGGTGATGTGGGTGCGTGGGGGGGGGGGGGGAACAGAATAACCGCACTGCGCCTGTCAAACGGCGCACTGCCCGTTAGCGCGAGCCGAGCCGGGGAGGAGGGGGTCGAACCCCCCCTCCACCATCGCGGTGAGGCCGAGCCAGGAAACGAGCCGTACAGGCGACGACGTGGCCTGCCGCAACGTCGCATGCGGGGGGGGCGAGTCCATAACATGATTTGCCCCATTAATCTATCTTCTAGGGGGAAAATCCAGCACCGCACCCAGAGATGCCGTGACACCGAACCTTGTAGGCTGTCAGTTGCGCGATGTGGGTTTTCTTGTACTCACACATCTTTCCTTGTATGGACTTACCCCACTATGTATCTTTTAGGGAAAAAAACCAACACTGCACCGAGTGGCATAGTGTGTACTGACACATCTTCCTTGTATGGACTTGCCCCATTATACTATCTTTTTAGGGGGAAAATCGGCACTCCGCCGAACACAGAGGGGGTAGTTGTACGACACTCTTCCTTCTAGGACTTGCCCAATTATCTATTTTTAGGAGGGTGTGTGGTCTGTGGGGGGGGGGGGCAAACAGAATAACCGCATGCTGCGCCTTCAAACGAGTGCACGCCGCCGTTAGTGCGAGGCTGAGCCGTAACGAGCCATAGCAGGCGACGACGCGGCCTGTCGCGGCGTCGCATCCGAAGGCAAGTGCCTAACATGACTTTCCCCATTATCTATCATTTAGGGGGGAAAACCAGCACCGCACCAAGGGGCATAGCTGTACTGAAACTTCTTTCCTTGTATGGGACTTGCCCCATTATCTATCTTTTTAGGGGGAAAACTAGACCAACCGCACCGAGCGGCATAGTTGTATGACACATCTTCCTTGCATGGACTTGCCATTATCTGTCTTTAGGGGGGGTGGTGGGTGGGGTCGGGGGGTGGAGAGGAGAGGAAACCACGAATAAATACACGTGCCTGCCAAACGAGCGCACTGCCATGTTAGCGCGAGGCCGAGCCAGTGGGAGGGGGGTCGGGACCCCCCTCCCCCATCCCAGTGGCCAAAAAAGGAACCAGTCATGCGCCGCGTCATCATATGCGGAGGCGAGTCCGTAACATGACTTGCCCCATTATCTATCTTTTTTTAGTGGGGTGTGGGTGCTTTGGGTGGGGGGGAACAGAATAACCGCACTGCGCCTGTCAAACGAGGCGCACTGCCGCGTAGCGCGAGGCCGAGCCGGGGAGGAGGGGGGTCGGAACCCCCTACCCATCCCGGTGAGGCCGATCCAGGAACGAGCCGTAGCAGGCGACGACGCGGCGTGCCATGATGTCGCATGCAGAGGCGAGTCCGTAACATGACTGCCCCATTATCTATCTTTTAGGGGAAAACCAACACCGCACCGAGGGCATTGTACTGACACAATCTTTCCTGTATGGAATTTCCATTATGTATCTTTTTAGGGAACAACCAGCACCTCACCGAGGGCATAGTTGTACTGACACATCTTCCTTGTATGGACTTGCCCCAATCTATCTTTTAGGGGGTGTGGGTGCATGGGTGGGGGACAGAATAACCGCACTGCGCCTGTCAAACGAGCGCACTACCGTGTTACGCGACGACGAGCCAGGGGGAGTGGGGTTGCGACCCCCCTCCCCATCTCGGCGAGGCCGAGCCAGAACTAGCCGTTAGAAGGCGACGACGCGGCGTGCCGCGGCGTGGCATGCGGGCCAGTCCGTACATGACTTGCCCCATTATCTATCATTTAGGGGAAAAACCGCAACCGCATCGAGGGGGACATAGTTGTACTGACACAATCTTTTCCTTGTTGGAACTTTTACCCCTTATCTACTCGTTTGGGGGTAAACTCACACCGCACCAAGGGCCATATTGTACTGACACGATCTCTCCTTGTATTTGGACTTGCCCCATTATCTTCTTTTAGGGGTGTGGGAGTCGTTGGGGGGGGGGGGACAGAATAACCGCACTGCGCCTGTCAAACGAGTGCACTACCGTGTTAGTGCGAGGCTAAGCCGGAGGGGAGGGGGGTTGGTACCCCCTCCACCATCCCGGCGAGGCCGAGCCAGGAACGAGCCATAGAAGTCGACGACGCGGCATGCCGTGGCATCGCATGCGAAGGCGAGTCCATATCATGACTTGCCCCATTATCTATCTTTTAGGTGGGAAAACCTGCACCGCATCGAGGGGGATAGTTATAGCGACACATCATTCCTTGTATGGACTTGCCCCATTAACTATCATTTAGGGGGAAAAACCAGCACCGCACCGAGGGGCATAGTTGTACTAACACATCTTTCCTTGTATGGACTTGCCCAAATATCTATCTATTTAGGGGAAAATCAAGCATCGCACCGAGGGGCATAGTTGTACTGACACATCTTCCTCGTATGGACTTGCCCCATTATCAAACTTTTAGGGGGTGTGGGTGCGTGCGGGGGAACATAATAACCGCACCGCGCCTGTCAAAAGAGCGAACTCCCGCTTTAGCGCGAGGCCGAGCCGGGGGGGGGGCGTTGGGACCCCCTTCCCCCATCACGGCGAGGCCGAGCCAGGAACGAGCCATAGCAGGTGACGACGCATTGTGCCGCGGCGTCGCATGCGGAGGCGAGTCCGTAACATGGCTTGCCCCATTATCTATCTTTTAGGCGGAAAAACCTGCACCGCACCGAGGGGCATAGTTGTTCTGACACATCTTTCCTTGTATGGACTTGCCCCGTTATCTATCTTTTTAGGGGAAAAACCAGGACCGCACCGAGGGGCATAGTTGTATTGACACATCATTCCTTGTATGGACTTGCCCCATTATCTATCTTTTTATGGGGAAAATCAGCACCGCACCGAGGGGCATAGTTGTACTAACACATCTTCCTTGTACGGACTTGCCCCATTATATATCTTTTAGGAGGGTGTGGGTGTGTGGGAGGGGGGCAAACAGAATAACTGCACTTCGCCAGTCAAACGAGTGCACTGCTGCGTTGTTGCAAGGCCAAGCCGTAATGAGCCGTAGCAGGCGACGACGTGGCCTGCTGCGGCGTCGCATCCGAAGGCGAGTACATAACATGACTTGCCCCATTATCTACCATTTGGGGGGAAAAACCAGCACCGCACCGAGGGGCATACTTGTACTGACACATCTTTCCTTGTATGGACTTGCCCCATTTTCTATCTTTTTAGGGGATAAACCAGCACCGCACAGAGGGGCATAGTTCTATTGACACATCTTCCTTGTCTGGACTTTACCCATTATCTATCTTTTAGGGGGGTGTGGGTGCGTGGGGGGGGGGGACAGAATAGCCGCACTGCGCCTGTCAAACGAGCGCACTACCGTGTTAGCGCGAGGCCGAGCCGAGGGAGGGAACGAGCCTTAGCAGGCGACAACGCGGCGTGCCGCGGCGTCGCATGCGGAGGCTAGTCTGTAACATTAATTGCCCCATTATCTATCTTTTAGGGGGGTGTGGGTGCATGGGGGCGGGGAAACAGAATAACCGCCCTGCGGCTGCCAAACAAGCGTATTGCCGCGTTAGCGTGAGTCCAAGCCGGGGAGAGGGGGGTTGGGACTCCCCTCCGCCATCCCGGCGAGGCCGAGCCAGGAACGAGCCATAGCATGCGACGACGCGGCGTGCCGCCGCGTTGCATGCGGAGGCGAGTCCGTAACATGAATTGCCCCATTATATATCTTTTTGGGGGAAAAACCAGCACCGCACCGAGGGCCATAGTTGTACTGACACATCTTTCTTTGTATGGACTTGCCCCATTATCTATCTTTTTAGGGGGAATACCAGCACCGCACCGCGGGGCATAGTTGTACTGACACATCTTCCTTGTATGGACTTGCCCCATTATCTATCTTTTAGGGGGTGTGGGTGCGTGGGGGGAACATAATAACCGCACTGCGCCTGTCAAATGAGCGCACTGCCGCGTTAGCGCGAGGCCGAGCCGGGGGGAGGGGGGTTGGAACCCCTCTCCCACATCCCGGCGACGCCGATCCAGGAACGAGCTGTAGCAGGTGACGACGCGGTGTACCGCAGCGTCGCATGCGGAGGCGAGTCCGTAACATGACTTGCCCCATTATCTATCTTTTAGGGGGGAAAACCAGCACCGCACCAAGGGGCATAGTTGTACTGACACATCTTTCCTTGTATGGACTTGCCCCGTTATCTATCTTTTTAGGGGAAAAAGCTGCACCGCACTGAGGGGCATAGTTGTACTGACACATCATTCCTTGTATGGACTTTCCCCATTATCTATCTTTTTAGTGCGAAAATCAGCACCGCACCGAGGGGCATAGTTGTACTGGCACATCTTCCTTGTATGGACTTGCACCATTATCTATCTTTTAGGATGGTGTGCGTGTGTGGGGAGGGGGGCAAACAGAATAACCGCACTGCGCCTGTCAAACGAGTGCACTGCTGCGTTAGTGCGAGGCCGAGCCGTAACGAGCCATAGCAGGCGACGAGGCAGCCTGCCGCGTCGTCGCATCCGGAGGCGAGTCCGTAACATGACTTGCCCCGTTATCTATCATTTAGGGGAAAAACCAGCACCGCACCGAGGGGCATAGTTGTACTGACACATCTTTCCTTGTATGGACTTGCCCTATTATCTATCATTTTAGGGGAAAAACCAGCACCGCACCGATGGGCATAGTTGTACTGACACATCTTCCTTGTATGGACTTGCCCCGTTATCTATCTTTTAGGGGGTGTGGGTGCTTGGCGGAACATAATAACCGCAGTCCGCCTGTCAAACGAGCGCACTGCCGTGTTAGCGCGAGGCCGAGCCGGGGGGAGGGGGGTTGGGACCCCCGTCCCCCATCCCGGCGAGGCCGATCCAGGAACGAGCCGTAGCAGGTGACGACGCGGTGTGCCGCGGCGTCGCATGCGGAGGCGAGTCCGTAACATGACTTGCCCCATTATCTATCTTTTAGGGGGGAAAACCAGCACCACATCGAGGGGCATAGTTTTACTGACACATCTTTCCTTGTATGGACTTGCCCCGTTATCTATCTTTTTAGGGGAAAAACCAGCATCGCACCGAGGGGCATAGTCGTAGAGGCGATCGCGCGGCGTGCGCGCGCGTCGGATGCAGAGGCGAGTCTGTAACATGACTTGCCCCATTATCTATCTTTTAGGGGGAGGGGGGAAATTAGCAGCACACTGAGGGGCATAGTAGTACTGACACATCTTTCCTTGTATGGACTTGTCCCATTATCTATCTTTTTAGGGCGAAAACTAGCACCGCACCGAGTGGCATAGTTGTACTGACAAATTTTCCTTGTATGGACTTGCCCCATTATCTATCTTTTAGGGGGGTGTGGGTGCGTGGGGGGGGGGAACATAATAACCGCACTGCGCCTGTCAACGAGCGCACTGCCGTGTTAGCGCGATGCCAAGCCGGGGGGAGGAGGGTGGGACCCCCCTCCCCCATCCCGGCGAGGCCGTGCCAGGAACGAGCCGTAGCAGGCGACGACGCGGCATGCCGTGGCATCGCATGCGGAGGCGAGTCTGTAACATGACTTGCCCTATTATCTATCTTTTAGGAGAAAAAACCAGCACCGCACCGAGGGGCATAGTTGTACTGACACATCATTCCTTGTATGGACTTGCCCCATTATCTATCTTTATAGGGGGAAAACCAGCACCGCACCGAGGGGCATAGTTGTACTAACACATCTTCCTTGTATGGACTTGCCCCATTATCTATCTTTTAGGGGTGTGGGTGCGTGGGGGGGGGGGACAGAATAACCGCACCGCGCCTGTCAAAACGAGTGGCACTGGCCGGCGTTACGTGAGGAAAGCCCCGAAACGGTGCCGTAGCAGGCGATGACGCGGCGTGCCGCGGCATCGCATGTGGAGGCAAGTCCATAACATGACTTGCCCCATTATCTAACTTTTAGTGGGAAAAAATAGCACCGCACCGAGGGGCATATCTGTACTGACACATCTTTCCTTGTATGGACTTGCCCCATTATCTATCTTTTTAGGGGAATACCAGCACCGCACTGATGGGTATAGTTGTACTGACACACCTTCCTTGTATGGACTTGCCCCATTATCTATCATTTAGGGGGGTGTGGTTGCTTGGGGGGGTGGAACAGAATAACCGCACTGCGTCTGTCAAATGAGCGAACTACCACGTAAGTGCGAGGCCGAGTAGGGGGGAGGGACCCCCCTCCCCCATCCCAGCGAGGCTGAGCCAGGTATGAGCCGTAGCAGGCGACAATGCGGCGTGCCGCGGCGTCGCATGCGGAGGCGAGTCCGTAACATGACTTGCCCCATTATATATCTTTTAGGGGGAAAAACCAGCACCTCACCGAGGGGCATAGTTGTACTGACACATCTTTCCTTGTATGAACTTGCCCCATTATCTATCTTTTTTGGGGAATAACCAACACCGCTCCTAGGGGCATAGTTGTACTGACACATGTTTCCTTGTATGGACTTGCCCCATTATCTATCTTTTTAGGTGGAAAACCAGCACCGCACCGAGGGTCATAGTTGTACTGACACATCTTCCTTGTATGGACTTGCCCCATTATCTATCTTTTAGGGGGTGTGGGTGCATGGGGGGAACATAATAACCGCACTGCGCCTGTCAAATGAGTGCACTGCTGCATTAGCGCGGGGCCGTGACAGAGACAGGGGCAGGGGCGGCTGGCCGCCGATGCTGCCGTCGCCTGGCCGCTCGCGAGGGCCTGCCGGTGAGCGGAACAGGATCAGCAGCCTGCGCCGCCTCCAGTGGTGGTCTCGGCGCCTCCCACAGTGGCTGGCAGCGCTGCTGCCATCGATCGAGGCACGGCGGAGGCGAGGCTCCAGTAGGGCTGCTCCGGCGAGGTTCCCTCGGCAGACTCGAGGATGGCGGCGGCTCCGCAATCTCCCGGAAAGGCTGAGGACAAGAATGGAGAGGAGGGGAAGGGCCAGGGTGCTGCGAGGGGCCGAGGGGGAATCGGCGGCAGAGCTGCGGCTGAGGTTGAAGGGAAGAGCTGGGGGAGCTCGAGGGGAAGGGCTGGGGCTGTTTGAGATCGGGAGGGACTCGCGGGCGCCTTAAATAGGCTCGGAGGAGGGCTCGGGAAGGAGCTGGACGACGGCCGAGGCTTCGAGATGGCCGGCACCGTGGCGGCACTGCGGTGGAGCGCCGGCGGTCGGCAGAAGCAGCCACGAGCTACGGGACGAGGGGGAGAGGGCTCCAGAAGAGCCACAGATGTGGTGGGGAGCTCGTCGGCGCTCCCAGACGAGCTAGAACCCATTGGAGGTGGCCTCCCGAGAGCTCCAATGCACAGGGCGCCCGTTCATCGCGCTCTGCCCATGGTCACCACGTGGCCACGGCGTTGCCACGCTCTACATAAGGCCAAACCGTGTCTAGGGGGTTCTACACGCATCGCTCGGTTGACCTATACGGCTGGATGACGCTGGAGAGCTCTGGTGTGACAGAACTTGATCACCAAGTTTCCAGCAGCAAACTATTGACACGTGCTACGGCCACCGCACTGCTCCTCTTGGCAAGATCTTTGGCATAGGTTAAACATCTACTAAGGTAGTCATGCTAGCAAAATTTGAGCAGAAATGGACAAGGCTAGATGGTACCTCCTTCACAAAGTACCAATCTGGCTAGAAATGAAGATGATGAAGTAGGGGCCAAATGGTTAAATGGATCTAGATGATTTTTGGTGTAGGATGATGATTTTGTTATGGGAGCTAGCTGGAAAAGTTTCAGCTCAAATTGATCATCTATGAAGGTACTTCCTTCACAATGATGCAATCTGGACAGAAACTTACATAATTTGCTGAGGAAAATTGGTTAGATGGAATGGGCTGATTTTTGGTATCCCAAGGTAATATCTCATAATGAATCACCCTGCAAAATTTCAGCCCAAGGACATCAAGGAATCAAGCACTTCCTTTGCAAACTGAAAATTTGGACAGAATTTGCAAATGGATGTTGTGCTCAAAATTTAATTGGTGGAACTTGTGATCTTGATGGAAATGGTGAATATATGGATATGATAAGCTCCACAAATTATTTGGGATTTTTCCTAGCTACCAAAATGGTAGTTCTTTTGGAAAGGCCCCAAATTGAAATATTGGCTTAAAATAGGAAAATGCAATTTTCCTTATTTAATTATAGCGAATATTTTTATGAGAGCTCAATATGATCACCAAGAATATCTCCACAAGTTTTCATGAACTTTGGAGACGGATAGATATTTTCCTGGATTTAATTCCTCCGAAAGGCAGAAAAAGGAATTAATTCTAGATGAGAAATATTGCATATGACTTGGCAATATTTTTGCACATCTAGGGTTTATGATTGAAGGAGGATCTCTGGAAATTTTGGTAGGAACAACTAAGCAAGGAAAATGATAGCTCCTTTGTAAACACAAAGGCAGGATTTCCAGTTCCAATATTTCGAAACTAGGGTTTGAATGAGGTTCGGGGTTTGCTGACAGAAACTTGACTGGCACCAGTGCATGGGAAAGGCACTGAGAGGTTGAGGATTGTCTGGATTCACCTGGTCACTCACCAGATTCCAGAGGAAAAAATTCGGGAGAGAAAAGCTAGGAAGGAATAACAACACAAAAATTGATAACCCAATTTTTGGGGTGTTACAAACCTTCCCCCCTTAAGAGAATCTCGTCCTCGAGATTCCGAGGGTTAGCTCAGAACAAAAATTACGCCTCCTGGAAACCTCTGGGTTGAGTTTTAACCCTGTGGTTGAAAACAACCGAGTTAAAAGTATCGAAAATTGGTACACCCAAATCGAGATACGGATATCGCGGGATCTACTCCTCGGGTAGGGGCCGCTGGGTAGCCCTGTCATTTTTAGAGAAAGCAAAATTTCCTTTTTCCAAAAATGCTCGGGTCACCACAATGAACAGTGGCCTCTCTCGCTGACAGGTGGGCCTAAGGCCCACTGGCAGCCTTCTTCTTTCTCCGGACAACATCTCTCTCTCTCGGTCCCGCGCAGTCCTGAGTGCGGCTAGGCACTGCGCACGCCTAGCTCCTGGGGCATAAAGCACCCTACGGCAATAGTGCATGGCGTGCACGGGACCAACGCAGAGAGCACTCCCATCGCGGGCCAGCGCCGGCTGGCACTGCTCGCGGATTCACCTCCTGGACGCCAGTGATCAAGCGACGTGCGGTTCTCCTGGACCTCGCTCACCGTGCATCGGACTTGGGCTATAAAACGACCGCAGTCTCTTCTTCCTCCATGTCGCATCTTACCTCACCTCTTCTTCCTCTTCTCCTTCTCCTTCTGGTTGCAGGAGTGCGAGGCAAGGTGTTAATGGCGGACGTGGGTTCGGAGCTGATCACCATCCTCTTGGTGAGTCTGTTGGCAGCATTGGTTGGCTCCTCGCTGCTGCTGTGTGCGATGATCCTCGATGATCGCCGGGATGCCGCTAACCGAGCGGTGGCTAGTGATCCTCTACGCCATCTTAGGCCGGCGGAATAAGCGCGGGTTGCGGCGGGCGAGGGGGGCGGCTGGTCAGCATCACACAAGATGGTGACAGAGGCGCCATTGAGTGTGTGGTTAGTGCGGTGTGGTCAGCTAAGCTCTACCAGTGTGGAGGCCACGCTGCTGGTTGCTCCTCGCTGAACGACATCCACAATGAGTGAGGGTTGAGGTAGAATCGGGGTTTAGATCTTAGACTGGAGTTGTTGTAATGGTTTGTGTTGCAATAAAATTTATCAGAATTTCTCCGAGATTGCAGCTGGGTTCTAGGAAAAGATTTTGGGACCGGGGAAAATTATGGGATAGAGCTGGTTTTCCAGAACACTGGGTTCGGGAAAACTGGCAAATGGAGTAAGCATATATGGGTATGGATAGGTGGCTTTGCATTCTACCCGAGTACTGCGGCGATTGTACTCAAAAGAATGAACTTGGCGTGCAGACATTGCTCACACGATGCACATGCAACCTATTCAGATTAATATGCAAGCAAATGCAGAATGCATACAGTAGCAGAATACAAACAGAGGGAAGAAGCATATCAAGCAGATTGCACTAAGGTGTTTTAATGCTAGTGGGTGTATGTACTCCTGGTATACATACACCTACACCAGCTCGCATTTCATTAGGGACTCCGGGCGAGTCCAATGTTATAAGGTGTAAGTGCTCTACTGACTAAAATCTTGTTAAGAATAAACTGCCAGCTCTGTTAAACATTTCTGCTTAACAGAGAGACAGATGGACCAAACACACAGAGCAAACAGGCATACATAACATTACAATAGCACACGGACACAAGCAGTACAAGCATACAACAACGCACAGCCTTACTAGGCAGCTAACAGCAACAACTCACTCCGAACTACAGAGTCCTAATCCTAGACGAAGGCGAAGAAACAGTCTTCGCAACACACACACTCGAGGAAACTCCTGGCTTTGCTCACCGCCAGAGCCACAAATGGGCCTACTCTTGCTGGGGCTCACCTGGGGGACGAAGGCTGAGCCAACTTCCGTCTTCATCGTCGGACACCTCTATAGGTTGGGGCTCAGCTGCTGGAGCTGCGGCTGGAACTTGACGGAACACATCCCGATGACGAAGACGTCGGATAGCTCCTCGAATGGAATTTGGGTGGATGATGCCGGGTAGATATTGGTTCACGGATTGCGAGGGTGGTACTAGCCGTGAAGGTGGCACTAGGTTAGGCAGAAGGGAACAGGTAGTCTGGGATGCAGTTTGACGGGCCGCACGGTATGCTTCCGTAACAACCCGAGTGGTGTCATGGTCAATGGATTTGAACTCTCTAAGAATGCCGGCAAGTAGCAGTCCCTGAGCAGTAATGAACTGAACCAGGCAAGCCACTGCCGTGTCGGCATCTCCAACTGCGCGGGAGAACTCGCAACCTGCGTCAGATGAAGAGGGAAAATAGTGGAACTCCTGCATCTCCGCTACTTGAGGAAATTGGAAACGGAGACGGGTGATGGCTTCCACGGCAGCTGTCTGGACAGCCAATGCGGGAGTGGGCATGGGTTTGCCCCGAAAATTCATGGGCTTCCCATCCGCTGCTGGACCTGGGTTGATATGCACCTTCACATAGATTCGGCAAAGGAGGGGAACGGGTTCCGATTGGAACACCAGATACACCGGAGGAGTACTACGGCCAAGGCCTTGAGTGAGCATACTCGAAAGGATAGGAGGAAAGCCAGGATAACCATCAGCCAAGGTTCGGCTATGGAAAGTGGGTTTTCTAGAAGAACTAGCCATGGCTACTGGTTTGAGGATACTAGCCTGGGTCTCTTGCGGGGATCTGGCTTACTGAATGGGGAGAGCTGCGACTTGCAGGTGGAGGGGGTTAAATCGGCAGTCGGGCTGGGACACACCAGCATGGCCTGGATCCTTCTCGTGCCGGGTAGAAGACACGCTGGCACGACCGACAATGGGGTAGGGTCGCAGTCTAATCCGAGGTGGCTGGATGGGCGGACAGCTGGGTAGGGACAAGTCAATTCCGACTGCGCCGCCTGTTGATCAACAGTGGCCGTATCGGATGCCAGAGATGGGTCAACTCTAGTGGGCTCACTACGGGTTGGAAATAGGGGTGGTTTAGTGCTAGGGTAACCTACAGCCAGTCTGGCTCTGATACCACGTCCTGTGGCACCCCGATAGAGGGCCGACGCACGCCAACCCCAGGATAAGACATGGCGCACGTCAAAGACATGATACAACAATTCCAGGAACAAAATGGCTTTATTAAATGAAATGGAGTGTTACAACACTGTTGCTTACAACAATGTTACATAGCTCCAAGGCTAACTAAAATGGCAGCAAAGGTCTTGGTTCAGTGGCATCAACGTCTCAGGCTGGGCTCCACAACTCACAGGACTGGCTGGGTTACGATCTAGCCTGATGGATCTTCTCCTGCAACTGGCCACGTGCAAGGCCAGGTGAGTACTTTGAATGTACTCGCAAGACAACCAAATAAATAGCATCTAAACAAGCAGATGACGAAGCTAGCCGTATGCTATGTAAGAATTTATTCTAAACATGGCATGGAATTAAGAGAAAAACATGAATTAAGGATGGCATAGCATACCTATCTAGCATTATTAATTATCATGTCATAGTAAGATCACCTGGCATGATTAAACATCTAGCAGCATTGATCATCTTGACATAGCGGGGTTATCTAGCAAGATAACTACTGAAGTAGAGTACAGTAAAGTAAAGCATATTAAGTATACAATCCATATCCCGAACATTCTCATGATCCAATATGAAATTGATCCCAGTCCAATCCAAGTTTTTCGGTCATTTGACCATCTCTTCCATAGCCTTCCCATGGCTAACATACCGTATTCCTTACAACATCTGATATCTATACAGGGCAGGTTCTTCCACCATTATTATCATCATTACGGTTCATCACCTAGTGAGGTCTGGACGGGCTGTCCAATACCGTGGATGCGGCTATTCAAATAGATTTTACACTCTGCAGAGGTTGCGCACTTTAGCCACACCATGGAGCACCTGACCTCGTGATCCCATTCGGATGGACCAGCGTTGCTCCAACGAAACCTGCCTAACCTGTGACTCCTCCATCATACCACCGACAATCATACCCTCCCAGGGTCATGTCCTGGGTGGCCCCTATGTCACTCTTGACACCTGCCACCATCGTGGCCAACACAACTGTCCCAAACGGGGACTCCCGGGCTAAACATACAACTGGGCACACAAGGTTATCGCCGCCAACCTGATCAGGGTAGCATGCACGCATAACCTTCCCTAGTTGGTGGTACCGGTGAAAGAGCACAAAGCTAGACCAAGTCAAGGCCGTCCCATACCGGCAAATGTGGTTGCACGGATAAGCCCAGACAGGTGACTCTAGATCAACCAACTAAGTTTGGTTATGTATTCAATTCAACATCTCCATCATCCCACCATTACCTCAACAATTATAAGTGTGAACAGCCACTTAACATCAGCATAGCAGAATCATAACAATGTTGACAAACATGGCACGAGATCAAAGCATAGTACTACCATGATAATGGTATTCGAAATATGGTTACTAACATGGCAAGATATGGCATGAAAACAAGTCATGATATTATATGATAAATGTCACTAGCATCTGGTACAGATGAAATAACAGAACTATGTTGGTGCAGATTAACAGGCGATACAGATGTGCTACGATGAACACACAGGGTGCAAGCAAAGTCATCACGCAAGTCCGGAGCTCATGTTAAGAGGTTGGCTTGCCTGGGGGTGAAGGAATACGCCGGGTGGAAGTGCGATAAAACTCCAGAAAGATTTGCCGGAAAGGTTTCCCTCTCGAAGGAGGCTGATTAAAAGGCAAGTGCAAAATGGTCATTTTCATAGTGTGAAAACATTATGAAAAAGATGCCATCGGAACGGGCTCGACGATCTGAAGACGTGGGCGTTGGTTTTACATCAATCGGAGTTACGGTCGCTGAGAAACGGCCGTTCGTTCGTTAGGCGATAAAACAGATAAAATCTATCCATTCTGGTGCTTAACGAGTGAACGTTCATATTATAGTGGTTTCGGCCGGCGGGGCTGTAGCTGAAAGCGTATTTTTCCAGATTACGCTTTCGACAAGGGAAAGCGTACTTTCAAAATACCGCCTCAACTTAAAACGGCTGGGCCCGGCCGCTGACTCACTTACAGGCGGGGCCCACCCTATCTCTTCCCTCTCTCTCCTCCCTGAATTGTCCTCATCCTCCCGCCGTGACAGAGACAGGGGCAGGGGCGGCCGGCCACTGGCGCTGCCGTCGCCAGGCCGCTCCCGAGGCCCTACCGGTGAGCACAACGGGACCAGCAGCCTGAGCCGCCTCCAGTGGTGGTCTCGGCGCCTCCCACGGTGGCCGGCAGCGCTGCTACCATCAATCGAGGGCTGCTCTGGAAAGGTTCCCTCGGCAGACTCGAGGATGGCGGCGGCTCCGCAATCTCCCGGGAAGGCTGAGGAAAAGAATGGAGAGGAGGGGAAGGGCCAGGGTGCTGGGACGGGCCGAGGGGGAATCGGTGGCAGAGCTGTGGCTGAGGGCGAAGGGAAGAGCTGGGGGAGCTCGAGGTGAAGTGCTAGGGCTGCTTGAGCTCGGGAGGGACTCGCGGGCGCCTTAAATAGGCTCGGACGAGGGGGAGAGGCTCGGGAAGGAGCTGGACGACAGCCGAGGCTTCGAGATGGCCGGCGCCGTGGCGGCACTCCGATGGAGCACCGGTGGTCGGCAAAAGCAGCCACGAGCTACGGGACGAGGGGGAGAGGGCTCCAGAAGAGCCACGCGTGTGGTGGGGAGCTTGTCGGTGCTCCCGGACGAGCTAGAACACACTGGAGGTGGCCTCCCGAGAGCTCCAATGCACATGGCGCCCGTTCGTCACGCTCTGCCCATGGTCACCACGTGGCCACGGTGCTGCCACGCTCTACATAAGGCCAAACCGTGTCTAGGGGGTTCTACACGCATTGCTCGGTTGACCTATACAACTGGATGACGCTGGAGAGCTCTGGTGTGACTGGAACTTGATCAACAAGTTTCCAGCAGCAAACTATTGACACGTGCTATGGCCACCACACTACTCCTCTTGGCAAGATCTTTGGCATAGGATAAACTTCTACTAAGGTAGTCATGCTGGCAAAATTTGAGCACAAATGGACCAGGCTAGAAGGTACCTCCTTCACAAAGTACCAATCTGGCCAGAAATGAAGATGATGAAGTAGGGGTCAAATGGTTAATTGGATCTAGATGATTTTTGGTGTACGATGATGATTTGGTTATGGGAGCTAGCTGGAAAAGTTTCAGCTCAAATTGATCATCTATGAAGGTACTTCCTTCACAATGATGCAATCTGGACAGAAATTTAGATAATTTGCTGAGGAAAATTGGCTAGATGGAATGGGCTGATTTTTGGTATCCCAGGGTAATATGTCATAATGAATCACCCTGCAAAATTTCAGCCCAAGGAGATCAAGTAATCAAGCACTTCCTTTGCAAACTGAAAATCTGGACAGAATTTGCAAATGGATGTTGTGCTCAAAATTTAATTGGTGGAGCTTGTGATCTTGATGGAAATGGTGAATATATGGATAGGATAAGCTCCACAAATTATTTGGGATTTTTCCTAGCTACCAAAATGGTAGTTCTTTTGGAAAGGCCCCAAATTAAAATATTGGCTTAAAATAGGAAAATGCAATTTTCCTTATTTAATTATAGCGAATATTTTTATGAGAGCTCAATATGATCACAAAGAATATCTCCACAAGTTTTCATGAACTTCGGAGATGGATAGATATTTTCCTGGATTTAATTCCTCCGAAAGGCAAAAAAAGGAATTAATTCTAGATGAGAAATATTGCATATGACATGGAATATTTTTGCACATCTAGGGTTTATGAGTGAAGGAGGATCTCTGGAAATTTTGGTAGGATCAACTAAGCAAGGAAAATGATAGCTCCTTTGTAAACACAAAGGCAGGATTTCCAGTTCCGATATTTTGAAACTAGGGTTTGAATGAGGTTCGGGGTTTACTGACGGAAACTTGACTGGCACCAGGGCATGGGAAAGGCACTGAGAGGTTGAGGACTGTCCGGATTCACCTGGTCACTCACCAGATTCCAGAGGAAAAAATTTGGGAGAGAAAAGCTAGGAAGGAATAACAACACAAAAATCAATAACCCGATTTTTGGGGTCTTACACGCGAGGACGAGCTGGAACGAGCCGTAGCAGGCAACGACGCGGCGTGCCGCGGCATCGCATGCGGAGGCGAATCCGTAACATGACTTGCCCCATTATCTATCTTTTAGGGGGAAAAACCAGCACCGCACCGAGGGGCATAGTTGTACTGGCACATCTTGCTTGTATGGACTTTCCCCATTATCTATCTTTTAGGGGGGTGTGGGTGCGTGGTGTGGTGGGGAAACATAATAACCGCATTGCACCTATCAAACGAGTGCACTGTCGTGTTAGCGTGAGGCCGAGTCGGGGAGGAGCGGGGTCGGGACCCCCCTCCCCCTTCCGGGCGAAGCCGAGCCAGGAACGAGCCTTAGCAGGTGATGACGCGGCGTGCCGCGGCATCGCATGCGGAGGCGAGTCCATAACATGACTTGCCTCATTATCTATCTTTTAGGGGGGTGTGGGTGCGTGGGCGGGGACAGAATAACCGCATTGCGCCTGTCAAACGAGCGCACTGCCGTGTTAGCGCGAGGCCGAGCCGGGGGGAGGGGGGTCCCCCCCTCCCCCATCCCGGCGAGGTCGAGCCAGGAACGAGCCATAGCAGGCGGCGATGCGGCGTGCCGCTGCATCGGATGCAGAGGCGGGTCCGTAACATGACTTTCCCCATTATATATCTTTTAGGGGGAAAAACCAGCACCTCACCGAAGGGCATAGTTGTACTAACACATCTTTCCTTGTATGAACTTGCCCCATTATCTATCTTTTTTGGGGATAAACCAACACCGCACCGAGGGGCATAGTTGTACTGACACATCTTCCTTGTATGGACTTGCCCCATTATCTATCTTTTACGGGGGTGTGGCTGCGTGGGGGGGGGGAACAGAATAACCGCACTACGCCTGTCAAACGAGCGCAATGCTGCGTTAGCGTGAGGCCAAGCTGGGGGGGAGGGGGGTCGCCCCTCGCCCATTCCGGCGAGGCCGAGCAAGGAACGAGCCGTAGCAGGCGACGACGCGGCGTGCAGCGGCGTCGCATGCGGAGGCGAGTTCATAACATGACTTGCCCCGTTATCTATCTTTTAGGGGGGAACCAGCATCGCACCGAGGGGCATAGTTGTACTGACACATCTTTCCTTGTATGGACTTGCCCCATTATACATATTTTATGGGGGAAAACCAGCACCGCACCGAGGGGAATAGTTGTACGGACACATCTTTTTCTTGTATGGATTTGTGAACGCAGGTCGTCGGTAAGAACCGGTATTGTCGCATGCTGAGTTGAATCTATAACATAACTTGCCCCATTTTGTATCTTTGTTAGGTGTCAGCATTGTATAATGTGTTGCGGCGTCACGAGTGGGAGGAGGCGAGTCCTTTACATGAATTTATGATTCAAAGCGTACCACCATTTTTTTGTACTTTTTGTTATTATTTTAAGAAATATTGTAGTTAATTTTCTATAGTCTATGTAAGGAATTTCAATTGTGCTTTTTGATAGTTTTTATTGAACTGTTATGGGTCTTATTTGGGCTTTAGCTGTTGGTTTTTCCCTATATATTTATTTTTTTGTTGTTGTATTTAATTTTTGCTATTATTTTTAGTAACTGCTCTGAGATAGTGGACTTTGCCCATTTTTTTTCTTCCACGATCGTTGGCTTTAGCCGTCGGCTTTCTCCCACTCCCCTTTTAACATGCGCTCTCCTTCGTTCCCCTCCCCTCCCCTTGGTTAGTTATTTGCAATCGCTTCCTTCTTCGTTCCCCTCATCTCCTCTTCGCGCATAGAAGGTGCTTCTCTAGTTTCACCGCGGGAGCGTCAGCCGACGGGTTAAACTCCAGGGGAAGCTCTGTGTGCTCTGTTGGTTCCTTTGCTCTGCCCTCAACTCCCCTTGCGTCCCCTTTTGTACAATTTTTTCCTGTATTTCTAAGTTGTTGCTCTCGTGGTGTCTCAGGCTGGATTCGCTAGGGGAAGCTTTGTTTGTGCGGTTTTTTTCAGTGAGCAGCTCGCGCGTCTCAGACTGGATTCAGTGGTGGAGTTTGTGTTTGGTAGTAAGAGTTTTGCTTTGTTTGGCATCCTTCGTTTCTGAAATCGGTAAGAACCCTACTTTTTGGACATGTGTCTTGCAGTTCTGGGTCGGCAGATTTTTTAGGTCTGTAGATCTGAATGGGTACGTCACCTAGTCCAAACAAGGTGGATGAAGGTAATTCATTGTGCTGAAACTTTTCTTTTTGTTTTGTATTTGCTGATGATGTTTTATCAGATCTGGTGAATAATAGGTTTCTAGTTGTATAGGTGTTGTCATATTGACATTACAAGTTGTATGGATTTCGATAGTTGTTAATTTTTGCCCTGGCATGTGTGGTATGTCTAGTTTTTAGGTAGTTGTAACCTACATACAGGTTGTAGAACTGATTACTATGTGTAGTTTGAACTATTGTGGTGGTGGCATCTGAATAGTTTGTAACAGTCGGAGAAGAGCAACTAGGATGTTGAAAGAGTTTACATTATGAAGTTCGGTGTGCGAGTTGTGGGGTTATATTATTTTATTGGTTGCTGTCATGTTCATGAACTGACGTGTTGTCGTGTTTGTGCACTGGTAGGGTTCATATAATTGAACTGATTGCTTGTTCATGTATTTTTCTTTTTTTCCTTTTTGCTGATTATCATGTTGTTGCAGATGTTGGAGTGCCGGTGCCTCCTGATTCTGACAAATCAGAACGCTTTCAAGATCTTGTGAATGCTATTTTTGAGATAACAAATCCTCTAGAAGAACTTGTGAGTGTTGCTGGTGTTTCCCTTTTATGTGCTCTTTTTAACAACCTTGCATGCGTAAATGTGTTTAGTTACATCAGGTGTTCCTTTTGTTTACGTCTCATGCTATGCGCCTTATCTTTTTTTGTCTCTGCAATGTTGATTGTTTTTAATTTATATGTGTGTGCTTATGTTTTTGGTTTATGCAGTTAATGATAGCCATGCTGCTGCTGAGGACATTGCTGATGTTGTGAAAGATATTAATGATGGAATTTATTCTCTTAATTTTTTTGATGGTGATGGGAGCTTGCAGTTGTCTGTTACTTAGTCACAGAGTGTTGATGGCACTGAGCTTGTTACTGAGGATGAGAATGTTCCTATGCAGTTGCAGCTGGAGGACGAAAGGAAAAGTAAGAAGAAGAGTGATTTTCAGAGGAGAAAGAGTTGGAACTGCGTCAAAAGGCTTCTTGCGCGCAACGAAGCACTGAGGATGTTGCTCAAGCTGGAGATGATGAAGGTGGTGCCGCGGCCTTTGCAACTGGTCATGCTGGATCTCATGGAACTGACATGCCTGTCAAGATGAACTTGTTGCAGACTCGCTTGACGCAAGTGTTTCCTCGTGATGAAGTTAAGGAAAAGAAAATTGTTTTGAAGAGGAAGATGGCAGATCCAAATCCTAATGGCACACAGAGGCGTAGCCCACGTGTGAAAGCTGCTTCCCAACCCGGTAATAGCAAAGCTGATGCAGATAGTGTTGCTGTGAAGATTGGTCCAAGCACACTTGGTGGCTCCCCTGTTCGCCGGAGTCCATGAATTTTGGCAAATAAGAAGCCTTCTTTGTCTCCTCTTCCGAAGCGCTCTTCGTTGAAGGAGAATAAGAAGCGCAAAGTTCCTCCTGGAAAGGTGAACAAAGGTGTGAAGAAGGGTTCTCACGTCGAAGCTGAAGATTCTGAAGATGAATATGCAGTGGTATGTGTTTTTCTTTTTTATTTTTAGTATTTGAAATTTTCTAGTTAGTGGCATTTTTTAATATTATTCCTTTGCTTTAGTCTTTGCTGAAGTATGTTAGTGATTTGCTATGTTTATTAGTATTAGTCATGCACACTAGACTTAATTATATTCATAAACACTTTTTTTGTTTTGGGATACGTGTTTGTATTGTATGTGACTTACTAGTTGTACTTCCAATAATTTAATTGTGTCTGGGTTGGTATGCTTGCCAGGTGATGCTTGGTCATTGTATGCATCAATTGAGGGTGGTACTGTTGTTGTTTTAATAGTTGAACTTGTGCAATCTTTTTTTTTTCCTTCTTGCCTTCATATGTTTGTTATGTTTTTTATATTCATTGAATTAAGCTGTGCCTTCTTTATTTTCATTTGCAGCATGTTAGCGTTAGGAGTCTGGTCAAGCCGGTGAGAGGCAATGAGGGAAAAGTTGCTTTGGATGAAGGTGACTTACAGCGATTGAATATAACTGTGAGATGTTCCTTGAAAGAGATAGATACTTGTGCTCGTTTGCTTGAGAGTCGCCATGTGGCTAGAGTTCATGCAGCTGGTTTTTGTTCTATCTTCCAATGGAAGGTGAAGTCTAACATTTCCCACCCTCTGATGGGAGTTTTGTACCTAAAGATAGATCCTGATACAATGACTCTTGACATGGGTGAGGCGAACAAGAAGCTTCGCGTCACTAGTGATGGTATACATCAGCTATTTGGGTTCCCTCGTGGTGGTCGCTCTGCACCAAGGCCGTCAGAGGATGGATATGACGATGCTCTGATGAAGTTAAGATCAGATCTTGACATTAGCAGGAGCTAAGATATCAAGACGAAGGATTTGAGGGATAAGCTCCAGGTGCTTGTCAAGGATCCTAGTAAATATGACCTTGCTCTAAAAGTGTTCTTCATTATTGTGTTCATCAAAGTTCTGTTGCCTAGTGCCGCCACTCGTGTTTCCAGAGAGGCAGCAATGTTTGAGGATCTCGTCATCAAGGACATGGCTAATATGGATTATTGCCAGCTAATGGTTGATGAGCTTAGAAGGGCTGTTGTCAAGTACCAAGATGGTGTTACCTTGGGGAAGGCAATCACAGGTTGTGTTATAGGGCCTATACTAATGTACCTTGACTACCTCATCCGTGGCAAGATTCCGGATGTTGACATGCGAGTCCCCCGCTTATGTTTCATGGATCAGGAAAAGCTTTCTGATCTGGCTGATGCAGATTTGATAAGAAGAGGCAATGCAGATCCAAGGACTGGGGTGTTTGGGAAGCTTCCGGTGAGTTTTACTTCTTTCCTGTCTTGCAACCCTTTTATTTTTTAGATATAGCTGTTTTTGCTGGAGTGAACATGTGTACTGCAGAGTTACCTGTTTAGATTTGTCAGTTCTTAAGCTTGTGAGGTCTAGGTATGATTTTTAGTACTGTTGTGTCATATGTGGTGGAACTGAATCTCTTGTTCAACGAACCTGTTTGTAAATATAAACAAATTGGCACTAACAGTGAAAGCTTGTTAGTACTGAGGATTTAAATCTGTTAATTTAATGTTATTTTTTCTTGTGTTGCATTGATTAAGTAACTCTTTGTCCCTTGTTCGTAGTGGAAAATTCAAGAGGAAGTTGTCTTTTTCGGGTGTATAAACGGCCAGTCCTGGAGATGCCATCTCAAGTTCCCAAGATTTCATCTCTGCACGATGAGTTGAGAGATGGTCGTAGTGTTGAGGGTGCTGGTTATGTTCCCCCTGGCTCTAGTAAGGCTAGTACTTTATAGAGGCAGGGTTTTGGTATTGATGTAGCTGTTTTTGCGTTGGAGCACGCTGAGCATATTTTTATTAATGTGCGTTGTGAGCTGGAAAAGGTCCCAACTACAGTTGAGCATCTGAGTTGTATGAATGGTATCCTTCCTGACGGTCATCAATTTAATGTTGAGGAAGCAGTGGACTATATTGAGATGGAGAGAATGTTAATTAGTGACATGCGTGATGGTGCTGCTCAACTAATTCAGAGCTCGGTGCGTCTGTTGAACAACATGAAGCGTTTCAAAACTATGCAAGACTCTCGCTGCAAGCCATATGAAGAAGGTGCCAATGTTGTTATCAAGCAGATGGAGTAGGATGAGGCTGCTGCTACTGCCAGCAGGGCTGGTGATGGTAGTGAGGGAAATGTTTCTAACCACCATACGAATGATGTCGGTTTGGAGACCCCTATTCTTAAGGTGAGTCAGTCCTTGATCTTTGCATTTTTACTATGTTGTTCTACTGTCAGTAATGTAGTTGAACTTGCTCATGTTTCATTTCTTTTTTTTATGCAGGAGACCAGTCATGGTGTTGAGGCTGCTGTTGACTGTGGAGTTAATGATCCATCTACTGATAAGAGCAAGGTTATTTTTATTTTTTATTGTGTTTATATAGATTCTTGAATTTTCATGCACACCACTGTGCCTTACATGTTCATTTTTCTATCCCACACCGTTAAGAATTGTAGGTGATATCTACCTTTTATTTGTGTAGCTTAACTTTTTGTGTGTTGTTGCTAATAAGAGCATTGTTTTTGCTTCATTACTATGAATCAGGATCCTGTTGTTGGTGATGAGCCTTGTTCGACCATCGGTGATGTTCCTTTAAATGTTAGCAGCAGCAACATCGGTGATATTGCTGTGGATGCTGCTAAGGTTTGTTTTTCTGTGCTTGCATTAATTTTTTATGTAGCTTTCGCTGCTGTTTCTTGTAGCTGTAAAAGTTAGCCTGTACACCTCTTGCTGGTTTTTTGATTGTTAGTTTTGCTGATTTTCTTCACTTTCTGAATTTTTGTGCTTTCAGATGACTGATGTTGAGCGCGAGGCTGCAGTTACTATTGGAGCTGATGCTTGTGCTGTTCCATTGAGCAGTGGGCACGATGTTGGTGGCAAAGTTGCTGATGAGGATGTTGGTGCTGCTAGCATACTTGATGCCAAATCATCTGGTGTTGGTATTGCTGAGAATGATAATGTTTCTGATTCTGAAGATTTTCCGTCGGAAAATTTCCTGCCTGGAGGGCTTGATTACGGTGATGCATTGCAACACGCCGACGTGTCTAGCATGGAGGAGGTGCCATCTGAGGATGATGATTTAATGTTGTCGATTTCTTCTGGCCCCTAGTCCGAGGAGGCGCTCCTGTCGTCCCAGGATTTTCTATCTGCAAACCCTGAAAGCGCAGGCATATTGCTGTCCTCACAGGATCTCCCGTCGTCAAATCCTGAAACTATAGGCATATTGCTATCGTCACAGGAACTTCCGTCGTCAAACGCTGAAAGTGCAGGTAAGGACTTGTAAATGAGGCATACATCTCATTGATGGCATGGTGGCCATGTTACCTTGTAGTGCTTGAACTTATTTCTTTTTTCTTTTTTCTGAAAGCAGAAGGTGCTAACGCTGCTAATGTTGATTCGTTTTTCTTCGCTGTTACGAGGTTGTGCACGAACCGTGGGAAACGGTTAGTGTTTGATTTTGCCCGTTTCATTTTTGTCTCTCTTCCTTATTTCTCATATGATTATTGTTGTCACTGCGGTAGTTTTAATTCCTCTCATCTTGTGTTTTTCCCTAGTGAAAAGCCGATGTTTCAAAATAGGGAATGCGATGCCAGTGTTGGTTTTGTTGCTAAAGCATTTGTCCCCACTGGCATGCTCAACTCAGACATTGCTGATGTTGTTTTATATTCTCTATGTGAGAAGTACCGAGACACCGACAAGTTGATTGTTCCCAGATGGGTCACGGTCAGTTTTTTTGCTTTGTACATAGGATGATAAGTTATTTGTCTATTTTCTAACTGTTGTTGTTCTTTTTGTACAACAGACCAAGATCCGTGATGGAAATCTTGATGCCAATGTGCGGCAGTGGTTCACAAGATCAGGGGCTGATGGTTACGACCATGTACGTGACTCATGCTGATGTTTTATATTTTCCTGTGTACTGATGAAAGATGCATGCTCTTATCTAAACTTATTGTACTCATGAACTAGAACTCTCATGTTTCTTTGCAAGTAAGGAAGGTGGGAATGAACTTGAGTAACCTGTTGTTTTTCCCTGTACTTAGGAATGATGCATGCTCTTATTTTAAGTTGTACTTATTGTAGCAAGGAAGTCAAACTGGTGTGTTTCTTGCAAGTTTGGGCAGTGGATATAAACTTGAGTGGCCTTTTTTTGTACTGAGTTGCTTACTCAATTAGAACTTATGATTATCTGATCTGTTTGGACTTCTCAATTTCAATTTGTCCCTTTTATTTATTGTTTTGGAGACTTAATATTTTTGTTTCATTATAATTCTTAAATTCATTTTTCCTCTGCGATTTTTTTGTCAGCTTCTTTTCCCTACTTTTGATCCGCCGTCATTTGTGGGTGCCATGAAGCCTAGTGAAGATGTTGGTCATTGGTGCTTGGTTGTTCTGAATTTGAGGTTCCGTCGTTTTGAGTGTCTTGATTCACTCCGTGATGAAACATGGAGTGATGCTGTTAGATCCTTAAGAACTATGGCAGATAATATAAAGAAGCTTTGGAGGGACTCCAGCGTAGACAGGGCCAAACGTTCTCGCCGGTGCATGTTGATGGTTTCTCTTGCGAATTTGTGCATGTGCCACAGCAGGAAAACACGTGAGTATCCATTTTTAATGATATTTATTAGTTGTTTTTGTTGCTGAATATGTGGTTTTCCAATTTTTGGTTCTATTCCTGTATTTTGAATTTGTAATGTACCCTTTGTTTTTCTTTTGTTAACAGGCATGATTGTGGCTTCTTTATGCTACAAAACTGCGAGACCTATCATTGCTGGGAGGATGGTGTGATTGAAATGTTGGATTACAGCCACGAAGACATTCTTGACATTAGAAAGACTTTGCTGTATACCTGCACGACTAGCGATGTGTTTGATGTTGACTTCCGGGGTTTGTTTGGCATCGAACCCTGTACGTATGCATGACCTTTTGTATTTGTTTCCAGCTTGTACTTCTTGACTAGTACTGTCATGAATTCTGTATTTGAACTTACCCTTTTTGCGCTCCTCCATTTTTATTGCAGGTGAGTGGCTGGATCTTGCTGAGCATGACTACAGGATCTTTGGCAGCCAGTTCTCGGAGCTCGAGCGTGTTGCTATTGATTTGAGCTAGGGGCATTCTCCCAAAAAGACAAGATCTGATGTTATGAAGGGGCGGTTGGGAGCTCTCAAAGGTTCTACGGCTTCTTGTGCATAGAGCCCCTCTACACCCAAGAATCCCATTGTGCAATTGATAGACAGTGATGATGACGCATTTGACAAGATCGCTGGCATGGGAAGAGTCACCAGGAGAGCTGCTGCCAAGGGTGTATCTCCCCTTGATGGAATAGTGGGCCGTAGAGCTGGTGTTGCTAGGAAGGATCCTGCTTTGAAGTCTGGCAATGTTACAAGCACGAAGCGGGCACCCAGAGCTCCTATTAAGTTTTGCTCCCCCGTGCAGCAGCTTCACCCTCATAAATTCATTCACCTGGACAAGGCTCGCAAGTTATATAATATGTTGCTTAGTGATGAAGGACATGAGAAGTATGCCGAGTGAGTATCTCTCATTATGTTTCCTCTTCTTTTCTTCTGTTGTTTCTAACTGCTAAATAATTGTGCCTTTAACTGCTCATTTTAAATAACTTGAACTGCTATGAATGTTTTATCTTCCTTCCCGTACTTTTTGTTTTCTGTGTGCTGCAGGACTACATTCTCACTAATACCTCAGCCCGATGGCAACATAACTACTTTCACTGGCAATCGCGTCTGGGAAGTTTTTTCACCTGGACAACTGATGGAGGGTGATGTAATGGACTTTCTCATTAATGAATGGAAGCGAGATCCCAAAAAAAATGTTGATTTAACCTCTGGAAAAAGGATCTTGATGAGTCCATATTTCATCACGGTAATGAATCAGATTGTTTCTTTCTGTGAAACTAGACTGCCTATTGTTTTACGAATTTTTAAAATACTTTCCTTGTTGATACTTTTCCCCTGTCTATTTGTTTTTGCCTTTTCGTAGGTTGTGCTTGACTGTACATTTTACGGTGATGAAGATAAAGAGTTTAGTGTGGAGAGTGCAGCGAGAGATTTCAAGAGCTATGTTCGAGATGGCGAAGACTTGCTCATTGCCGACCTTGTGAGATCTACTAGCTGATTTTTGGTTTTATTTTGTTTGCTGTGATGCAGGTTTTTATTTTGAATATTTAATATCTCTTTTGGTCATTTGTTTTTAGGTCATGCTACCTCTATTCAAACCTATGGTTTTACCAAAGGATTTGAAAGTGAACCACTATTCCTTATATGTCATGAATTGGTACCGAAGTACTGTTGACATGCTCGACCCTTTACCGTATGGGAAGAACCATCGCCCTTCAAAGAACACTTATCACAAAGACTATGCGATGATTGTGAGTGACATTGATTATCTCTACTAGCTTAGTTTTTCCTGCGTTTTGTTTCTGCTTTTCCGAGACCTGAAATGTGTGGTTTCTTTTATTTTTTTGGTGTTCTTTATTTTACAGATCTCTAGATTGGTCAATGTAATGAAGGCTGTGTATGGTGATGCTCAGTATAATGCACGCAAGCCGCCCAGTTGGAAGGTTTTAGCAAAGAGACCAAGGTTTGTCAATGTTCCCTTTCAAGGGCCGAACGAATGTGGCCATTATGCTCTGAAGTTTGCGGGGACCTATGATGGTGAAAAGATCATTGAGAACATTCAAGATAACGATGTGAGTTCTAGTTCAGCTTCCACTTTCTGTGTTTAGCTGATTGTCTTTTCCTTTTTCCGTGACGTGATCTTTGATTATTTGTTTTTTTGTTTTGTTTTGCAGCCGCGTATTGTTGATTGGAATGCTGAGGATCTGTATACAGTCTTGTTCAACATAAATAACCAGGTTTTGGTGATGGAGCTCCCCAAGGAGGTTCAGGCTTTGGCTCCTGGTGCATAGAATTATTGATTATCATTTGCGTAGTGAATGGGATACTTGTGTGATTTATGTCTTGATAACATTGTAGGCTTTGTATGTAGGGCTTGGATGTCTTGTCAAGTATGTAATAACCATGATACTTTGTGATGTTTTTAGTGTGGCACCGCGTTTTACAAACTTTTTTCTGTGATGAGAATGTGGTTGAAATGCTGTTTTACTCGTGTCTATTTTCTTGGGGATTTGTTTTGGTTAAGTTTTATTTGAACTGAAGTCTTATACACTAGTTGAACTGAACACTTTTTTTCAGTGCACTGCGTGTTGTTGCTCAAAAGTTAGACTTATTTTATTTTCATCTGTCCCAACGTAAGTTTGACCTTTATAGTTTCTCTACCCCTCTTTCGTGTACTCACGGTATAGTGCTGTGAGTACTGAACTATAATTTCATACAGCGCAAGGATGTAGTTTGAGTGCACTGACCCCTCATGGTTTTGTAGAATTGAAGTCATATAGTATGTTATAACTGAAGTTTTTTGGGGATTGAGATTATTTACAATGAAATTGTTAGGTGAGCTCATATTTTATTTAAATATAATAATTTTAGCAGAATTGACAAAAAATATTTCTTTGAACTTCTTGCATATTAGTAGTTGAACTTGAAAGTAAAATTTAATTCCCTGGTTTAAATTATGTACATTTAACAGATAACCTATTATGTTCTCCGCTTTTAAAGTATCATTGTTTTTGTATCGTATTTTTTTTAATCCATGGTGCATAGCTAAATTTATTTTAGTTTTATTTTTGAATTTAAAATTATTGTCTGTGAACAAGTACTTGAACTTTTCTATATTCATTTTTTGAACTTTTTTGTTGTAGTGTGTAATTTTTTGCCCTGTGCTCTGGTTTGTTGAACGAGCCATATGGGTGGGGTGAGGACAGATTGGAGATGAGGGAGGCTTCCAAGGAGCAGTCGTATTGGGCCCTTTTCCGGCCCAAATGCCCTGTACGCGTGACTGTGCACCGCTGGCTGCGTGTGCGCTGCGAGTTTAGTCCCACCTCGCTAGCCGAGGGGTCACTCGACCGGTTTATAAGCCTTTTCGTCGCTCTTCTGTCGAACTCCTCTGAATAGTTACCTGAGTGCTTATACACAGCATTCGCTCTCTGCTCCATGACCTGTGAGCCCTGGACTGCTGGCCCTGTGCATTGTCGTTTACTATGGATTCGCCAACGGTTCCGCCGTGGGCTTGAGTTCAATTATCCTCCTGCGTGTCAGGGCCGGCTAGTCCTCGGGCAGTCATTTTTATTATTTTTGGGTTCAAACTAGTACCTCACTGCTCCAGTAATGTGGACTGATGCTTTTTTTTGTTGTTCTTTTGAATTTTCTTGGATTGTGTAAGCACCACTTTATTAGCACTGAATGTTCTCCTTGGTCGAACTGATATCTTTTTGATTCAGTTTTTTTTCTTTTTTTTCCTTGGCTGTGATTATTCTCAAGGCTCTTCTCGCATTATTTGGTATCATCATAGTACTTGCCATATAAACTAAGTTGTACTGATATTTCAATTGTACTGGTACTGTTATGATTAGTCTGTCAGTGATTAAGGAATGCAAACTGATAAAATGGTCTTTTTTTATTGGGTTCAAACTTGTACCTCACTGCTCCAATAATGTGGACTGATGCTTTTTGTTGTTATTCTTTTGAATTTTCTTGGATTGTGTAAGCACCATTTTATTTGCACTGAATGTTCTCCTTGGTCGAACTGATATCTTTTTGATTCAGTTTTTGTCTTTTTTTTCTTGTTGTGATTATTCTCAAGGCTCTTCTGTCATTATTTGGTATCATCATAGTACTTGCTGTATAAACTAAGTTGTGCTGATATTTCAATTGTACTGGTACTGTTATGATTAGTCTGTCAGTGATTAAGGAATGCGAACTGATGCTTCTTTGTTCCTTTTTATTTGTAGTAATGATGTACTGTGTGTTCAAGTGTACCAGTACTGTCATCCCTAGTATGTTAGTGACTAAGAAATACGTACTGATGTTTCTTAGTTTTTCTGTTGCAGTACTTACTAATTTTCTAACGACTAGAAGCATGATCTTGTTAGTGCTGAATTTTGTCCTCGGCTGGAACTTAGACTTTTAGTGTGATGGTAGCTTTTTTTGTGTTCTTCTGAAACTAGAAACTATTTAGTGTGATAGTACTACCGTACTGTACTAAGATGTACTGAGCTTACAAGGCTACTATTTGCTGTTGTTCTTTGTCTGCAGGTGTTTTGTGAAATATAGTCTGCCAGTACAAGTCTATGTTAGTGTTAAAAATTGTGTTGGGGCATGTTTTGTTTTCAATGTTTTCTTTTCCACACAACGCTGAATCCAAACTACACATTGAACATCCTTGTGTGATTAGTTGCTCGATAACTAGTACTAAAGAGTAGCCACAGAGTTCCATTCACAAGCTACTTGAATTTGAAATGATGGATAAACAAAATAGGAAGCTAGAAAACTTATTTAACGAGATAAGCAAACGATGTACTAGATGACATAAGCAAACTTGTTCAACCCTGACAAACACGACATAAGCAAACTGGTTCAACCCTGACACACAAGACATAAGCAAACTGGTTTAACCTAACAAGAGCAAACTACGAATTTGAAACAAGAAGATAAAGGACAAACACAAGCGCAAGCAACACAAATGCAGACTTTGATGTCTCTTCATCCCGCATAGTGGTAGTGGTAGTAGGGGTCCCCTTCCTGCTCTTTTGAAATTTCCACACCTGTTTTGATGAAGTCGATAATCTTCTATGACTTGTAGGTGGCGTACGCATCTATCGCTGCGTACTCAATGCGCTTTTCTGGCAGCTGGCTCATCCCCCACAGTTTATGGTCTTCCTCCTTGTTGATCTTCTTCTTCATGACTTTGTAGAATGGGTGGACACAATGGCTGCAACATTAGCCAAGGAGTCGTACTCTTTTCTGGTGCTTGGAACTCTCCAGTTGCGCTGAATCTCGATGAAGTTGTTTGGGTTGATCTCCAAACCAGACTTCTTCAAGATCTCTTTGTCATACTTAATGCTGAAACCAACAAAGGTGTACAACTTCTCCTCCTTCAGGAGCTCTTTGAGGCGCTTGGGCTTGCAAGGGGAGATACATATTGAAGATTAGTGTTCTTTTGAAGATTTAATTCTTCTGTTTTTTGTTTTACAAGTGATGAATCCATGAGGTAGATGCTTATATTGTTGGGGAACGTTGCAAGGAAAACAAAAAAAATTCTATGCACATGCAATGATCTCTCCATGGAGATGCATAGAAACGAGGGGGAGAGTGTGTCTACGTACCCTCGTAGACTGTAAGCGGAAGCGTTTAACAACACGGTTGATGTAGTCGAACTTCCTCGCTCTCCAACCGATCAAGTACCGAACGCACGGCACCTCCACGTTCTGCACACGTTCTGCTCGGTGACGCCTCGCCTTCTTGATCCAGCAAGACGGCCAGGTAGAAGATGAGTTCCGGTAGCACGACGGCATGGTGACGGTGATGGTGATGTGATCTCCGCAGGGCTTTGCCTAAGCACTACGAAAATATGACCGAGGGAGTAAACGGTGGACGGGGGCGCCGCACACGGCTAAGACAATGTTGTGTCCTTGTGTGGCGCCCCCTCCCGATGTATATATAGGTGGGAGGGGAGGGGAGGCAGCCTGGCGCGCCTTAGGGCTGGCCACCGGCCCCTACGGCACCTGCCTTGCCCTGTGCCCCCCTTTCCATGTATGAACAAGGGGGAAAGGAAAGGGGGGGAAGAGTGAAGGAAGAGGGAGTCCAACTCCACACTTTCCTTTCCTCCTCTCCTTTCCTTTCCCTCCCCATAGGGCCGGCCGCATAGATTGCGCACCAGCCCCTTGTGGGCTGGTGTGTTCCCGCACTTGGCCCATAAGGCCCATATCTTTGCTGGGGGGGGGGGAGGGGTGCCCGGAACCCCTTCCGGTGACCCGATGGCTACCCGGTGCATCCCGAAACACTTCCGGTGTCCGAATACCATTGTCCTATATATCAATATTTACCTCTCGACCATTTCGAGACTCCTCTTCATGCCCGTGATCTCATCCGGGACTCCGAACAACATTCGGTCACCAAATCAAATAAATCATATAACACTATATCGTCAACGAACGTTAAGCGTGCGGACCCTATGGGTTCGAGAACTATGTAGACATGACCGAGACACCTCTCCGGTCAATAACCAATAGCAGAACCTGGATGCCCATAATTGGCTCCTACATATTCTACGAAGATCTTTATCGGTCGAACCGTTATGACAACCTACGTAATTCCCTTTGTCCATCGGTATGTTACTTGCCCGAGATTCGATCGTCGGTATCTTCATACCTAGTTCAATCTCATTACCGGCAAGTCTCTTTACTCGTTCCATAATACATCACCTCGTGACTAACTCCTTAGTCGTTTGCTTGCAAGCTTATGATGTGTATTACCGAGAGGGCCCAGAGATACCTCTCCGATACTCGGAGTGACAAATCCTAGTCTTGATCTATGCCAACTCAACAAACACCTTCGGAGATACCTGTAGAGCATCTTCATGATCACCCAGTTATGTTGTGACGTTTGATAGGACACAAGGTATTCTTCCGGTATCCGGGAGTTGCATAATCTCATAGTCGATGGATTATGTATTTGACATGAAGAAAGCAATAGCAATAAAACTTGAACGATCATTATGCTAAGCTAACGGATGGGTCTTGTCCATCACATCATTCTCCTAATGATGTGATCTCGTTAACAAATGACAGCACATGTCTATGGTTAGGAAACCTTAACCATCGTTGATCAACGAGCTAGTCTAGTAGAGGCTTACTAGGGACACGGTATTTGTTTATGTATTCACACATGTATTTAGGTTTCCGATCAATACAATTCTAGCATGAATGATAAACCTTTATCATGAATAAGGAAATATAAAATAACAACTTCATTATTGCCTCTAGGGCATATTTCCTTCAGTCTCCCACTTGCACTAGAGTCAATAATCTAGATTACATTGTAATGAATCTAACACCCATGGAGTCTTGGTGCTGATCATGTTTTGCTCGCGGAAGAGGCTTAGTCAACGGGTCTGCTACATTCAGATCCGTCTGTATCTTGCAAATTTCTATGTCTCCATCCTTGACTTGTTCACGAATGGAGTTGAAGCGTCTCTTGATGTGTTTGGTTCTCTTGTGAAACCTGGATTCCTTCGCCAAGGCAATTTCTCCAGTGTTGTCACAAAAGGATTTCATTGGACCCGATGCACTAGGTATTACACCCAGATCGGATATGAACTCCTTCATCCAGACTCCTTCATTTGCTGCTTCCGAAGTAGCTATGTACTCCGCTTCACAAGTAGATACTGCCACGACGCTCTACTTGGAAGTGCACTAACTGACAGCTCCACCATTCAATATAAATATGTATCCGGTTTGTGACTTAGAGTCATCCGGATCAGTGTCAAAGCTAGCATCGACGTAACCATTTACGATGAGCTCTTTGTCACCTCCATAAACGAGAAACATATACTTAGTCCTTTTCAGGTACTTCAAGATGTTCTTGACCGCTGTCCAGTGATCCACTCCTGGATTACATTGGTACCTCCCTGCCAGACTTATGGCAATGCACACATCAGGTCTGGTACATGGCATAGCATACATGATAGAACCTATGGCTGGGGCATAGGGAATGACTTTCATTTTCTCTCTATCTTCTGCAGTGGTCAGGCTTTGAGTCTGACTCAACTTCACACCTTGTAACACAGGCAAGAACCCTTTCTTTGACTGATCCATTTTGAACTTCTTCAAAACTTTGTCAAGGTATGTGCTTTGAGAAAGTCCTATTAAGCGTCTTGATCTATCTCTATAGATCTTGATGCCCAATATATAAGCAGCTTCACCGAGGTCTTTCATTGAAAAACTCTTATTCAAGTATCCTTTTATGCGATCTAGAAATTCTATATCATTTCCAATCAACAATATGTCATCTACATATAATATCAGAAATGCTACAGAGCTCCCACTCACTTTCTTGTAAATACATGCTTCACCGAAAGTCTGAATAAAACCATATGCTTTGATCACCTCATCAAAGCGTATATTCCAACTCCAAGATGCTTCCACCAGTCCATAGATGGATCGCTGGAGTTTGCACACTTTGTTAGCACCTTTAGGATCGACAAAACCTTCTGGTTGCATCATATACAACTCTTCTTTAAGAAATCCATTAAGGAATGCAGTTTTGACGTCAATTTGCCAGATTTCACAATCATAAATTGCATCAATTGCTAAGATGATTCGGACGGACTTAAGCATCGCTACGGGTGAGAAAGTCTCATCGTAGTCAACCCCTTGAACTAGTCGAAAACCTTTTGCGACAAGTCGAGCTTTGTAGACAGTAACATTACCATCAGCGTCAGTCTTATTCTTAAAGATCCATTTATTCTCTATGGCTTGCCAATCATCGGACAAGTCCACCAAAGTCCACACTTTGTTCTCATACATGGATCCTATCTGAGATTTCATGGCCTCAAGCCATCTGTCGGAATCTGGGCTCATCATAGCTTCTTCATAGTTCGTAGGTTTGCCTTGGTCTAGTAACATGACTTTGAGGACAGGATTACCGTACCACTCTGGTGCGGATCATGCTCTGGTTGACCTACGAGGTTCAGTAGCAACATGATTTGAAGTTTCATGATCATGATCATTATCTTCCTCTCTAGTTGGTGTAGGCATCACGGGAATGGTTTTCTGTGATGTGCTACTTTCCAATTTGAGAGAAGGTACAATTACCTCATCAAGTTCTACTTTCCTCCCACTCACTTCTTTCGAGAGAAACTCCTTCTCTAGAAAGGTTCCATTCTTGGCAACAAAGATCTTGCCTTCGGATCAGTGGTAGAAGGTGTACCCAATTGTTTCCTTAGGGTATCCTATGAAGACGCACTTCTCCGATTTGGGTTCGAGCTTATCAGGCTGAAGCCTTTTGACATAAGTGTCGCAACCACAAACTTTAAGAAACGATAGCTTAGGTTTCTTGCCAAACCACAGTTCATACGGTGTTGTCTCAACGGATTTAGATGGTGCCCTATTTAACGTGAATGCAACTGTCTCGAATGCATAACCCCAAAATGATAGTGGTAAATCGGTAAGAGACATCATAGATCGCACCATATCTAATAAAGTACGGTTATGACATTTGGACACACCATTACACTGTGGTGTTCCGGGTGGCGTGTGTTGTGAAACAATTCCACATTGTTTGAAATTAAGGCCAAACTCGTAACTCAAATATTCGCCTCCACGATCAGATCGTAGAAACTTTATTTTCTTGTTACGATGATTCTCCACTTCACTCTGAAATTCTTTGAACTTTTCAAATGTTTCGGACTTGTGTTTCATTAAGTAGATATACCCATATCTGCTCAAATCATCTGTGAAGGTCAGAAAATAATGATACCCACCGCGTGCCTCAACACTCATCGGACCGCATACATCGGTATGTATTATTTCCAATAAGTCATTAGCTCGCTCCATTGTTCCGAAGAACGGAGTTTTAGTCATCTTTCCCATGAGGCATGGTTCGCAAGTATCAAATGATTCATAATCAAGTGATTCCAAAAGTCCATCTGTATGGAGTTTCTTCATGCGCTTTACACCAATATGACCTAAACGACAGTGCCACAAATATGTTGCACGATCATTATCAACTTTGCATCTTTTGGCATCAATATTATGAATATGTGTAGCACTACAATCGAGATTCAACAAGAATAGACAACTCTTCAAGGTTGCATGACCATAAAAGATATTACTCATATAAATAGAACAACCATTATTCTCTGATTTAAATGAATAACTGTCTCGCGCTAAACAAGATCCAGATATAATGTTCATGCTCAACGCTGGCACCAAATAACAATTATTCAGGTCTAAAACTAATCTCGAAGGTAGATGTAGAGGTAGCGTGCCGACGGCGATCACATCGACCTTGGAACCATTCCTGACGCGCATCGTCACCTCGTCCTTAGCCAATCTTCGTTTAATCCCGTAGCTCCTGTTTCGAGTTGCAAATATGAGCAACCGAACTAGTATCAAATACCCAGGCGCTACTACGAGCATCAGTAAGGTACACATCAATAACATGTATATCAAATATACCTTTGTTCACTTTTCCATCCTTCTTATCTGTCAAGTATTTGGGGCAGTTCCGCTTCCACCAGTCCCTTTGCAGTAGAAGTACTTAGTTTCAGGTTTGGGTCCAGCTTTGGGCTTCTTCCCGGGAGTGGCAACTTGCTTGCCATTCTTCTTGAAGTTCCCTTTCTTTCCCTTGCCCTTTTTTCTTGAAACTAGTGGTCTTGTTAACCATCAACACTTGATGCTCCTTCTTGATTTCTACCTCCGCAGCCTTAAGCATTGCGAAGAGCTTGGGAATTGTTTTTTTCATCCCTTGCATATTATAGTTCATCATGAAGCCTTTGTAGCTTGGTGGCAGTGATTGAAGAACTCTGTCAATGGCACAATCAACCGGAAGATCAACTCCTAGCTGAGTCAAGTGATTATAATACCCAGACATTTTGAGTATGTGTTCACTGACAGAACTGTTCTCCTCCATCTTGCAGCTAAAGAATTTGTTGGAGACTTCATATCTCTCAACCCGGGCATTTGCTTGAAATAGTAACTTCAACTCTTGGAACATCTCATATGCTCCATGACGTTCGAAACATCTTTGAAGTCCTGGTTCTAAGCCGTAAAGCATGGCACACTGAACTATCGAGTAGTCATTAGATCGAGCTTGCCAGACGTTCAAAACATCAGCTTCTGCTCCTGCAGCAGGCCTTTCACCGAGCGGTGCATCAAGGACATAATTCTTCTGTGCAGCAATGAGGATAATCCTCAAGTTATGGACCCAGTCCGTGTAGTTTCTACCATCATCTTTCAACTTAGCTTTCTCTATGAACGCATTAAAATTTAGGGGAACGGTAGCTCGGGCCATTGATCTACAACATAGATATGCAAAACTATAAGACTAAGTTCATGATAAATTAAGTTCAATTAATCAAATTACTAAAGAACTCCCACTTAAATAGACATCCCTCAAGTCATCTAAGTGATACGTGATCCAAATCAACTAACCCATGTCCGATCATCACGTGAGATGGGGTAGTCATCAATGGTGAACATCTCTATGTTGATCATATCTACTATATGATTCACGTTCGACCTTTCGGTCTCCAGTGTTCTGAGGCCATGTCTGTACATGCTAGCATCGTCAAGTTTAACCCAAGTATTCTGCATGTGCAAAATTGTCTTACACTCGTTGTATGTGAACGTAGAGTCTATCACACCCGATCATCACGTGGTGTCTCGAAACGACGAACTATACCAACGGTGCATACTCAGGGAGAACACTTTTACCTTGAAATTTAGTGAAGGGATCATCTTATAATGCTACCTTCGTACTAAGCAAAATAAGATGCATAAAAGATAAACATCATATGCAATCAAAATATGTGACATGATATGGCCATCATCATCTTTTGCTTTTGATCTCCATCTCCAAAGCATCGTTATGATCTCCATCGTCACTGGCTCGACACCTTGATCTCCATCGTTGTGTCGTGGTCGTCTCGCCAACTATTGCTTCTACAACTATTGCTAACTCATAGCGATAAAGTAATCAATTACATGGCGTTTGCATTTCATACAATAAAGAGACAACCATAAGGCTCCTGCCGGTTGCCTGATATCTTACAAAACATGATCATCTCATACAATAACGTATATCACATCATGTCTTGACCATATCACATCACAACATACTCTACAAAAACAAGTTAGATGTCCTCTACTTTGTTGTTGCAAATTTTACGTGGCTGCTACGGGTTTCTAGCAAGAACTGTTCTTACCTATGGCAAAAACCACAACGGTGATTCGTCAAGTTTGTTTTTTTAACATTCTTCAAGGACCGGCCGTAGTCAAATTCGATTCAACAAAAGTAGGAGAAACAGACACCCGCCAGCCACCTTTACGCAAAACTAGTTGCATGTCAGTCGGTGGAACCGGTCTCATGTGCGTGGACATGTAAGGTTGGTCCGGGACGCTTCATCCCACAATACCACCGAATCAAAATAAGACATTGGTGGTAAGCAGTATGACTATCACTGCCCACAACTCTTTGTGTTCTACTCGTGCATATCATCTACGAATAGACCTGGCTCAGATACCACTGTTGGGGAACATTGCATGGAAAACAAAAAAAAATCTACGCACACGCAATGATCTATCCATGGAGATGCATAGCAACGAGTGGCAGAGTGTGTCTACGCACCCTCGTAGACCGTAAGCGGAAGCGTTTGACAACACAGTTGATGTAGTCGAACTTCTTCGCGCTCCAACCGATCAAGTACCGAACGCATGGCACCTCCGCGTTTTGCACATGTTCAACTCGGTGACGTCCTCACCTTCTTGATCCAGCAAGACGGCAAGGTAGTAGATGAGTTCCGGCAGCATGATGGCATGGTGATGGTGATGGTGATGTGATCTCGGCAGGGCTTCGCCTAAGCACTATGAAAATATGACCGAGGGAGTAAACGGTGGACGGGGGGCGCCGCACACGGCTAAGACAATGTTGTGTCCTTGTGTGGCGCCCCCTCCCCATGTATATATAGGTGGGAGGGGAGGGGAGGCATCCAGGCATGCCCTAGGGCTGGCCGCCGGCCCCTAGGGCCCCTGCCTTGCCCTGCGCCCCCCTTTCCTTGTATGAACAAGGGGGAAAGGAAAGGGCGGAAGAGGGAAGGAAGAGGGAGTCGAACTCCACACTTTCCTTTCCTCCTCTCCTTTCCTTTCCCTCCCCATAGGGCCGGCCCCATAGAGGGTGTACCAGCCCCTTGTGGGCTGGTGTGTTCCCTCACTTGGCCCATAAGGCCCATATCTTTGCTGCGGGGTGTCCGGAACCCCTTCCGGTGACCCGGTGCATCCCGAAACACTTCCGGTGTCCGAATACCATCGTCCTATATATCAATCTTTACATCTCGACCATTTCGAGACTCCTCGTCATGTCCGTGATCTCATCCGGGACTCCAAACAACATTTGGTCACCAAATCATATAATTCATATAACACTCTATCGTCAACGAACGTTAAATGTGCGGACCCTACGGGTTCGAGAACTATGTAGACATGACCGAGACACCTCTCCGGTCAATAACCAATAGCAGAACATGGATGCCCATATTGGCTCCTACATATTCTATGAAGATCTTTATCGGTCGAACTGTTATGACAACAAACGTAATTCCCTTTGTCCATCGGTATGTTACTTGCGCGAGATTAGATCGTCGGTATCTTCATACCTAGTTCAATCTCGTTACCGGCAAGTCTCTTTACTCGTTCCGTAATACATCACCTCATGACTAAATCCTTAGTCGTTTGCTTGCAATCCTATGATGTGTATTACCGAGAGGGCCCAGAGATACCTCTCCGATACTCGGAGTGACAAATCCTAGTCTCGATCTATGCCAACTCAACAAACACCTTCGGAGATACCTGTAGAGCATCTTTATGATCACCCAGTTACGTTGTGACGTTTGATAGAACACAAGGTATTCTTCCAGTGTCCGGGAGTTGCATAATCTCATAGTCGAAGGAATATGTATTTGACATGAAGAAAGCAATAGCAATAAAACTTGAACGATCATTATGCTAAGCTAACGGATGGGTCTTGTCCATCACATCATTCTCCTAATGATGTGATCCCATTATCAAATGACAACACATGTCTACGGTTAGGAAACCTTAACCATCTTTGATCAACGAGCTAGTCTAGTAGAGGCTTACTAGGGACAAGATATTTGTTTATGTATTCACACATGTATTTAGGTTTTCGATCAATACAATTCTAGCATGAATAATAAACCTTTATCATGAATAAGGAAATATAAAATAACCACTTTATTATTGCCTCTAGGGCATATTTCCTTTATATATTGTATAAGTCATGGATGAATGTAGTTCAGAAACTAGTACACAAAGTTCTGAAATTAAATTCAAGTTCACCATGTTATTTTTGTTTTTGGAATATACTGTGCTTCACCAAATGCTTCACCAAGTTCAGAAACCTATACCAGAGCCAATGATCTATGTGTTGGTTAGTGCCAGTTTAGTTTTCGTTTATCCAATTAAAAAGCCTATCCCAGTGCTTCACCAAGTTCTTACTTATTTTGCTGCTGAAAATAATCAGACCAAGTTCAGAAACTAGTTTTGTAAATCAAGTTCAGAAACATCTTTTAATACATCAAGTCCAGAAACTACACTAGTGCATCAAGATAAGAAACTACACTAGTACATCAAGTTTAGAAATTAATCTTGTGTAACAATTTCAGATACTAATCCAGTGCATCAGGTTCAAAATATATTCTAGTGCATCTACTTGAGAAACATATACTAGTGCATCCACTTCACAAACTACAGTAGTACATCTAGTTGGGAAAGAAGTTTAATGAAATTTTGTGGGAGCAGTACTAATTAAACAGATGAATGAAGAGGGCGAATGAGTAGGATGGTTCACCATTTTGTGGCCGCGGCGATGTGGTATACCAGGCAGAGTTCCTCCACGCATAACTGCAGAACTACTGCCATCTGCGGAGGTTCATCTTTTCTGGTAAACTTCACATCAACGCCAATGAAGCTAGGATACAAGCCGCCGCCTTCCTCCTGAGCCTGCTGATCATCTCGTCGGCCTTGTCTGCTTCGCTGGTGCAGACGACCTCCAACGTCTCCTTGCTGTGGAGGTCCACCTTCTCGAGCATGGTGGTGTAGTCGAGCTTCTCGCCGGGGACATGAACATCGTCGAGGTTGCTACTCTGGTTGGACGTCTCGCCATGCTGACGCTTGGCAGACAGTTCCTCCGCCATTGACCTCCTCCAGCGACTGTGGGCTTCAAAGATAGATGTTTTTTGGTAGTTTGTAGTGGATATGGAAGCGGCAATGGTGGTTCTCGAAAGGAATAGGCAGAGATGTAGTCGATTTGGGGCTTTTTGAGGGCGTGGTTTGGGACGTGGGGGAGGCAGTTCGTCCCGGACATGGGGGTAGTGGTCGTGGGGCACAATTGCAGTCCATCATGTCAATCGCCTAGTGGGTGGCGTGGGCAGTGGCCTGGAAGAACCAACCGTCAAGGAAATAAGCCAATTTCTTTGCAGGGGTATTCACTGGTCGCACTGACTAGTCTTGTCAAGGTGTACTTATCAGCTGCTTATCCCACTTGCATGTCTTAGGGTTGTTAATTATGGCATTTTGTGCTGTTTTTGAGTGACGAAATACTTTGTGATGTTTTCAGTGTGGAGGTTAAGATTTATTTTGCACTTAAGTCTTATACACTAGTTGAACTGAACACTTTTTTCAATGCACTACGAGTTGTTGCTCAAAAGTTAGACTTATTTTATTTTCAATACTTCCAACCTAAGTTAGGCCTTTATAGTTTTTGTACCCTCTTTCTAGTGTACTTATGGTTTAGTGCTATGGGTACTGAATTGTAATTTCATACATCGTAAGGTTTTGAAAATTGGTGTCACAGTGGTGTGTGGATGTAGTGCGAGTGGCCTAACCCTTCCTTGTGTTGTAGTATTGTTGTCATATATATGTCTGAACTGAAGTTTTTTTGGGATTGAGATTATTTACGACGAAATCTGTAGTTGAGCTCTAGCTAGATTTTATGTAAATAAGAAATTTAGCATAATTGACAAACAATATTTCTTTGAACTTCTTGCATTTTAGTAGTTGAACTTGAAAGTAAATTTTAATTCCCTGGTTTAAATTATGTACATTTAACAAATAGCCTATTAAGTTCTCCACTTTTAAAGTATCGTTGTTTTTGTATCGTATTTTTTTTAATCCGTGGTGGAGAGCTAAATTTATTTTAGTTTTATTTTTTAATTTAAAACTATTGCCTGTGAACAAGTATTTGAACTTTTCTATATTCAGTTTTCAAACTTTTATGTTGTAGTTTATAATTTTTTCCCTGTGCTCTGGTTTGTTGAACGGGCCTTATGGGTGGGGTGAGGATAGATTGGAGATGAGGGAGGCTTCCAAGGAGCAGTCGTATTGGGCCCTTTTCCGGCCCAAATGGCCAGTGCACGCGACTGTGCACTACTGGGTGCATGTGCGCTGCGATAGTCCCACCTCGCTAGCCGAGGGGGCTCTCGACAGGTGTATAAGCCTTGCCGTCGCACTTCTGTCGAACTCCTCTGAATACTTACCTGAGCGCTTATACACGACGTTCGCTCTCTACTCCATGACATGTGGGCCCTGGCCTGCTAGCCCTGCGTTGTGTCGATTACTAGGGATTCACCAACGGTTCTACCGTGGGCTCGAGTTCAAGTATCCACCTGCGTTAGGGCCTGCCTGTCCTCGGGCGTACATTTTTTTGGTTTGAATCTAGTACTTGACTGCACCAATAATACTTTTGTTGTAGTTCTTGTGAGTTTTGTTGTAGTTATGTAAGAATGATTTTTATTATTACTGATTCTCAAGGGTCTTCTGGTATTATTTAGTACTATAGTACTTGCGTGTAAACTAAGTTGTACTGGGAGTTCAATTGTACTAGCACTTCTGTTCTTAGTCTGACAGTTATTAAGGGAATGCGAACTGATGCTTCTTTGTCCTTTTCATTGTAGTAAAGTTGTACTGCACGTTCAAGTGTACTAGTACTCTCCATAGGATCTGAGTCTATATGTCAGATATTTCACAAACACCAGCAAACTAAGAACAAGAACAATACTACCCTAGGATGCTCAGTAGAGCTTAGTCCTGTACAGTAGTACTATCACACTAAATAGTTTCAGAAGAACACTAACTAAGATTTTTTTGTTTTAACTTTTGAAGCATCGTTAAACAGCTCAAATTGTACTGATTGTTTTCAACGTTTTCTTTTCCATACAATGCTGAATCCAAACTACACATGGAACATCCTTGTGTGATTAGTTGCTCGATAACTAGTACTAAAGAGCAGCCACAGAGTTCCATTCACAAGCTACTTGAATTTGAAATGATGGATAAACAAAATAGGAAGATAGCAAACTTATTTAACGAGATAAGCAAACGATGTACTTGATGAGATAAGCAAACTGGTTCAACCCTGACACACAAGACATAAGCAAACTGGTTTAACCTAACAAGAGCAAACTACGAATTTGAAACAACAAGATAAAGGACAAGCACAAGCGCAAGCAATACAAAGGCAGACTTTGATGTCTCTTCATCCCGCATAGTGGCAGTGGTAGTAGGGGTCCACTTCCTGCTCTTTTGAAATTTCCAGACCTGTTTTGATGTTGTCAATTTTCTTCCACGACTTGTAGGTGGCATACGCATCTATCGATGCGTACTCGATGAGGTAATTTGCCAGTGGGCTGATCCCCCACAGTTTATGGTCTTCCTTCCTGTCGATCTTCTTCTTCATGCCTTTGTAGAATGGGTGGATGATGCTGGCTGCAACATCAGCCAAGGAGTCGTACTCTTTTCCAGTGTATGGAACTGTCCAGTTGTGCTAAATGTCAATGTACTTGTTGGGGTTTAATTCCAAACCAGACATCTTCAGCTTGTCTTTGTCACCTTGAATGCTGAAACCGGCAAAGGTGAACAACTTCTCATGCTTCAGGATGTCGTTGAGGAGCTTGGGCCTTCAAGGGGAGAGACTTATTGAAGATTAGTATTATTTTGATGTTTGAATTCTTTAGTTTTTTTGGTTTGCAAGTGATGAATCCATGAAGTAGATGATCGTGGATGAATGTAGTTCAGAAACTAGAATAGTATAATTAATGGATGAATGTAGTTCAGAAACTAGTACACAAATTACAGAAATTAAATTCAAGTACACGATGTTATTTTTCTTTCTGGAATATACAGTTGAGTCAATGATCTATGTGCTCCTTTAGTACTAGTTTAGTTTACTTTTGTTGAATAGAAAAACATATACTAGTGCTTCACCAAGTTCTTAGTTTTTTTGCTGATGAAAATAACAAAAGACCAAGTTCAGAAACTACTTCACTGCATCAAGTTCAGAAACATCTTTTAATACATCGAGTGCAAAAACTACACTAGTGAATCAAGGTCAGAAACTACACTAGTACATCAAGTTCAGAAATTAATCTGCTACAAGATTTTCAAATAGTAATCTAGTGCATCAGGTTCAAAATATATTCTAGTGCATCTACTTGAGAAAGTGCACTAGTGCATCCACTTTCACAAACTACACTAGTACATCTAGTTGGGAAACAAGTTTAATGAAATTTTGAGGATATAGTACAAATTAAACAGATGAACGAAAGAGGGCAAATGAGTAGGATGGTTCACCATTTTGTGGCCGCGGCGATGTGGTACACCAGGCAGAGTTCCTCCACGCATAACTGCAGAACTGCTGCTCTCTACGGAGGTTCTCTTGCCTGGTATACTCCACATCAACGTCGATGAATCTTGGATACAAGCCACCAGCCCTCTTCCAGAGCGTACAGATCATCTCGTCGGCCTTGTCTGGTTCGCTATTGCAGACGACCTCCAGCATCTCCTTGCCGTGGAGGTCCATCTTCTCGAGCGTGGTGGTGTAGTCGAGCTTCTTGTCGGGGATGTGAACGTTGTCGAGGTTGCTGCTCTGGTCAGACATCTTGCCACACTGACGCTTGGCAGATGGTTCCTTCGCCATTGCCCTCCTCCAGCGACTATGGGCTTCAAAGAGAGATGTTTGTGGGGGAGTTTGTAGTGGAGATGGAAGCGGCAATGGTGATTCTCGGAAGGAATAAGGCGGGATGGAGTTGATTTGGGGCTTTTTGAGAGCGTGGTTTGGGACGTGGGGGAGGCGGTTCATCGCGGACGTGGGGGTAGTGGTCGTGGGGTCTCCGTTGCAGTCCGTTGGGGCAACCGCCTAGTGGGTGGCGCGGTAGGGTGGCCTCTGAAGGGGTTTTTACTCTCGCACTAATCCATCTTGTGAAGGTGAACTTATTTAGTTTCTTGTCCCACTTTACACGTCTCAGAGTCGGTGATGATGGTGCTTGTACTGCTCGACTGTCTAGTACTAGTAGACTGCCCGTGCGTTGCTACGGACTTTTGAAATATTTTGCTGATGTTATACAAAGTTAATGCATGTTAAATTTCACATGTAGAGACAATATAGCACGAACACAATTGCATAATAACTGAAGTCCACTTCATTTACAATAATTGATAAAAAAAAGGCAAATTGATGATGTATACATATAGAGCAATGATCCAACTAAAAATCCATTACAAATTATTAAGATCTACTACTTGATGCGCTTAAGAAATTCTCGCCCAATGGAAAGGGTTCTTTAGCTTCATTCGCACGATGTCTTAGAAAGTATAATAAAAACTGCTTCCTCAATTCATACTCATCCCACACAAGCAAAAAAATGTAGTTAGCACGAGTACTTCACATCCAAGGTCTTAAAACATTTAACAGACAATACTCATCGCGCAAACTGGCTTAACCGGTTCTCTACCGTTCCACCAAAGCATAAAATGAAAACCAAAATAGCGAGACACATCCCCGCAATTTCCAAAATTAATATTATATTATATATAGTGATGACAAAAATAAATGTTTGTATTCCGAATTTGTTACCCATCTATGCTCATTGGAATAACATACAGATATAAACGTTGTTGTTCAGATATATTGGAATCCCAGTCGGCTTGCTTTATTTCGAGTGCTTCTGTATGTATGGTACGGGCTACAATATGTATAAATGAATCAAACAAATGATTAAGTTCAGCCATGTTTGCTTTATTTCGAGTGCTTCTTTATGTATGATACGAGCTATAGTGCATATAAATAAATCAAATAAACGATTAAGGCCGTTTCCAAGGTTGAAATTCATTTCTCTTACATCCGGGCGTGTTTGAGCATCAAACAAGCGCCTAACAGGCTATCCAAAATCCAACCATCTGGACAGTCCATCCACCCCCAAATCCAGCCCATGGGGGAGACATATGGTTGTCCGCACTATCTGTCATGTTATCTTAAACAGGCGGTCCCAAGTCCCAACATAAAAATTCCACCCCATGACGCACCCTTCCCTTTTCCTGCAGGACCCTCCCTTCCCGCTTGATTTCTTGCTGTAGCGGGACATTTCTCACTGGAGCACTCTCCTTCAAAGGCAGATGACGCCCACATCACCATCGCAATGACACCTCTCTCCTTCGCACCGTTCTTCCTCACGGACTGCTAATAAAGAGTCCACCACCAACCGCCCTATTCTCTGCCCTAATCCTCCCTCCCCGTGCTCACGCCGATCCCACCGCCAGCAAGGGGGGCGAGGCATGCGCCGCCCATGACACCCCCGAGCCAAGAAGGCAGATCCGATGTCTCCTGATCCATTGCCATGTTGTAACACACAAATGAATGTCGTGTATTACGATGAAACAAAAATATGATATAGCTGTTGGCATGCAACTGATACACCACCGTGTCCATTATTAAATCTTGAAGCAACCCCCCAATGCATATACCCTTTCATCCTAACCAAAAAAAATGTATGACTTAATGAAAAAATACGAACCGCTCGCTCATGCAATTTGCTGCAATGCCATCTGTAATTAAATGCACTTTGCCATATTTTCTAAGGTATGGAAATTATTCTGCTCAGACAGCCATTACTGAACAGATCAACCCAAACAACCATCCCACCCACTCTTAAACCTCTCTCTTATAATAAAATCCACTAACTCGTGTTCAAATTGAACCAGTAATCGACGCCGCCTTGGCAGGCCATCAGCAAAGGACAAGGGCAGAAATCACCTTCCTATCTTAGTGCTAGTACCACCTGCTTATATACTGGACCCACCCTTCATGCCGGGCTCTACCACAATGGCGGCACATAAAATATATCAGAATAATGTACCACCATTTATGTTCTTCAAGCATGGCGGTGTGAGCTTTTCAGTGGAGCCAGACACGGTGATAAGGATACTAACAGCTTAATAGACGGGATCAACTATGTAAGCTACAAGGAACATAACCTCCAAGAGAGTGAGTAGACAATTCAACCTTGGTAACACACACATTTATTGAGACACTTCCTCTAAGTTGAATGACTCCTTATCCACCTTCACCCTGTAGGAAGGCTCTTCTTCTAGTAAAGTGGGCATAGATCATGCGGCATGAAAAATTGGAAAACACACATTTGACAGTTCTGATTGCATTCACCAATCTTATCTGACTCTCATGTGGATCTGTGATTGCATTCACCTTATCTTCGACTCTAATGTGGTCTATGTTTCCGGTTTCACTTCCCTTGAGATGGACTCCACCTGTAGCTTACACATTATTCTCCGCTATAAGGTCCACTTTCTATTTAAGGATTTTTAATAGGAATTTAAATCATTAGCACTTAGAGCTTTGGCATCACAAGATTCATATGGATTTCATTCCTATCAGTTGGAGCACCCCGCTGAAAGGGATAAGGTACTCTTATCCTGTCATTGTAGTAGAAGAAACAGAGACGTTCATATTACTAAATAGCAAGGTTGGTGCAAATGGAATAAGCACAGCAATGAAAAACTGCAGCAGTGGTCGAGAATACCTAGCGCGGCAGTCACCTGAGTACGGTGGCTTGCCATCTGGGCGGCCATTCTAAGGATGAAGGCGTTGGGCACAAACTTAAAAATGACTCCATGATAAGATAACATAAACCTGTTGTCCGAGGATGAAGCTATCTTACTTGGATTGCCCTAGCTTCAAGTATCCCTGCAATGCAAGCTCACATAAAACACTCGAAATATGTTGGTCAAAATCCTAGTTCACAAGTGCTCTGCATATAAAATAAGTGCTACAAACCTTACACAGTGATGTGAGGTTGGGTTGGATGAAGTCAACTGTTTTGGGTAATCCACCTACTAAACAGATTCGGTCTTTCCAAATCCTCTATCAAAAACTGCATAATTTTGACTTGGACTCCAAACATAATGTGGAGATCAATCGCAAAAAAAGGAGAGATACGTCCCATGCTTTCTATAGACTATCTATTTGCACTATTTTGATGTACGGTTTAAAAGTAGCAGTCCAATTTAGTTTCACAGTCCAAAAATTAATCTTTATGTGATTCTGTGTATAGTAACCTTGTATGCGGACTTAGACCATGTTACTGTTCGAATTAAACTATGCATTCAACATGAAAGTCGTAGATATCTTTAGTGGTGAGTAGAACTAAAAGTGCATGGACAAACTCACTAAATATTAAAGAGACCAGTCAGGCTAGTTTTCCCTAGGTTCTGAAACTGCTGCACGCACACTAACCTTCTGCAGGTTTGGCTCTTGTGCAGATTACAGTTAGCTTTTATACTTAAAAAAATATTAACAAATCAATATGTTAACCAATATCACCATCAAATCATCAGTGCCCTACCTGAAGCTCCTATTGCAATAGAAAAGGTCTACTGGAAACTGCTACTATCTTTGCTGATTTGAGGACACAACAAGTTCTATTGGACACTGAAAAATCAGAACATGATGATTATCAATAGGACTTCGTGATCATCATCTCGCTGATCAGACCAATACTATGCTAATGCTCTGCTAAATTAACCACTGGCTAAAAGGAGAAAATACAGTTTTTTTAATCTAACAAACATGAAAATTGTCATAAGCATATACGTGTAATCTATGACAAGATAGCATTATTTTTTTGGCAAAATGGGACCAAGTAGTACCTTCAATCGGCCAGAAGAGGAACATTTGAATCTCCTTGAAAATTTACAATGGACAACCTGCAGCAAACTGAAGGGGTGAGGGTAATTGGGAGAGAGATGCAGAGTTGGGGCTCGGCCAGAGGAGGTTGGTCTCCATTGGAATGGCAAGAGTGCAGTAAGCAAATCAGGAGGGTTCGGGATGAAGAAAACTCACCCCTTTGCGGTCGGTCGGATGGGGCGGAGCTCGCGCTTGGTGAAGACGTGATCCCCGGCGGCGGCGGCGGCGAGGAGGAGGCGGAGATGGCCGGCTCCAGAGGGCCGGACGGGATCTGCAGCTCGCTCCACCTCGGGAGGAAGGATACCTTCCTGGATCCATCCATCCATGCTTGCAGCTTAGACGACCGGCCGTGGGTGGATCTGCAGCCATGGTGGCTGGGGGAGAAGACCGCGGCCGCGGGCGCCGTCGCTTGGGGAATGGAGGTGGAGGAGGAGGCATCGGCGGCGGCGGCGGCATAGGGCATGGATCTCTGGTTCCTGCGAGGGGGCTCGCTCCCGCTTCGTATGGTTCTTTCTGTTCGCTCTTCCTCCAAAATTCTGTCGTGCGAGGGGGGCTGTCTTCGCCCGTTTTTTTTTTTCGAGCGAGCGGGACGTAAAGTGAGAGGTGGGACGAGGACGAAAAAAACCGACGAAAAAAAACCAACGAAAGTGATAGGTAGGACGAAAAAAAACCCGGAACGGAGACTACCAACTGCTCCATTAGGAGTAGAGATACTTGGAATGGTGATTAATGTGTGGTTGAACTTACCAATGCAAGTTCAGACTATGTGTGTGATGCTATTTTTTTCAAACATTTGTTTTTTGAAATGATTGTTTATATCAACATAATTTTTGAAAGTATTTTTATACAGAAAAATTAGTTTTTCATCAGTACAGGTGTATTATATTTGTACTTCCAATTTTCTTGTTTGCTTGAGGTAATTCTTTTTATGTACTGATGGGCTTTCTGAGTTAGGACTAGCAGACCAGTCATAGGTTTTTGAATGATGTTTTTTGAGGTGTTCCCAGGAGTGTTTGGTTACTCTGCCTTGAACTGATGTGCCAAACTTATTAGTACTGATGTACTATCAGAGTTTCAAAATTTTTTAACAAAATTTTGCTGAGTTACTGGTCGACAGTAGTGTTGACGTTACATAAATCCAGATCATTTTTTCAAATATATTTGTGAGTGCATTCGAAAGGTTTATGAAATGGTTTACATAATAATGTCACTGGTCCAGCGGGCACAAATCACAAATGATATCTTAACTATAGTACTGATCCAGAAATCGATGATAAAGCCAAATAAGTTTTGGTAATGACAATGTTTCTGATACGATTCTTCATTGTGTACCGAGCCAACCGAGAGTACAAGCTTATTTTTGAATTGACGCAGCAGCACAACCACTATGGATTCTCCAGTCTTGAGCTCCTTCTAATTGGCCGCGAATGCTGTCCCTTGTCGGCGTCCTTTCCTGCTCGAGCCTTGGCAGCTTCATCGTCAGTTTCAGGTTCCTCGTCCCCAATACTGTCATCTTCATTGTCTTCGTCTAATTGGTCGTCATTCTCGTCGAACTCTTCTTCTTCATCCTCTTCTTTTGATTTTTTGAAACGCTGGACCTTGCCCTGTTTTTGTTCAGCGCCATTGACCTCCTTGCCCAGTTTGCATGTGCGGGCATTATGTCCGTCAGTCCCCCCACACTTGCCGCAAGTGTAGATGTTACATTTGTCGTCTCCATTGGTAGAAACCTAGGCGGCTCCAATTTGCTTTTGCAGCTTTTGCTTGTGGACAATGGCATCTATGCGGTGTGGGCATGTGCGGTAATTATGATTGGTCACCATGTTACAGAATCTGCATGCCGTTACCCCGAGTGGTTTGCCGTCCAAGCCGAATTCCACGCGTCTGATGGGGCGTGGCGGCTTTTTGGGTGCTGCTTTTGCTGCTTTCGCTGCTTGCTTCTTACTCTTCCTCCCATTTGTGATTGAGAATATGGGTGGTTTAATTACCCTTTCCTGCTGCTGCTGGTAGGATCTCCTGTTGTCTTGTCGTTCGCCTACAGCACCGTCAAGCTCATGATCTTGCACGTGAGTATGCTGCTGCTCTTGAGTGTGCACATGGGCAGGCTCTGGTTGCTGTTGCTCCTCCTCCTCGTTGTCGTATGTGTCAATAGCTCCCAGATGGTTCATCTCGGATAAGATTGTAGCGACATCCTGCTCAATTTTTTCTGCTTCGTTGTCCGCGACATCTCCGTTTTCAGCAGAATTCATGGCATCGAGTTCTTGTTCAAGTCTTTCCATGAAAACCCATGACCTCGCCATTTGGTCATGGCTTCTCAAGCTTTTTTCTGTGCACCCTCATGTTGAGCTGCAGTAGTGCGCTTTCAATGCAGTATTGGGAGGCCTTGTTTGACGCTACTGTCCTCAAGTCATTTCTGTTGAAGGTTGGCTGGATGTTCGGGCGTTTGGTGTATCTCCTGAGGATGTATTTCTCCGGAACACTTTCAACCTTAATTGTCTGCATCATGCACAGGACATGCAGGCAGAAAATACCTGTTTTTTTGGAAGAGGTGCATGTTTTCTGTCATTTCATTGGAACAAAAACTTGCAAAAAATGTACTACAGTCTGTAACATCTTTTTTTAGTCCTCACCTGTGTGGTCCCATAGCTTGCACTCGCAGTCGTATATTTTTTCCATGGGGTCTGCAACCACCTGGAATGCATGTTGAGACCACGCAAACTGTTTTTGCGGTTTGTTGTAGTGCACAAGGCACTTTGTAGGCTCATCCGTCTCCGTCACCATGAAGAGGGTGCTCAATTTGAGCCTCTTTCTGATCTCGCTGTACACACCTCGTGAGTAAAGCTTTGCCATCTGAGAGTCAAACCCATAGAGAGTCAACGTGTTTTGTTGTTTCTGCGCAAGCAAGAGTGATGAACAAATTATTAGTTTTCTCGCAGCAAAAAATTGTCTAAGTAAGAAAGAATTACTTTAGTAACCATGTTCTTGTCTTACGACAGGTGATAGATCTATACCCGGTTACCCATTGTCTCCTAGTTCTCTGTCTGCCTCCTGGTTTTGACGCAGGTGTTTACCTGGATGACAAACTGATGCAGGTTTTGTCTCTCATTTACGAAGTTTTTCTTGAGCACATAGTTCATGCACTCACTCCGTTGTGTGGATGTCATTTTGGCACAGAAAATTTCTTTGAAGTAAGCTAATATCCATTTCTCGCGCTCGTTCCACATTGACACCATTGTGGCATCATCATGGAGGTTGTACTCATCCATGAGTGCTTTCCAGGCAGCCTCAAACTCAGTTGGCATGAGGGGCTAGTTGAGGATTGCTGTGAATTCATCCTTAAAGTTTCGTGGAGGTTGTATAGGTATGCGAGGTGTTCCCTGTACTTCTTCATAATGTGCCAGCGGTATAGCTTGCGTACTGTGTCCCCAAAAACATCTGGGATCGCCAAAGCCATTGCTGGGCACTAGTCTGGTAATGAGAAAAGAAATGTGGAGTGGTCAGCAAATGCTAGTGCATATATACAAATAGAACTGACACAACAATTTTACTGTGTTATTTTTCCTTTTTTTTGGGTTGGCGGTGGTACCTGTGAGGATGCATGTAGGAGCCTTCCCTCTCATGCACCTTAAAAATGTTTTGAACAGCCACCTGAATGAATCTGCATCCTCATATCTTATCAGGGAGAAAGCAAAGAATGTAGTCTGCAAGTGGTTGTTAGTACCCACAAACACCCCAAGTGGCATATGGTACTTGTTTGTCTTATATGTGGTGTCAAACATCACGCAGTCACCAAAGTCTTGGTATGCCCTTTGGCAGCTTGCGTTCGCCCAGAATATGTTATTCACTCTGTCGGACTCTTCAAGATATATGTCGTAGAAGAACTCCTTGTTTATTGCTTTCATCTCCGTAAAGAGGTTGACAGTCTTTAGGACATCGTCCACATCATCCATCCTTGAATTCTTTGCTTTCCTACATATTAAAAGCGAACAGTCATTGGAAAAATGCATGTTGAACTGGCATCAGGTCATGCGTTGTGTAATTAGTTTGTACTGACAGAGGAAAAATTATGGAGGGGGGGTTCTGGGAGGAGAACAACTTTGTACTTACGCGTTAATCAGGTCTTTGGCGTTCATTTCGAGGAAGTAGCCACCGGGGTCATCGCCGCCCAGTATGCTCATGATTTGCACGTGTTCAATGCCTTTGAACTGCAGGTACTTAACGTACTACAAGATTGTGCTGTCAAAGTTTTTGTGGGAGTGCAAGAAGACAAGCATTTGGGGGCTGACCACTGGCCTGTGGTTGTGTTCCCAGCATATCTCTTTTATGACAAGTGTTCCATCCTTTTTCCTCTTCAGCCTCATTTTAGCCCCGTAGTTAGTCCTGGCTGTGGTCTTGTTTCTCTGTCTATTCACATCTAAAACCTTCGATTCATAGACTCCATAGCACGTGCAATAAAGGTACACTCTGCTGTTAAACTTGGAGCCTTCCCAGCAAAACCCGCGTGCTTTGCATAGATGTTGTAGAAGTTCTTTGCTTCGTCGAAAGTTTCAAAGTGCATCTCTAGCCTTGGCAGAACGTAAGCTTCAATGGTAGGGGGCTGCACACAACAGTGAGCAAACAAAACACGGTGATGAAAATGTTTGATGGGGTGGTCACAGTACTAGGGTACGAACGGTGCTTCTATGTTTTTTCTAAATGGATACTTACATGTGTATAGCTCTGTGCTGCATGCGGTGTTTGCTGTTCACCCTGGTGTATGGGCGCGGGTGGTGTCACCCTCGGCACATGCAGCAACACATCTCTTGGAGGGAGCAGTGTTGATGAAGCTCTCCGTCTCTCATTGCATGACCATCTTTGCTCAGATTTGTTGTGAGGTTGCTCCTGTCTATACAGCTCATATCTTCTACTTTGCACCCTGCTAGAGTGGTGAACATTGTTGTCTCTTTGGCCTGGTCTTCCCTTCACAACCGCTTTTGCAGCACGGATGATTGATGTTGATGGAGCGACTGGTGGAAGCCTAGGTGTCCTTGCCTTTCTGCATGCGCCAGGGAAGGAAAATATTTGTTGTTCGGGACATTGTGGACCTTGTTGCACCCCGGCAGTGGCCAAGCTTGTATTCCTAGTAAGCGGTGTTTGCTGGAGAGAAGAACCAGACCATGCTTCTGATGATTCTAGTGTAGCTTGAAATCTGCCTGTATTGTTGAAGTATCCGGGGGCTATTTCTGCTGTTACCCAACCAGGCGACACCTCATATCCTCTTGGCTCATCATCAAACCTTCCCTGCGTGTGCCACCTTGCATGTTTCTGCAACGACATTCAACAGTTTTGGGATTAATATTTCTGCTTTTTTTCTTCCTGTAACTAATGGGTAACATGTCATGTACTAAAGGTAACGTATAAATTGAACTTGCAACGATGGGCATTATTTAAACTGTGTTGTCTATTCTCCCTGATGTACTTTCAGTCGACAGATGGATGGACATTTTCAGCACTGATGTACTAATGTACTGTCTTAGCACTGATGCATCAGTTATGCACAGTTTTTTTATCTTTTTTTTCCTATACCTGATGCATGGACACTCGATGCACTGCTTGTAAACTGAACATTGAACTTGGGGAACAGTAGGCAACAAGTGTATTTATTTTGTTTTTCATCAAGAACTTATGCATGTATAAACTGATGCATGTATTTTTTTCCTCTAGAACTTACGCATGTTGTAAAAGTAGTAGCTACTTGGACTGATGCATAAGTTTATGTTTTTTGACTGGAACTGAAGCAAGCATATTAGAGGTACTGACAGTAACCTCGGCATCCAAATTGAGCCTCAAGTGCCAGGGGTGTAATGAACTGATGCAAGCATTTGCAATGTACTATCAGCTTCTGTATCATAGGACATGTGCTACTGATGAACCTAGTAGTGTAACATATAGACAGAGCATAGTGTGTGCAATTTTTAAATCAGATCTTTATGTAGTAGGACTGATGAACTGATGAACTGACACAAACGTGATATTTTTCTTCAGGCAAACCCAGATCTGAATACATTTTTTGAACTGGTCGCTTTTGCTTCAGAAGCAATCAGGCAGATTGAATTTTGATGAAAATTCATGTGGGCAGCACACATCACCTGCAATGGCATATTCTTGCATCTGACGTCTTCTTCTTCCTCTCGTCGGTGGCGTACTGGCATAATCTTGGAAGGCAGTGCCATCGATGCAGGCACGCAGCTTGGGGAGACGGTGGCGCTCCTTCTTGTGGTGGAGCTCCGGTGACGAGGTCCGGGGAGGCAGAAACTGGTGGCGGAGATCACGGATCCATCGAAGGAGCTCCGGGGAGGGGGAGGCTGGTGACGGGGATCACAGCCCCCTCGAAGGAGCTCCGGTGAGGGGGAGGCGGGAGGCGAGGATCACGGCCCCGGCGAAGGAGCTCCGGTGAGGGGGGGAGGCGGGAGGTGAGGATCAAGGCCCCGACGAAGGAGCTCCGGCGAGGGGGGAGGCAGGAGGCGAGGATCACGACCCCGGCGTGCTTGCAAGGAAGCAGATGGTGGAGGTGGATCTGTCGGCGGCCAGTCACGGCGCCGTGGGCTCCCTCGCTCTGGCTGACGCCGTCGCTCGCTCGCCCCCGACGGCTGCCTCCGGCGGAAGGAGGTGGGTTAGGTTGGGGGTGGGTCGGGTAGTTTCTTCTGTAGGCGTGTCGCGCCCTTATAGGACCGAGGGGTAACAGAATAATATTTTGTTACTAGTAATAGAATAGTCCAGCCCTATATACATATATACATATATATATATATAGTTGGCGCTATCGTATCTATGTAAATCTCCTTGGCGGAGTCAATATCCACAATATGTCCCCTATATTTCCCTCACCGGATCCTCTCCTCTCGGTACTGGATCACTGTCCAACGGCCGGACATCCGGGCCCTGGCACTTCTCCGCTGCTGCTCACTGAGCAGGCGCCGGACATCCGGGCTGCCCTCCGGATTTCCAGGAATTTTTCTTTGCTGAAAAACATCTCGAGTGGCCGGACATCCGGGTCATTGCCGAACATCTGGGGCCTAACCACTTCTTGCTCTGGCCTCCAGTTGACGGATATCTGGGCCTTACCCCAGATGTCCGGCCCGACCACATCTCAGCACTTAAATCTGGGAGCCCAGGGGTTTGGGGGCAGTTCTTGCCCTTTCCCCTGCGACTCCCCAAGCCTCCCACGTCGCCGCCGGGCTCAGCAACATCCGCCCTCGCCGCTTCCACCACTCCCGGTCCCTGATCTCTCTCCTCCACTGGCTTCTCCTCTCGATCTACACCCTCATCCACTTCATTTGTGGATTGGAGGCTGGATTCATCCGGGAGAAGACCTCCTCGGTGCCTGGTGGTTCACGAGTCTTCGATGTCCTTGATGGGCAGGACCATGCATGCAAGCAATGACCCCCATGTGGGACAATTGTCCCGTGGTATGCCTCATCTCCAGTCCTTTGTCTCCTCATTTTTGGTTGAAATCCTCACATCTAGGTTTTTCTCCTATATTTTCCTATAGGATGTCATGTTACATGTCTCCTTACCATCATGAGGTGTCCTATGATAGTATTCCTCATTCCACTCATGCACTTGGACACCACGAATTTCAATTGGTCATGGTGAAATTTTGCTCTACCACTAGGTTTGCCTTATGGTTATGATCAAAATGTCCACATGTCTACTCGTTATTTTTGGTATTCCTGTTCACTCGTCTGTAGTATTCCACTCGTCGGTGTCCCATCCTCCTATCATTTTCAGCTCCTTGCCGTTAGGGCTCCACTGACTTCGAGGACAATGTCAGGCCTAAGAAGAAGACCACACCAGCCGTCCGAAGCGTTGTCCTTGCCCCTCCTATGCCTCTGATCTGGAGGATGAGGATCACATTGTGGAGGAAGAGGAGGACCTTGTTCTCAGGGGCCCATTGGTCAGTCTAAGCCGGGGACACGACGGGCTCCCAATGCACCCAGGCCTCCTGTCTGGGGCTCTGCTATGCCGGCGGCCCATGGTCGTCACATTTCCATGGAGGTGCCTGTCTGTGGTGATCGCTCCATTCACAACTTCAAGACCATGGGGGCCGGTCTGTATCTGGAGTTTAGGAGGGATGTCGATCAGTTTGAGATGCTGGCTAATGCGGAGGACCCTCGGTTTGGCACTCGCATGCAGCAGGATATCTACACTAGCATGGTCCGCCAGCATGGCCTTTCTCCTCATCGCCATGTGGATCTACCATATATGCATGCTCATCCCGAGTTGTTTCCTGACAACATGGTCAAGATCATTGATGGTATGAGACTAGGACCAGCAATGACCTTCAAGTATGACTGGAATGAAGCTCCCATCCTTTAGTTCTATGTCACCTACTTCTTTGGACCAAACCACAATCTCACTTGGATGACCGACAATGTTCAGCTAAGCATCACCTAAACCCAGTTTGTTCAGATCTTGGGCTTGTCTGGTGTTGTCCATACAATTCACGTCTGGATCCTCTACATAAACCAAAGGGTATTGAGGCATGCCCGCCTCTGATCAAGCCTACCAGTGAGCTCTTTGACGATGAGGCAGAGTATCCGCCCAATGAGGTATCCATCTTCAAGTCACCGTTCTACATTCTCTATCAGTGTGTGCTTCGCACTCTCTATCCCAAGAAGGGAGATCGCTCGAGGGCTTGAAGCTATTGAATTGACTTGATGGTACGCATGCACAATAAGCCCACGGAGCCACTTGACAATGCTCACTTCATTTGACATGAGATCCGTTTATCGACCTTTCTGCAGTTGCGTCTGTTTCCTCATGCTCCATTCATTCATGCACTCATTGATCACGCTGCCCCTTTTGCGCTTATAAAAAACGTTGAGCATACTATGTGGAAACCTCCTGCTCACATGTCCAAGACAGCCCCAACCACAGTCTCTGACAAGGGCGAGACTCCCGTTCATCCCAAGAGGTCAAATACAACATCCACATCCTTGAGTGAGCCATTTGGACACATTGCCTCATTCATGGGGAAAGCCCAGTTTGCCATCATGAAGGCTATCACATTCAACTGCAAGCAGAACCATGATGTCCAGGAGTGCTTGATCATCTCCAAGAACCAGCTCAAGCAGCGTCTCCGCACCCGTGCCAGTCCAGTGAGCAATGATGATCCACTTCCTCCTCCACCGTCTACCTCCTCCTTCGGGTTCCCGTCCCGCGATGAGTATGCCGAATTCTTCGAGGGGTGGTCGATGATGATGACATCCGCCAGGAGTGATTCCGCCATGTGCCTCTAGTATCTTCGCCCCTTTTTGTGTGTTGTTGCCAAAGGGGGAGAAATAGCCTCATAGACTACATTTAATGTTTGCTATGCTATCATGAGAACCATATATGTGTGTCATCATTGGTACTTTGGTGTGTGACTCTAATAGTGAAATTATGGTATCATGTTGCTCATTTGGTATCTCTTATGCTATCATGTCTCTTCTTATGTGAGGTTGTATTCATGGGTTGTCTTTGGCTTTGTTATGATTCAAATAGTTCAAATACTCTCCCATGCGCAAACATTATATATGTGTGTTGAATTATTGATAATAAACATTTGCACACATTGAGGGGGAGCTCAATCAAAGGAACATATGAAATGTATTCTTAAATACCATAGTGCAATTTTGAGTTCTTCTCTCTCTTTGATCTTCAATACAATGATCTCCTCGATGTTATTGGAGATCTATTCGATGTAATCCTTTTTTGCGGTGTGTTTGTAGGGATCCGATGAATCGTGAGTTTATGATCCGATTATCCATGAATATTATCTGAGTCTTTTCTAAACTCTTTTATGCATGATTATTATAGCTTTGTATTTCTCTCTGATCTATTGATTTGGTTTGGCCAACTAGACTGATTTATCTTGCAATGGGGAGGTGCTTTGTGATGCATTCAATCTTGCGGTGATATATATCCCAGTGATAGAAGGGGACATGACACTTATTGGTACTGTTGCCATTAGGGGTAAAATGATGGGGTTTATTCATACTGATTGAGTTTACTTTGTCTACATCATGTCATCTTGCTTAAGGTGTTACTCCATTCTTATGAACTTAATACTCTAGATGCATGCTGGATAGCGGTCGATGTGTGGAGTAATAGTAGTAGATGCAGGCAGGAGTTGGTCTACTTGTCTCGGACGTGATGCCTATATACATGATCATTACCTTGGATATCGTCATGATTATTCGCTTTTCTATCAATTGCCCAACAGTAATTTGTTCACCCACCATATGCTATTTCCTAGAGAGAAGCCTCTAGTGAAAACTATGGCCCCCGTGTATATTTTAATCATGTATAAAAATCCAAAAATACCTTGCTGCAATCTACTTACCTTTATTTATATTTTGTGTTCTTGTTTATCTATCTATCACTATGAGATTTAATCCTTGCAATTAACCGCCAAGGGATTGACAACCCCTTGTGTGCGTTGGGTGGAAGTATTTGTTATTTTGTGTGTAGGTGATGTTCATGAGGTGTTGCGTGGTGTAGGATCAAAAGTATGTCTAGAGGGGGGGTGATTAGTCTATTTGACCAAATAAAAATCTAACCTTTTCCCAATTTTAGTTGTAGGCACATCTTAGCAACTAGCACAAGTCAAGTAATCAACCTACACATGCAATTCTAAGAGTGTAGCAGCAAAAAGTAAAACATTGCACATGAAGGTAAAGGGAAGGGTTTGGAGAAGGCAAACACAATGGAGACACGAAGATTTTTGGCATGGTTCCGATAGGTGGTGCTATTGTACATCCACGTTGATGGAGACTTCAAGCCACGAAGGGTAATGGCTGCTCAAGTCCACGGAGGGCTCCACCCATGAAGGTTGCACGAAGAAGCAACCTTGTCTATCCCACCATGGCCATCGCCCATGAAGGACTTGCCTTACTCGGGTCTTCACGAAGTAGGCGATCTCCTTGCCCTTACAAACTTCTTGGTTCAACTCAACATCATGTCGGAGGCTCCCAAGCGACACCTAACCAATATAGGAGATACCACTCTCCAAAAGGTAATAGACGGTGTGTTGATGATTAATGTGACACCCTGGATTTTGGCCCTTTCTTTTTCTTTTGATTTTCTGAGGATTTTGTTTGAGATTTGTTTATCCGTGGCTCTGTGGTCTTGAAACCTGAGGAGATCACCTTTGGTTCCTCTCCCAAGTGGCTTGTCATGCTCAAATCCATCCCAAGACCCTGTCATTCCCATCTTGGACCTATCCCACTATTCTTTTATTGGGAATATTCCGTTTTCTATTAAAGGAATAACCCTTTTTGCCCTAGGTTGTGAAGCAACCTATATTTCTGTCTTCCACAAAATTCCCAAATAATTCTCATAAATTGTTTGGGTCATATCTTCCTCAGATATGTCAAAACCCTTCCTTGGCATCATCAAAGATAATTCACAAATATTCCTTTTCTCATTCTTCCCTAAGTGGCTTTTTGAGAAGAAAGTGCTATTTATCTTTGCTTTCTTGCCCCCAAACTTTTTGGGAACTCTTTCCTGTCCATATCATGGCCACATGACAAAATTGAACTCAATTTGCCAAGTGAAACTTCCTCAGCAAATTTCCAAAGGTCCTGTCTAAGGGAAGCCTTTGTGAAGGAAGTACTATCTAGTTTAATCCAAATAAGTTGAAATTTTGCAAGGTTCTTCATATGCTCAAATCATGACTCTCCTCCAAATTTGAGACCATGTCATCACTCTATGTGAGCTCAGCATCAAATCTTGGTTTCTGGTCAGATTTTCAGGTTGTGAAGCAACTATATTTTATATTGCTTCATTATTGATGAAAATTTACCAGGACATACTCCTACCGATATAAACCCTCTCCACATAATTTGGGCTCATTTTATCTAGCCATTTGCCCTCTAGAATTTTCCCAAAATTTTGTATAGAGAGGTGCATTGTGAAGGAAGTACCAATTTGGCATGTCCAAATGGTATGAAAACTTTATGGCACCCTCATATTCCTATATCATCATGCCATGACCATTTTCAGCTCAATCCAATTTAGCATGTGAGTGCCACTTCAAGATTTGTATTCCTGTCCAGTTTGGTACATTGTATAGCAAGTGCTAGCTATCTTCATTTTTTTTTCTGAAACTTTGTCAACAAGATCATCTTAGTGTATGAGCACACCCTGCCAAACCTCATGCTTCATCTCCAAGTATGTGTTCCCACCCCACTACAAACACATTCCTGCTCAATTGTCTTCGAGCTACCTCTAGTCACCTCGTGGCTCCCTGTTCTCGTTTCTTTCCTCCTTGGTTCTCTATGATGAATGACCCTTCTACCTGACAAAGTTAGTCCGGCTAGAGCGCACCGCGTGCACTTGTTCATGTGGTGACTACGTCCCTGGCATGCCTGAGAGCGCGCTCTGGCAAGTGGAGCCCCTGTCCCCGTCCGTTTCCTTCCCTTCTCTAGTGTTCGCCGTGTCCAATAGCTCCCCCGTGATCTGCTCCGTCGCCCTATGCCGCTGCCCTGACCTGTCTCACCGTCATTGCATTGCTTTCGATCTCGCATGTGCCACTAACCTCCCCTGCTCCTCCATTGTCTGATCGGCCGAAGCTTCTCGAGCGCTCTTGAGCTCTCCCTCGGCTATAAATAGCTTGGTCGCCCTCCTCCGCAGCTCGCCGCTCTCTTCTCGGCCCTCCTAGTCCACCAGAGCCCCTCCACCTCGCTTCAGTTTGCCCTCCGTCCACCATTGTCGCTGCCGGCCTGGCTCAAATTCGAGCAAGCCAGGCCCTCCCCCTCCCATTCTCTCCACCAGAAGGTCCATCGGAGTCCGGCGCCCCTCCCCACCCCCTCCTCCTGCCTCCGGAGTGCCCTGTGGCCGCGCCCCCATCGTTCGGCTGCCGCCTCCCCGGCTCTCTGCTGCAGCAAGCCGCCGCCTTCTCAGCTCCTTCCCGGCGCGCGTGGGCCTCTAGACGGGTGCGACGCTCCACCCCGCGGCCGCCGGTGCCCTCGCCCCGGCCGGAGGTGGCCGGAGGTAGCAGGCCGAGCGCCGGCGCCCCTCCTCTACTATGCTCTGTTTCACATGAGGGGAAATGCGAGGAGGAAGAAGACAGGCGTGCGAGGAGAGAGAAAGGAGCTCGCGGGACCCACCTGTAAGTGAACCCACCGGCCGGTCCAAGTGGATAAGTGGAAGCGTATTTGTGAGAATACGTTTCCCTTTTCAGAAAGCATATTCATGAGAATACGTTTCCTTTTTCAGAAAACATATTATGTTTCTTCTTCGGCCCAAAGTACGCTTTCTCTGTTCTGAAAGTGCATTCCTGTAAAAGGCTCTTTCTTTTTTCAGCCACCAGTGACTTGTTTGTGAGGAAATTTTTGCACATTAGTCCCTGATCTTCCACCTCTCATATCTCCGCGACCGTAATTCTGAATCAGGTGATTCCAAAGCCCACATCTTCATCTCGTCGAGCCTGTTCAGTTGGTGTCATTTTCACTATGTGTTCACATATTGGAAATGACCATATTGCCCTTGCACTTATTTAGCCCCCTCCGAGAGAGAACCGTTCCGGCGAATCGTTCCACGGCTTCACCGCACTTCTTCCCAGTGGATCCTTCACCCCCAGGCAAGCCACGATAGCCTCTTGCATGATGGTCTTGCAGTAGCCATGGTTTCCTACTTGAATATTAAATTGTTTGTGCATGTTAATATTTTCTGAATGCTATACATATATGCTCGTGAACCCATGCTTATTTTTGTGATATGATCATTTTGCATCTGTTAGTTAAATGATTACTTGCTAATATTATTATCATGTTCTATTCTAGTATCTGCTTCCGATGCTAGTGGTCATGCTATGCTTATGTAGTGTTATACTTGTGATATTCATGCTTGTCATTATGCCATGATCATTTGCATAAAGGAATTATTGTTGTTGATATGCTTGATGGTTATGTTGCTCATCCATCCTTATGTTGATATCATGCTCGTATGCATTGTCATTTCATCATGCTATTTTTATTATGACTCGGCTTATTACATCCAAGTTGAACTGGACTTTAATCGAACTTGAACATCTGTTGGCTGAGTCATAGTGCCATCAAATCGAGCTGACCAGTGCAGCCACACTTGCCTTATGGGGAGTCCTAACTGGGTCTATTGTCATGCCCCTCACCAGTGCCTCCAACTAGGGAAGGTTATGGGCGAGCGCTACCCTGATCAGGTAGGAGGACATAAGCCTTGTGTGCCCGAGTTGTATGGATCCATTGTCCCCGTTTGGGACCGTTTTTGTTTTGCCACGACGGTGGCCGTTGGGTGTCACGCGGTGATATCGGGGCCACCCAGGACTTAGCCCAAAGGGGAGTTTATCGGAGTGGCCGGGAGAGTGTCAGGCAATAGATCGGTTTTGTCGAAACGTCATTGGTCCACCCGAATGGGAGCACGAGGCCTTGAGTTCCGTAGTGTGGGTACATTGTACTAACCTCTGCAGAGTGTATAATCTATTGATAACCGCGCCCGTGGATATGGGCCCAGTTTGTAGTAGGTCACACTATGGGTCAATAGTAATAATAATCTGGATAATAAGAACCCCAGTTCAACGAGGAAAGAAGTTGGTTGATCTTTATGTGATCGTGAGAGGATCATAGTGGTATCGTGGATACCGAAGCTGGTTGATGTTTGTGGTGTTATGCGATAATCACGGGTAAGGATCAAGCTCCTTGTGGTCAGGTAATGATTACTACGGTATTGTTAATACCAAGCTTCATTTCATCCTGAGGTGATCATGTGATATCCACGATGGTAAGTGGTACATGTGGTGGTTACGAGGTAACCCCGAACAGAGTAAGTTGAATCATGATAGTTTAAACATGCTGCATGCTAGTATCATCATGCTCATGTTCATGCCATGCTTATGTTGTTCTGGTGGTATCATGTCATCTTAAATGTTTAACCTGTAAATGCCATGTTATTGCTTGTCTTGATTGCTTTGGTTGCTGTGAGCTTGTGAGTACATTCAAAGTACCCACCTGGCGTGTCATGCCAGTTTGAAGGTCATGATGTGTTTGCTTGATTGCCGAGGATCCCGAGTTTGCGAGCTAGGATACGCGTTCCAGCCAGAGTCCCTGCAGAGTGGAGTCCATTACTGTTGTCGTTGTTCCGCTGCTAGAAGTTATTCCGCTGCTACGAGTTGTTTTGCTGCTAGCATAGAGCAAACCTTGGCAGGCGTAGTGTCGCCGTGCCGATGTAATTCCCTGTTATATCGGAACCCTTGTATCCATATCGATTGTAATAAAGAGCTGATTTGTTCTATGCCAAGCAGTGCTGTATTCCAGAAGACTTGATCTCTGGGCTGGAATACAGGGTGTTCCGGTCTCTCTGAGCCGGGGTCCCACAACCGTTGGTATCAGAGCAGGTATGGCTGTAGGATGCCCTAGTCCGCGCGAATGTTAGAAAGCAGTAGTTTAGAGTCTAGTCGATTTGCTACATTTGGTTGTTGCATTTGTTTGTCGCATAGCATGCATATAGAATTATTATCTTGTCACTAACGATTGATCTTGTGAGTGTAGGTGGCATCGGTTTCGATCCACTACCTGCACCCTCTATCTTTGCATCCCTGCTTCTCAATGTTTGGCGTCATCTCTGTCCCAGTAGAGTGATGCTGAGGTACCTTGTGTTCCAGACACCATTTGCAGGAGTTATGCTCAAGTATCGCATTGATATCTTTCCGCCAGCCACCTCTATCATTTCGGTGATAGACATGTTTCCATCCCGCATCGTGCCTTCCGACTCGCTGCGTTGGCAACCCTTACTTATCTTTGTTGTCAGAAAAGGGCAATGCCTGCAAGACTTGCTTTTACCATTATCCTACCCTGTCACCCATTCTTTGGACGTGTACGGTTTCCGTCCGTCCGCCTGATGATGATGTGGTCATGACCTCCATGTTCTGCTACCTTATCACCAAGTCCGTCCTCACCTCATAAGCCTGTTCATATGCAACCGGTGTTCAGCCAGCGATTGGTGTAGCTCTGTTTACAGCAACCCCTTCCACATGTCGATTCACTTTCGTGCACACCGCCACAGCATATTAGATCATAGAACCGATGATTCTCGCGAGATCTGTGTGCTTAAGTATGCATGCATATTATTGTTGTGAGTAGCAGTAATATGTGATGTTGCTTAAATATAATATTATTTGTATGCTTGGTGTGTTTTTTGTTTTCGTCGTTTCTTTTGCTTCTTTCTTAGGGCCCTCGGTGTTGCCTTATTTCCCCTAATTAAAGTTGCTCGTCAACTGACACCGGACCCAAAGAATCAGTGAGGAGTTCAAAAATTTGGAAGCTCAGCTAAATATTATGGAATTCTCAGCCGACTGCATTATATTGGGCATATCTAGTCTGAATACACTGGTACGCGTCGGTGCTATACAAACGGTTTTTAACCCCTTTCCGTGACGGCATATGGAACCGTCGGCAAGTGAGTGTGGGCGATAGGGGGGTCCTTCCCACATGACCCAGAAACTGTCGGGGATAGGCCCTCCTGACACACAGGCTGGGGCAAAATTAGCTCGTGTGCGATCGGGCAAGGCATCAAAACCCAATCGTTTCCGTTCGTATGTACATCCCACATGGTGAATCCCAGAAAAACATTTCCATTCATATGTATATCACACACAGTCAATCCAAGGAGTACGTTTCCATTCTTATGTACATCCCACACAGTCAATCCAGGGAAAACATTTCCGTTCGTGTGTACATCCCACACAGTCAATCCAAGGAAAACGTTTCCGTTCGTATGTACATCCCACATGGTCAATCCAGGGAAAACGTTTCCGTTCGTATGTACATCCCACACAGGTTTATGTATAGGCTCGTGTGTGATGGGTGTAACTATCACACACGCTCTACCTTGGTTAACTGTTTGCTTTTATCAACTACATCACACACGATTTGATGAAGAAAACTGTGTGGCATTGGGCTATCCATCACAAGCGCTTTTACTGCTAGAACCATTTGCAAAGTTTCATAACACATTTAGCAGGTTTTTCAGTTTACAATTAATAATTCCAGTATTACGCAAATTCACATTTCAAATCAAACAGCTGTTTGCCAATTTCATATCAGGCACATAAATATATTTTAACATCATAGTACGATAGCTACCTGAAAATAGGACAGTATAGCATATAGCTAGTTCAACTTCATAAGAACAATATTAGAACAATATATTCATTTCCCTAATCGAGATCATCCAGGCTCGTCTTATCGACCTCTGCTTTCAGTTTAGTAAGAACCTGTTTTGCACTGGCCAACTAGGAAAGTGCATCCTCCTTCGCCAACACAATCTTAGCAAAGTCTGATTTAAAATATCTGAGCTCATTCTCCACCTTCCTCTTTTTATCCCGCATCTTCAAATATTCTTCAGTGTTGACAACACTTTCTCTAAGCCTACCTCTGTTCTCTTCCTCATACATGCTCTAGAGCTTTGCTAGGCACATCTTCAAAGACTGTGGCCACTCTTGATCAACCCACTCCAAGTAAGAACACTTCCGTTCATCCTATAATATTTAAAACTAGATCAGTAACAATTGTAGGGGAAATGGGTTTATAGCAACATAGAAAATCACCAATACTTATTTTGAAAAACTGAAGAAACAGGTTAATCATGACATATCTTCTCAAAAAGATCAATGTGCAAATGAATTAATTGCTACTGAGGCAACAACCAAATTCTGAAACATCAGAAGCTATAATTAACTACAACAATGCTACAAGTTCTTACTCATGTACTATAAATAACAAATTGAACATTTTATGAGGAAGGTAAATATAACTGCAACAGCATAGCGACAGTGTTTGGATGACAGCAAATTGATACTAACAGGTGTGTACATGCACAAATTTAGTAACATAGAACTAATAGCACTAAGGCCATCCACTATGTATGCCAAAACCGGTGTAAAGACAACTGTTGCTACATCTCGCACCGGTGCCCTGCACTGGCGAGCCGATGTAGCGGAAAAAAATCAGGGACCCGGACTCCGGAGCACCTAGTTTCTCCGATGCCAAGTTCCTTCGTGCCATAAAGATTTAGTATTTTACTGCTTGGCTGCTCGAATGTGTGGACCAAAGTTGGCTGCACAAACTGCTGAAGCGGTGCCAAATAATTTTCTAATGGCACCGCTGATGAGATGGCAACATTTTTAGATACTAGGTACAAACTGTGACACTGTCTTAGGATGCGTTTGGTTGAAGGTGTGGTATGAATGGGTTGGGACCGTGACAGTGTCTGAATCACATCTAACAAATGATTTGTAACAACGAAAGAGGGTCTAACCTTCTCTGCACATGCCAGAAACTTCCTCCCACTGTCCACAGATTCAAACGCAACTAGCTTCACGCATGGAGATTGATGGTGACACAAGCAGACAGATCTTCAACCACCCCGCTCCATTCGTTGCAACCGATGGTCCTAGGGAGCTACAAGAGGAAGAAATGACTCAAATCTACCGCCTGGTAAAAATCCTTCATTCCAAGTCATAGCCCGAGAGAGAGAAGAGAGGCATACCTGGGTGGTGAAGGAGTCGGAGGAGGAGGAGGAACCGCAGGAGACATCATTGAAGAAGACCATGGCGACCCCGGCGGTAGGATGCGAGACAGCGAGAGCGAGGAAGCAAGCGAGGAAGCGGCTATAGCTTAGGAAGGAAGGAAGGAAGGAAGGAAGGAGGAAACCGGGGAAATGTGACTTGTGGTCTGGGAGAAAAGACGGTGGGGACGGGGTAGATATTTCAGCAGTAGGCCAAAAATTTCGAAATGTGGAGGGAAACTTTGCGCGCGGTGCCGCCGGACACCATTCACTTTGAACGATTGTGTGCATCACAAATGATTCTTCTGCTTTACGCACATGGGATGAGTTTGATAATTCAAATTTTGGTGGAAATTTCCCCGGGTACGTCATTGCATAATTTAACATTGCTTGCTAATTTGGGCACACAAAAGAGCGTACAGCACACAGACCACACTTACTGAATCGAGCAATTTTAGTAATTAAACAGAGCCAGTTGACCTAAACATTGCTCTAACAAAAGACCAGCATTAAAAACAAAGCCTAAGTACGCATAATTTTAACAAATCCGCCGCCGCGCCGGCCTATGCATCGCCGATGTGAGATGAGACGTCGATGACTTATCCTGGCGACATGCCGCCGTTGGTGGACTCCGCGTCGCCCCTGCTGAAGTCGACCGCGTCCTCGTCCTCGTCCTCGGCGCCGCCCTCAAGGTTGTAGTACTCGTAGTAGTGGCTGCGCCAGAGCTCGCGTTGATACTCCACCGCCGATTCCTCAATGGACAGACTATTCTCTACCTCAACCTCGGCCACGCGCAACTCCTCCTCCCGGCGCTCTTCGATCTCCGCCACCTCCTACATCTCCAGCTCCCGCTCGGCAATCTCATGAGGAAGTAGGTGCTCCATGGCCACCGCCACCTTTTTGGACGTGGGTTGCATGCTGGATTCCGAGGTGGCCTAGAATATCTTGGCGTGTGCGTCCTCGATCTTGACATGGATGGCCTCGACCCGGGCAAGGGCGACATCGGCGGCATGGATGGCAGCTCGAGCGCTCTCGGCGTTTGCAGCTGTCGTCGCAGCAGCAGCTGCGGCCGTGTCGGCTGCTGCAGACGCCCTCTCGGTAGATGCGGCCACGCTCAATGCGGATGCGGCAACAATCTCGGCATAGGCGGCCGCGCTCTCGGTGCAGGCGGTGGCGCTCTGGGAGGACGCGGACATCGTACGGGCCTTCACGAAGCGTTTCCACGGCGTCATCTTTGCAAGAAGGGGGTGCGGGAATGGGGATCGGGATTCATGGATTCGGTGGTTGCCGGCACTAGAGCAGACGAGCCGGCGAAGCTTAAGGAGGAAGACTTACATAGACCCAGAAATTTTCATCGCAAACGGTTCCTACAAAAAAACTGTGTGTGATGTTGTGGATATTTTTTATTAGCTGTGAAAGACAAATTTGGAGTAAAGTGGCAACGGATGGTGTTTTAAATGTATGAGAAAATTTGTAGTACTAATACAACTATCATGTCAAATTTTGGAAAAATTCAGGGGTTATTTGACCTTTTAAGACATTTAAGTGATTTTCTAGCCATTTAATGACCGTAATTCAAATTTGAACTACATGTACATGCAACAGCTAATCATAACGGTTTGAAAAGTCATATTTTGTGTACTTGTGTGCGATTTAATTCCATGTGCAGTAAATTGGAAGGAATTTTCAAACATATTGGTCTAACGGCTATGACAGAATTAAGCATGGAGTGCCATGGCATTTAAATTCCAAAAAATTAAAAAAAAATATCAGAAACACATGAAACCTTGCTTGATGTAATGTCATGCCACCAAGATGATGTGGTAAAAAATTTGGCATGTTTGATGAAAGTTTGGACACACCCCCCTCACAAACCGAAGCAACTCACTAGAAGGCTCGTGGTTCCAAGAGGGAACAATGCATGTTTGATGACGAACAGGAGATAGCTTCCCCTTACGGCCTTCAATTTTTTTTCTACATTTTAACGTGCACTAATACAACTGTCATGTGAAAATTTGTAAAATTTTAGGGGTCATTTGACATTTTAAAGACATTTAAGTGATTTTCTAGCCATTTAATGACCGTAATTCAAATTTGAACTACATGTACATGCAACAGCTAACCATAACGGTTTGAAAAATCATATTTGTGTACTTGTGTGCGAGTTAATTCCATGTGCAGTAAATTAGAAGGAATTTTCAAACATATTGGTCTCACGGCATGGAGACATGCATGGAGTGCCATGGCATTTTAATTCCAAAAAATTAAAAAATGATCAGAAAAACATGAAACCTTGCTTGATGTAATGTCATGCCACCAAGATGATGTGGTAAAAAAATTGGCTTGTTTGACGAAAGTTTGGACACACACCCCTCACAAACCGGAGCAACTCACTAGAAGGCTCATGGTTCCGAGGGGGAACAATGCATGTTTGATGACGAACGGGAGATAGCTTCATCTTACAGACTTCAAATTTTTTTCTACGTTTAATGTGCACTAATACAACTATCATGTAAAAATTTGGAAAATTTCAGGGGTCATTTGACCTTCTAAAGAAATTTAAGTGATTTTCTAGCCATTTAATGACCGTAATTCAAATTTGAACTACATGTACATGCAATGGCTAACCATAACGGTTTGAAAAATCATATTTGCGTACTTGTGTGCGAGTTAATTCCGTGTGCAGTAAATTAGAAGGAATTTTCAAACATATTGGTCTCACGACATGGACACATGCATGGAGTGCCATGGCATTTTAATTCCAAAAAATTAAAAAATGATCAGAAAAACATGAAACCTTGCTTGATGTAATGTCATGCCACCAAGATGATGTGGTAAAAAAATTGGCCTATTTGACGAAAGTTTGGACACACACCCCTCACAAACCGGAGCAGCTCACTAGAAGGCTCGTGGTTCCGAGAGGGAACAATGCATGTTTGATGATGAACGGGAGATAGCTTCCTCTTACGGCCTTCAAATTTTTTTCGACGTTTAACATGCACTAATACATATGTAATGTGAAAATTTGGAAAATCTCTGTGGTCATTTGACCTTTTAAAGACATTTAAGTGATTTTCTAGCCATTTAATGACCGTAATTCAAATTTGAACTACATCTACATGCAACGGCTAACCATAACGGTTTGAAAAATCATATTTGTGTACTTGTGTGCAAGTTAATTCCATGTGCAGTAAATTAGAAGGAATTTTCAAACATATTGGTCTCACGGCATGGACACATGCATGGAGTGCCATGGCATTTTAATTCCAAAAAATTAAAAAATGATCAAAAAAACATGAAACCTTGCTTGATGTAATGTCATGCCACCAAGATGATGTGGTAAAAAACTGGCCTGTTTGACGAAAGTTTGGACACACACCCCTCACAAACTAGAGCAACTCACTAGAAGGCTCGTGGTTCCGAGAGGGAACAATGCATGTTTGATGACGAAAGGGAGATAGCCTCCTCTTACGCCTTCAAATTTTTTCAACATTTAACGTGCACTAATACAACTGTCATGTAAAAATTTGGAAAATTTCAGGGGTTATTTGACCTTTTGAAGACATTTAAGTGATTTTCTATCCATTTAATGACCGTAATTCAAATTTGAACTACATCTACATGCAACGGCTAACCATAACGGTTTGAAAAATCATATTTTTGTGTACTTGTGTGCGAGTTAAAAAATCATCAGACGATGTAAATATCTGATGTTCAAAAAAGAAAATGTAAAGATCTGGCAAGACAACCGGCCCCCACACGATTGGCACTCTATTTCGCGCCTCGAGGTTTGTAAGGTGAGTGGCGGGGGTTATTAATCAGACGCGGTTCTGTATTGGAAACCGTCAGCTATTATGTTCACAGACGGATTTTGCTGCGGGAATCATGTGTAATTCAAACTACAGTACTCGTAAATTCCGGCGATCGGCGTGTGTACTGTTCCCGTCGATCTAGATTCCGGCCGCCAATAAATACTACCTTGCTCATGTCGTCCTGCCTGCATTCTCATCTACATCCTCCCCTCGCTCGCCCTCTCTCTCTCTCTCCCTCAAATCTCTGCCATGGCGCCGCCAGTCTGCCCACGCGCCGACGAGGAGTCGCCGCCCCCCGAGGATGCTCACTGGAAGAGCAGCGACGAGGACCCCTACGCGCCGCCGGACGAGGTTTCGCCGGACCCCCCAACTTTGGATTGGTTTTGGGGCCAGTACAATCTTTGTCTGTGGAAGTCGCTACCGCCAGCTGAGAAAGCCAAGCAAGTGGCGTTCAAGAACAAGATGGCGGAGGAGGAAGCCAGGTACCAGGCGGCATGTGAAGCCCGTGATGCCGCCTGGAAAAAGGAGGCGGTGGAGCTTTGGGGGCACGCGCGTCGTCGTGCGGAGGAGGTGTACGAAGACGGGTACTTCGCGAGGAAAGTCAAAGCTGCTAGGCGCCTCATCGCTGCGTGGAGGTGGGCGATAAGCTCCAGCGTGCCACTGACGAGGAGCTCCGTTGGGTGCCCAACGAAATGGCAAGATCGTTCGCGTTCGTCCGCCAGCAAGAGGCAGATCGGTACGTCAAGCGCTGTGAGGCGGAGGAGGCGGAGTACTGCCTCCGCGCTGGGAAGACGCCGCGCACCATGGAGCTGCTGGCGAGGGGCTGCCGGAATACTGCCTCAGGAGGGATTATTAGTTTTAGTATTGTTCGTTTTCAATTTTATGAATTGTACCTAGTAGTTAAGTATCATCACGTACATGTGATGATATTATATATATTCTGTGATGAACTAATGAACAATTAATATATATATATTATGAATTCCTTTTTCTATCTATTTTTGTATACTAATTTGAATCTAGTTGTTATCATCCACATATACAGAATGTAAAGCGTATATACACACATTGAAACAGAACATATAAGAGCGGAAAATAGAGTACACACATTGAAACAGAGCAATAAACAGAGCAATACTATGATTGCTGTGAATACATAGCTATCCACGTCGAAATGACTCAACAAAATAAAACACGTCCATGAGACCATGACCAGCAGCCCTTTCCTACGGTAGCTCTTGGCTCTGCCTGAACTCATGCAGGCGTTCGTCCAAGCGGTCAACACGCTCGCGGTACATCTGGAGCGTGATCTCGAGCTCCAAGTTGGCTATTTCATCGGAGATCACCAGCTCGAGGATGCGACGGCCATGTTCCTCTACTGCGCCCAGGTGGACACCTGGGCCAAGGAGGCGGTCGAGCCTACCAACCAGCGCATTGGCATCGAGCGGGCCGCGGACAAGGCGAACGGCACGACCCATGCGAACAGCGCGGCGGGTGTCCGGTGCATGTACGGCGCAGCCGGCCTCTGGTGCAAGTACGGCGCAGAGGGCCTCTGCCCACTTCTGGCGAGGAATATGGGTACTGACGGGACATGTACCAAGCTGCGATGCCCTGTCGACAGCAAGCAAGCGCCGATGGATCCGCTCTTGCTGTGTAGTGCGCCGCGCACTCGCTCTGCGGCACTCCGACAGTCTCGCCCTGCGGGGAGCCGCCGCCTATCGGCGCAGACGCGCCTAGCTTGCTCTGTGGCGCGCCATCGATCATGTTGTGCGGTGAGTTGCAGCCTCTCGGCGCTGACATGCCTATCTTGATCCGCGGCGCTTGTAACACCCTGGTTTTTGCTCCTGTTTTTTTTCCTTCGCGGGATTTGACTCCCGTCTTTTTTCTCGATGTTATCGGAATTTCTCTGGCTCTTGGGTATATGAAGATGGTCATTTAGCCTTGCCATCCCTGTCCAACCAGAGATTCTCGTGAGTCCAACCTTGCCACCCCAAGATTTGCTTCTCTTTTCATTTCACATCCGAGGATCGATTTCAAGAACATGGTCAACTTCCATTCGATTCGCACTCTTGATGAAACGCATCGCTCCGCACTCTTGTTCGAAACTCTACTCTGGAGAAGGGCCCCCGGCTAAAGAGAAAGATCTGATCTGTCTTGTCCCTTGGGATCTTAAGTGTGGAAAGAGTCTAGTCTCTTCCATTGCCAACAGTGAGTGTAGGCTGTCTTTCTACTCGGATAGGAGTGCGCGCTAGAAATCTCTTCTCTTCTCTTCAGCAACAGTGGATTTCTGAAGCAAAGGTCGAGTACTACTGATTCCCCATTGGCCAGGCCCCAGCGTAAAATGGATCTCTGATCTTGCCATTCCTTCAGATCTGGAAGTTTGCACTTTCTTCGGAATGTTAAATAACGTATCAAATATGCCTCCGGCGAAAAGAAGGTAGGTAGAATGAAAGGAAAACAAACCACGGAATTGGAGAATCAGTTGTTCCTTTGCAGTGAGTGGAGTCACGAGAAATGGAAGAGACTACCTTCTTTTCGCCGGAGGCATATTTGAATAGTCTCAGGGTTTTGGCACCGAAACCCTACCTTCCGAGTCACCGGAAGGGAAACCCTAATCCTTTCAGTTACAAAGGAACCCCAATTTCCTTTGATCTGCTGACTCCCAAAATTTTTCCAAGTGATCATCCTATCTTTGTAAACCCTGGATATGCAAAAATATTGCAAAGTCAATTGCAATATTTTTCATTTATAATTAATTCCTTTTTCTGCTGTTTAAAGGAATTAAATCCAGGAAAATATCTATCCATCTCCAAAGTTGAAGAAAACTTGTGGAGATATTCTTTTTGATCATATTGAGCTCCCACAAAAATATTGGCAATAATTAAATAAGGGAAATTGCATTTTCCTATTTAATGCCAATATTGCATTTTGGGCCCTTTCTAAAGGAACTACCATTTTGGTAGCCAGGAAAAATCCAAAATAATTTGTGGAGCTTATCCAGTCCATATATTCACCATTTCCATCAAGATCCAAGTCCCATAGTTCAAAGTTTGAGCACAGCATCCATTTGCAAATTCTCTCTAGATTTCCAGTTTGCAAAGGAAGTGCTTGAACCCTTGATCCATTTCAGTTGAAATTTTTCATGGTGATTAACATTGACAAATCACCCTTGGATACCAAAAATCATCTCAATCCCTCCATCCATTCTCCCACAGCATTTTTGTCAATTTTCTGTTCATTTGGAAGTGCTGTGAAGGAAGTACCCTGTAGCCATTTCCAAATGAGCTGAAACTTTTCCAGTACCATCCTCCAAATCATGACTCTACACCAAATTTCATCTCATTTCATGAGGCCATCTGAGCACAGCTTCAAGATTCATTTTCTGGACCAGATTTGGCATTGTGAAGGAAGTATATGCAAATGAGGTCCAAATGGCTTCAAATTTCTCCATAATCTACTACTTCCTACCAGATCTCAACCTGACAACGTCTTTGTTCCATTTACCAAGTTATTTTACCTTAGCTTCTGCCCCAATTTTCCATCCAGAAACTATTCTGGATCACCTCAATTACTCTGGAGGCTTCCTTGTCCATCCAATGTCATAGCTTATCTATTTGATGAGTGAACATCCTGTTGGACAAGTCTAGATGGGCAGACGCGGGCCAGAGCACGCTGTCCACATGGTGACCATGGGAGCGACAGGCCAAGTCAGTGCTCTACGCGGTTGTCACATCGGACAGGCCAGCTCAGGCCGCCGTAGTATGTCCCCTAGCGCCGACTACGTCGCCGCCGTCCACGTACCCCCTCTGGAACCCTCTCCCCCTCTGTTTTCTTCCTCGCCGGACGGCGACAAGCTCCGCCGTACCACCACTGTTGCCACGCGGCTCCGGACGCGCTTGTCGGGGTACGACACCTATGGGATCCCGAGAGACCCCTTTACGATTCGGCGGGGGGAGAGGTATACGCAAAGAGCAGAACCAGTGATCGACGCGGGAAGTTTTTACCCAGGTTCGGGCCGCTAATCAGCGTAAAACCCTACTCCTGCTTTGTGTTCTTATTGATGTTCTTGAGCCCAGCCTTCAGGAGCGCTCGCAATGAACAGTACGTTCAAAGAGCAGCTACGCATGCAGAATGGGCCAGAAGTTATTTCCCTCTGTAGCAGTTGCCTTGGGCCTCCTTTTTATATGCTCAAAGGGGTCTCCACAGTGGCAAAATATACATACATGGAGGTGTAAAGTAGCTACAGGGTATCATACCTAACCCCTGACGGATTAGGACAAGCGCATTTAATGCACCGTGAGGTGTCTGTTTAGGTGTCCTCACTTTCTTGGGGATGGAAAAAGGGGCTATCCCATCAGCACCGCTTAAGCTCTCCTCCACTGGCACGTCGCCACGCATCCAGGGAAGGACCCAGAATGTCAGACTTGTTACTGTGCCGAAGCGGTGGCACAGTGGCGGAATCTCGCCAAGCGCCGTTCATTGCCGGGCACCAAACCTTGCCGGGCGCCAGGGCTTGCTGGGAACCAAGCCTTGCCGGGCGCCGAGCCTTGCCGGGCTCCACAGGCCATCCCGGCAAGGATCTTGCCGGGGAAGCTGGCCTTCGAATTCCAGCTTTGCTTATCTGCTGATCCTCAGATCTCTGACTTGATGATTTCCTTGATGGCTTGAATCGACCTCGAGCTGTTCCCGGCAAGCCTTGCCGCGAGGATGGCTACAACTGCCCATGCACAAGTACGGGGTACTAGTGGCCCAATACTTAGTACACCGACAGGAGCCCCCGGGCCTAGGCCATACACGAGTGCGAGGCGTTGTTGGGCTAGGCCCAAACAGTGCACGGGCACGCGTGGCAGGGGATTAACTGCTCGTAAATATGTCGTTTTACTGTGCCCCCCACTACGCGCACGGAGCGCGCGATGTGGGAAGCGTGCCAAAAAGGCTACAACTGTCTCGCGTCTATAGAGGCGCATTCACATTGGGGAATAAAAAATGCGGCCCCGCTCCTTCCCCATAAAAAAGAGAAGTCGCAGAGGCACAAACCTATTTACGCCCCCCCCCCCCCTCTTCTTCTCAATCTGGCCATCGCCATCGCCTTCCTCCTCTCGAGCTCAGAGCGAAACTTTTTCCTCTTCCGCCTGCTGCTCCCGCGCTCGCTCCGCCCCCAGCTTCCGTCCTCACAGTCGCCATGCCGCCCAAGGCCAGCAAAGGCAATGGCAAGGAGGCGAAAGCCGAAGTTCCGGAGAGCGAACTGGCGGAGATGCGGAAGAGGCTCGTCGTCTTCCCTCCGACGCTCGATGCTGAAGCTCTAAAGGGGTGATACCAATGCATGTGGGCGAAGGGAACGCAAGCTCACCCCGCCACACGCGTAATCCCAGGTGCTTGCTCCAAAGGTGGATCGGACAGATACCCTTTCTTCACTGCATATTTCTATTACGGGCTCTGTCCCCCCTTTTCCGACTTCTTCAATGACATCATGTACACATACGGCTTCCGTCTTCTTGATTTCACGCCGAATGCAGTACTTTGCATGTCTATCTTTGCCCATCTCTGTGAGTATTTCGTTGGCGTGATCCCCAATTCTGCTCTTTTTCGCCATTATTTCTTCCCTCGTATCCAAAAAGGAGAGGCTCTCTCTGGTTCTATTGCCTGGATTCCAAGGGCTTGGAATAAAGAAATATACCCAGAGGGAGTTTACCGCGAAAAGTGGGACGAGTGGCGGGCCGAATGGTGCTGGATCCAGGAAGCAGATCCCCATCCTTTTTGTCATCCCCGGCAACAGAAGGTGGTCCGTGGCAAGGATTGGAGCGATCTCGCTGCGGAAGACGAGAGGCTCACAATCGCCACCACCAGGATCCTTCGCTTGAAGGCTGCCGGGCTGACGATGGAGATGATCAGCTTCGACTTTCTCTGCCGCCGCATCGCCCCTCTGCAGAACAGGGGAAGGCCAGCCTGGGAATACAAGAACACGGCAGATATCATGAGATTGCGCCCTGGGCTGAACAACAATCTGACCGCTATGCAGCTTGGCGCTCTCCGTCAGAAGTTATTCCAGCGCGAAGATAAGCACCGGCTGCTGGCAAGGATTGTCCCCTTGTGCAACAACTCTGCCTTGGGGTCAATCATTGCCTTCCTGCCGATCTTCAACGCCCACGGCCTTGACCCGACCTGGGCCGAGCCAAGCGAGGAGGAAGCGCAGAAGTTCTTTGACAGCTTGACGGAGAGGCCTGTCCGTAAAGAGCCAGATTTCATCCGAGCCACCACCGACCAAGAAGTAGCTTACATTGCTACTAGGGTGGAAGATGCAAATCTTGCCGCAGAGGCCGGCAGCGTCGGCTTCACAGAGTGGGAAGCTAGCGACACAGATGTGGTAGTGGAGGTGAAGCCTGCCGGGGAGGGCGAGGTTGCCGGGGAGGAGAGCAGCGCAGCCACTGAAAGCTCGTCCGGCGAGGACTCGGTCGAAGAAGAAGAGACGCGAGAAGAGCCCCCACCCCCGAAGAAGAAGACAAAGCGTGTTCTTCGGAAGGCTGCATCTGGCATCCCGGCAAGCCAGCCCTCTTCGAGTGGCGAAGCCCCGGCAAGACCGGACCGCGGCAGGGGGCTCGTCAACAGCCTGCACGGCGCGCGAGACCCAGACCAGCGGCCACTGCCGGGGCGGCAGGAGGGTCTCGTACCACCGCGCCGGAAGCTGCCCCGGTGCCTGCCACAGCCAAGCGGCCTAGGACTCCTCCTCCGCCTCCCCACTCAGACACCGCAACGGAGGTTGACTTCAACATCTCCGGCTTTACTCCGGAGCGAGAGGAAGAAGAGTAAGTACTTTGCCACAGCTTTTACCTTCCAATCTTGCATCAATCTTACTGACTTGCTTGTATTGTCTCTGCAGTGACACATAAACCTTGCTGGAGAGGATGACGAAGAGGTCAAGGACTTCTACGGGCGACGAGCCCCCGGCAGGCTCCACTAGCATGCCAGAAACCGTCATTGTGAGCCCGGAGTCTAGTCCTCAACGCATCCCCCAGCGTAGCCCCCAGCACAGCCCCCAGCGTAAGTTCATTGTTCTTTTTTCTGCTGGCGGGTGCTGAGGTTTTCATTCTTGCCTACTAATATCTTTGGGTTCGCAGGAGAAGAACGGCAACAAGGAGAAGACATCCCCATTGTGCCTCCTTCATCGACCGCTCCACCCACAAGCACGTCCCCGGCAAGAGATCTTGCCGACGAGCCCGTCCTAACTGAGGAGGAGCCGGCAAGCGCGGACTCCGGCGACACGCCCCCGGCAACCGGAGTTGCCGGGAGGGGTGAAGCCACCTCCTGACAGCCCGACGCAGGTACTCGATTGCCTCAGAGTGCTTGTTATTCTTTTTCTCTTATCTCTCTGTCTTCGGTCACTTCAAACCTCAACCTCGATCTTATTCTGTTTTCCTCCTTCGCCCTTCAGAGTTCCCTGTGATGGAACACATGGACGTCGACGTTGTGATCGAGGAGACCGCCAGGGATGCCGCCGCCGAAGCAGACAGGATCGCTGCCAGCGAGGCCACCAAGGATGACACTGTCGAGGCTGGTGGTGCTCTTGACGGGGAGGCCGCCAAGACAGCACAAGAGGAAACCACCGAAGAACCTGCTGAAGTGGGCGACAGGGAGGCTGAGGACCGCACTGATAGCATTCCAGCCACAGGAGTGCCAGGCGCTGCACCGGCCACAGAGCCCCCTGTCACTGGTGAGGCGGCCACTGAAGACCAGCCATCAACATCTGAAGGCCCCTCATCCAGCAAGTACCTCAAAGTTGGCGAGAACCTGTTCATCAACTTGCCGGGGACGGCAAGCGCTGGGGCACCAGCCGAAGGAGAAGTTTTCGAAGAAATCATCGCTGCTGCCAGGCTTGAAGTTGTCGACGATCCCAGTACTAGCAGCGGCAAATCTTAAGAGGATCAGCTCCTTCAGGCCATGGGCGAGAATTTCCGCAAACTCTAGGCTCTCCATCACGCCCGGAAAGACAAAGCGGACTCCAGAATGGCAGTTGTTGAGGCGGCCGAAGCAGATTTCCAAAGGCGCGTCGCACAAATGCAGATCTGGCACGCCGAGGCCCTCCAAGAGTTGGTTGCCGGCCGGGAACAAGTGAGCCAGCAGTGGAATGAGATCCTCCTGAAGCAATCAGATATGGAGAAGGCGCATGATGAAGCTGTTCAAAGGATTGCTGCCGAAGATGCCGTCCTGACGGGGCGCCGCGTTGCTCTTGATGCTCATGAGGAAGATCTCACTGCACGTGAGCAGGTGCTCGCCGCCAAGCTTCATAGCAAGGATGAGGATATTGAAAATCTTGTCGCGCGGCGGACCCAGGAGCTGGAGCGAAAACATAAGGAGGCGCTCGAAGCTCTGACTGCAAGTCACACCGGCAAGCTCAATGAGGCCGTCGATGCTGCCGAAGCTGCAGAGGCCGCCAAGAACGAGCTGAACGACAAACTGAAGAGGCTGGAAACAGATCTCGAAGAGCACGGCAAGGAGCTCTTGACGCTCAAGGGGGACAGGGAAATAACCCTCCACTCCTTGGCGGAGATGCAAGTTGCCCTGTCCGACAAGACCAAGCAGCTCTCCTCTGCGGCTGATAATATTGCGGTTCTGGAGCTGAAGCTGACCACGCTGCAGAAGTCTCTCGAGGCCGGCAAGGCCCGTGAGAAGGCTCTACTCAAGGATCTCCAAGGAGAGAGGAACCTGCTCAAGAGCGCCGCCGCTGCCCAAAACGAGTACGAGAAGGGAGTGGAGATCTGGACTGGCCGTCTCATCACCACCGCGGAGAAGCTTACCGCAGAACTGTCAACCATGGGCTTGTCGAACTTCAAGTATTCTTCCGAGGAAAGAATATCTCCAAGTGCCAGGTTGACGATGTTCTTTGAAAGCATCATCAACGCGTTGAGGGTGCTCCAGTCTAGCCGGGCGACCCAACTGGCGAACGAGACTCGCCGGCTTTGCCGGGCCGTCCTCCGCAAGGTGCTCATCAAGGTGGTGCACAGCAACCCCGGCATCGACCTTTCCAACGCGCTCAGCTATCTGCCAAGGAATGCAAATGTTGAGGCGCTTGAAGAGTGCATCGCGCCTATCCTTGAGAAGGTGGACTCCATCAGAAGGATCGAAGGCCAGCGCAGGGATTGGGTGCTTCTCCCTTTTTCTTGCCGTCATTATTCCATGTAAAAGACAATCAAGTCTCAAGTTAGAATTGCGGCAAGTCATGGATGTAATACAATTTGACTATGTTTAGGCTCATGCTTGTTACTTTCCTTGTCTGATTCCTTTATGTATGGAGTTCACCCTACGCTTATTGAAAAACTTGCCGGCGCGCAACCTGCCGCGAGCGCTGGGTGCGGGACTTCAGCAGCCTGCTGGAGGCGCAGCGGCCGGCAAGACTCCTTGGTGTTCTCAGTGCAGCCACTTAAATCGCTGAGCGGGCTCGAAACAAAATAAGGGCGCGACCGATTACAACAAGGGTTCCTTCGCGTGTAGATTTTCCATACAAGAGTCGGAATCGTCCAAGGAAATAACTTTGTAATAAAAGAAAAACTTGCTCTGAGTTTTTAAGGCTTAGCTTCCTGTCTTTGTTCTTCCTCCGGCAAGCGTCGATTCTGAACGTCGCCAACTGGTATTCATATCCCCCATCCCCCCCGGCAAATGTGCACGCGAGGAATCCTTCTATCTTTTGAGAAAAAGAAAGAAGAGAAAATAAAGGCATGAAACCTTGGCGGTTCGTTAGAACTTACCGGGATCAGGTGTCATACAATATCTTAGATAAACATGCATATATATAAATATGAACATTGGAATCAATAAGGGAATGTACAACACTTAAATTTATTCATCTGTGCTCAGGGTCTGCGCCTGGCTTTATACAAAGGATCACATGCCTTGCCGGCAAGACTTGTACAAAAAGGTGGTTGCCAGGAGCCCCCGGCAACTGCGCCTTATGGGTAGAACTTGCGAAGATGTTCGATATTCCAGGAATTACACACTGGAATGCCATCTTCGGTCTCCAGGCGGACAGGGCTAGGCCTAGTGACTCGTACTACCCGATAAGGGCCTTCCCACTTTGGCGTCAACTTGTTTGAATTCTTGGCGGACTGAATCCATCGAAGAACAAGGTCGCCTTCATCAAGGCTTCGGGCATGAACTTTGCGGCTATGGTAGCGGCGCAAAGCTTGCTGGTAGCGTGCAGCTCGCACAGCAGCCTGAAGATGATTCTCCTCAAGGAGCATAGCGTCATCTTGCCGCAGTTGCTCTTGCTCGAGCTCATCATAAGCGAGCACTCGAGGAGATCCGTATATGAGTTCCGTGGGGAGAACTGCTTCCGCTCCATAGACTAGAGCGAAGGGCGTCTGGCCGGTGGCTCGATTTGGTGTCGTTCTGATTGACCAAAGAACCGCCGGCAACTCATCAATCCAGCGTCTTCCGCACTTTTTTAGCTTGTCGAATGTTCTGGTCCTGAGACCGCGCAGCACTTCAGCATTGGCCCTCCCCGCTTGGCCGTTGCTTCTTTGGTGAGCAACAGAGGCAAAACAAATCATGCCGCCAAGGTCTTGGACGTACTGCATGAAGGTGCAACTTGTGAACTGCGTGCCGTTGTCGATGATGATCCTGTTGGGCACACCGAAACGGCAAACAATCCCCTTGAAGAACCTGACAGCTGACTGCGCTGTCACCTTCCACCTCCGGCCACTTTGTGAACTTGTCGATAGCAATGTACAAGTACTCAAAGCCCCCGGTAGCACGGGGGAAAGGGCCCAGTATGTCGAGCCCCCAGACCGAAAATGGCCAGGAGAGAGGGATTGTCTGAAGAGCTTGAGCTGGCTGATGTAATTTCTTCGAATGAAACTGGCACGCTTCACACTTGGTTACTAGTGCAGTTGCATCCTGGAGGGCGGTAGGCCAAAAGAAACCTTGCCGGAATGCTTTCCCGGCAAGCGCTCTTGACCCTATGTGAGAGCCACATATGCCCCCATGTATCTCCGCCAACAGCTCTAGTCCATCCTCCCGAGGAATGCACTTCAATTTCACACCGTTTGGTCTCTTTCTGTACAGGACGTCGTCGACGAACTTGTACATAACAGGCCGACGGGATACTCTCTCCGCTTCTTCTTGTTCCTCAGGGAGTTCACCTGTCTGAAGGAAATGGACAATGTGCTTTGCCCATGCTAGAGCCTGAGGCTCGACAACTAGGACTAAAGGAATCTCCTCTGCCGGGGGAACGTTTGTCTCGACAGAAAGGGCCTGAGGCCCTGCCAGAGCCTGTTGTTCCCCGGCAGGCGTGTCGATCCCGGCAACTTCCTTGCCGGCGGCTCCGGAGAGCTCTGCCGGGAAGTACTGGCCAGAGTTCAACTTTCTTCTCTTTTCTTGTCGCATCGATGGCGCCACGGATGGTTGAGTTAATTGGAGCGCAAAAGTTCCTGGTTCCACAGGCAACTTGAGGGCGGCACGCTTTGACAGGTCGTCAGCAATATTGTTCTCGGCACGAGGAACGTGCTCCATTTGGAGACCGTCAAAGCGCTCTTCCAATTTCCTCACTTCATCTACGTAGGCCTGCATTAATGGGCTTTGATAACTCTTGTTAACTTGCCTGACGACAAGTTGTGAATCGCCTTTGATGATGAGCTTTCTGATACCAAGGTCTGCCACGATCCTGAGACCGGCAAGCAAACCCTCGTATTCTGAAGTGTTGTTGGTTGAACTCTCCCGGGGAAAGTGCATTTGAACTACGTACTTGAGGTGCTCTCCGGTGGGTGCGACAAGCAGCACGCCAGCACCGGCGCCTTGCAGCGAGAAAGCCCCGTCAAAGTACATAACCCATTGCTGATCGATTTCCTTGCGAGGGAGAGTTGTTTCTTGAACTTCTTCGTCTGGCATTGGGGTCCATTCTGCAATGAACTCCGCCAAGGCCCTGCTCTGAATCGTCGAAGTGCTTTCGAACTTAAGGCCAAAGCTGGACAACTCCAACACCCACTCCATGATCCTGTCGGTTGCCTCTGGATTTTGCAAAATCCGTTGCAACGGAAAGCAAGTGATGACGGTGATCTCATGTGCTTGAAAATAATGGCGCAGCTTCCTCGAGGCCATAAGGAGGCCGAAAAGCAACTTCTGCACACCAGAATATCTTGACCTAGCTCCTTGTAAAAGAGAGCTGACAAAATAAACTGGGCGCTGCACCACCTTCTTCTTCTGCACGGGTTCTTTTGTTTGCGCAGATCCTGTCTTGCCGGGATCAACCCTTGCCGGGGAAGATCTTGCCGTGTCATTTGGCGGTCCTGCCACTGGCGTTGCTTCCTCATCAGCTTCTCTCTGCGCCACTAGCGCAGCGCTAACCACTTGATTTGTTGCTGCCAGATACAACAACAATGGCTCTTGTGGTTTAGGCGCGACTAGCATCGGCGAAGAAGAAAGGTATTTCTTCAAATCTTGCAGCGCAGCCTCCGCCTCCGGAGTCCATTTCATTGGACCTGCCTTCTTCAAAATTTTGAAGAAGGGCAGGGCGTGCTCAGCAGATTTGGAAATAAACCTGCTTAGAGCAGCAACACAGCCGGCAAGACGACGCACATCTTCGACGCGTCTTGGCGCTTCAATTTGCTCAATAGCTTTGATCTTGTCGGGGTTCGCTTCGATCCCCCGGCAAGATACAAAGAATCTGAGGAGCTTGCCAGAAGGAACACCGAACACGCACTTCTCAGGATTGAGCTTCAAATTGATCTTGCGCAAGTTTGCAAATGTTTCTTCTAAGTCTTGAATGAGCGTTGCTTTGTCTTTGGTTTTGACCACTATATCATCCATATACGCCTCCATATTTCTATGGAGTTGTGGCTCAAAACCAATCTGGATTGCTCTAGCAAATGTTGAACCAGCAGTTTTCAACCCAAAAGGCATTCGTATAAAACAATACGTACCACATGGGGTGATAAAGGCGGTCTTCTCTTCATCTTCTTTTGCCATAAAAATCTGATGATACCCTGAATAGGCATCAAGGAAGGACAGGAGATCACAACCAGCGGTGGCATCCACAATCTGGTCGATGCGCGGCAAGGGAAAAGGATCTTTTGGACAAGCTTTATTGATATCTGTATAATCAATACAAAGCCTCCATTTTCCATTCGCTTTCCGCAATACAACCGGATTGGCCAACCAGGTTGGGTGAAGTACTCCTTTGACCAGTCCTGCCGCCTCCAGCTTCTTAATTTCTTCGGCAATGAATTCTTGCCGCTCCAAGGCTTGCTTCCTGACCCTTTGCTTGACGGGCCGCGCATGAGGACAGACAGCAAGGTGGTGCTCAATTACCTTCCTGGGAACACCGGGGATGTCAGACGGTTGCCATGCAAACACGTCGACATTCACCCGCAGGAAAGCAATGAGCGCGCTTTCCTATTTGTCATCTAGGGTGGAACTTATGGTGAAAGTTCCCCCAGTTCCGTCCTCCCTAGCAGGCACCTTCTTGGTTTCCGGCGGAGCAGCCTTGGACTTCTTGTTCTTGCCGGTGGAACTCTCTGGTACGTCCTCGACGGAAGCACAGCACTCCGAGGAGGTGCGCTTGCCGGAGTTCGCGCCAAGGTTCTTGCCGGTCTTCTTCTTCCCCCCGGGAGTTCCAGCGGCAGGAGCAGATGCCTTGACGGCAGGTGCTGCAACTGCTTCCCGGTAAAGTTGATCGGCACAGATGAGCGCATCCTTCTTATCAGAATGGATAGTGATGACGCTCAACGGCCCAGGCATCTTCAAGACGTTGTACGCGTAGTGTGATGCCGCCATAAACTTAGCCAGCGCTGGCCGACCAAGGATCCCATTATATGACATGGGGATCTTGGCGACATCAAACACCACCTTCTCGGTCCTGAAGTTAAGCTCGCTGCCAAATGTTACCGGCAGCGTAATCTTGCCCTTAGGCTGGGTTCTTCCCGGGTTGACCCCTTGAAACGTACCCGTTTCCTCGAGGTCCTCGTCGGGAATCTGAAGCTTTCTGAGCACATCCGGTGAGATTAAATTTTGGCTGGCCCCGCCGTCAACTAACATCTTCGTCACCTTGAGGTTGCGAATTGTCGGCGAAACCAACAATGGCAAGCACCCGACCGCAGTTGTGCGATCAGGGTGATCCTCGGCGTCAAAGATGATAGGCATGCTGGACCACTTCAGGGGCCTACACGCATCTGGGGATGGCTCTGCCGCATTGACCTCCCGCACCCACTGCTTGAGTTGGCGGTGGGATGAATGTAGTGAGGCACCCCCATCAATGCACATGGCCTCCGTAGCCTTCTGGAATTCTTGCTCACTGGATTCACCATCTTCCTCATCATCATCTCCTTCTTTGTCTCGGCCCCGAGCGGGCCGATCTTTCTGCTGCTTGGCCTTGCCGCGGTGACCTCCTTCGCCACCACACTTCTTGCCGGACCCCTCAGCACCATCTTGGGCCTTCTCCTTATATCGCCTCTCGTATTCGGCTCTCTGCTTCTCGGCAAGCTGCTCGACTTGCCGGCAGTTCTGGAGATCGTGGCCCTTGGTGTGATGGATCTTGCAATACTGCTTGCCGGAGTTCTCCGACTTGTCGGCAGCCGCCAAGGCCTGACAGGAAGGGCACCCGGCAAGATTCTTGCTGGGGTCACCAACCTTGGCCTTCTTGGCGGCGCCGGGGTTGTCGAATTCCTCGACAGCAAGCATGGCCTTGCCTCCGCGCTTCCTGTTCCGCCGCTGGCCTTTCCTTGCCGGGGCCGCGGCGTCTTCATCTTCGGACTCGCCCGCCGCGCCAACAGCCTCACCAGGAAGTTTCCTCCCCTCTTCAGCTCAAGTGCACTTGTCGGCCAGAGCGTAAAGCTCGGCGATACTCCTGACTTTGTTCATTGCCAGCTCTTCCCGCATTTTGCGGTTACGCACGTTCTGATGGAACGCGCTAACAACAGCGGCAGGATGAACGTCAGGAATATTGTACTGCACCTGGCTAAATCTCTGGATAAACTTGCGCAGGGACTCGCCCTCCTTCTGAGGTATGATGTGCAAATTGCTCTCTTGGCCAGGAGCTTGGTGGCCTCCAACGAATGCGCCAACAAACTGATGGCACAAATCTGACCAGGAAGAAATAGAATTCTTCAGCACATGCATCAACCACGACCTGACGTTGGGCTTGAGCACCAACGGGAAGTAGTTGGCAAGTATCTTGTCATCTCGGCCCCCGACAGCCTGCACCGCAATGGTGTAGATGCTCAGGAACTCCGAGGGATGGGTCTTTCCGTCATACTTCTCCGGGACCTCTGGCTTGAAGGTTCGGGAATTGGGCCACCGGACATGCCGCAGCTCTCGGGTAAACGCTGGAGTCCCTACCTCATAAGGCAAGTCTCCTATGTCCCCTGGCGCAGGCTCGTCAACAGCCGGCCCCGCGCACTTATCAGACTGATAGCGCGCTTTCTGTCGCCGCTCGATGGTAGTTCGAGTGTCCTCCTTGCCTCGCTCCTGGAGAACTTGACGTTGATCGCGGCGCATCCGTGGATCGGACTACGCCGTGGAAACTTCTTCATGGCGGTCGACTTGCTGAGTTGTCGGCCGCCGCTGGTGCCGTGGAGGGGAGTGCACTGTGGTTGCACCACCTCCGGTTTTCTCTACATCGGCTCGCGCCGGATCGATGGGCCTCCGCTGCGAGGGCCCTGCCTCTTGCGGTCCATCTTTGTTGGCGAAGCCGATGAGGCTCTGGATGGTAGCTCGCCACTCCTCCATCTTCTCCGGGGCAGGAGGAAAATCGAGGAGCAGCTGCGCACGTGCCAAGGCTTCCGCTGGCGTAGGTGGCGGCGACAAGTGCGAGGTACGTGAGGTGCTCTGACTCCTAACCATGTTAGAAGGAGCACCACCACGGTCACGCGACCGTGCGCCACCTCCGCCGGCAGCTTGGTGTGCATGTTGGTCCCGCGCATCTTGGGATCTATGCGCAGAAACCTTTTCATGGGGACACCCTGAACCACCAGCGCCATGATATCACCCATCATGCATGACCTGCGTAGGTCGTGAGGCTTGGGCTGGCGCGGGAGCTCCAGCAGGCGCCCTTCGATCTCTCAAGATCGTTGTGCCACCCGTAGGCAACACAGCGCCATCTCTAGATCCAGCGGCATGCAGGTTACCACTGCCACTGCGAACAATACCGCTCGCTTGGCTCGGATCACCAGAACGCCGTGGGGGTTCTAGTCCTCTTTCTTCTGCACCCACGCCGTCACTAGTACGCGAAGGTGTAGGCAAAACGGACGCGGACGGTTGCACTGTCGCAGCGCTCTTCTTCTTGTGTGGCATGATGGTGAAGATGATGAAGAAACTAAGGCGCCGATCACCAGATCAGGTTCACGCAACCTGCAATCCCCCTACCTGGCGCGCCAGAGATGTCGGGGTACGACACCTATGGGATCCCGAGAGACCCCTTTACGATTCGGCGGGGGGAGAGGTATACGCAAAGAGCAGAACCAGTGATCGATGCGGGAAGTTTTTACCCAGGTTCGGGACGCTAATCAGCGTAAAACCCTACTCCTGCTTTGTGTTCTTATTGATGTTCTTGAGCCCAGCCTTCAGGAGCGCTCGCAATGAACAGTACGTTCAAAGAGCAGCTACGCATGCAGAATGGGCCAGAAGTTCTTTCCCTCTGTAGCAGTTGCCTTGGGCCTCCTTTTATATGCTCAAAGGGGTCTCCACAGTGGCAAAATGTACATACATTGAGGTGTAAAGTAGCTACAGGGTATCATACCTAACCCCTGACGGATTAGGACAAGCGCATTTAATGCACCGTGAGGTGTCTGTTTAGGTGTCCTCACTTTCTTCGGGATGGAAAAAGGGGCTATCCCATCAGCACTGCTTAAGCTCTCCTCCACTGGCACGTCGCCACGCATCCAGGGAAGGACCCAGAATGTCAGACTTGTTACTGTGCCGAAGCGGTGGCACAGTGGCGGAATCTCGCCAGGCGCCGATCCTTGCCGGGCACCAAACCTTGCCGGGCGCCAGGCCTTGCCGGGCGCCAAGCCTTGCCGGGCGCCAGGGCTTGCCGGGCGCCGAGTCTTGCCGGGCTCCACAGGCCATCCCGGCAAGGATCTTGCCGGGGAAGCTGGCCTTCGAATTCCAGCTTTGCTTATCTGCTGATCCTCAGATCTCTGACTTGAAGATTTCCTTGATGGCTTGAATCGACCTCGAGCTGTTCCCGGCAAGCCTTGCCGCGAGGATGGCTACAACTGCCCGTGCACAAGTACGGGGTACTAGTGGCCCAATACTTAGTACACCGACAGCGCTCAAGCCTTCCCGAAGCACCAGCTAGCTTCCCTGCTCGCCCGTACCACTCCCCGACACCGCGCACTAGCCAGAGCTATCGTCTCTGAGCTCCAGGACCATGGGAAGCTCATCCCGCGGCCATCCTTATCGGCTCGCCGCCGTTCGACTATATATAGCCGACCCCCACACCGCTCGAGCTCATCAACCTCCCTCACCACCCCTCTAGTCCACCACAGCGTGCTTGCCCGGCCGCGTCCTCCTCGGCAGTGCCAGAATTTAGCCGGAGTTCGCCTCGGCCTCCGCCGCCAATCTCCACCTCCAGCCCCTCCCCGTCCCAACCGAACTCTCCATGAGTTGCCCCACTCTCAGGCGAGATCGCCCATGCCCTTTCCCAGCCGCAGAGCCCACCGGAACCCTGCCATCACCGCAGAGCCGCCGCCCTTCGCCGCCGTCCGCCGCGGCCAGGTCTCCACTGGCCCCGCTGCTCTCCGAAGAAGGCCAAGCTCCCTGGCGGAGGCGCCCAGTCGCGCCGGTCATGCCGGTGGCTGAACCTCAGCCGGAGATGGCCTGTGCTGTCAGGAGCCATCGCCGGCACGCGTCGGCCTCGCTCCTCCTCTGCCTAGTCGCGGGGTGGAAGAAGGAATGGGGAGGAGAGGGTCAATGCCCGCAGGGCCCGCCCGTCATTGAGACAGCTGTGTTGACCCCGGGCCCGAGCGTTTTTAAGTGGAAGTGTACTCCGGAGAGTACACGACCACCACGGCGAAAATGTATTTCCAGAAAGGCGCCTTCCCTTTTTCCAGCCCAGCGCCGAAATACTTATTTAGTGGACGTTCACCGGTTAAAGGCAAAAATGAAAAGAATTTGTTTGTTTTTATGCCTAAACAACGAACGGCCACAACTTCTCGCTCGTGACTCTGATTCAGGTGAAACCAACACCCTCATCTTCAGTTCATCGAGCCTGTTCTGATAAGATCATTTTCAAAATGTTGACACATTCTGAAAATGACCATTTTGCCCTTGCCCTCTACCAGCCCTCCGAGGGAGAATCTTTTCCGGCGGATGTTCCTGCGAGGCTACCGCACTTCTTCCCGAAGTATTCTTCGACCCCAGGCAAGCCGACCATCTGATATATGCCCTAAAGCATTGCTTTGTGTTATTCCTGCGTGTTTAATTAATGAATATGATGGTACAGGAAATAATTAAACTCCTGCTATTTAGATACTGTCTTTTACTTTACCTGCTACTGCTCATCGTATTATCGCACTAATGACTCCTTGTGATGTTATATGAAGATGGGTAGTTATGTTTCCACAGTTTTTACCCCATACATAGTTACCGCCATGTTAAGTTATTGTGATGAATATCCATACTTGCTAAATGATGGCTAAAACTAAACCTAGTCGGTTGATCCAGAGTCACCTGTCCGGACTTATCCGTGCAACCACATTTGTCGGTATGGGACGGCCTTGACTTTGTCTGATCACGTGCTCTTTTATCGGTACACCAACTAGGGAAGGTTATGCGCGTGTGCTGTCCTGGCCCGGTAGGCGGCGATAACCTTGTGAGCCCAGTTGAGTTATTTGCCGGCGTCCCCGTTTAGGACAGTTTAGTTGTCCACGACGGTGGCAGGTGTCACAAGGTGACACAGGGGCCACCCAAGAAATGACCCTGGGAGGGTATGATTATCGGTGGTACGGTAGAGGAGTCACTGGTTAGGCTGGTTTCGTTGGAGCAAACCTGGTCCACCCGAATGGGATCACGATGTCAGGTGCTCCATGGTGTGGGTAAAGTGCGCAACCTCTGCAGAGTGTAAAATCTATTCGAATAGCCGCGTCCACGGTATTGGACAGTCCGTCCAGACCTCTCTAGGTAGTCAACCATAATAATAATAATGATGGAAGAACTTGTATTATGATCGGAGGTACTCAGCGACTCATGAGTATTCCGAGGATTGCTGGACAACCCGTAAGAGAGTAAGTTTATCAGACTTACAAAGGAGATGCATAGACATCGGATGATGTCAGGGATATGATATGTTGGCCATGGAATGGCTATGAAAGTGATGGTCGGATGACCGAAAGTCTTGGATTGGATTTGGTTCAACATCAGATTGGATCATGAGAATGTTCGGTGTACGGATTATTTACTTGATATGCTTTACTTTACCATATCTTATTTTAGTAGTTATCCTGCTAGAATAAACTTGTTATGACATGATCATTAATATTGCTAGATAGGTATGCTATACCATGATAATTAATGTTGCTCTAATAACAAATGCATGCTTAAATGCCATGGATTGCATTGCTTGGTGTATATGTTAGTTTGGTTTGCTTGCGAGTACATTCAAAAGTACACAGCAGCCTTCAATGTGGCCAGGTTCACGTAAGGATCCGTCGTCCATCGACGAGGAACCGGAGCGTTGGCGGGCTAGGAGAGTAACCCAGTCAGATCCCTGTGGATTGGAGACGCACCAAGACCATGCTGCGTTAGATAGAGCTTTTCCGCTGCCATCACCTCTTGTAAGATATCATGTAAGACTTACATATCCTTTAATAGAAATGTCTGTGTTCATGATACTTGTTGTAAGCACGCATGCCAGAGTGATTTCCTGGGCTGGTATGCGTGGCGACCGTCTGGCTACAGTGGTAATCAGGCGGGGCGCCACAACAGATGGTATCAGAGCAGCCAGGCTGACTATAGGTTACCCCTAGCCAGAATTCATTGTCTTGTGCTCAGTAGAAAGCTCAGATGGATTTCAGCCATCTTTGCCAACTGGCACGGCTACTATTGATCATAAGGCAATCTCATAGGTTTTTGGCTCCATCAGACCCCAACTCTCATGGCCTTTGCCTTCGGTACGAAATGACCGCATCAGGCAGCGACCAATGAGCCCTGAACCCCTAGGCAAACCAGATATCCTTACCCTGCTTGCTAGCCATGGCATTTCTCTTCTTAACTCTAGTTTCCTTTGGGAAACGCTTATAAATTCTATCTTTCCCCGACAACCTTAGGATCGTTGACTAAGCCACTTTGGCTATGGTCCTGCATCGAGAGTGTGATGTTCCCTAAGGAAGTAGTAGGAGCTTGACACCAGTGCTACCAGGAGCATTGTGTGGTTTCACTTCTAAATCCTTAGAGATACATCGAGAGCGCTATACAAGTTATACTAGTGGATCCTTGGCCACGTGTGTAAGGACCGCAACATTTGAGCTTTATTTGCTTTTTGGTTTTCGCGGGTTTTGTTTCTCTTGTCGGTTCTGTTACCTCATTCCGACTGGATCCATCCGCATGTGCCGTCAAGAAGACCAGCATACAACTGGGATAATACCCAATAATCCCAATTCAGCAAGAGTCAAGCCAAGCCAACTGCCTGGTATTCAGAATAGAAACACTGGATCTGTCAAGAATGAACAATGGGTCAGAAGCAGAATCTATGTGCAACATACAAGGTTAGAATATACCTGAGAGAGAGTCTGCCTCAGAACAGATCATACCTAAGGAGCAGTCAGATGAGTTACCAAGAATGAACACCAGCAAGGACAAATGATTCCGTCCTCGACACAAGGATTATTTCAGTCAGTGAGGTGAATCGAGTCTTTTCCCAATGGACCCAAGAATCATTTATTACCACCGAACACATATTTCGGGAATGTGAATGTGCCAAGAGCAGCAACAACACTCCGGTACGTTGGTACAAATTGCAAAGCATATTTTGAATTCACCGATGCATATACAAATTTCTAGGCACTGTGACAAGTTTTGCAAGGAATATGGATAAGTTCGCGGTTGCCTAGAAACAATGAGAACTTCACATGCTTGTAAGCTTAACTGAACCAAATGGAATTATCCGTCAACGGCTTATTACTGGCAACATATGGAATTCCGGATTAATTAACAACTTGAAGACTTGCATCAATTGTGCAACCTTTACAGCAGCAATGATCAGACCAGCAGAAGGACAAGAGCTGTGCATGACCAACGGAACATCTTCAGTCAAGGTATGGCCTATACCATGTCCTGGATCCGCTATGGGAAAAATTCCGGATACTTCGGAAAGAAGCCAGAATCGGCCATAGATCCGACTGCGTACCCAGTGAAAGGCTTCTGTTATAAGGAACCCAGCATTCCTTTGCAAGCCACCAGACTGCCAATCTTCCTCGGTATGCCACTTGGTGAGAAAATCTTCTGGGATACGGCACCCCGATCCTCCACAACGTGCTACCGCGGAAAGCTTCCAGCATAAGACACTTGACCTTCCCCAGCAATACACATGAGGGAAAGCTTCTGAGGTACGATACCCAGCCTTCTGCAGCACGCTACCCTGGTAGAAGCTTCGAACATAAGGAATTCAATCTTCTTCAACACACCCCGTGCCCACGACAGTCCTGTCAGGAGCACGAACTAGTCTAGACACACATCCGCCTGAGAACTCAGTGGTTATGAAAGGATTTATCCTACCCCTGCATATGTTGTGAGCATGCAGTCCAATGGATCAGTTCATGCGAGCCACTCGTACACGGGAATGATTGTGTTCAGAGAAACATTAGCCCCATGTTAAAAAAAAGAATATGAGCACAGCAACCCCTACGAGATATGCAAGAGTAAGCCCGACAAACCAGGAAAACAATTAAGGAGCCGTGTTGGCAAGTCATTACAGGTCCGTCAACGGAATCCTCAAGAACAAAGAAGTTGTGGACAAACAACCCCCGTGATAGTCAACAAGATACAGCTTCATGGACAGAGTGACATTGATAACCCTTGTCAGACTCTTGCATATACGGCCACAACAATGCAGCCAGCATGTCATACCCATCACGAATATGGGCCATCAATCAAGACAAAAGGCTATGCTCTGAAAGAATACACCAGATGATAGTGATACTACGTTTAGCCTCTGTAGTCCTATGCTCAACTTCGTGGTCATAGCAAGAGGCTATATATGACAGAGCCATCTCCACGAGCGATAGAGCTTGAAGCAAGACATTCAGATAGAATGGCTCAAAGCACATCAGCACCAACAGCCCGTAGACATCATGACGACATTGGAATAAGAGATTACCGTCTATGATTACTTTGTGATCATGCCCGACCCTTCAGCAATAGTTCGGTCATGTTGTTCCTTAAATTGTGGATCATCTAAAGACAAAGTCAGAATGCCTAAGACAGAAGGAAATATCTGTATGGAAACCCCAACCAGACAAAGCATTCTGACACAGTAAAAAAGAAAGCCAGCCCTAGCCACTCATTCGAGGCCATACGAGCACGTGAGCCTGGTACTAGGAAAGGATGTCTTGCCCATGACAGTCAGGATAAGAGGTATCGCAATAAAATCTGAAGCAGTCGCTTCCAGGCCATGGAAACCGATCGGTTTGCTGGTATTACCTGCTACCTCACCCAGCAACACCACTATCCGGATGAAAGGTACACCTGACAGGAAAGAGAAGGATTCAAGGAAGATGTGTGCAAAGACAACACATGGTCCATCAGAAGAGGCAGTTAAAAGGGCAGTGAACCAACGAAGACAAGATCGCTGATGGATCCAAGTCGCACACAGGTAAGTCCCCCTTCACCGGGAGGTAAGCCCGGAAATCTTGAGGACGAGATTTTCTTAAGGGGGATAGGTTTGTAACACCCTAGTTTTTGCTCCTGTTTTTTTCCTTCGCAAGATTTGACTCCCATCTTTTTTCTCGATGTTATCGGAATTTCTCTGGCTCTTGGGTATATGAAGATGGTCATTCGGCCTTGCCATCCCTGTCCAAACAGAGATTCTCGCGAGTCCAACCTTGCCACCCAAGATCTATTCTCAGGGTTTTGCCACCGAAACCCTATCTTCCGAGTCACCGGAAGGGAAACCCTATTCCTTTCAGTTACAAAGGAACCCCAATTTCCTTTGATCTGCTGACTCCCAAATTTTTCCCAGTGATCGTACTATCTTTGTAAACCCTAGATATGCAAAAATATTGCCAAGTCATTTGCAATATTTTTCATTTATAATTAATTCCTTTTTCTGCTGTTTAAAGGAATTAAATCCAGGAAAATATCTATCCATCTCCAAAGTTGATGAAAACTCGTGGAGATATTCTTTTTGATCATATTGAGCTCCCACAAAAATATTGTCAATAATTAAATAAGGGAAATTGCATTTTCCTATTTAATGCCAATATTGCATTTTGGGCCCTTTCTAAAGGAACTACCATTTTGATAGCCAGGCAAAATCCAAAATAATTTGTGAAGCTTATCCTATCCATATATTCACCATTTCCATCAAGATCCAAGTCCCATAGTTCAAAGTTTCAGCACAACATCCATTTGCAAATTCTATCTAGATTTCCAGTTTGCAAAGGAAGTGCTTGAACCCTTGATCCATTTGAGCTGAAATTTTTAATGGTGATTAACATTGACAAATCACCGATAGATACCAAAAATCATCTCAATCCCTCCATCCATTCTCCCACAGCATTTTTGTCAATTTTCTGTTCATTTGGAAGTGTTGTGAAGGAAGTACCCTATAGCCATTTCCGAATGAGCTGAAACTTTTCCAGTACCATCATACCTCCAAATCATGACTCTACACCAAATTTCATCTCATTTCATCAGGCCATCTAAGCACAGCTTCAAGATTCAGTTTCTGGACCAGATTTGGCATTATGAAGGAAGTTTATGCAAATGAGGTCCAAATGGGTTCAAATTTCTCCATAATCTACTACTTCCTACCACATCTCAACCTGACAACATCTTAGTTCCATTTACCAAGTTATTTTACCTTAGCTTCTGCCCCAAGTTTCCATCCAGAAACTATTCTGGATCACCTTAATTACTCTGGAGGCTTCCTTGTCCATCCATTGTCCTAGCTTATCTATTTGATCAGTGAACATCCTGTTGGACAAGTCTAGCGGGGCAGACATGGGCCAGAGCACGTGGTCCGCATAGTGACCGCATGAGCGACAGGCCAAGTCAGTGCTCTACGCGGTTGTCACCTCGGACAGGCCAGCTTAGGCCGTCATAGTATGTCCCCTTGCGCTGACTACGTCACCGCCGTCCACGTACCCCCTCTGGAACCCTCTCCCCCTCTATTTTCTTCCTCGCCGGACGGCGACAAGCTCCGCCATACTGCCACTGTTGCCACGCGGCTCCGGACACGCTCGAGCCTTCCCGAAGCACTAGCTAGCTTCCCTGCTCACCCGTGCCACTCCCCGACGCCGCGCACTAGCCAGAGCTGTCGTCTCCGAGCTCTAGGACCGTGGGCAGCTCATCCCACGGCCATCCTTATCAGCTTGACGCCGTTCGGCTATATATAGCCCACCCCCACACCTCTTGAGCTCATCAACCTCCCTCCCCATCCCTATAGTCCACCGCAGCGTGCTCGCCCGGCCACATCCTCCTCGGCAGCGCCAAAATTTAGCCGGAGTTCGCCTCGGCCTCCGCCGCCAATCTCCACATCCAGCCCCTCCCCGTCCCGACCGAACTCTCCACGAGTTGCCCCACTCTTCGGCGAGATCGCCCATGCCCTTTCCCAGCCGCATAGCCCACCGGAACCCCGCCATCGCCGCGAAGCCGCCGCCCTTGGCCGCCGTCCGCCGCGGCCAGATCTCCACTGGCCCCGTTGCTCTCCGACGAAGGCCAAGCTCCCTGGCGGAGGCGCCCAGTCGCGCCGTCACGCCGGTGGCTGAACCTCGGCCGGAGATGGCCTGTGCCGTCGGGAGCCATCACCGGCACGCGTCGGCCTCGCCCCTCCTCTGCCCAGTTGAGGGGTGGAAGAAGGAATGGGGAGGAGAGGGTCAATGCCCGCAGGGCCCGCCCGTCATTGAGACAGCTGTGTTGACCTCGGGCCCGCGCGTTTTTAAGTGGAAGCGTACTCCGGAGAGTACACGACCACCACGGCGAAAATGTATTTCCAGAAAGGCGCCTTCCTTTTTCCAGCCCAGCGCCGAAATCCTTATTTAGTGGACGTTCACCTGTTAAAGGAAAAAATGAACAGAATTTGTTTGTTTTTATGCCTAAACAACGAACGGCCACAACTTCTCGCTCGTGACTCCGATTCAGGTGAAACCAACACCCTCATCTTCAGTTCGTCGAGCCTGTTCTGATAAGGTCATTTTCATAATGTTGACACATTCTAAAAATGACCATTTTGCCCTTGCCCTCTACCAGCCCTCCGAGGGAGAATCTTTTCCGGCGGATGTTCCTGCGAGGCTACCGCACTTCTTCCCGAAGTATTCTTCGACCCCAGGCAAGCCGACCATCTGATATATGCCCTAAAGAATTGCTCTGTGTTATTCCTACGTGTTTAATTAATGAATATGCTGGTACTGGAAATAATTAAACTCCTGCTATTTAGATACTGTCTTTTACTTTACCTGCTACTGCTCATCATATTATCGCACTAATGACTCATTGTGATGTTATATGAAGATGGGTAGTTCTGTTGCCATAGTTGTTACCCCATACATAGTTACTGCCATGTTAAGTTATTGTGATGAATATCCATACTTGTTAAATGATGGCTAAAACTAAACCTAGTTGGTTGATCCAGAGTCACCTGTACGGACTTATCCGTGCAACCACATTTGCCGGTATGGGACGGCCTTGACTTGGTATGATCGTGTGCTCTTTTATCGGTACCACCAACTAGGGAAGGTTATGCGTGCGTGCTGCCCTGGCCTGGTAGGCGGCGATAACCTTGTGAGCCTAGTTGGGTTATTTGCCGGCATCCCCGTTTGGGACAGTTTAGTTGGCCACGACGGTGGCAGGTGTCACAAGGTGACACAGGGGCCACCCAGGACATGACCCTAGGAGGGTATGATTGTCGGTGGTACGGTAGAGGAATCACGGGTTAGGCTGGTTTCGTTGGAGCAACCCTGGTCCACCCGAATGTGATCACGAGGTCAGGTGCTCCATGGCGTGGGTAAAGTGCGCAACCTCTACAGAGTGTAAAATCTATTCGAATAGCCGCGTCCACGGTATTGGACAGTCCGTCCAGACCTCTCTTGGTAGTCAACCCTAATAATAATAATAATGATGGAAGAACTTGTCTTATGATCGGAAGTACTCAGCGACTCATGAGTATTTCGAGGATTGCGGGACAGCCCGTAAGAGATTAAGTTTATTAGACTTACAAAGGAGATGCATAGACATCGGATGATGTCAGGGATATGATATGTTGGCCATGGAATGGCTATGAAAGTGATGGTCGGATGACTGAAAGACTTGGATTGGATTTGGTTCAACATCGGATTGGATCATGATAATGTTGGGAGTATGGATTATTTACTTGATATGCTTTACTTTACCATATCCTATTTTAGTAGTTATCCTGCTAGAATAAACCTGTTATGACATGATCATTAATATTGCTAGATAGGTATGCTATACAATGATAATTAATGTTGCTCTAATAACAAATGCATGCTTGAATGCCATGGATTGCATTGCTTGGTGTATATGTTAGTTTGGTTTGCTTGCAAGTACATTCAAAAGTACTCAGCGGCCTTCAATGTGGCCAGGTTCACATAAGGATCTGTCGTCCGTCGATGAGGAACTGGAGCGTTCGCGGGCTAGGAGAGTAACCCAGTCAGATTCCTGTGGATTGGAGCCGCACCAAGACCAAGCTGCCTTAGATAGAGCTTTTCCGCTGCCATCACATCTTGTAAGATATCATGTAAGACTTACATATCCATTAATAGAAATGCCTGTGTTCATGATACTTGTTTTAAGCGCGCATGCCAGACTGATTTTCCTGGGCTGGTATGCGTGGCAACCGTCTGGCTACAGTGGTAATCAGGCGGGGCGCCAGTTTGTAACACCCCAAAAATCGGGTTATCGATTTTTGTGTTGTTATTCCTTCCTAGCTTTTCTCTTCCAAATTTTTTCCTCATGAATCTGGTGAGTGACCAGGTGAATCCAGACAATCCTCAACCTCTCAGTGCCATTCCCATGCTCTTGTGCCAGTCAAGTTTCCGTCAGTAAACCCCGAACCTCATTCAAACCCTAGTTTCAAAATATCGGAACTGGAAATCCTGCCTTTGTGTTTACAAAGGAGCTATCATTTTCCTTGCTTAGTTGATCCTACCAAAATTCCCAGAGATCCTCCTTCACCCATAAATCCTGGATGTGCAAAAATATTGCCAAGTCATATGCAATATTTCTCATCTAGAATTAATTCCTTTTTCTGCCTTTCGGAGGAATTAAAGCCAGGAAAATATCTATCCATCTCCAAAGTTCATGAAAACTTGTGGAGATATTCTTTGTGATCATATTGAGCTCTCATAAAAATATTGGCCATAATTAAATAAGGGAAATTGCATTTTCCTATTTAAAGCCAATATTTCAATTTGGGGCCTTTCCAAATAAATTGTGGAGCTTTTCCTATCCCTATCTTCACCGTTTTCCATCAAAATCACAAGTTTCACCCATTAAATTTTGAGCACAACACCACTTTGCAAATTCTGTCCAGATTTTCAGTTTGCAAAGGAAGTGCTTGATTCCTTGATCTCCTTGGGCTGAAATTTTGCAGGGTGATTCATTATGAGATATTACCTTGGGATACCAAAAATCAGCCCATTCCATCTAGGCAATTTTCCTCAGCAAATTATCTAAGTTTCTGTCCAGATTGCATCATTGTGAAGGAAGTACCTTCATAGATGATCAATTTGAGCTGAAACTTTTCCAGCTAGCTCCCATAACCAAATCATCATCCTACACCAAAAAACATCTAAATCCATTTATCCATTTGACCCCTACTTCATCATCTTCATTTCTGGCCAGATTGGTACTTTGTGAAGGAGGTACCATCTAGCCTTGTCCATTTGTGCTCAAATTTTGCCAGCATGACTACCTTAGTAGATGTTTAACCAATGCCAAAGATCTTGCCAAGAGGAGCAGTGTGGTGGCCGTAGCACGTGTCAACAGTTTGCTGCTGGAAACTTTTTGATCAAGTTCTAGTCACACCAGAGCTCTCCAGCGTCATTCAGCCGTATAGGTCAACCGAGCGATGCGTGTAGAACCCCCTAGACATGGTTTGGCCTTATGTAGAGTGTGGCAGTGCCGTGGCCAAGTCGTGACCATGGGCAGAGCGCGACGAACGGGCGCCCTATGCATTGGAGCTCTCGGGAGGCCACCTCCAGTGGGTTCTAGCTTGTCCGGGAGCGCCGACGAGCTCCCCACCACATGCGTGGCTCTTCTGGAGCCCTCTCCCCCTCGTCCCGTAGCTCGTGGCTGCTTCTGCCGACCACCGGTGCTCCACCGGAGTGCCGCCGACCATCTCAAAGCCTCGGCCATCGTCCAGATCCTTCCCGAGCCCTCCTCCGAGCCTATTTAAGGCGGCCGCGAGTCCCTCCCAAGATCAAGCAGCCCCAGCCCTTCCCCTCGAGCTCCCCCAGCTCTTCCCTTAACCCTCAGCCACAGCTCTGCCGCCGATTTCCCCTCGGCCCGTCCCAGCACCCTGGCCCTTCCCCTCCTCTCCATTCTTGTCCTCAGCCTTCCCGGGAGATTGCGGAGCCGCCGCCATCCTCGAGTCAGCCGAGGGAACCTCGCCGGAGCAGCCCTACTAGAGCCTCGCCTCCGTCGTGCCTCGATCAATGGCTGCAGCGCTACCGGCCACCGTGGGAGGAGCCGAGACTACCACTGGAGGCGGCGCAGGCTGCTGGTACCGGTCCGCTCATCGGCAGGCCCTCGGGAGTGGCCAGGCGACGGCAGCGCCGGCGGTCGGCCGCCCCTGCCCCTGTCTCTGTCATGGCGGGAGGATGAGGACGATTCAGGGAGGAGAGAGAGGGAAGAGATAGGGTGGGCCCCGCCCGTAAGTGAGTCAGTGGCCGGGCCCAGCCGTTTTAAGTGGAGGCGATATTTTGAAAGTACGCTTTCCCTTGTCGAAAGAATAATCTGGAAAAATACGCTTTCAGCTACAGCCCGGCCGGCCGAAACCACTATAATACGAACGTTCACTCGTTAAGCGCCAGAATGGACAGATTTTGTCTGTTTTATCGCTTAACGAACGAACAGCCGTTTCTACACGACCGTAACTCCGATTGAGGTAAAACCAGCGCCCACGTCTTCAGTTCGTCGAGCCCGTTCCGTTGGCATCATTTTCATAAAGTTTTCACACTATGAAAATGACCATTTTGCCCTTGCCTTTCGATCAGCCCCTCCAAGAGGGAAACTTTTTCAGCAAATCTTCTTGGAGTTTTATCGCACTTCCACCCAGCGTATCCCTTCACCCCCAGGCAAGCCAACCTCTTATCATGAGCTCCGGTCTTGCGTGATGACTTTGCTTGCATCCTGTGTGTTCATCGTAGCACATCTGTATCGCCTGTTATTCTGCACCAACATAGTGCTGTTATTTCAGATGTACCAAATGCTAGTGACATTTATCATATAATATCATGACTCGTTTTCATGCCATATCTTGCCATGTTAGTAACCATATTTTGAATACCATTATCATGATAGTACCATGATTTGATCTCGTGCCATGTTTGTCAACGTTGTTATGATTCTGCTATGCTGATGTTAAGTGGCTCTTCACACTTATTATTGTTGAGGTAATGGTGTGATGATGGAGATGCTGAATTGAATAAACCAAACTTAGTCGGTTGATCTAGAGTCACCTGTCCGGGCTTATCCGTGCTGCCACATTTGCCGGTATGGGATGGCCTTGACTTGGTCTAGCTTTGTGCTCTTTCATCGGTACCACCAACTAGGGAAGGTTATGCATGCGTGCTGCCCTGATCAGGTAGGCGGCGATAACCTTGTGAGCCCAGTTGTATGTTTAGCCCGAGAGTCCCCGTTTGGGACAGTGTGTTGGCCACGACGGTGGCAGGTGTCAAGAGTGACACAGGGGCCACCTAGGACATGACCCTGGGAGGGTATGATTGTCGGTGGTACGATGGAGGAGTCGCGGGTTAGGCAGGTTTTGTTGGAGCAACGCTGGTCCACCCGAATGGGATCACGATGTCAGGTGCTCCATGGTGTGGGTAAAGTGTGCAACCTCTGCAGAGTGTAAAAATCTATTCGAATAGCCGTGTCCATGGTATTGGACAGCCTGTCCAGACCTTGCTAGGTGATCAACCGTAGTGATGATAATAATGATGGAAGAACCTGTCCTGCACAGACAGCAGATGTTGTCAGGAGTATGGTATGTTAGCCATGGGATGGCTATGGAAGAGATGGTCAGATGACCGAAAAACTTGGATTGGACTGGGATCAGTTTCAGATTGGATCATGAGAATGTTCGGGATATGGATTGTATACTTCATATGCTTTACTTTAATGTACTCTACTTCAGTAGTTATCTTGCTAGATAACCCCGCTATGTCATGATGATCAATGCCGCTAGATGTTTAATCATGCCAGGTGATCTTACTACGACATGATAATTAATAATGCTAGATTGGTATGCTATGACATGCTTAATTCATGTTTTTTTGTTAATTCCATGCCATGTTTAGAATAAATTCTTACATAGCATAGGGCTTGCTTCGTCATCTGCTTGTTTGGATGCCATGTATTTGGTTGTCTTGCGAGTACATTCAAAGTACTCACCTGGCCTTACACGTGGCCAGTTGCAGGAGAAGATCCGTCAGGCTAGTCGTAACCCAGCCAGTCCTGTGAGTTGTGGAGCCCAGCCAGAGATGTTGTTGCCGCTGAACCAAGACCTTCGCTGCCATTTTAGTTAGCCTTGGAGCTATGTAACATTATTGTAAGCAACAGTGTTGTAACACTCCATTTCATTTAATAAAGACATTTTTATGCCTGGAATTGCTGTATCATGTCTTTGACATACGCCAGGTCTTATCCTGGGGCTGGCGTGTGTCAGCCCTCTATTGGGGTGCCACAGGACGATTTCAGTGCTTAAAGGATGAACATTCACTATTTAATGGATTCGGCCGGCGGCTGAGAAAAAAGTGAAAGCGCATTCCGGCATTTACGCTTTCACTAAACAGAAAGCGTATTTCACCAACTGGGCCTCCACTTATCTGGTGTTCCAATCGGAACCCGTTCCCCACCTTTGCCGATTCTATGCGAAGGTGCATATCAACCCAGGTCCAGCAGCGGATGGGAAGCCCACGAATTTTCGGGGCAAACCCATGCCCACTCCCGCGTTGGCTGTCCAGACAGCTGCCGTGGAAGCCATCACCCGTCTCCGTTTCCAGTTTCCGCAAGTAGCGGAGATGCAGGAGTTCTGCTATTTTCCCTCTTCATCCAACGCAGGTTGTGAGTTCTCCCGCGCAGTTGGAGATGCCGACCCGGCAGTGGCTCACCTGGTTCAGTTCATTGCTGCTCAGGGACTGCTACTTGCCGGCATTCTTAGAGAGTTCAAATCCGTTGACCATGACACCACTCGGGTTGTTACAGAAGCATACCGTGCGGCCCGTCAAACTGCATCCCAGACTACCCATTCCCTGATGCCAAACCTAGTGCCACCTTCGCAGCTAGTACCACCCTCGCAATCCGTGATCCCATGTCTACCCGGCATCATCCACCCAAATTCCATTCGAGGAGCTATTCAGCGACTTCATCGTCGGGATGTGTTCCGTCAAGTTCCAGACGTAGCTCCAGCAGCAGAGCCCCAACCTATAGAGGTGTCTGACGATGAAGATGGAAGTTGGCTCAGCCTTCGTCCCCCAGGAGAGCCCCAGCAAGAGTAGGCCCATTTGTGGCTCCGGCGGTGAGCAAAGCCAGGAGATGTCGCGAGTGTGTGTGTTGCGAAGACTGTTTCTTCGCCTTCGTCTAGGATTAGGACTCTGTAGTTCGGAGTGAGTTATTGTTGTTAGCTGCCTAGTAAGGTTGTGCATTGTTGTATGCTTGTACTGCTTGTGTCCGTGTCCGTGTGCTGTTGTAATGTTATGTATGCCTGTTTGCTCTATGTGTTTGGTCCATCTGTCTCTCTGTTAAGCAGAAATGTTTAACAGAGCTGGCAGTGGATTCTTAACAAGATTTTAGTCAGTAGAGCACTTACACCTTATAACATTGGACTCGCCCGGAGTCCCTAATGAAATGCGAGCTGGTGTAGGTGTATGTATACCAGGAGTACATACACCAACTAGCATTAAAACACCTTAGTGCAATCTGCTCGATATGCTTCTTCCCTCTGTTTGTATTCTGCTACTATATGCATTCTACATTTGCTTGCATATTAATCTGAATAGATTGCATGTGCATCGTGTGAGCAATGTCTGCACGCCAAGTTCATTCTTCTGAGTACAATCGCTGCAGTACTCGGGTAGAATGCAAAGCCACCTATCCATACCCATCTATGCTTACTCCATTTGCCAGTTTTCCCGAACCCAGTGTTCTGGAAAACTAGCTCTATCCCATAATTTTCCTCGGTCCCAAAATCTTTTCCCAGAACCCAGCTGCAATCTCGTAGAAATTCTGATAAATTTTATTGCACATAAACCGTTACAACCCCTCCAGTCTAAGATATAAATCCCGATTCTACCTCAACCCCCACTCGTTTTGGATGTTGTTCAGTGAGGAGCAACCAGCAGTGTGGCCTCCACACTGGTAGAGCTCCGCTGACCACACCGCACTAACCACAGACCCAACAGCGCCTCTGTCACCATCTTGTGTGATGCTGACCGGCCACCCCCCTCGCCCGCTGCAGCCCGCGATTATTCCGCCGGCCTAAGAGGGCGTAGATGATCACCAGCCACCGCTCGGTTAGCGGCATCCCGACGATCATCGAGGATCATCGCACACAGCAGCAGCAAAGAGCCAACCAATGCCGCCAACAGACTCACCAAGAGGATGGTGATCAGCTCCGAACCCACGTCCACCATTAACACCTTGCCTCGCGCTCTCGCAACCAGAAGGAGAAGGAGAAGAGGAAGAAGAGGTGAGGTAAGATGCGAGGTGGAGGAAGAAGAGACTGCGGTCGTTTTATAGCCCATGTCCGAGTACGGTGAGCGAGGTCCAAGAGAACCGCGCGTCGCTCAATCACCAGCGTCCAGGAGGCGAATCCGCGAGCAGTGCCGACCGGCACTGGCCCGCGATGGGAGTGCTCTCTGCGTTGGTCCCGTGCACGCCGCGCACTATCATCATAGGATCCTTTGTGCCATAGGAGCTAGGCGTGCGCAGTGCCTAGCCGCACTTAGGACAGCGCGGGGGCGAGAGAGAGCCGTTGGCCGGAGAAAGAAGAAGGCTACTAGTGGGCCCTAGGCCCACCTGACAGCGAGAGAGGCCACTGTTCATTATGGTGCCCCGAGCATTTTTGGACGAAGAAATTCTGCTTTTTCTAAAACTGTCAGGGCTACCCAGCGGCCCCTACCCGAGGAGTAAATCCCGCGATATCCGTATCTCGATCTGGGTGTACCAGTTGTCGGTACTTTTAACTCGGTTGTTTTCAACCACAGGGATAAAACTCAATCCAGAGGTTTTTCTAGGAGGCGTAATTTTTGTTCTGAGCTAACCCTAGGAAATCTCGAGGACGAGATTCTCTTAAGGGGGGAAGGTTTGTAACACCCCAAAAATCGGGTTATCTATTTTTGTGCTGTTATTCCTTCCTAGCTTTTCTCTCTTCCGAATTTTTTCCTCTGGAATATGGTGAATGACCAGGTGAATTCAGACAATCCTCAGCCTCTCCATGAAATTTTCATGCTCTTGTGCCTGTCAATTTCCCGTCTGTAAACCCCGAACCTCATTTAAACCCTAGTTCCAAAATATCGGAACTGGAAATCCTGCCTTTGTGTTTACAAAGGAGCTACCATTTTCCTTGCTTAGTTCATCTTACCAAAATTCCCAGAGATCCTCCTTCACTTCTAAACCCTAGATGTGCAAAAATATTGCCAAGTCATATGCAATATTTCTCATCTAGAATTAATTCCTTTTTCGGCCTTTTTGAGGAATTAAATCCAGGAAAATATCTATTCATCTCCAAAGTTCATGAAAACTTGTGGAGATATTCTTTGTGATCATATTGAGATCTCATAAAAATATTGGCCATAATTAAATAGGGGAAATTGCATTTTCCTATTTAAAGCCAATATTCCAATTTGGGGCCTTTCCAAAGGAACTACCATTTTGGTAGTTAGGAAAAATCCCAAATAATTTGTGGAGCTTGTCTTATCCCTATCTTCACCATTTTCATCAACATCACAAGTTCCACCAATTAAATTTTGAGCACAACACCACTTTGTAAATTCTGTCCAGATTTTCAGTTTGCAAAGGAAGTGTTTGATTCCTTGATCTCCTTGGGCTGAATGTTTGCAGGGTAGTACATATTGCTATATTACTACTGTAAACCAAAAACCAGCCCATTTCATCCAGCCAATCTTCCTCAGTAAATTATCTAATTTTCTATTCAGATTGCATCATGGTGAAGGAAATACCCTCATACATGATCAAAATGAGCTGAAACTTTTCCAGCTATCTCTTGTGTTGATATCATTGCTGCCCTCCAAAATTCAACTCATGCAAGCTAGCCAATCCCTCAGAACCATCCTATTTTGGTTTCTGTCCAATCTGCAAGGTTGTGAAGGAAGTGCTAGCTAGATCTGTCCATTTGAGCTGAAACTTTGCCAAGTTAGTCACCCTAGTAGATGATCAATCCCTGCCCAAGGTCATGCCAAGAGGAGCACTCTGATGGTCACGGCACAGCACAAACACATGGCTGCCAGATGTTGTTTGACCTTGGTTCAGTCACACCAGTGGTCCCCCATGTCTTTCAGATGCACAGGTCAACTCAGCGATGTGTGGAGAACCTCCCGGACATCATTTGGCATCGAGTGCGCCGTGGCATCGCTGTGTTCACGCGGTGATCACAGGTCAGACCAGCCAAACCGCGCGCTCTGGAAACCACGGCGCTGTTATCGTCGTTTCCCTCTGCCTCTCGCGTCCCTGTCATGTCCAGTAGCAAGCCCGTGCTTGTGCGGTTAATTTCCCCCTGCTGACCCGCCTTATCTTGCCCTGGTTGCGTCACCATTGCCATGCCCATGTCAAAAACCGCTTTTGCTTCCCCATTTCCATGCGGCTAGAGCGCTTGCGAGCTCACCTGAAGCTTCTACGGGCTCCTCCGCTCCTCTAGGGACCCTGCCGACATCGCGCCCTCCCTCCGTGTGTCCCCGACGCACTGCTGCGACGTGGCCGCGGCACCGCGTAACCCGAAGCTTCGGTCGTCGGCGAGCGCCACCGTGAAGCTTCTCCCCTAGCCTATATAAGGCGTGCCTCGAGCCATCCTCGTCCACCAGCAAGCCTCACCCCTCCTCCCTCGAGCTCCCCGAGCTCCCTCCTCTCCCCTCGGCGTCAATGGCTGCCACCACAGCTCTGGTCTGAGCCAAGCGCTAGAGGTCTCCCCTCTCCTCCTTTAGCCACCCACGAGCGCCGTGGTGCATGCCCGAGCCAGCGCCCCCTCCAATTTCAGCCACCGTCGCCCGTGCCACTACCTTCAGCGCCACCGTGGCCACCTCTTCTGCTGCTCCTGGCCACCTCTCCTTCGAGACCTCCTTCGCCCCCCTATAGCTACTGATGGGTGCGGGATGGCGCCGCGAGTTCGTCCGACCCGCCGGCAGGCGTGGCCGTGCAGAGGAGCACCGGCAGCCGGCGAGGCCCGAGCCGCCGCGGTCGCCCCTCTCTCGCCTCTGTTCCAGCTCGGGAAGAGGATGACTAGGAGGGGATAGAGGAAGGAGATTAAGGTGGGCCCGCACGTCATTGAGAGAGAGAGAAGTCAACCCGGGCCCAGCTGCTGTTAAATGGAAGCGTATTCTATGAAATACGCTTTCCGTTCTGAGAAGCGTACTCTGCCGTGATATTTACAGAGAATATGCTTTCTGTTATCAAAAGCGTAATCTGTAAAATGCGCCTTCATTTTCTCAGCCTCCGGCCGAAGAGGTTATTTAGTGGATGTTCACCCGTTAAGCGCTACAGTGGACACTATTCTGTCTGTTTCTGCGCTTAAGGAACGAACGGCCCTAACTTCGTGACCGTAACTCTGATTGAGGTAAAAACGACGCCCACGTCTTCAGATCATCGAGCCCGTTCCAATAACATCATTTTCATAATGTTTTCACACTGTGAAAATGACCATTTTGCCCTTGCCATTCGATCCGCCCCTTCGAGAGGGAACTTTTCCGGCAAATCTTCCCAGAGTTTTATCGCACCCGGTGTATTCCTTCACCCCCAGGCAAGCCAACCTCTTAACATGAGCTCTGGACTTGCGTGATGACTATGCTTGCACCCTGTGTGTTCATCATAGCACATCTGTATCGCCTGTTAATCTACACCAACATAGTTCTGTTATTTCATCTGTACCAGATGCTAGTGACATTTATCATATAATATCATGACTTGTTTTCATGCCATATCTTGCCATGTTAGTAACCATATTTCAAATACCATTATCATGGTAGTACTATGCTTTGATCTCGTGCCATGTTTGTCAACGTTGTTATGATTCTGCTATGCTGATGTTAAGTGGCTGTTCACACTTATAATTGTTGAGGTAATGGTGGGATGATGGAGATGTTGAATTGAATACATAACCAAACTTAGTCGGTTGATCTAGAGTCACCTGTCCGGGCTTATGCGTGCAACCACATTTGCCGGTATGGGATGGCCTTGACTTGGTCTAGCTTTGTGCTCTTTCACCGGTACCACAAACTAGGGAAGGTTATGCATGCGTGCTGCCCTGATCAGGTAGGCGGAAATAACCTTGTGAGCCCAGTTGTATGTTTAGCCCGGGAGTCCCCGTTTGGGACAGTTGTGTTGGCCACGACGGTGGCAGGTGTCAAGAGTGACACAGGGGCCACCCAGGACATGACCCTGGGAGGGTATGATTGTCGGTGGTAGGATGGAGGAGTCACAGGTTAGGCAGGTTTTGTTGGAGCAACGCTGGTCCACCCGAATGGGATCACGAGGTCAGGTGCTCCATGGTGTGGGTAAAGTGCGCAACCTCTGCAGAGTGTAAAATCTATTCAAATTGCCACGTCCATGGTATTGGACAGCCCGTCCAGACCTCGCTAGGTGATCAACCGTAATGATGATAATAATGGTGGAAGAACCTGCCCTGCATAGACATCAGATGTTGTCAGGAATATGGTATGTTAACCATGGGATGGCTATGGAAGAGATGGTCAGATGACCGAAAAACTTGGATTGGCCTGGAATCAGTTTCAGATTGGATCATGAGAATGTTCGGGATATGGATTGTATACCTAATATGCTTTGCTTTACTGTACTCTACTTCAGTAGTTATCTTACTAGATAACCCAGTTATGTCATGATGATCATTGCTGCTAGATGTTTAATCATGCCAGATAATCTTACTACGACATGATAATTAATAATGCTAGATAGGTATGCTATGCCATGCTTGATTCATGTTTTCCTCTTAATTCCATGCCATGTTTAGAATAAATTCTTGCATAGCATAGGGCTTGCTTTGTCATCTGCTTGTTGGATGCTATGTATTTGGTTGTCTTGCGAGTACATTCAAAGTACTCACCTGGCCTTGCACGTGGCCAGTTGCAGGAGAAGATCCGTCAGGCTAGATCGTAACCCAGCCAGTCCTGTGAGTTGTGGAGGCCAGCCAGAGACGTCGTTGCTGCTCAACCAAGACCTTCGCTGCTATTTTAGTTAGCCTTGGAGCAATGTAACATTGTTGTAAGCAACAGTGTTGTAACACTCCATTTCATTTAATAAAGCCATTTTGTGCCTAGAATTGTTGTATCATGTCTTTGACGTGCGCCAGGTCTTATCCTGGGGCTGGCGTGCATTGGCCCTCTATCGGGGTGCCACAGGACGCGCGGCGGGCGTCCGGTGCAAGTACGGTGCGGCCGGCCTCTGGTGCAAGTACGGCGCAGAGGGCCTCTACCCACTTCTAGCGAGGAATAGGGGTACTGACGGGATGTGTACCCAGCTGTGACGCCCTGTCGACAGCAAGCAAGCGCCGATGGATCCGCTCTTGCTATGCGGCACGCCGTGCCTCTCGCTCTGCGGCACTCCAACGGTCTCCCCGTGCGGCGAGCCGCGGCCTATCGGCGTGGACGCGCCTAGCTTGCTCTGTGGCGCGCCATCGATCATGTTGTGCGGCAAGCTGTAGCCTCTCGTCGCTGGCATGCCTATCTTGGTCCGCGGCGCTGAAGCACCATGCGCCAAGGGTCTGCTCAACCCTGGCGATGACGCGCGTCACGGCATTGTCCATCATGTTGCCGGGGAGCGCCTCGGCCTTGACGGGCCGTGGCGCCTTCTCGTTTTCCTCGTCGACGAGGTTGATGGCAGAGGCGGCCTTTTGGTCGGTTGGCATGCATGGAAAAGGTGGATGTGCTACAGACTGCGCTTGTTGCCTTCGTGCGTCGCGCGCCGCCTAGGTTTATGCGCAATATCGCTGGGTGGCGGGAAACAGGTGAGGAAATGGCGGGAAACAGTGGCATGTTCATAAAACGCCATCAATTAATGGAAACTTAGCATATAAGGAACATCGAGCTAGCACAAGAAGTAGATGATGATCAGATGAACACGGACCACACTAGGGAACCCGTCGGTGATGAATTCATCAATCGCAAATGCCATCAATTAATGGAAACGATGGCGTGTTCATAAAATGCCATCAATTAATGGAAACTTAGCATATAAGGAACATCGAGCTTGCACAAGAAGTAGATGATGATCAGATGAACACAGACCACACTAGGGAACCCGTCGGTGATGAATTCATCAATCGCAAACGGTTGTATACTAGCAAGCGTTTGCCCACAACACACACGGCTTATTCCATCACAAACAGGTCGGATGGATCAACTGTATGCCACGTATCGCACATTGTCAAAAAGTAATGCGGTAGATCTTCTTTAACATGTGTTAAAAAAACAAAAACAAAAAACAAGGACCTCGAGGTTAATTTAACTGATGGGATGGATCATAGAGGTCATTTAATTTGACCCTTATGACCCATCCCATCAGTTAATTTAACATCAAGACAACTTCCTATCCAGTCACCCATCTGATGGCTGCTCCAGCCTGAGCACACTTAACTTGAGAGTTCTCTTAGATGAGCTATTGGTGGAACAGCTAGTCCTTGCTGATATAGGATGCCTCTTCGCATCCTTATGGTGTACCCGGATGACCGCCCGTCGCCCAATGGCCAATAGATGTTGTGTAGACAGAGCATATCACATACGTCTTATTAGAAGCAATCGTCTGTGTTATTATCGGTCTTCGCACACATTTCTGATTACAGACCTGTTTGTCGCGTATCACACACATCTTGTTATATTGAACCGTTTCTGTTATCTTGGCTTAACGCAAACAGTTCATCCGAGTGAACTGTATGCCCTCTATCGCACACACCTTCATCTGGCTGACCGTTTCTTTTGTTCCGCCTAATCACAAACAGTTCATCCGAGTGAACCGTATGCCATATATCGCACATGCCTTCATCTGCCTGCCCGTTTCTTTTGTTCTGCCTCATCGCAAACAGTTAATTGAACTGAACCGTATTCCTGCCATCGCACACGGAACTAAAATCTAGACCGTGTTTGATGTATCCTTCATCGTAAACGTTTTGCATCTCTTTTTACGGTTATTTTACATCACCGTTTGCGATTAATGTATCCCACACAGTTTCGTCGAAGGGTCTCTGATCGTAGTGTCGCGTTAGCAGCATCTTGCAGTAGTGATACACATGATATCCTGGATTGATTATCAGCATCAAGTCTACATCACTGTGCACACTTCATAGCAGTAATGATCAAATCAGCCATAAGACAAATGGCGTGCACAACCAATAGTACAACTTTCATCAAAGATAGAAGGTTCTGGTGTAAGCAACTCAGTCTTCCCTCACAAGCTACCAGAGAAGCGTCCAATGCAAGATTCCTCTATATTCCTCGGTACGATATGTGGATGGTCTCCCGTGCAAGACACTCAGCCTTCTTCAGTAAGCTACCTCAAAAGCTTCCGGCATAAGGTACCGAGTTTTCCCCAGCAAGTATTTAAGGGGGGGAAGCTTCCAAAGCACGATACCCAGACTTCTTCAGCAAGCTGCCCCGGCAAGAGCTTCGAGCACAAGCTATTCTGTCTTTCCCAGCAAGATACTTTCGATGACTTCCAGCATAAGTTGTCCAATCTTCCTCAGTACGGCACAGGTGCAAGGTATTACACAGTGAGCTGGCAGCATATGGCGGTGCATCCCAAGGGTCAGATCCACAACAGTTTTGTCAGAAGCAAGGATCAGTCAGAACACAAGTCTGCCCTGGGAATCAGATGCTTTGACAAACTGTGAGCATGCTGCCAAGTTCATACAAATCACTTGTACGAGGATGAAATCATGGACCAACTAAAACTATGAGGAAAGACAATGTGGGACAAGAATTTTGATAGTGCTTATCAAGGCCAGCTTCCTCACACCCGAGAAGGTGATGTAATCAACCATTTTCATTGTTTTGTATGATGGAAGACAACAATGAGCTCCGTACAAGCACACATGGACCTAGTATATACTCTACCCGAGTCATGAACAAGGCCAAGGTATGATTGCCGTAATATTGCACCTGACAGCACCTATGTTCACACGAAGAATTAAGGATATATGTGGCCAAGTTCCTTCAGCAAAGGATCCAGGAAAAGAAAACAATAATGAAGGAGATAGACCGGCAATACACCTAAGGTACTTGTTGCATGACCAACATGGTACAAATACCCCGGATAGTCTGAGTCAGTATCGATCAGCATGAATATACGCCCAAGGGGTCTACTCCGTCGTGGTAAGGACCTCATATCAAGGCAACACGCTCAACCAACTGTATATGCTCAGATTTGTCACTATCGACTATCCAAGTCTGCCATGCCAGACCAATGGTCAGTTCAACAAATTGACTCCAGCGACCATGATATGGCATCACACGGCCTCTTATCCACATGGACATACCGACAAAATGAGTGATAAGAATGATCTCAAAGCATGTGCCCTCGCATGTGGGAATCATTTAAAATATAGCCTGCCATGAACAAGATTCTTCTGCCAGAATCATCGTCAGTCAAGTCTCGATATACTCTTGTTATAAGGTCATACTCCTTCATACTGGTCACGAAAAACGAGAGTCAAATCTTTGGTATGGATTGGATACTCAAGACAGTGGTGATTCAGGGATCCCTGTGATGCAGTCAGATTCCGCCAGAAAACGGTTATAATTCACAGCACTATTTTGAACCCGGAGGACATGCATCTATTTAAGCAACCCAATGCAAGGAGTAAGAGATTGGGTGTCCACCGAGAAAATTGGTTCACGACTCCATGGAATGTGGTCAGTGTGACACATCCATCAGAAACCACTCTCGGACTTGTGAGAAGGGCATATATTCCAGTCATGATAATCTTTCGCACCCCAGGTCAGCAGATATGGAAGAAATTGGAGCCAGTGTAAGCATGAACAAGTGAGGTAATATCGGTCAGAATAAGGATACAGTGAAGCAAACCATCCGGGAGCGAGACAGTCAAGGCATATAAAATTCAACGAGAACATGATATAAGGAAAAAGGATACCCGAGTTGGAAACAGCTTCCTTAAGTCTGAATATTCATACTTGTTCCCTGAGCAACCAAATCTCAAGGACGAGATTTCTTTAAGGGGGGAAGGTTTGTGACACCCTGGATTTTGGCCCTTTCTTTTTCTTTTGATTTTCTGAGGATTCTGTTTGAGATTTCTTTTTCCGTGGCTCTGTGGTCTTGAAACCTGAGGAGATCACCTTTGATTCCTTTCCCAAGTGGCTTGTCATGCTCAAATCCATCCCAAGACCCTGTCATTCCCATCTTGGACCTATCCCACTATTCTTTTATTGGGAATATTCCTTTTTCTATTAAAGGAATAACCCTTTTTTGCCCTAGGTTGTGAAGCAACCTATATTTCTATCTTCCACAAAATTCCCAAATAATTCTCATAAATTGTTTGGGTCAGATATTCCTCAGATATGCAAAAACCCTTCCTTGGCATCATTAAAGATAATTCACAAATATTCTTTTTCTCATTCTGCCCTAAGTGGCTTTTTGAGAAGGAAGTGCTATTTATCTTTGCTTGCTTGCCCCCAAACTTTTTTGGAACTCTTTCCTATCCATATCATGGCCACATGACAAAATTCAACTCAATTTGCCTAGTGAAACTTCCTCAACAAATTTCCAAAGTTCCTGTCTGAGGGAAACCTTTGTGAAGGAAGTACTAGCTAGGTTAATCCAAATGACTTGAAATTTTGCAAGGTCCTTCATATGATCAAATCATGACCCTCCTCCAAATTTGAGCTCATGTCATCACACTATGTGAGCTCAGCATCAAATCTTGTTTTCTGGTCAGATTTTCAGGTTGTGAAGCAACTATATTTTGTACTGCTTCATTATTGCTGCAAATTTATCAGGACATGCTCCTACCCACATAAACCCTCTCCACAAAATTTGGGCTCATTTTATCTAGCCATTTGACCTCTACAGTGTAACACCCCCTGTCATTAGCTACAGTAATCACTTTTGATAATGACATGTCAGCAAGCTTAATAGTGCATAATCATCGTTAGCATCATATTGCATTTCAACTCCTAAGTCAAAATTCAAAGTTAATTGAAAGTGAAATATGAAAGTTGACCAACATAAAAACTAAAATGTTCAATAAATAGTAAATATTGCAGAGATTATTCTAAAATTTAAGCCAACAATTAATAAAATAATTAGGTGGCTCTAACATAATCAAAACAGTAAGGATTAATGCATATTAATTATTATAAAAATTGTGTGAACTCCAATTGCCTCCAAACTAATTTTTGGTAGTAGTAGGTAGTGCCTATTATTTATTGGAGCAATTGCCATGTTTTACAAAATTCAATATGTGGCCTAACAATTTGCTAAACTGAGAAAAGAAAAAGGTAAAAGAAAACAGAACAGAAAAGAAAAAGAGAAAAAGACCCCCCTGGCCCAACTGGGCCATAGCCCAGCCGGCCGGCCCAGCCCCCCCTCCTATATGGCCTGTGGCCATCGAACCCTAACCCACCCCACCCACCGACACCCCCAGTTCCCCACCCGCATCTGGATCGGCGCTCCGCGCCGCGCTCTCGCCCCTCGCTCGACGCCGCTCACCCCCGACGCCGTCCCGCCCTCGCCGGACTGTGCCCCCGCCGTCATCCCCGTCTCCGCCTCGCCGCACAACACCACGCCTCGCCCCCCTCGCCGACACGTCGCCCCGCCGTCGCCGACCACCGTCGCCGCTCGCCTCCCCGCGCCCACTGCCCAAACCCTGCTCCCTACGGTGAGGCCCGGCCCTGGCCTCTCCCCTCGCTCCGCCACACGTGCATGCCCCCGCGCCCGCGCCGCTCGACCGCCGTGCCTCGCCACGCCCCGTGCCGCCACTCGCCCCGGCCGCTGCACACGCATGCGCCGGCGCGCCCGTCGCCGCGCCCCTGCCACGCGCCCGCGCGCCCGCGTCGGAGTCCGTGGCCCCTGGGCCACTGCCAGGTGGGGCCCCGCGCCCCTGAGCCACTGGCTGCTGGGCCCCGAACCCCCTTGGCCCGCTGACAACGGGCCCCGCCCTAAAATGTTTAGGAAAATAAAATAAAAAATAATAATAATTAAAAAATATATATATAATTAAAATTAATAATTAATTAATTAATTAGTTAATTAATTAGGTTATTTAACCCTGTTTAGATTAATCTAATTTAATTAAATAGTTTAATTAAATTCTAATTAAATAATTAATCCTAATTAGCCTAATAGTCTATGACAGGTGGGACCCACCCTGTCAGATGACTGCTGACGTCAGCATGATGTCATGCTGATGTCATCGTAGCACTGTTTCGGATAATGTTAATTTAAATATTTAAATAAATTCCAGAAATTAATAAAAACTTTAGAAAATCATATTAAATAATCCGTAACTCCGATGAAAATACTTTATACATGAAACTTGCTCAGAATTCCGATACGAACTCGGATACGCCCTCCGTATTCCCGTCAGACGCCCGTAGCTATAAGAACATTGAACTTTTAGACCGATTTCGATAAATGAATCGTGCCCAACTTTAATTAAATAAATCCGAATAAATTCCTAAATTAACTAAATCGTTTAGTTAGGCAGTAGAACACCCCGGCAAATCATTTAGGCATGTCATACATATTGTTTGCATTATTGCTGTGAATTTATTGTTTCTCTCCCCCTCCTTCTCTCTCTTGATAGACGCCGAGACCGACGACACTGCACCCGGGTACGACTACACTACCGACGAGCAGCCCGTTGACGACCCCTCTCTCTTGCCAGAGCAACCAGGCAAGCCCCCCCCCCCTTGAGCATTCCAGATATCGCCCATTCTATTCTCCTGCTTGCATTAGATTTTGCTACTGTTAATGTATGCTCCTATTCTGATGCATAGCCTGCTGTTGTAACCTGTTCATTGCTACCTTACCTGCCTATGATAAACTGTTTGGTTTAGGTTGGAATGAACCATCAGTGACCCCACCACCTTTCCTTTGTTGCCCTTGCTTGATCATCGACGACTCGATCAACGTGATCGTCGACCAGAGACCGACACCTCACTTCACACCCCCTTAGTTGTATGACTCTACGTAGTAACTATCGAGTGCCGAGGGTGATACCTCATAACGCACTCCCGATGAATACTCTGCAGTGTAGCTGTTCGGTCGTGGTCATCGAGGGTGATTCCTCCTTCTCCACTTCCGATACGACTCTATCGTGCAACCCTCAGTGTGAACCTCGAGGGTGATACCTCATACATTCACCCTGATGATTTCGTCGAGTGGAATCCGCCGAGGGTGATTCCTCGGGTTTCCCCCCTTGATGTTATGACCACACGGTTACTTGACCTTTGTTACAGGCGGGTCCACCCTGGTGGGTACGCACTGGGGATCTATGATTTTCGGGTGTGCCGGAAGGGCACTCGAGTGTGACATTGTGGCGGAGCATCAGAGATTCTGATTGTCTCCGCGTGATACTAATTGAGCCTATTGGATTTGGGTGTGTGATCTGAGTGGGTCGACGTGCCCTATATGCACTACCACCACGCGGGATAATGGTTATGGGACCCTCTGCGAAGTACGTTTCTCCCAAAAGCTCGTCTGACGTCACGATTCACCGTGCGGGCTGATTGTTGGGATTGGGCTGGATACTTCACTGACGAGTTCAGTGTCGCGCCTGCACCCCGGCCAGTCTCGCAACGCGCACGGTGCCCAGGGCGATGGCCCGAGACCTCTGGGTGCATAGGTTAGTCCGGCGTGCTGACCTCTCTGCCGAGCCTAGGTAGAGCGCTGCTTCGTGTTGATTTTCCAAGGACGGGCATTACCCAGCAAGTGTGTCCGGCCAGAGTTGATTGAGCGTGTTGGGTAACAGTAGTGCACCCCTGCAGGGATGAATCTTCTATCGATAGTCGGTCCTACGGTAAAGGACGCTCAGTTTTTGTATCCCGATCTACTACTTAAACTGGATACTTGTTACTTAATTGAAGCTTCGGGATCGCTTTCTCGCTTGGGAGTCGAGGAAGGATCTTTAAGCTGTACTTCAACATGTTTGCTAAATAAAATGCTATTCTACTCTCTTCTACTGCTGCAAGATGATGGCCTTGTGAAGATGTTTGAAGATGCTAGTCTTCGATAGGACTAGACCTTCTCTCTATTCTGGCATTTCTGCAGCCCAGTCCACATATACAGCCTTTCTCCATTGATAATGTTGCATATGTAGTATAGATCCTTGCTTGCTGAGTACTTCGGATGAGTACTCATGGTTGCTTTACTTTCTCTTTTCCCCATATACCCCACCTTGGTGATACATCAGACGATGGAGTCCAGGAGCCAGATGCCACCACCGGAGCTTACTACCAGGAGGGTCCAGAGGGTACTTACTACTGGATCGAGCCAGCTGACCAGGAGTAGGATCAGAGGCTCCCAGGCAGGAGGCCAACGCCTTTATATCTAGTGTCGCAGTTTGTGCTAGCCTTCTTAAGGCAAAACTTGTCTAACTATGTCTGTACTCAGATAATATTTGTATGACTGACTTATGTATTCGGATCTTCGGATCCCTGGTCTGTAATATTGTGGACCTCCGTTTAAATTGTGTTAGAGTTGTGTTGTGATATCTTCCCGTGAGTCCCGGTGCTTGATCGTACATGTTTGCGTGTATGATTAGTGTACGATTGAGTCGGGGGCGCCACAAGTTGGTATCAGAGCCGACTGCCTGTAGGAAGCCCCCTTCCAATTCCTTGGCCGAAGTTGAGTCTAGACATCGAAAAACTAATTTACTAACTTGGCTGTGTGGCTTACGGGCCCACGTCGCCAACTGGGTGGTATTAGGATCTTTTATTCCTCGTCTATACTCTGGGACTCTGATCTCTCTTCTATTCAGGTTAAATAAATTTTACTAACACCGACACTTAGGATCTCGTAAATCCCGTCTACCCAGAGAGTTGGATATCTATGCGATTTCCCTATCATTGATCTGATTAGTCTGATAATCATTTTCTTTTCCATTGTTTTGTTTAACCTTTCTCTCCGAGTTGTGTTAAACTTCTCATTGTCATTTGACAAATCTGAATTTCCTCTATTTCAGATGGACCATTTGTTTCCACCACGTCCTACGACACAGCTTGTGCTTCGCACTTGGGCTCGTAATGCCCCTGGGTTTCCAGCTGTCCTGATCGCTCTCATGACCAGACTTGGCTACCATTGGTATCCTGAGTACTTGGTTTACGAGGATTACCGCGAGTTCAATCAGGAGCAGTACCATGCTGATGTTCGTATCTATGATCAGCAGAATGACTCAGACACCGAGCTACACCTTTTCCACGGTATCGGCATGACGATTGAGATGGCAGTCCATGATGCCGCCTACTCTGCCGTCACACATCTCCGAGGACACTTCAGCGATATCTTGGATGACTCGGAGTTCCGATACATTTCGTATGCCCCTGCTGGAGATGCTACTGGATACTACACAGCTATCTGTGCCCCGTTCGAGCCTCGTCGCTATGACCCGCGCGTTCTGATTTAGTGCACTCAGGCTCTGGATCGCACTGTTCGGGCTCTTGCCGTCGAGTTGGTTGCCACTCGAGCACGTCTCTATGATGCTATGATGCAGTTGCTACCCGTTGTTCGCGCAGGGATACATCCTGAGCACATCCTTTACCCGCGCAGGACTCAGATGTATGCTGGTATTGATTAGCCTGCTGTTGGAGGTCATACACCTGCACGTGGACCTCTTCTTACAGCTCGAGACCGAATTCTGCATCAGAGTGCACATGGAGCGCAGGATCCTTCCGCGACGAATATTCGTCGTCAGCACTTGCAGTTACCCCGTTTCGGTGGTTTTCTCCGACGTTGATGTAGCCTTTGCTATGTCTCGTTGTGTACTTCCTTACCGCGTGCCTGCGCGCCGCCTAGTATGTCTAGCTTTTGAATTGGCGCCGTTATGCTGTCCGCATGTACCCGACTCTGTGTATGCATCTGTATGTCTTAATCGACTACTGTTATGTATCTGTTACACTACTTAAATTGTTGTCAAGTTACATCATGTTTGTCACTAAAGGCTCGCAATTGCTTTTACTAAACTACCCCCTATTGATATGTAGCAGGATGGTTAGACCAGGTGGTCGTGGTCGTGCCCCTGAATGCCCACCACCGCCAGACTATATGGCGGCTATGATGCAACAGTTTGAGCTTAACCGCCAGTTCATGGTTGGAATCTTGGCTCAGTTTCCGCATCAGAACAACCAGAACCAGAACCCAGCTTCAATAACTTTGACAGAGTTTATGCGGCTCAAGCCAACTCAGTTTCGCAACTCTGACAAGCCACTAGATGCTGATGACTGGCTCCGCGACATCACTCATGAGATCGAGTCTGCTAATGTCGCCCCTGCCAACTACGTCAACTTCGCGGCCTTTTTCTTAAAGGGCCCCGCTGCTCAATGGTGGGACACACACAAGCGTACTCTGCCAGTTGGAACAGTCATCACCTGGTATGAGTTCCAGGCTGCTTTCCGTACACGTTACATCCCTCAGGCAATTATGGAACGCATGAAGACCCAGTTCCGTAACCTCACTCAGGGCAACAATACCGTCGAAGCTTATCAGCGGGAATTTCTAGACCTCTCCCGCTATGCTGAAGAAGACATCGCTACAGATGCACGCAGACAAGAGAAGTTCCGTAGTGGACTACACCCCGACCTCAAGCTTGCACTTGCTGCTCAAGACTTCAATGACTTTTCAACTCTGACGAACAAGGCTATTCTTGTTGAGACCGCTCAAATGGAATACAAGGACTTGCAGAAGCGCTATCGTGATGCTGGCTCATCTTCGGGCTCAGCATCGAAGCGTCGAGTTTGGATTCCCAACAATGCGTTCCGTTCCAATACTTCTGCGCCAAAGAACAACTATGCTGCACCACGTCTGCCTCCTCCACCACCGAGGCAGCCAAAAACTCAAGCTATTCAAAACAATGCTCCTCTTCGTCCTGAAGATGGTCTATGCTTCAAGTGCCGCAAACCAGGTCACCAGGCTAAAGACTGCCGCCAGAATCAGAATCAGTTAGCTTTTCCCCGTGCTGGCCGTGGCAATGGTCGTGGAAACTACCAGACCCGCAACTATAATATCGAGTCTGCTGCACATGGTCGTGGACACGCCTACAACATTGACATTGAAGAAGTCCAGGATCAACCTGCTACTGTAATGGGTACCCTTCTTGTTAACTCAGTACCTGCTTTTGTTTTATTTGATTCAGGAGCATCACATTCATTCATCTCTGGAAAATTTGCATTTATGCATGGCATTCGATATGAGAAAATGCATACCCCGTTAGTCATTAAAACCCCCGGAGGTCACTGTCATGCTGATGTAATAGCACCTAACATTACCATCGAAATTAAAGGGTTGGAATTCCTTGCATCGCCCATCGTCCTGAAGTCTTCCACCATAGACCTCATTCTTGGAATGGATTGGTTGAAAGCTCACATTGCTTCGATCAATTGTGCCACTAAAGTCATCCAACTTCTTCACCCCACCGATGAGATAGTGAACTATACCGCCCGCATTACTCGGGACGCCGAAGCTCAGATATATGTTCTGAATGCTTTGAACGCCTCACATCTGGAAGGGATCGAGAACGTTCCTGTCGTTCGAGATTTTCCAGATGTTTTTCCAGAAGAACTTCCAGGAATACCCCGGCTAGAGCTATCGAGTTTGTCATTGACTTGAAGCCTGGCACCGTCCCTATTGCCAAGCGACCTTATAAGATGCCTTCGCGTCAGCTACTCGAGCTTAAGGAAGAAATCGACAAGTCACTTAAGAGTGGTTTCATCCGCCCCAGTTCCTCTACTTGGGGAGCAACTTCACTCTTTGTTAAGAAGAAGGATGGAACTAACCGTTTGGTTCAGGATTATCGGCCCATTAACCAAGCCACAATCCAGAATAAGTACCCACTGCCCCGGATCAATGATCTTTATGATCAACTTGCTGGATCGTCGGTGTTCTCTAAACTCGACCTGAGGTTGGGTTATCACCAGATCCGTGTCCATGAAGAGGATATTCCCAAGGCTGTATTCGTCACTCGATATGGCTCCTATGAATACACCGTCATGTCATTTGGCCTAACGAATGCTCCAACAACTTTCTCCCGTCTGATGAATTATATATTCATGGATTACCTCGACAAATTCGTCGTGGTATATCTAGATGATATTCTGATTTATTCTAAGAATAAAGAAGAACATGCTGATCACCTCCGTTTGGTACAAGAAAGGCTTCGAGAACACCAGTTGTATGCCAAGTATTCCAAATGTGAATTTTGGCTTTCTGAAGTAACTTACCTTAGTCATGTAATTTCCAAGGATGGAATTGCTGCTAACCCCGAACGAGTTCAGGCTATTCTTGACTGGACTCCCCCGAAGAATGTTAAGCAAGTTAGAAGTTTTCTCGGGCTTGCTAGTTATTACCGTCGATTCGTTGAGAACTTTTCCAAGATTGCAAAACCATTGACAAATCTGCTTCACAAAGGTGTTAAATTTGAGTGGACAGAAAAATGTCAAGAAAGCTTTCAGACACTAAAAGATAAATTGACATCTGCCCCAGTATTTGCACCCCCAGATTCCCAAAAGGATTTCGTGATATACTGCGATGCCTCCCGTCAAGGATTAGGCTGTGTCCTAATGCAAGAACGCAAAGTGATTGCTTATGCCTCCCGACAATTGTATCCTCACGAAGAAAATTACCCAGTGCACGATCTCGAACTTTCTGCGGTTATTTATGCCCTAAAGCTATGGCGACATTACCTTCTCGGTAACCGTTGTGAGATATATACGGATCATCAAAGTTTGAAGTATTTATATACTCAACCGGATCTGAACCTTCATCAACAAAGATGGCTCGAGACAATAGCCGATTATGATATGAATATCTCATACACCCCTGGCAAGGCAAATGTAATGGCCGATGCTTTGAGCCGTAAGGCTTATTGCAGCAACCATATGGTTCAGGAATCACAACCTCTTCTTTATGAAGAGTTTCGTAAATTGAACCTCCATATTGTTCCACAGGGTTATCTCAATACCCTCGTTGTCGAACCAGATTTAGAACACAGCATCAAAACTATGCAATGGTATGACTCTGAAGTTGAAAGGATCAAGCGATACCTTGAAAAAGGAAAACCGTCAGAGTTCCATCTTGATAATGATGGGATCCTATTTTTCCAACACCGTCTCTTCGTACCTAAGTTCAAGGATGAGAGGGAACACGTTATGATGGAAGCTCATGACACTCCTCTGTCAATTCATCCTGGTAGCACAAAGATGTACCGTGACATTTGTCAGAGATACTGGTGGCCTAATATGAAGCGAGATATTGCTCGTTATGTTTTTGAGTGCGACGTTTGCCGCCGCGTTAAAGTTCAACATCAAAGGCCCGCAGGAACTCTGCAACCCCTTGCAATTCCTGAATGGAAATGGGACAAGGTCGAAATGGATTTCATTACTGGTTTTCCCATATCTCAGAAGGGTCATGATGCTATTTTTGTCGTCATTGACCGATTCTCTAAGGTTGCTCACATTCTGCCAGTTAAAGAGACAATCACTGCTAGCCAGTTAGCAGACTTGTATGTTTCCCGAATTGTGTCACTCCATGGTGTTCTGTTGGAGATCAGTTCTGATCGTGGCAGCCTCTTCACCTCCAGATTCTGGAATAGTTTCCAAGAAGCTATGGGAACACATCTGTCTTTCAGCACCGCTTTTCACCCTCAGTCACAGGGTCAAGTTGAATGAGTTAATCAAGTGCTCGAAGATATGCTTCGAGCTTGCGTCATCTCCTTCGGTAAGAAATGGGAGGAATCTCTCCCGTATGCCGAATTCTCTTACAACAATAGCTATCAGGCTAGTTTGAAGATGGCACCGTTTGAAGTTCTTTACGGACGTAAGTGTCGAACCACTCTGAATTGGTCAGAAACTGGGGAACGCTCACTCGTCGGACCGGACATTATTCAGCAAGTAGAATACCAAGTCCGCATTGTCCGTGAACATTTGAAAACTGCTCAGTCTCGTCAGAAGAGCAACTATGACGGAAAGCATCAGGAAATGCTCTATCAACCTGGCGAGCAAGCTTACCTCCGTGTCACTCCATTGAAAGGCACTCATAGGTTCGGAATCAAAGGCAAGTTAGCTCCTCGCTACATTGGCCCGTTCCGTATTCTTGCCCATCGAGGAGAAGTGGCATATCAATTGTAGTTGCCGCCTAATCTTCCCCAAGTACATGATGTCTTTCATGTATCCCAACTCCGTCGCTGCTTCAAGGATCCTATTCGAGCTGTGGATCATGAAGTGCTTGAATTACGGGAAGATCTGTCTTATCCAGAATATCCCATCCGTGTTCTTGATGAAGCTGAACGTCGGGCTCGTCAAAAGTCAATCAAATTCCTCAAGGTTCAGTGGTCAAATCATTCTGAAGATGAGGCCACTTGGGAACGCGAGGATCGTCTTCATGAAGAATACCCCGTTTTCTTTCAGTCTTCCTCTTAATTCTTGGGACGAGAATTCTTAATAGATGAGGAGAGTTGTAACACCCCCTGTCATTAGCTACAGTAATCACTTTTGATAATGACATGTCAGCAAGCTTAATAGTGCATAATCATCATTAGCATCATATTGCATTTCAACTCCTAAGTCAAAATTCAAAGTTAATTGAAAGTGAAATATAAAAGTTGACCAACATAAAAAACTAAAATGTTCAATAAATAGTAAATATTGCAGAGACTATTCTAAAATTTAAGCCAACAATTAATAAAATAATTAGGTGGCTCTAACATAATCAAAACAGTAAGGATTAATGCATATTAATTATTATAAAAATTGTGTGAACTCCAATTGCCTCCAAACTAATTTTTGGTAGTAGTAGGTAGTGCCTAGTATTTATTGGAGCAATTGCCATGTTTTACAAAATTCAATATGTGGCCTAACAATTTGCTAAACTAAGAAAAGAAAATAAATAAAAGAAAACAGAACAGAAAAGAAAAAGAGAAAAAGACCCCCCCCCCCCCCGCCCAATTGGGCCATAGCCCAGCCGGTCGGCCTAGCCCCTCCTCCTATATGGCCTGTGGTCATTGAACCCTAACCCACCCCACTGACCGACACCCCCAGTGCCCCCTCGCCCCGATCTGGATCGGCGCTCCGCGCCGCGCTCTCGCCCCTCGCTCGACGCCGCTCGCCCCCGACGCGCCCTGATGCCGTCCCGCCCTCGCCGGACTGCGTTGCCCCGCCGTCGTCCCCGTCTCCGCCTCGCCGTACGACGCCGCGCCTCGTCCCCCTCGCCGACACGCCGCCCCGCCGTCGCCGACCACTTTCGCCGCTCGCCTCCCCGCGCCCACTGCCCAGACCCTGCTCCCTACGGTGATGCCCGGCCCCGGCCTCTCCCCTCGCTCCGCCGCACACGCATGCCCCCGCGCCCGCGCCGCGCCACCGCCGCGCCTCGCCACGCCCCGTGCCGCCGCTCGCCCCGGCCGCTGCACGCGCTGCTGCCGCCGCCCGCGCGCCCGTCGCCGCGCCCCTGCCGCGCGCCCGCACCGGCGTCCATGGCCCCTGGGCCACTGCCAGGTGGGGCCCCGCGCCCCTGAGCCACTGGCTGCTGGGCCCCGAACCCCCCTGGCCCGCTGACAACGGGCCCCGCCCTAAAAACGTTTAGGAAAATAAAATAAAAAATAATAATAATAAATATATATATATATAATTAATAATTAATAATTAATTAATTAGTTAATTAATTAGGTTAATTAACCCTGTTTAGATTAATCTAATTTAATTAAATAGTTTAATTAAATGCTAATTAAATAATTAATCCTAATTAGCCTAACAGTCTATGACAGGTGGGACCCACCTTGTCAGATGACTGCTGATGTCAGCATGATGTCATGCTGATGTCATCGCAGCATTGTTTCGGATAATGTTAATTTAAATATTTAAATAAAGTCCAGAAATTAATAAAAACTTTAGAAAATCATATTAAATAATCCGTAACTCCGATGAAAATACTTTATACATGAAACTTGCTCAGAATTCCGATACGAACCCGGATACGCCCTTCGTATTCCCGTCAGACGCCCGTAGCTATAAGAACATTGAACTTTTAGACCGATTTCGATAAATGAATAGTGCCCAACATTAATTAAATGAATCCGAATAAATTCCTAAATTAACTAAATCGTTTAGTTAGGCAGTAGTTAACTAAACTCGGTTGCTGCTGCAGTGAACTTGCGGCGCCCTGGCGGTTTGCAACCGTGACAATCACTCCATCTATATGTATTGTATTTCTGTGAAAATACATGGTCGTTTGGAAAAAGATGGTAATTGATTTATCATGAGTTTTTGAATGCTTGGTCCTGACAATCACCCGATAGCCACAAGTCTCCATCGTGTAATACTTGACGGTCGGTCGCACCAATAGACAGTCGGTCGCACCCGCGTCTCACCGAAGCGACACGCATCGGCTTGCTCTGACATGTACGACCAGGCACAACACTTACATGTGCGACCGCATTTGAGCAGTACATGAAATTTGTGTTCAAGGAAACTCATCGGGAGCCGTTTCGGGCTTCAAAACCAAAACCATCAATAAATCTTTAGCTTGTTCCCATGACATTCCAAAGTAGTAGTACTACTACCATGCTATAATCAAGTGCAAACCTGTTCACACCTATCAAACCTGAACGTGTTCCCACTATGCAGGTTTTAGTACTAGTACTACTAGGTTATAAAAAGGGGAACAACCTAGCCGAAAATTACTCTACCTTACTCCTCATAAGTCTTTCTTGTTCGTCCTTCCCTGCCATGGCCGGTGTGCAACGCTCTAGGTCGAGAACTACTAGTAAGAAGGGAGCGGTGACCAAGGCTGCAGAAAAAAAAGAGGGCTCGTCGCCTCGCGGGGGGCTCAAAAGATCTCTTACAGGTAGGCGAGGGCTCCCAGGAGCGCCCTAGCCGCGGAGGCGAACATGCCGAGCTGGCGGTGCTGGAGTCTTTATCCCTCGATGACATGCCCGCTCAGCTCAATAAGCAGAAGGAGTTGACCGACGGCTTGGTGAAGCTGCTGAAGGAGAGCCTCAATGACATGCCCACTGAGCTCAATAACTAGGAGGAGTTGACCACCGGCTTGGTGAAGCTACTGAAGGAGAGCATTGCCTTGGGTAAGAAGGCGGCTGGTGAAATCCTGCAACTTCAGGAGGACAAGGCAAAGCTCCGCCACGAGCTCGACCTGCTGAAGGAGGAGAACGCCGGCTAGAAGAAGCTGCATGAGAAGAGGAGTTCCTCGGTGAAGATGCTTAACGCCCTCGTCATGGAACAGAAGGAGGAGTTGGCGAAGCTCCGCATCGAGCACCCAGCTGCTGTCAAGGTACGTAATGCGGCTGTGGAAGAGATGATGAACGCTCGCCTCGAGAAATCCTGCGTCTTGGACAGAATGAAGAAGATGGTGGAGGAGATACGTGAGGATATGGAGGTCGTGGAGGTGATGAAGAAGCAGTTATGACTCCGCGTCTAGAAACCCTTCACGAAATAGAGAGCAGCGCCCCAGACTTGTGTCTGCGTCTTCCTTTCTTTTTTTGGGTGGGGGGTGTAATCTTCCTTCTTCTTTTGCTCCTGTGTTTCTTCTTTTGCTTCAGGTGTTTCGCTGCATGTGTCACGTTCTCTGCGAGGCACGAATAGAACAATACTAAGAGTAGGATGAGCGGCGCTGTCGGTGCAAAAAACCCTAGGCATGTGTTGCCCGGACTGTACACAGGCTCAAGAGCAAGATTGCAACATCCAAGATGAGACCAAGCCGAAGAGATAGCTCTTTGAGAAATCAAAGGGCGGATCAAGAAGACCAAGACCAACCAAGTGAGCAAGATATCACTGGGGAAAAACCTCCCTTGCTCGGCAGGCGAGCCTGGCGGGGTCGAGGTCACCCAAAGGACAAGTCTCAAGACTCCCCCGGCAAGCCTGCCGGGGATGCCGTGGGTGGACTATCCCGCCAAGGCGCCACCGGTCCACCTCACACTGACGCAAGTCATCTATCAGTGCGGTGTCGAGCACCCAGGTGGTTAAGTGGCTGCCATTTAGCCCGTGGCAGCTATTTGGAGAAAAGATTACCCCTGTGTGAAACCCATCCGGACGCATGTCGCACAGGCAGACAGGAGATGACCAAGACGGCACGGCAAGGCTTGCCGGGCCGCATCTGCGACGTGACATTAAGCGGTGCAATTAATGCACTCTGTCCTTACTGCCAGAGTTATGTATGATAGCACTGTGGCTATCTACTCACTAGATAATGACCGTTTTGCCATTGTGGTAACCCCTTGACCTATAAAAGGAGGGCCGTGGAAACCTTAGAAAGGATTCGGACCCCCGTACACTCATACTTGCGTAGCTGCTCTCGTCCCAAGGCGACCTTGCCGGGCTAGAGCACTGCGTCTCCACCACGGTCCTTTCATCAATCCACCAAAGCAGGAGTAGGTGTTTTTTTTTGAAAATTAGCAGGAGTAGGGTTTTAAGGCTCGCGGCGGCCCGAACCTAGGTAAAAACTACTCGTGTCACCACTGCCGTGCTGCTCTATGCTCTCCGCTCTTTGTGCGATTTGCTCTTCCCCCTTGCCAATCCACAAGGGGCCGATGGTCCCATAGGTGGCCGGGTTATACCACGACATCTTTGGCGCGCCAGGTAGGGGGAAGCGCTTGCATGAACCCGAGGGTGTAAGCAGCGCGTCATCTTCATCATCGTTTTCTTCATCAACAGCTTCATCGTCCATGGCGCCCAAGAAAAAGTCCGGTGCTGCAGCTCACCCGTCCACCTCGAAGGCCCCTTCGCATGCAGCCACTGATGCTGTGGGGTCTACGGAGGTGCACGGGGATGTGGGTGCTGCGGGGGACGTGGCCGGCGCAGGCGGCATCGTCGCCATTCCCCCTGCGGCCTAAACGGGAGCGGGAGGCGCCGGAGAAGGACAGCGTCAACAGCATCCCAGCGGCCATGCTCCACAGGATGCGGGTGGAGAGATTATTTCATATCCACCTCTACGCCCCACTGGGAACACAACCGCAGCGATGGCGCTCGCTCTGGGGTGAATCGCAACCCTCTGGCCGCCCCCGCTGCGGGTGCGGCTACAGGGCACGTGCCACCCTAGGACAAGCTAGCCGAGACGGTGCACCGAATGGGGTCGCCAATCCCCAAGTGCTTCCACCTCATTGCCACGCTACCCTGGCGACCAGCTCACGGCAACAAGAGCACGGCCCCATCACTACCGGCACCGTCAGAAGCCAGGCGACGTCACGATCTACGTCGTCGTCTATGTCGAGCACCGCTTCGGAAGCCATGGCGTGGGCCCAACTCCTATTGAGATTTCCGCCGGCGGCCTATCAGATGGATGAGTGGAGAGCCACCATTCAGAGCTTGATTGGTTTCGCTGAGGCGGGAGGATCACAGCGGCCAGACTCCCTTCTCCCTAGTCTATGGGGCAGAAGCAGTGATCCCCACGGAATTCATATACGGATCACCTCGAGTACTTGCCTATGATGAAGTAGCGCAAGAATAGCACCGGCGTGACAACGCTGTGCTACTTGAGGAGAACCATCTCCGGGCTGCTACGCGTGCTGCACGCTACCAGCAAGCCCTGCATCGCTATCACCACCGCAGGGTTCATGCCCGGAGCTTTGAGGAAGGCGACCTTGTCCTTAGGCGTGTTCAGTCCGCCAAGGGTGCAAACAAGTTGACGCCGAAGTGGGAATGCCCTTACCGGGTAGTACGAGTCACCAGACCCGGCGCAGTCTGTCTAGAGACTAGAGATGGCATTCAGTTGCAAAACTCATGGAATGTTGAGCATCTCCGTAAGCTCTACCCGTAAGGCGCGGCTATCGGGCCCTGCCCGGCAGCCATCGTTTTGTACAAGCCTTGCCGATGTTGCATGTAACCCTTTGTACAAAGCCAGGCATAGACCCTGAGCAACAGATGAATAAATGAAGCGCTGGGGGCCCCCAAAACTTGCATGCATGCATAAGCATAACATGAGCATAGCATGATCATGTAGATCAGGGCACATGTAGCATTGTTTTCCTCTGCACTAAGCTGCAGGGTTCTTGCCGTGGACCTGGTCCTGAAGAGAAGAAATGAAGACAAGCCTACATATTAGTCCCCGATAAGCCAAGCAGATAAGTTATTTCTTATCCATACATGTTCTGTAAGGAGAAAACTTGTGCATATGAAAACCTCGTCACCTTCGAAGCATGGGTGCTCCCGTCCTACATCCCAAACGTTGCTTCGGTCAGGGTGGTTGTAGTGGCCTTTGACGGAGGGGGTTTGACTAGGGGTTGGCCCCTTTCCGTGGTTTTGTGCCCGGCAGGCTAAGCCCCGCAGCAACAAACGAAAGGCATCGGCAAGATAGCTTGCCGGAGAAAACTTGTTTACTTAATGTATAGAGGCATCTCGCCTCTGCATGGACATGACACTTGCATAAGTACCCGACAAGGCTTGTCTATTTCATTAATATGCGATAAGCAAGTACAGATCTTACAGGACACATACATGGATAAATAAGATTACATAATTTAGACTAAAGTTTGGCAAATGCCTACATATTTTAGACTGAAAAAAGGATAAGTGCCCCATAATCCCTTTCTTGTCCCTCTCCTCCTAGGAACTACCACGGGACGCGAAGAGGGCAAAAGGGGTGCCTGGGCAGAAGCCCAGCCTGACCCCATCAGGCCCCATGAGAAGGAGCCTGACAAGATCGAGAGGGCACGGGCGCGGGCAAATGTGATGGTGAAGAGAGTGGCGGTGACGACCCCCTGGCCACCGCCACCAGGGCCAGTAGGATGTGGCAGGGTGAACAAAGCCCACGAGGAAGCCTGCCGGGGCCCACCTGGAAGGCTGCTGGACGAGTCGGAGACACCATCCACACCTCCATGTCCAACTCCCCAGCAAATCGCCTTGCCAAAGAGGAGATGCAGGTGCAAATGATGGTACTGCCACCTGACGGTGACAGTGCGGCTGGTGTTCAGCCAGAGTCGGAGCCGTCGTCTTCTCCGTCGGCGCCGTCGTCATCGCCGTCACTATCCTCCTCGTCACTATCGCTCGAGGAGGAGCTTTCGTCGTCGGTCGAGCTCTCCGCGCAGCACCCTAAGCAAGCACCCGAGCATCCGAAGACCTTCACAGAGAGCAGGGTGGCATCCATTAACTTGAAATGGAGGATGTGCCCGTCCGCCATGCTATGGCACGAGCAAAAGTCTTCCAACCACGCCGAAGAAGCATGACATGAGGAGCGGGGAACTCTACATCTGCCCGCATGCTACCATTACAACAGCCTCTCATGTGCAGCCTCAACCCCGGCGGCTGCTCGATCTCCATCACCCTTGCGAATGGAGTAGGAAGCCGAAGGCCGCTGCGCGGGGGCCCTCGCAGCTTGACGATGAACTCCAACGGTTGGTTCCCGATGTGGCCTTCATTAGGATCTTGAGCAGTAGGAGGAGGTGCGATCAAGGCCCCACCTCGTCCTCCTCGGCCCCGAGCACCGCGGCGACCGCGACCTCATCCTCTCCCGCCTCCCCTCGCGGCAGGCTCTACTTCCGTGTCCCCAAGGGGAGGAGGGAGGCGCTGTCGAGCAGAAGCCCTTGTTGCCACTACTGGAGTACCGCTGCGCCCTCTTCCCCACACCATGATGAAGGAGCAATGTTTAAAGAAAGAGGGAGGAGATGGGTGTGAGCCAGCACCTCGCCCGCGTCCCCTTTTATAGGCAAACAGGGCCGGGGGCTGGCTCCTCACTCAGGGGAGGCAACCGCCCCTGTCTACCAATCCGACTCCCCCGCACCATCAGCAGCCCGTGGAATCAAGGCTGACCCCCTGCGCCAATCCATGGCGCCTGCTTTCCTGCCATGGCACTCATTTCCACGCTCCCCACGTCCGCCACCAACCCTGTGCAATGCATGCAGCATACGTGGCGGAAACGCCAGAAGCGGAGAAGCTAGTGGAATGGCAGTTGCCGCCCCATGAATGTTGGACATGGGTAGCCCACAGAACGTGGCTTGTAGCTCTCTCATAACGTCGTGGACAGAGCACGGAAAAACTGGAAGCTGACTCAAGCACAGGTTAATGAAGAAGCAAAGAAGATCTCAAAGGATGAGCTACCACAACCCCCTCGCCTGTGTACTAGACAGGGCCTACCCCAACGACGCTCGGCAGCGCGTTCGGGCCACGCCCAAGGGCTCCTGTCGGTGCAACAAACCCCAAGCGTGTGTTGCCCGGACTATACACAGGTGTCGGTGCCAAAACCGGCCGATCTCGGGTAGGGGGGCCCAAGCTATGCATCTAAGAATCGATGGTAACAATGGACAATGGGGACACGACGTTTACCCAGGTTCGGGCCCTCTTAATGGAGGTAAAATCCTACGTCCTACTTGATTGTATTCGATGAGTATAGGGGTTACAAGAGTTGATCTACCTCAAAATCGTAATGGCTAGGCCCTAGCTGTCTAGCCTATGATTATTCTGATGGCCTCTATGGACTAAACCCTCCGGTTTATATACACACCGGAGGGGCCCAGGGTCATACAAAGTCGGTTTACCGAGGAAGGAAAGAGTACATCCGGACACCAAACTTGCCATCCACGCATACAGGAGTCCCACCCGGACACGGGGGATAGTCTTCTGCTTTATCTTCATGGCCCATCAGTCCGGCCCATATCTAATAGACTGGACACCCGAGGACCCCCTAATCCAGGACTCTCTCAGTAGCCCCCGAACTTGCCTTCAATGATGATATAGTATCCGGCTTATGTCTTCGGCTTTGCAAGGCAGGTTCTTCATCATACTCTGGATTGACGACAGTCCGGCTTTGAGCTCCATGTTCTGCATTTATGATTCCTCCCTGTCGTCACCTTGATTTCCACGTGTCGGGCGAATGTCAACAGTCCATAATTTTTTACAAATAAGCCCCTTATCATGCAAGGGCGGTATCTTTATAAGGAGGTTAGATCTCCTAATGTCATCCCATATCGGGCAAAGAGCATCAAAGCAAACCACGAAAAATCAAAACATGGCAAGCACTCCTTGTTCTTCCTCGCGCCCTCAAACGGGTGATTGGTGAAGATGCTCAGTGTCTCACCCTCAGCTGAATCAACTTCAGACGCAGGGATATCTCCCTCCCGCAGATTTAGTCTCCGTGCGGGCGGGATTGGCTTCTATTGGCCATGACGTGCTAGCAGAGAACTTCCCCAATCCCAACAAGGAGGAGAGGGTGTGCTTTGTCTCGTTTCTTCTGAGGGGCTTAGGATTACCAATCCACCCCTTCGTCAGAGGTCTATTGGAATTCTATGGGATCCAGCTACACAACCTCACACCAGGTTCTATTCTGCACATTTCTGGTTTTGTCGCTCTCTGTGAACTATTCTTAGGCTGCGAGGCTCATTTCGAACTATGGAGAAAGTTCTTTTGCCTCGTCCCCCATCATAAAGGGCGTTCTATATTTGAAGTGGGCGGCGCCGAAGTATGGCGCATAGCCGGATCAGGTTACCTCGTCGGAACTCCCAAGAAGGCATCCGAAGAATGGGCTTCGGAATGGTTTTATATCAAGGATGTTCCCCTTCCGGACCAAGTTCGATGTGGACTCCCCTAATTCTCCAGTGCTCCTTTGAAGAAACGCCTCAACTGGCGCCCCCGGAGCCCCAAAGAAGAAGACAGTGCTGAACTAAAGAGGTTGGTCAGCAAGGTCAGGTTACTTGCCCATTCCGGACTCTCGATAATCGAAGTCATGGCTATCACGATAAAGCGATGCATCCAGCCCCTTCAGTCCAGAGTGACCCCTTTATGGTGTTACAATGGGGAGGACGACGCATCCCGCTATAGGCGCGAGGGCACGGATACCCCCGCTGCCCTAGCCGCCATTCTGGGAGATCTTTATAAGGGGCAGAAAGAAGAATTCCTCCGTTTAAATTGTCGGGAAGGTTTCTCCATGTATAACCCCATTGAATGGGTGAGTTTTCTGATTATTAGCATTGTCCTACCTCATTATCGAGGCATACTAATCAAATTGTTCTGGTCATCTTTAAAACAGACATGGAGGAAGGTTGTCGAAAATGTGCACTACCCCTCTCCACAACTAGAGGACTATGCTCGCCACGAAGATCCCGGCCTTTGCGAGGTTCCGGATATATTTATAGAGTTTGATGACAGAGTCTTTTATCAAGCAAGCCATGACGGTTCGGAAGTGGCCATTATAGCCGACTACCCCGGCCTCCTCCCTTTCTCTAAGGTAAGTATTCGGAAATCATCCTCAGAAAGAGGAGTCCCCTCTTGCACCTCACCCATCACACTGAATCGTGCTTTATAGGATCGGCGCTCGGCGAGCTGTACTCCATCGAGGGCGGCCCCTAGGAAGGTAGCATCTGCGCAGGGTGAGCCTTTAAAACGAAAGGAAGCCAGGAGCGCCATCGACCCCCCTGCTTCATCAAAGAGGTATAACCTTTAGTATATGCCTAGGCATAAAACCAGATTGTCATATTTCTCCTCCCATCTTATTCCAGGAGGAGCACACGGTGAACCGTGTCCAAAATCCCTGTTAGCCAATCATCAGCTAATCCGACGTCGGGCTCATCAACGAGGACAAAACCTAATATGGATGCAGCGCCAACTCATCCGCCTCATGAAGATTCGGATGACGTATCCGTCACAAATTCCGAAGTAGAGAGCGTGATGAATCATCGACGACTGAAAGAGACCATGCGCACTCCAGCTTTTACGAAGCAAGAATTTAATGCCCTCAGCACCATGGATGCATATATCCGGGCCACCCGGGACGAACTTGCTGGAGTTGCCCACCTGTTTTCAAAAGATATGCAGGTAATGGTTTGTGTAAATTTAATAGATATATGCCAGTAGCCCCTGAGACTTGAAGCGGTTTAGGCCAACCGATTTAAGGATCGTTATGACCGCAGGTCCTCAAAGAGAAGAACAACGCACTGTCCCAGGAGCTTGAAGCGAGCCGGACAAAGCTAGACGCCACCAACACAGAGCTAGAAGAACTGAAGAAGGTCACGATGACCGTTGATCAAAAGAACAAACTGGAGGAGAAAAATGATAAGCAAGCCGAAGAGATAAAGAGCTTAAAGGCTCAATTATCGGACGTTTAAAAAGAGAATAAAAAGTTAAAAGGCGGCATATTCAGTATGACCTTTGAACCATCCAAGTTGCTCATATTATCCCGTTATTCGGAATGTTATAATGTTGCTCGTGTTGGTCTATTAACCGGGCGTCATGAAGAAGAAGTATCCGGATTCCGAGGCGACGCTTTAAAAGAGTTGTCCGTAGTGCATGAGCGAGCCTGGAAAGCCATGAGAAGTATGGCCAAGGCCTTGTGGCCATCCGATGCCCCTCCAGAAAGTATGGAGGGGTTGGCAAACCTATTCAAAGGTGCCCGGCGCCGTTTTGAGCTATGGAAGACGTCAGCATGCCGGGAAGGTGCACGAGAGGCATGGGCAATGGTGAAGACATGCTACACCGGGCTTGATCCGAATCGTATGGCTCGAGTTAGACCACAGGGATCGGACGGAAAAGAGATTCCCGTGAACTTGGTATATGACCAAGAGATGATAGCTGCGAAATATTCGCAAGAAGACTGTAGCTTAAGCAGTCTTATAGATGACATAGATAAACAGTAGGCATTCGATTCAATGTATCAATGTACTTTATCATCGAACTTATCTCCAACTGAACTTGTCGAAATTTGTCATCGCAGGCCTTCGGCTTCAACCTCCAAACCAAGAAGTAGGAGTGTTTCCGGATACCATGTTAGAATGTAATAAACATTCACTATGTCCGGAAACCAGGCAATCCGGTCATGTTGCTCGAGCAGACAAAATTTGTTCGGGGAGTTATGTTATATTTCTTTTTAATGTAAGAAACATCTTCCAGGGAAAATAGTTCCGCTAAGGGTTCCTTTCCTTGGGTCGGCACGCTTAAGTATGAAGCCTAGGCTTTGATCCTGGTTACGCGCAGCCTATCCCGTGTTTGTTAGAAGAATTACACAAATGTAAATAATCTGTCGTTGTTTGCCAACCAATTATTCCCTTAAGAGCGCTAGCTGTCGGCTTCACCCGTCTGAGGTACAGGTCCGGAGTACCCGGTTGTAACAATCGCAGAGGCGCTCCCTTTACACCCTAGCCGAACAATTGGGAACGTAGGGTATAAACACAGGAGCGAGGCAATCCGGCTTGGCAAAAACTTAAGTCATAGTGGTGCATATAATGGCAAAAAGATGTATAGAACAAACGACGTAAACAATGTAAGCAACAAGCTTTCAGTAATAAGCTTCGTCAAAGAAGCCCCCAGTGATAATGGGGTGTATACATTTAAAGATGTGTACCCCTAACAGTTCGGTAGATCCAAACATACCCTAGGATAAAAGAAGGAAAAAAATAAAAAAGAAGAGGAGAAAAAAAGGAACCTGATCAAAGAAAGAAAAAAGGATGCGACCGAACTATCTGTAGAGTCGTCGGAGCTGAGCAGCGTTCCATGGATTTGGCTCAAGGCGATTATCTGATGCGTTACGAAGGCGATAGGCTCCTCCTGTGAAAACTTCATCGATGATAAAGGGACCCTCCCATCTTGGTTTGAGCTTATCCTTCTTCTTCTCCGGGAGACGCAAGACAAGTTCACCAACGTTATAAGTCTTGGCCCGCACTTCTTTGCTTTGGTATCGCCTGGCCTGTTGTCGATAAAGTGCGGAACGGGCTTCTGCAATGTCATGCTCCTCTTAGAGACCGTTTAAGGACGAGACGTCCGCCGGATCCATCTTTTGGGAGTATTCAAGACCGATGTGGCGGTGATGTTTGGCGATCACAGGGGGCGCTATTGGCTTGATGGCCATGCCAGCACCCACTGTAAAACTGCCGAGTTGGAGGACCTGTCCTGAAGTTAGGCTCCTTCCAGAGGTGATATCCTCGTTGACGACAAGGCGAGCGATAGATCACTTCTCGTGACTACACTGCGGTGCTCTCAATGAAAGCACCAATGTCGGTGTCAAAACCGGCAGATCTCGGGTAGGGGGGCCCAAGCTGTGCTTCTAAGGATCGATGGTAACAATGGACAATGGGGACACGATGTTTACCCAGGTTCGGGCCCTCTTAATGGAGGTAAAACCCTACATCCTGCTTGATTGTATTCGATGAGTATAGGGGTTACAAGAGTTGATCTACCTCGAGATCGTAATGGCTAAACACTAGCTGTCCAACCTATGATTATTCTGATGGCCTCTAGGGACTAAACCCTCTGGTTTATATACACATCGGAGGGGCCCAGGGTCGTACAAAGTCGGTTTACCGAGGAAGGAAAGAGTACATCCGGACACCAAACTTGCCATCCACGCATACAGGAGTCCCACCCGGACACGGGGGATAGTCTTCTGCTTTATCTTCACGGCCCATCAGTCTGTCCCATATCGAATACACCGGACACCCGAGGACCCCCTAATCCAGGACTCCCTCAAAAGGCTCAAGAGCAAGATTGCAACATCCAAGACGAGACCAAGCCAAAGAGATAGCTCTTTGAGAAATCAAAGGGCGGATCAAGAAGACCAAGACCAACCAAGTGAGCAAGATATCACTGGGGAAAAACCTCCCTTGCCGGGCAGGCGAGCCTGGCGGGGTCGAGGTCACCCAAAGGACAAGTCTCAAGACTCCACCGGCAAGCCTGCCGGGGATGCCGAGGGCGGACTGTCCCTCCAAGGCGCCACCGCTCCACCTCATAGTGACGCACATCATCTATCAGTGCGGTGTCGAGCCCTAGGTGGTTAAGTGGCTGCCATTTAGCAGGTGGCAGCTGTTTGGAGAAAAGATTACACCTGTGTGACACCCGTCCGGACGCATGTCGCACAGGCAGATAGGAGATGACCAAGATGGCGCGGCAAGTCTTGGCGGGCCGCATTTGGGACGTAATGTTAAGCGGTGCATTTAATTCACTTTGCCCTAACTGCCAGAGTTAGGTATGATAGCACTGTGGCTATCTAATCACTGGATAATGAACGTTTTGCCATTGTGGTTACCCCTTGACCTATAAAAGGAGGGACATGGCAGCCTTAGAAAAGATTCAGACCCCCGTACACTCATACACGCGTAGCTGCTCTCGTTCCAAGGCGACCTTGCCGGGCTAGAGCGCTGCGTCTCCACCACGGTCCTTTCATCAATCCACCAAAGCAGGAGTAGGGTTTTACCCCGCACTGCGGCCCGAACCTGGGTAAAAACTGCTCATGTCACTGCTGTCGTGCTGCTCTACACTCTCCGCTCTTTGTGTGATGTGCTCTTCTCCCTTGCCGAACCACAAGGGGCCGATGGTCCCATAGGTGGCCGTGTTATACCACGACAGGCGCCGTGGGATCGATGATAAGCAAATTAGTAGATATTTTTTTATCTCCATATCGCACTGGGTTGCCGTACGCAAGCAAGTGCCTCATTGAAAAAATACTTCCTCCTAATGTTTTACCGACGTTGGGGACCACGGGTTTGTCAACGTAGTTACTAAAGGGATAAATTTACAACGAAGCTAGTCATCGGGGAGCTGGCAGGTATAATTTATTATCAGTGGGCCAACAAGTATCAGCTTGGTTGTGGGCTACCAATTCTAGCCTTTCTTTTTTAACATGTGCAGCCCATGACATGCCGGTTTGTATTTTTTTGAGGGTCGTCATGTATCGACCGGCCTATGGCCCTCCCATCCTAGGTTTTATTTTTTCTTAAACATCTGCAACCCAACTTACATTTTTTTTGAAGAAAACGTAGAGGTCTGTTCTATTTTTCTATATAAGAATTGGAACGCCAGGTCCAACTTATGTTTGCCTTCTAACTATATTATATATATTTATATCATTTTATATGTTATTATATATTATTGTTATTATCATCATATATTTAACAAATACTTACATATATAAGAAAAAAATATCCCACATATTATGAACTTATAAAGATAAATGTTTAACAATAAAATCCTGGTTTTTTTACTTAAGGTCAACGAAAATCCAGGTGATTGTGTACAAAAGCTGGGTAAGATTTATGGACCAATGTAAATAAAGCACTTATTATTTAAATATATTTATAACAAAATGCTCAGCCCCTGTTTATTTTTTGATAACATTGCTGCGCCCAACCCAACATTATAATTAGAACTAGCCCAGCAAAATCGTGTATTTCGAGAAAGTGCAAATGGGCTGTAATTTTTTAGGAAAAAATAATTGGGTCACATGGACGCTACATTATTTGTTCACCCAGGCCAGCAAATTTGTGTCTTTCGAGAAAGTGCAAATGGGCTGTAGTTTTTTAGAACAAAATAAATCGGCCGCATGGACACTACATTATTTGTTCACCCAACCCAGCAAATGGACTGTAAATTCTAAAAAAATGGGTTGAATATGTGCGACATTTTTGGAGGCTGAAATGTGGGCCAATAGGTCGAAGCCAACGCACGGCGTTGTCAACTTAGTCAACAAATGATTCTGACATCAATAGCCGTTGGATTTACATCCAACGGCTGGCATTCATCTTTAATCTCTTGTCTTCTTCCTCCAGCGCCGCCAGGACCACCTGCTCATGCCTCCGGCTGCTAGCAGCTCTGCTTTGCATGCTTCACTACAAAGCGCTACCCCACCGCCGGCCAAGCCATCCCTCCACCCCTCCACACCTCCTGTTATTCTCCGCCGACTGTAGAACCACGCCGCATGAGAACCAGTTAACCCTCGTACACCTCTCTGTCTGCAACTCCACTGCCATGTCTTCCCATCACCGGCTCGTTGCCACCCGGGGCCTCGCCGTCGTCCACCGCCTTGGTGCGGTCGGCGCGGCGTGGTCAACGTTGTCAACAAACGAGAGTCATCGGAAGAGGACTGTACGTGGAGAGGCTGACAGTGGGGACGCACCAGATCCATGGATGCACGCATGCAACCGCCTCCTTATTACGCAAAAATAAAATTATTCCCCCCCTTGAAAGTTGGGACTCACCACGTATATCTTCGCAAGGAAGGAAGTGCGTCCTTATTCCTGCCCCTGACAGCAGGGACCCACCAACAACATCTTTGCACGCAAGGAAGTGCCTCCTTATTATGGGCAAAAAATATATGATTCCGCCCCTGACCGCTAGGACCCGCCAGCTACATATTCGCACGCAAGGAAGTGCCTCCTTGTCCTCCCTGACAGCTGGGACCCACCCAGTTGAAGCGTACGTAGCATTGTCTATGTACATACCGGTCGATCGGTCTATCTGCCACGATAAACGATGGCCGAGTAAGGAGCGGTAGCAGTTCAGGCAATCCCGTCTAAATCCTGTACACATACGACAGCTACGCTGCAAAAAAGACGGCCACGTACGTACATACGGGCATGGTCTCAAACACATACAGCGACGGCGTCCTGTTCAACGGCAGCCAACCGGCTAGGTTGGAATGGAGGAAATAGGGTCGTGTTCATCAGGAGGCAACTGACTGGGTCGGATTACGTCCTTTTCATCGGGAGCTAACAGGCTTGGACGGAACAGCCGAAATGAGGTCTTGCGTACCGTAGAACAAAGGAAACGGCCTTCTGTTCGACAGCCTACGTTTGAAATGGGGTCCTATTCACCGGGAATGGTCTGGCATACCGCAGAACAGAGGAAACAGACTTCTATTCGAGTGCCTGCGGTTGAAACGGGGTGCTGTTGATCGGGAGGGGTGTGGCGTACCGCAAAACGGAGGAAACGGACTTGTGTTGGAGCGCCTACGGTCGAAACGGGGTCCTGTTCATCAGGAGGGGTGTGGTGTACCGCAAAAGGGGACTCCACGGGCAACTGTTCATCCACCGTCTACTGCCTCGCTCCAGCCTCCATGGGCTACTGTTCATACACCATCGACTTCCTCCAGCCCCCACCTGCTACTGTTCATCCATCGTCGACCTCCTCCAGCCTTCCCGGCTACTGTTCATCCTGCCTCCATAGGGTCCTGTTCATCCACCCCCAATCGGCTGGGGTGTGGCGGTCCTATTCATCCAGTGGCAATGGCCTCTACTACCACGGGGTCCTGTTCATCCAACCCCAACAACGGTCACTGTTCATCCAACCCCCAACAATGGTCACTGTTCATCAAGAGGCAGCAGGTTTGGTCGGCTTCAGTTAGCAGCAGTAGCGAAAAAATCGCTCGGGTTCAGTTAACAGCCAAGGGTTTGATCCCTCAGGTTCAGTAATGTAGCTAATGCAATCGCTCGGGTTCAGTAAGTGAACGCCTCGCTCGGGTTCAGTTAGAGCCCAACGCCTCGCACACACGCGCGTACGTGTACGAGAGAAACGCGCAAACCTCCGCGCATCGCTTGGCCCCGACCACCCATCGTAACCGGGAACTCCCCGATATTTTCCCCGCCCTCGCTTCGACCATGATTTTTTCCGTCATGGATGGCCCAAAGAATGTGATGCAGGTGCACCCCCGGCCCGCCCAAGACGAAAATCCCATTTTCCATCATGATTTTTTGTCATAGAAGTAGGAGCCCACCACATCTATGATGATACATGGTTTTGTCACATTTATCATCATAGAAATGTCATAAGCATGACAGAAAAAAAAATTGTTCGGGCCAAAATGTCACGGATGTGACTTTTTTTGTAGTGTTGTTGAGAAACAAAAGGCTAAATAGGAGAAGCGTGACAGGGAGAGAGGCCAAGAGGGTGCTAGCGAAAAAGGTCATGGTGGTAGAGGGGGCCACCACGGCAAGGCCCCGCATCAGAAGGAAAAACCTTCTAGAGGTCGTGAAAAGAAAGAAGGAGACAATTTGACTGATGAAGAGGATGAGGAAGAAACCAGCGAGCAAGAATTCCAAAAGGCAACCGAAGCCGTGTGTGTTGATGGGGGGCATCTTTGCACTCCTCTCATCGCCGGCTCAAGCAGTAGGCACGTGAGGTCAATGCCGTGGAGCCAGCTGCGGATTCCCAAAGGCCACTTAAATGGCCCCGCACGCCTATCGTCTTTGACAAAGAGGATCACCCTGACTGTACCACTGCGGTTGGGTGTTTGCCGTTGTTGTAAGTGCATCTAGTGCCCCTTAGTGATTTTGGTGTATTGAAGACTTATAGGTTAAGGGACTAATGTGTTTGTGAGTGTACACAGGTTCTATAAGTCTATGAGGAGTTTGATATTTACGATGAAAGTCGGCCCCTAAAAATGAATGTCCTCATTTGAAGATTATGGTTATCTTGAAGACTTTGAAAATGAGGAAATTGGTGTGACCTTGAAGACTTTGATATTGATGCAAGGATTATGAAGCGTGAAGACTTTTGTTTTCGTAGTTTCATTTTCTCTTTCTTGAGTCATAGGAAACACTATACTGTTAAAGGGGGTGGAGGCAATACTAAGAAAATTTTTTCCAAGTAATGCTCATCTCAAAGCCTACACATACCCAATCCTTTCGAGTGAAGCCATTGGAAATCTCATACAGTTCAGTCAATTTCTTCAGTGACAGAGGCGAAGATCTTCTATTCTCTGAGGAATTTGTTCTGACTGAGGAGTTAGGAACTCGCCTGTGCGGATTGCCTAAAAGTGAGGAACATGATAGCCCTGAGGAATTTGAGAGCTCAAATTTCTGACCGTTGCTATGCTATGCGCCAGCTGTCCCACATATCTTATCCACCGAACGATCATATCATTGAAGGGTATTTATGTCTTATCATGTTGGGCTACTCCCCGGCTATAAATAGCCGCCCGCTACAACCACTAGTTGGTTGGCTGCTCTGAGAGAAACTGACACTTGTCATTGAGAGCATCCCATCCTCCGAGGACTTTGAGAGAAAATCATCAGTGAGGAAAAACCCAAATCCAACACCTAAAACCCAAAGTGATTGAGCATCACTTAAGAGATTGTTCCTGAGTGGAACCGACGCTTGTTACCTTTGAAGATTGTGCATCTTCTAGATGGTTAGGCGTCATGGTCTAGAGCATCCAAGAGGAATTGTGGATCGCCGAGTGACCAAGTCTGTGAAGGTTTGGAAGTCACCTAAAGACTTACCATGAGTGATTGGGCGAGCTCTGTGTGACCTTAGCTCAAGGAGAATACAGTAAGGACTGTGTGTCCTGGGACTGTGTGTCCTTTGGTTTAAATACCAAGCTGCTCCAACCAGACATACAACTATCACAGCAGTTGGAACTGGTCTACCAAATCATTGTCTTCACCGAGCTACTGGTTCTAATTCCTCAACCCTTTCATTTCCTCATTCATGTGTTGATGAATTTGATCGTTACTGTTTGAAGACTTTGACTGAAGACTTTCTCAATTTCCTCAATCCTATTTCTTCAGTCACTTTGTCTTCTGCCTGCTTATCCTGTTTTCACATTACCCGTGCTTTGTGTATATTTCATTTCATCATGATGACTATGCTACTGTGGTGTTATGCATGCACCTGAGTACTTATTCCGCTACTAGTAGTTCGTCGCTTAGGAATTTCCTCAAGTAGTATTTCCTCAGTGACGAATTCATAAAAATCACCTATTCACCCCCCTCTAGTCGATATAACGCACTTTCAATTGGTATCAGAGCGAGGTACTCCCTTGTTCTGTGTGATTTTGGTTTAACCACCTGGAGTTTTAGTTATGTCGACTACAGGCATGATCAAGGTCTCGGCTGGGTGTCCTACCTTCGATGGGACAGACTACCCCTACTAGAAGAACAAGATGCGCATGCATCTTGAGGAAAATTGACAATGATCTCTGGTACATTGTGCAAAATGGCGTTCCCTCCATCACTCCTTTCGTGAACGCTGCTGATGTGAAGAGATTCAAGCAACTCGACTCTCAAGCGAAGAATATCATAAGTGGCCATCTGAGCAAAGGATAGTATGGCAGAGTGAGTGCTTTGGAGTCTGCAAAGCTTATCTGGGACATGCTATCCAAGGTCAACGAAGGAATCTCAACCCAACGTGATTCTTGAGTTGACGTGCTTCGCAATCTCTTGAACCGCATCAAAAGACTTGACAATGAAAATGTTCAGCAAACATTCGATCGCCTCACTGACATCTCAAATGAGCTTCAAGCACTTGGTGCCACTGACATCACCGACCATGAGGTGGTGAAGAAATTGCTGAGATCACTTGATTCCTCATTCGATACACTCGCACTGATGATTCAAGAACGTGGAGACTACAAGTCACTAGATCCTGCTGATATCCTTGAGAGGCTGAAAACTCATGAATTCCAACAAGCTGAGAAGAGAGAACTCTACGGGCCAAGCTATGGAATATCACGGGCACTGAAGGCCAAGGCAGTTTCCTCATCTGAAGGAGAAGATTTTGATAGCAGCCTTGGTGACCCTGAAGAACTAAGCCAGGAGCTAGTAATGCTCGTGAGGAAATTCCAGAAGTTCTCAAGGCATGGTCGCTTTGGAAAATCTTCAAGAGGTGATGACATGAGATCAGATTCCTCATCCCATGATTACAAGAAGAGGACTTGCCACAAATTCAAGAAACCTAGTCACTACATAACTGATTGTCCTCAGTGGGCGAAGGAATCAAAGAAGAAGAAATACAAGGATGATAGATCAGATGACTCAAAGAAAAAGAAGAAATCTTCAAAGTCCTCATCATCAAAATCTTCAAAGACTTCATCTCACAAGAAGAGTAGCTCCAAAAAGGCTCGGGCATTCATTGGCAAGGAAATGGACTCTGAAGCTGAATCTAAGGAAAATGAGGAAGAGGAGGCATCTGAGGAGTCAGACTCTGGTGTGGCGAGCCTAGCTCTCGCTACTGCTTTCATCAACAAGTACATCTTCAACACTGAGGAAAATGGCTTCCCCAACATTGATGATGATGGAGACGATGACTACGCTCCCACCTATTGCTTCATGGCAAAAGGTGCCAAGGTACTCAAATATCCCTCCTCCGAATCAAGTGAGGATGAATCTGATGAAAATCTCAAACCTAGCTATTCCAAACTTGCTAATATTGCCATAAAACAACAAAAGGCCTTGGAAAAGGTTCAAAATATGCTAGACAAAAGCGATGACCTGTTGGGTGAGGAAATGAATCCAACTCAAACGCTGACTGATAATCTTCAATGACTACAGTCTAAGTTTGGTAATCTTCAAGGTCATCATGAAACACTCTTAGCCGATCATGAGAAGCTTTCTTATGAATTTCTTCAGAGAAAGCAAGATCTTGAGAAGCTAAGGGTGAGTCATGAAGATCATCAGAAGGAAAATGATTGCTAGATATGTTGGAACTAACTGCAGGAACGGTCCTCCTATGAAGAAAATATGGGTTCCCAAAAGGTGCCTTGAAAGTCTTCAGGTAAATGTCCTCATGACACCACCTCTGAAGAATAGGAACCCCGGATCAAATTCCTCATATGGATCCAATTCCTCACGTGGATCCAAATCCTCATATGAACATCATCATGCTAATGCATCTGTTTCGCAGGGAAACTCTAAGAGTCGTGAATATGTGCATTATTCTTCAAATCATTATGTTCATAAGTCCTCAAAGAATTTCTCTGCTTATTCATATGCTTACTCTAACCCCGCTTCTGTGAAACGAAGTGCACTGGCTTCAATGCCACCTTTCTCTTATGGAGCTCACAGAATGATGAACTCTTTGCCACCCCTCCAGATGTGGGTGGTGAAGAAAAAGAACTAATCTCTTATGTAGGATCAGGTCTCCAGATGAACTTGAACGTCTGAAGAATTTGCTGGAGACCTGAGAATGCTTGAAAGGATGCAAGCTAATCATGAAGAAATGATTCACTCATTTCTCACGTCCTCATACTGCTATATATGTTGCATTATTTGATGAAATTATGTCTGATGAATCTGATGTCATATTCTTCACTCTGAAGTATATGAGTTCGTAAGATGCACTAATTCATCTGCAGGATGAAACACCCAAAGCAACTGAGTGGGTCCTCGATAGTGGATGTACAAATCACATGACCGGTCACAAGAACTTACTGATGGACTCTGCTTTATCTCCATCGCATCTGAAGCATATCACCTACGCTAAAAAAGGAAAAAGCAAGGTATTGGGTCTAGGTAGGGTTGCGATCTCAAAGGATCGACACATGGACAAAGTCATGCTTGTCGAATCCCTCGGATTCAACCTAATGTCTGTCTCAATGCTTTGTGATCTTGATATGGTTGTCATATTTGGCAAATATCGTTGCATTGTGCTCATGGAATATGACAATTCCAAAGTCTTCAAAGGCTTTAGGAGAGCAGACTTGTATATTGTTGATTTCTCTGCAGGACCACAACCTGCCACATGTCTACTTGCAAAAGCTTCAGAAGGCTGGCTATGGCATCGTCGACTCGGTCATGCTGGCATGAGGAACTTGCACACGCTTGTGAAGAAGAAGCATGCTATTGGCATTGAGGGTGTCAAATTCCTCAAAGATCATCTTTGTGGGGCTTGTGAGGCTGGAAAGATGACCAGAGCCAAGCACCCCTCGAAGACTATCATGACTACCACTCGTCCTTTTGAATTGCTTCATATGGACCTCTTTGGCCCTACTCGTTATGCCACACTAACAAATGCAGCATCTCTATATGGATTTGTTATTGTTGATGATTATTCGCATTACACATGGGTGAATATCATTATGTACAAAACTAAAGTGCAGGAAGTTTTCAAACGATTTTGCTCAAGGGCATCGACGAATTTTGGTGTGAAGATCAAGCACATCAGGCGTGATAATGGGACCGAGTTCAAGAATACTGGTCTTGATGACTATCTTGATGAACTTGGTATTACTCATGAGTCATGTGCCCCATATACTCCTCAGTAGAATGGCGTCGTGGAGCGCAAGAACAGGACTCTTGTTGAGATCGCTCGCACCATGCTTGATGAATACAAGACGCCTTGTCACTTCTGGCCTGAGGCTATTGATACTGCATGCCACATCATCAACAGGGTATATCTTCACAAATTCTTCAAGAAGACCTCATATGAACTCCTCACTGACAAGAAACCCAATGTGAGTTATTTCAAAGTCTTCGGTGCTAAATGTTGGATTAGAGATCCACATCACAACTCTAAATTTGCACCGAAAGCACATGAGGGTTTTATGCTTGGTTACAGAAAGGAGCGGTATACCTTTTGATCGAAGTCTATTCCATTTTCATCAGTGCATAGATGGCCATTTGTGGGCATAGGGATTTTGACGCCTCTGCATTCTTGCATACCAAATTTCCTCAGAACGTCCTTGAGGTATTTCTCTTGAGAAATGAAGATGCCGTTACGTCACTGTAATGTTGGTTAGTACAGCCAAAGATAGTATCATCAACATATATTTGGCACACGAATAATTCATCATCATAGGTTTTGGTGAAAAGAGTTGGGTCGAGTGAACCGGGTTTGAAGCCTTTCTTCATGAGGAATTCCTTCAGAGTATCATACCACGCCCGAGGGGCCTGCTTGAGGCCATAGAGGGCCTTATTGAGTCTGAAGACTTTGTCAGGATGCTTAGGATCTTCAAAACCTGGGGGTTGAGCAACATATACTTCTTCCTCAAGCTTACCATTGAGGAATGCACTTTTCACATCCATTTGATATAAGATGATATTATGATGGTTAGCATAAGCAAGCAATATGCGAATAGCCTCAAGTCTAGCAACAGGTGCAAAAGTCTCATCGAAATCAATTCCTTCAACCTGTGTGTAGCCTTGAGCTACAAGACGAGCCTTGTTCCTCACCACTAGGCCATTTTCATCTTGCTTGTTGCGGTAGATCCATTTGGTACCGATGATATTGTGCTTGCATGGGTCCGGTCGCTTGACAAGCTCCCACACATTGTTCAGCTTGAATTGATGTAATTCCTCTTGCATTGCTTGAATCCATTCAGGCTCCAGAAATGCCTCATCAACTTTGGTGGGCTCTGTGATAGAGACGAAAGCAAAATGCCCACAAAAGTTAGATAAATGTGAAGCTTTTGAGCGAGTTAGAGGACCTGGTGCATTGATGTCGTTGATGATTCTCTCAATCTGTACTTCATTTGCAACGCGGGGATGAGCAGGTTGACGACTTTGATTTGGCTCAGCATTTTCTTCAGAGCCATTTTCTTCAGATGCGCCAGCATGCTGTTCTTCATGTTCTGGAATGATTTTTTCAGCAGATTCTTCAGTAGGAATGACATCCTCAGTAGCTTTGAACTTGATGGTTTCCTTAGGCGTCTTTTCATCTAGCACAGGAGGTAGGTGCTCTCTTTGCGAGCCGTTAGTTTCATCGAACCGCACATCTACAGTTTCAACAACCTTGTTGTGATAGGTATTGAAGACCCTGTAGGTGTGCGAGTCCTTTCTGTAACCAAGCATAAAACATTCATGTGCTTTCGGTGCAAATTTAGAATTGTGATGTGGATCTCTAATCCAGCATTTAGCACCGAAGACTTTGAAATAACTCACATTGGGTTTCTTGTCAGTGAGGAGTTCATATGAGGTCTTCTTGAAGAATTTGTGAAGATATACCCTGTTGATGATGTGGCATGCAGTATCAATTGCCTCAGGCCAGAAGTGACGAGGTGTCTTGTATTCATCAAGCATGGTGCAAGCCATCTCAACAAGAGTCCTGTTCTTGCGCTCCACAACGCCATTCTGCTGAGGAGTGTATGGGGCAGATAGCTCATGAGTAATACCAAGTTCATCGAGATAGTCATCAAGACCAGTATTCTTGAACTCAGTCCCATTGTCACTACGTATATGCTTGATCTTCACGCCGAAATTCTTCGAAGCCCTTGAGGAAAATCGTCTGAAGACTTCCTGCACTTCAGTTTTGTAAGTAATGACATGCACCCATGTGTAACGAGAATAGTCATCAACAATGACAAAGCCATATAGAGATGATGCATTTGTTAGTGTGGCATAATGAGTAGGGCCAAAGAGATCCATATGAAGCAATTCAAAAGGACGAGAAGTAGTCATGATAGTCTTCGAGGGGTGCTTGGCTCTGGTCATCTTTCCAGCCTCACAAGCCCCACAAAGATGATCTTTGAGGAATTTGACACCCTCGATGCCAATGACGTGCCTTTTCTTCACGAGCATGTGTAAGTTCCTCATGCCAGCATGACCCAGTCGTCGATGCCATAGCCAGCCTTCTGAAGCTTTAGCAAGTAGACAAGTGGCAGGCTGTGGTCCTGCAGAGAAATCAACAATATACAAGTCTCCTCTCTTAAAGCCTTCGAAGACTTTGGAATTGTCAGATTCCATGAGCACTAAGCAACGATATTTGCCAAAGACAACAACCATATCAAGATCACAAAGCATTGAGACAGACATGAGGTTGAATCCGAGGGACTCGACAAGCATGACTTTATCCATGTGTCGATCCTTTGAGATTGCAACCCTACCTAGACCCAATACCTTGATTTTGCCTTTGTCAGCGTAGGTGATATGCTTCAAGTGTGATGGAGATAAAGGAGAGTTCATCAGTAAGCTCTTGTCACCAGTCATGTGATTTGTACATCCACTATCGAGGACCCACTCAGTAGCTTTGGTTAAATCATCCTGCAAATGAATTAGTGCATCTTACGAACTCATATACTTCAGAGTGAAGAATATGACATCAAATTCATCAGACATATTTCATCAATTAAAGCAACATATGTATATATAGCAATGTGAGGACGTGAGAAATGAATAAATCATTTCTTCATGATTAGCTTGTGTCCTTTCAAGCATTTCAGGTCTCCAGCAAATTCTTCAGACGATTTAGTTCGTCTGGAGACCTGACCCTGCATAAGAGATTAGTTCCTTTTCTTCACCACCCACATCTGGAGGGGTGGCAAAGAGTTCATCATTCTGCGAGCTCCATAAGAGAAAGGTGGCATAGACGCCAGACCACTTCGTTTCACATAAGAGGGGTTAGGGTAAGCATATGAATAAGCAGAGAAATTCTTCGAGGACTTATGAACATAATGATTTGAAGAATAATGCATATATTCATAGCCCTTAGGCTTTCCCTGCGAAACAGAAGTGTTAGCACGATGATGTTCATGTGAGGACTTGGATCCATGTGAGGAATTTGATCCATAAGAGGACTTGGATCCATATGAAGACTTTGGTTCATTTGAAGAATTTGATCTGGGGTTCTTATTCTTCACAGGTGGTGTCATGAGGACATTCACCTGAAGACTTTCAAGGCACTTTTTGGGAACCCAGATTTTCTTCATAGGGGGACCATTCCTGCAGTTAGATCCAACATATCTAGCAAATACCTCACCATTCTGATTTTTGAACAGTTTATAGTTGGAGTCAAATGACACATCAGATGAATATGAGGATTCACAAGTAAAGCCAGATAAAGTGGATGGATCTACGGGAGGTCCCTTCACAGCAACCCATGAGGTTTTGGGATACTGCTCCGGTTTCCAGTAGGTTCCATCAGCATTGAGTTTCCTCTCAAAGGCAACACCCTCTTTCCTAGGGTTCCTGTTCAAGATCTGCTTTTTGAGCACATCACAAAGAGTCTGATGCCCTTTGAGGCTTTTGTACATGCCTGTCACATACAATTCCTTCAACCCTGCATTTTCGTCAGTGATACTAGTGGTATCCTCAGATGAGGAATTTGTGACCACAGAGATAGTTGAAGAATTTGCAGCAATGGAAGCATTTAAACATTCAGGTGAAGAATTAGCAGTTTCACGTTCAATGCATTTCAAGCATGGTGGAATAAATTCTTCCTGAGCGGAACTGATCTGTTGAGCAAGCAAAGAATCATTTTCCTTCTGAAGATCTTCATGACTCACCCTTAGCTTCTCAAGATCTTGCTTTCTTTGAAGAAATTCATAAGAAAGCTTCTCATGATCTGCTAGGAGAGTTTCATGACGACCTTGAAGGTTGTCAAACTTAGACTGTAGTTGCTGAAGATTATCAGTCAGTGTTTGAGTTCGATCCATTTCCTCACCTAACAGATCATCGCTTTTGTCTAGCATATTTTGAACCTTTTCCAAAGCCTTTTGTTGTTTAACAGCAATATTAGCAAGTTTGGAATAGCTGGGTTTGAGGTTATCATCAGATTCATCCTCACTTGATTCAGAGGAGGGATATTTGAGTACCTTGGCACCTTTTGCCATGAAGCAATAGGTGGGAGCATAGTTATCGTTGCCGTCATCAGCAGTGTTGGGGAAGCCATTTTCCTCAGTGTTGAAGATGGACTTGCTAACGTAAGCAGTAGCGAGGGCTAGGCTCGCCACACCAGAGTCTGACTCCTCAGATGCCTCCTCTTCCTCATGTTCCTCAGATTCAGCTTCAGAGTCCATTTCCTTGCCAATGAATGCCCGAGCTTTCTTGGAGCTGCTCTTCTTGTGAGATGAAGACTTTGAAGATCTTGATGATGAGGACTTTGAAGATTTCTTCTTCTTCGATTCCTTCTCCCACTGAGGACAATCAGTAATGTAGTGACCAGGTTTCTTGCATTTATGGCAAGTTCTCTTCTTGTAATCACAGGATGAGGAATCTGATTTCATGTCATCACCTTTTGAGGATTTTCCAAATCGGCCACGTCTAGAGAACTTCTGGAATTTCCTCACGAGCATTGCTAGCTCCTGACTCAGTTCTTCAGGATCACCAAGGCTGCTACCAGAATCTTCATCTTCAGATTCAGAGACTGCCTTGGCTTTCAGTGCACGAGATCTACCATAGCTTGGTCCGTAGAGATCTCTCTTCTCAGCTAGTTGGAATTCATGAGTATTTAGCCTCTCGAGGATATCAGCGGGATCAAGTCACTTGTAGTCTCCACGATCTTGAATCATCAGTGCCAGTGTATCGAATGAAGAATCGAGTGACCTCAGCAATTTCTTCACCACCTCATGGTCGGTGATGTCAGTGGCACCCAGTGCTTGAAGCTCGTTTGAAATGTCAGTGAGGCGATCAAAGGTTTGCTGAACATTTTCGTTGTTGAGTCTTTTGAAGCGGTTGAAGAGATTGCGAAGAACGTAAACTCGAGAGTCACGTTGAGTTGAGACTCCTTCGTTGACCTTGGACAGCCTATCCCAGATAAGCTTAGCTGTCTCCAAAGCACTCACTCTGCCATACTGCCCTTTGCTCAGATGGCCACATATGATATTCTTCGCTTGAGAGTCGAGTTGCTTGAATCTCTTCACATCAGCAGCGTTTACGGAAGGAGTGACAGAGGGAACACCCTTTTCCACAACATACCAGAGATCGTTGTCAATTGCCTCAAGATGCATGCGCATCTTGTTCTTCCAGTAGGGGTAGTCTGTCCCATCAAAGGTAGGACACCCAGCTGAGACCTTGATCATGCCTGCAGTCGACATAACTAAAACTCCAGGTGGTTAAACCTAAATCACACAGAACAAGGGAGTACCTTGCTCTGATACCAATTGAAAGTGTGTTATATCGACTAGAGGGGGGGTGAATAGGCGATTTTTACAAATTCGTCACTGAGGAATTTCAAGGTGAGGAAATTCCTAAGCGACGAACTACTTAGCAGCGGAATAAGTGCTCAGATGCAAGCATAACAGAGCAGTAGCACAGTCATCATGATGAAATGAAAACAAGCACAGAGTACGAGTAGCGTAAACACAGGATAAGCAGGCTGAAGACAAACTGACTGAAGAAATTGAACTGAGGAAATTGAGAAAGTCTTCAGACAAAGTCTTCAAACAGTAATGATCAAATACATAGCAAGTATGCAAGGAAATGAAAGGGTTGAGGAAATAGAACCAGTAGCTCGGTGAAGACAATGATTTGGTAGACCAGTTCCAACTGCTGTGACAGTTGTACGTCTGGTTGGAGCGGCTAGGTATTTAAACCTGAGGACACACAGTCCCGGACACACAGTCCTCACCGTATTCTCCTTGAGCTAAGGTCACACAGACCTCGCCCAATCACTCGTGGTAAGTCTTCAGGTGACTTCCAAACCTTCACATACTCGGCCACTCGGCAATCCACAATTTCCTCTTGGATGCTCTAGACCATGACGCCTAACCGTCTGGAGGATGCACAGTCCTCAAAGGTAACAAGCGTCGGTTCCACACAGGAACAATCTCTTCAGTGATGCTCAATCACTTTGGGTTTGTAGGTGTTTGGGTTTTTGGGTTTTTCCTCACTTGATGATTTTCTCTCAAAGTCCTCGGAGGATGGGATGCTCTAAATGACAAGTGTCAATCTATTTCTTGGAGCAGCCAACCAGCTAGTGGTTGAAGGGGGCGGCTATTTATAGCCTAGGGGGCAGCCCGACATGATAAGACATAAATGCCCTTCAATGATATGACCGTTAGGTGGGTAGGATATTTGGACAGCTGGCGCGTAGCACAGCAACGGTCGGAAATTTGAGTATCAAATTCCTCAGGGCTATCATGTTCCTCACTTGTAGGCAATCCGCACTGGCGAATTCCTAACTCCTCAGTCAGAACAAATTCCTCAGAGAACAGAAGAACTTCGCCTCTGTCACTGAAGAACTTGACTAAACTGTATGAGATTTCCAATGGCTTCACTCGAAAGGATTGGGTAGGTGTAGGATTTTGAGTTGAGCATCACTTGGAAACTTTTCCTTAGTTTTACCTCGACCCCCTTTAACAGTACGGTGTTTCTTATGACTCAAGAAGAAGAAAATGAAACTACGAAAACAAAAGTCTTCACGCTTCATAATCCTCGCATGAATATCAAGTCTTCAGGGTCACACCAATTTCTTCACTTTCAAAGTCTTCAAGAAAACCAAAGTCTTCAGTTGAAGACATTCATTTTTAGGGGTCGACATTCATCGTAAATAACAAACTCCTCATAGACTTATAGACCTGTGTACACTCACAAACACATTAGTCCCTTAACCTATAAGTCTTCAATACACCAAAATCACTAAGGGGCACTAGATGCACTTACACATACCCACTGAAGAATCTACTGAAGAAGTGATTCCAGATCATGAAGAAAATCATGCTGGTGCATCTGAAGACAATGGCTCTAAAGAAAATGCTGAGCCCAATCAAAGTCGTCAACCTGCTCATCCTCACGTTGCAAATGAAATGCAAATTCAGAGAATCATCGACAACATCAACGCACCGGTCCTCTCACACACTCAAAAGCTTCACATTTGTCTAACTTTTGTGGGCACTTCACTTTTGTCTCTATCACAGAGCCCACTAAAGTTGATGAGGCATTTCCGAAGCCTGAGTGGATTCAAGCTATGCAAGAGGAATTACATCAATTCGAGCTCAACAATGTGTGGGAACTTGTCAAGCGACCAGACCGACGCAAGCACAATATCATCGGTACCAAATGGATCTACCACAACAAGCAAGATGCAAATGGCCTAGTGGTGAGGAACAAGGCTCGTCTTGTAGCTCAAGGCTACACACAGGTTGAAGGAATTGATTTCGATGAAACTTTTGCACCTGTTGCTAGACTTGAGGCTATTCGCATATTGCTTGCTTACGCTAACCATCATAATATCATCTTATATCAAATGGATGTGAAAAGTGCATTCCTCAATGGTAAGCTTGAGGAAGAAGTATATGTCGCTCAACCCCCAGGTTTTGAAGACCCTAAGCATCCTGACAAACCTTCAGACTCAATAAGGCCCTCTATGGCCTCAAGTAGGCCCCTCGAGCATGGTATGATACACTGAAGGAATTCCTCATGAAGAAAGGCTTCAAACCCGGTTCACTTGACCCAACTCTTTTCACCAAAACATATGATGATGAATTATTCGTATGCAAAATATATGTTGATGATATTATCTTTGGCTGTACTAACCAACGTTACAGTGACGAATTTGCCTATATGATGAGTGAGGAATATCAAATGTCTATGATGGGAGAATTGAAATTCTTCTTAGGTCTTTAAATTCATCAACAACGCAATGGCATCTTCATTCCTCAAGGGAAATACATCGAGGAAATTCGGCATGCAAGATTGCAAAGGCGTCAAAATGCCTATGCCCACAAATGGCCATCTATGCACCGATGAAAATGGTATAGACTTCGATCAAAAGGTATACCGCTCCATGATTGGCTCTTTATTGTACCTATGTGCATCTAGGCCAGATATTATGCTTAGTGTTTGCATGTGTGCCCATTTTCAAGCTACACCGAAGGAATCACACCATAAGGCTGTGAAACATATTCTTCGATATCTAGCTCACACTCCAACACTTGGATTATGGTATCCCAAGGGCTCGGCTTTTGACCTCATTGGATATTCTGACTCTGACTATGCTGGTGATCGAGTGGATCACAAGTCAACATCAGGCACATGCCATTTCCTCGGACGATCCTTAGTATGTTGGTCCTCGAAGAAGTAGTACTGTGTATCACTCTCTACTGCTGAAGCTGAGTACATTGCTGCTGGTTCTTGCTGTGCTCAATTGTTGTGGATGAAGCAAACCCTCAAGGACTATGGCATCAATATGAAGAATGTGCCACTCTACTGCGACAACGAGAGTGCCATCAAGATTGCTCATAACCCAGTTCAGCACTCGAAGACTATGCACATCCAGATTCGTCATCATTTTCTTTGAGATCATGTGTTGAAGGGCGACATCTCCATCGACCACGTGAAGACTGAAGAACAGCTAGTAGATATCTTCACAAAGCCCTTGGATGAGAAGAGATTTAGCAAGTTGTGGTGTGAGCTAAATATCTTAGAATCTTTGAATGTTCTTTGAAAGGACACACATCCTAACACTTATGCAAAATTGATGACTTTGATGTGCAACACACGAAGTAACGTTTTTGTTCAACTAATGAATACTAACCCTCTAAGTGTGAAGAAATTAATGAAGAATTTGATTCTCAGAGCCCTACGACAATTGTACGCGGTGTCTGAAATCATCATTCTTATACGGTGGGTCACGCCACCAACCAAAGTTGAAAATCTTCAAATTTGAGTTTTTCTTCATTTTGCTAATTCTTCAAATTTTCAAATTCCTCAACTTTGCAATTTCCTCAAACTTTTCATTTGGTGTTCTTCATTGACTATATATATATTTGAGTTTTTGATGTCCTCAACAACATTCACTTATTACTAATTCTTCATGTTTATTTTCTTCTAAGTGAATGTGGCCGGACCCATTCCCCCTCTATGCTAAACTCAACCCAATCTGTTCACGAATTCTTCATGTGCATTCTATTTGAAACCCGTTCAAAATCTTCACTGTGTCCTTGACAGCTGAAGAATTTGCGAACGAAACTTTAAAATATTCCTTTCGAATTTTCGGCTGTTGCCGCTCAAACCGTTCCGCTTCCCACGATGGATTAAACAACTCACCCACGGTCCCCATGATCTACACCTCTTTGTACGTGGGTGACACATGTCGTTAGAATAGTAAGGGTCAGGGGCATGTTCATCCAAAATCTTTGGACGAGCAGTTTTTCGTTGTGGCTATAAATACCCCTTCCCTTCCTTAGACCTCAGTTACTCCGCTCGACCTCAATATGGCTCGAGCTCTCAGACCTAGCACCGCCACTTCTCTCCATCGTCGCCAGTGAGGAAGACCGTCACTGCCTTGACCTTATCACTGTCGTACTCGCGCCGGCCGCGGAAATCTTCACTCCGCCACCGCCGTAGCTGTCTTCCACCCCCAAGTTAGGGCGTGGGAGATCTAAACGGACGAACTTCTCCAACTCCACTCCCAGTTCATCGTGTTCTTCGTCAAGGGTAATTAAAATCTGATTTTACTTCCCTACTTTGATTCTTATGATTTCCACAAAATCTTCAAAAGGTGTTTATTCTTCAACTTCCCACTCCTTAAACACCCGAATGCTTTTGTATCTTGATTTGTTTCTCTAAGATATGTTTTTCTTCAAGATTCCTCAATTGTGTGGATTTTCAAATCTTTACAACTCTGGAACCTAAGTCAAGAACACTTAGTGAAATTCCTCAAGACACCTATGGTCAAATTCCTCAAACTTGATTCTTTTCAAAAATTTCTGAGAATGCATATGACCTCTCCAAATTCTTCGCACCTATACTCTATTCATAGGTACAAAATGTCCGCTGCTGAATCACTAGGTTCTCATCAACTTAACTCATTTGCAGCATTCCTCGAAGAAAATTTGCATACTTCCTCAGAAACATCCAAAGTTCAAAGTCCTCAAGTGAGGAAAATGGCAGATGGGAAGAGACCTCAGAAAGGAGGCAAGAGGCCAGAAACAAACACTACTTTTGAGATCCCTGAAGACATATATGATGAATATTGCACATCTGATGAAGCAACTCATGGCAAAGAGACCAAGACTCAACGCAAAGTGCGCATTCAGAGAATTGAGAGGAGATGGGCTAAGGAATGGAGGGAATATCTCTATGTTACTCCCAAGTACATGAAGAAATTCGCCATAAACCCTCCATGTCCAAGACCTCCTTTGGCTGCTGGCCAAGTAGCTGATCCCACCAGCGTCAGACGCGGTGAGGACTTTCCAAAAGAATGGGCCAAGCGCCAAGCCAAACTGGCAAAAGTTGCTAAAGAAGCAGTGAATAAATTCAATGAGGATTCTCATGCTGTCGCTGCTACTGTTGAGGCCTCTGCTAGCACAACTGCGCCAAAGAAGTCCATGCTGAAGAAGTCTGCTGTGAAGAAATCTTCAAGCTCAATGCCCTCACGGCCAAGTTCTTCAATGTCAAAGCCCTCAAGGCAAATTCCTCAGGCAACTTCTTTAAGGGCAATGCCAATCCCCTCTGTTGCCAAAAAATCCTCGGCTACTGCCACAAAGTCCTCAACACCTGTGCACCTTGCAACGTGTCAACGAACTGTAGGCTTTCTATTGCTTTTGGAGCATCAGCAATTCCTCAGCTCCACCGCAGTCCTCAACAGGTCCAACCTTGCTGAAGGTCAAAGCCACTGCTAGACGTGGAACAAGGCCAAGTCCTCATAAGAAGCAAGTTGCATTCCATGTTCCGTCTGATGATGATGATGAAGCTGATGACGATGAACTTGCTGAAATCATCAGGGACAGACAAGAAAGGGTTGCTAGAGCCAAAGGCAGCTCTGTGCCTCTCATGCTGGATCCGAAGAAGATCCTCGACTTCATTGACCTCTGGCAAAAAGATCCCAACACTCCACTGCCTGACCTGAACCTGACTCCTGGTCAAAGTCATATGCTGAACACCTTCATTGGCGAAGAAAAGTGGAAGGTTCAGAAGGCCAGACAATTGAAGAAGGCCCAGTACAAAAAGGAGCAATTTCTGAAGAACAACATTCTGAATATGTCTCCTGAAGAACTTGTTAATATGCAAAAGGAAATCAAAGGTCTCAGTGATGAATTTGATATATATCATGCAGATTGGCTAGGTGCCAAAGTCAGATTCGTCAAGATTGCCAAAAACTCAAGGCAAATGTTGCAGCACCATCGCAATAGCAAATTCCTCAGGCTGAAGCATCTGCTCAACAAACGAAAGAAAATGAAAGTGCAGCTGATGAAAATAAGACTGCTAAAGAGACTAAGAATACCAGGGCTGCTGAAGAAATTCCAGCTCCTGAAGAACATGCCAGGGCAACCACCAATGTTGTGCCTGAAGAACAACCCAAGCTAGCTGAAGAATCTGCTGCGCCTGAAGAAACTAAGTATACCAGGGCAACTGCATCAGTTGTGCCTGAAGAAACTACACCAACTTCATCTGCTCCTCCTGCTAAATCTTCAAAGCTGAAGAAAATCACTCTTCCTTCTACCTCAGAAGTGAAGAAAACAAAAGCTGCGGAGAAGGAAGAGGAAAGCATCAACCTCTACAGAGTCCTCAGCTGCCAAGAAAGTGAGGACTTTGACGTGCTCTTTCACTAATCCAATTGATGTTGTTGCGATCTCGATAGTGCCATCAAAGGAGCTCATTCCGTTTGGTGAAGAATATGTCATTCTAGATGACACTGATGAAGAAAATCCTTCTGCTGCTTCTTCAGAGCAGTTGGATGAAGAAATTGAACTAGAAGATATCCCTTCCACCCCATTGGTATCACCGCCTATGCCTTAGTTCACTGCTAAAGAGGCAGGCATTGAAGAAATTGAAGAGGATGTGGATATTGGTTCAACAACTCCTGTGCTGAATGATGATTATTGGGAAAATCTTCACCCCAACTCACCATTGACCACACCTCTACATCCAATTCCTCAGTCCCCTGTGCAAACTAAAGAAATTCAAACGGTATCTGAAGGGCATCAAACTTCTCTTCATTCCATACCTGAAGAAATGCCAGCTGCGACAGCTGAAGAAATGGATACTCAGACTGCTGCTGAAGAAGATGAAGCTTCAATTCCTCAGTCAGCACCTCCAGATATTATGACACAAGAGGTTGTGAGACAATCAACTGCAAATCTTCAGCCCAAGCCACAAAATCCTCATGCAAAGAGGCCAAAAATTCAAGGCTGATGATTTCTTCGCTGAGCATCATTTCTTCACTAATCTCAATCCATATGGCTTAGCAAGACTTTGATGCAAGCGGTTCTGGATTGCAAGCCAGATGAATTTCTATTCATCACTTCTATTTGACAAGGACAAGGTATTTCAGCACTGTCAAATTCCTCATGTGGACATGGAGTCCATTCCTTGCTTCCAACATGTCTTGAATGTTCTTCATGAAGCTAGGCTCCTGAATTTCTGTGCTGAAATCTGCGATTGGAATGAAGAGCTAATTCTTCAATTCTATGCTACTCTGCACCTCACTGGAAATGTTGTTGATGTCAACTCATGGGTGCTTGATTGGATGACTGAGAACACTCACTACAAAGCTCCGTCCTCTGAATTGCTTCATGCCATTCCAGTCAGTCCTCCTGCCGAAGGCGCAAGGCTTATCTATGAAGAATCTGAACTTCCAAATCATCTGATGCAAGTGCTCATGAAGCCTTTGCGGCTTGGAAAAGCTCCTAGAACCACCTTCCTAGTGAAGGATTTGCTCTATGTGCCAAGAACCATCTATCGTATCCTCACCAAAACCCTCAGTCCAATCAAAGGCCACAACTCAGAAGAAGAAGTTGTTGGCATCAGGAAGAATCTGTTATTCAACATCATTCATGGGATTCCCATTAATTATCATGATTTCTTCATGAGGACTTTGGCGAATGTTGCTCTGTCGCTGTTTGAATTGAAGCCTTATACTCCCTGGATAATGAAATTCCTTAGAACCAGGTCTTCAATTCACTACAAGGCAGATTTTTAGAATCACCTCAGCTTTCTGCCTTCCATTGAAGTCCTCAAAAGGACTATTTCTTTAGTTGATGAAAAAGGCAAAGCTGTTGTTATTGATGAAGGCACTCGTCCATTGGATGGTCAGTTTCACAAAGCTGCATCTTACACCACCAATGATGACTCTGCAACTCAAGACTCTGCCGCTAAAGCCACAAAGCAAAATCCTCAAGCCACTGCTCCACGAGTGATGACTGATCATGAGCTTCTTCTAAGTCTTCATCAGAAGGTCGATCGCAATCACAAGTGGGTCAAGCGTCAATTTGGCTCAATTCTTCAGAACATGACTGTCACTCAGAACACTGTGAAGAAGAATCACTATTACACGCATGAAATCTTCGATCGCACTTGGGCTATCCTTTCTCATCTTTATAGTGTTGAAGATCTCAAGAAGATGGAATTTCAATAGGACTTTGACTGGGCTCATCCTCCCTCGAAGAAATTCAAGAAGGTCAAAGTTCCTCAGCTGGTCACCAGTTCATTTTCTTCATCGCGTGAGACGGATGAAGCTGAGGATCTCGATGACACTGCGGCAGGCTCTACTTCAACCAACGACCCCAACAGCACTGGCACTCCTCCATCGACATCATGATGATATTCTTTAGGGGCGTTAGTCCTCATTTTTCGTCCCTTTTGGTCATTCGATGACAAAGGGGGAGAAATTTGAGTTAGTATTCAAGCGGGTCTTATATATGGGCTATTTTTTTTGTTAAGTTACAACTCTCGCTCTTCTGAAGTGTTTGTTGGTTGTGTTGTAAACCTAAGTCCGATGGTGGTCTGATAATTTTGAACTGCTTTCTGCATGCTTATTTCCTCAAGTACCTTATTGCACGCATGCTGAATTTTGTCAGACACCATTTTCCATCATGAATTTCAAATTCTTCATATTATACGTTAAATGCGTGTATGGATTACAAGATATAGGGGGAGATCTCCATGATTTTATTCTACAATATGCATTTGCAATCCAAAGCAAATTCCTCAAATATGCACATCTTCAGGGGGAGTTCTTCTATATCTTGCAATTAAATTCCTCAATATCAGTATTTACACTTCATACATCCAGCACCAACGTGTAACGCAAGGCCAAGCCAGAGAAGCCGCTCTTCGTGAGATCAAGGAGCGCGTCAAGAAGACAAAGCCAACATACAAGACAAAAACTCCAAGAGAAGTGTCCTTTGCTGGTCAGACGAGGCCAGCAAGGTCGATATAGTAGATAAGAGCAAGATCAAGCCACGCCAGTAGCGTCTCTGGGACGACCGGAGACCGAAGCGCGCACCCCTCCAAGAAGGCCAGGCAAGCCCTACCCCCAGCAGGCACAGGCCAGTTACAACAGCTCCACTGCACCATGACGTCAGTCACTTATTGATGTGGTGTAGAGCCCCCCAGATGACTAAGTGGCTCTCACTAAGCACATGGCGGTTTTCTAGAAGACAGATCACACCCGTTTGGCACCCGTCTAGGGGCGTGTTAAGATGATAAGCAGAAGTTGGCTAAGCGGCGATATAAGCTTGCTGGGGATGCATCCCCGCGCGCCACCTCAGGTAGCATTTATGGCATTTTCTCCTAAGTGCCAGAGTTAGGTATGATAGCACTATTGGCTATCTAATCACAAGATAATGTCTTTTTGCCACTGTGGCTATCCCTTGAGCTATAAAAGGAGGTCCAAGGCAACCTAGACAAGGATTCAGATCTTCTCACACTTGTACTAGCGTAGCAGCTCTCCCCGGGGCCACCTTGCCGGGTTTGGGCATTGCGTGTCATCGTGTTCCTCTATCCAATCCACCAAAGCAGTAGTAGGGTTTTATGCTTCTCAGCGGCCCGAACCTGGGTAAAACCACCAGAGTCTAGTCGCCGTGCTGCCTCATGGCCTCTGCTCTTTGTGCAATGTGATCTCCACCCTGCCGAACCACAAGGGGCCTGTGGCCCCATAGGTGACCGTGTCCACCCACGACAGACGCATAATCCATGGTGCATAGAATTTAAGACCAAAAAGGCCGATGCCAGATGCAGCCAATTGCCGATGAAGAAATCATGAGTATTGAACCGAATGTCGTTGAGGACATTGTAGACCAATGTCTTCATGGTGCTTTCAAGCTTGGTTCAATATGGATGCCCTTTAATTGGCCACAGAGTATGTCGAAGAATGTGATAGATGGTGTGAGGAAAATACTCAAGGTCCTTGACCAGAAAGTGAGTGGGGCAATTAGCTTGAGCAAGCATTGGCTTCATCATTGTAAGCATCTGAGTCATATTGGGCTCAGGCTTCTGAAAGATGCTCTCAACTTCCCTCTCATTGGCTTGACAACCTGGCTCGTATAAGTCACCAGGAGTGGGTAGGTGTGTGAGCTTGAGAAGATCTTGAGCAGTGGCTTCATGATGAGCATCACCTGTCATCCACTTAAGGACCCAAGTTTTGGGATCCCTGTTGTTGCCGGAGATGTGCAGAGTTGCACAAAATTGGAGAATCAACTTCTCATTCAAGTGTTCCTTGTCAACAATGAAGGGAAACAGTCCAACATCTCGGAAGCAATCAAGTGCCTGTTCAAGACAAGGCAGACCATCCATGGCTTAATTACTGAGCCGCTTGTGAGGATAAATCCTATCTTGATTGTATAGCACACACATATAGTAAATGCGCTACTGGTGGCTCCAGAACCGATCAGATGAGATGCATGGCTTCTTGTATGGGTTCTTGGCACTGTCAAAGAAAGTGTTGTACTCTCTGAAGCTGAGCACACTTCTACTTGTGAGCTGCGTTGGGATTTCCCCGAAGAGGAGGGGATGATGCAGTACAGTAGAGATAAGTATTTCCCTCAGTTATGAAACCAAGGTTATCAATCCAGTAGGAGAACCAAGCAACACTATGTAAACAGCACCTGCACACAAACAACAAATACTTGCAACCCAACGCGTAGAGGGGTTGTCAATCCCTCAACGGTCAAGAGAAAGATTAAATTGTATTGGTTTTGATAAATAGATCTAACAAAAATACAAAATAAAATAAATAAAAGAAAATTGCAGCAAGGTTTTTTGGTTTTAATTTATGATAGGAAATAGACCGGGGGGGGGCATAAATTTCACTAGAGGCTTCTCTCGAAAAAATAGCATACGGTATGTAAAAAAATTACTGTTGGGCAATTGATAGAAAAGAAAATAATTATGATGATATCCAAGGCAATGATCATGTATATAGGCATCACGTCCAAGATTAGTAGAACGAAGCGTTTCTGCATCTACTACTATTACTCCACACATCGACCGCTATCCAGCATGCATCTAGTGTACTAAGTTCATGGAAAAACAGAGTAATGCATTAAGAAAGATGACATGATGTAGACAAGATAAACTCACGTATGAAATAAATCCCATCTTGTTACCCTTAATAGCAATGATACATGCGTGTAATGTCTCTTTCTGTCACTGAGATTGAGCACCGCAAGATCGAACCCATCATAAACCTCCTCTTCCCATGGCAAGATAAATCAATCTAGTTGGCCAAACCAAACCAATAAATCAGAGAAGAAATATGAGGCTATAACAATCATGCATAAAAGAGTTCACAGAAAACTCAAATAATATTCATGGATAGATCTGATCATAAACTCCCAATTCATTGGATCCCAACAAACACACCACAAAAAAGAGTTACATTAAATAGATCTCCAAGAACATCGAGGAGAACATTGTATTGAAGATCAAAAAGAGAGAAGAAGCCATCTAGCTACTAACTACAAACCCGTAGGTCTGTGGTAAAATACTCACGCATCATCGGAGGGGTAGCAAGGATGATGAATAACCCCTCCGTGATCGTTGCCCCCTCTGGCAGAGTGCCGGAAAAGGCCTCTAGATTGGATCTTGTGGTTCTGGAACTTGTGGCGGCGGAAAAAGTATTTTGTTAACTCCCCTAGGGTTTTGAGGATTTTAGAGTATTTATAGAGGTGGAGGTAGGTCAAGGCGGTGCCCGTGGGCCCTACAACCCACCAGGGCGAGCCAGAGGCCCTTGGCGCGCCCTGGTGCCTAGTGGGCCCCACGAGCCTCTTCTCGTGGCCTCCAGAAGCTTCCAGGGTCTCTTCTTGCCAGAAAAAATCTCCAAGAAGTTTCGTTCCATTTGGACTTCATTTGGTATTGATATTCTGCAAAGTAAAAAACTAGCAAAAAACAGCAACTGGCACTAGGCACTAAGTTAATAGATTAGTCCCAAAAAATGATATAAAGTTGCTAGTAAATGTATATAAGACATCCAAGATTGATAATGTAACAGCATGGAACAATAAAAAATTATAGATACATTGGAGACGTATCAGCATGCCCAAGCTTAATTCTTGCTCATCCTCGAGTAGGTAAATGATAAAAACAGAATTTTTGATGTGGAATGTTGCCTATCATGTTCATCACATATTCTTTTCTTTTGTAGCATGGACATTTGGACTTTAAATGATTCAAAGAAATAGTCTAGAATTTGACATGAAGACATCAATACTCAAGCATTTCAACAAGAAACCATGTCTTTCAAAATATCAACGCTAAAGAAAGCTATCCCTAGCCCATTATGCTCATTCATTAATCCATTCATGAAGCACACTCAAATATTAGCTATATCCAATGCACAAGCTTGACAATAGTGTTCCCTAGTTGGTGCTTTATAAGAGAAGATGGAGAGTCAATAAAAATAAAAATTGCATAAAGTAAATAGATAGGCCCTTCACAGAGGGAAGCAGAGATTTGTAGAGGTGCCACAGCTCATAGCTTAAATTGATAGATAAAATTGTTTTGAGAGGCATGCTTTTCCTGTCAATGAAAATGACCGAGAATTCCCAATATCTTCCATGCTAGATAAATCATAGGTAGTTCCCAAACAGAAAATAAAGTTTATTTCCTTTCCACCATTCTTTCACAATCCATGGCTAGCCGTATCCACGGGTGCCTTCAATGCCAATACTTTCCAAGGAATTTATTATGAACAACTGTCGTGGAAAACCATGACCACCTATGGGGCCTTGAGCCACTTTTGGTTCGGAGGGGAGATGGGCATGTTGCACAAAGAGCGGAGAAGCATCACACAGCGCGGCAAAGATCACACGGGCTGTTTTTACCCAGGTTCGGGCCGCCGTGAGGCGTAAAACCCTACTCCTGCTTTGGTGGATTGGTGGTGAAAAAATGGTGGAGGAATGTAGTGCTCTTGCCCGGCAAGGTCGCCTCAGGGCGAGAGCAGCTACGTGCGTATGAGTGTGCAAGGGTCTGGATCAGCCAACCCCTTCTACGGTTGCCATGGTCCTCCTTTTTTAGATCAAGGGGTCACCACAGTGGCAAATCAGTCATTATATACTGATTAGATAACAAACAGTGCTATCAGACCTAACTCTGCAGGCTGACAGAGCGCATTAACTGCGCCGCTCAACGTCACATCCCAGCTTGCCCGGCAGGCCCTGACGGGCTATTTTTTTAGCTTCACGCCTGCTTGCTTGACACGTCTCAGGACGGGTGTCGCCTGGGGGTATTTTCTATAGGAAGCGGCTGCCATGTGGTAAATAGCAGCCACTTAGTCACTTTGGAGCTTGACACCGTACTGATCGACAACGTGCGTCGTGATGAGGTGGTGCGGTGGAGTGGTTTGCCTCGGTAAGCCCCGGCAGGCCTACCGGGACGATCTTGAGACTCGCTCCCGGGGGTTACTCCATCCCCGTCAGGCTCGCCTTCCCAGCAGAGGAGGTTCTTCCCTTAGCGATATCTTCCTTCTATGGCTCATCTTGGTCTTCTTGATCTACACTTTGGTCCTTCAAAGTACAGGTCTCTCATGCCTTGATCTGATCTTGAGTTTGTAATCTTGTCCTTGGGCCTGTGCATAGTCTGGGCAACAGACCCAGGGTTTGTTGCACCGACAGGAGCCCCCGGCCTTGCACGAACGTGCTGCTGGGCATCATCGGGGTAGGCCCTAACTAGTGCACAGGCAAGAGTGCAAGGGTGGCTTCACCCTTTGAGATCTTCTTTGCTTCTTCACTAACCCGAGCTTGGGTCAGTTTTTGATTTTCCTGCGCATCATGCGCAACATTATGGGAGAAACCGGACCATGATCCGTGGATCACCCATGCCCCACGATCACGGGGCAGAAACTGCCGCCCCACATGGCTCCCGCTTTAGGTGCATCCGCCATCTGTACCGCATGCATTGCGTAGGGTAGGTGGTGGAAGCGGAGGGCGCGGGGGCGGGCGCCATGGCAGAAAGCTAGGCGTCGCAGATTGGTGAAGGAGGTCGGCCTGGATTCCTTGAGCCATTGAAGGTGCAGGGAAGCCACATTGGAGGAGTAGGGTGGTTACCTTCTGAATGAAAAGCCAGCCCCCTGCCCTGTTTCTCTATAAAAAGGGGCAGGAGCGGTGTGTTTGTTCACACACTTTCCTTCTCCCCTTCCTCAATTGTTCTTTGCTCACCATGGTGAGGGGACGAGGGCGCAGTGGTACTTCGGTGGTGGCGACGAGAGCTTCTGCTCGACAGCGTCTCCCTCCTCCTCCTGAAACCGCGGTATCAGAGCCCGCTATGAGAGGAGGAGGAAGAGGACGAGGCCGCGGTTGTCGTGGCGCTCGCGGAGGAGGGGGGCGGGGTGGCGCCCTGATCGGTCCCCCACCAGACGTTCCTCCTCCGTTGGAGGGCCACGTCACAGACCAGCCTCTGGAGTTCGTCATTAGGCTATCTAAGCCTCCGCACGGCCGCCTCTGCCTCCCTACTCCATTTGCAAGGGCGATGGAGCTCGAACACCCACGAGCGTTGAGGCTGCACATGAGGGGCTGCGGGAATGGCAGCATATAGGTGGATGTAGATTTCCCCGCCCCTCACGTCATGTACTTCTGTCGAGGTTGGAAGACTTTTGCTTGTGCCCATAGCTTGTCGGAAGGGCACGTCCTCCACTTTAAGTTAATGGAGGACGGTTTCCCTTCCGTCAAGGTTTTTGGGAGCTTGGGTGCTCGCTTAGGGTGCTGCGCGGAGAGCTCGATCGACGATGAAAGCTCCTCTTTGAGCGACAGCGACAAGGAGAACAGTGACGGCGATGACGATGGCACCGACCGGGAGGGCAATGACTCTGACTCCAGCTGAGTATCAGCCGGACCGTCATCGTCATGCGGTGGCCGAACCATCTGCACCTGCATCCCCTCTCCGGCAAGGTGATTTGCCAGGGAGTTGGGAGCAGGGGTGGAGGTGGTGCCTCCGGCTCCTCCAGCAGCCTTCCAGCTGGCCCCCGGCAGGCTTCCTCGCAGGCTGCAGTTCCGTTAGCCCTGCCGCGTCCTGCTGGCCCTGGTGGTGGCGGTTGACGGGTCGTCTCCGACGTGCTCTTCATCGTCGCCTTTGTCGGTGCCCTCCCGCCCCTACCAGGCTACCTCTCCTGGTGCCCGACAGGGTCAGGCTGGGCTTCTATCCATGCACTCCTTTTGTCCTCTTCCCCTCCTACCGCAGTGCCTAGGAGGAGAGAGACAAGAAAGGGCATTACGGGGCACTTATCTTTTTTTAGTCTCAAATCTACAGGCACTTGCCAAATTTTAGTTCAAATAATGTAATCTCTTGAATCCATGTTTGTGTCCTATAAGGTCTGTACTTGTTTGAAGCATATTAATGATAAACATAAGCCTTGCTGGGGACTCATGCATGTATATGTCCATGCAGAGGCGGGTTGCCTCTATATTTATAAATAAACAAGTTTCCCCTGGCAGGCTATCCTGCCGGTACCCTCTGTTTTGTTGCCGGGGAGTTAGGCCTACCGGGCACAAATCGTGAGAGGGACCAGCCCCCCGCCAGTCCTTTTTCAACAAAGTCCACTGCGACCACCCTGACCGAAGTAACGTTCGAGTCGAAGGGCGGGAGCACCTAAGTTTCAAAGGGTAGCAGGGTTTCTCATGCACAAGTCTTTACTTACAGAACATGTATGGATACAAGGAAGAACTTATCTGTTTGGCTTGCCGGAGATCGCAGTGTAGGCTCATCTTCTTATCTCCTCTTGGGCTGAATCCACGATAGGAGCCTACAGTTTATGTAGATGAAAATGATGCCAGATGCGATTTATCTACATGACCATGCGATGCTCATGATATGCTTATGCATGCATGCAACTTGTCGGGGGCCCCTAGTGCTTCATTTATTTCTCTGTTGCTCAGGGTCTGCGCCTGGCTTTGTACAAGGGGTTACATGCATTTGAGGCAAGGCCTGTAAAAAAGGGTGGTTGTCGGGCAGGGCCCGATAGCCGCGCTTTACGGGTAGAACTTGCGGAGATGCTCAAAGTTCCATGAGTTTTGCAATTGAATGCCATCTCCGGTCTCCAGACGGACTACGCCAGGTCTGGTGACTCGTACTACCTGGTAAGAGCCTTCCCACTTCGGCGTCAACTTGTTTGTACCCTTGGCGGACTGAAGCGCGCCCAAGGACAAGGTCGCCTTCCTCAAAACACAGGGCACGAACCCTGCAGCTGTGATAGCGGCACAGGGCTTGCTGATAGTGTGCAACATGCGTAGCAGCCCGGAGATGGTTCTCCTCGAGAAGCACAGCATCGTCATGCCGGTGCTGATTCTGCGCTACTTCATCGTAGGCAAGCACTCGAGGCGACCCGTAAATGAGTTCTGTGTGTCGGATTTCGGGTTCCGCAAACCCTAGAGAGGTTCGAACTCTGGGGTGCGTGCGAAGAACTTGTCCTCCCCAGTCTGCCTACTCGCTAATCTCACAGCCAAGCTCAACGAACTGTAAGGAAAAGAGACACAACAGTTTACCCAGGTTCGGTCCACCGTGTGGTGTAAAACCCTACTCCTGCTTTGTGGTGGATTGGCCTCGAGGGGCTGAGGATGAACTAGTACAGTGGCGAACAGCCTCAGGAGGAGAGGTGTTCTTGAGCTCGGGTGAGCTGGTGGAGTGAGGGTGATCTGAATGATCCATCTCCCATCTACGGTGGTGGCTAAGTCCTATTTATAGTGGCCTTGGTCCTCTTCCCAAATGAATGGCGGGAAGGGATCCCACAACGGCCAAATTCGCCTGCAAAAGTAGTCTTCGCCTGCAAAAGCCTCTGGTCGTGACGTCATGGTGGGCTCGGTGATGACCTCCGTCCTGCCATCCTGGCAGTCTTGGTCTTGTTGCACGGGAATGGAAACCTTTGGCTGATTCCTCGGGATTGCGCGCCTGCGCTTGCCTCTTTAGCACCAAAGAGGAAACTGGTACACTGCGCCCGCTGGCGCCTGCCTGGCCTCGGTCGTCATGGCTCATGTCATCCGGACCTCACAAGGTGAAGCTTGCATAGAGATCTCCGCTCCTCGGGAGCCAGCCTGAGGAGACCGCTCCTCGTGGAGGTCTTGGTGTCATCCACCTCACGAGGCTTGGCCCCTCGCGAGGGTCTTGAGTTGTGGTTGCTGAAGCTGGGCCATACCAGGCCGTCGATGGAGCCACGCCGTCGGTCGCAGGCAGGCAAGTCTGGGTACCACCATTCCCAAAACGCCAACAGTAGTCCCCGGGCCCAAGGCGCGCTCAAACTTGGCTTCGAGGCGAAGCCAAGGGGCCAGTGCGGAGCGCCGTGGGCCCTAACTGGCTGCGGCCTTGGTCGACGCATGGCGATTGATGGGACGTGGGCATCTACGCTTCCCCACACTGCCTCAGCAATCGTTCGACTTGACGAGACTCCACTGCATACAGAGCAGAACCATCATTGCGCGGGATCGTGGAGGCAGGCGGTTGGCCTCCCTCCGGCTATAAATGAGGGGAGGGGTAGAGCCCCCCTCACTCATCTCCATCTTCTCGCTGCTCGCTCCTCCTTCTTCTTCACCTCCCCATCTTGCCGTAGCATCCATGGCGCCGACGAGGAGGTTCTCTGTCGCCGAGAAGGGGAAGGCCCCAAGGAGGGCCCGGGTTCGCCGCCACCCAAGAGAGGGCGAGGCTGCCCCCGCAAGCATGCTGCGACCCCGGCGGTAGCTCCTCGGGGGCATGAGCGTACTCCTTCGGGGGCTGGCGTCACTTTGGGCGGCCGCAGCGGCGTTTCTTCTCTACGCTTGGGCCGCCAAGGGCGAGGCAGCCCCTGTGATGAGGGGCGGCGCGCCGTGGTTGCCCGGCCTCCTCGGCCACGCTTCCACTCAGCGGATGTGCTCTCGGAGTTCGTCATGTGGTTGGAGAGGCCCGCCGGCACCTGGCTCCCACTCCCGCGCTTCTTCATGAGCGAGTTGCCGGTCGCGGGGCTTGACGGCCTCTGGCTGCAGGCTGATGGCTGTTGCAGCAAGGCTTCCTGGGTTGGGGTCAAAGTCACCGAGACAGGCAGCATGTCCTTGACCCGCGGCTGGCAGGCGTTTGCCCGCGCGCGAGGCCTGAGCGGGAGGCGCACCCTTCACTTCAGGTACGATGGCCTCGTGACCCTCTACGTGAGGGCGTTCGGGGAGGACAGCCGTCGTGCGGGGTGCTGCCCGGAAGAAGGCAGCGGCGACGATGAGCTTGGCCTTGACGACAGCCGCACTTCCTTCAGCAGCGGTGGCTCCTCCTCCGGCGAGAGCACCAGCAATGGCAGCTACGACCAACCACCATGCCACCGGGCTCGCATCGGGGAAGGCGACAGGTCGTCTCTTCACCGCGCTCCGGTGAAGTGGGAGGAAGACTCGGGGTGAGCCCGGGAGCCTGGCCTCGGGAGCTGTTGCGGTCGTGCGGGCCACTTTTGTTTAACCTTTCCTTTCTCCTGCACTTGAAAAAAGTAGAGGGCCCCGCTAAGGCGTGTAATGAACCAAGGCACTCGTGCCATTACGCTATGTTTGTTACTTTGGTATTGTGCCGGGATACCGATATTCCGATCAGGTGCGGTTAGAATAACTTAGCTTGATATGCTTGCTGTAGTTTCCCGCCTCGCGAGGGTGCGCCTCTCCAGCAACATCTGGCGAAGTTTGCTTCTTAACAACTCAGGAGCCGTCGGGCCTCAGGAGGCATTGTCCAACTACAGAATTATTAGAAAACATCACAGGGTGTCATGCCCTTCCTTGCGTGAGCCCCCGAGCGTGGGTTGGTTGTGGCTGGTGCACCGCGTCGCAATGCCCGGAGGCACGGACTTGAGAAGGTACGCGTGCCCACGAGCTCGTTTGAGAGCGCCTCGCAAGGATTTAAGGACCAAAGCTCTGGGGCGATAGGGCTTCGGTGAGGTGTGGTCGCGGCGAGCGCCAAGCGCACACACCTACCTAGCCCCCGCGCGTGCAACTGCCGCTCTTCCTGGGACAAGGCTGGAGAGGCGAACGAACAGAGGGCAAGAAAGACGGAAACCAACTACAGAAAACAAGCAAAAGAACAGCCGTGTCCGGCACCTAGTCTAGTCTTCTCACCAGCGCGGAGCTAAGTGCTGCCACTATGACGCGGAGCTAAGTGAGGCCCGCGGGCGACACTCAGGAGAATCCGGGGCGTGTACATCCCCACTCATTATTACGTGAGAGTGTCACGAGCGGAGACCTTCACAGGCATGGGGCCTTGCTTCATGGGTAGAACTTCCGGCGGTGCTGGATGTTCCAGGCGTTCTGGATGGGGATCCTGTCCTGCGTCTCCAGGCGCGCGGCGCCAGGCCTGGAGACCCAGGTGATCCTGAACGGGCCCTCCCACATGGGTGAGAGCTTACATATCCCCTCCCTGGAGAGCACCCGCCTCAGGACGAGATCACCCACCTCGAGCGTCCTGGAGCGGACGTTGCGGCAGTGGTACCGCCGCAGCGCCTGCTGGTACCTTGTCGCTCGGAGCGAGGCTTGACAGCGGCGTTACTCCCCCAGCATGAGGTCCATCCCCCGCGTGGCGTCCTGGTGTGCCTTGTCAAACGCCAAGACCCGCGTGGAGCGATGCTTGACCTTGTGAGGGAGAACCCCTTCGGCTCCGTAGACGAGGAAGAACGGAGTCTCGCCCGTCGGCTTGGTTGCGGTGGTGCGGATGGACCACAGCACAGATTGGAGCTCGTCGAGCCAGCCCCTGCCGCAGGCCTCGAGCTTCTTCTTGAAGGTCCTCGTCTTGAGGCCTCTTAGGACTTCTGTGTTGGCACGCTCGGCCTGGCCATTGCTCCTGGGGTGTGCCACCGAAGCGTAGCATATCTGTGTTCCAAGGTTAGCACAGTATGTTTTGAAAAGGTTGCTGGTGAACTGTGAGCCGTTATCGGTGATGATGCGATTAGGGACCCCGAACCGGCTCACGAGGCCTCTGATGAACTTGACGGCCAAGCCGGCCGGGATGGTGCGGACGGCTTCCACCTCGGCCCACTTGGTGAACTTGTCGATGGCGACGTAGAGGTAGCGGTAGCCCCCGGGCGCCCGTGGGAATGGCCTCAAGATGTCCAGCCCCCAGACCGCGAATGGCCATGTGAGCGGGATGGTCTAGAGGCCCTGAGCAGGCTGGTGGATCTGCTTGGCGTGGAACTGGCAGGCCTCACAGGACTTCACCAGCTTGGCAGCATCATTGAGTGCCGTGGGCCAGTAGAACCCACTGCGAAATGCCTTGCCCACTAGTGTGCGCGATGAAGAGTGATGCCCATAGTCCCCGCCATGTATGTTGGCCAGCAGCTCGCATCCCTGCTCCCTAGAGATGCACCGTAAAGAAACATCATTTGGACGCCTCTGATAGAGCTCACTGTCCTGGATGCAGTATGCTGTGGCCTGGCGGGCCACACACTCCACGTCTTCCTCCTTCTCCGGCAGGGTGACCCGAAGTAGGTACGCCTTGAACTCCTTGATCCAACACCCCTCCTGAGGTTCCATCGCGAGGAGGAGGCGAGCTCCTGAGGTCGGGCCACAAGCTGGGGCGCCCGACGGAGGAGCCTGGGGGATATCCTCATGAGGCGGTGCTGGTTCTGCAGTGGGTGGAGCTGCCGATGGCTTGAAGAGCCGCTCTTCGAAGACGCCAGGCTCCTGAGGCAGACGCCGGAACGCCCTCTTGGCGATGTCATTCACCTCTTTGTTTGTGCCTCACGGCACGTGCTGCAATTCCAGACCCAAGAATCATTTCTCAATTTTGCATACCTCCTCAAGGTATGCTTCCATGTGCTCGTCCTTCGGGGTGTACTCCTTGTTGGAGAAGTTGACGAGGAGCTGTGAGTCGCCCCTGATGGTGAGGCGCCTGACCCCCAGTGCTGCGGCAGCCTTGAGTCTCGCGATCAGGCCTTCGTACTCTGCAATGTTGTTGGAGACCTTCTCACCATGTTGGAAGCAGAGTTGCACGGCGTAGTAGAGCTTGTCTGTGGTGGGCGAAATAAGCACGGCTCCAGCCTCCACGCCCTGGTGGTGGTCGTCATTCCTTCTTGGTGGTGGCGGCAGCGGAGGAAGGCCAGCGTTGCCCAAAGACGGTCCTCACGAGGCTAGTCTCTCCAGGGGCCCCCGCGAGGCTAGCCCTGCCAGCGGTCCTCACGAGGCTGATCGCGCATTCTTGGCGGGGGTCGCAGCCATCCCAGCGTCCTCCACCTCGGCCTCCTCCGTGACTGTAGCTCGAGGCGACGGCCGAGGCGCCCGTCACGAATGGCCCTGAGCTCCTGGCAGTTGTTGGTGTTGAGGCTGTGCACGTTGTGGAAGACACAGAATGGGCAGCTGCCCTTGGATGACTCTGGGTGGTCGCAGCCACGCTTTATCTCTGGCTCGAGGTGGAGGAGGTGCTCCGTGGGCTATGTCACCCGCAGCAGACGGCGGGTGAGGCAGCGAGCGAGACGGTGCAGGAGAGTGTCCGGCGGCGCTGACAAGCTCGGCGATGCGGTCCAGGCAGTCTTCGTAGAGGTCGTCGACGGGGCGGTAGCGCAGGAGCTCGCGCGCCATGAGCAACGCAGCCTGCGCGTTCGCCGGCCCGCGACGAGCATGAGACGATGAACCTACCGAAGTCAGCGACGGGGTGGCGGTGCGTCCATCCCGCCGCACAGAAGGGTGCAGCGACGAAGCTTGCTACTCGTGCACCGCGGTGTCGGTGGCAGTGTTCGCCACTGGAGACGGGGGACTACGAGGGCAGCCGTCACCCGCCGGCGCCGTCTGAGCGAAGCGGGCGGCGAGGGCGGCTCGGCGCTCAGCACGAGGTCGACAAGCATTAGCCATGGAAGCGGTGGAGCGATGGCGGATCGACCGGCGGAAGAGAGGCTCTGACGCACCCCTACTTGGCGCGCCAAATGTCGGATTTCGGGTTCCGCAAACCCTAGAGAGGTTTGAACTCTGCGGTGCGTGAGAAGAACTCGTCCTCCCCAGTCTGCCTTCTGGCTAATCTCACAGCCTAGCTCGACGAACTGTAAGGAAAAGAGACATAGCAGTTTACCCAGGTTCGGGCCACCTTGCGGTGTAAAACCCTACTCCTGCTTTGTGGTGGATTAGCCTCGAGGGACTAAGGATGAACTGGTACAGTGGCGAACAGCCTCAGGAGGAGAGGTGTTCTTGAGCTCGGGTGAGCTGGTGGAGTGAGGGTGATCTGAATGATCCGTCTCCCATCTACGGTGGTGGCTAAGTCCTATTTATAGTGGCCTTGGTCCTCTTCCCAAATGAACGGCGGGAAGGGATCCCACAACGGCCAAATTCGAAGGGAGACAACTAGTACATGCTATCCTAACAAAAGTAGTCTTCGCCTGCAAAAGCCTGTGGTCGTGACGCCGTGGTGGGCTCGGTGATGACCTCCGTCCTGCCGTCCTGGCGGTCTTGGTCTTGTTGCACGGGAATGGAAACCTTTGGCCGATTCCTCGGGACTCCGCGCCTGCGCTTGCCTCTTTAGCACCGAAGAGGAAACTGGTACACTGCGCCCGCTGGCGCCCGCCTAGCCTTGGTCGTCATGGCTCACGTCATCCGGACCTCACGAGGTGAGGCTTGCATAGAGATCTCTGCTCCTCGGGAGCCAGCCTGAGGAGGCCGCTCCTCGTGGAGGTCTTGGTGTCGTCCGCCTCGCGAGCCTTGGCCCCTCGCGAGGGTCTTGAGTTATGGTTGCTGAAGCTAGGCCGTACCAGGCCGTCGATGGAGCCACGCCGTGGGTCACAGGCAGGCAAGTCTGGGTACCCCCGTTCCCAGAACACCGACACCATGGGGATAACTGCTTCTGCCCCATAGACTAGGGAGAAGGGATTCTGCCCGGTAGCTCGATTTGGTGTCGTTCTGACGGACCAAGGAACCACCGGCAGCTCGTCGATCCATCGCCTGCCGCACTTCTGCAACTTATCAAATGTTCTTGTCTTGAGTCCTCGCAACACTTCAGCGTTCGCCCTCTTAGCTTGTCCATTGCTTCTAGGATGTGCAACAGAGGCAAATGAGATCTTGCTTCCGAGGGCATGAACATATTGCATGAAGGCACGGCTCATGAACTGGGTGCCGTTGTCGGTGATTATCTGGGCAGGGACCCCGAAGCAGCACACCAATCCTTTCAAGAACTTGATAGCTGACTGAGCTGTCACCTTTCTCACGGCATCTACTTCCGGCCACTTTGTAAACTTGTCGATTGCAACGAACAAGAATTCAAAGCCCCCGGTAGCTCGGGGGAAAGGGCCGAGGATATCGAGCCCCCAGACCAAAAACGGCCATGACAAAGGGATTGTCTGAAGAGCTTGGGTAGGCAGATGCATGTTCTTGGAATGGAACTGGCAGGCTTCACACTTGGTGACTAGCTCGACCGCATCTTGGAGGGCTGTGGGCCAATAGAATCCTTGCCGGAATGCTTTCCCAACTAAAGACCTTGATCCAATGTGGGAGCCGCACATGCCTTTGTGTATTTCCGCCAACAGTTCCTTTCCTCCTTCCTGGCAAATGCACTTCAATTTCACACCATTGGGCCTTCTTCTGTATAGTGTGTCATTGACAAACTGATACATACTGGCCCTCTGGGCTACTCTTTCAGCTTCTTCTTGCTCTTCGGGAAGTTCTCCGATTTGGAGGAAATCGACTATGTGCCTTGCCCAAGTCGGAGCCTGGGGCTCGGCAACAAGGACTAGTGGCACCTCCTCATCTGTGGGAGCGCGTTCCTCGACCACGGGGACCAGTGGCCTGGCAGGAGGGCGCAGCCTGGCAATCGAAGGGGAGTTGTTTCTGGCAGGGTCCCTGCCAGGAGCCCCGAGGGGCTCTACTGGGAGAGGCTTACCGGAGTCCAATTTCCTCCTCTTTCAGGCCATTGTTGTCGAGGATACGGAGGGCTAAGTAAGATGGAGAACAAAAGTTCCTGGTTCCACAGGAAGCTTTTGCGCAGCACACTTTCACAAATGATCAGCGATGCTGTTTTCCGCACGGGGTACGTGCTCTGTTTGCAATCCATCAAAGTGCTCCTCTAATCTCCTCACTTCCTCAATGTATGCCTCCATCAATGGGCTTTGGTAATCCTTGTTGACTTGTCTCACCACAAGTTGCGAGTCTCCACGAATGATCAGCTTCTTGATTCCCAATATAGTGGCAATCCGAAGCCCGGCAAGGAGCCCTTCATACTCTGTTGTATTGTTGGTCGCCTCCTCCCGGGGAAAATGCATCTGGACGACGTACTTCTAGTGCTCTCTAGTGGGAGCAACGAGAAGCATACCAGCCCCCGTCCCAGGGAGAAGGCACCATCGAAATACATGATCCATTCTTGGGGCGCTTCCTTGCCGGGGATAACTGTTTCAAGCACTTCTTCATCAGGGGTTGGCGTCCACTTTGCAATAAACTCTGCCAATGCCCTGCTCTGAATCGTTGATGTGCTTTCAAACTTCAGGCCAAAGCTGGATAACTCCAATGCCCATTCCACTCATCTACTGATAGCCTCTGGGTTTCGGAGTATCCTTTGCAACGGGAAGCGAGTGACAACCGTGATCTCATGGGCTTGGAAGTAGTGGCGCAGTTTCCTTGAGGCCATGATAAGGCCAAAAATCAACTTTTGCACACCAGAGTACCTTGATCTAGCCCCCTGTAATAGGGAGCTAACGAAGTACATTGGGCACTGCAATACTTTTTCCTTGCCGCGTTCTTGGGGTTGCCTTCGCTGCCGCGCTCTTCTTTATCCTGATCCATATCTGACCTTGCCGGGCTGTTCTTTCTCTCTCTTTCCTGGACGGGAACTGCGGCTTCCGCGGCCTCTGCCATGACTGCATCCCAGTACATCTTATCCACGCAAATAATTGTGTCCTTCTTGTCTGATGGGATGGAAATGACACCCACTGGCCCTGGCATCTTCAAAGTGTTGTAGGCATAGTGGGATGCCGCCATGAATTTTGCCAAAGCTGGGCGTCCAAGGATCCCATTATATGGCAGGGGGAGGTCGACCACATCAAACACAACCTTCTTAGTCTGGTAGTTCAACTCCCCTCCAAATGTCACTGGTAACATGATCTTTCCCTTAGGCTGACTCCTGCCGGGATTGACTCCTTGAAATGTGCCAGTAACCTGAAGCTCCTCCTCTACTATCTGGAGTTTGCTGATAACCTTTGGGGAAATCAGATTCAACCCGGCCCCGCCGTCAACCAACATCTTTGTGACTTTGAGGTTGTGAATCGTTGGTGAGACTAACAACGGCAAGCAACCTACCGCAGTGGTGCGATCAGGATGGTCCTCTTCATCAAAGATGATGGGCATGCGTGACCACTTGAGCGGCTTCCGAGAATCTGCCACTGGCTCCACGACATTGACCTCACGCGCCCACTGTTTAAGTTGGCGGTGAGAGGAGTGCAAAGATACTCCCCCATCAATACACAGGGCATCAGTGCCCTTCTGGAATTCCTGCTCGCTGGTTTCCTCTTCATCCCCTCCATCACTCTCAGCATTGTAATCCTCCTTCTCTCGGCCCCTGGCGGGTGTTCCTTGGTTCCGAGGAGCCTTGCCGGGGCGATTTGCTTCACCACCCCGGCCCTTCCCGCCAGTACCATTCTGACCTTTTTCCTTATCACGCTTCTCATACTCAGCCCTCTGCTTCTTGACGAGCTGCTCAACCTGGTGACACTCTTGTAGATCGTGGCCCTTGGTCCGATGAATCTTGCAATACGGCCCATTGCCTTTCCTAGCCTTCTCGGCAGCTGCAGCCTCCCGGCAGTCAGTGCACGCGGCAACTTCCTTGCCGGAGGCTTCGGTCTTAGCCTTCTTGCCGGTACTAGGCGTGCCCGATCCCTCAACGGTCATCACTGCCTTATCCTTGCGCTTCTTGTTGCGCTTCTTGTTCTTCTTCTTCTGACTGGTGGACTCGTCATCATCCTCTGAGTTGATGTCGACACAATCTTCCTCTCCAGGGAGTTTCCTCCCTTCCTCCACCCGAGCACATTTGTCCACCAAGGTGTAAAGCTCCTTCACAGTCTTGGGAAGCCAAACATTCATCTTGGAACGCATTATGCGGTTGCGCACGTTGGATTGGAAAGCGGCTATCATAGCTGCCGGGTGGATACCTGGGATATTTCTGTGTACTCGGCTGAATCTCTGCAAGTACTTTCATAGAGTCTCTCCTTCTTTCTGCTGGAGAAGCTGCAAATCGCTGGGCCGCCCTGGTTCTTGATGGCCACCCGTGAAGGCGCCAATGAACTCATGGCACAGGTCAGCCCAGGTCGAAATGGAGTTCTCCGGCAGGTGCATCAGCCAAGACCTCACATTTGACTTGAGTGCCAAAGGGAAGTAATTGGCGAATACCTTCTCATCTCTTCCCCCGGCAGCTTGAACAGTGATGGTGTAGATGCTCAAGAACTCTGCCGGGTTCAGCCTCCCATCGTACTTCTCTGGAATCTCTGGCTTGAACGTGCGAGCGGATGGCCAACGGACTTGCCGCAGCTCACGGGTGAAAGCAGGGCACCCAACCTCGAAAGGCGAGCACCCGCCATCTCTGAGTGCGGGTTCGTCGATGTCGAGGCCATCGCACCCATTGGACCGGCGGTGGTTGTCGCGGCGTCGCTCGACGATGACACGCGCGCCTTCCCTCCGCCCGTCCTCCGGGGCTCGTCGTTGGCCTGGATGCGCTCGAGGGTCAGAAGAGGCCATCGAGACGTCGTCTGGTTCTTGGTTTCGCGGCTCCCGCGCTAGCTGCCGTGGTGGGGATTGCACCATGGCGGTGGCCCCTTCCGTATGGCCAGCAGCACGGGCCGTCGTCGCTGCTTGGGCAGGCCGTGGCGGGACATCTCGCTGTGATCCTCCCGCCTCGGCGAAGCCAATCAGGCTTTGGATGGTGGCTCGCCACTCATCCATCTGATCGACTGCCAGCGGGAATCTCAACAGTAAGTGAGCCCGCGCCATGGCCTCTGAGGCAGTGCTCGGCATAGGTGATGATGATGTAGATTGCGGTGTCGCTCGGCTCCTGACGGTGCTGGTAGCGACCGCGCTACGCCCTCGTTGTTGCGAACCAGCCGTTTGGATGGCATGGTGACGTGGTGGGGGCGCTTGAAGGCCAGCGGCTCCGTTGGGCATAGCAACTGGGTCAGCTCGTTCCGGAGGCGGCACACACCCTGCGGGCGCGCCCGTGGCGGGGGCGGCCGGAGTGTTGAGATTCTCCCCAGAACGAGCGCCACCACTGCGACTGTGCCCTTGGCAAGGAGAGGAGGCGCAGGCGGAAAAAGCCCTCCACTCGTACCTAATGGAGCATGGCCACCGGGATGTTGCTGATGCTGTCCTTCCCCGGTGCCTCCCGTTCCTGCTTCGACCGTGGGGGAGGTGGTGACAACACCGCCTGTGCCGACCACATCCCCTGCAGCGTCCACATCCTCGCACGTTCCCGCATTCCCCGCGAAGTCGGCGGTCACGGGCGGTGGAGCCTTCGAGGTGGACGGGTGATTTGCGGCTCCGGACTTCTTCTTGGGCGCCATAGTTGATGACGCCGTCAATGACGAGAATGGCGATGAAGATGATGCACTATTGACGCTCTCGGGCTCACGCAAGTGATCCCCCTACCTGGCACGCCAAAGATGTCGTGGGAAACCATGGCCACCTATGGGGCCATGAGCCCCTTTTGGTTCGGCGGGGGGATGGGCACGTTGCACAAAGAGGGGAGAAGAGTCACACAGCACGGCAGAGATCACATGGGCAGTTTTTACCCAGGTTCGGGCTGCCGTGAGGCGTAAAACCCTACTCCTACTTTGGTGGATTGATGGTGGGAAAATGGTGGAGGAACGCAGCCCTCTTGCCCGGCAAGGTCACCTTAGGGCGAGAGCAGCTACGAGTGTATGAGTGTGCAAGGGTCCGGATCAGCCAACCCCTTCTACGGTTGCCATGGGCCTCCTTTTATAGATCAAGGGGTCACCACAGTGGCAAATCAGTCATTATGTACTAATTAGATAGCAAACAGTGCTATCATACCTAACTCTGCAGGCTGACAGAGCGCATTAAATGCACCGCTCAACGTCACATCTCAGCTTGCCCGGCAGGCCTTGCCGGGCTGTTTTGCTAGCTTCGCGCCTACTTGCTTGACACGTCTCAGGACGGGTGTCGCCTGGGGGTATTTTCTGTAGGAAGCGGCTGCCATGTGGCAAATAGCAGCCAATTAGTCACTTTGGAGCTTGACACTGCACTGATCGACGACGTGCGTCGTGATGAGGTGGTGCGTTGGAGTGGTTTGCCTTCGTAAGCCCCGGCAGGCCTGCCGGGACGATCTTGAGACTCGCTCCCGGGTGTAACTCCATCCCCGTCAGGCTCGCCCGCTCGGCAGAGGAGGTTCTTCCCTTAGCGATATCTTGCTTCTCTGGCTCATCTTGGTCTTCTTGATCTACACTTTGGTCCTTCAAAGAACAGGTCTCTCATGCCTTGATTTGATCTTGAGTTTGTAATCTTGTCCTTGGGCCTGTGCACAGTCTGGGCAACGGACTCAGGGTTTGTTGCACCGACAACAACTTATATATAAAAAATTCATTTTAGGACTGGACATCCCTATTACCTTCCACACTCTTGTGCAATGACAAGTGAATAAACACTCATCTTGAGAATAACATACCTAGCATGGAAAATATTGGCCAACCCCTGCCGCTTCATGAGCGGTACGGGCACACAATAAGGAAATTGATTTAGAAAATTAGAGTTGGGCGCATACAAATTTACTTGGAACGACATGGAAATACCGCATATAGGTAGGTATGGTGGACTCATTTGGCACAACTTTGGGTTTAGGAGTTGGATGCACAAGCCGCATTCCCGCTTAGTACAAATGAAGGCTAGCAAATAGATTGAGAAGCAACCAACCAAAAAACAAAAACGATCATAAACGAGCATTAAACATAACTAACATTGAATAATGCACCACAAGTAGGATGTAACTTCGTTGCATAACTATTGAATTTCGTGCTTGCATAGGGAATCTCAAACCTTAACACCAATATTCTTAGTAAAGCATAATTACTCACCAACATGACTCACATATCACTATCTCCATATCGCAAAACTATTGCAAGGAGTCAAGTTTATAATATGCAATGATCTTCATGAAAGTTTTTATTATATCCCTCTTGGATATCTATCACTTTGGGACCAAATTCACATCTAGTGCAAATTATTATTACTATTCTTAACTCTCAAAAAGATTTAAGTGAAGCATGAGAGCATAAAAATTTCTTCAAAATTTACTAACTCTCAAAATAATATAAGTGAAGAATGAGAGTAAATTTCTTTAAAATTTACTAACTCTCAAAATAATATAAGTGAAGCATGAGAGTAAATTTCTTTAAAATATAACCACCGCCATGCCCAAACAGATATAAGTGAAGTACTAGAGCAACTGCCTAGCTTAAAAAAAGTAAGTGAAGCACATAGAGTATTCTATTAAATCATGATATGTGTGTGGCTCTCTCAAACAAGTGTGTTCAGCAAGGCTGATTGTAAAAACTAAATAGCAAAACACGTAATAACTCATATAATATAAGACGCTCCAAGCAAAACTCATGATATGTGACAAATAAAAATATAGCTCCAAGTAAAATTACCGATGGTCGTTAGAAGAAAGAGGGGATGCCTTCCGGGGCATCCCCAAGCTTAGTTGCTTGCGAGCCCTTGAATATTACCTTGTGGTGCCATGGGAATCCCCAAGCTTAGGGTCTTGCCACTCCTTGTACCTTCATCCATCGTGATCTCACGCATAACTTGAAAACTTCAATCACACAAAACTTAACAAAACCTTCGTGAGACCCGTTAGTATAATAAAGCAAATCACCACTTTAAGTACTGTTGCAAACCAATTCATATTTTGTTAGTGCATTATACCTAATGTATTCTAACTATACCATGGCTTATATGCCCACCTGATACAATCCATAGATTCATCAAAATAAGCACACAATGCACAGAAACAGAATATGTCAAAAACAAAACAATCTGTAGTAATCTGAACTTTGACCATACTTATGTAACTCCAAAAATTCTGAAAAATTAGGACAACATGGAAAATTTGTATATCAATTTTTTGTAAAAAAATCAGAGCAAAAGCATGTTTCTGTGAATTTACAAAATTCATGAAATGGGCGCAAAAGTTTCTGTTTTTCAACAGAATCAAGTCAACTATCACCCAAACCATCCTAAAGGCTTTACTTGGCACAAACACTAATTAAAATACTAAAACACAATCATAAGAGTAGCATAATTGTATATTTATTAAAAACAGACAGGAAAACAAAAATATAAATCACATTCTGTTATCACAATCAATGATGGCAATAGTTCTTTGTTCTGGCATGATACTTGGAGCTTGGGTGGATGTCATATGCCTATCAAGGAGAGATTCCCAAGACTTTTCTCTTTTACACTTGATGATAAAATTTCAGTCAGGGATTTTATTGAAGATTTTGACATTGCCACATATTTTCAACTACCTCTATCTCATGAAGCAATGGATGAGCTGGTATCTCTTAACACTGCCTTACATGGATTGCAGAGAAATCCTCATGAACCTGATTCCGGGTCATGGACACCTGGTAAAGGTTCTTACACTGCCAAAAGTTATTACACAATGGCACATGCACATCTACCAGATGATGATCCCTGTAAATGGATTTGGAAGAGCAAGTGCACTATGAAAATTAAGGTTTTTGCATGGTTGATGTTGAATGATAGGCTCAACACGAGAGACATGCTTCATAGAAGGCATTGAAGGTTTGAGGAGGATGACAATTTATGTCGCATGTGTGTGGCTCAGTTGCATGAAGATAGATATCATCTCTTTGTCAAGTGCACTTTTAGTAACAGAGTCTAGAACTATCTACAGATCAAATGGTATGCAGGGTTATATCCTAGAGAATGTATTTTGGCTGCTAAGAGGAGTTTTCAGCACCCCTTTTTCTTTGAGGTAGTTTACCTCGCTGCATGGAGCATCTGGACTACGAGAAATGATAAAAATTTCAGGCACATCAGACCAACTTTTGGTGGATGGAAGGCCAAGTTCATCCATGACATCACCCTGCACTCCCATAGGATGAAGGATTCAATCAAACCTCTGCTCCTTCAATGGATCAATGCTCTGCCATGACCCAAGTGACATGGCTCATTCTTGTACATTTGTATATATATTGTTGTATTATGATAGTGTCGGAGTAAATGACCACGGGTAGCCCCATCAGCTCCCTTTGGTATTGAAGACATCGGGGCAGGCTGCGCCCCTCAAACATCAAGGACAAAGGGCCGCCTTCTTCAGGCCGGCTGGTCCAAGCAGCCGGTTGCCAGGAGGCGGCGGAGTCCACAAGACGGCCATGAAGTGGGCCGACTTCTAGCAGGCGGCCTCCTGGAAAGCCGAGTCCTAGCAGGCGGCCCCTCGCGCCCTCAAAGTTAGCGCCGACATAAACATGATGAGACAGGGCATGGCTACAGTACAGGCCTGCCACCCCCGAATCCAGGGCAGAACGTGGCCAAAGTACAGCGTACCAAGCAGGCATCCTGCGCCCAACGGAGCACTATTGCCATGCCGCTCATGTCATCACCCATGGCAGAGGAAGCCATGCTCCCGCGAGGGGCGGCTAGTACGGCCCGCAGGCGGTGGGCCCTACCTATCCGTGACAAGCCAGAAGGCGGCGAGCCCAGACCAGTCGGCTCAGTGGGAGGTCGGCTCCTAGCAGGCGGCCCTCCTCCTCCCTTGAAGTATGTGCGCCATTAACCAGATACGACGGGGTATGGCTACAGTGAGCCCCCGCCAGGTGGCGAGACTGTATCCACGCTCCCCCTGACAAGGCCTTTGTCATCAGGGGCAATGCTACAGCATAAAGCAGTCAATGCGGCCCGTAGACGGCGGGACCCACCTGTCGGCTGAGATCGCGGCAGTCGGCGGACCCACCAGGCGGCGGGCCCCGGCGGTCGGCGGAGAAGCCGGCGACCAGTGACGCTGACTGCCGGGCCCCGCATCTGGCCAGATTACCATTGTACCCCTGGGGGGTAGGCTTATATAAACCCCCCAGGTCACCCCATGCAAGGGGTTGGCACTTTGGCAGATGCCTCGTCGAGCACCACACAGACACACGCAGAGAGAGTGGAGTAGAGCTAGCCTTGCCCTTCTTCCTCCTTTAGCCAAACAGCTCAAGGAGCAAGCTTGTAGCTACCTGTTGAGGTAGTGATCATGCGGAGACCCCGCAGAGCAGGACTAGACGTGTTATCTCCTAGGAGAGCCCCGAACCTGGGTAAGATTCGCAAGCGTACGCGGTCTCGCTCACTCCCGCTTCTAGAGCCCGGCGATGTACTTTTGTCCCCATCCACGATAAGCCACCCCTTGGCATATGTCGCACGATATCCCCGACATTTGACGCCCACCGTGGGGCTAGGTGCACCATCGTCCGGAAACATGTTCTGGACGGGAACCCTCTTCCTCCCTGGCGAGCGCAGCCAGCCCGGCACGCCCGACGGCGTTTGCGCCGACACGCTGCACGGCATGGAGGTTGTTTGCACCGCAAGCAGCCTCGCTGATCTCATCGGCGGGATCCGCCTCTTCGACGAGCCCGCACTCGACGCGGGCGCAACTAGCTCCGAGAGCTTCCTCGTCGATCTCCTCGACAAGCTTCACATCGCCGACGAGCCGGTCTCCGACCCGGAGTCCGTTGGCTCCACCGACCTACTCGTCGACATGGTCATTGACGCCGACGTCGCGCTTCCTGATGCCTTCCCCAGTGACGTGGTGATCTTCGACGACCCACTTCCCGCTGCAGACAGTAGTGCCAGCACCAGCACCGTCACTGAGGTGCTGGTCATCAGCCATGACGGAACCTCCGACCAGGCCGGCCGGGACCCGTTGTAGGTGGCAATGCGGGACCTGTCCGCTCCCGTAGCGCCCGGTGCGAGCGGTGAAACGCTGGAAGCATGCCGTATCGCACTTCTCGACAGGGCCAACAAGTTGGCGGCCATGAGATGCCTCATCGAGGCTTACCACCACGAGATCGACCGCGCCGTCTGCGGCACACCGGCTGCTGGCGAACCCAGCCACGTGGGCACGGTCCGGCAGCGCGGCGCCACCATCACCAGCATGTTGGGGGCCGACCGCCCGGTCTACGCCACGCCCATGGAGAACTTGCGCGCCGCCCAGGCAGCGGCAGACGAGCTGGACCGCCTGGAGGGCTACGAGCATCGCTGCATGACGGAGCGCGTCCAGCAGCTCATCAACGCGGCCGCCGTGTAGCAAGAAGCTGGCCGCCGCATGGTGGAACCCGGCCTACAGGCTGGGAACCTTCCCCCTCACCGAGAGCACAGCGCGACCTCCCGGACACTGACAGCCGGCGCCCGCGACCGAGGAGACCCAGAGCCAGTTGCTAGCCGCAACCGCACCCGCATCTCCATCGAGCGCGACCAAGATGGCCGCCCACGAGCAGTAGAACGGCGGGACGGTCGTCAGCCCCCTCCCCTGCGCTGGGAGAGGTGCGCCTCTCCGCCGCCTATTGAACATCCGACTCTCGGGCGCCGGCTGGGCCCCCGTGAAGGAGTCGGAGAGAACGACGCCCGCAACCGGATCGACCGCTTGGCTCGGTCCCTGGCGTTGGAAGAAGAAGATGCAATCGGCCCGCCTTGTTTCGGCCCCCGCATTCGCGACGGGCCCTTCCCCAAAGGGTTCTCGCTCCCTCGGGACACTCCTAAGTACAACGGCTCTGTGAAGCTGGAAGATTGGCTGGTCGACTACTCCACTGCCGTCAACATAGCGAACGGCAACAAGCGTGTCGCCATGAAGTATGTTCCGCTCATGCTCCAGGGCACAGCCCAGACATGGCTGAACAGCCTCAAGCCCTACAGCGTCAACAGCTGGCTAGACTTCACCGAAGTTTTCATCCACAACTTCACCAGCACCTACAAGCGGCCGCCCACGCCTCACCAGCTCTCCCTGTGCATCCAAGGCCCGATCGAGTCTACCCGCGAATACTTAACGCGGTGGGCCGAGCTGCGTAACTCTTGCGAAGGGGTTCATGAGGTGCAGGCCATTGAATTCTTCACTACCGGGTGTCGAGAGGGCACCCTACTCACGCACCGGCTCCTCTGCGACAAGCCGGCCACGCTCGACGAGCTGCTGATCATAGCGGACAAGTACGCCACTGCCGACTCCTCCATGAAGTCGGAACTCCGAGTGGATGCGTCAGGAAAGATGCTCCCTCCGGCCCCTCAGACACCGGCTGGTGATTCCAGTCGGTGCCAGCAGTCAAACAACAATAAGCGCAAGGCCACGCAGCTAGCTACTACCAGCCGGCAGGTGGCGATGGTCGAAGACCAGCAGCCAGAGGAGCAGCCCGGCCCCAAACGCCAGAAGGGCGGCAAGCCTGCCCGGTTGTCCGCCCTCTCGTTTGAGCAAACCCTCGACGCTCCCTGCAAGTTCCACAACGGTGCGAAGCCATCCAACCACACCACCCGGTAGTGCCACTGGCTCACCCGCATTGCCAGAGGCGAAGGACTGCCTCCGCCGCCTGCTGGCCCGCCGCCTCCGCCTCCCCAGCAGCCGGTGGTCCGACCAGTCGGCGCGATCCAAGATGAGTTTCCTGAAGAGCATGGAGCTTACGTCGTCTTCACCAGCGTGACTGATGACAGGCACAGCCGGCATCAACAGCACCGAGAAGTGAATACTGTCGTCTCTGAAGCCCCAAAGTTCATGCATTGGTCGAAGAAGCCGATCAGTTGGAGCCGAGCTGACCACCCGGAGGTGATGCCTTCTCCGGGTTCCTATGCCCTGGTGTTGGCTGCCACCTTTGCAACAAAGAGGCGAGTTGCTCGTTTCTCCCGAATTTTGATAGACGGCAGTAGTAGCATCAATATCCTCTACCGCGACACCATGGAGAGGTTGTGCATCAAAGAGAAACAGCTCCAGCCCAGCCGAACTGTCTTCCATGGCATTGTGCCTGGCCTATCCTGCTCACCAATCGGCAAGATCAAGATAGATGTCCTCTTCGGAGACAAGAATCACTTGCGTCGAGAGCCAATCTGGTTCGAGGTGGCTGACCTTGAGAGCCCCTACCACGCGTTGCTTGGACGGCCTGCTCTGGCCAAGTTCATGGCGGTCCCCCACTACGCCTACCTCAAGATGAAGATGCCAGGCACCAAGGGCATTATCACCGTAGCCGGCGACTACCAGAAGTCTGCCGCCTGTGCCACTGCCAACAGTCGGCTGGCCGAGTCCCTTGTGATTGCTGCCGAGAAACGGCTCCTTGACCGGGTTGTGGCCATGGCCGGCGAGCAGTCGGACCTGTTGCCAGATCCCAAGGGGTCAAAAGCTCAGGGCTCTTTCCAACAGGCCAAAGAAACCAAGAAGATACCCTTGGACCCGGAGCACCCGGAGAGGTTCGCTGTCATAGGAGCTCGCCTCGACAGCAAATAGGAAAGCGAGCTCGTCGATTTCCTCCGTGAGAATCGGGACATCTTTGCGTGGTCTCCAAAGGACATGCCGGGTGTTCCGACGGATTTTGGCGAGCACAAGCTACATGTCAGAGCAGATGCAAAACCAGTTAGGCAACCCCTCTGCCGCCTGTCGGAGGAGAAGAGAGGAATTGTTGGTGAAGAGATAGCCCGGCTTCTAGCAGCCGGCTTCATTATGGAAGTATTCTTCCCAGAGTGGCTTGCCAACCCAGTCCTTGTACTGAAGAAGAACAACAAATGGCGCATATGTATTGACTACACCAGCCTCAACAAAGCTTGCCTGAAAGATCCGTTCGCCTTGCCTCGGATTGACCAAGTGATAGACTCCACAGCCGGATGCGAGCTGTTGAGTTTTTTGGATGCCTACTCGGGGTACCACCAGATCAAGTTAAGCCCGTCCGACCGCCTGAAGACCGCCATCATCACACCATTCGGAGCCTTCTGCTACCTGACCATGACGTTCGGCTTGAGAAACGCCGGCGCCACGTTTCAGCGTTGCATGCAGAAGTGCCTCCTCAAGCAACTCGGCAGAAATGCCCATGTTTATGTGGACGATATTGTTGTGAAGACGGAGAAACGCGGTACCCTCCTGGAAGATCTCAAGAAAACCTTTGATAACCTGTGCCATTTTCAAATCAAGCTCAACCCAGAAAAGTGTGCCTTTGGAGTACCAGCCGGCCAGCTCCTTGGCTTCCTTGTCTCAGAGCGCGGCATAGAGTGCAACCCTGTCAAGATCAAGGCCATCAAGAGGATGGAGAGGCCCACCCAACTGCGAGACATTCAGAAGTTCACCGGCTGCTTGGCATCCATCAACCGCTTCATCAGTCGGCTAGGCGAGAAGCCTCTTCCACTATACCATTTGATGAAGAAAACCACTCAATTCGAGTGGAACGACAAGGCAGACGAGGCTTTCCTCCAACTCAAGAAGATGTTGACCATGCCACCCGTCCTGGCCGCTCCGGCTGCCAAGGAGCCCATGCTTCTCTACATCGCCGCCACCAGCCGGGTGGTCAGTACAGTTATGGTGGTAGAGCGCCAAGAGGACGGCAAGGCACATCCAGTCCAGAGGCCCGTCTACTACTTGAGTGAGGTGCTGTTAGCTTCCAAGCAGAACTACCCCCACTACCAAAAGTTATGCTATGGCGTGCATTTTTTGCCAAGAAGCTCAAGCCATACTTTCAAGAGCATCCCATCACGGTCGTCTGCACCGCCCCGCTTGCAGAGATCATATGCAGCAGAGACGCATCGGGCCGAGTGGCCAAGTGGGCCATCGAGCTGGCCCCCTACACCATCTTCTACCAGCCTCGCGCCGCCATCAAGTCCCAAGCACTGGCCGACTTCCTCGTCGACTGGGCCGAGACCCAGTACCTGCCGCCAGCTCCAGACTCCACTCATTGGCGGATGCACTTTGATGGCTCGAAGATGCGCACCGGTTTGGGAGCCGGCGTCATCCTCGCCTCTCCCAAAGGCGACAAGCTCAGATACACGCTGCAAATCCACTTTGCCGCCTCCAACAACGTGGCCGAGTACGAGGTGCTAGTACACGGACTCCGGCTGGCCAAGGAGATTGGCAACCGCCGGATTCTGTGCTACGGCGATTCGGACTTGGTGGTCCAACAGTCGTCTGGCGACTGGGATGCCAAGGATGCAAATATGGTGAGCTACCGCTTCCTCGTCCAGCAGATCAGCGGATATTTTGATGGGTGCGAGTTCCTTCACGTGCCACGGGCCGACAACGAGCAAGCAGATGCCCTGGCACGGATCGGCTCCACCAGGCAAGCCATACCAGCCGGCGTGTCCCTTTAGTGCCTCCGCAAGCCGTCTATCAAGCCTTCCCCGGAATCAGAATCCATCTTCGTGCTGGCTGCTCCTGAAGCAGTCGGATCCGACTCAGGGGCTGCAGCAGCCGGCCCGGGGACTTCGGCAAGCGGCACGGGGACTGCAGCAGTCGCACCCGGCCCGGGGACTTCGCAACCCAGCCCGGGGGCTGCAGCAGCCGGCCCGGGAGTTCGGCAGGCAGCACGGGGACTGCAGTAGTCGCACCTGGCCCGGGGACTTCGCAACCCAGCCCGGGGGCTGCGGCAGCTGGCCCGAGGACTTCACCAAGCGGCTCGGGGACTGCGGCAGTTGCACCCGGCCCAGGGACTCTACAACCCGGCCTGGGGGCTACAGCGGCCGTCCCGGGGACTTCAACAACGCAGCAAGATGCGGCTGACTCCACCCCGCCACCTCCCAACCCAACCGCCCTAGTTTCAGTGGTCGTAATGACAGTGGATGAAGTCAAAGCACCATCATGGGCGCAAACCATCCTCAACTTTCTGGTAAGCGGAGAGCTGCCAGTTGATGAGATCTCGGCCCGGCAGGTGCAACGCCGGGCAGGAGCTTACACGATAGTCAACAGAGAGCTTGTCAGGCGCAGCGTGACCGACATTTTCCAACGCTGCGTCGAACCAGAGAAAGGCAAGGCAATCCTCAGAGACATACACCAAGGTGAGTTCGGCCACCACGCGGCCACCAGATCCCTTGTCGCCAAAGCTTTCCGCCATGGTTTCTTCTGGCCGACTGCTTTGGAGGACGCCAAGGATATGGTCAAGAAATGCAAGGGGTGCCAAAAATTCAGCTCCAAGCAACATCTGCCGGCTTCTGCACTCAAGACCATCCCCCTTACCTTGCCCTTTGCCGTCTGGGGGTTGGACATGGTGGGCCCATTCAAGACAGCACGCGGTGGCATGACCCATCTGCTTGTCGCCGTGGACAAATTCACCAAGTGGATTGAAGCAAAACCAATCAAGAAACTAAATGGTCCGACTGCTGTGACCTTCATTGCAGATATCACCGTCCGGTACGGTGTGCCACACAGCATCATCATCGACAATGGCACTAACTTTGGCAAAGGCGCCTTGGCCCGTTTCTTCGCGACGCAGGGAATCCGACTGGACTTAGCGTCCGTTGCCCATCCGCAGTCAAACGGCCAAGTAGAACGAGCAAATGGCCTCATCTTATCCGGCATCAAACCCCGACTGGTTGAGCCACTGGAGTTCTCGGCCGGCTGCTGGATCGACGAGTTGCCGGCCGTCCTCTTGAGCCTCCGCACCACTCCGAACAGATCAACCGGTTTCACTCCCTTCTTCCTCGTGTACGAGGCCGAGGCCGTCATCCCAACTGACATTGAATTCGACTCGCCTCGCGTCAACATGTACACGGAGGCGGAGGCGAAGGAAGCACGAGAGGACGGCATCGATCTGCTTGAAGAAGGCCGGCTGTTAGCACTCAGCCGGTCCGCCATCTACCAGCAGAGCCTGCGCCGCTACTACGGTCGAAAGGTCAAGCCACGATCCTTCCAAGAGGGAGACCTTGTGCTCCAGCTGATCTAGCGAACAGCCGGCCAGCACAAGCTCTCGGCACCTTGGGAAGGCCCCTTCATCATCAGCAAAGCCTTGGGCAACGGCTCCTATTACCTCATCGACGCGCAGAAGCCCAGGGCACGCAAAAGGGACGATTCCGGCAAGGAAACAGAGCTCCCATGGAACGCAAATCTCCTTCGAAGATTTTACAGTTAAATACAGTATGTACCACGCTACCTTTTGTACTAAGGGCAAAGGCACCGGGTCCCTCGAGGAGCACTCGGGGGCTACCTTTCTTATCTATATGATAAGTTTCATGCCTGTGAGTATGTTATTTCATTCCTCCGCCCGGCACCCGGTCCGACCAGTCGGCCCGGGGGCTTGCCGCCTTGTACTATGTTGGCTCTACCTGCAGTCGGACAAGTAGTGTGCAGGCATCTAAGCCCACCCTTGCCATAAGCCGCAGCTTGCAGAGCGACTGTCTGGCAGGCAAGAGTCAAAGGCAGGAAATGGTGCTCACATGAAAAATGGCTAAGGACGAAAGCACCCACATAGGCCAAGTCGGCTCCTCGCCTAGCCGTCCGGTTGCTGAGCAGCCGGCCGGCCAGCTTCTCACTTAAATTGCTACATTCTAAGCGGCCAAAGTACTTGTCTTCCCAAAATGGCCAAGTACTTGACCCGGCCAGCAGACCGAAGAATGGCTGTCTGGCCGGCAAGGCGGCAGCCAAGGGAAAGCGGCAAAGGAAAAAGCCAAAAGAACAGAAAGCAAGACAAGTCCGAGCTCGGCGAAGCACATCTTGTGCGAGAATTAAATCACATAGCAAGAGGCCCTCGGCCAGCATTCAACAAAGTTTGAATACACCCCCAGCGGGTGGAACTGCGCGAATTTAACAAAGTTTGTTCTAAAGATTACCAAAGCAGGAAAAGATAAAATAAGTTGGCAGCCTAGGCCAAAGGAGCAACAGGCGAGTCTGGCAGGTTGGTGGAGTCGGCGGCGCCAGCTGGTGGAGTGGCCGTCTGGCGAGTCTTGGCTTGGTCGCCTTCAGCAGTAGTCGGTGCACTCGCACGCGGCTCGTTGCTCGAGGCCCGATCAAGCTGAGGCTGGGCGTCCGCTCCGCCCTCCGGTGCGTCGCCTTCACCATCCTCATCTTCCTCGTCCTCGCCTTCATCGCTTGAGGCGATTTCTTCCGCCGAGTCTTCGCCGTCATCCGGGTTCAGCCCAAACCAGTCCATCGGCACCTCGGCACCCTCCTCGTCCAGCTCAGGGAAGAAGATGCTGGTGTCGGTGTACTCGGCGATCGCCACCACACGATGGGTGAGCGAAGGCCCCGCTGCCACCAACTCTTCCATGGCCTCTTGCCGGAACGTGGCCAACTGGGCTAGGTTCAGCTCAGGATACCACGCCTTGACGAACTCCAAGGCTCTTCGGGCGCCTGCCCGAGTGGAGGAGCCCCTCCAAGCCTCGAAGCGACCGATTGCCGCCTCCAACCAGTCGGCGGTCCGACTGGGGGTGCGTGGAGCTTGGCCGCCTGGCCAGAGGGCGGAAACCAGCTGAGACCCGGCACGCTGAAGGCGGCGGAGCAGACGGTGAATCGGCTGCAAACGCGTCCTGACGGCCAGGAGCTGCTCGTTCATGTTCCGAGGCGCGTCGGGCGGGATCTCCACTCCTTCCCTCCTACGCTGGTCGCGCCGCGCCTCGATGGTCTAGCTGACGGCGACGGCGTGGCCAGGAAAGAAGTCTACGCAAAAGAAAAACAAAGATCAGAAGCCGACTCCCGACGTAGTCGGCAGCTATTCCAAAGAAAGAAATTTACCGTCGATCATGTCCTCAATCTCGCCGTAGCCAGTGGCAAGGATCGCCTCTTCTCGGCCCACTTTGAGCATTCGATCTCAAACTCGGCCTGAAGGGCGCCTTCCGCCTCCTTGAGCTTCTGGAGCTCCGCCTTGTGCTGGTCCGCCAACTTCTTGGCCAGACGGTCGCGCTCCAGGGCCGCCTTACGGCGCTCCTCCTCCTTGACGCGCAGCTCGGTCTGGACTTCGCCCAGATGCTGCAGCAGTGTGGCGTTGGCTCCTGCAAAAATGAGAAAGAGAGGACAATCAACAAAGATGACCAAAAAAGAAAAGTGGTTGCCAGAAGATCCGGCCCGACTGCTCAGCAGTCGGCCTGAATCTCGGGGGCTACACCCAGCGGGTGCGCTGACGCGCCCCCGCGAGGAAGTAGACAGAATGCTTACGCCGGCTTTCGGTGAGGTCGGCGGTCCGCTTAGCCAACTCCTGGACCTGGGAGTTGAAGGTGGCTGCGCGGATGTTGTGGTAGTCCTGCAACGAAGACAAAAGAAGAGAAAACAAGTTAGCACTCGGAACCTACCTTAAAGTTCCGAGCCGCCTGCTCAGCAGCCGGCCTGGAACTCGGGGGCTACACCCAGTGGGTGCGCTGGCGCGCCCCCATGGAAGACTGCAAGAATCAAAAAATGAAGCAAAGAAGCATATCCGAACGGCCGTCCGCGTCGCCAAGAACGCCTTCGTACACTGCTAGAGGGCGGCGCCTTGGGCCTGGAGCTGGGCCTGAACGTCCTGCGCGGCCTTGTTCAGCACGCCCGTCCCACTCCCAGGCGTCCATTCTGGTGGGGCGGCACTGGTGGCCTCTGCGTTTGGGGCCAACGAGCTCGCGGCCCCGATCTCCTGCGACCGCGGCGCCGAGGCCGCCTTCGCCGCACGCCGGCGCACTGAAGGGCGCACCACAGGAGTCACCCCCACCACCAACTCGCCACTGACCGGCGGTGCCGGTGGCACGTCAGGCCGATTGCCTCAGGCCCCGGCAGTCGGCGCTTGCGGGGGCACCTCCGCCTCTGAGACGATGGCGTCGCCTCCTCTCCTCTCCATGACCGGCTGGTCATCGCCGGCTCCTCCAGTCGGCACCAGGATCTCTGGCGCTGGCGGCGCCGCACGCAACGGAATGACAAGTTGTGGGGTCCGGCCGCGCGCGGTTTCTTCCGCTTGCGCCCTAGCGGCCGCGTCCGCCTGAGCCTTGGCGGCGGCGTCCGCCCGGATCTTGGCTACAGCGTCCGCTTGAGCCTTGGCCGCCGCATCCAAAATTCCGACCACGCTGCCTTGGCCGCCTCCGCCTCCTGCCTTTCCGCCTCCTCCCGCTCCTCGCGCGCCTCCCGCGCGTTCCTCTCTGTCGCCGCCCGAAGGTCGGCGAGCGGGTCCACGCGGTGGGTATTGGTGGAGCCTTCCGCCTCCCTGATCATGGAAGCAGCGGCAGACCGCTCAAGAGTGAGTGGGGCCCTGATTCAAGCAAGACAAGAGAAAACTCAGAAAAAGATTGCAAGGAACAAGAAAGGAAAACACAACCAAGCACTTACGCGGACACCATCGCGGGCTGCTTTGGGGCCCTCTGGAACTGGGCCACTCTTGTGGTGGCCTCTTGCCGCCTGGTCACGGCGGCCGCGTTCTTGGACTTCTTCGGCTGGCTGCCGAACAACAACGAGCCGGCTCGGCGCTTTTGTGGGCCGCCTGGTGCGGTCGGCGCGGCTGAGGAGCTCGCGCCCACCCTGTTGGTGCCGTGAGGGCGGCGCGGCTCGTTCTCCTCCTCATCGTCATCTGGCCAGTTCTCAAGGCCGCCTCCTCCCCCGGAGCCGCCTGCTCCACTGCCGCCACCTGTGGCGTCGTCCTCCTCCATGGCGGCCACCCCCAAGTCGGGGTCTTCCACGTCGCTCCTTGTTCAGTCCGGCATATACTGCTGACCTGGATCCAGAGCACCGATGACCGACTGGGCCGGGAGGACCTGCACCATGGCCGACTGGTCAGGCGGCAAAACAAGAACTCGGACCAGCAAAGAGAAAAGAATTACAAGACTCACCGAACCGCCGAACCGCCAGTCCGCCTCCGACAGCTTGCAGTTGGAGATATAGTTGACCAGCCGGACCACCTCCACGTCCGGCAGGTCCCGTGTGCACATCCGGCATGGGTCCCGGTGCCCGCTCATGCAGCTGATGATGTGAGGCCGAGCTTGGAGGGGGAGCACTCGGCGCGTCACGAAGGCAGCCAGCAAGTCCGTGCCCTTCAGGCCGTCCGACTCCGTCATCGCCTGAAGTCGGGCAAGGGCGGCAGAGGAGGTGGCCGACAGGGAACTCGGCTTGTACTGCCAGTTGGCGCGCGGCTCGGCTGGCGGGCTGGCTGCGTAGGCCGGCAAGTTGACATAGTCGCTTGTCGGGTGGATGTTCTTGACGTAGAAATAGGATTTCTGCCACAGCTTGGCCGACTGCAGCAGGGAGATGGGCGGGAAGCGGTTCCCGGTGCCCGAGCGCCGCACCGCCGCACAGGCTCCGCATTGAGCCGCCTGGCCCTTGGCGGCGGTGCCAAGTTTGAGGTAGAAGCACTCCCCCCAGAGTTCGAGGGTGGGGAGAGTGCCGAGGTACCCTTCGCACATGGTGACAAAGGCGGCCAGCAGCACCACCGTGTTTGGCATGAGGTGGTGCGGCTGGACTCAGTAGAAGTAAAGGAAGGAGCGGACGAAGCCGCTCGCTGGAAGGCCGAAGCCGCGAAGGAAATGGGACCGGAAGACGACGCTTTCATCGTCCTCCGGCGCCGGCGAGATTTCTGCTTCGGGGGGAACGCGCACCTGCACATTCACCTCCCGGGGCAGCCGCCGTGTTTGACGGAGGAAGGAGAGGTGATCATCATGGACGTTGGAGCCATCCCAGTCGCCGGCCCATGAGCATGCCATGGACGAAGGAGCTCGTCGCAGGCGCGGCGCGGTGGCGAGCGGGCGAGAATGCGGCGGAGCAAGGAAGCCGCAGTGAGAGGACGCTCGACGACGGTAGCCTGCGGCAGCACTTCGATGGGAGGAAAGGGCGCGGCGGTAGCGGAGAAGATGTAGAACGGCGAAGGGAGAGGAGGGCGCGCGTGCATCTGCCGCCCCCTCCTCCCCCTACTTATAGCCCCAGGCGGCGAAGCTGAGGGGGCGGGGGCGTGGGGGATCGTGGGATTAACTACGCCCACTCCCCCATGTTCCAACGATTGTGGCACCAGTAACGGCGCGTATTAACTGCCGCAGAAGCCCAACCATCCGCCTCGGCCGCAGCGGATCCGCGCGCGTGCCGAGGCACTGTAGTGGCGGGCCCTGGCCTGCGGCGCCGTCCCGCCACGCGCGTGGGCTGGCAGGCCGGCTTGACCTGATGACGCCACGTGGCCGACAGGCGTGGGCGGCAAGCCTGACGTCTGGCTAGCATGCCACCTGGTCCCCATCACGACGTTTCGAAATCACCAGGCGGCCTGCCTGGTCATGGCCGACACCTACTAGTCGGCACCTCGAAAGACGGACGAAGCAGAATACCAGGCGACCCGGAATATGAAGCTGCTGATGCTTCTCGCCCCTTCAGCCGCAGCGCCTCATCAGCTTCGGGGACTACTGTCAGAGTAAATGACCACGGGTAGCCCCATCAGCTCCCTTTGGTATTTCAAGACATCGGGGCAGGCTGCGCCCCTCAAACATCAAGGACAAAGGGCCGCCTTCTTGAGGCCGGCTGGTCCAAGCAGCCGGTTGCCAGGAGGCGGCGGAGTCCACAAGACGGCCATGAAGTGGGCCGACTCCTAGCAAGCGGCCTCCTGGGAAGCCGAGTCCTAGCAGGCGGCCCCTCGCGCCCTCAAAGTCAGCGCCGACATGAACATGATGAGACATGGCATGGCTACAGTACAGGCCTGCCACCCCCGAATCCAGGGCAGAACATGGCCATAGTACAACGTACCAAGCAGGCATCCTGCGCCCAACGCATGACTGTTGCCCTGCCGCTCATGACATCACCCATGGCAGAGGAAGCCATGCTCCCGCGATGGGCGGCCAGTACGGCCCGCAGGCGGCGGGCACTACCTGTCCGTGACAAGCCAGAAGGCGGCGAGCCCAGACCAGTCGGCTCAGTGGGAGGTCGGCTCCTAGCAGGCGGCCCTCCTCCTCCCTTGAAGTCTGTGCGCCAATAACCAGATACAACGGGGTATGGCTACAGTGAGCCCCCGCCAGGCGGCGGGACTGTATCCACGCTCCCCCTGACAAGGCCTTTGTCATCAGGGGCAATGCTACAGCATAAACAGTCAACGCGGCCCATAGACGGCGGGACCCACCTGTCGGCTGAGATCGCAGCAGTCGGCGGACCCACCAGGCGGTGGGCCCCGGCGGTCGGCGGAGAAGCCGGCGACCAGTGACGCTGACTGCCGGGCCCCGCATCTAGCCAGATTACCATTTTACCCCTGGGGGATAGGCTTATATAAACCCCCCAGGTCACCCCATGCAAGGGGTTGGCAGTTTGGCGGATGCCTCGTCGAGCACCACAGAGACACACACAGAGAGAGTGGAGTAGAGCTAGCCTTGCCCTTCTTCCTCCTCTAGCCAAACAGCTCAAGGAGCAAGCTTGTAGCTACCTGTTGAGGTAGTGATCATGCGGAGACCCCGCAGAGCAGGACTAGGGGTGTTATCTCCTAGGAGAGCCCCGAACCAGGGTAAGATTCGCAAGCGTACGCGGTCTCGCTCACTCCCGCTTCTAGAGCCCGGAGACGTACTTTTGTCCCCATCCACGATAAGCCACCCCTGTCATATGTTGCACGATAGATAGGTAGGACTTCTAAACACCTAGCTAGCTTTTACTTTATGTTTTCTTTTCTGTAAGACTTGGGGCCTTGTTTTAATAAAAGGCTGTGGGGCTTTTGCCTCAAGTGTTCAATCAAAAAATAAATATAAAAGATAACTTTTGGGTTGGCTCCCAACAAGTGCTATTGTTTTACGCCCCTAGCTAGGCATAATGCATAGATTCAAGTATTGCCATATTTGGTTTTTGCTCCATCGGTTTCCCTCATGATTGACTCATATGGTGGCTTAATTATAGTTCTAGGGAAGTGTCCCGTACCCTTTCTCAACGGAAACTTAAATTTAGTATTCCCTTCTTTCATATCAATCACGACACCTATAGTTCGTAAAAACGGTCTACCAAGTATTATGGGACAGGACGGATTGCAATCAATATCAAGTACAATAAAATCTATGGGCAAATAATTCATATTTGCAAGAATAAAAACTTCATTAATTCTTCCCAAAGGCTTTTTAATAGTAGAATCCACCAAGTGCAAATTAAGAGAACATTCCTCCAAATTGGTAAAACCTAGCACATCGCATAGAGATAAAGGAAGTGTGGAAACACTAGCACCCAAATCACATAGAGCATTGCACTCATAATTTTTGAACTTGACTTTAATGGTGGGTTCCCATTCATCATACAATTTTCTAGGAATTGAAATCTCTAATTCTAACTTTTCTTCTAAAGCTTTTAGCATTGCTTCTAGAATATGTTTAGCAAAAGCTTTATTTTGTTCATATGCATTGGGTTAATTTAGCTTGGATTGCAAAAAATAAATACAATCATTCAAAGAAAAACTATCATAATTAAAATCTTTGTAATCCAAAAGAGTGGGCACATCACTAGTTAAAATTTTTACCTCTCCAGACCCACTTTTATCAAAAATTTCAACAAGATTTTCACCCTCCGAATTATGAGGATGCCTTCTAGCTAAAGTTGACTCTTCTTCAGTCATGTTATCATCAATTTTAATATTACTAAACAAGGAATCAATAGAAGAGACACCAATCATTTTAACATCTTCATCGTTACTATGAAAAAAATAGGGCAGAATTGCTTTTTCTAAAAATTCCCTTTTAGCTCTTAGCATGGCAGTTCTCTTCTTACTCTCATCCATGGAGACATATAAAGCTTTAATTGATTCATTGATATCAATCTTGGTTGGCAAAATTTTAATCTTGATATTTTCTACATCATGTGAAATTCTATCAATGCTCCTAGACATATCATCAACCTTATTCATTTTTTCTTCTATCGTAGTGTTGAAAACTTTTGAGCATTAATAAATTCGTTGATATTATTCTCAAGATCAGAGGGCATCCTATTATTATGATAAGAATTACCATAGGAATTGCCATATTTATTAGAGGAATTTCTAGGAAATGACCTAGGATTAAAAATACCCCTGTAAGCATTATTATTAATTTGTTTCGCGAGACAAAATTCACATCTATGGGATCATTATTTTTCTCAATCAAAGTACACAAAAGGCACATCATTAAGATCAATAGGAGCATTTTTACTAGCAACCAGTTTCATAAGTGCATCAACTTTTTCACTCAAAGTACTAATTTCTTCAACAGAATTAACCTTTTTACTAGTAGGTGCTCTTTTGGTATGCCATTGTGAACAATTTCCCATGATATCATCAAGTAATTTAGTGGCTTGACCCAAAGTAATTTCCATAAAACTACCACCCGCGGCGGAGTCTAAAAGATTTCTAGAGACAAAATTCAATCCAACATAAATTTTTTGTATAATCATCCATAGATTTAAACCATGAGTAGAACAACATGTTCATGCTCAAGTTGCTTGAAATTCATGCTCAAGTTGCTTGAAATTCATAATTTGGTTTCTAAGGGAAAAAAATTCGCTGGAGGAAAATACTTAGTAATAAAAGCATATTTGCACTTATCCCAAGAAACAATACTATTACGTGGCAAAGATGAAAACCAAATTTTTGCATGATCCCACAAAGAGAACGGGAATAATTTCAATTTCACAATATCATTGTCTACATCTTTTTTCTTTTGCATATCACACAATTCTACGATAGTGTTTAGATGGGACGCGGCATCCTCATTAGGATTACTGGAAAATTACTCTTTCATAACAAGATTCAACAAAGTGCCATTAATATCATAACACTCCGCACTAGCGGCGGGAGGAGCGATAGGAGTACTAATAAAATCATTATTATTAGTATTAGAAAAATCACACAATTTGGTATTTTCTTGAGACATAGTGACTACGCAAACAAGATCACAAGAAAACAAAAGATAAAACAAGAAAAAGGCAAAGGGAAAATATTTTTGTATTTTTGTAAAAACTTTTTAGAAGTGGGGCATACAAAAACGAGAGGCAAATGGAAAATAAAGTAATTGCAAGGAGATGAGAGTTTATGTGTAGGTACTTGATAGATGTTGATGATGTCTCCCCGGCAACGGCGCCAATAATTGGCAAGTTGACGGGAGACTATCTTGACGTGATCCTCCCCGGCAACGGTGCTAGAAATTCTTCCTGCTACTTGTGAGCTGCGTTGGGATTTCCCCGAAGAGGAGGGGTTGATGCAGTATAGTAGAGATATGTATTTCCCTCAGTTATGAAACCAATGTTATCAATCCAAAAGGAGAACCAAGCAAGACTATGTAAACAGCACCTACACACAAACAACAAATACTTGCAACACAACGCGTCAAGGGGTTGTCAATCCCTCAATGGTCAAGAGAAAGGTTAAATTGTATTGGTTTTGATAAATAGATCTAACAAAAGCACATAATAAAATCAATAAAAGAAAATTACAGCAAGGTATTTTTGGTTTTAATTTCTGATAGAAAATTGTCCCGGGGGCCATAGTTTTCACTAGAGGCTTCTCTCGAGAAAATAGGATACGGTCGGCAAACAAATTACTATTGGGCAATTGATAGAAAAGCAAATAATTATGACGATATCCAAGGCAATGATCATGTAAATAGGCATCACGTCTAAGATTAGTAGATCGAAACGATTCTGCATCTACTACTATTACTCCACACATCGACCGCTATCCAGCATGCATCTAGTGTATTAAGTTCATGGAAAAACAGAGTAATGCATTAAGAAAGATGACATGATGTAGACAAGATAAACTCACGTATGAAATAAATCCCATCTTGTAACCCTTAATAGCAATGATACATGCGTGTCATGTCTCTTTCTGTCACTGAGATTGAGCACCGCAAGATCGAACCCATCACAGACCACCTCTTCCCATGGCAAGATAAATCAATCTAGTTAGCCAAATCAAACCAATAAATCAAAGAAGAAAGACGAGGCTATGACAATCATGCATAAAGTAGTTCAGAGAAAAATCAAATAATATTCATGGATAGATCTGATAATAAACTGACAATTCATCGGATCACAACAAACACACTGCAAAAAAGAGTTACATCTAATAGATCTCCAAGAACATCATGGAGAACATTGTATTGAAGATCAAAAAGAGAGAAGAAGCCATCTAGCTACTAACTATGGACCTGTAGGTCTATGGTAAACTACTCACGCATCATTGAAGGGGCAGCAAGGATGACGAAGAACCCCTCCATGATCGTTGCCCCCTCTGGCAGAGTGTGGGAAAAGGCCTCTAGATTGGATCTCGTGGTTCTGGAACTTGCGACAGTGGAAAAAGTATTCCGTTAACTCCCCTTGGGTTTTGGGGATTTTACATTATTTATAGAGGTGGAGGTAGGTCAAGGCGGTGCCCATGGGCCCTACTACCCACTAGTGCGCGCCAGAGGCCCCTGGCGTGCCCTGGTGCCTAGTGGGCCCCATGAGCCTCTTCTCGTGGCCTCCAGAAGCTTCCAGGGTCTCTTCTTGCCATAAAAAAATCTCCAAAAAGTTTCGTGGCATTTGGACTTCATTTGGTATTGATATTCTGCAAAGTAAAAAATAGGCAAAAAAACAACAACTAACACTGGGCACTAAGTTAATAGGTTAGTCCCAAAAAATGATATAAAGTTGCGACTAAATGTATATAAAACTTCCAAGATTGTCAATATAATTGCATGGAATAGTAAAAAATTATAGATACATTGGAGACGTATGACACACTGAAGGAGCAGCAGTTGATGCATCACTGTGAAGCCTAGGTAGTCAAGGCATTGGCTTCTGAGTCTGGGGCCTGTTGCTGATATTGAATTCTTACTGCGATCGAGGCACTTCAGGAGCAATAAGATTTGGCCATGGGAGAAGAGTTATCTTTCTCCCATCGAATGTGGGTGATGCCTTTGGAGAAGAGTTCTCTTTCTCCTTGGCTTCTGGTGTCACTTGCGGCGATTGTCGAACAGGCGTGGCAACCTAAGGAGGTGTAGTAGTGGGAATGACTTCATGTAGCGGTGATTTTGGATGCTGCTCATCCCAGAACTCATCATGGACCATTGGCGTCGGGGGATCGCCAATGCTCACTATTCATAGAAATAGGCGATGATTCCACGTCTTGGGTGCACTGAGGAAGGACTTCATTATCATTTCTTACATTGTCGTCATGACCAATGTTTTCAGATAAGATGGGGTCAGCAACTGGAATATCTTCAGTGACATGAACCTCTGTGGGAGCAGGTTCATGCACAACAACCCTTCTTTCTGTGTTGCTGGAGGTGGGATGAGCAACTAAAATGGGCGTCACAAGCAATGACTCTTGAGGAGTCGAGGAAGCAGATGGTGCTTGTGCCCTACGCGAAGCCTTTGAAGACTTGGTCTTTTGCCGCTTCTGAGAAGGAGAGGCAGCAGGGCCTTCATGTTGCTTTCGCTTTCTGGCTTCAGCTTCAGCTTGCTGGGTCTTCTTCCTCTCTGAGGCAATTGAGGGGCCAGAGGGCTTCGAGCAAGCAAAATTTGGCGGGAAGACAATCTTGGGCACATCTTGCCTTGAATCCTCAGTAGGAGTGGGCACTAGCTTCTTCTTTTTCTTGATTAGCTTCGAATCAATTGCAGGACGCCCAATTGATGTTCACTTCAAGCTCTCATTATGAGCTTGTACAGTCTTCTCGGCATAATGTTTTAGACGCTCTCAGGCGCCCTTACCAGCTTCATGCCGCTGATGGAATTCTTCTTTCATATCAGCCATCATCTTCTTGAAGCCTTGGATTTCCTTGGCACTAAGCTTGTCAACATGTTTCTTGAAGACAACCTTTTCATGACTTATCTTGTTCTTTTGCTCAATAACTTGCTGAGCAATGCCAAGTTCCTTAGCAACAAATTCTTGGAAAACGACACTGATGCCAATGGGTAGTTAAAGATCATCAAGGGAGAGTGAGGGATCGTGAAACCACTCGTCTATGAAGTTGTTGAGGATGTCGTGGTCGAACAGAGGCAGGTCCTTGAAGATATCAGCCTCTTCCTCCTTGTACTTGATCAACAGGTCAAGGGCATCATCATCCAGATCATCATCAGACAAGTCTATGATGTCACCATCAGCTCTCAATATGCTTGATGGTTTAGGGCCTCACCCTATAGATTTCTTTGTCTTCGGACAGTTCCGAGACACATCTTCAGAATGTACACTGGATTCAGGAGGTGCAATTTTCAATGGCTTCACTCTTGAAACTTTTGAGGATTTCACCCCTTTCCCTTTGGAAGCTTTCATCTTTTGTTGGGGCTTGGGGGAGTCGGGAGCAATGTCTTCAACATGGGCTTCTCCTTTAGCAGCAGCAGCACGAAGAGCGACTTGGTTCAGCTGGACTAGGGATGAAGTCAACACCATAGTCCTTCTTGTTTTTTTCTGTTGAAGCCCTTGCAAACAGATAATTTGCTTCAAACAGATCATTTTCACGGCACCACTAGATGTTGGAGTGATCTGGATCTTGAGGCATAGCATACCTCACCATGCATGGGTAGAAGCCTAAACCGATGGCGTCAGCCTTTCTCTTCGAGATAAGCTTCCTATAAATGATGTCTTCCCATGGTGGCCTCATAGCATTCTTTGCAACATACTCAGTTGACAAAATGGTAGAAGAACCATTCTTCTTCCTAATATCTGTGAATCCATTGCATGAGTGACTTGCGCTCCCCATACGTTTCCTTTGGATCTGCCTTGTACTTCTCATAAAGATCTGGAGGAAGATGTAGAGTTGTGTTTGCACGATGTTGTCTTCCCCTTTCTTTGAAGATTTACCACCAGCCATTGGCTTCAAAGGATTGATTGGCTTCGCTCTCTTGATTTGACAGGAACTGGCTTCAGGTGAGTCTAGATGTACCTGTAAGAAGTCTGCAAATGAATTCAGACTATGAGAACTAAGAGACTCGCCCACAGACATGTACCTGTTAAAGAATTAGAGATGCGAGGGAAGAAGGAGAGGTCATATGCATTCTCAGAGGATTTTGAAGTTAAATTAGTTTGAAGATAATGACCCCGCGGCATAGCTCCCTCGACGGCCTGGTATGGCCCACCTACAAGACCGCCAAGACAAGACCCTCGCGAGGGCCCCCTGGCCTTGCGAGGCGGACGACACCAAGACCTTTGTATGGGACGGCCGCCTCAGGCTGCCTCCCGAGGAGTAGAGATTTCTATGCAGGTACCAGCCTCGTGAGGTAGCGATGACGTAAGCCATGATGACCAAGGCCAGGCGGGCGCCAGCGGGCGCAGAGGAGGTAGTTTCCTCTTTGGTGCTAAGGAGGCAAGGACAGGCGTGGGTTCCTGAGGAATCTGCCAAAGGTTTCCATTCCGGTGCTACAAGACCAAGACCACCAGCACAGTAGGACAGATGTCATTGCCGAGCCCACTATTGCGTCACGACCAGAAGCTTTGCAGGCGAAGACCACCTTTCGTAAGGATAAGATGTACTACTTGTCCCCTTTCAAATTGGCCACTGTGGGATCCCTTCCCGCCTACGTTTTGGGGGAAGAGGACCGACGCCACTATAAATATAGGTTAGCCACACCGTAGAAGGGGTCGACTCATTCTCACCCCCGAGCCCTCGCGAGGTTGTTCATCCTCTGTACTTGTTCATCCGCAGCCCCTCGTGAGGCCAATCCACCACAAAGCAGGAGTAGAGTTTTACACCGCAAGGTGGCCCGAACCTGGGTAAACTGCTGTGTTCATCTTCTTCCTTGTCCACGCGAGTCCGGCTAGGCTAGGCTGTGGGGCGATGAGTTGGTAGGCTTGAGAGGTTGAGTTCTTCGCACACGCCCTAGAGTTCGAACCTTCTTGGGTCTGTGGAGCCCTGAATCCGACATTTGGCACGCTAGGTAGGGGCGTGTCGAAGCTCTGCCTCTTCACCAACCGCGCTCCACCCGCGTTTCGTGGTTCCCATGGCCGACGCCATCCCACCCGTCGGGCCGCCGGGTTCTTGCGGAGGCGCTGCGGGCCATCGGGCCTTTACCCCCGGCCTGTGGCGGGTGCAGTGGCAACAGAAGTTCAGGCCGGCGTTGCCCCCGCGGTACGACAACGCGGCGGACCCTGAGGAGTTCCTCCATTTGTATGCGCAGGCCATCTAGAAGGCGGGACGGCGATGACAAGGTCATGGCGAACTAGCTCCCTATGGCCCTCACAAGCGTGCCGCGCGCCTGGATGCTCAGCCTGCCGGAGTCTTCGGTGGCCTCTAGGGAGGAGCTGCGCGGCCTGTTCGTCGTGTGCTTTGCTGTGCCGGTGCCCCACGTTGTTGCTTCCATCCTCGGTGACTCATAAGCGTCAGCCTCAGGCCGCCATGTCAAGCAGCTCCTTCGTCGGGTGGGAGCTACTCGACCGCGGCAGGGGGCTCCTCCAGGCCGCGCAGCGCTTGAGACCGACATCACCTTCGACTCCAGGGATCACCCCAGGACCACGATCGGCGCCGGCACGCTCCCCATGCTGTGCACGCCCACCATCGGCAATGTCGCGGTCACCAGGACCCTCATCGACGGCAGAGCTGGCCTCAACGCCCTCTCCGTGGAAGGCTTCGACCTGCTTCAAGTGCCCTAAGACCAGCTCGCGCCCACCAAGCCTTTCTCGGGGGTGGTCGATGGCTCCACCACCACCTTGGGGCAGGTACACCTCCCAGTCACTTTCGGCACATGGTACAACTACCGCCCCGAGCTCATCGACTTCGACGTTGCCCACATCAGCCTCCCGTACAACGCCATCCTCGGGTATCCGACCCTTGCCAAGTTCATGGCGGCGACGCACCCCGGCTACAATGTCGTCAAGATGCATGGAAGCAGCGGCATCATCACCGTGGTGGGGGACACCAAAGATGCACTCCTGGCCCCCAAGCTCACTTTCAAGGATGCGGCAGCCACGCGGTCAGGCGCTGGGGACGCTCCAGAGATCCCGGAGGCTGCGCCCGCAAAAAAGAAACAATTGTTCTCCCAAGACCGGGCCGAGACGAAGCAGGTGCCTGTCGACGACAGAGGTTCTGGTTGGCTTCCTTCGTGTGGACAAGGATTTGTTTGCATGGGAGGTGATGGACTTGGTCAGCAACCCGCGGGATGTGATCGAATACCATTTGATGGTGTGCCCTAGTGCACGCTCGGTGAAGCAGAAGGCGCGGCGGCAAGCCCAAGAGAAGCAGTCGTTCATCGTCCAGGAGGTCCGCAAGCTGCAAGAAGCCGGCGTCATTTGGGAAGTGCGGCACCCGGATTGGCTGGCCAACCCGGTCACCGTCCCCAAGAAGGGTGGGAAGGAGTGCATGTGCGTCGACTTCACCAGCCTCAACAAAGCCTGCCCTCAGGACCCGTTACCTCTTCCGCGCATCGATCAGATCATTGACTCCACAATCGAGTGTGACCTGCTATGCTTCCTGGACGCCTTTTCAGGCTACCACCAGATCAAGATGGTGGTGCAGGACGTCGAGAAGACAGCCTTCCTTTCCCCGTGCGGGGTGTACTGCTAAACCTGCATGCCCTTTGGGCTGCGGAATGCCGACGCGACCTTCCAGAGATTGATGCACATCGCTGTGGGCTGACAGCTCGGGAGGAACGCCGAGACGTACGTTGATGACATAGTGGTCAAGTCGCAGGAGGTAAGGACCCTTGTCGAAGACCTAGAAGAAACGTTCACCATCCTGTGGCTCAACCCAGAGAAGTGCGTGTTCGGTGTCCCGTCCGACAAGTTGCTTGGTTTCCTGGTATCGCACAGAGGGATCGAGGCTAACCCCGAGAAGGTCAAGGCAATAGAAAGGATGAGCCCGCCACAGACCCTGAAGGAGATGCAGAAGCTCGTGGGCTGCGTTACCCCACTGGGGTGCTTCATCTCCAAGCTTGGCGAGCGCACCATCCCATTTTTCAAGCTGATGAAAAAGAAGGGCCCCTTCGAGTAGACCCCGGAGGCTGAGGCGGCTTTCCAAGACCTCAAGAGGTACCTCACGAGCCCGCCGGTGATGGTAGCGCCTCGCCCAATTGAGCCCTTGGTGCTTTACCTAGCCGCCACGCCTCTCTCGGCTAGCACGGCGCTCGTGGCGGCCAGGGAGGAGCGCGTGGGTGCGGGTGCGCAGCATAGTGCCCCGCGTATAGTCATGCCATCACCACCTCATGATAGCGCTCCTGAGGCCTCAACTACTCCATCGGACTACAAGGCTCCCGAGGCCCCCTCATTCCAAGCAGAGCGGGACATCGTCGATGCCTCTTCCCTCGTCGAGCACCCAGTGTACTTCGTCAGCACGGTGCTGCGTGACGCGCGCGCATGCTACCCCATGCCGCAGAAGCTCCTGCTCGCACTCCTCTTCGCCTCCAGGCAACTGCGCCACTATTTCCAAGGCCACCCTATCAAGGTCGTCTCCGCGTACCCCCTGGAGAAGGTGCTCCATAGCCCCAATGCCGTGGGGAGGGTTGCCGAGTGGAACATCAATTCCAGCTGGAGTTCAGCACCACCAGGGTCATCAAGGGCGCGGCCCTCGCTGACTTAGAGACGGAATGGATGGATGCCCCTGACCGGGGGATGGACGAAGATCGGTCCCTCGCGCCCGAAGACGAGGTGCCCAATGGCTGGGTCATGTACTTCGACGGCGCATTTGCGCGGCAGGGCGCGGGGGTTGGAGCCGTGCTCATCTCGCCAACCCAAGATAAGCTATACTACGCTGTGTAGCTCTGCTTTCAGCATGGCGAGAAGGTTTCCAACAACATCGCGGAATACGAGGGCCTGATCGCTGGCCTCAGGGCCGCGGCGGCCCTGGGGGTAAAGCATCTCACTATCAAGGGTGACTCTCAGCTCCTCGTCAACTTCTCCAACAAGAATACAAGCCTAGGGACGAGCACATGGAGGCATACCTAGAAGAGGTACGCAAAATTGAAAAACGCTTCTTGGGCTTGGAATTGCAGCACGTCCCGCGTGGCACAAACAAGGAGGCGGACGATATTGCTAAGAGGGCGTCCCGACGCGAGCCCCAGAGGCCTGGCATCTTCGAGGAAAGGCTCTTCAAACCGTTAGCAGCCCCACCTCCCGCCCCCCCCGCTGCAGGCCCGACGCTGCTACGGGAGGAGCCGCCCCAGGCCCCCTCCTCTGGTGCCCCGGCTTGCGGCCCGACCTTAGGAGCCCGCTTGCTCCTGGCGCTGGAACCTCAGGAGGGTTGCTGGACCAAAGAGTTCAAGGCATACCTGCTCCGCGGCACCCTGCCGGAGAAGGAGGAAGATGCGAAACGCATGGCCCGTCAGGCCATCGCTTATTGCTTGCAGGACGACGAGCTCTACCGAAGGCGCCCCAACCATGTCTCGCTGCGATGCATATCCAAGGAGCAAGGGCGGGAATTGCTGGCCGACATCCACGGTGGGGATTGCGGGCACCATTCTTCATCACGCACCCTCGTGGGCAAGGTATTCCGTAGTTGTTTCTACTGGCCCACGGCGCTCAATGATGCCACTGAGCTAGTGCAATCCTATGAGGCCTGCCAGTTCCACGCAAAACAAATCCACCAGCCCGCTCAGGGCCTCCAGACCATCCCGCTCTCATGGCCATTCACAGTCTGGGGGCTGGACATCCTGGGCCCATTCCCCAGAGCAGCCGGGGGCTATCGCTACCTCTACGTCGCCATCGACAAATTCACCAAGTGGGCGGAGGTGGAGCCCGTGCGCACCATTCCTGCTGGCTCAGCCGTCAAGTACATCAAGGGCCTCGTGAGCCATTTTGGGGTCCCTGACCGTATCATCACTGACAATGGCTCTCAGTTCACAAGCAATCTCTTCAGGACATATTGTGCTAACCTTGGAACACAGATATGTTACGCTTCAGTGGCAAACCCACGGAGCAACGGCTAAGGCGGACACGCCAACGCAGAGGTCCTGAGCAGCCTCAAGACAAAGAGCTTCAAGAAGAAGCTTGAGGCCTACGGCAGCGGTTGGATCGGTGAGCTTCAGTCCTTGTTGTGGTCCATCCGCACCACCACGACTAAGCCCACCGGCGAGACCCTGTTCTCCCTCGTCTACGGGGTTGAGGCGGTCCTCCCACACGAGGTCAAACATCGCTCCCCACGGATCTTGGAGTTTGATGAAGCATGCCTGGACGCCTCGCGGGGGATAGATCTCATGCTCGGGGAGGAGGGCCACCACCAAGCCTCGCTCCGTGTCGCGAGGTACCAGCAGGCGCTGCGGCGGTATCACTGCCGCAATGTCCGCTTTAGGACCCTCGAGGTGGGTGACCTCGTCCTCAGGTGGGTGCTCTCCAGGGAGGGGCTTCACAAGCTCTTGCCTATGTGGGAGGGCCCGTTCAGGATCGCCCGCATCTCCAGGCCTGGCGCTGCGCGCCTGGAGACACAGGACGGGGTCCCCATCCAGAATGCCTGGAATATCCAGCACCTCTAGAAGTTCTACCCGTGACACTCTCACGTAATAATGAGTGGGGCTGTACACGCCCCGGAGTCTCCTGAGCGCCGCCCTGGCGCCTCACGAGGGCTCCCACCCACGTCCAAGTGGAAGCCCCATGCTCCGCGCTAGCGGACGACATGGTCTTTCAATAACTATGCCCACACCTAGTGGAAGCCCCATGCTCCGCGCCGGCGGGAAGACTAAAAGACTGGTGTAAGCGCCAGATGTGGCTATTCTTTTGCTTGTTTTCGTAGCTGATTTGCCACTTCTTGGAATGAAATTTGAAGTTATCGCGTCTTTACCTGAAAGTGATGGGAATTTTTCTCCTTTCAGCGTTTGCTCTTTCGAGTCTTGCAGTTGCCCGTCACTCCTCTCTGCGCGTCTCACGAGCGGGGGCTGGGCACGGTGTGTGCGTCTGGGTCTGCCCACGAACACACCTCGCCAAAACCCTGGAGTCCTACTTTGGCATCCTAATCCTCGCGCGACGCCCTTAAACGAGCCAATGGGCATGTGCACCCTCCCGAGTCCTCATCTCCTGGCCTCGCCGGGCATCGCGACTCGGTGTACCAGTGACGATCGGTCTTCGCTCTGGGGCTCGCGTGGGGTGCGATGCCCTGTGAGGCATCTCCGGAGGCCCCATATCCTCATGGCCTGCTAGAGACCTTGCGGCCACTGGGCGCCTCCTGAGGCCTGAGAACCTTCGGATCCTTTAGAAGGAAATCCCTGGCGAGATCTCTCTAGAACGAGAGACAAGCAGGGGACCCAAGCCCTGGAGGAGCACGCGCTCGCGGTGCAGGAGTCTACCACAAGCACACCAAGCTAAGTTATCCTAATCAAGATCGACAAGAACCTGTCGATTGGTAGCAACACGAATCCTAAGATACAAAATAAAAACTGTAGCATAACGGCGCAGGCGCCATGGTCCATTACATGCCCCAGCAGGTCCTTCCAAATTTCTTGATGCAGGGAAAAGAAAAAAAAAGCAAAAGCGGCCTCGCGACCTGCGCGGCTCCTGATGCCTAGCTCCAGCGATGTCTGCGCTCAGTCGGAGTCCTCTGCCTGCTTCACCGGAGCGCGATGGTGAGGCGGCTCATCATCCTCCTAAGCGGGAGTGCGGCGACGGGTTGGCTCGCCATCCTCCCCGGTCCGGGATCAGGGACGTGGCGGCTCGTCGTAGTCATCGTCGCTCATGCTCTCCCCAGAGGAGGAGCCGTCGTTGCTGGAGGCGCCGCGGCCGTCGCCAAGGGTGAGTTCACCGCCGAGGATGCCACCGCCCCTCTGGACGTCGTCATCGGAGGAGAGTACGTCATCGTCATCGTCGCCCTACGGGCAGCACCCTAGACGCTTGCCGTCCTTCCCGGACGCCATTCGCGAGATCTTGGAGGAAGAGGTGAAGAAGGAAGGAGGAACACAACCAGATCTGGAGATGCTCTCAGCTAGGAGAAAGGGGATCTGGGGAGAGGCGTAGAGAAGGCAATGATGGCTTGGTAGCGGGTGCCAGTCTTTTGTCAGCCTGGGCAGTTGCCGAGGCGGCGTGGGGAAGTGGAGACGCCCATGTCCCATCAAACGCCATGCGTCAGCCTGGCCCGCAGGTGATTGGGGCATGCGGCTCTTCGCCCTTGCCCTTTGGCTTCGCCTCGAATCCAAGTCCAAGCACGCCTTGGGCCCGGGGGCTACTGTCGGCGTTCTGGGAACCAGGGTACCCAGACTTGCCTGCCTGTGGCCCATGGCATGGCTCCTTCGACGGCCTGGTACGGCCCACCTTCAATACCATCAAAACGAGACCCTCGCGAGGGGCCAAGCCTCGCGAGGCGGACGACCTCAAGACCTCCTGAGGGAGCGGCCTTCCCAGGTTGTCTCCTGAGGAGCGGAGATTTCTATGCAAGTACCCAACCTCATGAGGTTGCCATAACGCAAGCCATGACGACCGAGGCAGGCGGGCGCCAGCGGGCACAAAGAAGGCAGTTTCCTCTTTGGTGCTAAGGAGGCAATGACAAACATGGGTTCCCAAGGAATCTGGCAAAGGTTTCCATTCCGGTGCAACGAGACCAAGGCCACCTGCGCGGTAGGACGGATGTCATCGCCGAGCCCACCGCTGCGTCACGACCAGAAGCTTTGCAAGCGGAGACCACCTTTCATCAGGATAGGATGTACTACTTGTCCCCTTTCAAATTGGCCACTGTGGGATCCCTTCTCGCCTACATTTGGGGGAAGAGGACCAAGGCCACTATAGGTATAGGTTAGCCACCACCATAGAGAGAGGACGAAGTGGATCCGATCCGAACCTCATCGACTCATCCCCTCACCCCCAAACTTCGTGAGGTTGTTCATCCCTTGTACTAGTTCATCCTCAGCCCCTCGTGAGGCCAATCCACCACAAAGCAGGAAGTAGGGTCTTACACCGCAAGGTGGCCCGAACCTGGGTAAACTTCCATGTTCATCTTCTTCCTCATTCGCGTGCATCGAGCTAGGCCGTAGGGGCGACCAGCTGGTTGGCTGGATAGGTTGAGTTCTTTGCACACGCCCCAGAGTTTGAACCTTTCTTGGGTCTGCGGAGTCCTGAATCCGACAAGGCTAACCGACGGCCTCTCACGTTCCAAGCAATGATGGCCCCGCTGCATGCACCAGGCAGTTGTCAAGTCGGGTAGTTGCCGAGGCAACGGGTGGAAGCGGAGACGCCCACGTCCCGTCAAGCGCCACGTGTCAGCCGGGACCGCCGGTGATTGGGGCTCGCGGCGCTTCACCCTTGCCCCTTGGATTCACCTCGAAGCCAGCCCGAGCGCGCCTTGGGCCCGGGGGCTACCGTCGGCGTTCTGGGAACCAGGGTACCCATACTTGCCTGCCTGCGGCCCACGGCGTGGCTCCCTCGACGGCCTGGTACGGCCCACCTACAAGACCGCCAAGACAAGACCCTCACGAGGACCCCTTGGCCTCGCGAGGCGGATGACACCAAGACCTCTGGAGGGGCGGCCGCCCCAGGCTGCCTCCCGAGGAGCGGAGATTTCTATGCAGGTACCAGCCTCATGAGGCTGCGATGATGCAAGCCATGACGACCAAGGCCAGGCGGGCACCAGTGGGCGCAGAGGAGGCAGTTTCCTCTTTGGTGCTAAGGAGGCAAGGACAGGCGTGGGTTCCCGAGGAATCTGCCAAATGTTTCCATTCCGGTGCTGCAAGACCAAGACCACCAGCACGGCAGGACGGATGTCATTGCCGAGCCCACTAATGCATCACAACCAAAAGCTTTGCAGGCGAAGACCACCTTTCATCAGGATAAGATGTACTACTTGTCCCCTTTCAAATTGGCCACTGTGGGATCCCTTCCCGCCTATGTTTTGGGGGAAGAGGACCGAGTCCACTATAAATATAGGTTAGCCACACCGTAGAAGGGGTTGACTTATTTCACCCCCGAGCCCTCGCGAGGTTGTTCATCCTCAGCCCCTCGTGAGGCCAATCCACCACAAAGCATGAGTAGGGTTTTACACCGCAAGGTGGCATGAACCTAGGTAAACTGCTGTGTTCATCTTCTTCCTTGTTCACCCGAGTCTGGCTAGGCTAGGTTGTGGGGCGACGAGTTGGCAGGCTTGAGAGGTTGAGTTCTTCGCACTCGCCCTAGAGTTTGAACCTTCTTGGGTCTGCGGAGCCCTGAATCCGACAACGTGTCAATAGAATGCATATGAAAATTTAGAGAGAGTGGGAGAGACAAGAACATAAGGGGTAAGGGTCCGATCACATTCACTTAGTGCAGAAAAAACAACTTGAAGACTTAGCTATAAGTGAATGTTGTTGAGGACAAACTCATATATATATATATATAGGCAATGAGATCAAATAAAGTGTGAAGACAAAACCATTGTTGAAGATAAATCAAACTAAGAGGATAATGCGGCAGATGTGACGCCAAATGAAAATCTTCAGGAAAGTTTGGTAGTGGCGTGACCCACCGTATAGGAAGTATTCGACCCAGACATGGCGCATAATTATCATGGCACTTTGAAGTAAAATTCTGCGTTAATATCTTCACACTTGGAGTGTGTATCTTCATGAATTAAAGACATATGTTACTTCATGTGTTGTACATCAAGGTTGTCAAAAAAGCATAAGCGTTAATATGTGTGTCCATTCACTGGACATTCGAGGATTCTAAGATATTTAGCTCACACCGCAACTTGCAAAATCTCTTCTCATCCAAGCGATTCATGAAGATATTTGCCAATTGATCTTCAATGTTGACGTGAATGATGTCTATGTCTTCGTTGACCACATGATCATGAAGAAAATGATGTTGAAACTGAATATGCTTTGTCTGGAGTGATGGACAGGGTTGTGGGCAATCTTGATGGTGCTTTCATTGTCACAGAAGAGGGGCACCATCTTCTTGTTGATTGCATACTCCTTGAGGGTTTGTTTCATCCAAAGAACATGAGCGCAGCAAGATCCGACAGCAATGTATTCAGCTTCAGTAGTAGAGAGTGATACGCATGTTTGCTTCTTTGAAGACCAACAAACAAGTGATCGTCCAAGAAAGTGGCATGTTCCTGATGTAGACTTGTGAAACACCTTGTCACCAGCATAATCAGCATCGGATAATCCAACTAGATCAAACTCTGAGCCCTTTGGATACCATAATCCTAGCGTTGGGGTGTGAGCCAAATATCAAAGTATTCGCTTCACCGCGAGGTGATGTGATTCCTTTGGTGCCACTTGGAATCGGGCGCACATGCAAACGCTAAGCATTATATCTGGCCTAGATGCACATAAATAAAATAAAGAACCAATCATGGAGTGGTATACCTTTTAATCGAAATCTTTACCATTTTCATCGGATCTCAGGTGACCATTATTTGGCATTGGCGTCTTGTAGCCCTTAATCTTGCATACCAAACTTCTTCAGATAATCCTTGAGATACTTCTCTTGAGATATGATGATGCCATTGCTTTGTTGATGGATTTGAAGACCAAGAAAGAATTTCAGCTCTCCCATCACGGACATATGATATTGCTCTTGCATCATATGAATAAATTCATCACTGTATCTTTTGTCAGTGGATCCAAAGATAATGTCATCCACATAGATTTGGCATACAAATAGTTCTCCGTCATATGTCTTCGTGAAGAGAGTGGGATCCAGAGAACCGGTTTGAAGCGTTTTCTTTTCAGGAATTCTTTGAGTGTGTCATACCAAGCACGAGGCGCTTGTTTAAGACCATACAATGCCTTGTTGAGCTTATAGACCATGTCAGGATGCTTTGGATCATCAAAACTAGGTGGTTGTGCAACATTGATTTCTTCTTCAATCTTGCCATTTAGGAAGGCACTCTTCACATCCCTTTGATATAAGAGGATATCATTATGGTTGGCGTAGGCTAGTAGTATACGAATGGCTTCAAGCCTAGCCATAGGAGAAATTTTTCGTCAAATTCAATTCCCTCAACTTGTGTGTATCCTTGTGCAACAAGACGAGCTTTGTTTCTGACAACTTGGCCATGTTCATCTTGCTTGTCGCGGTAGATCCATTTGGTGCCAAGATTATTGTGCTTGCGTGGATCAGGACGTTTGACTAGCTCCCACACATTAAATTCGAGAGAGGATTTATCCGCACCCATCCCACTTTGCAAATATTGTTTTATGAGTTGCCAGTTATAAAAAACCCTAGAGCTAAAAAGATAGCTACCCTTGTCCTCATGAATGAATTTGATCACATAGTATGAGAAGCTTGAGAGATCTTTGATTTTTATGGTATGAACCATGAAAATAGGTAATAGATGGAATCCTTTATAATAGTGATTACTTATTGAGGTATTTGCTTTGCAATGACCGCATCTTTGATGAGAATATTAAAAAGGAAGTTCCTCCTTTGAATATGATCCAACAAGTTTTCAATAATGTTAATCAACAATACTCTCAGATTGTAGCCGGTAATCAAGGGGGTTTTGCAGATGGGCAACTTGCTAATGCTAAAATTTCTATGGATGATGTGTTTCATATTAATTTCAAAAAGCTTCCCGATGAAAACATATCTTTGGAAAAGAAGAATAAAGATGACAATACTTGAAATTATGCATTATGCCTAGCTAGGGGCATAAAACAATAGCTCTTGTTGGGAGGCAACCCAATAGTTATCTTAATTTTCTTGTTTAATTTTCTATTTTCTTAAGTTCAAACAATTATTCTACTATTATGATTGTGTTTTTTATGTTTTAATTAGTGTTCGTGCCAAGTAAAGCCTTTAGGATCGTTTGGATGATAGTTGCCTTGATTCTATGAAAACATAGAAACTTTTGCATCTAGTTCTCAAATTTTGTTAATTCACAAAAACATGTTTTTACTCTAAATTTTTTAAAGTAATTTATATACAAATTTCCCATGTTGTCCTAATTTTTCAGAATTTTTGGAGTTATAGAAATATGGTCAATGTTCAGATTACTACGGACTGTTCTGTTTTTGACAGATTCTGTTTTCATTGCATTGTGTGCTTATTTTGATGAATCTATGGATTGTAACAGGTGGTATAAGCCATGTTAAATTAGAATACAGTAGGTATAATGCAATAATACAATATGAATGGGTTTGCAACAGTACTTAAGGTGGTGATTTGCATTATTATACTAACGGATCTCACGAAGGTTTCGTTAAGTTTTGTCCGATTGCAATTTTCAAGTTTTGGGTGAGATCACAATGCTTGAAGGAATAAGGAGTGGCAAGAGCCTAAGCTTGGGGATGCCTGGGCCACCCCAAGGTAATATTCAAGGACTCCCAAGCAACTAAGCTTGGGGATGCCCCGGAAGCATCCCCTCTTTCTACTAACGGCCATCGGTAATTTTACTTGGAGCTATATTTTTATTCATCACATATTATGAGTTTTGCCTGGAGTGTCGTGTATTATATAAGTCTTTCGCTTTGTTTGATTTTTAGATTTTCACAATCATCCTTGCTGGACACACCTATTTGAGAGAGCCATACATTTATCATGATTTGTTAGAATTGCTCTATGTGCTTCACTTAAATTTTTTGAGCTAGCATTTGCCCTAGTACTTCACCTAAATCTTTTTTAGCACGGTGGTGTTTAAATTTTGAAGAAATACATTCTATCATGATTCACTTATATTATTTTGAGAATTGGTTAAATTTTGAAGAAATACATGCTCTAATGCTTCACTTATATTATTTTGTGAGTTGATTAAATTTTGAAGACATACATGCTCTCATGCTTCACATATATTATTTTGGGAGTTGATAAATTTTGAAGAAATACTTGCACTCTCATGCTTCACTTATATATTTTTGAGAGTTGATAATAGTAATGGTAATTTGCAGAATTTGGTCCCAAAGTGATGAATATCCTAGAGGGATATAATAAAAATCTCATGAAAAGATCATTGAATATGACAAGTTTGATTCCTTGCAATAGTTTTGCGATATGCAGATGATAATATGTGAGTCATGTTGGTGAGTAATTGTGGTTTAGTAAGAATATTGGTGTTAAGGTTTGTGATTCCCTATGCATGCACGAAAGTTAATAGTTATGCATTGAAGTTATATCCTACTTGTGGTGCATTATTCAGTGTTAGTTATGTTTAATGCGCATTTATGACCTTTTTTGTTTTTTGGTTGGTTGCTCCAATCTATTTGCTACCCTTCACTTGTACTAAGCGGGAATGCTGCTTGTGCATCAAAATCCTTTAACCAAAGTTGTGCCAAATTAATCCACCATACCTACCTATATGCGGTATTTCCATGTCATTCCAAGTAAATTTGCATGTGCCAAGTCTAATCATTCAAAATAAATTTCTGTTTTGTGTGCCCGTACCACTCATGTTGTGGTAGGGGGTGGCCAATGTTTTGCATGCTAGGTAGGTTATTCTCATGAAGAGTGTTTATTCATTTGTCATTGCACAAGAATGTGGCAGGTAATAGGGATGCCCAGTCCCAAAATGAAAAATAAATATGATGATAATAATAAATTCCTTGGAAAGTGTTGGTATGGAAGGCACCCGTGGATACATCTAGCCCTGGCTTGTGAAAAGAAAGGTGGAAAATAAATAAATTTTATTTTTGTTTGGGAACCGCCTATAATGTGTCTAGCATGGAAGATGTTGGGAACTTTTGGTTGTAGCATTGACAGGAAAAGCATGCCTCTCAAAATAAGTGTATCTCTCAATTTAAGCTTTGAGCTCTGGCACCTCTGCAAATCTCTGCTTCCCTCTGCGAAGGGCCTATCTATTTACTTTTATGCAATTTTTATTTTTATTTTGAGTCTCCATCTTCTCTTACAAAGCACTAACTAGCGAACACTGTTGTCGTACTTGTGCATTGGATGTAGCTAATATTTGAGTGTGTTCATGGATGGAACAATGATTGGGCATAATGGACTAGGGATAGCTTTCTTTAGCATTGATATTTTGAAAGACTTGATTGCTTGTTAGTATGCTTGATTATTGATGTTTTCATGTCAAATTATAGACTATTGCTTTGAATTATTCAAGTCCAAATGTCCATGCTAAAAAAGAAAAGAGTATATGATGAATATGATAGGTAGCATTCCACATCAAAAATTCTGTTTTTATCATTTACCAACTTGAGGATGAGCAGGAATTAAGCTTGGGGATGCTTGATACGTCTCCAACGTATCTATAATTTTTTATTGTTCAATTCTATTATGGTATCAATCTTGGATGTTTTATATACACTTACAAGCAATTATATATCATTTTTTTGGGACTAACCTATTAACTTAGTGCCCAGTGCCAGTTGTCATTTTTTGCTTTTTTTGGTTTGGCAGAATATCAGAACCAAATGAAGTCCGAATGCCACAAAACTTTTGGAGATTTTTTCTGGCAATAAAAGACCGTAGAAGCTTCGGGAGGGGACGAAAAGATGGACCAATGGCCCATGAGGCACCATCGTGGTGCACATGATGCTCCAGTTGACCTAACTCTGCCTCTATAAATTCTTTAAAATCATGAAACCAACAAAGGAGTCCACGAAATACTTTTTCTGCCACCGCAAGCCTTTGTTCTCAAGAGATCCCATGTAGGACCTTTACTGGTACTCCGCCGGAGGGGGGATCAATCATGGAGGAGCTCTACATCAACCTTGTTGCCCTTCTGATGATGCATGAGTAGTATACCACAGATTTACGGGTCAATAGTTAGTAGCTAGATGGCTTCTTCTCTCTCGATGTTCTTCAATACAATGTTCTCCTTGATGTTCTTGGAGTTTTATCCGACGTAAATCTTTTTTGCGGTGTGTTTGTTGGGGTCCTATGAATTGTGAGTTTATGATCAGATCTATCCATGAATATTATTTGAGTTTTCTCTGAATTCTTTTATGCATGATTAATATGGCTTTGTATTTCTTCTCTGATCTATTGATTTGGTTTGGCCAACTAGATTGATTTATCTTGCAATGGGAAGAGGTGCTTTGTAATGGGTTCGATCTTACGGTGCTCAATCCCAGTGACAGAAGGGGACATGACACATATGTATCATTGCTATTAAGGGTAAAAGGATGGGGTTTATTGATATGTGAGTTTATCTTCTCTATATCATGTCATCTTGCTTAAGGCGTTACTCTGTTCTGTATGAATTTAATACTCTAGATGCATGTTGGATAGCGGTTGATGTGTGGAGTAATAGTTGTAGATGCAGAATCGTTTCGGTCTACTTGTCTCGGACGTGATGACTATGTATGATCATTGCCTTGCATATCATCATAATTATTTGCTATTCTATCAATTGCCCAATAGTAATTTGTTTACCCACCGTATGCTATTTTCTCGAGAGAAGCCTCTAGTGAAAACTATGGCCCCTGGGTCTATCTTTTATCATATATAAAGTCCTAAAAATACCTTGCTGCATTTTTACTTTATTTATTTTATTTTGTATTTTTGTCCGATCTACCTATCAAAAACTATACAATTTAATCTTGCTCATAATCGTCGAGGGATTGACAACCCCTTTGCGCGTTGGGTTGCAAGGATTTGTTGTTTGTGTGCAGGTGCTGCTAACGAGGTGTTTCTTGGTTCTCCTATTGGATTGATAACCTTGGTTCATAACTGAGGGAAATACTTATCTCTATTGTATTGCATCTTCCTCTCCTCTTCGGGGAAATCCCAACGCAGTTCACAAGTAGCATTTACCGCGACCCCACTTAACAGTTAGGTGGATCCTATGACTCAGGAAAGAAGAAAATGAAACTACCAAAAGACTATGTCTTCGTGTTCCATTGTCTTCAAGCGAATGTCTTCACGTGTCATTATCATTAACACGAATGTCTTCGTGAATCACCATTGTCTTCAATGTCTTCATACATTTTTAGGGGTCATCTTCGATGGGTAAGCTGAACCAATAGGGACTTCTACCTGTGTTCTCCTGAGAATCTCACAAACACATTAGTCCCTCAACCAAGTTTGTCGTCAACACTCCAAAACCAACTAGGGGTCGCACTAGATGCACTTACAATCTCCCCCTTTTTGGTGATTGATGACAAACTGGTTGAAGTTTTCAACAGGGATAAAATATGTGAAAGTTAAGGAACATTGTCATTGGCTTAATGAATTTGGAGGGGCTCCCCCTGAAGATGTGCATATAAGTAGTTTGCCTTTGAATGCAAATGCACATGGCAGGTTTCACTTTGTGGAGATCTCGCTCTTTTCATGAAGTCAAATCAAAGTGCATACAGGAATAATTTGAAGATGATGACATGCACAATGAAAAATGGGCGTCTGCAGAATGACTTCATGTGCACAAATTAATTTTGGTAACACGCACGAAACGAGGGTAGCAAATGTAGCAGACATCCATCAGGACTTAAGTTTACAACCCAAAACCACAAATTTTTAAGAACGAGAGTTGTAAAACTTAACAAAATATAGCAGACCCGACCCAAATTTCCCGCTTGAAGACTATCAACCCATATGCTTCCCCCCCTTTTTTCATCCAATGACCAAAAAGGTATGAAGACATAGGGTGTCTAAGCGTTCCTGGATGGCAATGGTGAAGATGTTGGTGCATCTGGGTCGATGTTGTTGTTGGGCGGTGCAGAAGGGCTTAATGCATCATCGTGACGCAAGGAAGTCAATGCTGCTAAAGTGGTGTCGTCTTCCTCATCGAGCACACGAGCATGGACTATTGGTGCAGATGATGAGTACTCTGAATCATCAATCGACGGTGTAGCACGCCACTTTGCAGTTTCTAGGGGCTTGGAGCCAAATTTAAAGCTCTCCTTGAAGCCATCAGCAGTAAGGTTTTGTTCAGAGCATAGTAATGTGTGGCTCTTCCAAGCATGTCTATTGGCTTCATGAGTGACAAACTCATATTTGGTAGAGAGATTTCTGATGCGATTGACGTCACCAAGTAGACTATGCATTTGGCGCTTCAACTAGTCATGATGCTTATCGTGCTTTTGATGAAGAGAACCTAGAAGTTCTCTACCAGTCAGTGTGCAAGCATGCTTCTGAGGTCTCTGAGGAACTGTGATGGTGGTTGTGTCAGTGTTTGCACGACGAGGTTGATGGACCAATGAGCATACCAGGAGCAACAGTATTTGGAACATGAATGGCTTCAAGTGGACCTAAGAAGCATTGATGTGCAACATTGTCTTCATGAATTGGCGTCTTGTCTATCTGAAGACCAAAAAGGTCAATACCAGATGCAGCCAATTGCCGATGAAGAATTCATGAGTATTGAACCGAATGCCATTGAGGACATTGTAGACCAATGTCTTCATGGTGCTTTCAAGCTTGGTTGAAGATGGATGCCCTTTAATTGGCCATAGAGTATGTCGAAGAATGTGATAGATGGTGCGAGGCAAATACTCAAGGTCCTTGACCATAAAGTGAGTGGGGCAATCAGCTTCAGCAGGCATTGGCTTCATCATTGTAAGCATCTGAGTCATATTGGGCTCAGGCTTCTGAAAGATGCTCTCAACTTCCCTCTCATAGGCTTGACAACCTGGCTCGTATAAATCACCAGGAGTGGGCAGGTATGTGAGCTCGAGAAGATCTTGAGCAGTGGCTTCATGATGAGCATCACCTATCATCCACTTAAGGACCCAAGTTTTGGGATCCCTGCTGTAGCCAGAGATGTGCAGAGTTGCATAAAATTGGAGAATCAACTTCTCATTCCAATGTTCCTTGTCAACAACGAAGGGAAACAATCCAACATATCGGAAGCAATCAAGTGCCTGTTCAAGACAAGGCAGACCATCCATGACTTCAATACTGAGCCACTTGTGATGATAAATCCTATCTTGATTGTATATCACACACATATAGTAACTATGCTGCTCGTGGCTCCAGAACCGATCAGATGAGATGCATGGCTTCTTTTGTATGGGTTCTTGGCACTGTGAAAGAAGATGTTGTGCTCTCTGAAGCTGAGCACACTAAAGGAGCAAAAGTTGATGCAGCACTGTGAAGCCTCGGTAGTCAAGGCATTGGCTTCTGAGTCTGGGGCCTATTATTGATATTGAATTCATATTGGGGTCCAGGCACTTCAAGAGCAATAAGATTTGGCCATGGGACATGAACCAGTAGGACTTCAGGCCCAGATTTTTCTTCAGCCATGACGAGATGATCATTAGTTTCAGGCTGAACATTGTCTTCAGCCATATTGGCTTCACTGACTTCAGAGTCATTGGCTTCAACAGTAGGAGTGGGAGACACGGTGGCGTCAGTCAGGACAGTCTTAGTTGCCACAGATGCAGTAAGGACTGCAGTGGTGTCAGCTTGATTTTCTACGGCTGATGCTGCCGAAATGTCTTCAGCCTGTTTGGCTCTAGGCTTAGTGGGAGTACTGGAGGGGATGGCTTCTGGGTGAATGGTATCAGAAGGAGCATCTTTTTGAACGACCCCCTGAGAATCAGAGGTGGTTGGTCGCACATCCTCTGCAGGAATGCTAGACATGCAGGTCAATGGCTGTGGGCCACGACGAAGCCTTCTGAATGTGGGCGACGCCTTTGGAGAAGAGCTCTCTTTCTCCTTGGCTTCTGGTGTCACTTGCGGTGATTGTAGAACAAGCGTGGCAACCTAAGGAGGTGTAGTAGTGGGAATGACTTCATGCAGCGGTGAGTTTGGATGCTGTCGGTGCAACAAACATGTGTGTATGCTGCCCTGACTTATGCACAGGCGTGTGGCAGATCATACATTAAGTACCAATGCTTAACATAAAACAAGCGAGAGAAGCCGCTCTTCATGAGATAAAGGAGCGCATCAAGAAGACCAAACCAACGAGAAAGTTTCCATAAAGGCCTCCCTTGTTGGGCAAACTGGGTCGGCGGGGTCGAGACTGCACCTGGGACCGAGGCCAGGCCACCCCGGCAGAGTTTCCGGGCCCGCCAAGGCCAAAACAAGACCCCAAGACAAGAGCTCGGCGGGCTCCATGCCGGCAGACCTCCGCCAGGATGCCATCGCTCCACCTCATCAAACACCAGTCACTAATCAGTGCGGTGTCAAGATCTCGAGCGGCTAGGTCAGACTGCTGGAGAAGAGATTGCCTTTAATGACACCCGTCCCAGAGGCTTGTCATGCAAATAAGAGGTAGTTAGGCAAGTAGTGGAAGAACCTTGCCGGGGCTACCTCTCCACATGACACCTATGATAGCATTTATGGAATTTTGTCCTAACTGCCAGAGTTAGGTATGATAGCACTATTAGAAATCTAATCCTTGTATAATGACTATTTTGCCACTGTGGTCGCCCCTTAAGCTATAAAAGGATGCCCGAGGCAACCTAGCAAAGGATTCGATCTTTTGATCCTCTAGCACTTGTAACCGCGTAGCTACTCTCCCCGAGCCATCCTTGTCGGGCTTGAGCGCTCCGTGTCTTCATGTTCCTACAGATCAATCCACCAAAGCAGAAGTAGGGTATTACACTGCTCAGCGGCCCAAACCTGGGTAAAAAAGAGTCTCCCTCACCGCACTGCCCTACGGCCTCTGCTCTTTGTGCAATGTGATCATCCCCCCGCCAAACCACAAAGGTGCCACCCTACCCCATAGGTGGTCGTGCTCCACCACAACATCATTGGCGCACCAGGTAGGGGGATGTCGCTTGCGCAAATCTGAAGAAGCAGCCAGCGCATCTATCTTCATCGTCTTGTACATCACCAATGGCTCTCAAGAAGAAGAGCGGTGCGGCGGCACACCCTTCCGCTTCGAAGGCCCTTCGCTTGCGGCTGCGGGGGCCACGGGCGCCGCAGCCTCGACAGGCGGAGGGGGCATCGTGAGTGGCGCGACCACTGCATGTGGTGCGGCCGTCGTCCCCACCGTAGTTGGAACAAGGGCCGAGGCCGCTGGAGCTGACCAACTCCCTCAACCTTCTAGCGAGCATGGCCACGCTGGTGCAGGCCAACGGGATGCCCAGCTTCTGCCTCCCCGCCACACCAGTGAGCGCAACCAGTGCAGTGATGACGCCCACTCCTTCGCAAGCCAAGATCCTTTGGCTGCGCCGGCTAGGGGGCGACGTCAAGGCATACTCTTCGTCCCACACAAGGCGAGCACGACAAGACCCCGAGCGGCACCGTCGATCCACAGCGACCGCACCCACACGGCAAAGGCCGAGCTGATCAGGAGCTTGGCTGCCAAGTATAGCCTCAGCCACGCCAGACCGCCCTTGTGATCGGTCCGAGGCGGCAGGAGTGCAACGATGCTACTTCTGGCTCGACCAGGAGTCGAGCGACGTCGCGCTCTGCTTCCCACGCCATGCCAGGGACGGTGGCAGAAGCAATGTCACGGGCTCAGTTGCTACTGAACTTTCCTCTAGCGGTGGACAAGATGGATGAGTAGAGAGCCACCATCCAAAGCCTCATCGGGTTTGCTGAAGCCAACAAGTCGCAGCCTGCAGAGCCCTCACGATGCCCGCAGCCCACACTGGTGGTCACGTCGAGAGGACTACACCCATGGTGCAGTCCCCTCCGTGGCAACCTTCCCAAGGACAGCCACGGCGGGCCCAGCAAGCCCAGCGTGTCCATGAGCCTGACGAGATGTCAATGGCTTCATCTGACCCATAGACCTAGCATGATCAGCGTCGTGTGTTGAAGGACAGTTAGAAGGAAGACGCTCGTGTCACCATCAAACGGCACCGCGAGGCGCGTCGCTAGTCAGACAGGCGTAATGGCCCAGACGTTGGCGAGCCCGCGCCCAGTGTCGGGAGGTACTTGCCCTACGAAGTAGGTTCCCCCGCCCTCACTTGCGAGCTGCGGCAAGTTCACTGGCCATCGTCTCTTACCTTTAAGCCTAACTTACCGAAAAAATATGACGGAAAGCTGAACCCGGTAGAGTTCTTGGGCATCTATATGATCGCCGTTCAAGCTGCCGGGGGAAGGGATGAGAAGGTGCTCGCCAACTACTTTCCTTTGGCGCTCAAGCCCAATGTAAGGTCTTGGTTGATGCACCTGCCTAAGGATTCCATTTCCTCATGGACAGACCTGTGCAACGAGTTTGTTGGCGTCTTTACAAGCGGCCATCAAGAGCCCGGACAGCCCAGCGACCTGCAGGCCCTCTTACAGAAGGAAGTGGAGAGTTTGCGTAAGTATCTGCAAATATTCAGTCGAGTACACCGCAATATTCCGAAGATACATTCTGCAGTTGTGATTGCGCATTCCACACAAATGTGCGCAATCAGAGGATGCATGCTAAGATGAATGTTCGGTTACCAAAGACCGTCAACAAGCTCTATAAGTTGGTGGACAAGTGTGCTCGTGCTGAGGAAGGGAGGAGGCTCCCAGGGGAGGAGGTTGGTGTCAAAGTTGATTCAGAGGGCGACGATGACGCCATCGCTCCGAGGAAGAAAAATTGAAGGCGCAACAAGAAGCACAAAGGGAAAGCAGTGATGGCCGTTGAGAGCTCCAGCGATCCTAGGACTCGCAAGAAGGCAAAGACCGAGACGCCCGGCAAGGAAGCTGCTACGTGCGTTGATTGCCAGGTGGCTGCGGTGGCTGAGAAAACTGGCAAACCGACAGGTCGTACTGCAAGATCCATTGTACTAAGGGTCACGATCTCCAAGAATGCAGACAAGTTGAGCAGCTCATTGAAAAATAGAAGGCTGAATATGAAATGCGTGATAAGGAGAAAGGCCAGGGTGGCACTGGTGGGAAAGGTCGTGGCGGCCATGGTGGTTGCCGCGGCAAGAACAATCAGCAGAAGGAGAAGCCCGTCAGTGGCCGTGAGAAAAAGGAAGGTGAAGCTGACCATGAAGAAAAGGAAGGTAAAGCTGACCGTGAAGAAGAGGCGAGCAGGAATTTCAGAAGGCTACCAAGGAAATATGCATTGACGGGGGCACATCTTTGCACTCCTCTCACCGCCAGCTTAAACAGTGGGCGCGTGAGGTTAATGCGGCAGAGCCGGTAGCAAGCGCTCGGGAACCACTCAAATGGTCTCGCACACCCATCATATTTGATGCTGAGGACCACCCAGATCGCACCACTGCGGTCGGACGCTTGCCGTTGTTGGTTTCGCCAACAATCCGCAACCTCAAGGTCACAAAGATGTTGGTTGACGATGGGGTAGGATTGAATTTGATTTCCCTTGACGTGATTAAGAAACTCCAAATTGCTGACGAGGACCTCAAGAGGACTGGCACATTCCAAGGGATCAACCAAGGAAGAAGCCAACCTAAGGGAAAGATCACGTTGCCGGTGATGTTTGGCGGGGCACTAAACTATAGGACCGAGAAAGTTGTGTTTGATGTTGTCAAGCTTCCCTTGCCATTCAACAGGATCCTTGGTCGTCCAGCTTTGGCCCAATTCATGGTGGCGTCCCATTACACATATAACACCCTGAAGATGACGGGGCTAATGGGGGTCATTTCCATTCCGTAGGACAAGAAGGATGCAGTCATATGCGTCGACAAGATTTACAGAGATGCGGTAGCATCGGAGGCCATCGAGGCCCCAGCTCCAGCCAAGGAAGGAATGAAGGGTAATAAAACTAGCAAGGACAAAAACAAGACCCCCGGGAAGCGTGCCTCTTCGGAGTGCGCTGCGCCCGATAGTGACTTGCCAGAGAGTTTAGCTAGCAAGAAATCCAAGGCCGCTCCCCCTGCAATGAAGAAGGTTCTGGTGAGATAGGACGGCACTGATGGTACCTTCACCATTAGTACCACCCTTGATGACAAATAGGAAAGCACGCTCGTTGCCTTCCTGCGGGAGAATGTCAATGTGTTTGCATGGCAACCATCTGACATCCCCGGTGTTCCTAGGGAGGTAATCGAGCACCACCTTGTTGTCTGTCCTCATGCTTGTCCCACCAAGCAGAAGGTCAGGAAGCAAGCCTTGGAACAGCAATAGTTCATTGCCGAGGAAATAAAGAAGCTCGAAGCAGAGGGTTTGGTCAGAGGAGTGTTGCATCTAAGATGGTTAGCAAAATCCAGTAGTGGTGCGCAAGGCAAATGGGAAGTGGAGACTTTGTATTGACTTCACTAACTTGAACAAAGCATGTCCAAAGGATCCCTTCACCTTGCTGCGTATTGATCAAATCGTCGATTCCACTTCAGGATGTGATTTACTCTCTTTCCTTGATGCATACTCCGGCTACCACCAGATCTTCATGGCCAAAGAAGATGAAGAGAAAACTGCGTTTATAACCCCATGTGGCACGTACTGCTTTGTATGCATGCCTTTCGCGCTAAAAAGCACAGGTTCTATGTTTGCAAGAGCTGTGCAGATTGGTTTTGAACCCCAGCTACACCAGAACATAGAAGCTTATATGGATGATATAGTGGTCAAGACCAAAGACAAGTCCACACTTATTAAGTATCTGGAAGAAACCTTTGCAAATCTGTGTAAGATTAACTTGAAGCTCAACCCCGAGAAGGCATTTCCCTGCAGAGCTCCCCAAAGCCGCTGGAGAAAAGGCTGTCGGGGGCAACCTTATGTTAGTTGGTGAGTGGCATCCACCCACGGAACTCCAAGTTCTCGTTGTTGAGGCTAGCGCTCCCATGGCAAAGGAAATGCATTTAGTCCTTGTCGTCGAGCCACAGGCTCTGGCATGGGCATATCACATAGTCCAATTCCTGCAAATAGGAGAACTTCCCGATGACTTAGAGGAATCTAAAAAAGTGGCCCGCCAATCAAGTATGTATCAGTTTGTGGACAACACTCTATACAGAAAGAGGTCGAACGGTGTGAAGTTAAAATGTATTAGCCGAGAAGATGGATTGGCACTATTGGTAGAGATACACAGAGGTGTGTATGGCTCTCACCTAGGATCAAGAGCACTTGTCGAGAAGGCTTTCCGGCAAGGATTCTATTGGCCCATCGCCCTCCGAGACGCAACTCAGCTCATCACTAAGTGTGAAGCATGCCAGTTCCATTCCAAGAACATCCATCAACCAGCTTAGGCTCTTCAAACAATCCCTTTGTCCTGGCCTTTCACGGTCTGGGGGCTCGACATCTTGGGCCCCTTTCCCTGTGCTGCCGGAGGCTTTGAATTCTTGTATGTTGCAATCGACAAGTTTACAAAATGGCCCAAGGTATAGCCAGTGAGGAAGGTGACTGCGCAGTCAGCTGTCAAGTTCCTTAAAGGATTGGTGTGTCATTTTGGAGTGCCCAACAGGGTGATCACCGACAACGACACCCAGTTCACGAGCTGCACCTTCATGCAATACATCAAGAGCCTTTGAAGCAAGATCTCTTTCACCTCCGTCGCTCACCCGAGGAGCAACAAACATGCTGAAAGGATGAACGCTGATGTGTTGCACGGGCTCAAGAAAAGGACCTTTGACAAACTACAGAAATGCGGCAGACGCTGGCTTGATGAGCTACCGGTGGTTCTTTGGTCAATCAGAATGACACCAAATCGAGCTACTGGCCAGACTCCCTTCTCCCTAATATATGGTGTAGAAGCAGTGCTCCCCACGGAACTCACATACAGGTCACCTCGAGTACTTGCCTACGATGAGATAGAGCAAGAGCAGCTACGGCATGACGATGTCGTGCTCCTTGAGGAAGACCATCTCTGGACTAGGGGGTACTCACCACGTCGTCTCCCAACCAGTGGGTCGGGCTGAGGACCCCCATGATGATTCACTAATGGGCCAATTCGGACAGCCCATGCCGAATACAAGGAGGATTCCACAAGACTTGGCGCACAAGACAAGGACTCCTCTAAACCCTAGGCCTACGGTGCATATATAAACCGAGGCCAGGCTAGTCAATAGACAATCTCAGATTCATTACTACAATCTCGTGGTAGATACATGTACTATGTACTACACCCCATATGAATACAATCAAAAGCAGGACGTAGGGTTTTACCTCCATCAAGAGGGCCCAAACCTGGGTAAAATCCCGTGTCCATGTTACCATCGCTCCAAGACGCCTAGCTTAGGACACCTACTATGAGATATGCCGGATATAGAACTGACATTGGTGCTTTCATTGAGAGCCTACTGGGTGTCGACCATGGTTCATTGGGTTTCTCATCTACATCGGTTCTAACCTCGCTGACCGAGATTGAAAGAAAGTTCGGCGGCAACGTGAACAAGGTGATATTCTTCTGACTAGATGGTTCTGCAATGAATAATTTATTTCGAACCATATTGCTGGTCTGCACTAATTCTTTGCAGATCAGAAGTTTAGGCGGCCGTGTCCATGAGTGGCAGGCACCACCGTTCCCTGATTGTCCAGTCATGCACGCATTGTGGCCGGCTGGCCGCGAAGCGTACAAGTGCACCAGCCGAATACTAGTACAACTAGTGGTCAAATCGAAGATGATCGGCCACCACTTTTTTTACCTCCACTGGCCGAAGTCCGAGGGCAAGTTCCTTGGCCGATCTCCTGCTGCTAGTATGGTTCCCGTAAAAAGGGAATCCACTCCACTATTAGGTCACCTGGGATCTTGAAGAATTTCCTCTTCGGTCTGCTACGTGCAAAATAATTCCAGGTCTTGTCTTTCTTAACTTTTCGGTTAGCACGTAAAGTTATTACGCATGGAATTTTTTCTGTTGGTCTGTACTGCATTATTCTTGCAGAGATACACCGACACTTGTACGTGGTGTATGCGTCAATATGGTGATCGACGCGCATCAACGGGATGATCGGAATGAGATCAAGAATTTTTTTTAGTGGCAGCCTTGTCCGCTGCCTGGCAATGCGGCAGGTCCGAGGTCTGCTGCCACTGGCAGCACACCCATAGGCGAACTATACCCCGTGCTATGGAGGCGATCCGACCAGTAGCACTCCATCCATGGAGATCACGTACGCACAAGTACTTCTCCCGTGGAGCAGTAACACCAGGCCGGCATGGGTCATCTATGCGGCAACTTACAGGGAGATTCAGTCTTTCCTTTTTTTTCTTTTGTTTAATGTTTACTTAATTAAGGATGAGGCAGTCTACGCTTTTTAACTCGGGATCTGTCTTGCATGTACCTTTTCACGTACTGAATTGATTTGACCTTTGCATGAGAAGGAGTACTATACTACTGCTTGCTGCTACCTGAATTGCAGTACGGCCTATGTTCACGTCTGCTGCTTGGCGATACATCAGATCCGGATACATCGGATCCGGACTCAATCTGACCAACGGGCGATCCACCCGAAGAGATAGTGCGGAAGCAGTACCCTAACAGGGACTTGGCGCCATGGCAGCACACAAGCAGGGAGATTTAATTTTTCCCTTTTTAATTCAGATCTTCGTCGGCCGCTGGCAGTTCCTAATAATCCTTTTCGAAAAGTGCATAGACCTAGAGTATTTCTAACCTAATTAAATACTTGTTTTGCAAGCACGGTCCTTGTGATCTAATCTACAAACACTACTTTACGTATTGATGAATGCCAGGACTCCAGCTAGCACTACTTCGGGCAACGATCAAAGCTCGACCGATGTTTCTTTATTTGCTTCGGTCCTCCACGATCATCGCCGTCAAGGTTTTTTTTTCGTAGCTATTTGTTTAGCACATAGATTATTACATAGAGAATATATTTTTTTCTTTTGTGCTGCATTATTTTTGCAGAGAAATTTTTCCGACCCTCGTACATGGCATCGGTCTAGCCAGTCTCTCATTATTACTTCGACATGTCAACCAATGTCGATATTGACCTCGTGCCAGATAATCAACCTTGACTATGTCACGCCACCACCTCGGCAATCCGACGTTGTCGTCCAACCTGCGCCGATCGACGCCTCCGCACAATGAGTTCGGATCATACCAGGCCGACGTTGTCGTCCCGCGCATGGCGACCTGCATCGACATCTCTGGGCTGCCACTTCGTCGAACTGATCTTGGCACCCAGGCCAAACTTACCTCATGATTCGCTTCGCATATATTAATTATGCAATTTTTTCTTTCAATTATTATTGTTTTTTGCTTGCACTGTTTTATGTGTGCAGGTAATCGATTTTGACTGCGTTACGTGGCCACTTCGGTGTCACTAGCCGACCTGCTTCCACACCTCAGCTGGCATGAGACTTCGGCGTCACCAGCCGACCTGCATGAGACTTCGGCATCCGCCGATCACAGCTGTGCCATGTTAACTGGACCGAGGACTTCATCTCGCCACATCGGCCGTGTAGCATCGCCAATTCGTCAAACCGAACTCTTCGTTCAGGCACCTCGGCGCCCAGGCCGTGTTCCTTCAATTATTTGTTTCACTCAAATTAATTAATCAGATGAATTTTTAATTTTCTGTTTTAAAAGATTTTATTATTATTACTTCTGCATTGAACTATTTTATCTGTGCAGATAATTAATTTTTGCTGCGTCACGCAGGCGTACGGAGTCGTCCTCTCGCCTCTATCAACCAAATTCTACCATCACCATGGTGTGATACCCTGTGTCGCCATTATCGCGTCGTCGCTTCATCAAACTGACGTCCACCATGCCGACCTGTTTCGACACGTCGACTGACGTGGGGGCTCCATTGTCACGCTGCCGAACTACTCTGTCTCCTCGGCTGGACCGGGGGCTTCGCCTCGGCACTTTGGCATTGTCGTGCTATCACTTCATCAAGCCGAGCTCTTCGCTCGGGTATGTGAAGACCGGCTTGGGGGTTGGGACCTTGAGCCGTTACAAGCCGAGCACATTAACCAGCTAAGTCGCTTTCATGCTAAAAAAACTTTCAGTTTCAAATTTTGTTCGGTTCGACCAAGCATTATACTTTTTTGACAAAAAGTCATTTGCGAAAAAATTTCTTTGTCAAAACCTTGTTTGTTTCAAACAAATTCAAATACCCCATTTACTTGGGGGCTTCCTTTATGAAGCTATTCTTCTTGCATATGATTATTAATGTATCGCACCATTCCTTGTTCGTGTATTATGCCAAAATATGCATCATGTTGACTTAAGTGTTCCGCAAAGCTAGGTTGCCTGGCTCCCGTGCTTACCCCTATGTTCCTGATTGTTCGGCTAGGGAGTAAAGGGAGCACCTCTCCGATTGTTACGCCCGGGTCATCCGAACTCGTACCTCAGACGGGTGAAGCGGAAAGCTAGCGCTCTTATTGTTTTCAACTATGGTCGGCACACGACGGAACTCACGCGTACACAAATCTATTGCACAAGTCTCATAGTAATCATGAGAGACCAAAGAAAGGTACCGTTGGGGGCACTATTATCTTTGAAAATGCTTCTTACATTACATAAGTAATATAGCATAAGTTCCCTGGGCGCGCTTTGTCTGTTACAGCCTCATGGCCTGATCGCCTGGTTATTCGAAACACTGCCGATATTCTCGGTGGGCGGAGTAGATAACACTTTTTGGCCCTTGGCCGAAGAAGGAAAACCCGACGGTCAGTTAAGACGCGTTCAAAGTTCGGGCGAACGCAGATATTATATAAGTACTTTGGTACGTACAATCATTATACATAAAATTCTTTTACCCAAGTCACTAGGGGGCTCTTAAATTAATATGAGCCATTTTATATTAGATGTTTTCTTCTTAGTCACTGCAAAGTCTTTTTCTAGCACTCCTTTCTTGACTCAGGTTTATGGTCAATAGCCGGGTAGCCTGGTTTCTCTCTAAAGCCGCTCGCGTTTAGTTCGCTAAACTGGCCTAAGAAACACTCTGCCTTCGGGATAGGGAGGTTGAAGCCGAAGGCTGACCCACTTGAAGTCTAGAGATCAGATGTGTCATGTCAAAGCACGACGGAAGCACAATTTTAAGACCAATTTCGTATTGGCACCAAAACAGCTTGATTCAATCTAGACGTAAAGTTTTTTACGCATGTTTTTTGGTCTTTTGAGCTTATAACATCTTTCACCTATGTTATGTTTTCCTTTCAGGAAGCAGGACATTCTCTTGGTTGAGGTGTTCGGCATGAAACTCTTTTCTAGAACTACAGTTCGGCATCTTTCCTGCTGAACTCCACCTCGGTATTGTCAACACATACATGACAGTTGAACTAGTTCCCGAGGAGGTACGATCCTAGGGTCGGCCATGTTGCCCAACCCAATTCTCGGGGGCTACTGCATTAACAATCCAATGCAAAAAATTTAAGTGCAATATAGTTTCCGAGGAGATTATGATCCTCAGGTTGGTCGGCCGCACCCAACCTGAGTCTCAAGGACTGTGCACACCGCTTTTTGTGTCCCGAAGTATTCTGCCGAGCTAGGAGTTGATCCTCAGGCCGATTTTGCGAATCAACCTAAGTCTCCGGGGCTACTAGGATCAGCGGTCTTATGTCATCCTTCAGGTGCATTTCAGGTTTTAGACCGACACACACCTTGAGGGCTACTAGCTATATATCTCGGCAGAGAATAAATAGCACCAATCGAAAATATTCACAAAAAATCAGCCCGCAGTCGGGGTGGTGCACCACCTCGGAAGCAGTCCATCATAAAGCTCGGGCGCCAGTGGCTGGCTTCATAGAAGGCATTTCCGGCATTAAGCTCGGCTGAATTCGTTCAATCTTTTAAAGACCGATGTAGTTTATGACACCTCGGATGCTGACCATCGTTAGAACTCGGATGCAATCCGGCGTTGGAGCTCGGAAGCGGTCCGGCATAAAGCTCGGATTCGAATGGCTCGTTCCATAGAAGACTACTATGGCATTTAAGCTTGGATGAACTCATTCAAATTTTGAGAGGCCAAGGTAATCTATGATACCTCGGATTTAGTTCGGCGTTGGAGCTCGGACGCAAGAGGATACCTTGAATGCCGAATAGTGTTGGAGCTCGGCTGTGAAAAGACACCTCAGATTTAGTTCGGCGTTGGAGCTCGGACGCAAGAGGATACCTTGAATGCCGAATAGTGTTTGAGCTCGGCAGTGAAAAGACACCTTAGATTTAGTTCGGCGTTGGAGCTCGGACGCAAGAGAATACCTTGAATGCCGAATAGTGTTGGAGCACGGCTGTGAAAAGACACCTCAGATTTAGTTCGGTGTTGGAGCTCGGACGCAAGAGGATACCTTGAATGCCGAATAGTGTTGGAGCTCGGCTGTGAAAAGATGCCTCGGATTTAGTTCGGCATTAGAGCTCGGACGCAAGAGGGCGCCGTCGCACTGGAAACACTTCAAACCCCAAGTGTGGCGTAAAAAACTTACAAGGCATTGATAAAGGCCGATAACTTACAGGGGCTCCTCGGATGCCTGACATTTAAACTCTTCGTATTCAGCTCGGTGATCGTCAAGATCGGACATGGGAGGATTTGTTGAACCATTTTTCAAGACCGACGATCGAAGACGAAGAATTATTCGGAAGAACCGAGGAGCGTCCTCAACTTGAAGACCGGTTCAAGGGGCTACTGACGGTGTCCTGGACTAGGGGGTACTCACCACGTCGTCTCCCGACCAGTGGGTCGGGCCGAGGACCCCCATGATGATTCACTAATGGGCCAATTTGGACAACCCATGCCGAATACAAGGAGGATTCCACAAGACTTGGCGCACAAGACAAGGACTCCTCTAAACCCTAGGCCTACGATGCATATATAAACCGAGGCCAGGCTAGTCAATAGACAATCTCAGATTCATTACTACAATCTCGTGGTAGATACCTGTACTATGTACTATACCCCATATGAATACAATCAAAAGCAGGACGTAGGGTTTTACCTGCATAAAGAGGGCCCGAACATGGGTAAAATCCCGTGTCCATGTTACCATCGCTCCAAGAAGCATAGCTTAGGACCCCTACTACGAGATATGCCGGATATAGAACCGACAGCAAGTTCTACCCGTAAGGCGCGGTTGTCAGGGCCTGCCCCGGCAACCTATTTTGTACAAGCATAGTCTCCAAGGCTTGTAACCTTTTGTACAAAGCCAGGCGCATACCCTGTGCATAACTGAATAAAACCAAGTGTTTCACAAAACATGCATGCATGATTTCCTGTTTTCTTAAGTATAATCTAAATGTGATTACACTAGTTTTAGTTAAGATGACTAATATGCCGTAAAGGGCTTCATGCTACCTTCTTCCTTTTTCTAACTGAAGGATCCCTCACAAGCAACTTCTCCGGGAGGAGGGTGGAAGCAGGCCCGTACATTTGATCCCCGGAAATCCCCCTTATCTAAAACGATAAGGAGTACAACAAAGAAAGATAAGTTTGTTTCATCTGTAACTTCCCGTCATTCCATGTTGTGTCCACGTATGAAGAACTTGCACACGAGGAAGCCTTGCCGCGTCTATCGTTCCCGGTCCTATCCTTGACTCAAGCCTACTCGACAGGATTAGTTGCAGCTGTGTTTGGAAAGACCGGTAAGGGAGCGGCCTCTGTTCGCGCTCCAAACCCGTCTTGAGCTCACTTGACGAGGTTTTGTAGTAGCTGCATTAAAGGCCGGCGAGAAACTTTGCCAGGAACTCTACTTGCAAAAGAGTGCTGAAGGCTATTCCTTCAAAACATCTAAAAACATGTATAAGTATCTGGCAAGTTTGCTTTCAAAATTGCATGAGACGAATAAGTACAGATCATACAAGTACCAACATGGACGAGGAATTACATAGATTTGATTCAAACTTGACGAGTGCCTACATTTTTTGACTTAGAAAGATAAGTGCTCCGTAATGCCTTTCTTGTCCCTCTCCTCTTAGGGTTTACATTGAGAAGAAAGGAGGGCAAAAGGAGTGCCTAGGCAGAAGCCCAGCCTGACCCCGTCAGGACCAGGGGGCGCAGCCTGACAAGATCAGGAGAGCCCCCCCCCCCGCAAGGAAGATGAGGCCGGAGACAGAGAGAGCGGCTAGGCAACGCCATGGTTACCCCCGCCTAGACCAGTGGGATGTGGCTCGTCAGGACACCGACAGGGAAGATGAAGCCAGCGTCCATGAGCCTGCTGGAGTCCAGCTGGAGGTGGCGGTGACATCACACCAAGCACCCCTGGCAAATCGCTCTGCCGGGATCTAGCTGCAGATGATGATCCTACCGGCGCCAAGCTGAGGGTGACGGTGCAGCCGGCATTCAGTGGGAGTCCGAGTCGTCGTCTTCGAGCTTGATGATCGGGGGCTCTCCATCGCCGTCTTCACCGTCTGTGTACTCCTTGTCGCAGTCACTTGAGGAGGAGGTTTCGTCGTCCCTCGAGCTTTCCACGCAGAACCCAAGGCAAGCGCCTGAGCGTCCGAAGACCTTGGTGGAGAGTATATCAGACTCCACCAACTTGAAGCAGAGAACATGCCCCGCCACAAGATAGTGGGAGCGGGCGAAGGTTTTCCACCCGCGCCTAAGAAGCATGAAGTGAGGCGCTGGGAACTCGACGTTCACCCACACGGCCCCATTGCAGCAGCCACTCATGCGCAACCACAGCCCGAGCGACTGGTCGGCCTCCATCACCCTAGAAAAGGATGAGGAAGCCGCAGGCGACTGCGGGGAGGATCACCCAGCTTGACGATGAATTCTACCACTGTTTCCCCCGCATGGCCTTCTGCCGGGGGTGGAGCAGTTGGAGGAGAAATGGCGAGTGCACCGCTTGATCTGCTTCGACCACGGGCGCTGCGTCGACCCCAACAGGGCCCCGCAGGTCCGCCTCGTGCACTGCGGCCAGCCTCTGCAGCTGCAGATGAGGCAAGGACAGTATGTCGAGGAGAAGCTCTCATCGCTACAGTCAAATCATGAGCGCGGCCGCTTCCTCTCACCATGATGAGGGTAGAAGCAAGGTAAGAGAAGGAGGAGATGGTGGATGAGCATCATCACCCTCGCGCGCGTCCTTTTATAGCGGGAGCGAGGGGAGGCTGGCTCTCCACTACTCTGGGGCAACCGCCCCGCTGCACCAATCCAGCCCTCTGCGTCCCGAGATGGCGTCCTGATTCATCGACCGCCCCAATACACCAATCCAAGGCGCTGCGTATTCTGCCAAGGCGCATGTCCCCGCGCATTGCATCCATCACCAACCCCGCGCAATGCATGTGGCGCGCGTGACAGAAACGGCAGGCGTAGTGGGTGAACTAAAGGTAAAATGGCAGTTACCCCGACTCACGCGCGGGCGCCCCTGTTTTTCGACATAAATGAGGCACGTCGTCTGAGCACCGAAGATATCATGAGGGGTCTGGGGGCTAACCCAGATCCAGATTAATGAAGAAGCAAAGAAGATCTCAAAGACACAGCGTCTATCTCGGTAGGTTCAACAAGAGCGCTTGTGCATTTGTTGGTCCTACCCCAACGATGACCGACGGCACGTATGGACCCGGCCCGGGGGCTCCTGTCGGTGCTACAAACATGTGTGTTTGCCGCCCTGACTTACGCACAGGCGTGTAGCAGATCATACATTAAGTTCCAATTAATGCTTAACATAAAACAAGCCAGAGAAGCCGCTCTTCGTGAGATAAAGGAGGGCATCAAGAAGACCAAACCAACCAGAAAGTTCCCAGAAAGGCCTCCCTTGCCGGGCAAATAGGGCCGGCGGGGTCGAGACTGCGCCTGGGACCGAGGCTAGGCCACCCCGACAGGGTTTCCGGGGCCTCCAAGGCCAAAACAAGACTGCAAGACAAGGGCTCGGAAGTCTCCATGCTGGCAAACCTCCGCCAGGACACCACCGCTCCACCTCATCAAACACCAGTCACTAATCAGTGCGGTGTCAAACTCTCGAGCAGCTAGGTGGATCATGTCGTGCACGTGGCAGCCTGCCGGAGAAGAGATTGCCTTTAATAACACCCATCCCAGAGGCGTGTCTTGCAAATAAGAGGTAGGTAGGCAAGCGGTGGAAGAACCTTGCCGGGGCTACCTCTCCACGTGAAACCTATGATATCATTTATGGCATTTTGTCCTAACTGCCAGATTTAGGTATGATAGCACTGTTAGCTATCTAATCCTTGTATAATGACTGTTTTGCCACTTTGGTCGCCCCTTAAGCTATAAAAGGAGGCCCGGGGCAACCTAGCAAAGGATTCGATCTTTTGATCCTCTAGCACTTGTACGCGCGTAGCTGCTTTCCCCGAGGCACCCTTGCCGGGCTTGAGCACTTCGTGTTTCTGTAGATCAATCCACCAAAGCAGGAGTAGGGTATTACGCTGCTCAGCGGCCCGAACCTGGGTAAAAAAGAGTCTCCCTCACCGTGCTGCCCTGCGGCCTCTGCTCTTTGTGCAATGTGATCATCCCCCCGCCGAATCACAAAGGGGCTTCCCTGCCCCATAGGTGATCATGCTCCACCACGACAGATGCTGCTCATCCTAGAACTCATCATGGACCATTGGCGTCGAGGGATCGCCAATGCTCACATTCTCACTGTTCGTAGGAATAGGCGCTGATACCACATCTTGGGTGAGCTGAGGAAGAACTTCATCATCATTTCTTACATTGTCATCATGACAAATGTTTTTAGCTACGATGGAGTCAATAGCTGGAATATCTTCAGTGACATGAACCTCTGTGGGAGCAAGTTCATGCACAACAACCCTTCCTTCTGTGTTGGTGGAGGCTGGAGGAGCAACTGAAATGGGCGTCACAAGCAACGACTATTGAGGAGTTGATGGAGCAGATGGTGCTTGTTCCCTACGTGAAGCCTTTGAAGACTTGGTCTTTTGCCGCTTTTGAGAAGGAGAGGCAACAGGGGACTCATGTTGCTTGCGCTTTCTAGCTTCAGCTTCAGCTTGCTGGGTCTTCTTCCTCTCTGAGGAAATTGAGGGGGCAGAGGCTTCGAGCCAGCAAAATTTGGCAGGAAGACAATCTTGGGCACATCTTTCCTTGAAGCCTCAGCAGTAGTGGGCACTAGCTTCTTCTTTTTCTTAATAAGCTTTGGATCAATTGTAGGACGCCCAAGTGTTGTTCTCTTCAAGCCCTCATTATGAGCTTGGATAGTCTTCTCAACATAATGTTTTAGATGCTCTCGGGCACCCTTAGCAGCTTCATGATGATGATGGAATTCTTCTTTCATATCAGCCATCATCTTCTTGAAGCCTTGGATTTCCTTGGATCTAAGCTTGTCAACATGTTTCTTGAAGACAACCTTTTCATGCCTTATCTTGTTCTTTTGCTCAATAACTCGCTGAGCAATGCCAAGTTCCTTAGCAACAGATTCTTGGAAAATGACACTAATGCCAATGGGCAGTTGAAGATCATCAAGGGAGAGTGAGGGATCGTGAAACCACTCATCTATGAAGTTGTTGAGGATGTCGTGGTCGAACAGAGGTAGATCCTTGAATATATCAGCCTCTTCCTGCTTGTTCTTGATCAACAGCTCAAGGGCATCGTCATCCAGATCATCATCAGACATGTCTATGATGTCACCATCAGCTCTCAATCTGCTTGATGGTTTAGGGCCTCGCCCTATAGATTTCTTTGTCTTCGGAGAGTTCTGAGACACATTTCAGAATGCACACTAGATTCAGGAGGTGCAATTTTCAATGGCTTCACTCTTGAAGCTTTTGAGGATTTCTCCCGTTTTCCTTTGGAAGCTTTCGTCTTTTGTTGGGGCTTGGGGGAGTCAGGAGCAATGTCTTCAACATGGGCTTCTCCTTTAGCAGCAGCAGCAGCACGAAGAGCGTGAATATGGTCAACGTACGCTTGAAGACTATCCCATGGCCCAATTAGATTAGGATCTGCTTGACGGGTGCCATCAGGCCTTAGTTCAGCTGGACCAGGGTTCTAGTCAACACCATAGTTCTTCTTGTTTTGTTCTATTGAAGCCCTTGCAAATAGATAATTGGCTTCAATAATATCATCTTAACGGCACCACTGGATGCTGGAGCGATCTGGATCTTGAGGCATACCATACCTCACCATGCATGGGTAGAAGCCTAACCCGATGGCGTCAACCTTTGTCTTCGAGATAAGCTTCCTATAAATGATGTCTGCCCATGGTGGCCTCACAGCGTTCTTTGCAGCATACTCAGGGTGACAAAATGATAGAAGAACCATTCTTCTGCCCAATATATGCGAGTCCATTGCACGCGTGACTTGCGCTCCCGATACGTTTCCTCTGGATCTGACTTGTACTTCTCATAAAGATCTGGAGGAAGATGTAGAGATGTGTTTGCATGACATTGTCTTCTCCCTTTCTTTGAAGATTTATCACTAGACATTGGCTTCAAAGGACTTATTGGCTTCAGGTGGGTCTAGATGAAGTTGTAAGAAGTCTACGAATGAATTTAGACTATGAGAACCAAGAGACTCGCCCACGGACATGTACCTGTGAAAGAATTAGAGATGCGAGGGAAGAAGGAGAGGTCATATGCATTCTCAGAGGATTTTGAAGTTAAATCAGTTTGAAGATAATGACCTCATAGTGCGAAGACATTTGTTGGTTCCAGATTTGTACGAATCCGAGAATAGGTACAAGTGAGGAATCATACTAGTCATCTATCATAAGTGAAGTAGCTTTGCATGATTTGAGATGTGAATGGATGAAGATTAAGATTTGGAAGTGGAAGAAAAACTTCTGAAGATATTCAATAACTCATCGGATCAAACAAATGGTAAAAAGTGAGTTTTATTTACCACATGATGAACAAATGAAGAACTGCTCGACGAGGCGAGAAGGAGGTCAAGTAGTTCAATCTCCCATGCCCTAACTTGGTGGTGGAAGACAACTACGACAGAAGCGGGGCGAAGATGTTTGTGGTCTGCATGAGTACGGCGTCGAAGAGGTCGCGGCAGCTAAGCGCTTCTTCTCTGGCGATGAATGAAGCTAGCGACGGCGCTAGGGTTATGAAGGCGAGACCGACAGGTGTGGAAGGAATTAATGACCGCGGGGGTGAAGTATTTATAAGGAGGATTTCGGCCTAGTGATTTTACTGCTTTGCCCCTGGCGATTCACATTTTCGCTACGCGTGGCATGCATGCATAGTTTTCACAGCTACGCCATGACCCTACTACTTGGCAGTTTTGGCGGGAGGTCGTTCCGGCTTTTGCGACGACCGGCAAAGTGGACAAGGATATAAAAACATTTTAAATATTTGTCTCAAAATCTTTGACTGACAAGGACATAGTGAAGACAATAGACACGTGTCAATACAATGCATATGAAGATTTAGAGAGAGTGGGAGAGACAAGCACATAAGGGGTAAGGGTTCGATCACATTCACTTAGTTCAGAAAAAAACAACTTGAAGACTTGGCTATAAGTGAATATTGTTGAGGACAAAATCATATATATAGTATGGGCAATGAGATCAAATAAAGTATGAAGACAAAACCATTGTTGAAGATAAATCAAACTAAGAGGATAATGCGGCAGATGTGACACCAAATGAAAATCTTCAGGAATGTTTGGTGGTGGTGTGACCCACCATATAGAAAGTATTCAACCCAGACATGGCGCACAATTATCATGGCGCTCTGAAGTCAAATTCCGCGTTAATATATTCACACTTAGAGTGTACATCTTCATGAATTGAATACATGCGTTACTCGTGTGTTGTACATCAAGGTTGTCAACAATGCATAAGCATTAAGATGTGTGTCCGTTCACTGGACATTCGAGGATTCTAAGATATTTAGCTCACACCGCAACTTCTAAAATCTCTTCTCATCCAAGGGCTTCGTGAAGATATCTGCCAATTGATCTTTAATGTTGACGTGAATGATGTCAATGTTTTATTTGAGCACATGATCATGAAGAAAATGATGTCGAAACTGAATATGCTTCGTCTTGGACTGCTGAACAGGGTTGTGGGTAATCTTGATGGTGCTTTCATTGTCATAGAAGAGGGGCGCCATATTCTTGTTGATACCATAGTCCTTGAGGGTTTGCTTCATCCAGAGATGCTAACGTACCAAGATCCGGCAGCAATGTATTCAGCTTCAGTAGTAGAGAGTGATACGCAGTTTTGCTTCTTTAAAGACCAACAGACAAGTGATCGTCCAGGAAAGTGGCATGTGCCTGATGTAGACTTGCGATCCACCTTGTCACCAGCATAATCAGCATCAGATAATCCAACTAGATCAAACTCTGAGCCCTTTGGATACCATAATCCTAGCGTTGGGGTGTGAGCCAAATATCGAAGTATTCGCTTCACCGCGAGGTGATGCGATTCCTTTGGTGCCACATGGAATCGGGCACACATGCAAATGCTAAGCATTATATTTGGCCTAGATGCACATAAGTACAATAAAGAACCAATCATGGAGCGGTATACCCTTTGATCCAAATCTTTACCATTTTCGTCGGAGCTCAGGTGACCATTGGCTGGCATTGGCATCTTGTGCCCTTGCAATCTTGCATACCAAACTTCTTCAGACAATCCTTGAGATACTTCTCTTGAGATATGATGATGCCATTGCTTTGTTGACGGATTTGAAGACCAAGAAGGAATTTTAGCTCTCCCATCATGGACATCTGATATTGTTCTTGCATCAGATGACTGAATTCATCAATGTATCTTTTGTCAGTGCATCTGAAGATAATGTCATCCACATAGATTTGGCATACAAACAGTTCTCCGTCACATGTCTTCGTGAAGAGAGTGGGATCCAGAGAACCGGGTTTGAAGCCTTTGCTTTTCTGGAATTCTTTGAGTGTGTCATACCAAGCACGAGGCGCTTGTTTGAGGCCATATAATGCGTTGTTGAGCTTATAGACCATGCCAGGATGCTTTAGATCTTCAAAACTAGGTGGTTCTGCAACATAGACTTCTTCTTCAATCTTGCCATTTAGGAAGGCGCTCTTCACATCCATTTGCTATAAGAGGATATCATTATGGTCGGTGTCGTGGTTTTGTTACGGCAGATGTCCTAGTGTGACGACTTAGACGTGAGGCCATCGCAAACGGTGATTAGCTTGTCAGGGTTGAACGGGTCGAAGGACACGATTTTACCCAGGTTCGGCCCCTCACGGTGGAGGTAAAAGCCTACTCCTGCTTTTCTGCTTATTGCTTGAGTATCAAATACAAGGGAGCGGATTCGCTTGACCTAGCTATCGATTGATTGTAACTTGCCCCTATTCTGTGCCGGCGACCCACCTTTATATACAGGTCGAGTCCTCCGGTTTACAAGAGTCTGGGTCATGTTATGACCCGTGATCAAGTCTAACTCTGAGTCGCCTTACCTTATACGGAAAGACACTATACGACGGCTTATGCCTTTGGGTCGCCTGCCGCCATCTGGCTTCGGGCCCTAATGCGGCCCATCTTGTGAGCCGCCCTTCTGTGTCCTGCGTCTTGATCGTCCTGGCCCCTCTGAGGCCTAGCTCCAAGAGTCATCAATGACTTGACCCGGCCCTTACAGGGCGGGTTATATCGTGGGGTTATATCCCCAACATTAAGCCCCAGATTGATTTGACCTTGTTCATCTCAATCTTCCATTTATTAGTCTGGCGAGTCTTCCCTCCGACTCTCACAATCTCAGCTTGAAAAACTTCATAACCCGCCATAAGAAATGATGATGTCACCTCCGTAAATTTGGGGAGTCTCTCATGACGTCATAACGAATCTTGTGTAAATCCACTTATCCCGAAAACTGAGGCATCTTTTTGCTCCAAAAGTTACTGCACCTCCTCGATTTTCGCACCTGCCATTTGATGTTACCTCACCCTTATAAATACGCACAGGGGGTCCTCTTTCTCATTTTACCTCGTCTCCTCCGCTTCTTCTTCTTCCTCTCGAAACCTTCTGCGACTGGAGCTCCGCCGCACCCGTCGACCTTCTTTAGCCGCCTCGCTCGGGACTGCAGTTTGTCGGTGTTCATCCATTCTTTCCCATAATATCCTGAGTAGATCTTGTATTTGATGTGAGATAGCCATAGAAATACTGCGGTAATAGATTCAATACTGGTCTTGCATTTGAATAGAATATGCTTTCTCTAGAATCCATGAACACTTCATTAGTAACTCCATCGCTATCATTAGGTTCTAGCAATTATTTCCTCTTTTCAGATAGCCCGTAGATCCAAAATTGTAACTGCTATAGTTGAAACTTGTTCATACCACACTTAGCAGAAAACTTTAGCAATCCCCAACTTTTAATTAACTTGCCTTCATATCTTGGGCGGCTTACCATCATATCATAATTCGCTAGGTATTTAGAAATTGTCTCTGTTGCTAAGCCGGAGCCGGCTCACCGTTTAAGGTGACTTATCCATTATGCGGTTTTGTTCATATCATTGTAGTGACGGGTCATTATTTCTTGAATAACCTGCCATTTATCTTTCCACAACCTTCTATTGTATTTAGGTGACTCAATATGTCAAAGTCTACCATTTGCAATTGGGTGCCTTCCCAAATCTCTGAGCTCATTCTCAAAGATTATCAAGATCAAGGTCTTCTGGCGGCTAAGGAAGAAATTGGCTGGCGAGCCGGCCAAGGGGACGATGTTCCCACACCCGGCGAAGCAGAAGTTGTGGTCTTTACTGACCATATCCTTAGAGGCTTTACTCCGCCCGGGTCAAAATTCTTTCAGGATGTCTTGAACTACTTTAACCTTCATGCTCCAGACTTAGGCAAAAACTCCATATCCAACATCTGCAATTTTCAAATTCTGTGTGAGGCATATTTGCAAATGGAGCCCACTATCTCCCTCTTCAAGGAGTTCTTCTACATGAATCGCCAAACCGAATGTGCAGATGGCCCGAGCCTAGAACTTGGTGAGGTTTCAATCCAAAGACGCCGAGATGGCTGTTTCCCTTCTGGTACTCTACCAAGTCATCCTAAGGGACGGGTCAGGACTTAGTTTTACTGCAAAAACACCACCCCAGCCAATGAGAATCCTCTGCCGGGTTATAGAGCTGATCGCCTTCCTATGGACTTGGAACTGCCAAGCAAAATTATTCCAAAAGAGCATGCTAAAGCCGTCCCTGTTTATCCAAAATTAAGAGCTTTACTCATCAATGGCTTAACAGTGGTTGATCTAACCTAGTGCTGGGTTGCATGGAGAATCCTCCTCTTAAGTCACCGACCCGGCTTAATGTGTGAGTATTCGAGCGAGTCAACCGACCCTTAGCAGTATAGCTCTGATAATTTTACCACTGAGGAGGTCAACAAAACTATCAAGAGTCTGCTCGGCGAGACTCAGGAAAGCTGTAACAAGACAGGTCTGTTACCATTCTACAAGCTTAACCCGGCCCCACCTGTAAGCATTCCTTTATATCCAGCTTATAAACCTTTATCTTCCTTTGTACTTTGTTTTCTAACCCTTCCTAATTTTGCAGCCCGGCTCTATCTTCTGGAATAGAAAAAAGAAAACTCAAGTGGTCAAAAAGACTGGTCCGGCTCGGAAGAAGAACAAACCTGTCGCTGCGACTGACCCCATGGCCGCAGCTGATGATCAATCAGAGGTAGAACTTGATTCCCTTGGTCGTCTCTTTATTGAATTAGCTGACACCACTTACTCTCAGGATGAGGTAGCAACAAGCAGGGCCGAGGATGCTGAGGTAATTTCCATCTCTTCCGGCTCAGACTCCTTGCCTCCAAAGAAGATAAGGCGGGTCATCCGGAAAGTAAGATTTTCTCATCTAGATGATCACTTAGACCCGTACTTTATTTCGAAGAAAACTCATCATGAGTCAAAGCGCCAAACTCGGAGTGCCGGCTCTGGAGATCTGGTGGCCGAGTTAACTCATGAACCCTCCACTCGCAAGCGGCATACCGAGGTGCCACACAGTCCAACTCCTTCTTTGCCCAAAGCCGGCCTTATCAGGCAACCACTTAACCCGTCTGATTCCAATTATCAGGAGTCGCCCCCGTCTTCAGGAGACTCGTCTTCTACACAGCTGCCTGCTCTCGGCGTTCTAGGATCGAGGGTACCCAGACCTGCTGGCCTGCAGCCCACGCCGTGGCTCCCTCGACGGCCCAGCTACAACAACTCCAAGACAAGACCCTCGCAAGGTCCCCTAGCCTCGCGAAGCGGACAGCACCAAGACCTCCAAAGGAGCGGCCTCCCCAGGCTGCCTCCCGAGGAGCGGAGATTTCTATGCAGGTACCTAGCCTCACGAAGCTGCGATGACGTGAGCCATGACGACCAAGGCCAGGCAGGCACCAGCGGGCGTAGAGGAGGCAGTTTCCCTTTCGGTGCTAAGGGAGCAAGGACAGGCGAAGGTTCCCGAGGAGTCTCCCAAAGGTTTCCAATCCGGTGCAGCAAGACCAAGACCACGAGGTCGGCAGGATGAATGTCATCGCCAAGCCCACCGCTGCGTCATGACCAGAAGCTTTGCAGGCGAAGACCACCTTTCATCAGGATTAGATGTACTTCTTGTCCCCTTTCAAATTGGCCATTGTGGGATCCCTTCCTGCCTAAGTTTTGAGGGAAGAGGACCAAGGCCACTATAAATAAAGGCTAGCCACCACCGTGAACAAGGAGGGACTCAGATCATATCCACTCCACCCTCACCACCGAGCCCTCGCGAGGCTGCTCATCCTCAGCCTCCTCGTGAGGCCAATCCATCACAAAGCAGGAGTAGGGTTTTACATCGCAAGGTGGCCCAAACCTGGGTAAACTGCCGTGTTCATCTTCTTCCCTGCTGGCGTGAGCTCGACGTGGCTAGGCTATAGGGTAGCGAGCTTGAGATTTGGGTTGGTTGAGATCTTCGCACACGCCCCAGAGTTCGAACCTTCTTGGGTCTGCGAAGCCCTGAATCCAACATTTGGCATGCCAGGTAGGGGCGTGTCGAAGCTCCGCCTCTTTACCGACCACGCTCTGCCCTTGCCTTGTCGTTTCCATGGCGGACGCTGCCCCACCGGTCTGGCCCCCGAAGCCTACGGGAGCGTTGCGAGATGCCCGGCCTTCACTCCCGGCTTGCGCCGGGTGCGGTGGCCCCCGAAGTTCAGGCCAGCGCTGCCCCTGCGGTACGATGGTGTTGCGGACCCTGAGGAGTTCCTCCAGCTATACGCGCAGGCCATCCAAGCGGCGGGCGGCGACGACAAAGCCATGGCGAACTGGCTCCCCCAGGCCCTCACGGAGGACCCTCAGTCTTGGCTCCGCGGCCTCCCGGACGCCTCTGTCTCTTCTTGGGAGGAGCTCCGCGGCCAGTTTGTCGTGCGCTTCGCGGATCCGGTGCCCCACGCGGTCGCATGCATCATCGGCGGGTCGCAGGCGCCTGCCTCTGGCCCCCACATCAAGCAGTTCTTCTGTCAGTCGGGCGCCACTCAGCCGTAGCATGAGGCTTCCCGGGGGCGCGCCTGGCCAGAGGTTGACATCACCTTCGACTTCAAGGATCACCCCAAGACCATGGTCGCTGCGGGCGCGCTCCCCATGCTATGCACGCCCACCATCAGCAACATCGCGGTCATGAAGACCCTCATCGACGGCGGCGCTGGCCTCAACGTCCTCTCCCTGGAAACCTTCAATATGGTCCAGGTGCCTCATGACCAGCTCGCACCCACCAGACCCTTCTTGGGGGTGACCAGAGGCTCTGCCACCCCCGTGGGGCAGGTGCGCCTTCCCGTCACCGTTGGCAAGCGCGACAATTACCGCACCGAGATGATCGACTTCGATGTGGCCTGCATCGTCCACCCATACAATGCCATCCTGGGGTACCCAGCTCTCGCCAAGTTCATGGCGGCAACTCATCCGGGCTACAACATCATCAAGATGTCGGGTAGCGGCGGCATCATCACGGTTGCCGGAGACACAAAGGACGCGATCCGAGCTCTCAAGCTCGCCTACGGGGCCACGGCGGCCTCTCGACCAAGCGCTGGGGATGCCCCGGAGGCCCTCAGGGCCGCGCCCACGAAGAAAAAGAAGTTGTTCTCTCAGGACCGGGCCGAGACGAAGAAGGTGCCCATTGAGGACGAGAATACGTGCCCCACCTTCACCATAGGAGCCGGTCTCCCCCCGGAGCAGGAGGAGGCACTGATTGGCTTCCTCCGGGAGAATAAGGACGTGTTCGCTTGGGAGGCGTCAAACCTGGTCAGCGTACCATGGGAGGTGATCGAGCACCACCTGATGGTATGCCCCGAAGCGCGCCCCGTGATGCAAAAGGCGCAACGTCAAGCACAAGAGAAGCAAGCATTCATCATCCAAGAGGTCCGTAAGCTATAGGGGGCCGGCATTATTCGGGAAGTGCGGCACCCGGATTAGCTGGCCAACCCGGTGATCGTCCCCAAAAAGGGGGGGAAGGAGCGTATGTGCGTTGACTTCACGAGCCTCAACAAGGCTTGTCCTCAGGACCCCTTCCCGCTTCCATGCCTCGACCAGATCATGGACTCCACCGACGAGTGTGATCTGTTGTGCTTTTTGGATGCTTTCTCAGGATACCATCAGATCAAGATGGCGACGGAGGACATCGAGAAGACGGCCTTCATCTCTCCATGTGGCGTGTACTGCTACACCTGCATGCCCATCGGGCCACGGAACGCCGGTGCAACCTTCCAGCGGCTGATGCACATCGCGTTGGGGCCACAGCTGGGGCGAAATGCGGAGGCATACGTCAATGACATCATGGTAAAGTCACGGGAAGCAAGGACCCTCATCGAAGACCTGGAAGAAACTTTCGGCAACCTGCGCCAAGTGAACCTGAGGCTCAACCTAGAAAAGTGCGTTCTTGGGGTCTCGTCTGGCAATTTGCTCGGTTTCCTCGTATCGCACCGAGGTATCGAGGCTAACCCCGAGAAGATCAAGGCAATTGAAAAAATGCGCCCACCGCAGACCCTCAAGGAAATGCAAAAGCTCGCAGGGTGCGTGACCTCATTGGGGCGCTTCATCTCCAAGCTCAGCGAGCGCGCCCTCCCTTGCTTCAAGCTGATGAAGAGGAAGGGCCCCTTCGAGTGGACTCCAGAGGCTGAGGTGGATTTTGAGGACCTCAAGAGGTACCTCACGAGCCACCCGTAATGGTGGCACCTCATCCTCTTGAGCCTCTGGTGCTCTACTTGGTGGCCACCCCCCACTCGGCCAGCGCAGCGCTCGTGGTGGTCAGGAAGGAGCACGCTAGCGCGGGTGCAAAGCGAGGCGTCCCGCGAAGGGTCACGCCATGTTCACTACCTCAAGTTGGCGCTCCTGGGGCCTCCATCGCTTCACCAGACAGTGAGGCTCCCAAGGCCCTCTCGCCCCACGCAGAGTGGGGCATCATTAATGCCTCGCCCTTCGTCAAGCACCCGCTGTACTTCATCAGCATGGTGCAGCATGATGCGCGCGCGCTACCCCATGCAGCAGAAGCTCCTGCTCGCGCTCCTCGTCGCCTCTAGGAAGCTTCGTCATTATTCCCAAGGCCACCCCATCAAGGTCGTCTCCGCATAAACCATGGAGAAGGTGCTCCGCAGCCCCAACACTGCAGGGAGGGTTGCAGAGTGGAACATCGTGCTGCAAGCCTTCCAGCTAGAGTTCAGCACCACCAGGGTCATCAAGGGTGCGGCCCTCGCTGATTTTGTGGTGGAGTGGACGAATCGCCCTGACCGGGGGCTGGACGAGGGCCAATCCCTCACACCCGATGATGAGGCGCTGGACGGCTGGGTCATGCACTTCGATGGTGCCTTCGCGCGGCGGGGCGCGGGGGCTGGAGCTGTACTCATCTCACCAACCAAGGACAAGCTCTACTACGCTGTTCAGCTCTGCTTTCATCATGGCGAGAAGGTCTCCAACAACATCGCGGAGTACGAGGGCCTGATTGCCGGCCTCAGGGCCGAGGCCGCCCTGGGAGTCAACCGTCTCATCATCAAGGGCCACTCCCAGCTTCTCGTCAATTTCTCCAACAAAGAATACAAACCAAAGGACGAGCACATTGAAGCATACCTAGAAGAGGTACGTAAAATTGAAAAGCGCTTCTTGGGCGTGGAATTGCAGCACGTCACGTGCGGCATGAACAAGGAGGTGGACGACATCACCAAGAGGGCATCTCACCGCGAGCCACAGAAGCCTGGCGTCTTCGAGGAAAGGCCTCTTCAAGCCATCAGCAGCGCCCCCCACCGCAGGCCCAGCGCTGCTTCGGGAAGAGCCGCCTCCGGCCCCATCCTCGGGCACCCCGGCCTGTGGTCCAACCTCAGGAGCCCACCTGCTCCTGACGCTGGAGCCTCAGGAAGGCTGCTGGACCAAGGAGTTCAAGGCGTACCTACTCCGTGGTGCCCTGCTAGAGAAGGAGGAAGATGCAGAACGCGTGGATCATCAGGCCACCGCTTATTGCTTGCAGGACGGTGAGCTGTACCGAAGGCACCCCAATGACGTCTCGCTGCGATGCATATCCAAGGAGCAAGGGCGCGAGCTGTTGGCAGACATCCATGGTGGAGATTGCGGACACCACTCTTCATAGCTCACCCTCCTGGGCAAGGTGTTCCGGAGCGGGTTCTACTGGCCCACGGCGCTCAATGACGCCACCGACCTGGTGCGATCCTGCGAGGCCTGCCAGTTCCACGCCAAGCAGATTCACCAGCCCACGCAAGGTCTCCAAACCATCCCACTCTCATGGCCCTTTGTGGTCTGGGGGCTAGATATCCTGCACCCGTTTCCTCGGGCAGCCTGTGGATACCGCTACCTCTACGTCGCCGTCGACAAGTTCACCAAGTGGGCGGAGGTGGAGCCCGTGCGCACCATCCCTTCTGGCTCAGCCATCAAGTTCATCAAGGGCCTCGTGTGCCGCTTCGGGGTCCCCAACCGTACCATTACTAACAATGGCTCCCAATTCACAAGCAACCTCTTCAAGACATATTGTGCTATCCTTGGAACGCAGATATGCTACGCTTCAATGCCGCACCCACGGAGCAACGGCCAGGCTAAGCGCACCAACACGGAGGTCCTATGGGGCCTCAAGACAAGGAGCTTCAAGAAGAAGCTCGAAGCCTACGACAGGGGTTGGCTTGGTGAGCTTCAGTCCGTGCTGTGGTCCATCCGCACCACCGCGACTAAGCCCATCGGCGAGACCCCGTTCTTCCTCGTCTACAGGGCTGAGGCGGTCCTCCCACACGAGGTCAGGCTTCTCTCCCCGTGGGTCTTGGCATTCGACGAGGCACGTCAGGATGCCTCGCCGGGAACAGACCTCGTGCTCAGGGAGGAAGCCCATCGCCAAGCCTCGCTCCATGCTGCAAGGTACCAGCAGGCGCTATGGCGATACCATTGTCGTAGCATCCACTCCCGGACCCTTGAGGTGGGTGACCTCATCCTGAGGCGGGTCCTCTCCAGGGAGGGCCTTAAAACCTCTTACCCATGTGGGAGGGCCCATTCAAGATCGCCCACGTCTCCAGGCCAGGCGCCGTACGCTTGGAGACGCAAGACAGGGTCCCCATCCAGAATGCCTGGAACATCCAGCATATCCAAAAGTTCTACCCATGACACTCTCATGTAATAATGAGTGGGGCTGTACACGCCCCGGAGTCTCCGGTGCGTCACTCCTCGACCCCACGGGGGCTCCCACCCACGCCCTAGTGGAAGCCCCATGCTCCGCGCTGGCGGACGACACGGTCAATCCGTGACTATCCCATGCCTAGTGGAGGCCCCATGCTCCGCGCTGGTGGGAAGACTAGAAGACTAGTGTAGGCGCTGAACGCGGCTGTTCTTTTGCTTGCTCTAGTAACCAATTTGCCTCTTCTTGGAATGAAATTTGAAGTTCTCGTGTCTTTATTCGCAGAGGGGGGAATTTTCCTTTTTTCCTTCTTGCAGAATTTCCTCTCTTGAATTCCGTTTTTTAGGTGTGGCAGCTGCCCGTGGCTCCCTCCATCACGTCCCACGAACGGGGGCTGGGCATGGTGTGTACACCTGAGCCGGCCTAGGCTATGCCAGCGGCAGGCCCACTCATGCGCGCACCTCGCCAAGACCTTGGCGATCGAGTCCTCGCACGACGCTCTCGAGCGAGCCATCGGCCCCCCGGCCTAAGAAGCGCTCATCTCCTGGCCTTGCCAGGCATCGCGACCCGGCATACTAAGCGATGGTGAGCCCTCGCTCGGGGGCTTCAGACTCAGGATGATTGCCGGGGAAGGACGGCTGAAGAAAGGACAGTCACAGTTTGGCTCATCGTTGAGGAACCCTACGTAAATTGCGTCTCGGCCCCTCGCGGGGTTCAATGCCTGGCAAAGATATCCCCGGAGGTTCTGGACCCGTGTGAGTCCTCCGGAGGCCTCGTGGGCAGCATGTCCCTCGAGGCTCCGGAGCTATCGGGTCACGAGAAAGAAGATCCCCCGACAAGATCCCTAGGCCGCTCCGGCACCTTAATAGCATTGTCACCTGAGCAATGGACCTGCGTGAGGTCAAAAGCTCCGGAGGAATGCGCCCCCATGACACAGGAACCCACCAAGGGCCACGAACGCACCAAGCTAAGTTATCCTAATCATGCCAGGATAAATGCGAGAACATGAACAGGAAATACTTATATAAAGGCGCCAGCGTCGTAGTCCATTACACGCCCCCGCGGGGTTTTCCATGGTTCTTAATGTAGGAAATAAAAAATGAAAAGGCGGTTGTCGTGGTTCGACACGATCACCTATGGGGCCATCGGCCCCTTTGTGGTTCGGCAAGGGGGAAGGGCACGTTGGACAAAGAGCGAAGGTCATAGAAAAGCACGGCAATGGTGATGCGGGTGGTTTTTACCCAGGTTCGGGCCGCCGCGAGACGTAAAACCCTACTCCTTTGGTGGATTGAGTGAAAGACCGTGATGAACGCGCAGTGCTCAAGCCCGGCAAGGTCGCCTCGGGGAGAGCACCTACGCATATATGAGTGTAAAGGGTCTGAATCCTTTCTAAGGTCGCCTCGGTCCTCCTTTTACAGGTAAAGGGGTTACCACAGTGGCAAAACAGTCATTATCCAGTGATTAGATAGCCACAGTGCTATCATACCTTACTCTATAGTCAGCACAAGGTGCATTAAATGCACCGCTTAGTGTCACATCGTGGATGCAGTCCCGACAAGCCTTGCCGGGCCATCCAGCCACCTTCTCGTCTGTTTGCGTGACATGCCCATGGACGGGTGTCATTTAGGGGTGATCTTCATCGAAAATGGCTGCCACATGCTGAATGACTGCCACTGATTCACTTGGGAGCTCGACACCACGCCGATAAGCGACTTGCATCATTGTGAGGTGGAGCGGTGGAGCCCTGGCGGAATAGCAGGCCGCCAGCGCCTCGGCAATCCTTCCCTGGGAGGTCTTGGGACTTGCTCTTGGGGTGGCCTCGACCTGACCAGGCTCGCCTGCCCGGCAAGGGAGGCTTTTCCCTTGGTGATATCTTGCTGTCTTGGCTTCTCTTGGTCTTCTTGATCCACCCTTTGATTTCTCAGAGAGCTATCTCTTCTGCTTGGCCATGTCTTGGATGTTGTAACCTTGCCCTTGAGCCTGTGTACAGTCAGGGAAACATACACCAGGGTTTGTTGCACCGACAGGAGCCCTCGGGCCTGGCCCAAATGCGCCGCTGAGAGTCGTTGGGGTAGGCCCTATCTAGTACACACACGAAGAGTTTGTGGTAGCTCATCCCTTGATATTTTCTTTGCTTCTTCATTAATCTGTGCTTGAGTCAGTTTCCGGTTTTTCCGCGCGTCACGTGATGCCAATTGTGGTGGGGCCTTTTCCGTAATGGCTCGTGAATGACTTTAACCCAAGGGGGGGTAACTGCTAATTCACTCACCCCTCCACAACCTTATCCTTTACCACGTATGCCGCATGCATCGAGTGGGGTAGGTAATGGAGGCGCGTGGTGCGGGAAAGAGCTCATGACAAAGGCCTAGTCTTCTAGGATTGGTGTAAGAGGGCGGTAATCGGATCCGGCCGTCGGTGGTAGCGTGGATGGGTCGGATCAGGAAGAGCCCCTCGGGGGTGGGGGTGAAGGATCAGCGCCCAGCCCCAGCCTGCCTATAAAACGGGGGGCGAGAGGGAGCGGAGGCACCTATCCACGCACCTCTCCCCTTCCATTTCTCGCCTCCTCCTTTGTAATGTCGAGGGGGAGAATGGGGCCAGGCCGCGGGCTCTAGCTTGGGGGTGATGATGCCGAATACTCATGTTGATGCTCGGGGAGTGAGTTTGGTCCGGGGTTATCGGAGATGCGGCAGTCGTAGACGTGGGCGCCGTATCGACCGCAGTGTGGGAGGCGTTGCGCTTCTCGAAAATGGTGGAGTGCTTGTTTCCCCCATATAAGCTAGCCGCCTGGAGGGGAGTACTTGCCCTTGCCGCAAGTCGTCGTGGCTTGTCATCCCGTCGGCGAGGCCCCTCAGGCTCTCGGTGCCCACCTGTGGTGTTGTGCTCAGGATCCTTGGTAATCCCAGCATTGCCCCCTTCAGCGAGGTCGAGGTTGACGCTGAAGATGGCGGTGTCTTCCTGCCCGGCAAGGTGGGGAGCGGTGCTCCTCGCACGCTTCGGACTCCGCCGCCGTCTGCCACTTCTTCGGGGGAGGTGACAGGCCGAGGGGTCGGCGTCCACCTGGAGCGATGGTGACGAGGAAAAAATGAGGGAAGACGGGGAACGCGGGTGGTAGGCCGTCAGGTCAGAGTACGATGGCACTGACGCCTTCGTCTCATACTGCCGGCCCGCTGCCTCATCTTTCCACTCTTCCCCTCCCCCCCCGGCACCATCATCACCGGCCTCTTCCGGATGGCTGCAGGGGAGGGGGACGCTCTCTTGGTGCCTTCGCCTCCTCCAGCGGTCTTCTAGCTGAGCTCTGGCAGTCTCTCTGTCGGGGCCGGGTTTCGTGGACACGACATATCCCAGAAAATTAACCCCTCGTGTCATCACCAGCCCAGGATTACCGTTACTGGTGGACATGTCCTTGTTATAGATTTCCAAGCTATTACAAGAATTGAGTATAAGACCATAAAGGTCTAATGATACAACAGTGATTCCGGTGGTGGATGACGGAATTGTCCCGTGGTTCTTCAACGTCGATGGGGCTCCATTCCCACAGGAACGGCTGACCTGGATAATTCCTATCCCGCATGGCTGCCATCCTAGACTCCGCACGGACATTGCTGTGGTACTCCTTGTAGAAATCCTGACCTGGCCAAGTAAATACCCAGGGACAAGCCTGTGAGTACATTTGAATGTACTCGCAAACATCATGAACAAAAGATATACCGAAGCAACAATTAAATTATATGATCATGATGAACCACACTATATGCGTATGATCATGATGGACTTAAATGCCTACTGACAGGAATTAAATCACGGCATGATAAAATATTAGCATATGCAAACATATAAAATTGTTAGTGAGAAACAAGGAAAGTCGAAGGAAACAAAATAAAAGAAATGCCGGTCGGATGTCAAGTGATACCACGGTAGGTCTTGAAGAGAAATGCCAATCGGGTGTCTAAAAGAGAAATCGGACGAGACAAGACCATCCGAGAACTCAGGCGACGCCACGAGAGGTCTTGAAAAGAAATGCCAGTCGGGTGTCAAGTGATGCCTCGGTCGGACTTGAAAAGAAATGCCAATCGGGTATCCACAAGAGTAGTGGCGTGATAAACCGCCTGATAACTCGAGGGACGCCACCAAGAGGTCTTGAAAATAAATGCCAATCGGGTGTCCACAAGAGTAGTGGCATGACAAACCGCCTAATAACTCAAGGGACACCACGGAGAGGTCTTAAAAATAAAATTGAGTGCCCGGGGTAGTCTAGCCAGCCCCTGAGACACTCAGGAAAAATATAAAATGAGAGAAACGGGTTAGTCCTCAATATTATGCATAACCATAATAATATTTAACAAGCATAAAAATATTCATGGTAGCAACAGGGTGACAATAATTATTCTGCAAAATAATTCAGGCTCAATTTAATTATTTTCCTCCGAAGACCGACACTAAGACCGACACTTGACCAACCCAGACTGTAGCCCTTAACCGCGGACACGGCTATTCGAATAGGTTTAAACTCTGCAGAGGGTGTACTCTTTACCCACAAGTAAAGGATTTCTTTAGTCAGTACCGTGACACTGACTAATTCCCATTACGGTCTTTGGGTTGAAAACACACCTGACCAGCACACACCAGATTAACTTTTCCGGATGCCAGGAATCACCCAAGGCATCGTTCAAGAAAAACTCTGAGACGGAGAGACCAACGTCCTGCATGGGATCACTATTAATACGCGTGGATTCCAAGGGGTGCCCCCCTCTCAGTCACAACTGGAAACACCCATGCCCCCTGACTCGATGACAGGATTTAGTCCCGGATCGCTGGGAAACCCTCATCGTGGCCCTCTGTATGGTGTGTGCATGAAAAGGGGTTATCAACTTACTGAACCATACCCTACCTGTGGCAGGAACCTATGGCAGCACGAAACAAGTATGGGGGTTACCGGAACAAGACTCGATCTATGGTCGACTCAGGAGGCATTAAGTTTCCTGCAATGGTTAGCACAACAAAGTATTCTTTCAACAGCAATCCCAACAGGGCCACAACCCTTGCATGCTCCAACATGCACGACAAACAAGGCATGATCACGCTCCAACGTGATCATCCTCCTGCCGGTAACGGTACTTTTCTTATGCCTGCTCCTGCAAGTTAGTCACGGCAACACACGATGCATGGTACGATGAAACATGCCAACACTACATGCATGCAAATTTTACTTGGATTCAAACCATGCAAGCACTACTAGCAATATGCAATTTAGTTTGAATTTAACATAGTCATGTTTAAATTATTCTAGCAAATAACCTACCATGCATTCACCATATCAAGTGTTCAAGATGCTTGCCTTGAGCATGCAGAAATACTGGGTGCACTCCAAAAGTTTGAAAATTCATCTTCCCTCCATTTCCTACTTTCAAAAACATTTAAATAACCACATAAAGCAAAAGCAGTGTCAAAAATTGTTTCAAATATTTGTGAAATAAATACTATAATAAACTAGACGAAAATTGTAAATACCAGAAAAAGAATTAAATTATTTGGAGTTCATATGAATTACTTAGAGAGTTTCTAATCTGAAATAATTAGAGAAATGGACTATTTCAAAGATCCAGTGTAGATAAAGCTTTAAAAAAATGTTCACCAAAGCTTGAATAATAGAGCATGATTTTAGAAATCTACAAAAATTTGAATCATCAAATTTGGATTTGAATTGGCTGCTGTGGAAATGGTTGAAGTATATTGGAAAAGAAAAAAGGAAAAGGGAAGCAGTGCGCCCTGGGCGGGTTTTAACCGCGAGGTGTAGCTGGGCCGGCCTGGTCGATCAGCAGCGCTGAGGAGGGGATGACGTCGGAGGCGGACTCCCGAAAATACGCTTCCGAGAGAGGAAGACGTGTTCATGGGAATTCGTTACCGCTTATCCGACTCAGCCGCGACCTTAGGTCACTGACGGTGGGTCCCACCGGGCCCACCCGTCAGGTTTGACCAGTCCATGGCGGCTCCTTCTCCCTCCTCCTCTGGCCGAACAGGGACGGCACACCGGTGATGATAGCCAGAGAACGGAGGCGTCCCCCGGGCATTTGAGCGTATGGGGGTGTTCCCCTCATCGAGGCAAACCAATCGAGCCGCGAATTGATCACCGGAGGTTGCCTGGTCGCCGGTGGCGAGCTCCAGAGCGGACATCGGCCGCCGGTGAAAGAGGGATTTCGCTCGTGGCTAGTCTCGAGCAAAATTGAGGTTGGGGATGGATTCGTGGGGTTGAGAGGAATCTATTGGTGGTGTTATTGGGGAAGGATCAGCTTTGGTGGAGTCGGATTTGACAGGGAGGTGGCGGCGGACGAGGTGGCCGGAGAGGAAGAAGACGACCCTCTTCGGTTGATTTGTTGCTCTAGGGGGCTCACAGGTGAGGGAGGAGAGGTTCTGAGGAGCAGGGCGAGCTCGGGGTGGCCCTTTTATAGCTGCGCGACGTCGGTTCCGTGGCTTCTCGGGGAAGCGACGATGGCGGCGGCCATTACTGCGGCGTTGAGGTGGCTGGCGAGGTTAGCATGGACGGCGGGGTTGGTGGGGAGTTGGCGGACCGGAGTTAAGGCGGGGACGTTCTGTCGTCTGCGGATTGGGCCACGCGTTGTGGGCAGTGATGACAGCGACGTGCGGCGGCTGTGGCCGGTGCTGGCCGGTGGCTGGCCAGTGGAGGATGGCGCTAGAGGCCAGGGGGATGTCTGCGAGCGTTGGGCTGGACGTGCTGATCCAGAGAAGGACTAGAATGAGAGGGGGAGGCAGCAGGGAGGCGGCAGGACTCGATGCCAGAGCTTGCACAACGGGCGCTCTGCACGCGCTCCCGACATGCACGCTAGGCACTCGACAAAATGCCAGGGGTCCTAGAGGGGTCTATTGGAAATGAAACTTAACAGGATTAGGCACTTGGTTATGGGGAAGCTAATAGACAAGCTGGTTTGCTTAGATGATCAAATTCCCACTGAAGGCTTAAGACCTTGCCAAAATCTGTCATGCACACAGTGTGCTCGACAGAATGTCAGGGTGATCTAGGTAATTTAGTTAGACTTGAAAATTGGCAGGTGGAGATCTCTTTCGATGGTAAAGGTATTGGTGGAGTTGGTTTGGCAAAAGGAGATACTTTTTAGTGCAAGTTTTTCCAGAATTCATTTCTGGACAGAGACTACAGGGGAATATTTGGTAGATCTAAATGATGCAAATGAAGCTGATCTTCTGGACTTAAGGTTTTGGTTGGAAGGACTATGAGTGGGAAAAATTGCAGAATTTTTGGAGCAGGGAAAATTGGGGTTGCAGTTATAACCCAGAAATGGGACAGAAATGAAAAGAGATTGTTTCACTCAAATTTTTCAAAAGACCAAGTTAGGTTTTTGCATAAAAGTGATTTATAGTCATCACATGACCTCCCATAATTTTTGTGGGATTTAAAAAGAATTATTTAAAATAGTTGTAGTGCAATAGAAGCATTTAAAGTGTTGTAAATGCTATTAAAAGAATTGTTTGGGCAATTTTTTTATTATTAAAATAATTCTTACTATTATTAAAATGTAATTGAAATGATTTGAGAAAACTACCAAAGCCACAATATTATTTCCAAAAATTTCTATATGGAGGGATGAATTTTGATAAACAGAAACAGAAAGGGTTCTGAAATTAAATAAAGACCTAGTATAATTCAAAATTTTATTACTAGCCAAATTTTTATTTAGTAAAAACATGATTAAATTTTTGGGGTGTTACACTCTCCCCGCCAGCGCCTGTGCTGGGGCGTCTTGCTGGCCCTGGGGGTGGTGACTAGGGCACCGCCGAGCTGCTCTCTCCGTCCCCCTCCTTCGTAGCCTCGCCACTCCCGATCTTGTCAGGCTACGCCCGGCAGGTTCTGACGGGGTCGGGCTGGGCTTCTGCTCAGGCACTCCTTTTTCCCTCTTCACCTCCCGCCATAGTTCCTAGGAGGAGAGGGACAATAAAGGGATTACAGGGCACTTATCTTTTTCAGTCTAAAATATGTAGTCATTTGCCAAACTTTAGTCTTAAATATGCAATCTTCTTTATCCATGATTGTGTTTTGTAAGATCCGTACTTGCCGGGTACTTGTGCATGTATTATGTCCATGTAGAGGTGAGATGCCTCTATACATTTAAGTAAACAAGTTATCTCCGGCAAGCTATCCTGCCGGTTCCTTCCATTTGTTGCCGCGGGGCTTAGCCTGCCGGGCTCAAAACTATGGAAAGGGACCAGCCCATTGTCGAACCTCCTCTGTCAAAGGCCACTACAACCACCTTGAATGAAGCAATGTTCGGGACAAAGGATGGGAGCACCTATGCTTCGAAGGTGACAAGGTTTTCATATGCACAAGTTTCCACCTTATAGAACATTTACGGACAAGAAGGAACTTATCTGTTTGGCTTGTCAGGAACCAATATGTAAGCTTGTCTTCGTTTCTTCTCTTCGGGACCGAGTCCATGGCCAGAGCCCTGCAGTTGAGTGCAGAGGAAAACAATGCTACATATGCCCTTATCTACATGATCATGCCATGCTCATGGTATGCTATGCATGCATGCAAGTTTTTGGGGCCCCTGGTGCTTCGTTTATTTATCTGCTGCTCAGGGTCTGCGCCTGGCTTTGTACAAAGGGTTACATGCAGCATCGGCAAGGCTTGTTCAAATGGGTGGCTGCCGGGCAGGGCCCGACAGCCGCACCTTATGGGTAGAACTTACGGAGATGCTCAATATTCCATGAGTTTTGCAATTGAATGCCATCTCCGGTCTCCAGACGGACTGCACCAAGTCTGGTGACTCGTACTACCCAGTAAGGGCCTTCCCACTTCGGCGTCAACTTGTATACACTCTTGGCAGACTGAACGCGCCTAAGGACAAGGTCACCTTCCTCAAGGCTCCGGGCGTGAACCCTGCGGCTATGATAGCGGCGCAGGGCTTGCTGATAGCATGCAGCATGCGTAACAGCCCGGAGACGGTTCTCCTCGAGGAGCACGGCATTGTCCTGCCGATGCTGCTCTTTCTCTACTTCATTGTAGGCAAATACTCAAGGTGACCCGTATATGAGTTTCGTGGGGATCACTGCTTCTGCCCCATAGACTAGGGAGAAGGGAGTCTGGCCGGTAGCTCAATTTGGTGTCGTACGGAGGGACCAAAGAACCACCAGCAGCTCGTCGATCCAGTGCCTGCCACACTTCTATGGCCTATCAAAGCTTCTTGTCTTGAATCCATGCAGCACTTCAGCATTCACCCTCTTAGCTTGTCCATTGCTTCTGGGATTAGCAGCAGAGGCGAATGAAACCTTGCTTCCGAGGGCTTGAATGTATTGCATGAAGGCGCGGCTCATGAACTGGGTGCCGTTGTCAGTGATGACCCTCGCAGGTACTCCTACACGGCACACCAGTCCTTTCAGGAACTTGATAGCTGACTGTGCGGTCACCTTCCTCACAGGCTCCACCTCCGGCCACTTCGAGAACTTGTCGATGGCGACGTACAAGAACTCAAAGCCCCCGGTAGCACAGGGGACGGGGCCCAAGATGTCGAGCCGCAGACCGAAAAGGGCCATGACATAGGGATCGTCTGGAGAGCTTGAGCAGGTTGATGGATATTCTTGGAATGAAACTGGCAGGCTTCACATCTGGTGACTAGCTCGATTGCATCTTGCAGGGCCGTGGGCCAGTAGAAACCTTGCCGGAAAGCTTTTCCAACCAAGGCCCTTGATCCAATGTGAGAGCCGCACATGCCTCTGTGTATCTCTACCAATAGTTCCTTCCCCTCTTCCCGGTAAATGCACTTCAATTTCACACCATTGGGCCTCCTTCTGTATAGTGCGTCATCGACGAACTGATACATACTGGCCCTCCGGGCTACTCTTTCAGCTTCTTCTTTCTCTTCGGGAAGTTCTCCTATTTGGAGGTAATGGACTATGTGTCGCGCCCAAGTTGGAGCCTTAGGCTCGACAACATGGATCAGTGGCACCTCCTCATTCATGGGAGCACTTGCCTCGACCGCGAGGATTGGTAGTTCGGCGTGAGGGTGCTTGCCAGCCAAGGGAAGTGGAGTTGTTCCCGCCAACCTCTCTGTCGGGGGCTTCATGAAGCTCTGCCGGGAGAGGCTTGCCGGAGTCCTGTTTTCTCCTCTTTCTGGCCATTGTTGCCAGGGATACAGAGGGCTGAGTCAGGTGGAGAACAAAAGTCCCTGGTTCCATAGGGAGCTTTTGCACAACGCACTTTGACAGATGATCAGCATTGCTATTTTCTGCACGGGGTACGTGGTCTGTTTGCAATCTATCAAAGGGCTCCTCCAGCTTTCTCACTTCCTCCACGTATGCCTCCATCAATGGACTCTGATAATCCTTGTTCACTTGCCTCACGACGAGCTGTGAGTCTCCTCGAATGAACAACTTCTTGATTCCCAATTCTGTTGCGATCCTGAGCCTGGCAAGGAGTCGTTCACATTCTGCAGTGTTGTTGGTAGCCTTCTCCCAAGGGAAATGCATTTGGACCACGTACTTGAGGTGCTCCCCAGTGGGTGCGACGATAAGCACGCCAGCGCCTGCACCTTGTAGAGAGAAGGCACCATCAAAATACATGATCCATTCTTGGGGCGCTTCCTTGTCGGGGATAACTGTTTCCACTGCTTGTTCGTCAGGGGTAGGCATCCACTCCGCAAAAAACTCCGCCAGTGGTCTGCTCTGAATATTTGATGTGCTCTCAAACTTCAAACCAAAGCTTGATAACTCCAAAGCCCATTCCACTATTCTGCCAATGGCCTCTGGATTCCTTAGTATGTGCTGCAAGGGGAAGCGGGTGACAGCCGTGATCTCATGGGCTTGGAAGTAATGGCGCAATTTCTGTCGGCGTTCTGGGAACCGAGGTACCCAGACTTTCCTGCCTGTGGCCCACAGCGTGGCTTCATCAGCGGCCTGGTACGGCCCTTCTCCAGCATCAACAACACAAGACCCTCGCGAGGGGCCAAGCCTCGCGAGGCGGACGACGCCAAGACCTCCGGAGGGAGTGGCTTCCCCAGGCCGGCTCCTGAGGAGCGGAGATTTCCATGCAAGCCCCACCTCGTGAGGTCCAGATGATGCAAGCCATGACGACCAAGGCCAGGCGGGCGCCAGCAGGCGCAGTATAGCAGGTTTCCTCTTTGGTGCTAAGGAAGCAAGCGCAGACGTAGAGTCCCAAGGAATCAGCCAAAGGTTTCCATCCGTGCTACAAGACCAGGACGACAGGGCGGAGGTCATCGCCGAGCCCACCACGACGTCACGACCAGAAGCTTTGCAGGCGAAGACCACCTTTCGTCAGGATAAGATGTACTACTTGTCTCGCTTCAAACTTGGCTGTTGTGGGATCCCTTCCCGCCTTCATTTTGGGGGAAGAGGACCGAGGCCACTATAAATATAGCTAGGCCACCAACATAGGAGAAGGACAAGACCCAGAGCATCCTCACCAGCCCACACCAGCACAAGAACACTCCTCCGGAGGTTTTCTCCCTCTATACTAGTTCATCCTCAGCCCACCTCGAGGCCAATCCACCACAAAGCAGGAGTAGGGTTTTACACCGTAAGGTGGCCCGAAACTGGGTAAACTGCTGAATCCCTTTCCTTTCCTGTTCATCGAGCTAGGCGATGAGATCGATGACTCGGTAGGCTGGGGAGATCGAGTTCTTCGCACGCGCCCCAGAGTTTGAACCTTTCTTGGGTCCGCGGAGCCCTGAATCCGACATTTGGTGCGCCAGGTAGGGGTGCGTCGGAGCCTCTCTTCCGCCAGCCGATTCGCCGCCGTTACACCATTCCCGTGGCCGACACCCCTCGATTTCGTGCTGAGCGCCGGGCTGCTCTCACCGCCCACGTCACGCAGATGGTACCGGCGAGTGTGGACGACCTCTGCATCGCGCGCCCCGTGGTGCCGGCGCCTCACGCCGTCGTGGCCATCCTCGGCAGGTCGCAGGCGCTAGCTTCGGATCGCCATGTCAAGCAGTTCTTCCACCAAGTGGGTGCCGCTCGCGCGCAGCGGGGAGCTCCTCCGGGCTGGGCGGTGCCTAAGGCCGACCTCACCTTCGACTCAAGGGACCACCCCAAGACCATGGTTGGTGCCGGCGCGCTCCCTAAGCTCTGCACCCCCACCATCTACAACGTAGCAGTCACCAGGACCCTTATCGATGGTGGCGCTGGCCTCAATGTCCTCTCTGTGGAGGCGTTCAGCCTGCTTCACGTGCCCTACGGCCGGCTCCTCCCCACCAAGCCTTTCTCTGGGGTCGATGATGGCTCCACTTGCCCCCTAGGGCAGATCCGCCTCCCCGTCACCTTCGGCATGCGTGGCAACTACCGCACCGAGCTCATCGACTTCGACGTCGCCCGCATCAGCCTCCCGTACAACACCATTCTCGGGAAGCCGCCCTGGCTAGGTTCATGGCGGCAATCCATCCTGGCTACAACCTCATGAAGATGCCGGGAAGCAGTGGTGTCCTCACCATCGTGGGGGACACCAAGGACGCGCTCTCGGCCCTCAAGCTCACCTACAAGGCCACGGCGGCCGCGCGGCCGGTCGAGGATAAGGCTCTGGAGGGCCCAGGGGCTGTGCTAACAAAGAAGAAGCAGTTGTTCTCTCAAGACAAAGCTAAAACGAAGCAGGTGCCGGTCGATGAAGACGGAGGGGCCGGCCCTACCTTCACCATAGGCGCCGACCTCCCCCCGAACCAGGAGGAGGCACTGGTCAGCTTCCTCCACGCGAACAAGGGCGTTTTTGCGTGGGAAGCTACGGACCTGGTCGGGGTTCCGCGTGGGATAATCGAGCACCACCTGAGGGTGTGCCCAAACGCACGCCCAGTGAAGCAGAAGGCACGATGGCAAGCCCCGGAGAAGCAATCGTTCATCGTCCAGGAAACCCGCAAGCTACAGGAAGACGGCGTCATTCGGGAAGTGCGGCACCCAGATTGGCTCCCGAACCCAATTATCGTCCCCAAGAAGGGTGGGAAGGAGCGCATGTGCGTCGATTTCACCAACCTCAACAAGGCCTACCCTCAAGACCTTTTCCCTCTCCCGCGCATCGACCAGATTGTCGACTCCACCACCAAGTGTGATTTACTGTGCTTCCTGGACGCCTTCTCGGGCTATCACCAAATCAAGATGGCAGTGCAGGTTGTTGAGAAGACGGCTTTTCTGACCCCGTGCGGGGTGTACTGCTACACCTGCATGCCGTTCGGGCTGCGTAATGCAGGAGCAACCTTCCAACGGTTGATGCACATCGCCCTGGGGCAGCAGCTCAGGAGGAACGCTGAGGCATACATCGACGACATAGTGGTGAAATCTCGGGAGGCGAGAACCCTTATTGAAGATCTGGAAGAGACGTTCGCCAGCCTGCGCCAAGTAAACCAGCGGCTCAACCCGGAAAAATGCGTGTTTGGCGTCCCGTCCGGCAAGCTGCTGGGTTTCTTGGTGTCGCACCGAGGGATCGAGGCCAACCCAGAGAAGGTCAAGGCTATAGAAAGAATGAGTCCGCCCCAAACCCTCAAGGAGATGCAGAAGCTGGCGGGCTGCGTGACCTCGCTCGGGTGCTTCCTCTCCAAGTTAGGAGAATGCGCCCTCGCCTTCTTCAAGCTGGTGAAAAAGAAGGGCCCGTTCGAGTGGACTCCGGAGGCTGATGCGGCCTTTCAAGACCTCAAGAGGTACCCCACCAGCCCACCGGTGATGGTGGCACCGCGCCCCTTGAACCCTTGGTGCTCTACCTGGCTGCCACCCCTCACTCTGCTAGCGCAGCACTGGTGGCAGTCCGGGAGGAGCGCCCCATCAAGGGCTCGCGGAGCAGCACCTTGCGCCCGGCCGACACGCCGCGGCCTCAGGATGGCGCTCCTGAGGCCTCGTCCACCCCTCCGATCAGCCGAGCCCCTGAGGATGGCACTCCAGAGGCCACGGCTGCTTCAACTAACGACCAAGCTCCTGAGGTCCCTCAGCCTCAGGAGGTGCAAGACCCCGCCAATGCCTTCGCCCTTGTCGAGCACCCAGTATACTTCGTCAGCACGGTGCGGCGCGATGCTCAGGCGCGTTACCCCATGCTGCAGAAGCTTTTGCTCGCACTCCTCGTCGCCTCCCGAACACTGTGTCACTACTTCCAAGGTCACCCCATCAAAGTTGTCTCAGCTTACCCCTTGGAGAGGGTGCTCTTGAGCCCGAACGCCGTGGGAAGGGTCGCCGAATGGAACATCGAACTGCAGGCTTTCCAGTTAGAGTTCAGCACCTCCAAGATCATCAAAGGTGTGGCACTCGCTGACTTTGTGGCAGAATGGATTGATGCCCCTGGTTGGGAAGTTGGTGAGGACCGTTCTCTCGAACCCGGAAGCGAAGCGCCGGATGGTTGGGCCATGTACTTCGACGGAGTGTTCGCGCGTCAGGGCGCGGGGGTTGGAGCCGTGCTCATATCGCCCACACAAGACAAGCTCTACTACGCCGTGCAGCTTTGCTTCCAGCACGGCGAGAAGGTCTCCAACAACATCACGGAATACGAGGGCCTAATCGCTGGCCTCAAGGCTATGGCGGCCTTGGGGATAAGGCGCCTCACCATCAGGGGCGACTCCCAGCTCCTTGTCAACTTCTCCAACAAGGCGTACAAGCCAAAGGACGAGCACATGGAGGCATACCTCGAGGAGGTACGCAAAATTGAGAAATGATTCTTGGGCTTGGAATTGCAGCACGTGCCATGTGGCACAAACAAGAAGGCAGACAACATCGCCAAGAGGGCGTCCCGACGTCTACCTTAGGAGCCCGGCATATTCGAGGAGCGGCTTTTCAAGCCGTCGGCGGCTCCACCCGCTGTAGCACCAGCACCGCTTCAGGAGGAGCTTCCCCAGGCGCCCCTCTTCGGCGCCCCAGCTTGCGGCCCGACCTCGGGAGCCCGCCTGCTCCTCACGCTCGAGCCTCAGGAGGGATGCTAGACTGAGGAGTTCAAGACGTACCTACTCCAAGGCACCTTGCCGGAAAAGGAGGAAGACGCAGAGCGAGTCGCCCGCCAGGCCACTGCGTACTGCATTCAGGACGTTGAGCTTTACCGGAAGCAACCGAATGATGTTTCTCTCTGATGCATCTCCAAGGAGCAGGGACGCGAGCTGCTGGCCGACATACATGGCGGAGACTATGGGCATCACTCCTCATCACGCACCCTCGTCGGCAAGGCGTTCCGCAGCAGATTCTACTGGCCCACGACGCTCAATGATGCCACCGAGATGGTAAGATCTTGTGAGGCCTGTCAGTTTCATTCCAAGAAGATTCACCAGCCTGCCCAGGGACTCCAAACCATCCCGCTCTCATGGCCATTCACGGTCTGGGGGCTGGACATCCTGGGTCCATTCCCTCGAGCGCCCGGGGCTACCGCTACATCTACGTCGCCATCGACAAGTCCACCAAGTGGGCGGAGGTGGAGGCCGTCCGCGCCATCCCGGCCGGCTCTGCCGTCAAGTTCATCAAGGGCCTCGTGAGCTGCTTCGGGGTCCCTAACCGCATAATCACTGACAACAGTTCACTGTTCACCAGCAACCTTTTCAAAACATATTTTGCTAACCTTGGAACGCAGATATGCTACGCTTTGGTGGCACCCCCTCGGAGCAACGACCAGGCCGAGCACGCCAACACAGAAGTCCTGAGAGGCCTCAAGGTGAGGACCTTCAAGAAGAAGCTCGAGGCCTACGGCAGGGGCTGGCTCGACGAGCTCCAGTCCGTGATGTGGTCCATCCGCACCACCGTGACCAAGCCGACGGGCGAGACCCCGTTCTTCCTCGTCTACAGAGCCGAGGCGGTCCTCCCTCACGAGGTCAGGCATCGCTCCGTGTGGGTCTTGGTGTTTTATGAGGCATGCCAGGATGCCTCATGGGGGATGGACCACATGCTGGGGGAGGAACGCCGCCGCCAGGCCTCGCTCCGGGTAGCGAGGTACCAGCAGGCGCTGTTGCGGTACCACTGCCGTAGCATCCGCTCCGGGACGCTCGAGGTGGGTGATCTCGTCCTGAGGCGGTTGCTCTCCAGGGAAGGGCTGCATAAGCTCTCGCCCATGTTGAAGGGCCCATTCAGGATCGCCCATGTCTCCAGGCCTGGCGCCACGCGCCTGGAGCCGCAGGACGGGATCCCCATCCAGAATGCCTGGAACATCCAGCACCTCCAGAAGTTCTACCCATGAAGCAAGGCCCCGGCCTGTGAAGGTCTCCGCTCGTGACACTCTCACATAATAATGAGTTGGGGTTGTACACGCCCCGGAGTCTCCTGAGTGCCGCCCCTAGGCCTCACGGGGGCTCCCACCCACGTCCTAGTGGAGGCCCCATGCTCCGCGCTGGTGGGAAGACAAGACGACTAGTCTAGGTGCCGGACGCGGCTTTTCTTTTGCTTGCTTTCTGTAGTTGGTTTTCGACATCTTGAGTGAAATTTGGAGCTTTCACGTCTTTCGTTTACAAGAGTTGGAAAGTTTCTCTCTTCTTCTCTCTTCATAGTGTTCGCCTATCCAACCTTGTCCTAGGAAGAGCGGCAGTTGCCCGTCGCTCCTCCTCGCGCGCCCCGCACACGGGGGCTAGGTACGGTGTGTGCGCCCGGGCTCGCCCGCGACCACACCTCGCCAAAACCTTGCTGCCCCTGTTTCGGCACCTTAATCCTCGCGTGACGCCCTCGAACGAGCTCACGGGCATGCGCACCATCTTAAGTCCATGCCTCCGGGCATCGCGACGTGGTGTGCTGGCTACAACCAACCCGTGCTCAGGGGTTTGCGCGAGGTAGGACGAGATGCTTCATGAGGATTTCTAACCTGCAGCTACACGACGCCTCACGAGGCTCAGCGACTCCTGAGGACTCAACGAACCCCAAGTTTTCAAGAAGGAAGCCCTTGGAAGATGCCCCTGGAAGGGCATGCTCTCGTGACATGGAAGCCTACCGCGAGCACATCAAGCTAAGTTACCCTGAACGCACCTAGTAGAAACATGGACCTCACAACATGATATGAAAACAACGAGCATAGCATAACGGCGCAAGCGCCAGGGTTCATTACACGCCCCAACAGGGCCCTCTATTTCTTTCAATGCAGGAGGAAAAAAGTAACAAAAGCAAGTTGCGCGAATACGGCGACTCCTGAGGCTCGGCCCCGGCGACACCCAAGCTCAGTCGGATTCTTCCTCCTGCTTCACCGGGGCACGCCGGCGATGCGGCTCGTTGCCCTCCCCGGTCCGAGCCCGGCGGCATGGCGGCTCATCGCAGTCGCCGTCGCTCGTACTCTGCCTGGAAGAGGAGCCCCCACTGCTAGAGCCGGCGCGGCCGTCGCCAAGGGCAAGCTCACCGCCAGCAACGACGCCGTCACCGTCATCTTCGTCATTGTTGTCGCTCTCCAGGCAGCACCCCAGGCGCCGGCCGCTTTCCCTGAAGACCCTGATGTAGAGGGTCGCAGCGCCGTCGTACTTGAAGTGGAGGGTGCACCTCCCATTTAGGCCGCGTGCGCGGGCGAACGGCTGCCACCCGCGGTTCGGGAACACGTTGCCTGTGGCGGTGACCTCGACATCCACCCAGGAGGCCTTGCTGTAGCAGCCGTCGGCCTGCAGCCAGAGCCCACCAGGCCCTCAGGCCGGCAACGCGCTCGCAAAGGAGCGCGTCAGCTGGAACCAGATGCCCACAGGCCTCCCCGACCACACGACGAACTCCGGGAGCACGTCGGCTGAGTGGGAGCGCGGTCATGGCGGCCGGACAACCACCGCATGCCTCCCCTCATCACCGAAGCCGCCCTGACCACGGCAGCCATTGCCGCGGGAAGAAGCTCCACCACGGCTGTCGTAGGCTGCGCCGGCTGTCGGAGGAGCGCGCCTGCGCCCTCGAGGGGCCACCGCCGGAGTCGCTGCGTGCTTTCGGGGTCTCCCACGGCCTCTCTTGGGCGGCGGCGAGTCGGGCTCCTCCTTGGGGGCCTTCCCTTTCTCCACCGCAGGAAACCTCTTCCCCGGCGCCGTGGTGCTTCAACAAGACGGCGAGACGAGAGGGAAGAAGAAGAAGCAAGCAGCGGGAAGACGAAGATGAGCAGGGGGCTTTGCCCCTCCTCCAATTTATAGCCAAAGGGAGGCCAACCGCCAGCATGCATGATCTCCAGTAATGATGATCTTTTTGCATGCAGCAGGTTATTGTCAAGTCGGACGGTTGCCGAGGCAGCGTGGGGAAGCGGAGACTGTCGGTGTCAAAACCGGCCGATCTCAGGTAGGGGGTCCCGAACTGTGCGTCTGAGGATCGAAGGTAACAAAGGACAAAGGGGACACGATGTTTACTCAGGTTCGGGCCCTCCTAGTGGAGGTAAAACCCTACGTCCTGCTTGATTGCATTTGATGAGTATGGGGGTTACAAGAGTTGATCTACCTTGAGATCGTAATGGCTAAACCCTAGTTTTGTCTAGCCTATGAAAGTTCTGATAGCCTCTACGGACTAAACCCTCCAGTTTATATAGACACTGGAGGGGGCTAGGGTTGTACAGAGTCGGTTTACAGAGGAAGGAAAATATACATTTGGACGCCAAACTTGCCATCCACGCAACGGAGAGTCCCACCCAGACACGAGGAAAGGTCTTCTGCCTTGTATCTTCACGGCCCATCAGTCCGGCCCATGTTACATAGCCCAACCACCCACGGACCCCTTAATCCAGGACTCCCTCAGTAGCCCCTGAACCAGTCTTCAATGGCGATGTTTCCGGCACGTAGATTGTCATTGCAAGGCAGGTTCCTCCTCTGAATACTTCAAAGCAATCTTCCGAATAAAAGAACTATATCCGGCTTTGCATGTCAGTCACAACCCTCAACCATGGAGATAAAATGCTTAGTCAAAGTAATGTCCATCAACTGACAACTTTTTCGGCAAAACGTCACATCTAGCCTCTTTATCATTCCGAACCATTTTTTGGCCTCCCGCTTCGCATTTCGAGATACGGCCTCTATCGACACGTCTCGTCAAAGCAAAGATCGTGCCCACTTCTTGTGGGATCCTCATCAATACGAGTTTGGGTAATCCAACCATGCCATTCGCACGACCCCTTGGGAACAGGCAAGTTTTAAGGCTTGAGGCGGGGGGGCGCCTGGTATTTACTGCCTATATAAGTGGATAAAGATCCATCTTTTCTCCCCACGCCTTCTTCCTTCTCCCGTTTTCCCATCCTCAAGCTCCAGCGCACAAGCTTCAACCTTTCCCACCGCCGCCAACCTCTACAGTCATGTCGGATCTGGCTCGAAGGGCAAGTGGAAGGCCTCCTCCGTCACGGAGAAGGACATCAAGGAGCTCCAGGGGGTGGGATATCTGTCCGCGGAGATCGCGCACAGGCTCCCTGTCAAGGATCAAGTCACACCCACTCCGGAGCTCGGCGAAAGGGTTGTATTCATCCCCCATTTCCTCTGTGGACTAGGGTTTCCCCTCCACCCCTTTGTCTGCGGCCTCATGTTCTACTACGGGCTAGATTTCCATGATCTAGCCCAAATTCTTTCCTCCACATCTCGGCGTTTATCATCATGTGCGAGGCGCTACTCCGCATCCCCCCACACTTCGGCCTATGGCTAAAAGTCTTCAATGTGAAGCAGAAGGTGGTCGACAGGCAACATGCAGAGTGCGGTGGTGCTATGGTGAGCAAGCTCCCCAACACCACCTGGCCTAAAGGGGCCTTCGTGGAGACCGTCAAGGTGTGGCAGCAGGAGTGGTTCTATATCACCGAACCTCGTGGCGCCAGGTGGGCGGCCGCTCCTGGGTTTAGATCCGGACCCCCAATGCGGCTCGCGTTGTGGACCAACAAGGTTCTGGACTGGGGGTCGACCGCGGAAGTGATGATGCTGCAGAAGCGCATCAAAAATATGATAAGCAAGAATACCAGTCTCACTGACGTGATTCAGGTGATGCTTTCCGGCCGGATCCTCCCCTGCCAACTCCGGCCTCTCCATATGTGGGAGTTCAATCCGGAAGGTCCCCGGACCCTACAGCGCTTCTTCGGTACAACGCACGAAGAGATCTGGAAGCTGCTCTTCAAGGCCCAAAAGACGTGGCTAAAGAACACCGAAGACATCGGTCTTGACATCGAGAATCCGGCCACACCTGTAAGTATTTTAGTTCCGAACATGATTTTTGGTAAATAAATCAAAGTTTATACTAAGATTTTCATTCTTTCATTCAGGGCTGGACAATGAAGGTGGAGCGGATCAAGTGTCTGGGTCCACTACCTGAAGACCCAGCCAATCCTCTGCTGACAAGGATGCTGGTTCCGGCGCCGTATCAGGCGCCGGAGAAGAAGACCAAGAAGAAGGGCAAGGAGGCCAAAGGCGGCCTCCGCCGTAAAGGTACTTAGGACACAGTGTCCGAAGAAACCGAAGCCCACTCCTCCCACGAGGGGGATGAAGATGAAGAGGAGGAGGAGGCGGAAAGTGGTTCTCCCCTAATGGGGGGAAAGAAGAAAAGGGCCGCCTCCGCAGACCTGGAGGAGGGGCGTCCAAGAGGGAGAAGATAACCCTCTCGGACGATTTGGATACAGACGCCGAACACACCCCCAAGAGGCGCCTCAGGGAAAAACCCCTGGCCGAATCGTAAGTGTCGAAAAGGATACTCAGCAAATATTCGGTCTGTTATGGTTGTAATATAACATATCATTTTGTGTGTTTCAGCCCAGCCAGCGACCTCCCCCAACCATCGCTGTCTGAAGGGAGTTCTCTTCCGCCCGAGATGGCAGAGAGCGAGTCACCCCCGAGAGTCCCTTCGCCGATCACCATGGATGACACCGAGGTGTTGTCCCGAAGGACCTCTCCTGGCCATGGAGGGGCGAGCGAGGCTGCCGAGAAGGAGCCCGAGGACAATACCTCAACTGCCGAAGACATGGAGGGGGCGACCCTCACGGCGACAGACGGCGGGGGTCCTGAGCAATCTAGCCCCCAGCCGGACATCATTCCGGAGACCAATGTGGCCCCGGAGTCAGGCAAGCAGCCCCCTTCGAAGGAGGGGGGAGCATCAGCTCCGAGGGCGGCCTCCACTAATCCGAAGGCGCCGAATACCTTGGTGGAAGCACTACGACGTGCTGCCATCGTGGAGGAGCACCGCACCCTGATGGGTGTGGTGGTTGAGAAGATTTAGTCCGCCAAGAGTGGGCTGAACGAAGCCTTCACCAGCCTGTTAACAGGCTTCGAGGTATGCAACATAATGCTCTAGACGCTTTTTATAAAGGGACAGACCTGTGCATAGATTGTAGCCCCTGAGACTCTGTATGGTTTTGAAAAAGCCGGACAGAGGATCATATAGTATTCGGAAGAGGTGACGTACTTTTATATTGTATAACAGGCTTCCATGTTGGCGGTAACTGCCCAGGCCGCTGAAGTTTCCGATCTTAAGTGGAGGCTGCAGCTGGCTGATGATGATATCGACTGCATGAACAAGCGGTTCGATGAGGCGCAAGGTATGTTTGAAATATCTCGCACATGCCTGAATTAATATGCAAATTTTGAGATTAGACTCATGCGTTAGTATGCCTATGATTGCAGGCAGCGCGGCCGAGGTCGAGACCCTCAAGAGTGCCCTTGCCCAAGCCAAGGAGGAGGCGAAGGCGAGCAAAGCGGCCGCAGACAAAGCGGCTGCAGATTTAAAGTCCGAACAGGTCGCCCGCTACCAGTACGAGGAGAGGGTGACCGAAGTGGAGCAAGAGCTCAAGGACGCCGCCGGCAAGTGCGAGTCCTTGGAGGAGAAGAATAAGGCCCAGGCGGCCGAACTCGCCAAGGCCCTCCAAGAGGCCAAGGAGGCGAGGACCGAGTCCCGGGCAGCTCGCGAGGAAATTCGGCAGTCCAAACAGATAGCGGCTGGTAAGCCCTTTCTTTTGCAGACTATATTTCGCGGTCAAAGATATGCCTTGCTCACTTGACTGTGGAGTTCTCCAGACGCATTTGAGGATCTTTCGAAGAGTGCCGCCGACACCGCGCAGTTCTTCGGGGCCCAGGAGGGGCACACGACGGAGAAGCTCTTCTGGTCACACTTCGCGGCGTCGGAGCGTCCGGCACTGTTGAACAACCACATGATGCAACTGGCAAAGCAGCACAGGATGTCCGGATTGGCCATGAAGGACATCATAGTCTGGCTGTGGCCAACCAAACCCATTCCTAGTAGCTACTTCGGCCTGGTGCAGCGACTTGCTGACGCGCTGCCCCGGATTGAAGCTGTCAAGCACTCGGCGTGCATAGAAGGTGCGCGGATGGCCTTTGCCCATGTCAAAATGCACTGGGCAAAGATGAAGGGCGCCGTCATGGCAGTCGAGGGCCCACCCGAAGGCAAAGACCACCACAAGCCAGAGCGGTATTTTGAAGACGTCCTTGAGGGTGCCCGATTAATAGAGGGCCAATGCTTAAAGGATATCATATTTGAGTGAATGTATCCGAGCTACCCAGACGTTGTTTTATAAACCAAGGCTGTGTAATATATTTATGTCTTTATCTAGAATTTCTTGCCTCCTGTGCGGCCGTATTTTGTTATCTTGAAAGTTTGCCAGTCGTCGGCTTCAGCCCCCACGTAGATACTACGGAGGGGTTCGGAATAACGCATGATCACTCTTGACCCAACGTCTTGGTCCGTGAAGGAGGTGTCTGCGTAGGGGAACCAAGCAATCAGACTATGCGGCTTTATCACTTCCACTTAGCCATAGGAGTTTGACGGTGGGGCTAAGTACTAGCCCTTGGTGCGTATGCGGCTATCCGAACTGGGATGCCTTAAGCACATGACCGAACAGAGGCCAGTCCTTTGCATAATACGGAACAAATCGCAAAAGATTTATAGGAAGTCGCCGAATAGCTGACCAGCTCTCGCCACACCATGACAGTCAGTTTTCGGCTTTCTCTACTAAGGTGTTTGACCGGACGAACCAGAAACACAATCGTAGTAGTTCTCCCTTTACTACAATAGCCGAACGAGCGGAACGTAAGGTAGTAACCACAGGAGCCGGGCAACCCAACTATTGACCAAAGACATGATTCGGAGCTGATGCATATAATGCAATGTTCGGGACGCCGAAGTGCACTCTAAAAGCGTTCGGACTTCTTTTTTTTGTTGAAAATATAGGTGGCCAAATAGAGCCCCTGGCATTTTAACCTATGCCGAAGTGTATACGCCAATCTGACATGAAGAGGGAATACAGATTATGAAATAAACCAATACCGAATAGGGTTGGTAAAAACTGTTTTCCATTATAGTCTAATTGATACGTCAAAACATGCTTTTACAGATGATGCGATAAGCATTAGGGCTATTTTACATGTCAAGAATTTGAGAACAAGGGAAAGCTGTATACAAGTCCTAAAAAGAAAAGGTATCGTGAAGATCCTTTGGACACCCTGCCGCACGTCTGCACCGCTTTTTGCCTTGGTGGAGGATCCTTTGAAAGGATCGACGATCGTGTATATAACAGGGGCCTGGGAAAGGGCCCTGTGCCACCGTAAAGTGACTTTAGGTTTTAAAGAACCTGTAATAGGAGAGAAAAGAGAAAAAAGAAGAGGGAGATTAAGGTCCGAATAGGGTCGAGCCGTATTTATGGACCTCGTCCGCGGAGTGCCTCTGTCGTCGCCCAAGGTATTTTGAGTGCGTAGTTATGCACACGCGGTACATATGCCGCTATTAGATGGGGCGGTGGACGGAGGCAGAACTGCTAGTCCAGCGCTAGATTGACCGAGCTGTCGTTGTGCAGAGTAGGCCGGACTCGTTTAATAGTGTCCGGAGGCTTGATGGCCGATGAAGTGTTTGGCTTGATAAGGCCACTCTGTACCTCGGCTGCAAGGGCCGTGGTGTGCTCCTCGGTACGGAGGGAGCGTTCCATGTTTCCATTGACTGTGATAACGCCGCGGGGTCCAGGCATCTTGAGTTTAAGTAAGCATAATGCGGGACTGCATTGAAGCGGGCGAAGGCAGTACGTCCGAGCAGTGTGTGATAACCACTACGGAAGGGGACGATGTCGAAGATCAAGTCTTTGCTTCGGAAATTGTCGGGTGAACCGAAGACTACTTCCAATGTTAATGAGCCCGTACAGCGGGCCTCGACGCCGGGTATCACTCCTTTAAAGGTGGTGTTACTAGGCTTGATTCTTGACGGGTCAATACCCATTTTGCGGACAGTGTCTTGATAGATCAAGTTGAGACTGCTGCCGCCCTCCATAAGGACTCAAGTCAGATGATAGCCGTCAATGATTGGATCGAGGACCAGGGCCACCGAACCTCCATGTCGGATACTGGTCGGGTGGTCCCTGCGATCGAAGGTGATCGGACAAGCCGACCATTGGTTGAATTTGGGGGCGACAGTCTCTACGGCGTAGACGTCCCTTAGTGCGCGCTTGCGCTCCCTTTTGGGGATATGTGTGACATATATCATGTTCACTGTTTTCACCTTAGGGGGAAATTTCTTTTGTCCCCCTGTGTTCGGTGGGCGGGGCTCGTCATCGTCCTCGCTTGGCGGCCCTTTCCCCTTATGTTCGGTATTTAACTTACCGGCCTGTTTGAAGACCCAACAATTTCTGTTGGAGTGGTTGGCAGGCTTGTCGGGGGTGCCATGAATCTGGCAAGGCCGATCGAGTATTTTGTCCAAATTAGATGGACCGTCCTTATTTCCTTTGAATTGCTTCTTCCACTGATCGGATTTAGAGCCACTGAATCCGGCATTAACCATTGTGTCTTCAGTTTCTTCGTTATTGTTCCGACGCTTGTGTTTGTTGCGTCGTGGCCTGCCATTGCCATCCCTGACTTCGGAGGTGCCAGGGTCGCTGGTACTATTGCTTCTACGAGCCAACCAGCTGTCCTCTCCCGCGCAGAAGCGGGTCATGAGTGCAGTAAGAGCTGCCATAGACTTCGGCTTTTCCTGACCAAGGTGTCGGGCGAGCCACTCGTCGCAGACCCTATGTTTAAAGGCCGCGAGGGCTTCGGCGTCCGGACAGTCGACGATTTGATTCTTTTTAATTAAGAACCTAGTCCAGAGTTTGCGGGCTGACTCACCGGCTTGCTGGACTATATGACTAAGGTCATCGGCATCCGGAGGCCGGACATAGGTACCTTGGAAGTTGTCTCTAAAGGCATCCTCGAAGTCTTCCCAGCTACCAATAGAGTTCTCTGGTAGGCTGTTTAACCAATGCCGCGCTGGTCCTTTCAGCTTTAGGGGGAGGTATTTGATGGCGTGGAGATCGTCGCCGCGGGCCATGTGAATATGGAGAAGAAAATCCTCAATCCATACCGCGGGATCTGTCGTTCCATCGTAAGATTCGATGTTTACTGGTTTAAACCCTTCTAGAAATTGGTGCTGCATTACCTCATCGGTAAAGCACAAGGGGTGTGTGGCGCCCCTGTGTCGAGCAACGTCACGACGGTGTTCGGATGACATCCGTGTTTGGTTTTCGGCCCGAGTTCGGTTATAGTGCTCGCGCCAAGCTTGAAGGCCATCGTATCTCATCGGAGCACGCTCCCTTGATCCGTATATTGATCTGGTCTTGATGGCTCTATTGTCCAGGTCCTGACGTAAGTCGTAGGTGCAGCCCTGAGCTGCTGCCTCTTTGCCTTGATGGCGAGGTGGCGCGGGCTGGTGTTCGGTATGAGTGGCCGCTTTGTCTCGTCCACGTGGTGGTCGGTCTGGTTCATCAGCATGATTATATCTTGACGGTATTGGCTCTAGGGCCTCGTCATCGAATTGTGGCAGTAGCCGACGCTTCGGATAGCTCTTTGTTGGGCATTCGAGTCCGTACTCCTCGGCAGCTAGGACCTGGGTCCATCTGTTGTTTTGCGTATCCTGTTCGGCTTGAAGCTGTTGCTGTTTCTTTTTTAGGCTCCTCGCAGTTGCGATGAGCTGTCGCTTAAAGCGCTCTTGCTCGAGGGGTTCCTCTGGCACGATGAATTCTTCGTTGCTGAGGCTGGCATCCTCCTCGGAGATCGGTAGATAGTTACTATCGTCCGAATCCTCATTCCCGACTGGCTCGTCGGGGTTAACTTGTCCCTCTTCCCAATTATCCTGCTCTACGGTAGGCTCAATGGGTTTGTCAGAGTCTTCGGCATTCTCCGGCGTGTCAATGTCTCCGGTGCCGGTATTACTTTCTTTTTCCCGCCGCGATCGTGAATGGCGCCGCTGACGCCGACGCTTCGGTGGTACCTCGACGGGCTTGTCCTCGATCGGATCTTGATTGCCATCATCATCCTCTTTGGGTGTATCCACAATGTACACGTCATATGTAGAAGTGGCAGTCCAACATCCGGTGATGGGCGAGTTTTGGCCTGGTTCGGCTCCGGCATCGTCGTCCATACCGTTGATGTCTTCGGAGGCGTAGTCGAGTATATCGGTTAAGTCCTCGACAGTGGCTATCAAGTGGGTGGTGGGTGGGACGTAAAATTCCATACACTCAGCCCCTAGTTCAGGCTATGCGTAATTCGGAGGTGATACATCCGTGATGGCGAGAGATCACATTAAGTCCATGGCCTCGCTTAAGAGTGAAGGCCGGACGGGAAACCGAGGACCTGCGGAACTGGGGATGGCAGACTCTTCGAGGTTGTGTTCACCAGACGCAGGCCTTGAGAGTTCGGAGTTGGCCTCCAAAGGTGAGTTCGGCTCTCCGATGACAAGGAGGGTCCTGCTTGATTCCAGGCTCACCGAACATACAGTCGCTTCTGGGTCTTCGACAAAGGGCTCCATGAGAGGAGAGGGTCCGGTGGTTTTAAGATCCCATCTTCGGATGAGGTGGCCTGCCCTGGATCTATGGCCAGGGCAGGGGTAGTAGTTGGTCTTTGAGCGGCGCCTGATGACGGATCCGATGGGTTGCCTTCTTGAAGATGAGGAGTAGTGGTCGAGGCCGTGAATCCTTTGAAGATCAAATCTCCTCGGATATCAGTGACGTAATTCAGGCTCCCAAATCTGATCTGATGACCAGGGGCGTAGCTGTCGTTCTGTTCAAGGTGACCAACTAAATTGGCACGCAGAGCGAAGCCACCAAATACAAAAAGTTGGCTGGGGAGGAAGGTCTCCCCGGAAACAGCGTCGTTGTTGATGATCAAACGAGCCATCGATCCTTCTGCCGACGACACAGTGGAAATCTTAATGAAAGCACCAATGTCGGTGTCAAAACCGGCCGATCTTGAGTAGGGGTCCCGAACTATGCGTCTGAGGATCGAAGGTAACAAAGGACAAAGGGGACACGATGTTTACCCAGGTTCGGGCAATCTTAATGGAGGTAAAATGATTGTATTTGATGAGTATGGGGGTTACAAGAGTTGATCTACCTCGAGAACGTAATGGCTAAACCCTAGTTTTGTCTAGCCTATGAAAGTTCTGATAGCCTCTACGGACTAAACCCTCCAGTTTATATAGACACCGGAGGGGGCTAGGGTTGTACAAAGTCGGTTTACAGACGAAGGAAAATATACATCTGGACGACAAACTTGCCATCCACGCAAAGGAGAGTCCCACCCGGACACGAGGAACGGTCTTTTGCCTTGTATCTTCACGGCCCATCAGTCCGGCCCATGTTACATAGCCCGACCACCCGAGGACCCCTTAATCCAGGTCTCCCTCAGAGATGCCCACGTCCCATCAAGCGCCACGCGTCGACCCTGGTCCGCAGGCAGTTAGGGCCTGCGGCGCTTCGCCCTTGCCCTTTGGCTTCGCCTCGAAGCCAAGTCCAAGCGTGCCTTGGGCCCGGGGGCTACTGTCGGCGTTCTGGGAACCGGGGTACCCAGACTTGCCTGCCTGCGGCCCACAGCATGGCTTCATCAGCTGCTTGGTACGGCCCTTCTCCAGCATCAACAACACAAGACCCTCGCGAGGGGCCAAGCCTCGTGAGGCGGACGACACCAAGACCTCCGAAGGGAGCGGCTTCCCCAGGCCGGCTCCTGAGGAGCGGAGATTTCCATGCAAGCCTCACCTCGTGAGGTCCCGATGACGCAAGCCATGATGAAAAAGGCCAGGCGGGCGCGAGCAGGCACAGTACAGCAGGTTTCCTCTTCGGTGCTAAGGAAGCAAGCGCAGACGCAGAGTCCCAAGGAATCAGCCAAAGGATTCCATTCCCGTGCTACAAGACCAGGACGGCAGGGCGGAGGTCATTGCCGAGCCCACCACGACGTCACGACCAGAAGCTTTGCAGGCGAAGACCACCTTTCGTCAGGATAAGATGTACTACTTGTCTCCCTTCAAACTTGGCCGTTGTGGGATCCCTTCCCGCCTTCATTTTGGGGGAAGAGGACCGAGGCCACTATAAATATAGCTAGGCCACCACCATAGGAGAAGGACAAGACCAAAAGCATCCTCACCAGCTCACACCAGCACAAGAACACTCCTCCGGAGATTGTTCTCCCACTGTACAAGTTCATCCTCAGCCCACCTCGAGGCCAATCCACCACAAAGCAGGAGTAGGGTTTTACACCGGAAGGTGGACCGAACCTGGGTAAACTGCTGAGTCCCTTTCCTTTCCTGTTCATCGAGCTAGGCGGTGAGATCGATGAGTCGGTAGGCTGGGGAGATCGAGTTCTTCGCACGCACCCGAGAGTTCGAACATTTCTTGGGTCTGCGGAGCCCTGAATCCGACATAGGTACGGTGTGTGTGCGCCCGGGCTAGCCCGCGACCACACCTCGGCAAAACCTTGCTGCCCCAGTTTTGGTGCCTTAATCCTCACATGACGCCCTCGAACGAGCTCGCGGGCATGCACACCATCTTAAGTCCATGCCTCCGGGCATCGCGGCGCGGTGCGCTGGCTACAACCAACCCGTGCTCAAGGGTTTGCGCGAGGTAGGACGAGATGCCTCATGAGGTTTTCTAACCCTGCAGCTACACGACGCCTCCCGAGGTTCAGCGACTCCCGAGGACTCAATGACCCCTGAGTTTTCAAGAAGGAAGCCCTTGGAAGATGCCCCTGGAAGGGCATGCTCTCGCGACATGGAAGCCTACCGCGAGCACATCGAGCTAAGTTACCCTGAACGCACCTAGTAGAAACATGGACATCACAACATGATATGAAAACAGCGAGCATAGCATAACGGCGCAAGCGCCAGGGTTCATTACACGCCACAACAGGGCCCTTTATTTCTTTCAACGCAGCAGGAAAAAAGAAAGAAAAGCAAGCTGCGCGACTACGGCGACTCCTAAGGCTCGGCCCCGGCGACACCCAAGATCAGTCGGAGTCTTCCTCCTGCTTCACCGGGGCACGCCGGCGATGTGGCTCGTCGTCCTCCCCGGTCCGAGCCCGGCGGCGTGGCGGCTCATCGCAGTCGCCGTCGCTCGTACTATGCCGGGAAGTGGAGCCGGCGCGGTCGTCGCCAAGGGCAAGCTTACCACCAGCAACGGCGCCATCTCCGTCATCTCTGTCGTCGCTGTCATTCTCCGGGCAGCACCCCAAGCGCCGGCCACTTTCCCCGAAGACCCTGATGTAGAGCGTCGCGGCGCCGTCGTACCTGAAGTGGAGGGTGCACCTCCCATGCAGGACGCATGCGCGGGCTAATGGCTGCCACCCGCTGTTCAGGAACACGTTGCTGGCGGTGGTGACCTCGACATCCACCCACGAGGCCTTGTGCAGCAGCTGTTGGCCTGCAGCCAGAGGCCGCCAGGCCCTCCGTCCGGCAGCGCGCTCGCAAAGGAGCGCGACAACTGGAACCAGATGCCCCCATGCCTCTCCGACCACAGGACGAACTCGGGAGCGCGTCGGCTGAGTGGGAGCACGGTTGTGGCGGCCGGACGACCCCAGCGTGCCTCCCCTCATCACCGAAGCTACCCCGACCGCGGCAGCCCTTGCCGCGGGAAGAAGCTCCACTGTGGCTGCCGGAGGCAGTGCCGGCTATCGGAGGAGCGCGCCCTCGCCCTCGAGGGGCCACCGCCAGGGTCGCTGCGTGCTTTTGAGGTCTCCCACGGCCTGTCTTGGGCGGCGGCAAGTCGGGCCCCTCCTTGGCGCCCTTCCCTTTCTCCGCCGCAGAAAATTTCCTCCACGGCGCCATGGTGCTTCGACAAGACAGCGAGACGAGAGGGAAGAAGAAGAAGCAAGCAACGGGACGACGGAGATGAGCAGGGGGCTCCGCCCCTCTTCCCATTTATAGCCAAAGGGAGGCCAACCGCCGGCCTCCACGATCTCCGGTAATGATGATCTTTTTGCATGCAGCAGGTTATTGTCAAGTCGGACGGTTGCCGAGGCAGCATGGGGAAGTGGAGACGCCCACGTCCCATCAAGCGCTACGCGTCGACCGGGTCCGCAGGCGGTTAGGGCCCGCGGAGCTTCGCCCTTGCCCTTTGGCTTCGCCTCGAACCCAAGTCCGAGCGCGCCTTGTGCCCAGGGGCTACTGTCGGCGTTCTGGGAACCGGGGTACCTAGACTTGCCTGCCTGCGGCCCACAGCGTGGCTTCATCAGCGGCCTGGTATGGCCCTTCTCCAGCATCAACAACACAAGACCCTCGCGAGGGGCCAAGCCTCGCGAGGAGGACGACGCCAAGACCTCCGGAGGGAGCGGCTTCCCCAGGCCGGCTCCTGAGGAGCGGAGATTTCCATGCAATCCTCACCTCGTGAGGTCCATATGACACAAGCCATGATGAAAAAGGCAAGGCGGGTGTGAGCAGGTGCAGTACAGCAGGTTTCCTCTTCGGTGCTAAGGAAGCAAGCGTAGACCCAGAGTCCCAAGGAATCAGCCAAAGGTTTCCATTCCCGTGCTACAAGACCAGGACGGCAGGGCGGAGGTCATCGCCGAGCCCACCACGACATCACGACCAGAAGCTTTGCAGGCGAAGACCACCTTTTGTCAGGATAAGATGTACTACTTGTCTCCCATCAAACTTGGCTGTTGTGGGATCCCTTCCCGCCTTCATTTTGGGGGAAGAGGACCAAGGCCACTATAAATATAGCTAGGCCACCACCATAGGAGAAGGACAAGACAAAGACCATCCTCACCAGCTCACGCCAGCACAAGAACACTCCTCCGGAGGTTGTTCTCCCTCTGTACTAGTTCATCCTTAGCCCACCTCAAGGCCAATCCTCCACAAAGCAGGAGTAGGGTTTTACGCCGCAAGGTGGCCCGAACCTAGGTAAACTGCTGAGTCCCTTTCCTTTCCTGTTCATCGAGCTAGGCAGTGAGATCGACGAGTCGGTAGGCTGGGGAGATTGAGTTCTTCGCACGCACCCCAGAGTTTGAACCTTTCTTGGGTCTGCGGAGCCCTGAATCTGACATAGGTACGGTGTGTGTGCGCCCGGGCTTGCCCGCGACCACACCTCGCCAAAACCTTTCTGCCCCAGTTTCGATGCCTTAATCCTCGCATGACGCCCTCAAACGAGCTCACGGGCATGCGCACCATCTTAAGTCCATGCCTCTGGGCATCGCGATGCGGTGTGCTGGCTACAACCAACCCGTGCTCAAGGGTTTGCGCGAGGTAGGACGAGATGCCTCATGAGGTTTTCTAACCCTGCAGCTACACGACGCCTCCCGAGGTTCAGCGACTCCCGAGGACTCCACGACCCCCGAGTTTTCAAGAAGGAAGCCCTTGGAAGATGCCGCTGGAAGGGCATGCTCTCGCGACCTGGAAGCCTACCGCGAGCACATCGAGCTAAGTTACCCTAAACGCACCTAGTAGAAACATGGACATCACAACATGATATGGAAACAACGAGCATAGCATAACGGCGCAAGCGCCAGGGTTCATTACACGCCCCAACAGGGCCCTTTATTTCTTTCAACGCAGCAGGAAAAAAGAAAGAAAAGCAAGCTGCGCGACTACGGCGACTCCTAAGGCTCAGCCCCGGTGACACCCAAGCTCAGTTGGAGTCTTCCTCCTGCTTCACCGGGGCACGCCGGCGATGCGGCTCGTCCTCCTCCCCGATCCGAGCCCGGCGGCGTGGCGGCTCATCGCAGTCGCCGTCGCTCGTACTATGCCGGGAAGAGGAGCCCCCGCTGCTGGAGCCGGCACGGTCGTCGCCAAGGGCAAGCTCACCGCCAGCAACGGGGCCATTGCCGTCATCTTTGTCGTCGCTGTCATTCTCTGGGCAGCACCCTAGGTGGCGGCCACTTTCCCCGAAGACCCTGACTTAGAGCGTCGCGGCGCCGTTGTACCTGAAGTGGAGGGTGCACCTCCCATGCAGGACGCGTGCGTGGGCGAACGGCTGCCACCCGCGGTTCAGGAACACGTTGCCGGCGGTGGTGACCTCAACATCCACCCATGAGGCCTTGCTGCAGCAGCTGTTGGCCTGCAGCCAGAGGCCGCCAGGCCCTCCGTCCGGCAGCGCGCTCGCAAAGGAGCGAGGCAACTGGAACTAGATGCCCACATGCCTCTCCGACCACAGGACAAACTCGGGAGCGCGTCGGCTGAGTGGGAGCACGGTCGTGGCGGCCAGACGACCACCGCGCGCCTCCCCTCATCACCGAAGCTACCCCGACCGCGGCAGCCCTTGCCGCGGGAAGAAGCTCCACTGTGGCTGCCGGAGGCGGTGCCGGCTGTCGGAGGAGCGCGCCTTCGCCCTCGAGGGGCCACCGCCAGGGTCGCTCCGTGCTTTTGAGGTCTCCCACGGCCTGTCTTGGGCGGCGGCAAGTCGGGCCCCTCCTTGGCGGCCTTCCATTTCTCCGCCGCAGAAAATTTCCTCCACAGTGCCATGGTGCTTCGACAAGACGGCGAGACGAGAGGGAAGAAGAAGAAGCAAGCAGCGGGAAGACGGAGATGAGCAGGGGGCTCCGCCCCTCCTCCCGTTTATAGCCAAAGGGAGGCCAACCGCCGGCCTCCACGATCTCCGGTAATGATAATCTTTTTGCATGCAGCAGGTTATTGTCAAGTCGGACGGTTGCCGAGGCAGCGTGGGGAAGTGGTGACGCCCACGTCCCATCAAGCGCAACGCGTCGACCGGGTCCGCCGGAGGTTAGGGCCCGCGGAGCTTCGCCCTTGCCCTTTGGCTTCGCCTCGAACCCAACCCCGAGCGCGCCTTGTGCCCGGGGGCTACTGTCGGCGTTCTGGGAACCGGGGTACCCAGACTTGCCTGCCTGCGGCCCACCGCGTGGCTTCATCAGCGGCCTGGTACGGCCCTTCTCCAGCATCAACAACACAAGACCCTCGCGAGGGGCCAAGCCTCGCGAGGCGGACGACGCCAAGACCTCCGGAGGGAGCGGCTTCCCCAAGCCGGCTCCTGAGGAGCGGAGATTTCCATGCAAGCCTCACCTCGTGAGGTCCAGATGACGCAAGCCATGATGAAAAAGGCCAGGCGGGCGTGAGCAGGTGCAGTACAGCAGGTTTCCTCTTCGGTGCTAAGGAAGCAAGCGTAGACACAGAGTCCCAAGGAATCAGCCAAAGGTTTCCATTCCCGTGCTACAAGACCAAGACGGCAGGGCGGAGGTCATTGCCGAGCCCACCACGACATCACGACCAGAAGCTTTGCAGGCGAAGACCACCTTTCATCAGGATAAGATGTACTACTTGTCTCCCTTCAAACTTGGCTGTTGTGGGATCCCTTCCCGCCTTCATTTTGGGGGAAGAGGACCAAGGCCACTATAAATATAGCTAGGCCACCACCATATGAGAAGGACAAGACAAAGACCATCCTCACCAGCTCACGCCAGCACAAGAACACTCCTCCGGAGGTTGTTCTCCCTCTGTACTAGTTCATCCTTAGCCCACCTCAAGGCCAACCAACCACAAAGCAGGAGTAGGGTTTTACACCGCAAGGTGGCCCGAACCTAGGTAAACTGCTGAGTCCCTTTCCTTTCCTGTTCATCGAGCTAGGCGGTGAGATCGACGAGTCGGTAGGCTGGGGAGATCGAGTTCTTCGCACGCACCCCAGAGTTTGAACCTTTCTTGGGTCTGCGGAGCCCTGAATCTGACATAGGTACGGTGTGTGTGCGCCCGGGCTTGCCCGCGACCACACCTCGCCAAAACCTTGCTGCCCCAGTTTCGATGCCTTAATCCTCGCGTGACGCCCTCAAACGAGCTCACGGGCATGCGCACCATCTTAAGTCCATGCCTCTGGGCATCGCGATGCGGTGTGCTGGCTACAACCAACCCGTGCTCAAGGGTTTGCGCGAGGTAGGACGAGATGCCTCATGAGGTTTTCTAACCCTGCGGCTACACGACGCCTCCCGAGGTTCAGCGACTCCCGAGGACTCCACGACCCCCGAGTTTTCAAGAAGGAAGCCCTTGGAAGATGCCCCTGGAAGGGCATGCTCTCACGACCTGGAAGCCTACCGCGAGCACATCGAGCTAAGTTACCCTAAACGCACCTAGTAGAAACATGGACATCACAACATGATATGAAAACAACGAGCATAGCATAAGGGCGCAAGCGCCAGGGTTCATTACACGCCCCAACAGGGCCCTTTATTTCTTTCAATGCAGCAGGAAAAAACAAACAAAAGCAAGCTGCGCGACTACGGCGACTCCTGAGGCTCGGCCCCGGCGACACCCAAGCTCAGTCGGAGTCTTCCTCCTGCTTCACCGTGGCACGCCGGTGATGCGGCTTGTCATCCTCCCCGGTCCAAGCCCGGCGGCGTGGTGGATCATCGCAGTCGCCGTCGCTCATACTATGCCGGGAAGAGGAGCCCCCGCTGCTGGAGCCGGCACGGTCGTCGCCAAGGGCAAGCTCACCGCCAGCAACGGGGCCATTGCCGTCATCTTTGTCATCGCTGTCGCTCTCCGGGAAGCACCCCAGGCGCCGGCCACTTTCCCTGAAGACCCTGACGTAGAGGGTCGCGGCGCCGTTGTACCTGAAGTGGAGGTTGCACCTCCCATGCAGGACGCGTGCGCGGGCAAACGGCTGCCACCCGCGGTTCAGGAACACGTTGCCGGCGGTGGTGACCTCGACATCCACCCAGGAGGCCTTGCTGCAGCAGCCGTTTGCCTGCAGCCAGAGGCCGCCAGGCCCTTCATCCGGCAGTGCGCTCGTAAAGGAGCGCGGCAGCTGGAACCAGATGCCCATAGGCCTCTCCGACCACACGACGAACTCCGGGAGCGCGTCGGCTGAGTGGGAGCGCGGTCATGGCGGCCGGACGACCACCACGTGCCTCCCCTCATCACCGAAGCTGCCCCGACTACAGCAGCCCTTGCCGCGGGAAGAAGCTCCACCGCGGCTGCCGAAGGCGGCGCCGGCTATCGGAGGAGCGCGCCCTCGCCCTTGAGGGGCCACCGCTAGAGTTGCTGCGTGCTTTCGGGGTCTCCCACGGCCTCTCTTGAGCGGCGGCAAGTCGGGCCCCTCCTTGGGGGCCTTCCCTTTCTCCGCCGCAGAAAATTTCCTCCACGACGCCATGGTGCTTCGACAAGACGGCGAGACGAGAGGGAAGAAGAAGAAGCAAGCAGCGGGAAGACGGAGATGAGCAGGGGGCTCCGCCCCTCCTCCCATTTATAGCCAAAGGGAGGCCAACCGCCGGCCTCCACGATCTCCAGTAATGATGATCTTTTTGCATGCAGCAGATTATTGTCAAGTCGAACGGTTGCCGAGGCAGCGTGGGGAAGTGGAGACACCCACGTCCCATCAAGCGCCACACGTCGACCGGGTCTGCAGGCGGTTAGGGCCCGCGGCACGTCGCCCTTGCCCTTTGGCTTCACCTCGAAGCCAAGTCCGAGCGCTCCTTGGGCCCGGGGGCTACTATCAGCGTTCTGGGAACCGGGGTACCCAGACTTGCCTACCTGCGGCCCACAGCATGGCTTCTTCAGCGGCCTGGTACGGCCCTTCTCCAGCATCAACAACACAAGACCCTCGCGAGCCGGACGACGCCAAGACCTCCGGAGGGAGCGGCTTCCCCAGGCCAGCTCCTGAGGAGCAGAGATTTCCATGCAAGCCCCACCTCGTGTGGTCCAGATGAAGCAAGCCATGACGAACAAGGCCAGGAGGGCGCCAGCAGGCGCAGTACAGCAGGTTTCCTCTTTGGTGCTAAGGAAGCAAGTGCAGACGAAGAGTCCTAAGGAATCAGCCAAAGGTTTCCATTCCCGTGCTACAAGACCAGGACGGCAGGGCGGAGGTCATCGCCAAGCCCACCACGACGTCACGACCAGAAGCTTTGCAGGCCAAGACCACCTTTCGTCAGGATAAGATGTACTACTTGTCTCCCTTCAAACTTGGCCGTTGTGGGATCCCTTCCCGCCTTCATTTTGGGGTAAGAGGACCGAGGCCACTATAAATATTGCTAGGCCTCCAACATAGGAGAAGGACAAGACCCAGAGCATCCTCACTAGCTCACACCAGCACAAGAACACTCCTCCGGAGGTTGTTCTCCCTCTGTACTAGTTCATCCTCAGCCCACCTCGAGGCCAATCCACCACAAAGCAGGAGTAGGGTTTTACACCGCAAGGTGGCCCGAACCTGGGTAACCTGCTGAGTCCCTTTCCTTTCCTGTTCATCGAACTAGGTGGTGAGATCGATGAGTCGGTAGGCTGGGGAGATCGAGTTCTTCGCACGCACCCCAGACTTCAAACCTTTATTGGGTCTACGGAGCCCTGAATCCTACATAGGTACGGTGTGTGTGCGCCCGGGCTCGCCCATGACCACACCTCGCCAAAACCTCGCTGCCCAGTTTCGATGCCTCAATCCTTGCGTGACGCCCTCAAACGAGCTCACGGGCATGCGCACCATCTTAAGTCCATGCCTCCGGGCATCACGATGCGGTGTGCTCGCTACAACCAACCCGTGCTCAGGGGTTTGCACGAGGTAGGAAGAGATGCCTCATGAGGTTTTCTAACCCTGCAGCTACATGACGCCTCCTGAGGCTCAGCGACTCTCGAGGACTCAACGACCCCCAAGTTTTCAAAAAGGAAGCCCTTGGAAGATGCCTCTGGAAGGGCATGCTCTCGCGACATGGAAGCCTACCGCGAGCACATCGAGCTAAGTTACCCTGAACGCACCTAGTAGAAACATGGACATCACAACATGATATGAAAACAACGAGCAAACCATAATGGCGCAAGCGCCAGGGTTCATTACACGCCCCAACAGGGCCGTCTATTTCTTTCAATGCAGGAGAAAAAAAACAAAACCAAGCTGCGCGACTACGGCGACTCCTGAGGCTCGGCCCTGGTGACACCCAAGCTCAGTCGGAGTCTTCCTCCTGCTTCACCGGGGTGAGCCGGCGATACGGCTCATCGCCCTCCCCAGTCCGAGCCCAGCGGCGTGGCGGCTCATCGCAGTCGCCATCGCTCGTACTCTGCCCGGAAGAGGAGCCCCCGCTGCTGGAGCCGGCGCGGTCGTCGCCAAGGGCAAGCTCACCGCCAGCAATGGCGCCGTCGCCGTCATCTTTGTCGTCGCTGTCGCTCTTCGGGCAGCACTCTAGGCAACGGCCACTTTCCCCGAAGACCTTGACGTAGAGGGTCGCAGCGCCGTCGTACCTGAAGTGGAGGGTGCACCTCCCATGCAGGCCGCGTGCGCGGGCGAACAGCTGTCACCCGCGGTTCAGGAACACGTTGCCGGCGGTGGTGACCTCGACATCCACCCAGGAGGCCTTGCTGCAGCAGCCGTCGGCCTGCAGCCAGAGGCCGCCAGGCCGTCCGGCCGGCAGCGCGCTCGCAAAGGAGCGCCGCAGCTGGAACCAGATGCCCACAGGCCTCTCCGACCACATGACGAACTTCGGGAGCGCATCGGCTGAGTGGGAGCGCTGTCGTGGCGGCCGGACGAGCACCGCACGCCTCCCCTCATCACCGATGCCGCCCCGACTATGGCAGCCCCTGCCTCAGGAAGAAGCTCCACTGCGGCTGCCGGAGGCGGCGCCGGCTGTCGGGGGAGCGCGCCCGCGCCCTCGAGGGGCCACCGCCGGAGTCGCTGTGTGCTTTCGGGGTCTCCCATGGCCTCTCCTGGGCGGCGGCTAGTAGGGCCCCTCCTTGGGGGCCTTCCCTTTCTCGGCCGCAGTAAACTTCCTCCCCGGCGCCATGTTGCTTCGATAAGACGGCGAGACGAGAGGGAAGAAGAAGAAGCAAGCAGTGGGAAGACGGAGATGAGTAGGGGGCTCTGCCCCTCCTCCCATTTATAGCCAAAGGGAGGCCAATCGCCGGCCTCCATCATCTCCGACAATGATGATCTTTTTGCATGCAGTAGGTTATTGTCAAGTCGGACGATTGCCGAGGCAGCATGGGGAAGTGGAGATGCCCACGTCCCATCAAGCGCCACATGTTGACCGGGTCCGCAGGCGGTTAGGGCCCGCGGCGCTTCGCCCTTGCCCTTTGGCTTCGCCTCGAAGCCAAGTGCAAGTGCGCCTTTGGCCCGGGGGCTACTGTCGGCGTTCTGGGAACTGGGATACCCAGGCTTGCCTGCCTACGGCCCACAGCGTGGCTTCATCAGTGGCCTGGTACGGCCCTTCTCCAGCATCAACAACACAAGACCCTCGCGAGGGGCCATGCCTCGCGAGGCGGACGACGCCAAGACCTCCGGAGGGAGCGGCTTCCCCAGGCCAGCTCCTGAGGAGCAGAGATTTCCATGCAAGCCCCACCTCGTGAGGTCCAGATGACACAAGCCATGACGACCAAGGCCAGGTGGGCGCCAGCAGGCGCAGTACAGTAGGTTTCCTCTTCGGTGCTAAGGAAGCAAGCGCAGACGCAGAGTCCCAAGGAATCAGCCAAAGGTTTCCATTCCCGTGCTACAAGACCAGGACGGCAGGGCGGAGGTCATCGCCGAGCCCTCCATGACATCATGACCAGAAGCTTTGCTGGCGAAGACCACCTTTCATCTGGATAAGGTGTATTACTTGTATCCCTTCAAACTTGACCGTTGTGGGATCCCTTCCCGCCTTTATTTTGGGGGAAGAGGACCGAGGCCACTATAAATATAGCTAGGCCACCACCATAGGAGAAGGACAAGACCCAGAGCATCCTCACCAGCTCAGACCAGCACAAGAACACTCCTCCAGAGGTTGTTCTCCCTCTATACTAGTTCATCCTCAGCCCACCTCGAGGCCAATCCCCCACAAAGCAGGAGTAGTGTTTTACACCACAAGGTGGCCTGAACCTGGGTAAACTGCTGAGTCCCTTTCCTTTCCTGTTCATTGAGCTAGGCGGTGAGATCGATGAGTCGGTAGGCTGGGGAGATCGAGTTCTTCGCACGCACCCCAGAGTTCGAACCTTTCTTGGGTCTGCGGAGCCCTGAATCCGACAGTTTCCTTGAGGCCATGATGAGGCCAAAGATCAACTTTTGCACGCCAAAATACCTTGATATAGCCCCCTGCAGTAGGGAGCTGACAAAGTACACTGGCCGCTGCACCACCTTCTTCCTTGCCGTGATCCTGGAATCGTCTCCATTTCTTCGCTCCTCTTTGTCCTTATCTGCATCTGACCTTGCCGGGATGAGTTCACTTTCCCCTCCGAAGGGGAGGGTAGTCGCGGCTGCTCCTTCATCTACTTCCCGCTGCGCCACCAGCGCTGCACTAACCACTTGATTGGTTGCTGCTAGGTATAGCAGCAATGGCTCTTGTGGTTTAGGAGCCACTAAGGTGGGAATAGAGGAAAGATAGGTCTTCAAATCGTGCAGCACAGCTTCTGCCTCAGGGGTCCACTCCATGGGCCCTGCCTTCTTCATGATTTTGAAGAACGGCAAGGCTCACTTGGCAGATTTGGAAATGAACCTGCTTAGCACAACAACACATCTAGTCAAACGCCTCACATCTTTAACTGTCCTGGGTGCTTGAATCTGCTCGATCGCCTTGATCTTGTCGGGGTTGGCCTCTATCCCCCGGTGGGACGCGAAGAAGCCAAGTAGCTTGCCTGAAGGAACGCCAAAAACACACTTCTCTGGGTTTAGCTTCAAGTTGATCTTGCGCAGATTTGCAAAGGTCTCTTCCAAGTCCTGAATGAGAGTTGACTTGTCCTTGGTTTTTACCACTATGTCATCCATGTAAGCTTCAATATTCCTGTGCAGCTGGGACTCAAAACCAATTTGCACTGCTCTTGCAAAAATGGATCCAGCGCTCTTTAACCCAAAGGGCATCCGTACAAAACAGTACGTGCCGCATGGGGTTATGAACGCGGTCTTTTCTTCGTCCTCCTTGGACGCGAAAATCTGGTGGTATCCTGAGTAGGCATCCAAGAAGGAAAGCAAATCACACCCAGAGGTGGAATCCATGATCTGGTCGATGCGCGGCAAGGGGAATGGGTCCTTCGGGCATGCTTTATTCAGATCTGTGAAATCTATGCAAAGCCTCCACTTCCCATTCGCCTTGCGCACTACCACTGGATTTGCCAACCACGTTGGATGCAATACTCCTCTGACCAAACAAGCTGCCTCAAGTTTCTTGATATCTTTGGCAATGAACTGCTGCCGCTCCAAGGCTTGCTTCCAGACCTTCTATTTGACAGGCAGGGCATGAGGGCAGACAGCAAGCTGGTGCTTGATTACCTCCCTAGGAACACCGGGGATGTCAGATGGTTGTCAAGCCAACACATCGACATTCGCCCGGAGGAAGGCAATGAGCGCGCTTTCCTATTTGTCGTCAAGGGTGGAGCTGATAGTGAATGTACCACCAGCGCCAACCAGCCCTGCCGGGACCTTCTTCACAGTGGGTGCAGCAACTTTGGATCTCTTGCTAGTAGAACTCTTCGGCAAATCGTCGACGGGTGCAGCATACTCCGGAGAGGCGCGCTTCCTGGATTCCTTGTCGGCATTCTTGCTAGCTTTTCTCCCTTGTTTGTTTTCCTTGGCGGGGATTGCAGCTTCTGCAGCCTCGGCAGCGACTGCTTCTCGTTACATCTTGTCCTTGCATATGATCGCGTCCTTCTTGTCTGATGGGACAGAAATGACACCCATCGGTCCTGGCATCTTCAGGCTGTTGTAGGCATAGTGGGATGCTGCCATGAACTTGGCCAGGGCAGGTCGCCCGAGTATCCCATTATATGGTAACGGAAGTTCGACCACATCGAACATGATCTTCTCAGTCCGGTAGTTCAACTCCCCTCCAAACGTCACCGGCAGCGTGATCTTCCCCTTTGGACGACTCCTGCCGGGGTTGATTCCTTGAAACATGCCAGTAACCTTGAGTTCTGCATCTGTTATCTGTAGCTTGCTGAGCACCTTGGGGGAAATCAGATTCAACCCGGCCCCACCGTCAACCAACATCTTTGTGACCTTGAGGTTGCGGATTGTTGGTGAAACCAACAACGGCAAGCACCCTACCGCAGTGGTGCGGTCAGGGTGATCCTCTTCGTCAAAGATGACGGGTGTGCGAGACCATTTGAGTGTTTCCGGGAGTCCGCCGCTGGCTCCACATCATTGACCTCATGCGCCCATTGTTTCAGTTGGCGGTGAGAGGAGTGCAAGGATGCGCCTCCGTCAATGCATAGGGCGTCAGTGGCTTTCTGAAACTCTTGCTCACTGGTTTCCTCTTCATCCCCTTCATCACTTTCGTCACCACATTCCTTCTTCTCATGGCCTTTAGTGGGTTTTCCCTGATGTTGGGGGACCTTGCCGGGGCGGCCTCCTCGGCCGCCTCGGCCCTTCCCGCCAACACCATCTTGGTCTCTCTCCTTATCACACTTCTCGTACTCAGCCTTCTGCTTCTTGACGAGTTGCTCAACTTGGTGACATTCTTGGAGATCATGGCCTTTGGTTTGATGGATCTTGAAGTATGGCCCGTCAGCCTTCCCAGCCTTCTCGGCCGCCGTGGCCTCTCGACAGTCAGTGCACGTGGCAACCTCCTTGCCGAGGGCTTCGTCCTTGGCCTTCTTGCCGGTACTCGGAGTGCGTGACCCCTCGACAGCCAGCATTACTTTCTCCTTGCACTTCTTGTTGCATTTCTTGCTCTTCTTCTTCTAGTCGGCGGCATTGTCGTCATCTTCTGAGTCGATGTCGACGCCATCCTCTTCTCTGGGGAGACGCCTCCCCTCCTCCGTACGGGCACACTTATCCGCCAAGGTGTAAAGCTCGTTCACAGTCTTGGGCAATCAGACGTCCATTTTGGAACGTATCTTGCGGTTGCGCACATTGGACTGGAACGCGGCAATCACAGCTGCCGGGTGGATGTATGCAATATTCCTGTGCACCTGGCTGAACTCTGCATGTACTTTCGCAAACTCTCTCTCCTTCCTTTTATGGAAGGAGCTGCAAATTGCTGGGCCTCCCTGGTTCTTGATGGACGCCCATGAAGGCACCAACAAACTCGTGGCACAGATCAGCCCAAGTCGCGATGGATTTCTCTGGCAAGTGCATCAGCCACGACCTCACATTTGGTTTGAGCGCCAAAGGGAAGTAGTTGGCGAATATCTTTTCATCTCTTCCCCTAGCGGCTTGAACAGAAATGGTGTAGATGCTCAAGAACTCTACCGGGTTCAGTCTTCCATCGTATTTTTCTGGTATCTCTGGCTTGAACGTACGGGCAGATGGCCAACGGACTTGCCGCAGCTCGCGAGTGAAGGCAGGACACCCAACCTCAAAGGGTAGGTATCCGTCTCCACCGGGCATAGGCTCGTCGACGTTGGGGCCATTGCGCCTGTCAGACTAGCGGTGGGTTTCGCGGCGCCGTTCTATGGTGACGCGCGCGTCTTCCCTCCGCCTGTCCTCCAGGACCTGCCGCTGATCTCGACGGACTCAAGGATCTGATGAAGCCATCAACACCTCATCATGTTCTTGGTTGTGCGGCTCTGGCTGCGGCCCCTGCGCTGGCTGTCGTGGGGGGGATTGCACCATAAGGTTGGCCCTTTCAGCACGGCCAGCAGCTCGGGTTGTTGTCGCTGCCTGCGGATGCCGTGGCGAGCCCGCTCGTTGCGATCCCCCTGCCTAAGTGAAACCAATCAAACTTTGAATGGTGGCTCTCCATTCATCCATTTGGTCGGCCACTGGCGGGAATCTCAACAGGAGCTGGGCTCGAGCCATGGCCTCTGAAGCAGTACTTGGCATGGACGACGATGCAGATCGCGATGTCACCCGACTCTTGACGGTGCCGATAGTGGCGGCATCGCGTTCTCATCGTTGCGAGCCAGTCGCGAGGGCGGCGAGATGACGAGAAGGAAGCGCTTGGGGGTTGACGGCCCCGTTTGGCGCTTCGTCTTGATGGCCTTGTCCTGGGGAAGGCATGTGCCTCGTAGCTGCACCCATAGCAGGGGCAGCAAGGAGGCCATGATTCGCGTCGGAGCGGGCACCATCACTGCGGCTGCGTTCTCAAGTGACGTGGAGAGGCGGGGATTGGATGTTCTCCCCTCCCGCATCTTGTGGAGCATGGCCGCTAGGATGTTGTTGACGCATTCCTCCTCCGGTGCCTCCTGCTCCAACCTCAGCCACGGGGGAAATGATGACGGTGCCGCCTGCGCTGGTCGCGTCCCCCGTGGCGTTTGCATCCCCCGAAGCCACCGCAACCCCCATGGTATTAGTGGCTGCATGCGAGGGGGCCTTCGAGGTGGAAGGACGGGCTGCTATGTCGGACTTTTTCTTGGGCGCCATGGGTGATGACGCCATCGTCGAAGGAGATGGTGATGAAGATCGACGCGCTGTTTACGTCCTCGGGTTCGCACAAGCGCTCCCCCCTACCTGGCACGCCAAAGATGTCGTGGTTCGACACGATCACCTATGGGGCCATCGGCACCTTTGTGGTTCGGCAAGGGGGAAGGGCACATTGCACAAAGAGCGAAGGGCGTGGAACAGCATGACAATGGTGATGCAGGTGGTTTTTACCCAGGTTCGGGCCGCCGCGAGGCGTAAAACCCTACTCCTGCTTTGGTGGATTGAGTGGAAGACCGAGATGAATGCGCAGTGCTCAAGCCCGGCAAGGTCGCCTCGAGGAGAGCAGCTACGCGCGTAAGAGTGTACAAGGGTCCGAATCCTTTCTTAGGTTGCCTCGGTCCTCCTTTTATAGGTAAACGGGTTACCACAGTGGCAAAACAGTCATTATCCAGTGATTAGATAGCCACAGTGCTATCATACCTAACTCTGTAGACAGGACAAGGTGCATTAAATGCACCGCTTAGTGTCACGTCGTGGATGCAGCCCAGCAAGCCTTGCCGGGCCATCCAGCCACCTTCTCGCCTGTCTGCGTGACACGCCCCTGGATGGGTGTCATTTAGGGGTGATCTTTATCGGAAATGGCTGCCACGTGCTGAATTACTGCCACTGATTCACTTCGGGGCTCGACACCGCACCAATAAGCAACTTGCATCACTGTGAGGTGGAGCGGTGGAGCCCTGGCGGAATAGCAGGCCGCCAGTGCCTCAGCAATCCTTGTCGGGGAGGTCTTGGGACTTGCTCTTGGGGTGGCCTCGACCTGACCAGGCTCGCCTGCCCAGCAAGGGAGGCTTTTCCCTTGGTGATATCTTGCTGTCTTGGCTTGTCTTGGTCTTCTTGATCCGCCCTTTGATTTCTCAAAGAGCTATCTCTTCTGCTTGCCCATGTCTTGGATGATGTAACCTTGCCCTTCAGCCTGTGTACAGTCAGGGAAATATACACCAGGGTTTGTTGCACCGACAGCGGCCTCCCGAAGACCGCTGCTCCTGAGGCCTGGCTCCACTGCCGCTCGCACTTAGTCGGAGTCCTCCTCCTGCTTGACGGGGGCACGGTGGCGAGGCGACTCGACGTCCTCTTGAGCGGGGGTACGGTGGCGTGGCGGCTCGCCACCATCCTCGGTCCGGGCACAGCGACGGGGCAGCTCGTCATAGTCGTCATCGCACGAGCTTCCCCCGGAGGAGGCGCCGCTACTACTCGAGGTGCGATGGTAGTCGCCAAGGGCAAGTTCACCGCGGAAGACGCCGCCGCCGCGCTAGCCATGATCGTCGGAGGGGCGGTCGCTGTCGTCGTCATCGCCTTCTCGGTAGCACCCTAGGCGACTGCCGTCCTCCCTGAAGACCCTGACGAAGAGCGTTGCTGCCCCATCGTACTTAAAATGGAGGGTGCGCCTCCCCTTCAGGTCGCGGGCGCGAGCAAACGACTTCAATCCATTGGTCAGGAACACATGGCCGATGGAGGTGACCTCAACCTCCACCCACGAGGACCCATTAGAGCAGCCGTTAGGTTGCAGCCACAGCCCAATGGGTCCCATTGCTGGCAGCTCCTCTGCGAAGGAGCATGGAAGCTGGAGCCAGGTGCCAGGTGGGCCCTCCACCCGTACGATGAACTCGCGGGCCGTGTCGCTTGAGCGGGCGTGCAGGTGCGGTGGCTGGAAGGCTGCGACATGCCTTCCCCCTTGGCCGCAGCTGCTAGGACCCCCGCAGCTGCCCCCGTGGGAGAGGACGTTTCCCCAGCTGCTGGAGCCGGTGTGGGCTGTCAAGGGCGGACGCCCGTGCCCGTGTGATGACACCGCTGGCGCGGTGGCGGGCTTGCGTGGACAGCCGCGCCCTCTCTTCGGCTGAGAACCTCCTCACTGGCGCCATGGTTGCTTCGGCAAGGTGGTGGATGCGGCGGAGATAGGAGAAGAGGGGAGGAGCGAGAAGATGCAGACGGGCTGGGGGCTCCGTCTTCCCTCGCTCTTTTATAGGCGAAAGAAGGCTTACCGGTGCCCCTCCATGTTCCGAGTGATGATGGCCCTGCTGCATGCACCAGGCTGCTGTCAATTCGGGGCGGTTGCCAAGGTGGCATGGGGAAGTGGAGGCGTCCGCGTCCCGTTGTGCGCCACGTGTCAAGCCTGGCCTGCAGGCGATTGCGCTCCATGGCGCTTCGCCCTTCCCTCTTTGGCTTCACCTCGAAGCCAGCCTGAGTGCGCCTTGGGCCTGGGGGCTATTGTCGGTGTTCTGGGATCGGGGGTACCCGGACCTGCAAGCCTGCAGCCCACGGCGTGGCTCCCTCGCCGTCCCAGCTACAAAAAATCCAAGACAAGACCCATGCAAGGTCCCCCGGCTTTGTGAGGTGGACAGCATAAAACCTCCAAAGGAGCGGCCTCCCCAAGCTGCCTCCCGAGGAGCAGAGATTTCTATGTAGGTACCCAGCCGCACGAGGCTGTGATGACGTGAGCCATGACGACCAAGGCCAGGTGGGCGCCAGCGGGCATAGAGGAGGCAGTTTCCCTTTCGGTGCTAAGGGAGCAAGGACAAGCGAAGGTTCCCGAGGAGTCTCCCAAAGGTTTCCATTCTGGTGCAACAAGACCAAGACCACGAGCTCGACAGGACGGATGTCATTGCCAAGCCCATCACTGCATCACGTCCAGAAGCTTTGTAGGTGAAGACCACCTTTCGTCAGGATTAGATGTACTTCTTGTCTCCTTTCAAATTGGCCATTGTGGGATCCTGTCGGTGTACTAAAGTTTGGGTCCTTTAGTACCTCATACTTGTGCACGGATGGTTGTAGCCATACTAGCGGCAAGGCCTGCCGGGGAACAGCTGGAAGCAAGTGCAAGACTATCAAGAAGGCATTCAAACCAATGAATAGAAGGCAGAAGCGCGAAGGCCAGTTTCCCGGCAAGATACTTGCCGGGATGGCTTGCGAAGACCGGGCAAGACTCACACCCGGCAAGACTCCGCCACCCTACCACTGCTCCAGTGCAGCGGCCAGCCTGTCATTTGGGTTTTGTCCTCCTGGATGCATGTCATGGCACTAGTGGTGGACGGGCTTAAGCGGTGCTGATGGGACGGCCCCTTTTTCCGTACCCAAGAAAGTACAGGACACCTAAATGGACACCTAAACAGAGCATTTAATGCGTTTGTCCTAAGTCATCAGTGATAAGCATTTAAACACTGTAGCAACTTTACACCTCTTATATGTACTGTATGCCACTGCTGGTGACCCCTTGGATGTATAAAAGGAGGCCCAAGGCGTAGCTACAGGGAGGAGGACTCTCTGGCCCATTCTGCATGCGTAGCTGCTGCTTGAACATACTGTTCACCGCGAGCGCTCCTGGAGCTTGGGCTTAAACGCCCACAATAAATCAAAGCAGGAGTAGGGTATTACGCTTCTCAGCGGTCCGAACCTGGGTAAAAATCCCCTCGTGTTGATCGTTGGATCTGCTATTTGTGTATAGCTCTCTCCCTGCTGAACCGTAAAAGGGATCCACGTGATCCCATAGGTGTCGTACGCCGACATCTTTGGCGCGCCAGGTAGGGGAAATAGGTTGCGCGAACCTGATCTAGCGATCAGCGCGCCAGTCTCTTGATCATTTTCATCGCCATGGCTCCCAAGAAGAAGGGTTTCGCAGCGGTTGGTCCATCCGCGTCTGGTTTGCCCGTGCCTTCGCGGACGGGTGACGGCGTGGACGCAGGTGGAGGAGGTGGAGGTCTTGAGCCTCCATGATGTTCTGACTATCAAAGCCAGGCGAGCGGCGATGTTCGTAGCGGTGACAATAACCCACACGCCGCTAGATCTAAGGACGGAGCCGTGCTGCCAACAGGTGGCGCAGCAAACTCCAAGGACGGGATGGCGCCTTCCAAGGCACCCACGCCGGCGCATGCGCGGCGGCCTTCACAGGTCGTGCACGATGAACAGCGTCGTGACGTCGGTGGTTCTAGGCGTCCCCAAGGAAAGACCCCTGCGCATCATTCCCGAGATGCGCGGGGCCAGCACGCACGCCAAGATGCCGGTGGAAGCGTGGTGCGGTCGCGGGACCGTGATGGAGCTCCTTCTAACACGGTTAAGAGTCAGAGCACCTCATGTTCCTCACACCTTTCGCTGCCGCCTACACCAGCAGAAGCGTTGGCACGAGCGTAGCTGCTCCTGGATTTCCCTCCCGCTCTGGAGAAGCTCGAAGAATGGAGAGCTTCCATTCAGAGCCTCGTCAGCTTCGTCAACGGAGATGCGCCGCAGCAGGCGGAGCCTTTGCGGCAGCGGTCCATCGAGCCGACATGCGCCGATGGCGAAAAGACTGGAGGTGGAAGGACTACGATGCACTCTCTGCCACGATGACAACAACGGTCGCTAACCCGGTGGATCGATGGCTGTGATGACGATTCCACAGCGTCGTCCGATCCGCGAAAGCGCCGCGATCAACGTCAAGTTCTTCGGGAGCGAAGCAAAGAAGACGCTCGAACTACCATCGAGCAGCGATGGGAAGCGCGCTATCAATTTGATAGACGTGCAGGGCCCACCATAGACAAGCCTGCGCTGGGGGATTCCAGCGACTTACCTTATGAGGTGGGTTGCCCGGCGTTTACTCGTGAGTTGCGGTGGGTCCAGTGGCCCAATTCCTGAACATTCAAGCCAGAGGTCCCGGAGAAATACGATGGCAAGACTCACCCGTCGGAGTTCCTGAGCATCTACACCATTGCAGTGCAGGCTGCCGGGGCTCGAGACAACAAGATACTCTCCAACTACTTCCCGTTGGTGCTCAAGCCCAATGTCAGGTCATGGTTGATGCATCTGCCAGAGAATTCCATTTCCTCCTGGGCAGATCTGTGTCATCAGTTTGTTGGCGCCTTTACCGGAGGCCTCCAAGCTCCTGGCCAGGAAAGCGATTTACATCTCATCCCTCAGAAAGAGGGTGAGCCCTTGCGCAAGTACATACAGAGATTTAGCTGTATACAACATAACATCCCAGACGTTCATCATGCTGTTGTTATTAGCGCGTTTCATCAGAACGTGCGCAACCGCAAGATGCGGGAAGAGCTGGCGATGAACAAAGTCAGGGATATTGCCGAGCTCTATGCTTTGGCGAACAAATGTGCTCGGGCTGAAGACTGAAGGAGACTCCCCGGTGAGGATGCTGGCAGAGGAATTGACTCTGAAGGAGAAGACACCGCCGCCCCGACGAAGAAAGGCCGACGGTGTAATAAGAAGTGCAAGGGCAAGGCCATGCTTGCCATCGAGGAATCCGGCAACCCCGGCACCGCCAAGAAGATCAAGGCTGATGGCCCTGGCAAGGAGGTTGCCGGGTGTGCCTCTTGTCAGGCCTTGGCGGCTGCCGACAAGCCGGAAGGCTCCGACAAGCAGTACTGCAAGATCCATCACACTAAGGGCCATGATCTCCAAAACTGCCTACAAGTTGAGCAGCTTGTCGAGAGGCAGAAAGCTGAGTATGAAAGGCGAGATAAGGAGAGGGCCCAGGATGGTGCTGAAGGGTCTGGCAAGAAATGCGGTGGCCGAGGAGGTCACCGCGGCAAGGCCAAGCAACAGAAGGAGAGGCCCGCTCGAGGCCGCAACAAGGAAGAGGGGGGTGATGATGACAACGAAGAGGACGATGAGTCCAGCAAGCACGAGTTCCAAAAGGCTACAGAAGCTATGTGTGTTGACGGAGGCACCTCGTTGCATTCTTCTCACCACCAACTTAAACAGTGGGTGCGCGAGATTAATGCGATAGAGCCATCAGTCGATGCCCGGAAGCCTCTGAAATGGTCCAACACGCCTATCATTTTTTACGCTGAGGATCACCCTGATCGCACAACCACGGTCGGGTGTTTGCCATTGTTGGTTTCACCAACGATTCGCAATCTCAAGGTGACAAAAATGTTAGTTGACGGTGGGGCCGGTTTGAACTTGATCTCGCCTAGTGTGACCAAGAGGTTACAAATTCCTGATGATGATCTCGAGGAAACGGGCACGTTTCAAGGGATCAATCCAGGAAGGAGCCAGCCGAAGGGCAAGATCACACTGCCGGTGACATTTGGAAGTGAGCTGAACTGCAAAACAGAAAAGATCGTTTTCGACGTCGCCAAGATTCTGTTACCATATAACGGGATTCTGGGCCATCCAGCGCTGGCCAAGTTCATGGCGGCCTCGCACTACGCTTATAATGTATTGAAGATGCCCGGGCCGATGAGCGTCATCACTATCAACTCCGACAAGAAGGATGCGCTTATCTTCGCCGACCAACTCTACCAGAAGGCAGTTGCAGCATCTGCCGCCAAGGCACTTGCTCCTGCCACTGAAGCTCCCGGAGGGAGGAAGACCGGCAAGACCTCTAGCACACGCTCCGGTAAGCGCACCTCCTCGGAGTGCTACGCTCCCATTGAGAATGTGCCGAAGAGCTCCACTGGCAAGAGCAAGAAATCCAAGGCAGCTCCACCAGAAACTAAGAAGGTGCCCGTCAAGGAGGATGGTACGGGAGGAACTTTCACCATAAGTTCCACCCTCGATGACAAATAGGACAGCGCGCTCGTTGCTTTCCTGCGGGCGAATATCGATGTGTTGGCATGGAAACCATCTGATATCCCCGGTGTTCCCAGGGAAGTAATTGAGCACCATCTTGCTGTCTGTCCTCATGCACGGCCCGTCAAGCAGAAGGTTAGGAAGCAAGCCTTGGAACGGCAAGAATTTATGGCCGAAGAAATCAGGAAGTTGGAAGCGGCAGGTTTGGTCAGAGGAGTGCTCCATCCAACATGGTTGGCCAATCCAGTTTTAGTGCGCAAGGCGAATGGGAAATGGAGGCTGTGTATCGACTATACAGAGATCAATAAAGCCTGTCCAAAAGATCCTTTCCCCTTGCCGCGCATCGACCAGATTGTGGACTCCACTGCCGGCTGTGATTTGTTGTGTTTCTCAACGCCAATTCAGGGTAGTATCAGATTTTCATGGCAACGAAGATGAAGATAAAACCACATTTATCACCCCATGTGGTACGTATTGCTTCATACATATGCCTTTCGGGTTGAGAAGTGCTGGTTCAACATTTGCAAGAGCGATCTAGATTGGTTTTGAGCCTCAGCTGCATAGAAATATGGAAGCCTATATGGATGACATAGTGGTTAAAACCAAGGACAAAGCAACGCTCATACAAGATTTAGAAGAGACATTTGCAAATCTGCGCAAGATCAATCTGAAGCTCAATCCCGAGAAGTGTGTGTTTGGCATTCCATCCGGCAAGCTTCTCGGGTTCTTTGTGTCTCAGCGTGGGATCGAAGCAAATCCCGACAAGATCAAGGCAATTGAGCAGATTGAAGCACCAAGATGCGTCAAAGATGTGCGTCGACTTGCCAGCTGCATCACTACTCTGAGCAGGTTCATCTCCAAATCTGCTGAGCGCGCCCTGCCCTTTTTCAAAATCTTGAAGAAGGCGGGTCCGATGAAATGGACTCCGGAAGTGGAGGCAGCGCTGCAGGATTTGAAGAGGTACCTCTCTTCTCCGCCGATACTAGTCACGCCTAAACCACAAGAGCCATTGCTGCTATATTTAGCAGCGACAAATCAAGTGGTTAGTGCTGTGTTAGTAGCGCAGAGAGAAAATCGATGAAGAAACAGCAGCAGCGGCAAGACCGTCAAACAATGAGCCGGGATTTTTCCCGGCAGGGTCTGGTGCCGACAAGGCAGGATTTGCGAAGTCAAATGAAGCAACACGGAGGAAGAAGATGGTGCAGCGCCTAGTTTATTTTGTCAGCTCCCTTTTGCAGGGGGCTAAGTCAAGATAGTCTGGCGTGTAGAAGTTGCTCTTCGGCCTCCTTATGGCCTGGAGGAAGCTGCTCCATTATTTCCAAGCACAGGAAATCACCGTTGTCACTCACTTCCTATTGCAGCGGATTTTACAAAATCCAGATGCGACCGGCAGGATTGTGGAGTGGGCGTTGGAACTGTCAAGCTTTGGTCTCAAGTTTGAAAGCACTTCAACAATTCAGAGCAAAGCCTTGGCGGAGTTCATTGCAGAATGGACCCCAACGCCAGACGAAGAAAGTCAAGAGACAACTCTCCCCGGCAAGGAAACAGATCAAGAATGGATTATGTATTTTGACGGGGCTTTCTCGCTGCAAGGCGCCGGTGCTGGCGTGCTGCTTGTCGCATCCACCAGAGAGCACCTCAAATATGTAATTCAAATGCACTTTCCCTGGGAGAGATCAACAAACAACACTACAGAGTATGAAGGGCTGCATGCCGGTCTCAGGATCGTGGCGAACCTTGGAATTAAGAAGCTCATCGTCAGAGGTGATTCATAGCTTGTCGTCAAGCAAGTGAACAAAGACTATCATAGTTCATTGATGGAAGCATACGTAGATGAAGTGAGGAAATTGGAGGAGCGCTTTGACGGTCTGCAGACAAAGCATGTTCCTCGAGCAGAGAACAACATTGCTAACGACCTATCAAAGCGTGCTGCCCTCAAGTTACCTGTGGAACCAGGTACTTTTGTGCTCCGATTGACTCAGCCATCTGTAACACCATCAGTGAGGCAAGGTAAACGAAGGAGGTTGGGTTCTGGCCAGTACTTTCCCGCAGAGCTCCCAGAAGCCGTCGGCAAGGAAGTTACCAGGAACAACGTCAAGCTTGTCGGGGAGCAACAGGCTCCGGCAGGGCCTCGAGCCCTTGTCGTAGAGACAAACGCTCCCGCGACAGAAGATATGCCTTTAGTCCTTGCTGTCGAGCCTCAGGCTCCAGCATGGGCACAGCACATCGTCCAGTTCCTCCAAAAAGGGGAACTCCCCGAAGAACAGGAAGAAGCGGAGAAAGTAGCCTGTCGGTCTAGTATGTACCAATTCGTGGACAATGTCATGTACAGAAAGAGACCGAACAGCGTGAAATTGAAGTGCATTCCTTAGGAGGAAGGACTGGAGCTGTTGGCAGAGATACATGGAGGCATATGTGGCTCCCACATAGGCTCAAGGGCTCTTGTCGGTAAGGCATTCCGGCAAGGTATCTTTTGGCCGACTGCTCTCCAGGATGCAACAGCACTAGCAACCAAGTGTGAAGCGTGCCAGTTCCATTCAAAGAAATTGCATCAGCCAGCTCAGGCTCTTCAGACAATCCCTCTTTCCTGGCCATTTTCGGTCTGGGGGCTCGACATATTGGGCCCTTTTCCCCGTGCTACCGGGGGATTTGAGTACTTGTATGTTGCAATCACCAAGTTCACAAAGTGGTCGAAAGTGGAAGCAGTGAGAAAGGTGACAGCACAATCAGCCGTGAAGTTCTTCAAAGGACTAGTTTGCCGTTTTGGTGTGCCGAACAGGATCATCACCGACAACGACACATAGTTCACGAGCCACACCTTCATGCAATATGTCCAAGACCTTGGCAGCAAAATCTATTTTGCTTCTGTTGCTCATCCGAGAAGCAACGACCAAGTGGAAAGGGCAAATACTGAAGTGTTGCAAGGTCTCAAGACAAGGACTTTCGACAAGCTGAAAAAGTGCAGAAGACGCTGGATTGATGAGCTGCCGGCGGTTCTTTGGTCAATCAGAACGACACCAAATTGAGCCACTGGCCAGACACCCTTCTCCCTAGTGTACGGGGCAGAAGCAGTTCTCCCCACGGAACTCATATATGGGTCACCTCGAGTGCTCGCTTATGATGAGCTTGAGCAAGAGCTGCTATGGCAAGATGACGCTACGCTCCTTGAGGAAGATCTTCTTCAGGCTGTTGTGCGAGTTGCACACTACCAGCAAGCCTTGCGCCGCTACCATAGCCAGAAGGTTCATGCCCGAAGTATTGAGGAAGGCGACCTTGTTCTTCAACGCGTTCAGTCGGCCAAGAATTCCAACAAGTTGACGCCAAAGTGGGAAGGCCCTTATCGGGTAGTATGAGTCACCAGGCCTGGCGCTGTCCGCCTGGAGACCGAGGATGGCATTCCAGTAAGCAATTCCTGGAATATCGAACATCTTCGTAAGTTCTACCCATAAGGCACGGTTGCCGGGTCTCCCGGCAACCACTTTTTGTACGAGTCTTGCTGGCAAGGCATGTGATCCTTTGTACAAAGTCAGGCGCAGACCCTGTGCATAGTTGAATAAGCTTAAGTGTTTTCCTGTCGATTTTCATGTTAATCTATATGCATGCTTGTCTGAGATATTGTATTACACTTGCTTCCGGTAAGCGTTAACGAACCGCCAAGGTTCCATATCCTTGTTTTCTCTTCTTTCTTTTTCTCAAAGGATAGAAGGTTCCCTCGCATGCAAGTTTGCCAGGGGGAGTGATGGTATGGATAACGACAGGCGACGTTCAAGGTTGACATCTTACAGGAAGGAGTTGAGCAACAAAAAGATAAGTTGCAGAACTTTGAGTAAATTTTTTACTTTGAGGTTATTTTCCTTGAACGATTTCGGCCTTTGTATGGAAAACCCGCACGCGAAGGAACTTTGTCGTGATCGGTTGTGCCCTTACTCTGTTTCGAGTCCACTAAACAGCTTAGGTGGCTGCACTGAAAATGTCAAGGTATCTTGCCGGTGGCGACACCTCCGGCAGGCTATTAAGGATCCGTTCCTCGAAGCGCTCGCGGCAAGCGCGCGCGCGCCGGCAAGTTTTTTTTTACAATAAGCGTAGGGCATGTATCATACAGAAAGAAATCAGACAAGGGAAATAGCATGCATTCATCCAAAATATAGGAAGTTACATTACATTGATAGTCGCCATGATTCTAACCTAAGATGAAATTGTCTTTGGCATGGAATGATGGCGGCAAAGGTGAAGCGAAGTGGCTAGTCCCTGTGCTGGCCTTCGACCCTCTTGACTTGGCTCACCTTGTCGACGATGGGCGCGACAAGCTCTTTGAGTGCCTCGAGGTCGACATTCTCCGGCAGGCTGTCGAGAACGTTGGTGAGGTTGATGCCAGGGTTCTTGTGCACCACTTTGATGAGCACCTTGAGGAGGACGGCCCGGCAGAGTTTGCGGGATTCGTTGGCCAGATGGGTTGCTCGTTCAGAATGGAGCAGCTTCAGGGCATCAACAACGCCCTCGAAGAACATGGTCAACTTGGCGCTCGAGGACACTCTATCGTCAGAAGAGTAGCAGAAGTTCTACAGGCCCATGGTGGACAGTTCTGCCCCAAGCCTTTCCACGACGTCAACCAGGCGCTCGGTCCAGATCTTCACACCTTTCTCAAAGTCATTATAAGAGGCGGTGGCGCTCTTGAGCAGGTCCTTCTCATTCCGGAGGTCTTTGATCAAAGCCTTCTCACGAGCCTTGCCGTCCTCCAAGGACTTCTCTAGCGTGGTCAACTTCGGGTTCAGATCAGCGATGGATTCATTGGCTTAGGTGAGCTTTTTGGTCTTGTCGGATATGGTAGTTTGCATCTCCGCCAAGCTGTAGAGAGTCTTCCCTCTGTCAGCTTTGAGCGACAAGAGCTCCTTGCCATGATCCTCGAGATCCGCCTCCAGCCTCTTTACTCTGTCGCCCAGCTCATTCTTGGCGGCCTCCGTAGCTTCGGCGGCATCGATGGCCTCCTTCAACTTGCCGGTGTGATCTATGGCCAGAGCTTTGAGCGTCTCCTTGTGTTTCTGCTCCAGCTCCTGTGTTCGCTGTGTGATAAGCCTTTCGATCTCCTCGTCCTTGCTGTGGAGCTTGGCGGCAAGCACCTCCTCGCGAGCGGCAAGGTCTTCTTCATGAGCATCAAGCCCAACGCGGTGTTCCATCAAGCAAGCTTCCTCTGCAGCGGCCCGTTGTGCGGCCTCTTCTGTGCCTTCTCGGCGTCGGACTGCTTTAAGAGGAACTCGCTCCAACTTTGATTCAGCTATTTCCGGCCAGCCATCAGCTCCTGGAAAAGCCTCGGCATACCAGACTTGCGTTTCCTCGATGTGCTTCTGGAAATCTGCCTCCGCCGCTTCAATAACTGCTGCCCTGGTGTCAAACTTCTCCTTTCGGGTGCGGTGAACCGCCTAGAGTTTTTGGAAGTTGTCGCTCATGGTTTGGAGGAGTTGTTCTTCCTTGGACTTGCTGCTGCTGGCACATGGCTCGTCAATGATCTCAAGTCCGTCAGCGGTGATGACGTCTTCATCGAAAATTTCCCCTTCGGTTGGCACCCCAGTGCTTGCCGTCCCTGGTATGCTGACGAACAGGTTGTCGCCAATCTTAAGGTATCTGCTTGACGGAGGGGCTTCGGATGTTGATGGTTGATCTTCGACAACCGCCTCACCGGCAACTGGGGGCTCCATGACCGGTGCAGCGCCAGGCGCTCCTATGGCAGGAATGCCATCAGTATGGTCATCGGTCTCCTTGCTGGCCCTCTCAGCAGATCCCTTGGCAGTTTCTTCTTGTGCGACCTTGGCGGATTCGCAAGCAGCGACTTTGTCAGCCTCGGCGGCAGCAACCTTGGCGGTCTCCTCAATGATGATGTCAACATCCATTTGTTCCATCGAAGGAAGATCTGAAGACCGGGGAAGGAAACAAGATGAGACCAAGGTTGAAGTTCAAGAAAACAAAAATAAAGAAAGAATGACAAGTACTCAGAGGCAAGTGGTTTACCTGTGTTGAGCTGTTGAGAGGTGGTTTCTCCTTTCCCGGCAACATTGGTTGCCGATGTAGGACTACTAGTGCCCATGCTTGCCAGCTCCTCTTCAACACGAATGGGCTCGCTAGTGGAAGCTCTTGCCGGAGATTCATCTCTGGGCGGTGTGGTTGACGGAGGCGGCACGTCGGGGACGGCCTCCGATGGCTCTCCTTGTTGCCATTCTTCTCCTGCGAGCCTGGAGATGTCAGTAGCAAAGATAAACACCTCAACGCCCGCCAGTAGAATATAGTGGACTCACGCTGGGGGCTGAGTTGGGGGCTGTGCTCAGGACTGAGCTCCGGGCTGATGACGATGGGCTCCGATGCACTTACGGTGCTTGCCGGGGGCACGTCACCCATTGAAGTCTTTGCCCTCTTCGCCATCCTTTGCGCCAATGTTTCCGTATCACTGCAAAGATGGGCCAAAGCAAGACAGATGAGTTAAGCAAAATCTGAAACTCAGAAGTTAATACATGTGACAGGACCCTTACTCTTCTCTTTCCGGGATAAAAGCGGAGATGTCAAAGTCGGCCTCTGTTATAGTACCCATGCGAGGGGGTGGAGGAGGGGTCCTGGGTCGCTTGGATGTGACAGAAGCGGCGGGTCGATGTGACCCTGTTGCTCCGGCTGTTGGTGCTGTCGTATGAGACGCCCCCGCCGCTCTAGTTGTTGCCGCAGTCATGCGTCTCGTACGTCGCGTGGGTTGCTGTTGAGCTTCTTGCCGTTGCGTAGCCTCGCCGGCCGCCTTCCTGCCGGGAACCTCATCGCTCGAGGGAGAGTGATTTGCTGGGATGCCAGAGACGGCTTTCCAAAGAACACGCTTCTTGTTCTCTGGAGCTGGGGGCTCCTCGTGTAGTTGTTCCTCGGCTATGTCTTCGACAAAAGGGCTCCCAGCAGCTGTGCCGCTCTACTCCCCGGCAGTCTCACCCTGCCCGGCAAGATTTTCCTCTGACATTACTTCTTCTTCGCTGGCTTCCCCTTCCACGAAGCTAGCGCTGCCGGCCTCCGCGGCAAGATTCGCCTCTTCCGCCCTGCTGGCGATATACGCCACTTCTTCCTCAGTAGTGGGGCGGATGAGATTTATCTCTTCCCGGATGGCTCTTTCCGACAGATTGTCGAAGAACCCCTGTGCTTGCTCTACGGATGGCTCGACCCAAGTTCCATCAAGGCCGTGAGCATTACATGCCGGCATCACGGTAATGATTGAGGTCAGAGAGGAGTTGTTGCACAGAGGAATTACGCTCGCCGGCAACTTATATTTGCCGCCGGGCCTGAACAGTTTGTGGCAGAGAGCTATGTGCTGCATGATCATCAAGTTGTTGTTCAAACCAGGACGCAGCCTCATGATATCTGCCGCATTCCGAAACTCCCAGGCTGGTCTCCCTTTGTTATGCAGAGGGGCAATGCGGCGGTGAAGGAAATCAGCGCCAACCATTTCTATTGTGATCCCGGCAGCCTTGAGACGGTGGATCCTGGTAATTGCGATTGTGAGCTTCTCGTCTTAAGGATCAAAGGCACTCCAGTCGTTGCCGTGGGCCACTTTCGTTTGTCAGGGCAGGCAGAAAGGCTGGGGATCTTTCTCCTTAATCCAGCACCATTCGCCCCGCCATTCTTCCCACTTCGTACGGTAGAGCCCTTATGGGTATATCTCTTTATTCCATGCCCTTGGAATCCAGGCGATAGAACCGGAAAGGGCGTCTCCTTTTTTGATACGGGGAATGAAATAGTGGCGAAAGAGGGCTGTGCTGGGGATTACTCAGGCAAAAATTTCACAGAGATGGGCGAAGACTGACATGCATGTCATGGCATTCGGCGTGAAATCTAAGAGACGGAAGCCGTATGTGTACATGATGTCAATGAAGAAATCAGAAAACGGAGGGCAGAGCCCGCAATAAAAGTAGGCGGCAAAGAAAGGGAATTTATCTGGGCTACCATTGGAGGAAGCAGGATTCACGCGAGTAGCAGGGTGAGCCTTCGTCTCCCTCCCCCACATGCACGTATACCGATCCTTCAGAGCGCTCGCGTCGAGCGTCGGGGCAAAGACGACGTGCTCCTTCCGCATCTTCACCAGCTCGCTCTCCTCCACCTGCGCACCCAAATCAACGGCTTTCACCTCTTTGCCCTTGCTTGCTTTGGGTGGCATGGCGACTGAGGAAGCAGGGGCCAAGGGCGATGAGAGAGTGGAGGCGGCGGATGGATGGGAGAGGCTCTGCTTTGAGTTCGAGGAAGAAGGCGATGGTGGTTTCCAGATTGGAAAGGATGAAAGATAAATGAGTGGTGCCTCTGTGGATTCCTTTTTATGCGGAAGGCGCGAGGCTGCCTCCTTTCTAATCAATGTGAATGCGCCTTTGCAAGAGCCCTGTACTGCAGTCGTTCCGCGCACGTATCCCACATCGCGCATTCAATACGCGGCGTGGGGAAGCGCGGTAAACAAGATAATTACGACAGCTAACTCCTACCACATGTGCCCATGCACTGTTTCGGCCTAGCCCAACAATGCCTCGCACCCGTGTATGGCCTAGGCCCGGGGGCTCCTGTCGGTGTACTAAAGTTAGGGTCCTTTAGTACCCCATACTTGTGCACGGACGGTTGTAGTCATACCAGCGACAAGGCCTGCCGGGGGACAGCTGGAAGCAAGTACAAGACTATCAAGAAGGCATTCAAACCAATGAACCGAAGGCAGAAGCCCGAAGGTCAGATTCCCAGCAAGATACTTGCCGGGATGGCTTGCGAATACCCGACAAGACTCGCACTCGGCAAGACTCCGCCACCATGCCACTGCTCCAGCGCAGCGGCCAGCTTGTCATTTGGGTTTTGTCCTCCTGGATGCATGTCATGGCACTAGTGGTGGATGGGCTTAAGCGGTGCTGATGGGACGGCCCCTTTTTCCGTCCCCAAGAAAGTAAGGGACACCTAAATGGACACCTGAACGGAGCATTTAATGCGTTTATCCTAAGTCATCAGTGATAAGCATGTAAACACTTTTGCAACTTTCCACCTCTTGTATGTACTGTACGCCACTGTTGGTGACCCCTTGGACGTATAAAAGGAGGCCCAAGGCGTAGCTATAGGGAGGTGGACTCTCTGGCCCATTCTGCATGTGTAGCTGCTGCTTGAACATACTGTTCACCGCGAGCGCTCCTGGAGCTTGGGCTTAAACACGCACAATAAACCAAAGCAGGAGTAGGGTATTACGCTTCTCAGCGGCCCGAACCTGGGTAAAAATGCCCTCATGTTGATCGTTGGATATGCTCTTTGTGCATACCTCTCTCCCTGCCGAACTGTAAAAGGGATCCACACGATCCCATAGGTGTCATACGCAGTCAGATCCCTTCCCGCCTAAGTTTTGAGAGAAGAGGACCAAGGCCACTATAAATATAAGTTAGCCACCACCATAGAGGGAGAACCTAATCAGATCCGTTCTACCTTCACCACCTGAGCCCTCATGAGGCCGCTCAAAACAGTATACTAGTTCATCCTCAGCCTCCTCGTGAGCCCAAGCCACCACAAAGCAGGAGTAGGGTTTTACACCGCAAGGTGGCCCGAACCTGGGTAAACTGTCGTGTTCATCTTCTTCCCCGCTGGCGTGAGCTCGATGTGGCTAGGCTATAGGGTGGCGAGCTTGAGATTTGGGTTGGTTGAGATCTTCGCACACACCCCAGAGTTCGAACCTTCTTGGGTCTGCGGAGCCCTGAATCCGACACCTGCGTTCGTCATAAATCCCGAGTAAATAACTGTTCTTTTAACTGTTCATATCTTAACCTGTTGTCATGTGTTCTTGAAGCTATTATCTTGATCACATGGCCCAAGCCAAAAGCAAGAAAAGGAAGACGAGCGACTCTTCAAAGACCCCCAAGATCCCTGAGTCAGAAGACCAGGTATTGGTGACCCCTGAGGCCAGTATTGAAAATTCTGAAGACCGTCATGATGACCAGGGTGACCCACCCCCACATACTGAGCCAACGACCTCTGAAGCCATTGGTGTTGATGCTAACCTGGTGGACAACCTTGACCCGCCAAGTCCCATCCTTGCCTCAAGCCCTGTCAAAGCAATTGAAGAGACTCCTCCTGAGAAGAATGATGATGACATTGCCATTATTGGGGCTGGTCATAAATCGCCAGAACTCTCCAACGTGCTAACTAAGCACACAGCCAAGGAAGAGACACGCTTGCTTGAAAAGGGCAAATCAAAACTCGAACTGCCAAATTATGAGGACTTCAGTGCTGAAGAATTACGTGCTGGCTACCTAAGCCGCCTGCCTACAAGCCAGGACATGGAGGCCGGCTTAGTCAATATGATGAAGAAAAAATATGAGGTACGCTCCATTTTCTCCTGTTATATATCCTTATGTAGCCCCCAAGTCTTGATCATAGGAAAAACATGGGTACGGTTAAGACTTAGAGAAAAATCTGTAGAGTCTAAAGTGTAGCCCCCAAGGGCCGGGTTATCATGCAAATGATAAGCCGGTTCTTTAAGCACTTCTTGAAAGAAAACATCATGTAGCCCCCAAGGGCCATCTTATCTTCATGAGATGAGCCGGGTCTTTCAATATGATCACTTTAAAGAATTGTCTTGTAGCCCCCAAGGGCCAGCTCATCTTATTGAGATGAGTCAGGGCTTTCCACATTATGAAAATTTAAAGAAAATAAACCCGTAGCCCCCAAGGGCTGGCTCATCTTCTTGAGATGAACCGGGTCTTTTGTATGCTTTAATATAGAAAAAATGACATGCATTAGCCCCCAAGTACCAAGTATATTTCTTGCAATCTGCTTGGGACTTGAATGAATTTATCATGAATGAGATAGCCCTCAAATGCCAGTTTAACCATTATCGCCGGCTTAACCAGTGAATTTGATAAGCAAAAGTCTTCTTTATCTTGCAGGAAGCATCATCTTTGGCCGATTCAAACTTCCCCGGCTTGAAGAAAGACTTTGAGTCAGTACAAGCCGGGCGATCCAAAGCTGAATCAATCTTGGAATTTGCATTGAAAGAACTGGAAAAAATCAAGGTGGACCTTGAATCAGAAAGATCTGCCTTTGAAACTGAAAAGGCTGCATTGTTGAAACGAGGCTAGGATGCCGAAGATCAGCTGAAACTAGTGGCTGAAGAGTTGACTGGCTTAAAACACCATATTTCTCAGATGACTGAAGCCATCTTTGGTAAGTAAAACTTTAAATAAATTGAAATAACCCGCCAGGCGACTTGAAATATTTGAATGTAACTCACCTGGTGATTCTTGTTTTGAATGTATGGCAGGTGCTAGGAGTTCCAGCCTTGGGCAAAACATGCTGATGAAGCTGAAAGCCGTCTATTCCTTGATGGAAAAATTATATGTTGGAAGTCTTCGCACTCCTGTGGCTGCATCCAATGGCAAAAAACCACCACAGCTTATAAAAAAGTACTAGATCAATTATCAACAATGCCCAAACAAATTGAAGAGCTGAAGATGCTAGCTGCTCGTGCGGGAGCGATAGCTTCGCTAAGCCGGGCAAAGGCTTATCAAACAGAGTTGGACGCTGAAGAGATGGCCAGTGGGTTTCCGAAATATAAAGATGACGGGTCCGAATTCACTGAAGTAGATTATGCCAAGTATATCAGAGAAATGCGGCCATTGGCGTGTGAACTTGCGCAAGAACTTGATCAAAAGAAGTACCAACCGGCTTACGACAGCAATAACACATGACTCAAGGCATCTTCTTTTGACGTTGTTGATTTAACTCCACAAAGGAGTAAGCATGTTTTTGCCTCTGATATTGACCCTTCTCCTATCATCAACGATGAAGCCATTTTTGATGCCTTAACTGGTATCAACTGGACCTCGGACAGTCTCCAAATGAGAAGTGAAGAAGAGCCAGCTCAGGATGACCCGGGGACTTGCACTACAGGACAGTAGCAAGATGTTAACCCAGAGAGCCACAACCCGGACGATGCCAAAGCCGGCTTACAGGAGTAGATTGATTCATGTGAAAAAAATTGCTAAAATTTGGGCTCAGCTGAAGCCATGTAATAGGTTTAGGAAACATTTTATGCTATGACATGCCTTCGTGCACCATTGTTTAACTGATGATCCAGCAGCTGTATTACCAATCCTCCTTGGATGTTTGATCTAGTATGATATGCATCCTTTCTTCGCACCACCCTTTGAATAAGGGTGCCTATCTGATATTTTGACGCATAAGCTATATGGGGTTGTAATAATAACCCAACAATTCCCACACTGGCGACTTATAGTCATAATACTTAATTTCTTAGAAGCAATGGTGGGTTAATAAACTAATGACTCATGGTCATGAAAATCATGAGGTGATAACCCGGTGGCTCATGGCCACAATAAGCTCAATACTGATCAATGCTAACCTAGACTTCCTTTGACCCGGAGAATTAAAGTCTATGCATAAATATGATCAAGAGCATAAAATTCCTGCAAAGACAGAAATAGAGTATAAACATGTATGTCACAATATTTATATGTTGGCTTTCAAGGCTCGACAAAAATACTGGCTTTTGAAGCTTGAGTCTTGGTTCAATGAAGCTTGGCATGATAGCCTTGGTTTATCCTCGCTATCAGTAAGTTGGCTCTCACATGACTTAAGCCGCCGTTTTAACCTTGACAAGTTCAGGGTCATGAAGATTGACTTGTCAAGAGTACGGCGGGTCATCTTGTTCGGAGTAGCATCAAGCATACGGGCACGCTTAACCAATAATGTGGCATTTTTGCTTGTCAAGAGGGTAAGATAGCTAAACTCGGTGAGTTCGAAGCCCCTAAGTGACCTTGTGATCAATTAATAAAAGACTCATGCACAATATATGAGATGAAACGACAGAGGCCCCGAGTTTCGGTGATGCCGGCTTTATTACGTTGATCATAAAAGATATATACATTGATATGTATGTACAATGATTGGAGCCAGTGGATCAAGTATAGTAAGGCCGAAGATGAGCAATATTCCAAGGCCTGTTGGTCTCCTCCTTAGAGGTACGTGACTTATTGTGTTCACGTATGCCGATGAGATAATTTGACTCATTGTTGAGGTTCTTGCTAACCACAAAATGTCCTTCCCAAGGAGGGGAAAGCTTATGCAAGCCTGTCTGATCTTGAATCAAGCGGAGAACTAAGTCACCCTCCTGGAAAGTCCGGCTTCGAACTCTATGGCTATGATAGCGATGTAGGTCTTGCTGATAAATCGCCGATCGATCTGCCACGAGATCTCGTTCTTCCTCCAAGGCATCTAGTGCATTCTGACGTGTCATCTCATTATCTGCTTCAACGTAAGCTGCCACCCTGGGCGAATGATGACGAATATCACTTGGGAGAACTGCTTCTACGCCGTAAACCATGAAGAACAGCGTGTAGCCTGTGGGCCTGTTAGGTCTAGTCCTTATGCTCCAAAGAATGGAAGGCAACTCTTCGACCCAACAACCCGGAGTACGCTCCAAAGGAACCATGAGCCGGGGTTTGATCCCTCGTAGTATCTCTTGGTTAGCACGCTCGGCCTGGCCATTGGACTGTGGATGAGCCACAGATGAAACATCAAGTCGGATGTGTTCCCTCTGACAGAATTCTTTCATAGCCCCTTTAGAAAGATTTGTCCCATTATCAGTGATGATACCATGAGGGTAACCAAAGCAGAAGATCAGCTTTTTCACAAACTAGACTGAAATCGCTACCTCACAATTGCTGACTGGCTCTGCTTCAACCCACTTGGTAAACTTATCAACTACAACCAGAAGATGAGTCTTTTTGTCCTTCGACCTCTTGAAGGGTCCGACCATATCAAGCCCCCAGACTGCAAACGGCCAAGTTATTGGAATCATCCGCAATTCTTGAGCTGGCACATGAACTTGTCTTGAAAATTTCTGGCAACCATCACACTTGCTGACAATATCTTTTGCATCAGCGTGAGCCATCAACCAGTAAAAACCATGACGGAAAGCCTTGGCCACCAAACACCTTGACCCGGCATGATGACCACAATCCCCTGCATGAATTTCCTGTAGAATCTCACGGCCTTCATCAGGGGAAACACAGCATTGAAACACGCCTGTCACACTGCATCTGTGTAACTCACCATTGATGATTGTCATGGATTTAGACCTCCTTATGATCTGCCATGCCCAAATTTCATCGTCTGGCAACTCGCCCCTGGTCAGGTAAGCTAGGTAAGGTGTTGTCCAATCTAGGATAGCCCACAGAGCCGCCACCAACTGTCTTTCCGGGTCAGGTATAGTAAGATCTTCCTCTGAAGGCAACTTGACAGAAGGGTTATGCAACACATCAAGGAACACATTAGGGGGAACTGGCTTACATTGAGAACCTAGCCGAGACAAGGCATCAGCCGCCCCATTATGTCGCCGGTCTATGTGATCCACTTGATAACCTTTGAAGTGACCAATCATATTAGTCACCATCTGACAATAAGCCGCCATGAGTGGGTCTTGAGAATCCCACTTCCCTGATACTTGCTGTGCAACAAGGTCTGAGTCGCCTAGACATCTGACCCGGCTCAAGTTCATCTCCTTGGCCATACAAAGCCCATGCAGGAAAGCTTCATACTCAGCTGCATTATTAGTACAGGGAAACATAAGTCTCAAAACGTAGCAAAACTTATCACCTCGCGGGGAAGATAAAATAACTCCAGCCCCCGAGCCTTCCAATTGCCTGGATCCATCAAAATGTATCATCCAGTATGTATTGTATGGCTTTTCCTCAGGTGTTTGCAGCTCTGGCCAATCATTGATAAAATCTACCAAAGCTTGAAATTTGATGGCTGTTCTAGGCACATATTTCAAATGATGCGGCCCAAGCTCAATTGCCCACTTAGCAACCAAGCCAGTGGCTTCCCTGTTTTGAATGATATCCCCTAAAGGTGCAGAACTGACCATGGTGATTGGATGCCCAAGGAAATAATGCTTGAGCTTGCGGCTGGCCATGAACACTCCAAAGACCAGCTTCTGCCAATGCGGGTATCTCTACTTAGACTCCGTCAAGACTTCTCTGACATAATAAGCCGGCCGCTGGACTGGATATCTTTGCCCACCTCCTTGCGCTCCACGACTACCGCTACGCTAACAACCATGTTATTAGCCACCACGTATAGGAGCATAGGCTCTTTGTCGATTGGAGTAGCCAAGACAGGCGGCTCAGCCAATTGCTTCTTAAGTGCCTCAAATGCCTCATTAGCAGCATCACTCGAGACGAAGTGATCAGTCTTCTTCATCATCTGATATAGGGGAATCGCCTTCTCGCTAAGGTGGCTTATAAACTGGCTTAGGGCTGCAATACGACTCGCCAGGCGCTGAACATCATTGATACATGCCGGCTTAGAGAAAGAGGTAATGGCCTCTATCTTCTCCGGGTTAGCCTCGATGCCCCTTTCGGACACCAGAAAACCTAGCAATTTGACTACTGGTACTCCAAAGACACACTTGGCCAGGTTAAGCATCATCTTATACACCCAGAGATTATCAAAGGTTTCCTTTAGATCATCCAGTAAGGTTTCCTTCTTCCTTACCTTAACGACAATGTCGTCCACATAAGCACGAACGTTACGCCCAATCTGTCCGTGGAAGCAATTCTGAACACAACGGTGGTAAGTCGCCTGGGCACTCTTAAGCCCAAAAGGCATAGGCAAATAACAGAAAGCTCCAAATCATGTGATGAAGGCTGTCTTCTCCTGATCTTCCGCTGCCATCTTGATCTGATGATAACCAGAATAAGCATCTAGGAAGCAGAGACTTTCACAACCCGCTGTAGCATCAATGATCTGGTCAATACGGGGGAAAGCAGAAGGATCAGTTGGACAAGCCTTCTTAAGATCTGTGTAGTCAACACACATACGCCAAGTGCCATTCTTCTTGAGCACAAGCACAGGATTAGCCAACCACTGAGGGTGAAAAACTTCAATTATGAACCCGGCAGCTAGGAGCCGGGCTACCTCTTCGCCATTATCCTTACGCTTCTCCTCGTTAAAATGATGGAGGAACTGTCGAACAGGTTTTATCTTAGGATCCACATTAAGGTGGTGCTCAGCGAATTCTCTCAGTACACCTGGCATGTCAGAGGGTTTCCATGCAAAGATGTCCTGATTCTCATGGATGAACTCGATGAGCGTGCTTTCCTATTTGGTGTCCATCCCGGTACCAATGGTGAACTGTTGAGAAGAATCACCCAAGACAAAATCCACTTGCTATGTTTCCTTCGCTGACTTAAACTTAAGCGGCAGGTCTGCCTCAGTGGTGGGCTTCTTGAGAGGGGTCATATCAGCCGGGTCAACATTATCTTTATAAAACTTGAGCTCCTCAGTAGCACAAGCCGACTCTGCATAAGCGGCATCTCCTTCCTCACACTCCAGGGCGAGTTTGCGTTTTCCATGAACTGTGATCGTCCCTTGCGGCCCAGGCATCTTAAGCTGCAAATATATATAACAAGGGCGAGCCATGAATTTAGCATAAGCCAGCCATCCAAATAAGGCATGATAAGGACTCTTGATCTTGACCACCTCAAACCATAGTGTCTCTGCTCTGTAATTATACTCATCACCAAAAGCCACTTCCGGAGCAATCATTCCCACAGGTTACGCCGACTTGCCACTCACCACTCCATGAAAAACTGTGGAAGACAGCTTGAGATCCTAGTTTTCATACTCATCCATCGAAAGGTATCATAATACAATATGTTGATGCTGCTACGACCATCCATAAGTACTTTATGAACTTATAATCATCCACTTGAGGGGCTACCACCAGTGCCAGATGACCCAGATCATCAACCCGGGGCGGGTGATCCGCCCGGTTCCATGTGATCATCTGTTCCGACCATCGTAAGTACTGGGGCACCGCCGGCTCAACCGCATTGACTGCTCGCTTGTGGACAATCCGGTTATGCTTGCATGTGTTCGTAGTGAAGACATGATATTGGACACTGTTAAGCTGCTTAGGATTACTCTGATACCCGGACTGGTTATTCTGCTGCTGATGACCTTGACCGGATTGTTGCTTATGACCACCATGGTTACCTTGACCCTAATAGCCAGTACTTGAGCCACCGCCGCCAAAGCCGGATCCCTGCAAACCAGGGCCTGACCCACCGGGCGGCCCATTACCGCTGCCATGATGCTATTGAAATGTCTGGTTCTTGAACTCCCGCATGATATAACAATCCTTCCAGGCATGACGAGACGACTTGTTAGGATAACTATGCTTTGGACAAGGGCCATTGAGTACTTCCTCAAGATTCTGTGACCTTCCTTCATTGAAGGGTGGCTTGCCATTACCATTACGATGTTGATTCTTAAATCCGGCGTTGGTGTTAGTGATACGTCTCCAACATATCTATAATTTATGAAGTATTCATGCTGTTATATTATCATTCTTGGATGTTTTACAATCATTTTATAGCAACTTTATATCATTTTTTGGGACTAACCTATTGACATAGGGCCCAGTGCCAGTTGCTAGTTTTTGCTTGTTTTTTACTTCGCAGGAAATCAATATCAAACGGAGTCCAAACGCAGAAAAAAATTTGGAGAATTTTTTAGGACCAGAAGACCCAGTATGGGCTAAAAAGGTACCACAGGGGAGGCCTGAGGTGGGCACAACCCACCTGGGCGCGCCCAGGGGGGTTGTGCCCCCCTCGGTGACCTCGCGCACCACCTCTTCGCCCTATAAATTGCCAAATATTCCAAAAACCCTCGAGGTAACCCTAGATCAGAAGTTCCGCTGCTGCAAGCCTCTGTAGCCATGAAAAACCAATCTAGACCCCGTTCTGACACCCTGCCGAAGGGGGAAATCATCATCGGTGGCCATCTTCATCATCCCGACGGCCACCATGATGAGGAGGGGGGGTCCACCCTTGGGGCTGAGGGTTTGTACCAGTAGCTATGTGTTTAATCTCTCTCTCTCTCATGTTGTTGAGATGGCACGATCTTGATGTATCGTGGGCTTTGTTAATATAGTTGGATCATATGGTGTTTCTCCCTCTCTATCTTGTTGTGATGAATTGAGTTTTCCCTTTGAGTTTTCGTTTTATCGGATTGAATACTTTTATGGATTTGAGAGCACTTGATGTATGTCTTTCTATGAATACCCGTGGTGACAATGGGTTATCATATTGATTCACTTGATATGTGTTTTGGCACTCAACTTGCGGATTCCCGAGGTGACATTGGGGTAATCTATGCATAGGGGTTGATGCATGTTCTCGTCTTTGTTTCTCCGGTAGAAATCTTGGGGCACTCTTTGAGGTATTTTGTGTTGGATTGAGTATTATGAATCTAAAATTGTTTGATGCATATCGTATAATCAACTCACGGATACTCGCGGTGACATTGGAGTATCTAGGTGACATTAGAGTTGGTTGATGTGTATCATATGGTGTTATTTTAGTATGAACTCTTGGTTAGATCGATCGGAAAGAATATCTTGGTGTTATTTTAGTACGAACTCTAGGATAGATTGATCGGAAAGAATAGCTTTGAGGTGGTTTCATACCCTACAAAAAATTTCTTCTTATGTTCTCCACTAGATAGGAACTTTGTAGTGATTCTTCATCGCACGTTGAGGGATGGTTATATGATCCAATTATATTAGCATTGTTGAGAGATTGCACTAGCAAAAGTACGGACCCTAGGCCTCATTTTCAAGCATTGCAATACCGTTTTTTCTCCGTTTTATTAATTGCTACCTTGTTGTTTTTTATTGTTCCTATTACAAAAATCAATATCTACTATCATTACTACGCTTGTATCACCATCTCTTCACCGAACTAGTGCACCTATACAAATTTCCATTGTATTTGGTGTGTTGGGGACACAAGAGACTTTTTGTTATTTAGTTGTAGGGTTGTTTGAGAGAGACCATCTTCATCCTACGCCTCCCACGGATTGATAAACCTTAGGTCATCCACTTGAGGGAAAATTGCTACTATCCTATAAAACTCTGTGCCTGGAGGCCCAACACGAGTCTACAAGAACAAGTTGTGTAGTAGACATCAGTTAGCCACAAAGTCTGACCCGCGGTCGGGGTATTTGCGCTTTCCACCATTGCCATGGTTATTTTGATTACCATTCTGAGCCGAGGCATGTTGCTGACAGCCCTGGCCACCATCGTTTTTGTTTCCCTTACTAGATTTATCATCATTAGAACCTGGATCCTTGGTAGTATCAGAGTCGCCATACCTGGTAAGTACATCCATAAGCTTGCCCATGTCTGTACACTTGCGCTTAAGCCGTCCTAGCTTCTATTTAAGAGGATCAAAGTGACAGTTTTTCTCCAAAAGCAACACAGCTTGAGCCACCCCAATATTGTTCGAAGAGTGTATGATGGTCGCGATCCGGTGAGCCCAATGATGGGCCGACTCATCTTCCCGCTGCACACAATGCTCCAAATCAACAATTGTCATTGGCTGCTTACAAGTTCCTTGAAAGTTCTTGATGAAGCTATCTTTCAATTCCGCCCAGGTATTGATAGAGTTGGGGGGTAGGTTCTTTAACCATGTACGAGCCGGCCCCTCCAACATCATAGTAAAATACTTGGCACATACGCATCACTGCCTTCCAACATGTCCATGGCTAACTCATAGCTCTCAATCCAAGTTGTCGGCTCAAGATCCACCATGTAGTTGGGCACCTTCCGAGGGCCCTTAAAATCCTTGGGCACACGCTTGTTGCATAAAGCCGACACTAGACACGGCACTCCAATAGTCCTAGAATTTGTCTCTGCTCCTACCGAGGCTGAAGGAATCTCAGGGGCGGTTGATAAACCCCCTAGTTTGCTGCCTCTGCCCTCGACGGTCTCTTGCATCGTCCACAATTGCTTGAGCATCAGTCCTCGGATTAAGGGGCAGTTTAATTTGGGGCGGGTTACGACATCTTTCACTGCTTGAAAGCGCCGACGACTCAGCGTGCCGGCTGTAGCTGCGACTCGGCAATGGTGTCGAGTGTACACGGTGCCGACTATACAAGTAGTTAGCCTGTTGAGTGATCGTTGTCTGCAACAACTCAATGGCATTCTGGGTCTCTACTGCAACTGGCGAATCGCCGGTGATGGGGATCGTAGTGAGCCCGGTCACCGCTACCATCATGTTATCCACCGGGTTAGAGAAGTGACCCGGTGGTGTTGGAAAGCGAGGCGGCGGCGTCCAACCGGGGGGCGGGTTAGCTCCCAGCTCTTCCCTCCGGACCGGCTCGGGCTAGTGAGGTTAGGCTGTTGCTCTGTTCCCAAGCGCGTCCATGGTTAATTGGGGTATAACCGGTGCTCCTGGCGTACTTGGGCTTGCTCCTGGCGTTTTGAACAACCGTGCGGGCTCATAACTCGAGGGCAGACAGCTCCAGTACCTTCGCTGATAGACCATGTTAGATGCATGTTGCTCAAGGTTCAACTGCCAAGCCTGCGTTTTCAGATGTTCTTTCTCCGCATTAACCTAGGCCTACAACTCGGCTACCCAGGCATTCTCGGCGTTGATATCCTCCTGGGCCTTGGTCATCTGCTCCCTAAGCTTTGCGATCTATGTGTTACACTTTGCTTGGTTTTCCGCCGTGACCTCAGTCCCAATTAAGGTTGTCAAAGCATCCATCAACTCAGATAAGACTTGAGCCGGCGGCCTGACTAAGCCGGACCCTGAGGGGCCGGTTGCTACTGTTGCTCCGGCCGTCGTGTTGTTGAGAGCCAGCGTCGTGCCTACCATGAAGATGGTGGCTCTGCAAGGCAGCTTGTAGGGGTCCAGAATACTATCACCATCGGAACAGCCCCCAAGCCCGCCGTCTTGAAGCTGGTAGATTGACTCCGTCTCTCCGGTCGAGGACTCATCAACTAAGTAGATGAGTGTCTCTCCTCCAGATGCGAAACTTTTCGCAAGTTCCACACCTTGCGTGAAGCCCACGAAAACGTGTTTCCGACCGGCTTGGATCTGGGCGGGTTGCGTGCACCGAGCCAGCTCGACGATGTCAGTGCAGATGTCCGGCTCAGGTTCAGATCCGCCGATTTTGCCGATGAAGACGTGGATTCCACCGAACGGGACCCGATACCCGTACTCGATTGAGTCGGCCTCGGGGCCCCAGCCAGTGTCGTCGATGTAGAGCTTGCCGTGGCAACTCTTGGTCATCCTGCCAATGGCGTATCCCTCGATCCCTGGGAAAGAGCCCTTCAAGAACTCAAAACCACCGTGCGCTGGCTCCACGGTGGGCGCCAACTGTCGTGGTTTTGTTACGGCAGATGTCCTAGTGTGAGGACTTGACGTGAGGCCATCGCAAATGGTGATTAGCTTATCGGGGTTGAACGGGTCGAAGGACACGAGTTTACCCAGGTTCGGCCCCTCACGGTGGAGGTAAAAGCCTACTCCTGCGTTTCTGCTTATTGCTTGAGTATTGATTACAAGGGAGCAGATTCGCTTGACCTAGCTATCGATTGATTGTAACTTGCCCCTATTCTGTGCCGGGGACCCGCCTTTATATACAGGTTGAGGCCTCCGGCTTACAAGAGTCTGGGTCATGTTATGACCCATGACCAAGTCTAACTCTGAGTCGCCTTGCCTTATATGGCAAGACACTATACATCGGCTTACACCTTCGGGTCGCCTGCCGCTTTCTGGCTTCGGGCCATAAGCCGGCCCATCTTGTGAGCTGCCCTTCTGGTCCTGCGTCTTGATCGTCCTGGCCCATCTGAGGCCTAGCTCCAAGTGTCGCCAATGACTTGACCCGGCCCTTACAGGGCGGGTTATAATGTGGGGTTATATCCCCAGAAGTTGGCGTAGGCTAGTAGTATACGAATGGCTTCAAGCCTAGCCACAGGAGCAAAAGTTTCATCGAAGTCAATTCCCTCAACTTGTGTGTATCCTTGTGCAACAAGACGGGCTTTGTTTCTCACAACTTGACCATGTTCATCTTGCTTGTTGTGGTAGATCTATTTGGTGCCAATAATATTGTGTTTGCGTGGATCAAGACATTTGACTAGCTCCCACACATTATTGAGCTCAAATTGTTGAAGCTCTTCTTGTATAGCTTTTTTACCCAGGTTCGGGACACCTTGCGGTGTAAAACCCTACTCCTGCTTTGTGGTGGACTGGCCTCGAGGTGGGCTGAGGATGAACTAGGACAGGGCGAGAACAACCTCAGGAGGTGTGTTCTTGTGTTGGTGTGAGCTGGTGGGGGTGATCTGATTGATCCGTCCCCTTCTACGGTGGTGGCCTAGCTATATCTATAGTGGCCTTGGTCCTCTTCCCCCAAAACGAAGGTGGGAAGGGATCCCACAACGGCCAAGTTTGAAGGGAGACAAGTAGTACGTCTTATCCTGATGAAAGGTGGTCTTCGCCTGCAAAGGTTTTGGTTGTGACGTCGTGGTGGGCTCGGTGATGACCTCCGTTCTGCCTTCCTGGTCTTGTAGCACGGGAATGGAAACCTTTGGCCGATTCCTCAGGACTCTGCGTCTGCACCTGCTTCCTTAGCACCAAAGAGGAAACCTACTGTACTACGCCCGCTGGCGCCCACCAGGCCTTGGTCATCAGAGCTTGCGTCATCTGAACCTCACGAGGTGGGGCTTGCATAGAAATCTCCGCTCCTCAGGAGCCGGCCTAAGGAGGCCGCTTCCTCTGGAGGTCTTGATGTCGTCCGCCTCGTGAGGCTTGGCCCCTCGCGAGGGTCTTGTGTTGTTGATGCTGAAGATCGGCCATACCAGGCCGCAGATGGAGCCACGCTGTGGGCCGCAGGCAGGCAAGTCTGGGTACCCTGGTTCCCAGAACGCCGACAGTAGCCCCCGGGCCCAAGGCGCGCTTGGGCTTGGCTTCGAGGCGAAGCCAAAGAGCAAGGGCGAAACACCGCGGGCCCTAACCGCCTGCGGACCCGGTCGATGCGTGGCACTTGATGGGACATGGGCGTCTCCACTTCCCCATGCTGCCTCGGCAACCGTTTGGCTTGACAACAACCTGCTGCATGCAAAAAGATCATTATTACTGGAGATCGTGGAGGCCGGCGGTTGGCCTCCCTCTGGCTATAAATGAGGGGAGGGGTGGAGCCCCCTGCTCATCTCCATCTTCCCGCTGCCTGCTCCTTCTTCTTCCTTCTTGTCCCACCGTCTCATCGAAGCATCATGGCGCCGGTGAGGAGGTTTTCCGTGGCAGAGAAGGGGAAGGGCCCCAAGGAGGGGCCCGACTCGCCGCCGCCCAAGAGAGGCCGTGGAAGACCCCGAAAGCACACAGCGACTCCGGCAGCGGCCCCTCAGGGGCGCGGGCACGCTCCTTCAACGGCCGGCGCTGCCTCCGACAGCCGCAGCGGAGCTTCTTCCCATGGCAAGAGCTGCCGCGGATGGGGCGACCACGGTGATGAGGGGAGGTGCGCGGCGATCGTCCGGCCGCCACAACCGTGCTCCCACTCAGCCAACGCACCCCCGAAGTTCATCGTGTGGTTGGAGAGGCCAGCGGGCACCTGGCTCCAGCTGTCGTGCTCCTTCGCGAGTGAGCTGCCGGCCGGAGAGCCTGGTGGCCTTTGGTTGCAGGACGACGGCTGCTGCAGCAAGGCCTCATGGGTGGATGTCGAAGTCACCACCGCCGGCAACGTGTTCCTGGACCGCGGGTGGCAGCCGTTTGCCCGCGCACGCAGCCTACATGGGAGGTGCACCCTCCACTTCAGGTATGACGACACCGCGACCCTCTACATTAGGGTCTTCGGGGAAGGCGGCCGACGCGTGGTGTGCTGCCCGGAGAGCGACAGCGACGATGATGACGACGGCGACGGCGCCGTTGCTGGCGGTGAGCTTGCCCTTGGCGATGGCCACGCTGGCTCCAGCAGCGGGGGCTCCTCTTCTGGGCAGAGTACAAGCGACGGCGACTATGACAAGCCACCACGCCGCCGGGCTCGGACCGGGGAGGGCGATGAGCCGCATCGCCGGCGCGCCCCGGTGAAACAGGAGGAAGACTCTGACTGAGCTTGGGTGCTGCCGGGGCCGCGCAGCTTGCTTTTTTTTCTTTCTTCCTCCTGCATTGAAAGAAGTAGAGGGCCCTGTAGGGGCATGTAATGAACCATGGCGCATGCGCCGTTATGCTATGCTTGTTGTTTTCATATCATGTTGTGATGTCCATGTTTCTAATAGGTGCGTTTAGGGTAACTTAGCTCGATGTGCTCGTGGTAGACTTCCACGTCGCGAGGACATGCCTTCCAGGGGCATCTTCCAAAGGCTTCCTTCTTGAAAACTCGGAAGTCGTTGAGCCTCGGGAGGCGTCATGTAGCTGCAGGGTTAGAAAACCTCATGAGGCGTCTCGTCCTACCTTGCGCAAGCCCCTGAGTGTGGGTTGGTTGTAGCTAGTACACCATGTCGTGATGCCTGGAGGCTTGGACTTAAGAGCGTGCCATGCCCGTGAGCTCGTTCGAGGGCGTCACGCGAGGATTAAGGTGCCGAAGCTGGGGCAGCAAGGTTTTGGCGAGGTGTGGTCACGGGCGAGCCTGGGTGCACCCACACCGTACCTAGCCCCCGCGCGCGGGACGCGCGAGGAGGAGCGATGGGCAACTGCCGCTCTTCCTGGGACAGGCTTGGAAAGGCGAACACTGTGAAGAGAAAAAGAAAAAGAGAGAAACTTTCCAACCCTTGCAAATGAAAGACACGAAAGCTCCAAATTTCATTCGAGAAGTTGCAAACCAGCTACAGAAAGCAAGCAAAAGAACAGCCGCGTCCGACACCTAGACTAGTCTTCTTGTCTTCCCACCAGCGCGGAGCATGGGGCCTCCACTAGGACATGGGTGGGAGCCCCCGTGAGGCCCAGGGGTGGCACTTAGGAGACTCCGGGGTGTGTACAGCCCCAACTCATTATTACGTGAGAGTGTCACGAGCGGGGACCTTCACAGGCGCGGGGCCTTACTTCATGGGTAGAACTTCCGGAGGTGCTGGATGTTCCAGGCGTTCTGGATGGGGATCCCGTCCTGTGTCTCCAGGCGCGCGGCGCCAGGCCTGGAGACACGGGCGATCCTGAACGGGCCCTCCGACATGGGCGAGAGCTTATGAAGCCCTTCCCTAGAGAGCACCTGCCTCAGGATGAGATCACCCACTTCGAGCATCCTGGAGCGGACGCTGCGGCAGTGGTACCGCTGCAGCCCCTGCTGGTACGTCGCTGCTCGAAGTGAGGCTTGGCGGCGGCGTTCCTCCCCCAGCACGAGGTCCATCACCCGCGAGGCGTCCTGGCATGCCTTGTCAAACACCAAGACCCATGCGGAGCGATGCCTGACCTTGTGAGGGAGGACCGCCTCGGCTCCGTAGACGAGGAAGAACGGAGTCTTGCCCGTAGGCTTGGTCGCGGTAGTGCGGATGGACCACAGCACGGACTGGTGCTCATCGAGCCAGCCCATGCCGCAGGCCTCGAGTTTCTTCTTGAAGGTCCTTGCCTTGAGGCCCCTCAGGACCTCTGCGTTGGCGTGCTCAGTCTGGCCATTGCTCCGAGGGTGCGCCACCGAAGCGTAGCATATCTGCGTTCCAAGGTTAGCACAATATGTTTTAAAAAGGTTGCTGGTGAACTGCGAGCCGTTGTCGATGATGATACGGTTGGGAACCCTGAAGCGGCTCACGAGGCCCTTGATGAACTTGACAGCCGAGCCGGCTGGAATGGTGCAGACGGCCTCCACCTCCGCCCACTTGGTGAATTTGTCGATGGTGACGTAGAGGTAGCGGTAGCCCCCGGGCGCTCGAGGGAACGGGCCCAGGATGTCCAATCCCCAGACCGCGAACGGCCACGAGAGCGGGATGGTCTGGAGGCCCTGAGCGGGCTGGTGGATCTGCTTAGCATGGAACTGGTAGGGTTCGCAAGATCTCACTAGCTCGGCGGCATCGTTGAGCATCGTGGGCCAGTAGAATCAGCTGCAGAATTGCCCGCGAGGTGTGCACGATGAAGAGAGGTGCCCGCAGTCCCCGCCATGTATGTTGGCCAACAGCTCGCGCCCCTGCTCCCTGGAGATGGATCACAAAGAAACATCGTTTGGGCGCCTTCGGTATAGCTCACCGTCCTGGATGCAGTATGCTGTGGCCTGGCGGGCCACATGCTCCGCGTCTTCCTCCTTCTCCGGCAGGACACCCCGAAGCAGGTACGTCTTGAACTCCTCGGACCAGCATCCCTCCTGAGGCTCAAGCGCGAGGAGCAGGCGGACCCCTGAGGTTGGGCCATAGGCTAGGGAGCCAGAGGGAGGCGCCAGGGGGAGCTCCTCCTGAGGTGATGCCGGTCCCACAGCGCGGGGAACTGCTGACGGCCTGAAGAGCCGCTCCTCGAAGACGCCGGGCTCCTGAGGTAGGTGCCGGGACGCCCTCTTGGCGATGTCGTCTGCCTCCTTGTTTGTGTCGCGCGGTACGTGCTGCAATTCCAAGCCCAAGAATCGTTTCTCAATTTTGCGTACCTCTTCAAGGTACGCCTCCATGTGCTCGTCCTTTGGCTTGTACGCCTTGTTGGAGAAGTTGACGAGGAGCTGGGAGTCGCCCCTGATGGTGAGGCGCCTCACCCCCAAGGCCACCGCAGCCTTGAGGCCGGCGATGAGGCCTTCGTATTCCGCGATGTTGTTGGAGACCTTCTCGCCATGCTGGAAGCAGAGCTGCACGGCGTAGTAGAGCTTGTCCTGGGTGGGCGAGATGAGTACGGCTCCAGCCCCCGCGCCCTGGCGCATGAATGTGCAGTCGAAGTACATGACCCAACCATCCGGTGCTTCATCTCCGGGCACGAGGGAATGGTTCTCTCCCACTCCCCGGTCGGGGGCGTCAGTCCATTCCGCCACGAAATCGGCGAGGGCCGCACCCTTGATGATCCTGGTGGTGCTGAACTCCAACTAGAACGCCTGCATTTCAACGTTCCACTCGGCGACCCTTCCCGCGGCGTTGGGGCTCTGGAGCACCCTCTCCAAGGGGTAAGCTGAGACAACCTTGATGGGGTGGCCCTGGAAGTAGTGACGCAGCTTTCGTGAGGCGACGAGGAGCGCGAGCAAGAGCTTTTGCGGCATGTGGTAGTGCGCCCGCGCATCGCGCAGCACTGTGCTGACAAAGTACACCGGGTGTTCGACGAGGGCGGAGGCATTGGCGGGGTGCTGCCTCTCCTGAGACCTGGGGGCCTTGGGAGTCTTGTCATCTATTGGGGTGGCCGTGGCCTCAGGGGCACCACCCCCGGGGGCCTCGCTGACCAGTGGAATGGCCGAGGCCTCAAGAGCGCCGTCCTGAGGCTGCAGCGTCCCGACCTAGTGCGAGGAGCTGCTCCGTGAGTTCTTGACAGGCACTCCTCCCAGACCGCCACCAGTGCTGCGCTGGCAGAGTGAGGCGTTGCGGCCAAGTAGAGCACCAAGGGTTCAAGGGGGCGTGGTGCCACCATCACTGGTGGGCTGGTGAGGTATCTCTTGAGGTCTTGGAAGGCCGCGTCAGCCTTCGGAGTCCACTCGAATGGGCCCTTCTTTTTCATCAGCTTGAAGAAGGGGAGGGCGCGCTCTCCTAACTTGGAGATGAAACGCCCGAGCGAGGTCACGCAGCCTGCCAGCTTCTGCATCTCCTTGCAGCGGACTCATCCTTTCTATGGCCTTGACCTTCTCTGGGTTGGCCTCGATCCCTCAGTGCGACACCAGGAAACCCAGCAGCTTGCCAGACGGGACGCCAAACACGCATTTTTCCGGGTTGAGCCGCAGGTTTACTTTGCGCAGGCTGGCAAACGTCTCTTCCAGATCTTCGATAAGGGTTCTCGCCTCCCAAGACTTCACCACTATGTCGTCGACGTATGCCTCAGCGTTTCTCCCGAGCTGTCGCCCCAAGGTGATGTGCATCAGCTGTTGGAAGGTTGCTCCTGCATTACGCAGCCCGAACGGCATGCAAGTGTAGCAGTATACCGCGCACGGGGTCAGAAAAGCCGTTTTCTCAACATCCTGCACCGCCATTTTGATTTGGTGATAGCCCGAGAAGGCATCCAGGAAGCACAGTAAATCACACTCGTCGGTGGAGTCGATAATCTGGTCGATGTGCGGGAGAGGGAAAGGGTCTTGAGGTCAAGCCTTGTTGAGGTTGGTGAAATCGACGCACATGCGCTCCTTCCCACCCTTCCTGGGAACAATAACTAGGTTCGCAAGCCAATCTGGATGCCGCACTTCCCGAATGACGCCGGCTTCCTGCAGCTTGTGGGTTTCCTGGACGATGAACAATTGCTTCACCGGGGCTTGCCGCTGTGCCTTCTGCTTCACTGGGCGTGCGTTCGGGCACACCATCAGGTGGTGCTCGATTACCCCACGCGGAACCCCGACCAGGTCCGCAGCTTTCTACGCAAAAACGCCCTTGTTCGCGCGGAGGAAGCTTACTAGTGCCTCCTCCTTGTCTGGAGGGAGGCCGGCACCAATGGTGAAATTAGGGCCTGGCCCTCCATCTTCGTCGACCGGCACCTGCTTCGTCTTAGCCTTGTCTTGAGAGAACAATTGCTTCTTCTTTGTTGGCGCAGCCCCCGGGCCCTCCGGAGCCCCCTCCCCGCTCGGCCGCACGGCCGCTGCAGCCCTGTAGGCGAGCTTGAGGGCCGAGAGTGCACCCTTGGTATCCCCCGACACGGTGAGGACGCCGCTGCTTCCCGGCATCTTCATGAGGTTGTAGCCAGGATGGGTTGCCGCCATGAACTTGGCCAGGGCCGGGTACCCGAGAATGGCATTGTACGGGAGGCCGATGCGGGCGATGTCGAAGTCGATGAGCTCGGTGCGGTAGTTGTCGCGCGTGCCTAAGGTGACGGGGAGGCGGATCTGCCCTAGGGGGCAGGTGGAGCCATCATCGACCCCAGAGAAAGCCTTGGTGGGGAGGAGCTGGCCGTAGGGCACGTGAAGCAGGCCGAACACTTCCACGGAGAGGACGTTGAGGCCGGCGCCACCGTCGATGAGGGTCCTGGTGACTACTATGTTGCAGATGGTGGGGGTGCAGAGCATAGGGAGCGCGCCGGTGCCGACCGTGGTCTTGGGGTGGTCCCTTGAGTCGAAGGTGAGGTCGGCCTTAGGCGCCGCCCAGCCCGGAGGAGCTCCTCGCTACGTGCGTGCGGCACCCACTTGGTGGAAGAACTGCTTGACATGGCAGTCCGAAGCCGACGCCTGCGACCCTCCAAGGATGGCCGCGACGGCATGGGGCACCGGCGGTGCGGAGCGCACGATGGAGAGGTCGCCAGCGCTCGCCGGTGCTGTCCGCGCGACGCGGGTGGCGAGGGCGGCTCGATGCTCAGCACGAACTCGACGAGCATCGGCCATGAGAACGGCGGAGTGGTGGCTGATCATGCGGCGGAAGAGTGACTTCGACGCACCCCTACCCGGTGCGCCAAATGTCGGATTCAGGGCTCCGCTGACCCATGAAAGGTTCGAACTCTGGGGTGCGTGCGAAGAACTCAATCTCCCAGTCTGCCAACTCGTCGATCTCACGGCCTAGCTTGATGAACTGGAAAGGAAAGGGACACGGCAGTTTAACCAAGTTCGGGCCACCTTGCGGTGTATAACCCTACTCCTTCTTTGTGGTGGATTGGCCTCGAGGTGGACTGAGGATGAACTAGTACAGGGGGAGAACAACCTCAGGAGGTATGTTCTTGTGTTGGTGCGAGCTGGTGGGGGTGTTCTGATTGATCCGTCCCCTTCTACGGTGGTGGCCTAATTATATCTATAGTGGCCTTGGTCCTCTTCCCCCAAAACGAAGGCGGGAAGGGATCCCACGACGGCCAAGTTTGAAGGGAGACAAGTAGTACATCTTATCCTGACGAAAGGTGGTTTTCGCCTGCAAAGCTTCTGGTTGTGACGTCGTGGTGGGCTCGGTGATGACCTCCATTTTTCCATCCTGGTCTTGTAGCACGGGAATGGAAACCTTTGGCCGATTCCTCGGGACTCTGCGTCTGCACCTGCTTCCTTAGCACCAAAGAGGAAACCTACTGTACTGCGCCCGCTGGCGCCCGCCAGGCCTTGGTCGTCAGAGCTTGCGTCATCTGAACCTCACGAGGTGGGGCTTGCATAGAAATCTCCGCTCCTCAGGAGCCGGCCTAAGGAGGCCGCTTCCTCTGGAGGTCTTGACGTCGTCCGCCTCACGAGGCTTGGCCCCTCGCGAGGGTCTTGTGTTGTTGATGCTGAAGATGGGCCGTACCAGGCCGCAGATGGAGCCACGCTGTGGGCCGCAGGCAGGCAAGTCTGGGTACCCTGGTTCCCAGAACGCCGACAGAATCCATTCTGGTACCATGAAAGCTTCATCAACCTTTTTGGGTTCAGAGATGGAGACGAATGCAAAATGCCCACAAAAGATGGCTAGTTGTATAGCTCTTGATCGAGTGAGTGGTCCAGGTGCATTGATGCTGTCAAGTATCTTCTCAATCTAAATTTCATTGGCCACATGAGGATGAACAGGGCAAAGATTTTGTTGTTGTTGAGCATTGTCTTCAGGTTCGGCATGGTCCTCAGGTTCAGCATTGTCTTTACACTGAACAGGCGCTAGAATCACAACTTCATCATATCCTTGATCCTCGGTGGGAATGATATCTCCAGTTCCCATTAGCTTGATAGATTCATTTGATGGTAGTTCATCTAGCACATTTGGCAGGTGCTCTCTTTGCGAGCCGTTAGTCTCATTGAATCGCACATCTACAGTCTCAACAACTTTATAGTGAAAGATGTTGAAGACCCTATAGGTGCGTGAATCCTTTCCATACCCAAGCATAAAACCCTCATGTGCTTTTGGTGCAATTTTGGAAGTTTGATGTGGATCCCTTATCCAGCACCTTGCACCAAAGACTTTGAAATATCTTACATTTGGCTTCTTACCAGTGATTAGTTCATAGGATGTTTTGTTCAAGAACTTGTGAAGATAAACTCTGTTAATGATGTGGCATGCAGTGTCAATAGCTTTTGGCCAGAACTTTCGTGGTGTCTTGTAGTCATCAAGCATCATACGAGCCATCTCAATGAGAGTCATGTTCTTACACTCCATGAGGTCGTTTTGCTGAGGGGTATATGGAGCTTATAGCTCATGAGTGATGCCAAGAGTATCATGATAAGTGTCGAGGCCAGTGTTCTTGAACTCGGTGCTGTTATCACTCTTGATGTTCTTGATCTTGATGCCATAGTTAGTCATGGAACGATTGGCGAATCGCGTGGAGACATCCTGCACTTCAGTCTTATACAAGATTATGTGCACCCAAGTATATCTAGAGTAATCATCAACAATCACGAAGCCATAGAGATGTGCAGTAGTAGTAAGGGTAGAGTAATGAGTAGGGCCAAATAAGTCCATGTGGAGCAGCTCAAAGGGACGAGTAGTCGTCATGATTTTCTTCGGGGGGTGCTTTCCCCTAGTCATCTTCCCAGCTTTGCAGGCACCACAAATATGATCCTTCTTGAACTTGACGCCCTCGATCCCAATGATGTGCTTCTTCTTCACAAGTGTGTGCAAGTTCCTCATGCCCGCATGTCCTAGCCTCCGATGCCAAAGCCAGCACTCTGAAGCTTTTGCTAGTAGATATGTATAGGATCCATAGTATGTCTAAAGTGGGGGTGATTAGACTACTTGACCAAATAAAAATTTAACCTTTTCCAAATTTTAGTTGTGGGCAGATTTTAGCAACTAGTACAAGTCAAGCAATCAACCTATACATGCAATTCTAAAAGTGTAGCAGTAGAAAGTAGAACATTGCACATGAAGGTAAAGGGAAGGGTTTGGAGAGTGCAAACGCAATGAAGACACGAAGATTTTTGGCATTGTTCCGATAGGTGGTGCTATCGTACATCCACGTTGATGGAGACTTCAACCCACGAAGGGTAACGGTTGTGCGAGTCCACGGAGGGCTCCACCCACGAAGGGTCCACGAAGAAGCAACCTTGTTTATCCCACCATGGCCATCGCCCACGAAGGACTTGCCTCACTTGGGTAGATCTTCACGAAGTAGGCGATCTCCTTACCCTTACAAACTTCTTGGTTCAACTCCACAACTTGACGGAGGCTCCCAAGCGACACCTAACCAATCTAGGAGACACCACTATCCAAAAGGTAACAAAGGGTGTGTTGATGATGAACTCCTTGCTCTTGTGCTTCAAATCATAGTCTCCCCAACACTCAACTCTCTCTCACAGATTTGGATATGGTGGAAAGATGATTTGAGTGGAAAGCAACTTGGGGAAGGCTAGAAATCAAGATTCTTGTGGTAGGATTGGAATATCTTGATCTCAACACATGAGTAGGTGGTTCTCTGTCAGAAAATGTATGGTGGAAGTGTAGGCACATTCTGATGGCTCTCTCACACATGGAGAAGGGGGTGGAGGGGTATATATAGCCTCCACACAAACTCCAACCATTACACACATTTGACCCATCTCGGTGAGACCGAATAGCAAAACTTGGTGGGACCGGTTAGTTCAAAATGTGAATGTTAGGAATCTCGATGTGACCGACTGGAACAACTTGGTGGGACTAATGTGCTAGGGCTTAGGGAAAACCTCATCTCGGTGGCACTGATCGCATCAACTCGGTGAGACCGAAGTGAAGCAATAGGGCAATAGAGAATTGGTCAAGCCATCTCGGTGAGACCGATTGCAATTTCGGTGAGACTGAAATAATTGCAACATATAACAGGGAGTTGACAAGGCCATCTTGGTGAGACCGTGATCCGTATCGGTGTGACCGAATTGTTAGGGTTTCTGGTAGTGGCTATGTCATATGAACTAGGTGGCACTGGATAGAAAGAATCAGTGGGGCCGATTTGGAGTTTAGGGTTTTGACATATTTGGAATGAGAAAGTGGCTGAGGGTTTTGGAGCAATATCACTAAGCATTTTGAGCAAGCAAGCGATTAAGCAACACCTCATCCCCTTTTAATAGTATTGGCTTTCCTATAGACTCAATGTGATATTGGATCACTAAAACAAAGATGAAGATTCTTGAGCTTTTGCCAATATGTGTCCTTAGCATTTTGAGGGGTCCACATTTCTAGTCCATGCCATGCCATTCATTGAACTTCCTGAAATATTTATCTTGAATGGATATTAGTTCAATGAGCTATATGTTGTTATGAATTACCAAAACCACCTGGGGATTAGTTGCACTTTCAATCTCCCCCTTTTTGGCAATTGATGATTACATATAGATCAAAGCTTCGACAAATGATAAGCTGAATGAAATACATCATCGCTTTGAGAGGTATGTGATAAGCAAGAGCTCCCCCTAAATTTGTGCATTATTTAAAATTTGCATTTGAATGCAAATGCACAATCAATTAGGATCATGGGTCACTCTTCCATGTCACATACATCTTGGTGGAGCGCACAAAATGATAAGAGTAGAATAACATGCACTCATCACCAAAGATACAAGTGATTTATCATATTATACAATCATAGAGATAGACATGCAAGCACACATTAAGCATAGTATGATCAAACACCATGATCATACAAGGTATCTCATGGGCATAACACAAATGTAGCATCAAGTAGCAACAACCAACCAAAGTAGCAAGGCAAATAAAAAACCAACCAAGAAGCAAAAGACTCTCTCTCTCTCTCGAAGCCTATGATCTATACACTTTCTCCCCCTTTGGCAACAAATTACCAAAAAGTTTGAAAATGTATAGTGCTATGCGGCACTCTAGGCATGATCTCCAAGAGCTCCTGAAGGGGTCTTCTGGCTTGTTGCTCCAGTGTGCATAGATGGCGTGAGAGAAGTGTGTCTGTAAATACTTCTGCTGAAGTCTGTTGAGCAGGAGGAGTTGACACTGGTGGTGGCACTATGGCAGTGGTGGCCGGAGCAGATTGAGCAAGCCTCAAGTCTGCAACTAGCTCAGCAGAGGACCTCTGTGCTCTTGGCACTATCTGAAATCTGTCTGTGGTCGGTCGGTCATCTCTGTCCTCAGCATCATCTCGCAGGTTCTCAATAATGGTCTGAATCTCAGTGACCTTCACATCAAGGTTGTACATCTTGTCTTCAACAATCCTCTCTAAGCTCGCCTAATTCTTAGTAAAGTTTGCCAGACTCTTCTCTATCCCTAGGGTTGCTTCTAGCAGATATGTGAGTTGATCTTGCTTGGTCTTGAGATTCATAATGGATGCATCTAAAGCACTTGTCGCTTTGGCAGCCTTTGCCTTCTCAGCTTTCTCCTGGGCCTCAACACATGTTGGATGTGAAGCATCCATCACAACTTCGTTGTCTTCAAATTCTTGCCTAAGAGGTAAATGCTCTCTATCAAGTAGATATGTTCCAGTTGCAACCTTGGAATTGATCAACATCTGAATATGTGGTGCATATCCACATGACCTCTTTTGGTCAGCAGCTGTCCTCTTGATTGTCTCAACTATCAGACTCATAACCTTGAACTTCTGGGGAATGTCAAATAGGTGTAGCAAGTTGATGGAATGTCCATGGATCATTCTATCATCTCCAAACTTGGGCAACAATGTGTGCCTCAAGATGTAGTTGATAGTGCCCAAACCAGCAAGCAGATTGTAGATTGAACCAAACTTGTGAGTTTCAAGTGCTTTGTCAGGGATGGGCTTGTACATGTGAGCCATAGTGTTATGGTCCATCCTGGGCTTTCCATAAACATCTGTGTAATTCTCATCTTCTTGAACTTCTGGCACTGGGGCCTTGTTCTTCTCTGCAGCAGGAATGTTCCCGGTAGATCTCTTTGGAGCTGTAGTCTTGGGGGCAGCAGGTGGAGCTTTTGACTTGGGCTTGGAGGGTGCACCAGTCTTAATGGCATCTGCCATTAATTTTTGAGATTTGGCTGGGGGTGCAACAGGTTCCTCCTCCTCATCATGCTCATCATCATCCCTCATCATGGATGGTCTGCCAATGACTCTGGCAATGGTTTTATTGACTCTCTCATTTCTCTTCAACTTTCCATCAGCAGCTTCTCCTTCATCTCTTTGCTCAAGAGTGAAATCCATAGTCTCTTGTGTAACTGTTGACCTTCTGGCTTTAGACATGGGAGCTCTCTTGGCAGGAGCTTTCTTCTGAATACCAGGCTTTGTGGCAGCAACTGCAGCATATTCCTTCTTGAGCACCTTCTTCTTGTCACTTCTTCCTCAACAACAAAGTCTTCATCCTCACTCTCTGAGGTTCTTTTCTTTCTTTGTCTGGTAGCAGTTTTAGGCAAGTTGCTAGGGGTGCTTCTGCTTCCCTTATCATAGCTACCACTAGGGATTTTACCCTCACCGAGGTTGACCTGTTCCTCTGACTTGTACTACTGTCACTTGCCTCAGACATCTCTGCAAACTCACCCTGTGAATAGATGGATATGGGCAGAGTGGATGAGCATCACAAAAAGCAGCTTCTTTTGCAAAAAATTGAGTCAAAATCTTAGTTTTAGTTTTCTGCAGAAAGCATTTCGGAGCTACCGATATGATAATCTCGGTGACACCGAAGCACTTAACAGAGTCTAAACATACAACATCGGTCAGACCGAGTTGCAGTTCGGTGACTCCAAGATGCTAGGGTTTAACAGAGAAATTGCTTTCGGTCTCATCAATCAGTATGCTTTGGTCAGACCGAGTTGTACTTAGTGCAATGGCCAGGGCCAATCGGTGGGACGGAAAACTCCATTTCGGTCGGTCCGAGATGAGCTCGGCGGAAACCTAACCCTAAGATTTTTCATCAAATCTAGTCTAAAGGAATTTTTGTGTGGATAGAAAGTTCTCATTCGTGGCAAGAATCTAGGCATTGACTTTGTGCAAAGAATCGGAAGGGGAAACAGGCCCAAAGTATTCGAACCATACCCTAACTTGGTGACGGTTCGCTACGGCGGCAACGGCGGAGAGGATTTCCGTTATAGCGGCGGAGACCTGTGGCGACGGCACATAGGCAGAGAAGGCGTGTCGTGGAGGGACACGATCACCTATGGGGCCGTCGGCCCCTTTGTAGTATGGCAAGGGGGAAGATCATGTTGCACAAAGAGAGGAGGCCATGAAACAACACGACGGTGGTGATGCTTGTTGTTTTTACCCAGGTTCGGGCCACTGGGAAGCGTAAAACCCTACTCCTGCTTTGGTGGATTGGATGGGGGAACACGAAGAACAAGCAGCGCTCAAGCCCGGCAAGGTGGCCTCGGGGAGAGATGCTACGCGCGTACAAGTGTGCCAAGGGTCTGAATTCCTTGCTAGTTTGCCTTGGGTCTCCTTTAATAGCTCAAGGGGTAACCAAAGTGGCAAAACAGTCTTTATCTAGTGATTAGATAGCTAACAGTGCTATCATACCTATCTCTGGCAGTTAGGACAAAGTGCATTAAAAGCACTGCTAGGTGTCGTGTTGAGGGTGAAGGCCGGCAAGCCTGCCGTGCCGCTTAATCATCTTCTGCTTATCTGTTCGACATGCCTCTGGACGGGTGTCACATGAGAGTAATATGTCTTCTAATGGGCTGCCACGTGCTTGGTGGTAGCCACTTAATCACCTGGAGGCTTGACACAGCATTGATAGGTGATTTGCGTTGTGGTGCGGTGGAGCGGTGGAGTGGGGGTGCCTTGGCGGGAGTCCTTGCCCTAGACGGACCCGGCAAGCCTGCCGGGTAAATCTTGGACTTGTCCCTGGGGTGGCTTCGACCCGGCCAGGCTCTCCTGCCCGGCAAGGGAGGCCTTCCCAAGGTGATGCTCTGTCTTGTTTCGACTTGGTTTTCTTGATCCGCTCCTTGATCTCACGAAGAGCGGTTCCTCTGGCTTGTTCTTGCTTTGCATGTTGGTGTAGGACATGCGATGCCAGCATGCCTGTGTATAAGTCCGGGCAATCAAACTTGAGTGTTTGTTGCACCGACACAGCAACGATCCGGAGACTAAGGGGCGGCAGTGCTGGTGCGTGGACTCGTGCGGTTTGAAGAATTTTTCAACCATATGGGTATGCAAGGTATATATACCCACACGCTGTCGCTGGCACCGAGATGCAAAACTGCGTGCAGTTACTGCAACTCGGTGAGACCGAGTCATTCTAATCGGTAGCACCGAGATGAAAACCTAGATCAATCTAGTGGTTTCGGTGGGACCGAATATGAGTGTGTTGGTCTGACCAAAATTCACAAGAAGGTTTTGGATGTCAGCCATTGAAGGATCGGTGGCTCCGAGTGCTGCTCACCCAGAGGGTCCGAAAAAGACCTGTTCAAATTTTGTGATGTAGCATGAATAGAGTTTGAGAAGAGAAAAGGCATAGATAGCTAGAGGAGGTTCTTAGGCATTCTAGTCCATCCATTTGGCCATTAAAAACCAAACAATCAAAACCACAAATGGATGTCCTTGAATGGAGAAATTATGCAACCAACAACCTCACACAATAAGATGGCAAATGAAATATGTGACAAACCATACACAAACCCTTCTAGCATCTATCAAGCAATTGGTGATGACTAGGTCATCTATATATGAGTATATTGACTTAGGAGTCAAATGAGAACATTTGATCATAGGTCATACTCATCGTTTAAGCACAAGTTGGGTTACCACTTTTACATAAAGCATTAATGTGTTCACACCATTAGAGTTGCTTTAGCTCAATTCTTAGAGCAAAGCTCCCACTAGATGTGATATCCCCCCTAAGAGGGATGAACTAACCTTTGGTTTTGTCGATGATGACTTCATGTAGATAGTGAAGATGTGGATGCTCAATGTTGATGTAGATCTTTTGGAGCAATCCATTGGAGTGTTGCACTTTCAATACCTACATGGGTTAGTCCCACAAGGAACATACAAGGATATCCATACACATAGAGTGAATTGCACACATGATGATGTCCATGAAAGCACTAGGTTACCTTGCCCCTTGTCTTACCAACAAGAGGGTTTGTGACTCCATGAACTAGTGCAAGATATGAAAGTTGATTGCACAAGTTCTTGCCAAAATGAATATGAGTGAAGTATGTTGGCGGAGTCACCCTCAAGAACATCCTAGTTCTTGTTCTTTGGGATCCACATCAACTTGATGGGAATCCTTGGAGTTGTAGTCATACTTGATGAAGTAGAACTTGACGTAGTCTTGGGAACCCACTTGACCATGGCCTTAGGAGCTTCTTCAAATGAATCAACCTCTTCTTGAAGCTTGTCCTTGCCTTTTAGCTTGTGGTCTTGTGGTGGAAGATCATCTTGAGCTTGTGTTCCCTTGAAAGAAGTGGGATCATACTTCTCTTGTTGAGGAACAAACTTCGTATTGGGGTATTGATCTTCTTCCCACTCAACTCAATTGGCAATGAACGTTCGTTCAAAACCAACACATTGATTCTTCCGGTGCCTTCCTTGCCTGCATACAATTTCCTCAAATTGCTTACTTCCGGCAAGGCTCTTGTAAACACCTTTCTCTATAATTCCCTTAAATAAGCTATTTTCTTGCTCAAGTGTAACTTGGCTAAGAGAATCATTAGTGGAATCAAGAGAACTACTGGAAGCAACAATATTGGATTTAACATGGTTATTGTTACTACTAGAGGAAGAATCTTTCTTGCTCTTATTGCTAGATTTTACTTGTGGCATATAAGTAGACAAGAGGAGACATTTGGAAAGATAAGAAGAACTCTTCTTTTGAAGATCATCATTGATAGCTTTTAGAAACTCATTCTCTTGCTCTAAATTTAGCTTCTTGAAGCGTAGCTTCTCATGAGTCCGTAGGAGCTCTCTATGATCCTCTAGAGTTGTTTCATGAGCTAACTTAAGAGTGTTTAGTTCTTTAGTTAGACGCTCAATCTACTTCTTATCATTGCCATTTTTTTCATCTTGATTAGCATGATTACTAGCAAGTTCATCATATTTTTCATCACTAGTGTTGTCAACAAGTAAATCATCATCACCTAGCAAATCGTCTTCATCACTATTGAAATCAACATACTCAGGGTGTGATACCTTAGGGCCTTTAGACATGAAGCATCTTCCAATTCCTTCATTTGGTGAGTCAAATATGTCGTAGGAGTTGGATGACACAAGTGCAAGACCGGCAACACCTTCATCTTGAGTATAGTCAGAGTCGGAGTGATAACTTCTCCCGGAGTAGTTGTCGGTGTCGGAACCGGATACCGATTCACCAACGTGAGCTTGATGTCTTCGTCTTGTGTAGCTCTTTGATGACTTGTCCTAACTTTCAGAATCCTTGCTTCTACGAGAGGGTTTTCGTTCATAACGATCATCTCTACTCCTTCTCTCTCTTGGAGGTGATTCATCTCTTTTACTCCTCCTTTTTGGTGAATCTTCTCTTTTCTTGTAGGGAGCCGTACACTCATTGGAGTAGTGTCCGGGTCTTCCACAACTGTAGCAATTACGATCACGACTAGATCTTTTGTCATTCTAGGACCTTGACTTGGAGCTTCTCTCTTTGCTTCTATTCTTGTAGAACTTGTTGAAGTTCTTCACCATTAAGTTCAATTCTTCATTGGAGACTTGCTTCTTGCTTGATGTTGTAGGAGCATCACTTGAAGCTTTGTAGGTACCACTTGACTTGTTGTGGAGCTCTTCCTTATCCTTGAGTGACATCTCATGAGCAACAATTCTACCAATGACTTCCGTGGGCTTGAGATCTTTGTAATTGGGCATCATTTGAAGTACATGTCGGCGACTCCTTCACCATCCTTCATCTTGATCTTGTCAAGTTAACTTTGAAGCACATCCAACTTGGATTCCTTGACAGACTCAGTACCTTCATGCATATCAAGCAAAGTATCCCAAATTTCCTTTGCATTCTCAAGACGGCTGATTTTGTTGAATTCTTCAGGGCACAATCCATTGAAGAGAATATCGCAAGCTTGAGCATTGTATTGCGACATCTTCATTTGTTCCACTGTCGCTTCACGATCCGGTTCTTTTCCATCCTCGAAGAAATCACCTTGCAAGCCAATACGCACAATAGCCCAAACGGCAGGGTTATGACCAAGAATATGCATTTTCATCTTATTCTTCCAACTAGCAAAATTAGTACCATCAAAGTAAGGACCTCTACGGTGGTAATTTTCCTCGCTAGACGCCATACTCTCCTAGGTTGTGAAACCAACGCTATGATCACTTGCAGGATCGAAAGTATGTCTAGGGGGGTGATTAGACTACTTGACCAAATAAAAATCTAACATTTTCCCAATTTTAGTTGTGGGCAGATTTTAGCAACTAGCACAAGTCAAGCAATCAACCAACACATGCAATTCTAAGAGTGTAGCAGCAGAAAGTAGAACATTACACATGAAAGTAAAGGGAAGGGTTTGGAGAGTGCAAACGCAAGGAAGACACGAAGATTTTTGGCGTGGTTTCGATAGGTGGTGCTATCGTACATCCACGTTGATGGAGACTTCAACCCATGAAGGGTAACGGTTGCGTGAGTCCACGAAGGGCTCCACACACGAAGGGTCCACGAAGAAGCAACCTTGTCTATCCCACCATGGCCATCGCCCACGAAGGACTTGCCTCACTCGGGTAGATCTTCACGAAGTAGGCGATCTCCTTGCCCTTACGAACTTCTTGGTTCAACTCCACAACTTGACGGAGGCTACCAAGCGACACCTAACCAATCTAGGAGACACTACTCTCCAAAAGGTAACAAATGGTGTGTTGATGATGAACTCCTTGCTCTTGTGCTTCAAATGATAGTCTCCCAACACTCAACTCTCTCTCACAGATTTGGATATGGTGGAAAGATGATTTGAGTGGAAAGCAACTTGGGGCAGGCTAGAAATCAAGATTCTTGTGGTAGGATTGGAATATCTTGATCTCAACACATGAGTAAGTGGTTCTCTCTCAGAAAATGTATGGTGGAAGTGTAGGCACGTTCTAATGCCTCTCTCACACATGGAGAAGGGGGTGGAGGGGTATATATAGCCTCCACACAAAATCCAATCGTTACACACATTTGACCCATCTTGGTGAGACCGAATAGCTAAACTCGGTGGGACCGATTACTTCAAAATGTGAACATTAGGAATCTCGGTGGGACCGACTGGAACAACTCGGTGGGACCGATGTGCTAAGGCTTAGGGAAAACGTCATCTAGGTGGCGCCGATCGCATTAACTCGGTGAGACCAAAGTGAAGCAATAGGGCAACAGAGAATTGGTCAAGCCATCTGATATGTCTCCATCGTATCTACTTTTCCAAACTCTTTTGCCCTTGTTTTGGACTCTAATTTGCATGATTTGAATGGAACTAACCCGGACTGACGCTGTTTTCAGCAGAATTGCCTTGGTGTTATTTTTGTGTAGAAATAAAAGTTCTCGGAATGACCTGAAACTTTACGGAGAATATTTTTGGAATAAATAAAAAATAATGGCGAAAGAATCAACCAGAGGGGACCCATGAGTTGTCCACAATGGTGGAGTGCCCCCTGCCTTGTTGGTCCCCTGGATCTCCACCGACCTCAACTCCAACTCTATATATTCACTTTCGGGAGAAAAATAGGAGAGAAGGAATCATTGTGTTTTACGATACGGAGCCATCGTCACCTTCTGTTCTTCATCGGGAGGGCAGATCTGGAGTCCGTTCCGGGCTCCGGAGAGGGGAAATCATCGCCATCATCATCATCAACCTTCCTCCATCACCAATTTCATGATGCTCACCGCCGTGCGTGAGTAATTCCATCATAGGCTTGCTGGACGGTGATGGGTTGGATGAGATTTATCATGTAATCGAGTTAGTTTTGTTAGGGTTTTATCCCTAGTATCCACAATGTTCTGAGATTGATGTTGCTATGACTTTGCTATGCTTAATGCTTGTCACTAGGGCCCGAGTGCCATGATTTCAGATCTGAACCTATTATGTTTTAATGAATATATATGTGTTCTTGATCCTATCTTGCAAGTTGTAGACACCTATTACATGTTATGATCCGCATACCCCAAGGTGACAATAATTGGGATTCTTTCCGGTGATTACCGTAGTATGAGGAGTTCATGTATTCACTAAGTGCTAATGCTTTGGTCCGGTTCTCTATTAAAAGGAGGCCTTAATATCCCTTAGTTTCCATTAGGACCCGCTGCCACAGGAGGGTAGGACAAAAGATGTCACGCAAGTTCTTTTCCATAAGCACGTATGACTATATTCAGAATACATGCCTACATTATATTGATGAATTGGAGCTAGTTCTGTGTCACCCTAGGTTATAACTGTTGCATGATGAATGCCATCCGACATAATTATCCATCATTGATCCATTGCCTAGGAGCTTTTCACATATTGATCTTTGCTATGTTACTTTGCCGTTGCCACTGTTACAGTTGCTACAAAACTGCTACTGTTACTTTTGCCACCAATACCGTTACCTCCATACTAATTTTCTACTAAATACTTTTCTGCAGATATTAAGTCTTTCAGGTGTGGTTGAATTGACAACTCAGCTGCTAATACTTGAGAATATTCTTTGGCTCGCCTTGTGTCGAATCAATAAATTTGGGTTGAATACTCTACCCTCGAAAATTGTTGCGATCCCCTATACTTGTGGGTTATCAAGACCTTTTTCTGGCGCCGTTGTTGGGGAGCATAGCTCTATTCTCTGAGTCACTTGGGATTTATATCTGCTGATCACTATGAGGAATTTGAAAGATACTAGAACCAAGATTTTTCCCTCTACTACGAGGGGAGGTAAGGAACTGCCATCTAGCTCTGCACTTGATTCACCTTCTGTTTTGAGTAAGCTTGCGACACCTACACCTGCTATTGATTCTGATATGTCGCATGTTATTGATGATGCTACTTCTACTATGAATGATGCTTATGATGCTTTGCTTGATAAAACTGTGCCACTGGGTGAATTACTTGATGAACATCTTGCTAGAGTCAGAACTATTGATTATGCTGAAGATGATGATATTTCTAAAACTGATGAAATTATTGAAACTGAAAACTTTGAAACACCTAATAAGACTAGCTCTCCTAGATATGAACTTCCTATTCTGCCTGAGGGTTATGCTATGGATGGAGAGGTAGCTAGGGACTTTCTTGCTTGTAAGGATAGAGATGATCTTAAGAAATTATTATGCAAGTGGAAAGAAAAATCTTTGAATGCTAGAATGCAATATGATCCTAAGTTTGCTACTTCACCTATCTTTGTTACTGATAAGGATTATGAATTCTCTGTCGATCCTGAGTTAATTACTTTGGTTGAATCTGATCCTTTCCATGGTTATGAATCAGAAACTATTGTGGCACATCTTACTAAATTGAATGATATAGCCACCCTATTTTCTCATGAGGAAAAAATTTGCTATTACTATATTCTTAAACTGTTTCCTTTCTCGTTAAAGGGTGATGCGAAGATATGGTTTAATTCTCTTGCTCCTGGTTGTGTGCGTAGTCCCCAGGATATGATTTACTACTTCTCTGAAAAATATTTCCCTGCTCATAAGAAACAAGCTACCTTAAAGGAAATATTTAACTTTGTGCAAATTGAAGAAGAGAGTCTCCCACAAGCTTTGGGGAGGCTTCTCCAATTACTTAATGCTTTGCCTGATCATCCTCTCAAGAAAAATGAAATACTTGATATCTTTTATAATGGACCAACCGATGCTTCTAGGGACCACCTAGATAGTTGTGCTGGTTGTGTTTTCAGGGAACGAACTGTTGAGCAAGCTGAATTGCTATTGCATAATATATTGAGTAATGATAATTATTGGACACTTCCTGAACCAACCCCTAAGCCAACTCCTTAGAAAACAGGTATTCTATTTCTCAGTCCTGAAGATATGCAAGAGGCAAAGAAATCTATGAAAGAAAAAGGTATTAAAGCTGAAGATGTTAAGAATTTACCACCTATTGAAGAAATACATGGTCTTGATAACCCGACACAGGTACCAGAGGTAAATTCTCTCTATAGATTTGATGAAGGTGATATTCCTTATAATAAGTTTGCTAGTCAATGCTTGGATGAGTTGGATAATTTTATTGTTAAACAAGAAATTTTTAATGCTTATGTTGGTAGACAATTGAAACGTAATGCATACATGCTTGACTGCTTGGGTGGTTATATGAGTAGAACTGTTAGTGACCTTAAGATTATTAGTAAGCATGCTTCCATGGTTAAAACTCAAGTAGAACAAGTACTTAAGGCACAAGATGATTTGCTCAATGAGTTGAATAGTAAGAACAATGATAATGATGTTAGGGTTAGGACTAGAGGTGGTAAAATTACTCAGGAACCTTTGTATCCTGAAGGTCATCCTAAGAGAATTGAGCAAGATTCTCAGAGAATTAATACTGATGCACCTAGTCCTAGTAATAAAAAGAAAAAGAATGATGATAGGACTTTGCATGCTTCTAGTGAACCTGTTATAGACACACCTGAGAACCCAAATGATATTTCTATTTCTGATGCTGAGACACAATCTAGTGATGAACATGAACCTAGTGCTAACGTTAATGATGATGTTCATGTTGATGCTCAACCTAATAATGATAATGATGTGGAGATTGAACCTGCTGTTGATCTTGATAACCCACAATCTAAGAATAAACGTTATGATAAGAGATACTTTGTTGCTAGGAAGCACGGTAAAGAAAGAGAACCATGGGTTCAGAAACCCATGCCCTTTCCTCCTAAACCATCCAAGAAAAAAGATGATGAGGATTTTGAGCGCTTTGTTGAAATGCTTAGACCTGTCTTTTTGCGTATGCGTTTGACTGATATTCTGAAAATGTCTCCTTATGCTAAGTATATGAAAGATATTGTTACAAATAAAAGAAAGATACCAGAAGCTGAAATTTCCACCAAGCTTGCTAATTACACTTTTAAGGGTGGAATACCAAAGAAATTAGGAGATCCAGGAATACCAACTATACCATGCTCCATTAAAAGAAACTATGTTAAAACTGCTTTATGTGATCTGGGAGCCGGTGTTAGTGTTATGCCTTTCTCTTTGTATCATAGACTTGAATTGAATAAGTTGACACCTACTGAAATCTCTTTGCAAATGGCTGATAAATCAACTGCTATACCCATCGATATTTGTGAGGATGTGCTTGTTGTGGTTGCAAATGTTACTATCTTAACGGACTTTGTTATTCTTGATATTCCCGAGGACGATAGTATGTCGATCATCCTTGGTAGACCCTTTTTGAATGCTGCAGGGGCTGTTATTGATTGCAACAAGGGCAATGTCACTTTTCATGTAAATGGTAAAGAGCGTACGGTACACTTTCCAAAGAAACAACCTCAAGTTCATAGTATCAATTCTATTGGAAAAAATTCAACTATTACTATTGGAGGTCTTGAATTCCCTCTCCCTACTGTCAAAAAGAAATATGATATTCTTACTGCTGGGGACATGCATATCCCCGTTGAGGTAACATTGTGTTATTTGAAAATTCTCCGGTTTCATGTTATTCGAAAGAAGTTTGTTAATAAGAATTGATCAACCTTGTTAATGGATTCCTTTTGATGAGCATGAGATGGATGAATTTAGAAAGCACAACTTTCTGTACCCACCTTTTACTTTCTGTTATTTAGAATAAAGAAAGCACAAATAGTATTATCCGTCTGTTTTCTGATTTATCCGTGCTATAAAAAATGTCCCAAAAATAAAAGTTCTCCAAATGCCCTAAAAATTTAGTATGATTTTTTATAGAATATTTTGGAATTTCTGGCACTAAGAATGCATCAGGGGGCTGCACCAGTGGACCACAAGGGTCGAGGGCACGCCCTACCCCCCTGGGCTTGCCCCCCTGCCTTGTGCGTCCTCCTCACTTATTCCAGCACCCATCCACTTCGTCTTCCTCTAGAAAAAATCATCCCATTGCTCAAACTCGTGTTCTTACTCATCTTGCTGCCATTTTTTATCTCCTTGTGCATAGCTCCATTTGCAAAACTGTTTTGGGGGATTGTTCTTCGGTATGTGACTCCTCCAATGGTCCAATTAGTTTTTGTTCTTGTGCTTTATATATTGCAAATTTTTTCTGCTATGGTGACCTTGTTCTTGAGCTTGCATGTCAAATTTATACGGTCCAAAGTAGTTTTGATGCATGATATAGCCTCTAGACACTTGTAGGAGTAGTTGCTATCAATCTTGTTGAGTTTGGTTCACTTATATTTTGAGTCACTAAAAATTTCAGAAATTTTCACAGGAAATAAATGATGAAAAGATGGTTGAGAGGCTCTTCAAGCCGGGGTTCAAAGGAAAATGAAGAGAAGAAGAAGCCCAAGTACAACCTTTCTCTCACCGCGGAGGTTCGGCCGTGTGAATGGCCAAGTGATGCATTCTTGGGGGCGGTCGGAATTTATGAGGATTTCTATCATTTGGCTGAGAATGTAGGCATCACCGACTTCCTCCGCGATAAGTGTGATCAATATCTCCTACTCACTAATACCTTCGTGCAAAAATTTTACTTTCATGCTAGGAAATCACCACCCACGGTAGAATTTTATTTATATGATGAGCATATGGAGATGACGCTTTATGATTTTTGTGAGGTTTGCAAATTACCTTATGAGGGCAGCGTTAATGAACCACGTCCTAGAGATGTGGAAGATTTTATTGAAGAAGTTACCGTAGGGGATGGGAAAGGAGTGTCGGAAGCGAGAGTGGCTAGTTTGCATTTCCCTGTTTTATGCTATTACTCATTATTTGCTGGGAGATGTTTAATTGGTCGTGAAGAGAGTGGAGGCCTTAGTGCCCCTGACCTCGCTATTTTGCGCCATGCTTTACTTCGTGATAAAACTTTTAGTTTGGGCGCCATTGTTGCTCGACGGTTGAGTTTAAACCGTTCGACAGTTCCTATCTTTGGAGGTATATATGCCTCCTGCCTTGCTAGATGCTTCGAGATACCCATTAGGCACGATGAGGAAGAGGAGATGCTGCTACCCCCTAGATACTTAGACTATAACAGTATGGTAGCACATGATTTTATTAGTGATGATAAGGATAAGAGACTCATTTATAACCTGGTATTCAGCCAGAAAACTTGTCAGATTATTACTTTGCCTGCACCTTCTTTGTTCGATATTCATTCAGGTAGGTACCTCATTTTGCCCGAGGGCATTTATGCATACTGGGAGCGGACGCGATCCCCAATTCCTGAGCCAGAAACATCACCTGATCCGTATGAGCAGTATGTTTATCAGTGGGAGCCACAGGAGCTCACTAACCAGTGGAACCCTCAGGATCCTCCTCAGTACCCAGGGGAGGGCTACTTTGATCCATGGGCATAGACCAACTTAGGCCAAAAGCCTAAGCTTGGGGGAGTACGTATATCTCACCGACATTACATTCATGTCCACACACTCATTCCAGTTGTCGGTGTTCATACTTTTTCATTGTATTATCCATGTTAGTTTATTTTCTTTTTTCTCGCTTTCTTCTTATGTGTTTGAAGAACTTTGAGAAAATCCAAAAAAAATAGTTGTAGTTTCTTTTTAGTTCCCTTTTCATGTTTATTTAGTAGTACTATAAAATGAAAACCCCCAAAAGATTTCTCGTTCTTCTTTTGCTTGTTGGGAGCTTTCCCGTGTAAATAGTTTTTCTCGTTCTTGTTTTACTTTCTTCAGAAAAACAAAAACTCCAAAAATATTTCAGTGTGTTTCTTTGAATTTCTTTTTTCTTTCTTTGGGGTTGAGAGGAGAAGACCACGATGAAAATGATGAGTGGCTCTCATATGCATTATTGTTGATCTAACAAAGAGCCCATATTACCTTGTCTTCTCCTTTGAATAAATGTTTGCAGATTCCAGCTTAGTCCAATGCACGTGCACTACTATTATTATCCACACCGTTCAGTCGTGCAAGTGAAAGGCAATAATGATGATATTTGATGAAATGATTGAGATGAGGAAAAGCTGGTATGAACTCGACCTATCTTGTTTTTGTAAATATGATTAGTTCATCGTTCTTGATTCAGCCCATTATGAATGAAACATGTTTGCAATGACAATTAGAGATTATAGTTACTGATGCCATGCTTAATTAGCTAAGAGTTTATAATGGTTTACCTTGCATGCCAACATGCTTTTAAAATGGTTGTGATGTAGTATGATAGGATGGTATCCTCCTTTGAATGATTCAAGTGGCTTGACTTGGCACATGTTCATGCATATAGTTGAAACAAAATCAACATAGCCTCCATGATATTTATGTTCATGGTGATTTATATCCTACTCATGCTTGCACTCAATGTTGGTTAATCTCAATACATGTTTATGACTATTGTCGCTCTCTAGTTGGTCGCTCCTCAATCTTTTGCTAGCCTTCACTTGTACTAAACGGGAATACTGCTTGTGCATCCACTTCTATAAACCCAAAGTTGTTCCATATGAGTCCACCATACCCACCTATATGCGGTATTTACCTGCCATTCCAAGTAAATTTGCATGTGCCAAACTCTAAACCTTCAAATAATAATCTGTTTTGTATGCCCGAATCGCTCATGTAGCGACTGGGGGCTGTTAGTATCTTCCATGCTAGGTGGGTTATTCTCACGATGAGTGTTTATTCACTTGTCATTCAGGAGAAAGTGGCTAGTAATCGGGATGCCCAGTTCCATGCTCAAATCAAATCAAAATACAATATCAAACAAAACTCCCCCAGGACTGTTGTTGGTATGGACGGTACCCGTTCTTTCGGACCAGCCATGGAGTGTGCTTGTTGCTGGAGGGGGGGTAAAAACTTTACCATTCTATTTGGGAACCGCCTATAATGTATCTAGAATAGAAGATACCGAGATATCTTCATTGTTATGTTGACAATGAAAGCATACTGCTCAAAATTATATTCATCTCTGTTTCAAAAAGCTCGAGCTCTAGCACCTCTGCAAATCCCTGCTTCCCTCTACGAAGGGCCTATCTATTTACTTTTATTGTTGAGTCATCCTCCTCTTATAAAAAGCAACAGTTAGAGAGCACCACTATCATTTGTATGCGTTGCTATTAATTAATATTGAGTATGACTGTGACTGGATCTCTTTTGCCATGAATTACAATCTCTAGTCAGTCCTTGATCCTTAGGGGTGCTCTGCATTTATGTTTTGCGGTCTCACAAAGGGCTAACGAGATCCCATGTTGTTATATCATATCACCATTGTTTTGAAAAAGTGTTGTCATCCGAGATTTATTATTATTTCTCGCTAGTTGATTATGCGATTGATATGAGTAAATGTGAGACCTAAATGTTATTGTGAATATGGTTAGTTCATAATCTTTGCTGAAAACTTGAATGCTGGCTTTACATATTTGCAACAACAAGATCAAACAAAGTTTGTAAAAGTTTTTCTTTATCACTTTCAGTTTGTCAACTGAATTGCTTGAGGACAAGCAATGGGTTAAGCTTGGGGGAGTTGATACGTCTCCATCGTATCTACTTTTCCAAATGCTTTTGCCCTTGTTTTGGACTCTAATTTGCATGATTTGAATGGAACTAACCCGGACTGACGCTGTTTTCAGCAGAATTGCCTCGGTGTTATTTTTGTGCAGAAATAAAAGTTCTCGGAATGACTTGAAACTTTACGGAGAATATTTTTGGAATAAATAAAAAATATTGGCGAAAGAATCAACCAGAGGGGACCCACCAGCTGTCCACAAGGGGTGCAGGGCGCGCCCCCTGCCTTGTGGGCCCTTGGACCTCCACCAACCTCAACTCCAACTCTATATATTCACTTTCGGAGAGAAAAAAATAGGAGAGAAGGAATCATCATGTTTTACGATACGGAGCCGCCGTCACCTCCTGTTCTTCATCGGGAGGGCAGATCTGGAGTCCGTTCGGGGCTCCGGAGAGGAAAAATCATCGCCATCATCATCACCAACCTTCCTCCATCACCAATTTCATGATGCTCACCGCCGTGCGTGAGTAATTCCATCGTAGGATTGCTGGACGGTGGTGGGTTGGATGAGATTTATCATGTAATCGAGTTAGTTTTGTTAAGGTTTGATCCCTAGTATCCACTATGTACTGAGATTGATGTTGGTATGACTTTGCTATGCTTAATGCTTGTCACTATGGCCCGAGTGTCATGATTTCAGATCTGAACCTATTATGTTTTCATGAATATATATGTGTTCTTGATCCTATCTTGCAAGTTGCAGACACCTATTACGTGTTATGATCTGCATACCCCAAGGTGACAATAATTGGGATTCTTTCCGGTGATTACCGTAGTTTGAGGAGTTCATGTATTCACTAAGTGCTAATGCTTTGGCCCAGTTCTCTTTTAAAAGGAGGCCTTAATATCCCTTAGTTTCCATTAGGACCCCGCTACCACGGGAGGGTAGGACAAAAGATGTCATGCAAGTTCTTTTCCATAAGCACGTATGACTATATTCAGAATACATGCCTACATTATATTGATGAATTGGAGCTAGTTCTGTATCACCCTAGGTTATAACTGTTGCATGATGAATGCCATCTGACATAATTATCCATCATTGATCCATTGCCTACGAGCTTTTCACATATTGATCTTTGCTACGTTACTTTGCCGTTGCCACTATTACAATTGATACAAAACTGCTACTGTTACTTTTGCCACCGTTACTGTTACTTCCATACTACTTTGCTACTAAATACTTTGCTGCAGATATTAAGTCTTTAAGGTGTGGTTGAATTGACAACTCAGCTGCTAATACTTGAGAATATTCTTTGGCTCCCCTTGTGTCGAATTAATAAATTTGGGTTGAATACTCTACCCTCGAAAACTGTTGCGATCCCCTATACTTGTGGGTTCGATTGCAATTTCGGTGAGACCGATATAATTGTAACAGATAACAGCGAGTTGACAAGGCCATCTCGGTGAGACCGAGATCCCTATCGGTGTGACCGAAGTATTAGGGTTTCTGGCAGTGGCTATGTCATGTGAACTCGGTGGCGCCGGATAGAAAGAATCGGTGGGACCGAGTTGGAGTTTAGGGTTTTGACATATTTGGAATGAGATAGTGGCTGAGCGTTTTGGAGCATTATCACTAAGCATTTTGAGCAAGCAAGCCATTAAGCAACACCTCATCCCCTTTTAATAGTATTGGCGTTCCTATAGACTCAATGTGATCTTGGATCACTAAAACAAAGATGAAGATTCTTGAGCTTTTGCCAATATGTGTCCTTAGCATTTTGAGGGGTCCACATTTCTAGTCCATGCCATGCCATTCATTGAACTTCCTGAAATATTTATCTTGAATGGATATTAGTTTAATGAGCTATATGTTGTTATGAATTACCAAAACCACGCGGGGATTAGTTGCACTTTCAATATGTGGCAAGCTGGGGTCCTACAGAGAAATCTACCATGTATAGGTCACCTCTTCGAAAACCTTTGAAGACTTTGGTTTTGTCAGAGGCCATTAGTAGATGGCATCGATATTTTCCAAAGGTGACAATCATATCAAGATCACCAAGCATTGAGACTAACAGTAGGTTGTATCCAAGGGATTCAACAAGCATCACTTTATCCATGCATTGATCCTTTCAGATAGCAACCCTACATAGACCCTATACCTTGATTTTAGCAGTGTCAGCAAATGTGATATGACTTTGTGAAGACGGTCGAAGAGTAAAGTCCGTGAGAAGACTTCAGTCACCAGTCATGTGGTTAGTGCAGGCACTGTCCAGGATCCATTCAGTGGCTTTCGGAGATGCACCCTATAGAGCAGTTAGTAGGATATTCTTCACCAAGAGAGTTGTGAAGAACAAACATGTGTCAATAAAGGCGTTCAGTATAGATAAGCTTAGTGGAGAATATGATAGGATGATCATCAAGAAACCCGTGGACGAAATAAATGGTAAGACTATTTTGACATTGTATCTTGCGTCCAACAAGATTTTTCAGGTCCCTAGCATTGTCTTCAGAAACCAATGAACATTGGCTGGAGACATGTTCCTACACGAAAGATGAGCGTTTTGCTCCATAGCAGATGTGAAGTACTGTCATAGACTTCCAAACATCAACTGGGTATGAATCCATGACACATTTAGCATAAGTTGAGTATGGGAATAGAAACATAGTAAGTCCATTGGGCATTTTATCTTGCACCCCACAACTTTCATTAGGTCTCCAGCATTATCTTCGGAGCCCAATGCTTTTCGGCTAGAGACCCGATCCTGCAAGAGAATTTAATTCTTCTTAACCACCCACATCTGAAGGGTGGCTTAGAAGCAATGAGTCTAAGTGCAGCATTTGAGAATTTTGGCTTTGAAGCCCTACCAAATAGTTTCACAGGAGGTGAATAGTACTCAAATGAATAAGCAGAAAAGTTCTTCGATTTGTGAACATAATGGTTCAAAGCATTATGCTCGTATTCATGAGCTTTACGATATTTTACCTGTACAACATTGGCGTTAGGTGACCATATGAGGTCCTTTTCCTGTATGAAAACTTTGGACCATATGAAGCCTTTTGTCTAGGGTTTGTCTTCTTCCCTGGTGGTGTCATGATGACATTCACACAAAGCTTTTCAAGAAGACTTCTAGGTACCCAGGTATTCTTCATAGGGAACCCATTCCTGCAGTTCAATGAACCTAGAAAACACTTAACCATTCTGATGTTTGAACAGTTTATAGTTGGAGTCAAATGACTCATCAATGATGATAGGGTTAGCACAATTAAAGCCAGATAGTGTGGTTGGATCCACTGAAGGACCCTTTGCAGCAACCCAGGTGGTTTTGGGTACTACTCAGGCTTCTAGTAAGAACCATCAACATTCATTTTCCTCTCGAAACCCAACACCTTCTTTCCTAGGGTTTCGGTCAAGATCTGCATCTTGAGGACATCACATAGAGTCTGATGCCCTTTGAGACTTTTGTACATGCCTGTTTCAAGAAATGTCTTCAACCTAGCATTCTCATCAGCAATAGAAGTGGTTTCCTCAGAAGAGGGATTAGTTACCACATCAGCAGTTGAAGATATTGCTATCTCAGAAGCATTTGAACATTCAGCAGAGGAAGTAGCATTATCACGCTCAAGACATTTTAAGCAAGGAGGCACAAATTCTTCCTGAGTGGAACTGATCTGTTGAGCGAGTAGTGAATCATTTTCAGTTCGCAGGTCACCATGAGACGCTCTCAGTTTCTCTAGATCTTTCTTCCTTTGAAGATAATCATAGGAAAGCTTCTCATGATCAGCTGAGAGGGTTTCATAACGACTTTGAAGATGCGCATACTTAATTCGAAGATTTTTTATGTCTTCAATTAAGGATTGAGTTTGATTCATTTCCTCGTCCAATAGGTCATCGCTTTTGTCTAACAGTTTTTGAATCTTTTCCATAGCAGTTTGTTATTCAGTTGTAATTTTAGCAAGCGTCTTGTTGCTAGGTTTGGATTCACATTCAGAGTCATCTTCACTAGAGGTTTCAAAGTAGGCGACACGTGAAGTTACCTTAGTGCCTTTTGCCATGAAGCAGTAGGTGGGAGCAGAGTCATTGTCATCATCATTGTCTTCAGCGTCGGTGACGTAACCATTGTCTTTAAGTGCTGAAGATGGACTTGGCGATGAATGCTGAAGCTAGAGCCAGGCTTGCGACGCCTAAATCGTACTCCTCCTCCGACTCCACCTCTGCCTCTTCTGAAGCAGACTCCTCCTCCGAATCCATTTCCTTGTCGATGAATGTGTCAGATTCAGGGCTCCGCAGACCCAAAGAAGGTTCGAACTCTGGGGCGTGTGCGAAGAACTCAACCTATCCAGCCAACCGAACGCGCCGCCCTATAGCCTAGCTCAAAGAACAGGGAAGAAGATGGACACGGCAGTTACCCAGGTTCGGGCCACCTTGCAGTGTAATACCCTACTCCTGCTTTGTGGTGGATTAGCCTCACGGGGGGCTGAGGATGAACTAGTACAGAGGATGAACAAGCTCGCGAGGCTTGCTCTGGTGAGGGTGAGTTGTTCTGGGTCCGATCGGATCTCTCCTTCTATGGTGGTGGCTAACCTATATATAGTGGCCTTGGTCCTCTTCCCCGAAAATGAAGGTGGGAAGGGATTCCACAATGGCCAATTTGAAAGGGGACAAGTAGTACATCTTATCCTGACGAAAGGTGGTCTTCGCCCGCAAAGCTTCTGGTCGTGACACTGTGGTGGGCTCGGCGATGACATCCGTCCTGCCGTCCTGGCGGTCTTGGTCTCGTTGCACGGGAATGGAAACCTTTGGGTGATTCCTCGGGACCCCGCCCCTGCGCTTGCCTCCATAGCACCAAAGAGGAAACCTGCTGCTCTACGCCCGCTGGCACCCGCCTGGCCTTGGTCGTCATGGCTTGCGTCACCTCGAACTCATGAGGTGGGCGCCTGCATAGAAATCTCCGCTCCTCAGGAGCCAGCCTAAGGATGCCGCTCCCTCCGGAGGTCTTGATGTCACCCGCCTCGTGAGGCTTGGCCCCTCGCGAGGGTCTTTGTCTTGAAGGTGGTGTAGATGGGCCATACCAGGCCGTCGATGGACCCACGTCGTGGGCCGTAGGCAGGCAAGTCTAGGTACCCTGGTTCCCAGAACGACGACAGTAGCCCCCGGGCCCAAGGCGCGCTCGGACTTGGCTTCGAGGCGAATCCAAAGGGCAAGGGCGAAGCACCGCGGGCCCCAATCGCCTGCGGACCGGGCTGATGCGTGGCGCTTGATCGGACGTGGGCGTCTCCACTTCCCCATGCCACCTTGGCAACTGCCCCAGGCTGACAAAAGACTGACGCTCGCCCCCGAGCCTTCATTGCCCTCTCCTTGTCTTGCTCCAGATCCCCTTTCTTCCTGCTGAGGATATCTCCAGATCCGGTGGAACTCCTCCAACTTTCCTTGTCTCTTTCCCCATGTTCTTCGCTAATGGCATCCGGGAAGGTGAAGTTGGCCTCGCCGGCCGCGAGCTCCTCCTCCTCTCCTGCACTGGCTCTCCGCGTGTCCTCCATCACCGAGGAGAGACACCTTGCTGCCGCGCTCCCGTTGACGGCGGGCGCCAACAACGAGGGGAAGGAAATGACGCTCTGGGCCGGCTCCACCGAGCAAGGGGCCCTGGCAGGGACATTCTACCCCTTCTTCCTCCATAGTGTCTTTGCGGGGCTCATCCCGCCCTTCTCCAAGTTCTTCATCGCCGTCCTGGACCACTACTAGATCCAGGCTCTGCACCGTCAACCCAACTCCGTTCTCCTCCTGTCGATCTTTGCCTTTTACTGCGAGGCGTTTGTGGGCGTGATGCCTTCTGTTGCGCTCTTTCGCCACTTCTTCTACCTTCGGCAGCACGGACCAGCCCAGCGTTCCGCCTGCGTCTCCTTCGCCGCGGTCCACCCCAGCAACGCGCTCATGCGGGCCGGGAAGAAGGTGGAGAACTTCCGGCGCAAGTGGGTCTTCATGGACGCCGGGGGCCTCCATGCGCGGCTGGAACTGCTGACCAAGCTGCCGGAGAAGCTCGATTGGTGGGGTCATGAGAAGCTCACCGACCCCCGGGCGGCGCCAGTCCTGAAGAAGATGACGGCGGACATGGAGGCCGGGGTGCTGACGGGGGCCATGCTCATCAAGGAGTTCCTGACAACACGCCTGGCCCCGCTCCAGGCACACTCGCGCCCCATGTGGGACTACAAGGGCGCGAAGGACAACATCCGGCTGCGCCCAGGGAGCTTGACTGGCGAGGAGCTGGACAAGGCCATGCATACCCTGCTTGAGAAGGATCCGGGCGGCCTCCCAGCGGCCTACATCCCGCTGTACCTTTGGGACGATGGGGCGGAGCTGGTCGCCGCCATGCCCGTCTTCAACGAGCTGGGGCTCGTGCCACCGGAACTCCCTAGCTCCACAGTGATGGTATCTTCCGGTGACGGCGCCGAGGAGAAGGGGGAGCAGGACTCGGAGGCGACCATGGACGACGTGGCAGAGACCTCTCCCCCGCTACAGAGTGAGCTTCTCTGCGGCCTATCCGACGAGGATGACACCGCCGAGCCCCTGGTCAAGGGATCCCCGTGCTCCACCGGGGTCGTCACGCGGTCCGGGTCCACCCCTTTCCGGATGTCAGGCCGAACGACTCCAAGGAAGGGCGAGGCGGCATCCCTTCCTCGAGGCGTCTCCTCCGTCTTGCCGTCCGTCACCACCACACTGAAACCAGCCATCGCGTGCCCCGCCGATTCCCGAGGCGCGGCAAAGCCCGCGCTCAGGAAGATTGGGGGCGCCCTGGCCTTGGTTAGGAAAAGGGGGTATATTGCTGCTGACGAATAAGTATCTTACCTTGTTCGTTTATCGTTCTTGGCGTCGTGCCCGCAGTACTCACTTCCCGGCAACCAGGGTGGAGACCATGGTGAAGAAAAGGAAGGAGGGAGGCGGGGCCTCGGGGGCACCGCCGTCAGCTGCGGCCATGGTGACCCTGGCGCAGGTGGAGGAGATCACCTCACGCCCCCTCGTGACAGAGTGGGCCCCTCAAGGCGCGGTGGCGGAGCCTCAGGAAGAGGCCGTCTCCATGGGCCGGCAGGCTCCGGAGCCACCTGTCCCCGTTGCGCCTGCGGTGGGGTTCGGAGGCTCTAGAGCCCTCAACTGCCCTTGCCGCTGCGGCGTCTGCAGTCCATGCGCCGGTGCTGCCCTCTTCCTAGGCTCTCGTGCTGGTGGGTTGCAGCCCCCTTGCCAGGCCTGGGGCTCTGGAAGAAGCTTTTTCCGTGCTGGACCAGCTCCAGACCGATCTCCAGGACACCGACAGGTGCACGGTGAAGGAGCGGCTGGGGCTAGTCTCGGTGTGGCTCCAAGCCGACGTGTTCGCCAGGACGGCCTGGAGCCGGGCCGAGGCCGTCGCCGCGGAGAGCAGGAGGGAGGCCAACGAAGCTGCCAAGGCCCTCGATGCGGCGCGGGCCGACGCGATGTCCGCCAAGGAGTGCTGCGACAAGGCAGAGACTGCGCTGAAGGCCCTTCGCGAGGAGCAGGCTGCCCACACCCGTAGGCTTCAAGAGCAGGAGGAGGGCTCAAGGCCCGCGAGGCGATGCTCGCCGATCGCGACACCAAGCTGGCCCAGGAAGCCAAGGACCAAGCCGCGGAACGGGACCGCCTAGGCAAGCTGAAAAAGGAGGTGGACAAGTCCCGGGCGTCGCACGCCCAGCTCGTCTCCGAGACGACAGCCAGGCTGGAGACCAGGGAGAAGGCCCTCACCACTGCCGAGGAGACGGCAGCCGTGGGACGCGAAGCCTTCATCTCCCTCGAGCTCAGGTCTTGCGAGGCACTGTGCTCCCTCTATGGGGGAGGGTACGAGAAGCCGCTAGCGACCCCGGAGAATGGCCCTACTGGGCTTATCCCAAGCTTGCGGAGGCTCTTGAGGGCATAGCCGCTGGGATGGATTCCGCGGTGGAGGGAGAGTGCCACGCACTCTTTACCTCGGCCGCAACGCGCGTCTTCAGCCACCTCCACCTCCGGGACCCGAGCTTCAACCTCTGGGCGCTGATCAAACCGGTAGCTCCTGAGTCCCGCACCATTGTTGCCGAAGCCGTGAAGAAGAAAGTGGAGGCTCTACTGGGGAAGTTCCTCCACATCCCCGACCCTGCAGCTGCCGCGGCAGAAGCCGGCGGCGAAGAGAGTGGTAGCATCATCAACGACGGGCTCCCCAAGGGGGCGGCAACGGCAACCAAGGCGACGGCGGTGCTTCCTCCTAGTTTAACCCTACAACATGCATCGTACCTCGTGGAGGCATGAGAGCTTCTGTTTGAACTTATGAGACATTATGCTTTGTAATAATTTGCTAGGACTCCGCGATTTCTCTTTCGTGCTTGGTTTCCTTCGCGTTTGCCAGCGTTCTGCATCGGCACGGCCCAGCCCCGCGCATACCTCGTCCGTCGTTGGGGCATCCGGATCACCAGGACGAGACCAAGGGGCGAGGGGCTACGTGACTAGTGAGGCCCCTGAGTCGCGATGCTCAGGGGCCCCCCTTGACGTGCGAACGGCCCTCATGAAGGAAAAAACAAGCAGCTGTACAAGGTAATCCGGAGTCCTTCATACCTTTGCTCGCCAGCCTTTGCCTGGGAGGGATGCGGGAAGACCAGGTGCGAGAGACCTGGTGAGGTGGCATACGCCAGGCGAGGCCTCAGCGTAGCCCCCCTGCCCAGCCCCCTCGCGCGACCCTCCCATAGGGAAAGCGGCGCGGTGGGGCTGGACAGCGAGCCTGTTCGCTCTCCTGAGGTTATTGCAGCCGCTAGGGTGCCCTCAGTTGTTTATTCACCAGCACGGAGCATGGTGCTTCCACTTTAGCATGGGCATAGCCGCGCCTCGACCATGTTGTCCGCCAGCGCGGAGCATGGGGCTTCCACTGGTGTGTGGGCATAGTCGCGCCTCGACCGTGTCATCCGCCAGCATGGAGCATGGGTCTTCCACTGGTGCGTGGGTGGGAGTTCCCTCTGAGGGGAGACTCCGGGGCATGTACAGCCCCGTCCGGACACGTGGCTTGCACGGCCGGACTGGAGGAGGTGTATATGGGCACCCGTGAGCCAGCGCGGGACTCACGGGGCCCTACCTCAAGGCGGGTTGCGCCAGAATTTTGTTACGGGGAGCCTACAAAAATTGCGAGAGATGTTGATGTTGCGCCAGAATTTAGGGTTGCTGCATGAGAAGACTGGGCACGGCGTCTGTCCTCGGGTCCATCCCTGCAGCGTCGATAAACCCAACGGTTGAGCTCTGTCTGGCGGGCCGATCCCGTTCACGTCACCTCCTGGGGTCGTTGGTGCCCAGTCTTCTCATGCAGCAACCCTAAAGAAAGACAACCGACGCGCAGCTCCCGCGGCGGCGAGGCACCTTGTCACGCACCCTAACTCATCTGCTCTCGATTAGCTCATGCGAGAACAAGGCACCAAGGACCATGGGAGGTGACGTGCATGGGAGCTAGCCCGCGAGACAGAGCTCAGCCACTTGGGTTTATCGACACTGTAGGGACGGACTTGAGCACAGACATTGTGCCAGTCCTTAATCATGAGGCTGTCGCGGGCAGGCTCATGAGGGCGCACAACATTCATGGTGGCGAAGCATTGGACATGTAGGTGATAATATTAAGCAATTCACGGAAGGGCAAAGCCAGTTCTGATACATGTGCAAAATGATATATGCTGCAGGTGTAGGCCCTGGCAGCTTGAGGATAATGCAGCCCGAGGGGCGCCCTCAATTGAACAAACCAAAAAGTCACCTGGCACCGTCGTTGTAGGAGCATTGGGGTAGCTGAAGATGTGCGCTGCAGAGGTCGTTCCTCATGAGTCGGCTGACTCCTGAGGCTCGGGGCACTCTGGAGGCCCAGGAAGCTCGCGAGGGTCCGGCACCTCCTCTGTCAGGATCGCCTGACGCCGGGCCTCGCGAGCCGCCAGGACGCCCTGCATGTAGCGCTGGTGCGAGGCAGCCATGTTCAGCTGGCCGAATGGCATGCGGATGTAGCTGTGGGGGCAGACCCCACTCCGTCCAACACGGGACGTCCAGTAGAGCTCCTAAGAAGCGGCCCTGTTGAGACCTGGGATATTGACGCAGACGCGCAGCTCGCCACCCATGTCAGGGGTGGCAACTGCACTGGATGATGCGGGGCGACGCTCACCACGCATGGCTCACGCCTCCTGGAGCTCCTCGATTGCCATGGTGATGAACTCTTGAGCGCCTGGCGCGCTGCGCCCTACTCACGTAAGTGCGCGTTGAAGCATGCCTCCACGTGGTGCCCGAACGCCTCCCTCATGACGCTGGTTAGGTCAAAGGCCCTCCAGAGGAGAGCCCCCGAGCATATCCTGAGAGGGGCGTCGGGCACGCCTTCCTATGCAAGGGGGAAAGGCGCCCCAGTAGCGGGCGCGGGGCCTGAGGCACGATCGTCAGACGCACTAGCCTCCTGGCGGCCCTTGGGGAGGAGCTGCTTCTTCTTCTTGGGGATGGCCTCAGGAGGCTGAACTGCACCCGCGTTGTCGGAGTTCTAGACCGCCGCAGCCTGGTAGGCGCACTCAAGGGAGCACACTGCTACCTTCTCGTCGCAGGTGACCGTGATGATACCGCCGCTTCCTGGCATCTTGAGGACGTTGTAGCCATGGTGAGTCGCCGCCATGAACTTGGCGAGGGATGGATACCCGAGGATGGCATTGTACGGGAGGTGAATGTGGGCGACATCAAAGTCGATGAGCTCGGTGTGGTAGTTGTCTCACTGGCCAAAGGTGACAGGGAGGCGAATCTGCCCTATGTGGGTGGTGGAGCCATTGGTCACTCCTGAGAAAGGCTTGGTAGGGAGGAGCTGGTCGTATGGCACCTGGAGCGTCTCGAACGTCTCGACGGAGAGAATATTGAGCCCCGCACTGCCATTGACGAGTGTCTTGGTGATGAGGACGTTCCTGATGGTCGGTGAGCAGAGCATTGGGAGCACGCCAGCGGCAGCTGAGCACTTGAGCTGGTCTATAGAGTCAAAGGTGATGGCGTACTTTAACCACCTGAGGGGGCGCGCGCCTCAAGCTTGGGGAGGGCTGCGTTCACCTCACGAGCAAACTGCTTGAAGATGCGGTGGGAAGTGGCGGCCTGAGCACCACCCAGGATGCAGGTAATGGCACGAGGCTCCTGGAAGCCCCCGGCCCCATCGTCTTGGTGGTGGTCGTCGTTCCTCCTTGGCGGCGGCGGCGGCGGAGGGAGACCGGCGTTGCCCTGAGGATGGTCCTCACGAGGCTGGTTCCTCCAGCGGCCGTCGCGAGGCTGGCCCTACCAGCGGTCCTCACGAGGTTGATCATGCCATTCCTGGCGGGGGTTGCAGTTGTCCCAGCGGCCACCCCCGCAGCCTCCTCCGCGGCCGTAGCCATGGTCGTTGCGCTCGGTACGGCGACCAAAGCACCCGTCATGGATTGCCCTGAGCTCTTGGCAGTCATTGGTGTTGTGGCTATGGATGTAATGGAAGACGCAAAATGGATGGCTGCCCTTGGAGGACTCGAGGTGGTCGCAGCCGCGCTTCATCTCAGGCTCAGCCGCGAGCACAGCTGGACCATTGCACTTCATGTCCTTAGCCTTGGCCTTCTTGTCTTCAGGGTCGACCTCCAGGAGCTCCAGGAGGGAGAGGCGACCTTCCTCCGCCCTTGTGCACTTGCTGGCCATGTTAAACATCTCCAGAGCCAGGCACAAATCCTTGTGCATGGCGAGCTCTTCCTTCATCTTGACATCTCGGACACCCTCAGAGAACGCCGTAACGATGGCCTCGTCCGACACCTTCGGGATCTTGAGGCAAACGTTGGTGAAGCGTTGTATGTACTTGTGCAAGGTTTCGCCTGGCTGCTGCTTGATGCGTCGCAGGTCACCTGCCCCGGGAGCGCGGTCGCGAGTGCCCTGGAAGTTCGTGATGAAGCGCTCGCGTAGCTCGTCCCCGGAGGAGATCGATCCCACCGAAAGGTTCAGGAGCCAGGAGCGTGTGCCGTCCTTGAGGGCCATGGGGAAACAGTTTGCCATGACCTTCTCGTTGCCGTTCACCGCCTCGAAGCTCAGCTCGTAGAGCTAGAGGAACTCAGCGGGGTCAGGGGTGCCGTCGTAGCGTGGAGGCAGATCCGGCTTGAACTTGCCGAGCCAGACAACGCGGCACAGCTCCGGGGTGAAAGCACGGCACCCTGCCGCATTCACCGGGGCCACCCGCCGGGGAGGAGCCTGATCTTGATGCCCACGTGCGGCCGCCTCTGGCGGTATACGGTCTTGACGTGGTGGTGCTGGGAGCGCACACGCTTCTACTTGGGGCCGCTGCACCACCTGGCAGCTTTCTTCATCGCGCGCTAATGCTCATCATGAATTCTTGTTCGTTGCAATCGACGAGTTTACAAAGTGGCCGGAAGTAGAGCCCGTGAGAAAGGTGACTGCTCAGTCAACTATCAAGTTCTTGAAAGGATTGGTGTGCCGCTTCGGAGTTCCTGCCCGGATCATCACTGACAATGGCACCCAGTTCACAAGTCGCGCCTTCATGCAATACGTTCATGCCCTCGGGAGCAAAATCTTGTTCGCCTCTATGGCCCATCCAAGGAGCAACGGGCAAGCTGAGAGGGCGAACACTGAAGTGTTGCAAGGACTCAAGACGAGAACATTTGATAGGCTACAGAAGTGTGGCAGGCAATGGATCGATGAGCTACCGGTGGTTCTTTGGTCCCTCAGAACGACACCAAATCGAGTTACCGGGCAGACTCCCTTCTCCCTAGTCTATGGGGCAGAAGCAGTTATCCCCACGGAACTCATTGACGGGTCACCTCGAGTGCTTGCCTAGGATGAGGTAGCGCAAGATCAGCACCGGCGTGACAACGTTGTGCAACTCAAGGAGAACCGTCTCTGGGCTGCTACGCGTGCCGCACGCTATCAGCAAGCCCTGCGTTGCTATCACAGCCGCAGGGTTCATGCCCGGTGTTTTAAGGAAGGCGACCTTGTCCTTAGGCGCGTTCAGTCCGCCAAGGGTGCAAACAAGTTGACGCCAAAGTGGGAAGGCCCTTACCGGGTAGTACGAGTCACCAGACCTGCCGCAGTCCGTCTGGAGACCGGGGATGGCATTCAGTTGCAAAACTCATGGAACATTGAGCATCTCCGCAAGTTCTACTCGTAAGGCGCGGCTGTCGGGCCCTGCCCGGCGGCCACCCTTTTGTACAGGCCTTGCCTCTATTGCATGTAACCCCTTGTACAAAGCAAGGCGCAGACCCTGAGCAATAAAGAAATAAATGAAGCGCTAGGGGGCCCCCAACAAATTGCATGCATGCATAAGCATATCATGAGCATTGCATGTTCATGTAGATAAGATTGCATGAGACATCATTTTCATCTGCATCAAACTACAGGCTCCTACCGTGGATTCGGTCCCGAAAAAGGAGAAGAGAAGACAAGCCTACATTGCGATCCCCGGCAAGCCCAAAAAGATAAGTTCTCTCTCTTATCCATACGCGTTTTGTAATTAAGGAATTGTGCATAGCAAAACCTCGCCGCTTTCAAACACTTAGGTGCTCCCGTCCCTTGACTCAAACATTGCTTCGGTCAGGGAGGTTGTAGTGGCCTTTGGCGAGAAAGTTGGCGGGGGGCTGGTCCATCTTCATGATTTGTGCCCGGCAGGCCCAGCCCCGCGGCAGCAACTTGAGGGTACCGGCAGGATAGCCTACCGGGGGAAAAACTTGTTTACTTAAGCGTATAGAGGGATTCTCCCTCTGCATGGACATGTTACATGCACAAGTGCCAAACAAGGTTGATCTTTTTCATTAATATGCTGATCAACAAGTACAGACCCTATAGAACACAAACTTGGATAAAAGGGATTACATAATTTGAACTAAAGTTTGGCAAATGCCTACATATTTTAGATTGAAAAAAGATAAGTGCCCCGTGATTATACCTGGCCAAATGTCGGGCCGGGCCGGGCTTCGGGCCGGGCCAAACAAAGCCCGCTGCAAAAAATCTGGGCCCGGGCCCGGCTTGGCCCGGGCATCGGGCATAATATCAGGCCAAGGCCCGGCCCATCAGAGCAAAAGCCGGCCGGGCCTTGGGCCGTCAGGCCGGGCCCTTCCCTAAATCGCAAATATGCCGGGCCCGAGCCCGGCCCGGCCCGGGCGTCGGGCTGAAATCTCAGGCCCAGGCCCGTCCCGTGGGCAAGGTCGTGCTGGGCCGGGTCGGGCTTTTTCGGGCCGGGTCCGGCCGGGCCGGGTATCCCATGGCCAGGTCTACCCGTGATGCCCTATCTTGCCCCTCCACTTCTAGGCACTGCGGCAGGAGGTGAAGAGGGCAAAAGGAGCGCCTGGGCAGAAGCCCAGCCTGACCCCGTCGGGTCCCCTGACAAGGAGCCTGGTGAGAGCGGGAGGGCGCTGGCGAAGGTGATGGTGAAGAGAACGGCGGAGACGAATCGTCAACCGCCACCACTAGGGCCAGCAGGACATGGCAGGGCGAACGAAGCTGCAGCCCTTGAGGATGCCTGCCGGGGTCCAGCTGGAAGGCTGCTAGAGGAGCCAGGAGCACCACCCCCACCCTTGCATCCAACTCCCCGGCAAATCACCTTCCCGGGGAGGAAATGCAGGTGCAGATGATGGTGCCGCCGCCTGATGGTGATGGTGTGGCTGGTGCTCAGCCAGAGTCAGAGTCGTCGCCCTCCTGGCCGACACCATCGTCATCGCCGTCACTATCCTCCTCGTTGCTATCGCTCGAGGAGGAGCTTTCATCGTCCGTCGGGCTCTCCGCGTAGCACCCTAAACGAGCACCTAAGCTCCCGAAAACCTTGACGGAGAGGAAATCGGCCTCCATTAACTTAAAATGGAGAACGTGCCCTTCCGACAAGCTATGGGCGTTGGCAAACGTCTTCCAGCCACGGCGGAAGTACATGGCATGAGGGGCGGGGAAATCCACATCCACCCGTATGCTGCCATTCCCACAGCCCCTCATGTGTAGTCTCAACGCACGCGGCTGTTCGAGCTCCATCGCCCTTGCGAATGGGGTGGGGAAACGAAGGCGGCCGCGCGGAGGCTTATACAGCCTAATGACGAGCTCCAGAGGCTGGTCTCCAACGTGGCCTTTCATCGGGGGAGGGGCAGCCGGCGGGGGCGCAATTAGAGCACCACCCCGTCCCCCTCCGCCCCGTGCGCCACGACGGCCTCGACCTCGTCCTCTCCCACCTCCCCTCATCACAGGCTCCATCCCCGCATCTTCGGGGGGAGGAGGGAGATGCTGTCGAGCAGAAGTTCTCGTCTCCACTTGGGGAGGACCAGACTCCTGACCTCTCACCATGACAGACGTGGGCGACTGCAGAAATGGAGAAGGAAGGAGGTGTGGAGGAACATCTCACACCATGCCCTCTTTTTATAGGCGGGCGTGGCAGGGGGCTGGGATTTCTTCGTGGAGGTGGCCGCCCTGCTCGGCTAGTCTGGCTCCTCCTCGCCATTAACGGCTCGAAGAATCAAGGCCGACCCCCTGCACCAATCCATGACCCCTAGCTTTCTTCCATGGCACTCGTTCCCGCACCCTCCGCATCCGCCACCAACCTTGCGCAATGCATGCAATACACGTGGCAGAAGCACTTGGAGCGGGGAGGGATAGTGGGGTCCGCCCCGTGAACAAGGGACATGGGTAACTCCACGGATCGTGGCCCATTATCTCCATCACTGCGGTCGGCATTACGCGACGCACGGAAGAACTAGAAACTAACCTGGGCTTAGATTAATGAAGAAGCAAAGAAGATCTCAAGGGACAAGCAGCTATTTCCCCCTCACCTATGCACAAGATACGGCCCACCCCGACGACGCCCGGCAGCTCGTTTGGGCCAGGCCTGGGGGCTCCTGTCGGTGCAACAAACCCTGGGTCTGTTGCCCAGATTGTGCATAGGCCCAAAAACAAGATTGCAACATCCAAGACAAGGCCAAGATGAAGAGATAGGCTCTTTGAGGAATCAAAGGGCAGGTTGAGAAGACCAAGTCAAGCCAAGGAGCAAGACACCGCTAAGGGAAAACTTCCCTTGCCGGGCAGGAGAGCCTGGCTAGGTCAAGGTTGCCCTGGAAGCAAGCCTCAAGACCGCCCCGGCAGGCCTGCCGGGTCCTACGAAGGCAAGACCGCCCTACCTCACAGCGACGCAAGTCATTGATCGGTGCGGTGTCAAGCCCCAAAATGACTAAGTGGCTGCCTTTTGCCACATGGCAGCCATTTCCTACAGGAATCGCCTCCAAATGACACCCGTCCACCGACATGTCATGCAGACAGGAGAGAAGGTGGCCAAACAGCCCGGCAAGGCGTGCCGGGCAGGCCATGATGTGACGCTAAGTGGCGCATTTAATGCGTACTACTCTGTCTGCAGAGTAGATATGATAGCACTGTTTGCTATCTAATCACTACACAATGACTTATTTGCCACTGTGGTGACCCCTTGATCTATAAAAGGAGGCCCATGGCAACCATAGAAAGGATTCGGACCCTTGTACACTCATACGCGCGTAGCTGCTCTAGCCCCGTGGCAACCCTGCCGGGTAAGAGCGCTGCGTTTCCACCACCATCCACCATCAATCCACCAAAGCAGGAGTAGGGTTTTACGCCTCGTGGCGGCCCGAACCTGGGTAAAACTGCCCGTGTGATCTCTGTCGTGCTGCGTTGCACTCCTCCGCTCTTTGTGCAACGTGCTCAGTCCCCCTGCCGAACCAAAAGGGGCTCATGGCCCCATAGGTGGCCGTGGTTTCCCACGACACCCCAAGACTACTGTCGCAGCGGGCGCGCTTCCCATGATATGCACGCCCACCATCACCAACATCGCGGTCACCAAGACCTTCATCAATGGCGGCGCCGGCCTCAATGTCCTTTCCCTAGAAACCTTCAATATGCTCCAGGTCCCTCATGACCAGCTCGCACCCACCATACCCTTCTTGGGGCTGACTAGGGGCTCTGCCACCCCCGTGGGGCAGGTGCGCCTTCCTGTCACCTTTGGCAAGCGCGACAATTACCACACCGAGATGATCAACTTCAACGTGGCCCACATCGGCCTCCCGTACAACGCCATCCTTGGGTATCCGGCCCTCGCCAAATTCATGGTGGCAACTCATCCGGGCTACAACGTCATCAAGATGTCGGGCAGCGATGGCATCATAACGGTGGCCGGGGACACAAAGGACGCGGTCCGAGCTCTCAAGCTCGCCTACGAGGCCCCGGCGGCCTCTCGACCAGGTGCTGAGGACGCCCCAGAGGCCCTCGGGGCCGCGCCCATGAAGAAAAGAAGTTGTTCTCTCAGGACCGGGCCTACACAAAGCAGGTGCCCATTGACGACGAGAATCCAGGCCCCACCTTCACCATAGGAGCCGGTCTCCCCCCAGAGCAGGAGCAGGCACTGATTGGCTTCCTCCGGGCAAACAAGGACGTGTTCGCTTGGGAGGCGTCGGACCTGGTCGGCGTCCCAAGGGAGGTGATCAAGCACCACCTGAGGGTATGCCCCGGAGCGCACCCCGTGAACCAAAAGGCACGACGTCAAGCGCAAGAGAAGCAAGCATTCATCGTCCAAGAGGTCCGCAAGCTACTGGAGGCCGGCGTTATTCGGGAAGTGCGACACCCAGACTGGCTGGCCAACCTGGTGATCGTCCCCAAAAAGGGGTGAAGGAGCGTATGTGCGTCGAGTTCACAAGCCTCAACAAGGCTTGTCCTCGGGACCCCTTCCCGCTTCCACGCATCGACCAGATCATGGACTCCACCGCCGAGTGCGATCTGTTGTGTTTTTTGGACGCTTTTTCTAGATATCATCAGATCAAGATGGCGATAGAGGACGTCGAGATGATGGCCTTCATCTCTCCATGTGGCGTGTACTGCTACACCCGCATGCGCTTCGGGCTGCGGAATGCCGGTGCAACCTTCCAGCGGCTGGTGCACATCGCGTTGGGGCTGCAGCTGGGGCCAAATGCGTAGGCATACATCGATGGCATCTTGGTCAAGTCGCGGGAAGCGAGGACCCTCATCGAAGACCTGGAAGAAACTTTCACCAACCTGCGCCAAGTGAACCTGAGGCTCAACCAGAAAAGTGCGTTTTCGGGGTCCCATCCGGCAAATTGCTGGGTTTCCTCGTATCGCACCGAGGGATTGAGGCTAACCGCGAGAAGATCAAGGCAATAGAAAAAATGCGCCTGCCGCGGACCCTCAAGGAAATGCAAAACCTCGCGGGGTGCATGACCTCACTGGGGCATTTCATCTCCAAGCTCAGAGAGCGCGCCCTCCCTTTCTTCAAGCTAATGAAGAGAAAGGGCCCTTTTGAGTGGACTCCGGAGGCTGAGGCAGCTTTCGAAGACCTCAAGAGGTACCTCACGAGCCCGCCCGTAATGTTGGCACCTCGTCCTCTTGAGCCTTTGATGCTCTACTTGGCGGCCACCCCCCACTCGGCCAGCGCAGCACTTGTGGCGGTCAGGGAGGAGCACGCCGCCGTGGGTGCAAAGCGAGGCATCCCGTGAAGGGTCACGCCATGTTCACTACCTCAAGATGGCGCTCCTGAGGCCCCCATCACTTCACCAGATAGCGAGGCTCCTGAGGCCCTCTCGCCCCACGAGGAGCGGGGCATCATCGATGCCTCGCCCCTCGTCGAGCACCCGGTGTACTTCGTCAACACGATGCTGCATGATGCGTGTGTGCACTACCCCATGCAGCAGAAGCTCCTGCTCGCGCTCCTCGTCACCTCTAGGAAGCTGCATCATTATTTCCAAGGCCACCCCATCAAGGTCGTCTCCGCGTACCCCCTGGAGAAGGTGCTTCACAGCCCCAACACTACTGGAAGGGTTGCAGAGTAGAACATTGAGCTGCAAGCCTTCCAGCTTGAGTTCAGCAACACCAGGGTCATCAAGGGCATGGCCCTCGCGGATTTTGTGGTGGAGTGGATGGACGCTCCCGACCGGGGGCTGGACGAGGGCCAATCCCTCACACCTGGCAATGACGCGCCCGACGGCTGGGTCATGCACTTTGATGGTGCCTTCGCGTGGTGGGGCGCGGGGGCTGGAGCCGTACTCATCTCACCGACTAAGGACAAGCTCTACTACACCATGCAGCTTTGCTTTCAGCATGGCGAGAAGGTCTCCAACAACATCGTGTAATAAGAGGGCCTGATCGCCGTCCTCAGGGCCGCGGCTGCCCTTGGGGTCAAGCGTTTCACCATCAAGGGCAACTCCCAGCTTCTTGTCAACTTCTCCAACAAGGAATACAAGCCAAAAGATGAGCACATGGAGGCATACCTCGAAGAGGTACGTAAAATTGAAAAGCGCTTCCTGGGCTTAGAGTTGCAGCACGTCCCGCACGGCATGAACAAAGAAGCAGACGACATCGCCAAGAGGGCATCTCGCCGCGAGCCCTAGAAGCCTGGCGTCTTCGAGGAAAGGCTCTTCAAGCTGTCGGCGGCGCCCCCCCCCCCCCCCCCCCCCCCCCCCCCCCCGCCCCCCCTCGCCGCCCTCCACCGCTTCTGTTAGAGCCACCTCTGGCCCCATCCTATGGTGCCTCGGCCTACGGTCCGACCTCAGGAGCCCGCCTGCTCCTGGTGTTGGAGCATCAGGAAGGCTGCTGGACCGAGGAGTTCAAGGCGTACTTACTCCGCGGTGCCCCACCAGAGAAGGAGGAAGATGCAGAACGCGTGGTTCGTCAGGCCACCGCTTATTGCTTGCAGGACGGTGAACTGTACCGAAGCCGCTCCAACGACGTCTCGCTGCGGTGCATATCCAAGGAGCAAGGGCGCGAGCTGTTGGTCGACATCCACGGTGGTGATTGTGGACACCACTCCTCGTCGCGAACCCTCGTGGGCAAGGTGTTCCGCAGCGGGTTCTATTGGCCCACGGCGCTCAACGACGCAACCGAGCTGCTGCGATCCTGTGAGGCCTGCCAGTTCCACGTCAAGCAGATTCACCAGCCCGCGCAAGGTCTCCAGACCATCCCACTCTCATGGCCTTTCGTGGTCTGGGGCCTGGATATTCTGGGTCCGTTTCCTCGAGCAGCCGGTGGATACCGCTACCTCTACGTCACGATCGACAAGTTCACCAAGTGGGCGGCTGTGGAACGCGTTCGCTCCATTCCTGTCGCCTCAGCCGTAAAGTTCATCAAGGGCCTCATGAGCGGTTTCAGAGTCCCTAACCGCATCATTACTGACAATGGCTCCCAATTCACAAGCAACCTCTTCAGGACATATTGTGCTAACCTTGGAACGCAAATATGCTACGCTTTGGTGTGCACCCACGGAGCAACGGCCAGGCTGAGCGCACCAACGCGAAGGTCCTTAGGGGCCTCAAGGCAAGGAGCTTCAAGAAGAAGATTGGGTCCTGTGGCAGGGGTTGGCTCGGTGAGCTTCAGTCCGTGTTGTGGTCCTTCCGCACCACCGCGACTAAGCCCACCGGCGAGACCCCGTTCTTCCTCATTTACGGGGCTGAGGCGGTCCTCCCGCATGAGGTCAAGCACCGCTCCCCGCGGGCCCTGGCATTCAACGAGGTGCACTAGGATGGCTCACGGGGAATGGATCTCGTGCTAGTGGAGGAGGCCCGTCGCCAGGCCTCACTCCGCGTAGTGAGATACCAGCAGGCGCTGCGGCGCTACCACTGCCGCAGCATCCGCTCCCGGACCCTCGAGGTGGGTGACCTCGTCCTGAGGCGGGTCCTCTCCAAGGAGGGCCTTCACAAGCTCTCGCCCATGTGGGAGGCCCCGTTTTGGATCGCGCGTGTCTCCAGGCCCGGCGCCGTACGCCTGGAGACGCAAGACGGGGTCCCCATCCTGAATGCTTGGAACATCCAGCATCTCCGCAAGTTCTACCCGTGACACTCTCACGTAATAAAGAGTGGGGTTGTACACGCCCCGGACTCTCCCTAACCGCCGCTCCCCGGCCTCACGGGGGCTCCCACCCACGTCCAAGTGGAAGCCCCATGCTCCGCGCTGGCGGACGACACGGTTAATCAGCGACTATGCCCACGCCTACTGATGGCCCCATGCTCCGCACTGGCAGGAAGACTAGAAGACTAGCGTAGGTGCCGGACGCGGCTGTTCTTTTGCTTGCTCTTGTAACCAATTTGCCACTTCTTGGAATGAAATTTGAAGCTCTCGCATCTTTATTCAAAAAGGGGGGAATTTTCTTTTTCTTCTTGCAGTGCTAATTCTCTTGAGTTCCATCATTAAGAAGTGTGGCCGCTGCCCATGGGTCCCTCCATCGCGTCCCACGAGCGAGGACTGGGCATGGTGTGTACACCTGAGCTGGCCTAGGCTGTGCCAGCAGTAGGTCCGCTCATGCGCGCACCTCGCCAAGACCTTGGCGACCGAGTCATCGTGCGACCCTCGCGAGAGAGCCATCGGCCCCCCGGCCTCAGGAACGCTCACCTCCTGGCCTTGCCGGGCATCGCGCCTCGGCGTGCTAGCGGTGGTCGGCCCTCGTTCGGGGGCTCGAGACTCAGGATGATCGAAAGCCACAGTTTGGCTCATCGTCAAGGAACCCTACGTAGGTTGCGTCTCAGCGCCTCATGGGGTTCATTGCTCGGTGAAGACATCCCCGGAAGTTCTGGACCCTCGTGAGTCCTCCGGAGGCCTCGCGGGCAGCATGCCCCTCAAGTTTCCGGAGCTATCGGGTCACGAGAAGGAAGGTCCCTCGACAAGCTCCATAGGCCGCTCCGGCACCCCAACCGCATCATCAACAGAGGAAGGGACCTGCATGAGATCTAAAGCTCCGGAGGAATGTGCCCTCGTGACACAGGAACCCGCCAAGGGCCACGAACGCACCAAGATAAGTTATCCTAACCGCACCAGGCGAGAAATTTTCGATCAGTAACGATATAAATGCTGGAACACTAACAGGAAATACTTATATAGGGGCGCAAGCGCCGCAGTTCATTACATGCCCCGCGGTTTTTTTTCCATAGTTCTTAATGCTGGAGATAAAAAAATGAAGAGGCGGCCTCCCGAGGACCACTACTCCTGAGGCCTGGCTCCACCGCCGCCCGTGCTTAGTTCGAGTCCTCCTCCTGCTTGACGGAGGTGCGGTGGTGAGGCAGCTCGACGTCCTCCTGAGCGGGGGCAAGGCACGTAGCGGATTGCCGCCCTCCTGGGTCCGGGTGCGGCGACGGGGCGGCTCGTCGTAGTCGTCGTCGCTCGAGCTTCCCCCGGAGGAGGCGCCGCTGCTACTGGAGGTCAAGCGGCCAAGGGCAGGTTCACCGCCGAGGACACCAGCGACGTGCTGGCCGTCGTCATCGGAGGGGCGGTCGCTGTCGTTGTCGTCACCTTCTGGGCAGTACCCCAGGCGACTGGCGTCCTCCTCGAAGACCCTGACGAAGAGCGTTGCCGCCCCATCATACCTAAAGTGGGGGGTGTGCCTCCCCTTCAGGCCGCGGGCACGGGCAAATGACTGCCATCCGCGGGTCAGAACATATGACCGATGGAGGTGACCTTGACCTCCACCCACAAGGACCCGTTGCAGCAGCCGTCACGCTGCAGCCACAGCCCAACGGGTCCCACTGCCGACAGCTCCTCCGTGAAGGGGGTTGGAAGCAGAAGCCAGGTGCCAGGAGGGCCCTCCACCCGTACAATGAACTCACGGGCCGTGCCGTTCGAGCGGGCGCGGTGGCCGGAAGGCCACTGCATGCCTTCCCTCTTGGCCGCAGCTGCCAGGACCCCCGCAGCCACCCCCGCAGGAGAGGCCCTTTCCCCGGTTGCTGGAGCTGGTGCGGGCCGTCAGAGGCGGGCGCCCGCGCCCCCGTGAAGATGTCGCTGGTGCGGCCGCGGACTTGCGGGGACGGCTGCGCCCTCTCTTAGGCGGCAGTGCCCCCGGCCCCTCCTGGGGAGCCTTGCCTTTCTCTTCGACGGAGAACCTTCTCACCAGCGCCATGGATGCTGCTGGAAGAATGCGGAATGGGGAAGCAAGAAGATGAACATGGGCTAGGGGGCTCCGCCCCCTCCCCTTTTATAGGCAAAAGAAGGCTAACCGGAGCACTTCCACATTTCGAGTGATGATGGCCCTGCTACATGCACCAGGCTGCTGTCAATTCGGAGCGGTTGCCGAGGCGACATGGCGAAGCGGAGGCATCCGCGTCGTGTCGAGCACCACGCGTCAAGCCTGGCCCACAGGCGATTGGGGCCCACGGCGCTCCGCCCTCTCTCTTTGGCTTCGCCTCGAAGCCAGTCCGAGCGCGCCTTGGGCCCGGGGGCTACTGTCGGCGTTCTAGGATCGGGGGTACCCAGACCTGCCTGCTTGCGGCCCATGGCATGGCTGCCTCGACGGCCCTGTATGGCCCAGATGCGACAACTCCAAGACAAGACCCTCGTGAGTGCCCCATGGCCTCGCGAGCCGGGCAGCACCAAGACCTCCAAGGGAGCGGCCTCCCCAGGCTGCCTCCCGAGGAGCGGAGATTTCTATGCAGGTACTCAGCCTCACGAGCCTGAGATGATGTGAGCCATGACGACCATGGCCAGGCGGGCGCCAGCAGGCGCAGAGGAGGCAGTTTCCCTTTTGGTGCTAAGGGAGCAAGGACAGGCGTAGTTTCCTGAGGAGTCTCCCAAAGGTTTCCATTCCGGTGCAACAAGACCAAGACCACGAGCTCGGCAGGAAAGATGTCATCGCCGAGCCCACCGCTACGTCATGACCAGAAGCTTTGCAGGCAAAGACCACCTTTCGTCAGGATTAGATGTACCTCTTGTCCGCTTTCAAATTGGCCATTGTGGGATCCCTTCCCGCCTAAGTTTTGAGGGAAGAGGACCAAGGCCACTATAAATATAGGCTAGCCACCACCGTGAACAAGGAGGGACCCAGATCATATCCACTCCACCCTCACCACGGAGCCCTCGCGAGGCTGCTAATCCATTGTACTAGTTCATCCTCAGCCTCCTCGTGAGGCGAATCCACCACAAAGCAGGAGTAGGGTTTTACACCGCAAGGTGGCCTGAACCTGGGTAAACTACTGTGTTCATCTTCTTCCCCGCTCGTGTGTGTTCGACGAGGCTAGGCTGTAGGGTGGCGAGCTTGAGACTTGGGTTGGTTGAGATCTTCGCACACGCCCCAGAGTTCGAACCTTCTTGGGTCTGCGGAGCCCTGAATCTGACAGCCTCTTCCCTGGGGAAGTGCATCTGGATAACATACTTGAGGTGCTCTCTGGTGGGTGCGATAAGGAACACTCCAGCCCCGGCGCCTTGAAGTGAAAAAGCTCCATCAAAGTACATCACCCACTCCTTGGGGGCCTCCTTGCCGGGGAGAACTGTCTCTAGCACTTCTTCGTCAGGTGTTGGTGTCCACTCTGCAATGAATTCTGCCAGTATCCTACTTTGGATAGTTGTCGTGCTTTCAACTTTCAAAGCAAAGCTTGATAACTCCAATGCCCACTCAACTATCCTGCCGGTAGCCTTGGGGTTCCTAAGAATGCACTCTAAAGGAAGGCGAGTCACAACCGTGATCTCGTGAGCTTGGAAGTAATGGCGCAGCTTCCTCGAGGCCATAAGAAGCCCAAAGATCAACTTTTGCACCCTAGAGTACCTTGACCTAGCCCCCTGCAAGAGGGAGCTGACAAAGTAAACTGGTCGCTACACCATCTTCTTCCTTGCTAACATCTTTTGATTGCCAACATCTGCTTGTGGCACCTCTTCTCCATTTGTATCAGGGCTTTCCGGGGACAGGTTTGATCCATCACTGGGTGGCTCTACCATATTGGTCCCTTTGCTATCCACTTCCCTCTGCGCCACCAAGGCAACACTAACCACTTGATTTATTGCCGCTAAGTATAGCAGCAGCAGCTCTTTTGGCTTAGGTGCAACCAAGGTTGGTGTGGAGGAAAGGTAGGTCTTCAAATCCCGCAGCGTAGCCTCTACCTACGGGGTCCATTTCATTGGACCAGCCTTCTTCAAGATTTTGAAGAACGGCAGGGCATGCTAGGCGGATTTTGAAATGAATCTACTCAGCGCAGCAACACAGCCAGCCAGACGGCTCACATCCTTGATGGTTTAAGGGGCTTGGATCTGATCTATTGCTTTGATCTTGTCGGGGCTGGCTTCTATCCCTCTATGGGAAACAAAGAACCCAAGAAGCTTGCCGAACAGAACGCCAAACACACATTTCTCTGGGTTAAGCTTCAAGTTGATCTTCTGTAGGTTTGCAAAAGTTTCTTCCAGATCCTGGACAAGTGTAGACTTATCTCTGGTCTTAACCACTATGTCATCCATGTAGGCTTCTATGTTTCTGTGTAGCTGAGGCTCGAAGCCAATCTGCACAGCCCTTGCAAATGTAGAACCGACGCTTTTTAGCCCGAAAGGCATACGTACAATGCAGTGCATGCCACATGGGCTAATAAACGCGGTCTTCTCTTCATCTTCCTTGGCCATGAAGATCTGATGGTATCCGGAGTATGCATCCAGAAAGGAGAGCAAATCACACCCTGAAGTGGAGTCAACGATCTGGTCGATGCACGGCAAGGGAAATGGATCCTTTGGACATGCCTTGTTTAAGTCAGTGAAGTCAATACAAAGTCTCCATTTCTCATTTGCCTTACGTACCACCACTGGATTTGCTAACCAAGTTGGGTGCAACACTCCTCTGACCAAGCCCACTGCTTCAAGTTTCTTGATTTCTTCGGCAATGAACTGTTGTCGCTCCAAGGCCTGCTTTCTGAGTTTGTGCTTGATGGGACGGGCATGAGGACAGACAGCAAGGTGGTGCTCGATTACCTCCCTAGGAACACCAGGGATGTCAGATGGTTGCCATGCAAACACATCGACATTCGCCTGCAGGAAGGCAATGAGCGTGCTTTCCTATTTGTCATCAAGGGTGGCACTAATGGTAAAAGTACCATCAGCGCCATCCAGCCTTGCCGGAACCTTCTTTGTTGCAGGGGGAGCAGCCTTTGGTCTCTTGCTAACCGAGCTTTCTGGCAAGTCACTGTCGGGCGCAGGGCACTTCGAAGAGGTGCGCTTCCCGGGGTCCTTGTCTGTGTCCTTGCCATTTTTCTTAACTTTCTTTTCCTCCTTAGCGGGAGCTGAGGTCTTGATGGCCTCTTCTGCTAGCGCATCTCTATACATCTTGTCGACGCATATGACCGCATCTCTCTTATCCGACGGGATGGAGATGACTCCCATTGGGCCCGGCATCTTCAAAGTGTTATATGTGTAATGAGATGTTGCAATGAATTTGGCCAAAGCTGGACGACCAAGGATTCTGTTGAACGACAGGGGAAGCTCAACAACATCAAACACAACCTTCTCAGTTCTGAAATTTATTTCCCCGCCAAATCTCACTGGCAATGTAATCTTTCTCTTCGGCTGGCTCCTTCAATGGTTGATCCCTTGGAAAGTGCCAGTCTTCTTCAGGTCTCCGTTAGGAATTTGTAGTTTCTTAAGCACGTCAGGGGAAATCAAATTCAACCCTGCTTCGTTGTCAACAAACATCTTTGTGACTTTGAGGTTGCGGATTGTTGGTGAAACCAACAACGGCAAGCATCCGACCGCATTGGTGCGATCTAGATGATCCTCAATGTCAAAAATGATGGGCGTGCGGGACCATTTAAGTGGTTCTCGTGCGCTTGCTACTGGTTCTGCTGCATTGACTTCACACGCCCACTGCTTGAGTTGGCAGTGAGAGGAGTGCAATGATGCACCCCCGTCAATACACATCGCCTTGGTAGCCTTCTGGAATTCCTGCTCGCTGATTTCATCATCCTCTTCATCGCTCTCATCTTCATTTTCCTTTTTCTCACGGCCCTGGCCGGTTTTTCCTTCTGCTGATCAACCTTGCCATGATGGCCATTGCGGCCACCGCGGCCCTTCCCACCAGCGCCATTCTGGACTCTCTCCTTATCACGCCTTCCATACTCAGCTTTTTGCTTCTCGACCAGCTGTTCAATTTGCTTGCAATCTTGGAGATCATGGCCTTTGGTTCTATGGATCTTGCAGTATGGCCCATCGGACTTGCCGGTTTTCTCAGTCGTCGCAGCTGCCCGGCAATCAGCGCAAGTAGCGGCTTCCTTGCCGGGTGTCTCAGTCTTTGCTTTCTTGTCGGTGCTAAGATCACCAGAGCTCTCAACAACCATCACTGCTTTCCCTTTACGCTTCTTGTTGCACTTCCTGTTGCTCTTCCCAGGAGTGGCGGTGTTGTTGTTGTCTTCCGAATCGACTTGACACCAACCTCCTCTCCTAGAAGTCTTCTGCCCTCTTCAACCCGAGCACACTTGTCCGCCGACGTGTAAAGTTCGTTGACAGTCTTGGGCAGCCGAACATTCATCTTGGCTCACATCCTCCGATTGCGCACATTCGTGTGGAATGCGGCAATCACAGCTGCTGGATGTATCTTCGGGATGTTGCGGTGCACTCGGCTAAACCTTTACAGATACTTACGCAAACTCTCTCCTTCTTTTTGCAGAAGAGCTTGAAGGTCACTGGGCTGTCCTGGTTCTTGATGGCCGCCAGTGAAGGCGCCAACAAACTCAGTGCACAGGTCTGCTCATGAAGAAATGGAATCCTTCGACAAGTGCATCAGCCAAGCCCTCACATTGGGTTTGAGGGCCAACGGGAAGTAGTTGGCGAGCACTTTCTCATCTATTCCCCCGGCGGCTTGAACAGCAATCGTATAGATGCCCAAAAACTCTGTCGAGTTCAATTTTCCATCATATTTCTCTGGCAAGTCAGGCTTGAAGGTGCAGGAGGACGGCCAACGGACTTGCCGCAGCTCACGAGTGAAGGCAGGGCAACCCACTCGTAAGGTAAGTACCCACCAGCACTAGGTGCGGGTTCGTCAACAACGGGCCCATTACGCCTGTCTGACTGACGGCAAGCCTCGAGACGCCGCTCGATAGTGACGCGGGTGTCTTCCTTCCTCCTGTCCCTCAACACATGGCATTGATCGTGCTAGAGTTGTGGTTCTGTCGGGACCCCGATCCTAAGTCACACTGATCTAGCATGTAACACATCATATCAATTTGCGGCCTCAGGCACGGTATTCCCACGGCTGCAGCCTTACCTTGGCCGAGACCGTTTGCGCCTCTTGGCTCACGTATATAATTGTGTCGCTAGCATCCATATGATAGAGAACCCGGGCCGACATGACTAGTCGTAAACCCAAGGTGGCACAAACTTACAGGGACAGACATACATGACCCAGCAATGCACATGTCGGTCAGCAGCGAGTGTAACCGGGCTGTAGCAAGCTATCAGGACTCCGTAAACACCGCGTGACATTTCCCCGAAGGGACAAACATAGGAGCAAAGAAGGACACATGTCGGTCAATCCATGTATTCCGGATGGAAGCACTAGGAGGCATTTCCCCATAAGGAAGGCTACCAAGAATAAACAACTAGGTGTCGGATCCCACACACACCAAAGCATTTCAATAACATACACACAATATGCTCGATATGTGTAGATACAACATGGCATCACAACATAACTCTACCACTCAAAGTATTACTTTAAGAGGCTCCGAGGAGCCATACATAGCATGATATTACAAAAATGGGTCTCATGACCCAACATACAAAGTCATACAAGCAACAAGCACATGCGAAAGCTAATCCTGTTTGAGTACAGACAACTGAAAAGAAAGAAGGCTAGGAAGCATGTCTATCTACAAGACCCTCCATAGAAACCAGACCTCTATCTGGGATTCCCAAGCTAATTGTCGAAGCCCACGTAGAACTACTAGTGAGACTGAGGTCTCTCTGCAAAAACATAAATTAAGCAAACATGAGTACAAATGTACTCAGCAAGACTTACATCAGAACTAGCTACATATGCATCCGTATCAACAAGGGGGTTATGGAGTTTAACTGCAGCAAGCCAGCTTTGACTCAGTGGCTAACCTGTACTACGTCTACCAGCATTTCTTTGAGGTGGCGCACACGAGTCCACCTATTCACCACATCAATACACCACTATGGATCCTCTCCCATCTCCCTACGAGAAGGCCATCCATGGCACTCATGCTTATCTTGCGCATTTTAGAGTATCCACTTCAAGTTATCTATGAACCATATAAGCTTTCCAAGTAGTCCATATCCGTGGATGCGGCTATTCGAATAGATCGTGTTAACCCTGCAGAGGTGTACTTCTTCACACACGCTCTCGCCACTTACCGCCATGTACACGTCATGTATCTCGGCAACCTACAAGCGGAAGCCTGGTGAGGGTGTCAGCCACGACCTGACTAACCACACAAGACTCTAGTCCAGGTTTATCGCCTATTTGAGTTCCATCCGCAAGGAAGTCCGGATGAGGTTTCCACTACGGCCCCAAACGATGTGTGCAGGGTTCCCAAGTCCACCATCCGGGTGACACTTGGTACAACGGGCCACGGTGCCTAGTCTGTCCCAAGCCCACCTGTACCGGGTGCCACTTGGTAGACTACTAACACAACCTACAAACACCAGAAACTAGTTGCAACTCCTGGACAGAGATCGAGGCGATTAATAAGCCGAGAGGGGTCGAGTTACCGGAACCCAATGTGTGGTAGTAACTGTCTTGGATCACAAACACAGAACTCGGTTCCTAAGGACGGTCCCAATGAGACAACCCACCATGTACTCCTACATGGCCTCTCATCGTTGCCGTTACCAAATCGTGTTCACACAATAAGACCTAACACAACTCTAAGCAATAGTAGGCATAAAAACAAGCATGAATGAGTAGGCACATCATGGCTCAAACAATTCCAACTCATGCTAGTGGGTTTTTACTATTTACTATGGCAAAGACCGGTCATGCAGAGGAATGGGTTCAACTACCGCAACATGTAACAGTTGAATCGTTGTTGTCCTAATGTAGTAAAAGAGAGTAAGAGCGAGAGAGTGGGATTGTTTCGGAATACACAAAGGGGGTTTGCTTGCCTGACACCTCTGAAGATAGCATTATGTCATCATCAGTGTCATCGATCTCAACACCGGAACAACGTCTATCGAGAGGGAACAAACACCGGCAACAGAGAAGGAACACAATCAATGCAATGAAAGAATATGATGCATGATCATGACATGTCAGTATGTTGTTGATTGAGCTAATGCAACTAGCAACCAGATTAAATGAAGTTGGTTTGAATCAAAGGTTCAAATTCAAACTCCATATGTCATTATTCAAATGACATTTAATTGATTTGACCTAATCAGCAGGTTTAACTTGCTTTAACATGCATGAAAACAGTACCATTGGATAGATTGAATTTTTCTGATCATTTTTCATATATAATTATTTCATTTGGAGCTATGGTTGATTTTCTATGATTTTTTAAAGTTTAGGACATTTTTTGAAATTAATAAATCATTTCTGATTTATTTAAAATCCAAAAAACGTTTATGATGTCAGAGTGACATCAGCAGTACGTCAGCAGATCAAAGGGCCGGTCTAGGTCAAACCTGCCAGGTGGGGCGTACCTGTCATTGACTCAGTGCTAAACAGTTGTTAATTAGTCCTAAATTAAACTGCAGGGGCTTAATTAGAACGTGGGGCCCAGTGTCTATGAATCAGGGAGGGTTTAGTGGTCAACTAAGGACGCCACATCGGCACGGCCGGGGATTAGCCGTCGGCGACCACCAACCTCGGCGGAGGTTCGCCGGAAAGGCTCAGGTTTCTCGTACAGGGAGCGGTTTGGGGCGCGATCGGCCCTGTTGGAAAGCTGGCACTCGGTCGCATCCAACGGAGGTGGAGGGAGACCCTGGGGTTATCGGAGTTGGGCCCGACGATGAGGTCAGGCGGTGGCAGAGCTCGAGTTTGAGCGGGCGCTGGGCTGTAGCTCTCAACGAGCGAATGGGACGGCACAGGTGGAAGCTACATCCAACAGGAGCACGCGCACAACATCTGGCAAGACAGGGGAGCACAACAGCTCGTGCTCATCGACCATGGCGGTCGGCGGTGCTCGGGACCCACGCGGTGGCTAGCTAGAGGGCGTGCGCGGACAGAGGGAGAAGGGGGAAACGATGTGGGTCTCACAGAGATCTCGCAGAGACGCTCAGAGTGCTCGGGGTGGTCGGATGCAGAGACGAGGACGACGGTGTAGTCGGCGTTGCAGCGCGTCCGGTGATGCGTGGCTCGACGAAGAGCTTCGGTGCGAGGATACGGAGCCCGAGGACGGGATGGGTAGGCAAGGCGGTGGTTGTGGCCGCGGTGGTTCATGACGGCGGCGGCGACCACTTCGGCCATCGCGTGGGAGAGCAAGGGAGAGAGCGAGGGGAGAAATGAGCAACATTGGCTCGATCCAGACGTCGTAGCGAGGTCGTTCGCGACGTCCACACACGCTGGTAGGTAGGATGTGGCCTGGGCGTGTGCCCGCGCGCTCCGACCACGCGCCTGGCATCCTACTGTCTGACAAGGAAGATGACAGGGATGGCTGCGGTGGTGGGCTGGGCCGCTACAGTGGTCGCGTCAGGTAAGTTGGCCCAGGCGGCCTTTCTCTCTCTCTCTCTCTCATTCTTTCTATTTATTTATTTTTTGTTTTTGCAGGTTTGTTTTGATTTAGTTCAAAGACGAAACCATTTTTATAAACTATGAAACTTTTTGTGGGCACTCTCTGAATTATTACAGTGGCCCTCACCAAGTTTCAAAACTATTGGAGCTATAAAAATATATATAGTATTTATTTGCTCCAATTCAAATAAAATATGGATTAATTCAAAAATCCAAGAATTTCCTAAAAATATGTGCATCATTTTTGGGAGAGGTTTCCACCTTAACCAAAAACCACGAACTTTTCTCAAGGCATTTTGGATTCTTTGAAAATTATTTTAAGTTGAACCTATTTGATTTGATTTGGTGCTAGGGTTTGATCATCCCCAATTCAGATTTCAACAAATTATACATGATGCATGGATGCTTTCATGCAACTAATTGCACTCAAATTCTAGGGCTATGACAACTCACCCCTACTAAACAAGAATCTCATCCCGAGATTCAAGATGTGAGGTAAGAAGATAGAGGGGACACAAAGCTAGCACAATCTTCTTGATCCAATTGCCCTTCTTGAAGTTGTTGATTCATTGCATCATATTGATCTTGACGTCTTTGCTTTCAAGATCATCATCCAACTATGACGACGGAAGAGAGGAAAACTCTACAGATTTCGATCTTCACAAAGATCGAGCAACTCAAGATCAACTCATGGAGTGAGACATTGGAAACATCTCTTGAGCTGAGACACAAAACACACATCAGGGGGATGGAAGAAACAGATGACAAAGGTTCAATTTGGTAGGCAACAATTCCACGCTTAGGTAAGATGGTGCATGGGTTTCAAAGTAGCGAGGAGTTAATTGCCATGATTCCATAACGTGGCACCATAGGGAAGGTGACTCATAGAATTATTCCCTTAAGTGGTAAAAAGAATTACTTTTGATACATGGATCATTGAGACTCTCTATACCAGCCCAAGGCAATTCACAAACGATCGTTTGAAGGAGTTTGAGGAGATGGCATACTCAGTTTGGAAAGAAAACTAGAGTTATAGAACAACTCGGTAAAGGGAAGGCACTTTCCAATTGATACTGAGGATATAACCTAGTGTCTGAGCGTGCTTTCAAGAACTTGAGCATCTCCATATTTATTAGGGTTTTTGCCAACATCTATGCCAAAGATCTTGGTGACACGTCATACTACCATGATGAATAGTAATGGATGATGCGGATGCAAAGGAAGACAACACTTTCTCAGACTTCACCTTAGCAATGCCAAGGAAACAAAACCAGGATGATCAACCAAGAGACATTTAGCACTCTGCTTCTAATGTTCTCCTTGATGTACTAGCGTATAGTATCTAGAACATCAAGTAAAGGTCGGATTTTGAGAGCACAAAGAATCCACAAGGTATCAACTTCTAGAATAAGTCGCACGAAATCCTCATGAAGAAGATGGTCAAATTGCTCAATCAAGATACTACAATAGTAGATCTTCCGGCTAGATGTGTCGGCCAGAACATCAACCTTGCCGGGACCTACATCATAGATCTTGGAAAAGTTCCAACCGTCATATCTGCCTGAGATTCAGATCTGGTTAGTGTCATGATATTCCATACTCAGCATGTCTGAAAGAGAAAGCTTGCAACACAAGTCGATGAGATGACGTTGCGAGATTCTCGGGAACTGAACAACGGAAGCAAGCTCCAAAACATGAGCTGTTTTGCAAGATACATGTGAACAGAATGTCCAAGACAATCATGCCCACATAGAGATCTTACCACAAAATACTACCGAGTTCTGGTTGGGAACCATCATCGAGGATAATGAAGTCCTTGCATAAGTCTAGCTCTTAAGAAGGAACTTCTTCTCCTTGAACAAATCAATCAGTGGCTTGGTGTGCTAGGTATACAAATGGAATGAAGATGATCAGTCTATCAGACCATAGAATACTTCGCACGTAAATGATTGACTTGGGATGATTCCATAGGAAGCAAAAACAAGCTTTCTTGAATTCACAGCGGCAACTTACATCAAATGCATGTGAGTTAGAGAAAGTCACTTCTTACACCAAACATATGCTTCATGAACTAGCATGAAGAAATGCTTTCAAAAGTTTCCAACACTAGTTGTAGTCTTCAACATAAATCATGGAGAAGATAAAGATGTTGCCGATGGGCTCAACAACAATTCATCGAGATTTCCATATAGATGGAATTCCATAATTATGTGAACAAGGTGATAGCATTGGTCAGACCAAAAGATATAATGATGTATGCTCGAGGAAACAACCACGAGTAAAACAACATACGAACATCGTTGGTTCTAATTTGATTTGACGATAGCCCATACTCAAACCAAAGATTTGATAAGGCAACAACTCTAACAATTGATCACGATGATCAATCGATGAAGATATCATCTTTCTTTAGCACACACACAAAGATATCCCTTAGTAATGAACTAAGTTAGGCAAAGCTTTTATCTTCCAACTCTCCAAGTTTTTATTTAGCTTAACCAACTAGTTCAGGGTATACAACACAAATTCTTGGAGAAGGGGTGGTTTATGGAAAGCCAACTTGATCATGAGCCCAACATGATGATCAGGGGACAACCTGGTAATACTTCCGAGAAGATATTTGGAAAATCATGAACCACCAATATATTACTAAGTTCGAGAACAATCTTGCTTTTCAGGGCAAGATGATATGATCAAATAAGCAAGGGATTGAAACAATCCTAACTCATTGATTGAAGAGTGCACCAAAAAAATATGGACTCGGTAGCACAACCAATCTTAGAACGGTGATTCAATAACCAACACGCTAAGAATGAAATTATCGTCCATTAACTACCAAGTAACAGGGTTGCTAGGAGTATTGATTTCACACATCATGATTCACTTGTTGGTATTCCGGTTTCAACAACACAGAGACCAAGAAGTGAATAATGATGGCATGAAGTATCACTATATCAGGAAGCCATAAGAGTGGTGCAATTCCCATGACATACTTGACATTAAGAGGGTAACACTCCAAGGTAGAATATATTAGAAGCCGGATCGACATTCTTGATTAGCAGAATACAACTGCTTTGACCCAATCCTCGAAATGGATGAGGTACTGGAGTTTGTTTCTCCTAGTCATTCCGGAATAGAATGGCTTGACGGACCACAAGAGTAAAAGGCATCGATGAACACGAATGCACAAATACTCCTAACTATCAATTGATACATGAGGGTCGGAATAGAACGGAAGAGGGACAACTCAAAGGAACATATCACTTTGTGAGTTATGGATGCATGGATTAGCATGTCGAACAAGTTCAATATTTTTTTTTCGAATAACCCATGCAGAATAGGAAGGACTGGCAGATTCACAATGTAGAATGGAGAACTCATCAAGAGCACTCTGGTCATGATCTTTTGGTTCAAAAGAACTTCTGCCATATTGGTTCAAGGTATTTGGAAGAATGACATACCACAGACCTCGAGGACTATCACAAAGGTTACTAATATCCTAAAGGAACGAGCAAACACTATCCACGGGAAGTAAGTAGAGTGAATCTTGGGTTCAAGAACTATCGGTGCAACAAACCCTGGGTCTGTTGCCCAGACCGTGCACAGGCCCAAGATCAAGATTGCAACGTCCAAGACAAGGCCAAGACGAAGAGATAGGCTCTTTGAGGAATCAAAGGGCAGGTTGAGAAGACCAAGTCAAGCCAAGGAGCAAGCCACCGCTAAGGGAAAACCTCCCTTGCCGGGCAGGAGAGCCTGGCAAGGTCAAGGTTGCCCTGGAAGCAAGCCTCAAGACCGCCCCAGCAGGCCTGCTAGGGCATACGAAAGCAAAACACCCCGCCAAGGCTTCACCGCCCCACCTCACAGCGACGCAAGTCATCGATCAGTGCGTGTCAAGCCCCAAAGTGACTATGTGTCTGCCTTTTGCCACATGGCAGCCATTTCCTACAGGAATCGCCTCCAAATGACACCCGTCCAGCGACGTGTCATGCAGACAGGAGAGAAGGTGGACAAACAGCTCGGCAAGGAGTGCCGGGCAGGCCATGATGTGACACTGAGCGGCGCATTTAATGTGTACTGCTCTGTCTGCAGAGTAGATATGATAGCACTGTTCGCTATCTAATTAGTACTCAATGACTGATTTGTCACTGTGGTGACCCCTTGATCTATAAAAGGAGGCCCATGGCAACCATAGAAAGGATTCGGACCCCTATACACTCATACGCGCGTAGCTGCTCTTGCCCCGAGGCAACCCTGCCGGGAAAGAGCGTTGCGTTTCCACCACCATCCACCATCAATCCACCAAAGCAGGAGTAGGGTTTTACGCCTCGCGGCAGCCCGAACCTGGGTAAAACTGCCCGTGTGATCTGTGCCGCGCTACGCTGCGCTCCTCCGCTCTTTATGCAACGTGCTCAGTCCCCCTACCGAACCAAAAGGGGCCCTTGGCCCCATAGGTGGCCATGGTTTCCCACGACATCTTTGGCACGCCAGGTAGGGGGAAGCGCTTGCGCGAACCCGAGAAGTGTACGTAACGCGTCTTCTTCACCGCCATCTTCTTCATCAATGGCTCCATCGTCCATGGCGCCCAAGAAGAAGCCCGGTGCCTCAGCTCATCCATCCACCTCGAAGACCCCGCCGCACGCGACCGCCAACGCCGCGGGGGCTACAGGGACGCCTGGGGGTGTGGACGCTGCGGGGGACGTGGTCAGCGTAGGCGGTGTCGTTACCACCTCCCCTGCGGCCGAAGCAGGAGCAGGAGGCACCGGAAGAGGACAGCACCAACTACATCCCAGCGGCCATGCCCCACGAGGTACGGGAGGAGAGATTATTCCATCTGCACCTCCCCGTCCGGCCGAGGGGACAGCCGCCGCGAGGATACTCGCTCTGGGGGGAATCACAACTCCCCGACCGCTCCCGCCGAGGGTGCGGCTGTAGAACACGCGCCACCCCCGGAATGAGCCGACCCAGCCGCTACGCGAAACGGAGCCACTGGCCCTCAAGCGCCTCCACCTCATCCACACGCCATCCAGGCGGCTGGCTCATGATGACGAGAGCATGGCGCGACTGCTACTGGCACCGTCAGGAGCCGGGTGATGTTACGATCTTCATCAACATCCATGCCAAGCACCGCTTTGAAGGCCATGGCGTGGGCTCAGCTGCTGTTGAAATTTCCATCGGCAGCTGATCAGATCGATCAGTGGAGAGCCACCATTCAGAGTCTGATTGGCTTCGCCAAGGCGGGAGGATCACAGCGGGCTGCCCAGCTATGGCCTCCCCAGGCAGCGACAACGGCCCATGGTGCTGGCCGTGCGGATGGGGCCACTCCTACAGTGCAGTCCCCTCCGTGGCTGCCGGCGTGGGAGCAGCGCAACCAAGAACCTGACGATGTCTCGATGGCTTCGTCCGACCCTTGAGCGCGTCAAGGCCAACGGCTAGTCCTGGAGGACAGGCAGAGGGAAGGCGCGTGTGTCATCACCGAGCGACACCGTGATGCCCACCGCTAGTCCGACAGGTGCGATGGCCCCGACATCGACGAGCCCGCACTCGCTGAAGGCGGGTACCTGCCTTTCGAGGCTGGGTGCCCTGCCTTCACCCGCGAGCTGTGGCAAGTCCGTTGGCCGTCCACTCGCACGTTCAAGCCAGAGATACCAGAGAAGTATGACGGAAGACTGAACTCGGCAGAGTTCTTGAGCATCTACACCATCGCTGTTCAAGCTGCCGGGGGAAGAGATGAGAAGGTATTCGCCAACTACTTCCCTTTGGCACTCAAGCCAAATGTGAGGTCATGGCTGATGCACCTGCTGGAGAACTCCATTTTGACCTGGGCTGACCTGTGCCATGAGTTCGTTGGTGCCTTCACGGGCGGCCATCAAGAACCAGGGCGGCCCAGCGACTTGCAGCTCCTCCCGCAGAAGGAAGGCAAGAGCCTGCGTAAATACATGCAGAGATTCAGCCGAGTCCACGGGAATATTCCAGACATCCACCCGGCAGCTGTGATAGCTGTGTTCCAGTCCAATGTGCGCAATCATCGGATACGTTCCAAGATGAACGTTCGATTGCCCAAGATTGTGAAGGAGCTTTACACTCTGGTGGATAAGTGTGCTAGAATGGAGGAGGGGAGGAAGCTCCCCGGAGAAGAGGATGGCATCGACATCGATTCAGAGGATGATGACGAGGCCACCAGTCAAAAGAAGAAGAACAAGAAGCGCAACAAAAGGCACAAGGATAAGGCAGTGATGACCGTTGAGGGATCGGGCATGCCTAGTAACGGCAAGAAAGCCAAGGCTGAGATACCCGGAAAGGAGGTTGCCGCGTGCACTGATTGTCGGGAAGCCACGGCTGCCGAGAAGGCTAGGAAAGGCGATGGCCCGTATTGCAAGATCCATCGGACCAAGGGCCATGATCTTCAGGAGTGTCATCAGGTTGAGCAGCTTGTCAAGAAGCAGAGGGCAGAATATGAGAAGCGAGATAAAGAGAAAGGTCAGAATGGCGCTGGGGGAAAGGGCCGGGGTGGCGGAGCAAGCCGCCTCGACAAGGCTCCTCGGAATCAAGGGAAACCCGCAAGTGGCCGTGAGAAGGAGGATTGCAACGATGAGAGTGATGGAGGAGATGAAGAGGAAACCAGCGAGTAGGAATTCCAGATAGCCACTGACGCCCTGTGCATTGACGGCGGTGCATCTTTGCACTCCTCCCACCGCCAACTTAAACAGTGGGCGCGTGAAGTCAATGTCATGGAGCCAGCGGCAGACTCTCGAAGGCCGCTCAAGTGGTCCCGCACGCCCATCATCTTTGACGAAGAGGACCACCCTGACCGCACCACCGCGGTAAGGTGCTTACCGTTGTTGGTATCGCCAACAATCCGCAGCCTCAAAGTCACAAAGATGTTGGTTGACGGCGGGGCCGGGTTGAATCTGATTTCTCCAAAGGTCATCAGCTAACTCCAGATAGCAGAAGAAGATCTCAAAGTTACTGGTATGTTTCAAGGGATCAACCCAGCAGGAGTCGTCCTAAGGGGAAAATCACGTTGCCAGTGACATTTGGGGGAGAGTTGAATTACCGGACTGAGAAGATCGTGTTTGATGTGGTTGACCTCCCCCTGCCATACAATGGAATCCTTGGTCGCCCAGCTCTGGCCAAGTTCATGGAGGCATCCCACTATGCCTAGAACACCTTGAAGATGCCAGGGCTGGTGGGCGTCATTTCCATTCCATCAGACGAGAAAGACGTAATTATTTGTGTGGACAAGATGTACCGGGATGCAGTCGCGGCAGAGGCCACTGAAGCTGCAATCCCCGCCAAGGAAAGTAATGGAAAGAAGAAGGCTAACAGGGACGCCGGCAAGGAATCTGGGAAGCGTACCTCTTCGGGGTATGTTGCGCCTGTTGATGACTCGCCGGAGAGTTCCAATAGCAAGAGATCCAAGGCTTCTGCACCCGTTGTGAAACAGGTCCCGGCAGGGCTGGCTGGCGCTGACGGTACTTTCACTATCAGCACCACCCTCAATGACAAATAGGAAAGCACACTCATTGCCTTCCTGTGGGTGAATGTCTATGTGTTTGCCTGGCAACCATCTGACATCCCCAGTGTTCCCAGGGAGGTAATCGAGCACCACCTTGTTGTCTGCCCACATGCCCGGCCCGTCAAGTAGAAGGTCTGGAAGCAAGCTTTGGAGCGGCAACAATTTATTGCTGAGGAGATCAAAAAACTTGAGGCAGCTGGTCTGGTTAGAGGAGTGTTGCATCCAATGTGGTTAGCAAATCCTATGGTGGTACACAAAGCTAATGGGAAGTGGAGGCTGTGCATAGATTTTACGGATCTGAACAAGGCATGCCCGAAGGACCCATTTCCCTTGCCGCGCATCGACCAGATTGTGGATTCCACCTCCGGGTGTGACCTGCTTTCCTTCCTGGATGCCTACTCTGGGTACCATCAGATCTTCATGTCCAAGGAAGATGAAGAGAAGACCGCGTTCATCACCACGTGTGGCACATACTGCTTTGTGCGGATGCCTTTCGGGTTGTAGAGCGTCGGGTCCACTTTCGCAAGAGTAGTCCAGATTGGTTTTGAGTCACAGTTGCACAGAAAAGTTGAGGCTTACATGGATGACATTGTGGTCAAGACCAAGGATAGATCAACCCTCATTCAGGATTTGGAAGAGACGTTTGTTAATCTGCGCAAGATCAACTTGAAGCTAAACCCGGAGAAGTGTGTGTTTGGTGTTCCTTCCGGCAAGCTACTTGGCTTCTTTATATCCCACCGGGGGATAGAGGCCAACCCCGACAAGATCAAGGCTATCAAGCAGATTCAAGCACCCAAGACAGTCAAGGACATGAGGCGTTTGACTGGATATGTTGCCGCGCTTAGCAGATTCATTTCCATGTCTGCCGAGCATGCCTTGCCGTTCTTCAAGATTTTGAAAAAGGCAGGGCCCATGGAGTGGACCCCAGAGGCAGACGCTGCACTACAAGATTTGAAGGCCTACCTTTCCTCTATGCCCACTTTGGTTGCTCCAAAACCTCAAGAGCCGTTGCTGCTATACTTGGCGGCGACTAATCAAGTGGTTAGCACAGCACTTGTGGCACAGAGGGAAGTGGATGGAGCAGCAGACGTAACTGGTATCCCTTTCGGGGAGGAAAGTGGATACACCCCGGCAAGATCAGATGCGGATCAAGATAGAGAAGAGCAAAGCAGTGGAAGCAGTTCTCTAGTCACGGCAAAGAAGAAAGTGGTGCAGCGCTCAGTATACTTCGTCAGCTCCCTATTGCAGGGGGCTAGATCCAGGTACTCTGGCGTGCAAAAATTGATCTTTGGCCTTGTCATGGCCTCAAGGAAACTGCGCCACTACTTCCAAGCCCATGAGATCACAGTTGTCACCTGTTTCCCTTTGTAACGGATACTCCGAAACCCTGAGGCTACCGGTAGGATAGTGGAGTGGGCTTTGGAGTTATCCAGCTTTGGTTTGAAGTTTGAGAGCACATCAGCCATTTAGAGCAGAGCATTGGCAGAGTTTATTGCAGAATGGACAACAACTCCTGACGAAGAGGTATTGGAGACAGTTATCCCCGACAAGGAAGCGCCCCAAGAATGGATCATGTATTTTGATGGTGCCTTCTCCCTACAAGGTGTAGGGGCTGGCGTGCTTCTCGTTTCTCCCACCGGAGAGCACCTGAAGTACATCATCCAGATGCATTTTCCCCAGGAGGAGGCTACCAACAATACAGCAGAGTATGAAGGGCTCCTTACCGGGCTCAGAGTTGCCACAAAATTGGGGATCAAGAAGCTGATCATCCACAGAGATTCACAACTTGTGGTGAGACAAGTCAACAAGGATTACCAAAGTCCATTGATGGAGGCATACGTTGAGGAAGTGAGAAAGTTGGAGGAGCACTTTGACGGATTGCAAACAGAGCACGTACCCCGTGCAGAAAAACAGCATCGCTAATCATTTGTCAAAGTGCGTTGCGCAAAAGCTCCCTGTGGAACCAGGAACTTTTGTTCTCCATCTGACTCAGCCCTCTGAATCCCCGGCAACAATGGCCAGAAAGAGGAGGAAACTGGACTCCAGCAAGCCTCTCCCGGTAAAACCTCCCGAGGATCCCGGCAGAAAGCTTCCCAAGCGCAACTCCACTTCGGTCGCTGAGCTGCATCCTCCCGCCAGGCCACCGGTCCCTGCGGTCGAGGACTGCACTCTCACGAATGAGGAGGTGCCGTTAGTCCTCGTTGCCGAGCCACATGCTCCGCCTTGGGCACGGCACATAGTCCATTTCCTCCAAACTGGAGAACTTCCCGAAGAGCAAGAAGAAGCTGAAAGAGTAGCCCAGAGGGCCAGTATGTATCAGTTCGTTGATGACACGCTGTACAGAAGGAGGCCCAACGGTGTGAAATTGAAGTGCATTTGTCGGGAAGGAGGAAAGGAACTGCTGGCGGAGATACACAAGGGTATGTGCGGCTCCCACATTGGATCAAGGGCATTGGTTGGGAAAGCTTTCCGGCAAGGATTCTACTGGCCGACAGCCATCCAAGATGCGGTCGAGCTTGTCACCAAGTGTGAAGCTTGCCAGTTCCATTCCAAGAACATCCACCTGCCTGCCCAAGCTCTTCAGACAATCCCTTTGTCATGGTCGTTTTCGGTCTGGGGGCTCAATATCCTCGGCCCTTTCCCCCATGCTTCCGGGGGCTTTGAATTCTTGTTCGTTACAATTGACAACTTTACAAAGTGGCCGGAAGTAGAGCCCGTGAGAAAGGTGACTGCTCAGTCAGCTATCAAGTTCTTGAAAGGATTGGTGTGCCGCTTCGGAGTTCCTGCCCGGATCATCACTGACAACGGCACCCAGTTCATGAGTTGCGCCTTCATGCAATACGTTCATGACCTCGGAAGCAAAATCTCGTTCGCCTCTGTGGCCCATCCAAGGAGCAACGGGGAAGCTGAGAGGGCGAATGCTGAAGTGTTGCGAGGACTCAAGACGAGAACTTTTGATAGGCTGCAAAAGTGTGGTAGGCGGTGGATCGATGAGCTGCCGGTGGTTCTTTGGTCCCTCAGAATGACACCAAATCGAGCTACCGGGCAGACTCCCTTCTCCCTAGTCTATGGGGCAGAAGCAGTTATCCCCACGGAACTCATTTATGGGTCACCTCGAGTGCTTGCCTACGATGAAGTAGCGCAAAATCAGCACCAACGTGACGACGCTGTGCTACTCGAGGAGAACCGTCTCTGGGCTCCTACGCGTGTCGCACGCTATCAGCAAGCCCTGCATTGCTATCATAGCCGCATGGTTCATGCCCGGTGTTTTGAGGAAGGCGACCTTGTCCTTAGGCGCGTTCAGTCCGCCAAGGGTGCAAACAAGTTAACGCCGAAGTGGGAAGGCCCTTACCGGGTAGTACGAGTCACCAGACCTGGCACAGTCCGTCTGGAGACCGAAGATGGCATTCAGTTGCAATACTCATGGAACATTGAGCATCTCCGCAAGTTCTACTCGTAAGGCGCGGCTGTCGGGCCCTGCCCGGCAGCCACCCTTTTGTACAGGCCTTGCCTCTGTTGCATGTAACCCCTTGTACAAAGCCAGGCATAGACCCTGAGCAATAGAGAAATAAATGAAGCACTGGGGGGCCCCCGACAAATTTTATGCATGCATAAGCATATCATGAGCATTGCATGTTCATGTAGATAAGATCGCATGAGGCATCATTTTCATCTGCATCAAACTGCAGGCTCCTACCGTGGATTTGGTCCCGAAAAAGGAGAAGAGAAGACAAGCCTACATTGCGATCCCCGGCAAGCCCAAACAGATAAGTTCTCTCTCTTATCCATCGTGTTTTGTAAGTAAAAACTTGTGCATAGGAAAACCTCGCCGCTTTCAAAACTTAGGTGCTCCCGTCCCTTGACTCGAACGTTGCTTCGGTCAGGGAGGTTGTAGTGGCCTTTGGCGAGAAAGTTGGCGGGGGGCTGGTCCCTCTTCACGATTTGTGCCTAGCAGGCCCAGCCCCGTGGCAACAACTTGAGGGTACCGGTAGGATAGCCTACCAGGGAAAAACTTGTTTACTTGAGCGTATAGAGGCATTCCACCTCTGCATGGACATGTTACCTGCACAAGTTCCCGGCAAGGTTTATCTTTTTCATTAATATGCTGATCAACAAGTACAGACCTTACAGAACACAAACATGGATAAAAGAGATTATATAATTTGAACTAAAGTTTGGCAAGTGCCTACATATTTCAGATTGAAAAAAGATAAGTGCCCCGTGATGCCCTTTCTTGCCTCTCTCCTTCTAGGCACTGCCGCAGGAGGTGAAGAGGGCAAAAGGAGCGCCTGGGCGGAAGCCCAGCCTGACCTTGTCGGGTCCCCTGATGAAGAGCCTGGCGAGAGCGGGAGGGCGCGGACGAAGGTGATGGTGAAGCGATCGGCGGAGACGACCAGCCAACCGCCACCACCAGGCCCAGCAGGGCGCGGCAGGGCAAACGAAGCTGCAGCCCGCGAGGAAGCCTGCCGGGGTCCAGCTGGAAGGCTACTGGAGGAGCCAGGTGTAACACCCCAAAAAATTAATTATGTTTTTACTAAATAAAATTTGGCCAGAATTAAAATTTTGAATTTTTACTAGGTCTTTTATTATTTTCAGAACCATTTTCTGTTTATGTTTTTTTCAAAATTCTTCCCTCCATATAGAAATTTTTGGAAATAATATTGTGGCTTTGGTAGTTTTCTTAAATCATTTCAATTACATTTTAATAACAGTAAGAATTATTTTCAGAATAAAATTTTGCCCAAAACAATTCTTTTAATAGCCGTTTCAATATTTTAAATGCCTCTATTGCACTACAACCATTTTAAATAATTCTTTTTAAATCCCACAAAAATTATGGGAGGTCATGTGATGCCTACATATCACTTTTATGCAAAAACCTAGCTTGGTCTTTTGAAAAATTTGAGTGAAACAATCTCTTTTCAATTCTGTCCAGTATTTGAGTTTCTACTACAACCCTAATTTTCCTTGTCCCAAAAATCCTGAAATTTTTCCCACTCATAGTCCTTCCAACCAAACCCTTAAGTCCAGAATATCAGCTCCATTTGCATCTTTCAAGTTCACCAAATATTCCTCTAAAGTTTCTATCCAGAACTGAAATTCTTCAAAACTTGCACTAGCACGTATTACTTTTTGCCAAACCAACACCACCACCATCTCTATCAGCAAGGGAGACATCATCCTGTCAAATTGCACATCCTACAAAGCCTTGTAGATGGTCCTAGCATTCTGTCAAACACCTCACATGCATGACAGATTCTTGTAACCCTTTGAACTTGCATTGAGAACTTGAGCCACTGGACCAACCAGCATGTCCATCACCTCTCTCATGCCCATAGGCACCACCCTGCTAATTTGTAGCCCATTTAGGTTCCTGTAGCTACCACTGGCATTTCATCGAGTACCCTATGTGCACGCCCAGAGCACGAGCAGAGTGCCCGTTGTGCAGTCTCTGGCATCGAGCTGCTGCCGTGCTGTTACTACCTCCTTCGCTCGTCTTGATCCTCTTCTGGATCAGCCCGACGACCCAGGAGCCTGCCGACACTTCTCCTTAGCCGCTAGTGCCGTCCACCACCGCCCACTGCCGCCATTCTTCGCCGCCGTATCCACCACGGCTCTGCCCAGATGCGTGGCGCATCCCCGAGCTGCCAGCAACCCTCCTGGACGGTGGCTTCCGTCGTAAGCTCGCACACGTTACACCGGCCTCCCCACCAACCTCACCGGCTTCACTCAATGCCATAAATGGCCGCCGCCGGAGTCGATGAAGCCGTGATCCGTGGAACTGACATCTCTGTGCTATAAAAGAGACCACCTCGGGCTCGTTCTGGAGGGGAAGCCACTCCACTCCTCCCAGGATTCTCCCTGGACCAACCCTCTCTCTCTCCCGTGCCCACCATCCACCTCCATGGCCGAAGCCCTGTCGTCGGCCGCAGCTCAAATTCAAGCCACCCCGGCCTTCTCCTCCTCACCTAGCCCTACCCCTCAACCTCCACCACTACCACAACGATCTCCCAGGCCTTATTTTGCTCTGGGGATAACCATAGCCTCGCCCCCACTCTCACCCGAGACCGTGCTCCGCCTCCACCAATACTCTGCTCCATCCCGAGCTCGCCGGCGTCCATACCCACCACCATCGGGTGCGACATCATCCCCTGAATCCATCCATGTGCCGAGCGTCGCCGGGGATGCTCTATAGCGTCGGCAGCCCTCACCGGGGCTCCTCTGTTCCGTTGAGACACGCGCGAGGAGGAGGATGAAGACCAGTCAAACCTGACTGGTGGGTCTCCGGGACCCACCGTCAGTGACTGGGGATGGTCGCGCCCGCGTAGCCGCGTCCCTGGGCTCGGCCCAGAGGCGTTGCTTAGCTGGGCCTCGCCCGGTGCACGCCGCTGCCAGCCAATCAGGATATTTCCTTTGTCTTCTTCTTTTATCTAGAGATTAAAATATTTCCCTAGTGTGCATTTCTAAACCAAATGGATTGATTCCAATTTCTCTATGCTCCATAAATCATGCCCTAATTATCTAGATTAGGTGAACATTTTTCCTAAGCATTATGTCCACTGGGTCATTTAAATAGTCCTTTTAACCATTTATTTAAACTTAGAAAATTCATAGGTAATTCATATGAACTCCAAATAGTTTAATTCTTTTTCTGGTATTTATAATTTTTCGTCTAGTTTATTATAGTATTTATTTCACAAATTTTTGAAACAATTTTTGGCACTGCTTTTGCTTTATGTGGTTATTTAAATGTTTTTGAAAGTAGGAAATGGAGGGAAGATGAATTTTCAAACTTTTGGAGTGCACCCAGTATTTCTGCATGCTCAAGGCAAGCATCTTGAACACTTGATATGGTGAATGTTTTGTGGTTGCTATCTAGAACATCTGAATCATGGTTAGGATGAATTTTAACAGAATTTGCATATAGCTATAGTTGCATGTTTGAGCCATGACTAGTTTGTTATCCTCTATTAAACATGGAATATGAATGGGTATGGTTATTTTTGCATGTCACATGCCTGTGTTGGTCTGAACTAATCTGCAGGAGCAGGCATAAGTGAAATACCGTTACCGGCAGGAGGATGATCACGTTGGAGCGTGATCATGCCTTGTTTGTTGTGCATGTTGGAGCATGCAAGGGTTGTGGCCCTGTTGGGATTGCTGTTGAAGGAATACCTTGTTGTGCTAACCGTTGCAGGAAACTTAATGCCTCCTGAGTCGACCGTAGATCGAGTCTTGTTCCGGTAACCCCCATACTTGTTTCGTGCTGCCACAGGTGGGGTATGGTTCAGTAAGTTGATAACCCCTTTCCATGCGCACACCATACAGAGGTCCATGATGAGGGTTTCCCAGGGATCTGGGACTAAATCCTGTCATCGGGTCAGGGGGCATGGGTGTTCCAGTTGTGACTGAGAGGGGGGCACCCCTTGTAATCCGCGCGTATTAATACTGATCCCATGCAGGACGTTGGTCTCTCCATCTTAGAGTTTTCTTGAATGATGCTTTGGGTGATACCTGGCATCCGGAGAGTTATTCTGGTGTGTGCTGGTCAGGTGTGTTTTCAACCCAAGACCGTAATGGGAATTAGTCAGTGTCACGGTACTGACTAAAGAAATTATTTACTTGTGGGTAAAGAGTACACCCTCTGCAGAGTTTAAACCTATTCGAATAGCCATGTCCGCGGTTAACGGCTACAGCCTGGGTTGGTCAAGTGTCGGTCTTAGCATCGGTCTTCGGAGGAAATACTTAAAATGTGCCTGAATTGTTTTTGCTGAATATTTATTGTCACCCTGATGCTATCATGGATATTTTGCTATGCTTGTTAATAATACTGTGGTTATATATATTATTGTGGACTAACCTGTTTCTCTTATTTTATATTCCTGAGTGTCTCAGGGGCTGGCTCGACTACCCCGGGCACTCAATTTTATTTTTAAGACCTCTCCGTGGCGTCCCTTGAGTTATTAAGTGGTCTGTCACGCCACTACTCTTGTGGACACCCAATTGGCATTTATTTTCAAGACCTCTTCGTGGCATCCCTCGAGTTATCAGGCGGTTTATCACGCCACTACTCTTGTGGATACCCGATTGGCATTTCTTTTCAAGTCCGACCAAGCCGTCACTTGACACCCGACTGGCATTTCTTTTCAAGACCTCTTGTGGCGTCGCCTGAGTTCTCGGATGGTCCTGTCTCGTCCGATTTCTCTTTTAGACACCCGTTTGGCATTTCTCTCCAAGACCTACTGTGGTGTCACTTGACATCCGACCGGCATTTCTTTTAATTTGTTTTCCTTTGAATTTCCTTGTTTATCACTAACATTTTTTTTATATATTTTCACATGCTAATATTTTATCATGCCATGATTTGATTCCTGTCAGCATGCATTTTATATAGTCCAGCATGAGCATACGCACAAAGTTTGGTTCATCATGATCTTATATTTTAACTGCTGCATTCGATATATCTTTTGTTCATAATGTTTGCGAGTACATTCCAACATACTCACAGGCTTGTCCCTGGCTATTTACTTGGCCAGGTCAGGATTTCTACAAGGAGTACCACAGCGATGTCCGTGCGGAGCCTAGGATGGCAGCCATGCGGGATAGGAATTATCCGGGTCAGCTGTTCCTGTGCGAATGGAGCCCCATCGACGTTGAAGAACCGCGAGACAACTCCGTCATCCACCACCAGACATCATTGTTGTATCATTGGACCTTTATGGTCTTGTATTCAATGCTTGTAATAGCTTGGTAATCTGTAACAAGGACGTGTCCACCAGTAACAGTAATCATGGGCTGGTGATGACACGAGGGGTTAATTTCTGGGAATATGTTGTGTCCCCGAAATCCGGCCCGACAGCCTTGGTATCAGAGCCAGGCTGACCATTGGCTAATCCTATCTTAGCCTGGTCGCAATCTCTAGGTTTCCACACCGTCCACATCTTTTCCAACCCACAGTTAAGCCCATCCTATTCGATAACCGCATAGTGGCCGGCCGACATCTTTTGATAGTCGGTGCCCAACCTATCAACCTAGCCCATAGGCCGTGTGCCTGTGGCCGACACCTGTGTTGTCCCATCCGCAAGCGTGCGATGGAAGACTCCACTGGCTTATAAGAGAAGCCTTGCCCCAACCCAGCACATCACAGCCTCACTCTCAGTTCAATACCCAACCACCAAGATGTCAGGCCTCATCGTGCACAACGAGACCACCGCAGCCGAGCTTGAAGGCTTTGTAGTCATCCTTTCCAATCTCACCCGTCGTGCTCTCGGCATCGAAGAGCCGCCGGAGTATGTCGTGTACCAAGAGCATGCGAGTGATGCCATCCACCACTACTAGGCCACGGTGCACATCTATGGGAGGGGCATCACCGCAAAGCGCCGTTATCGGTTCACCGGGAGGACGACCACCGATGAGCCCCAAGCCATCCAACTTGCAGCTCGAGAAGCTGTAGTTCAACTCTGGCATCAGTCGCCGAGGGTTAACTGCCGCTCCTTCTACTACTACCCTAGTCGTGAAGGCTATGGTAGGTCGACCCAAGTCGCTAACGGAGACCATGAGACAGATCCTGCCCTAGTGCATCTGGTGCGCTACCTGAGAGCGCAAGAGACACTGTTCGATCAGGTCACCAATGATCTGATTGAGACCCGCAGGACGCTTGCTCTCTTGACCCAGGGGAGAAGTGAAGCTGCACCCGCCACCGACACCCCGATAGTATTGCTTGGGAGGCCAGTTGAGCCCCCAAGGTCTGCCCCTGTTGCCTACCCGGGCAATGCATTCGTTTCCCCGGATGAACTCCGTCGTCTCTTTGGGATTTCCTCCAACGGGACTGTAGCCACTACACCCCGTGTGGGTCATCATCGCTACCCCAACCCTGCAGCTCCTCATAACACTCCAGCCAACTCCGACGGTGAAGCCCCCGGAGAAGCCTCGACGTCCGCGAGACACGCCCGTCTGGATGTCAACGAAGTAGACTGAGTCTGCCAGAGTAGTTTTCATTAGCAACCCTGTTGCCTTGTAAATTCCACCGTTGCCGTAGACGAATATGTGTATATTTCTTGCAGTATGTAGTGTTTGATTGAATGATGTGCATGTGTGTTATTGTCTTGTGCATGATTGCTTGTCTGTTGTGATTTGCATTTAATTCTTCCGTCCTTAACAAATCTCGAGGACGAGATTTTCTAAAGGGGGGTAGAGTTTGTAACACACCAAAAATTTAATCCTGTTTTTACTAAATAAAATTTGGCCAGAATTAAAATTTTGAATTTTTACTAGGTCTTTTATTATTTTCAGAACCATTTTCTGTTTCTATTTTTTTCAAAATTCTTCCCTCCATATAGAAATTTTTGGAAATAATATTGTGGCTTTGGTAGTTTTCTCAAATAATTTCAATTACATTTTAATAATAGTAAGAATTATTTTCAGAATAAAAATTTGCCAAAAACAATTCTTTTAATAGCCTTTTCAATATTTTAAATGCCTCTATTGCACTACAACCATTTTAAATAATTCTTTTTAAATCCCACAAAAATTATGGGAGGTCATGTGATTCCTACATATCACTTTTATGCAAAAACCTAGCTTGGTCTTTTGAAAAATTTGAGTGAAACAATCTCTTTTCAATTCTGTCCAGTATTTGAGTTTCTACTACAACCCTAATTTTCCTTGTCCCAAAAATCCTGAAATTTTTCCCACTCATAGTCCTTCCAACCAAACCCTTAAGTCCAGAATATCAGCTCCATTTGCATCTTTCAAGTTCACCAAATATTCCCCTAAAGTTTCTGTCCAGAACTGAAATTCTTCAAAACTTGCACTAGAAAGTATTACTTTTTGCCAAACCAACACCACCACCATCTCTATCAGCAAGGGAGACATCATCCTGTCAAATTGCACCTCCTACAAAGCCTTGTAGATGGTCCTAGCATTCTGTCAAACACCTCACATGCATGACAGATTCTTGTAACCCTTTGAACTTGCATTGAGAACTTGAGCCTCTGGACCAACCAGCATGTCCATCACCTCTCTCATGCCCATAAGCACCACCCTGCTAATTTGTAGCCCATTTAGGTTCCTGTAGCTACCACTGGCATTTCATTGAGTACCCTGTGTGCACACCCAGAGCACGAGCAGAGTGCCCGTTGTGCAGTCTCTGGCATCGAGCTGCTGCCGTGCTGTTACTACCTCCTTCGCTCGTCTTGATCCTCTTCTGGATCAGCCCGACGACCCAAGAGCCCGCCGACACTTCTCCTTGGCCGCTAGTGCCGTCCACCACCGCCCACTGCCGCCATTCTTCGCCGCCATATCCACCACAGCTCTGCCCGGATGCGTGGCGCATCCCCGAGCTGCCAGCAACCCTCCTGGACGGTGGCTTCCATCGTAAGCTCGCACACGTTACACCAGCCTCCCCACCAACCTCACCGGCTTCACTCAATGCCATAAATGGACGCCGCCGGAGTCGGTGAAGCCGTGATCTGTGGAACCGACATCTCGGTGCTATAAAAGAGACCACCTCGGGCTCGTTCTGGAGGGGAAGCCACTCCACTCCTCCCAGGATTCTCCCTGGACCAACCCTCTCTCTCTCTCCCGTGCCCTCGATCCACCTCCATGGCCGAAGCCCTGTCGTCGGCCGCAGCTCAAATTCAAGACACCCCGGCCTTCTCCTCCTCACCTAGCCCCACCCCTCAACCTCCACCACTACCACAAGGATCTCCCAAGCCTTATTTTGCTTTGGGGATAACCATAGCCTCGCCCCCACTCTCACCCGAGACCGTGCTCCGCCTCCACCAATACTCTGCTCCATCCCGAGCTTGCCGGCGTCCATACCCACCACCATCGGGTGTGGCATCATCCCCTGAATCCATCCATGTGCCGAGCGTCACCGGGGATGCTCTATAGCGCCGGCAGCCCTCGCCGGGGCTCCTCTGTTCCGTTGAGACACGCGCGAGGAGGAGGATGAAGACTAGTCAAACCTGACTGGTGGGTCTCCGGGAACCACCGTTAGTGACTGGGGATGGTCGCGCCAGCGTAGCCGCGTCCCTGGGCTCGGCCCAGATGCATTGCTTAGCTGGGCCTCGCCCGGTGCACGCCGCTGCCAGCCCATCAGGATATTTCCTTTGTATTCTTCTTTTATCCAGAGATTAAAATATTTCCCTAGTGTGCATTTCTAAACCAAATGGATTGATTCCAATTTCTCTATGCTCCATAAATCATGCCCTACTTATCTAGATTAGGTGAACATTTTTCCTAAGCATTATGTCCACTGGGTCATTTAAATAGTCCTTTTAACCATTTATTTAAACTTAGAAAATTCATAGGTAATTCATATGAACTCCAAATAATTTGATTCTTTTTCTGGTATTTATAATTTTTTGTCTAGTTTATTATAGTATTTATTTCACAAATTTTTGAAACAATTTTTGGCACTGCTTTTGCTTTATGTGGTTATTTAAATGTTTTTGAAAGTAGGAAATGGAGGGAAGATGAATTTTCAAACTTTTGGAGTGCACCCAGTATTTCTGCATGCTCAAGGCAAGCATCTTGAACACTTGATATGGTGAATGTTTTGTGGTTGCTATCTAGAACATCTGAATCATGGTTAGGATGAATTTTAACAGAATTTGCATATAGCTATAGTTGCATGTTTGAGCCATGACTAGTTTGTTATCCTCTATTAAACATGGAATATGAATGGGTATGGTTATTTTTGCATGTCACATGCCCGTGTTGGTCTGAACTAATCTGCAGGAGCAGGCATAAGTGAAATACCGTTACCGGCAGGAGGATGATCACGTTGGAATGTGATCATGCCTTGTTTGTTGTGCATGTTGGAGCATGCAAGGGTTGTGGCCCTGTTGGGATTGCTGTTGAAGGAATACCTTGTTGTGCTAACCGTTGCAGGAAACTTAATGCCTCCTGAGTCGACCATCGATCGAGTCTTGTTCTGGTAACCCCCATACTTGTTTCATGCTGCCACAGGTTCCTGCCACAGGTGGGGTATGGTTCAGTAAGTTGATAACCCCTTTCCATGCGCACACCATACAGAGGGCCACGATGAGGGTTTCCCAGGGATCGGGACTAAATCCTGTCATCGGGTCAAGGGGCATAGGTGCTCCAGTTGTGACTGAGAGGGGGGCACCCCTTGTAATCCACGCGTATTAATAGTGATCCCATGCAGGACGTTGGTCTCTCCGTCTCAGAGTTTTTCTTGAACGATGCTTTGGGTGATACCTGGCATCCGAAGAGTTATTCTGGTGTGTGCTGGTCAGGTGTGTTTTCAACCCAAAGACCGTAATGGGAATTAGTCAGTGTCACGGTACTTACTAAAGAAATCCTTTACTTGTGGGTAAAGAGTACACCCTCTGCAGAGTTTAAACCTATTCGAATAGCCGTGTCCGCGGTTAAGGGCTACAGTCTGGGTTGGTCAAGTGTCGGTCTTCGGAGGAAATACTTAAAATGTGCCTGAATTGTTTTTGCTGAATATTTATTGTCACCCTGATGCTATCATGGATATTTTGCTATGCTTGTTAATAATACTGTGGTTATACATATTATTGTGGACTAACCTATTTCTCTTATTTTATATTCCTGAGTGTCTCAGGGGCTGGCTAGACTACCCCGGGCACTCAATTTTATTTTTAAGACCTCTCCGTGGCGTCCCTTGAGTTATTAGGCGGTCTGTCACGCCACTACTCTTGTGGACACCCGATTGGCATTTATTTTCAAGACCTCTTCGTGGCGTCCCTCGAGTTATCAGGCGGTTTATCACGCCACTACTCTTGTGGATACCCGATTGGCATTTCTTTTCAAGTCCGACCGAGGCGTCACTTGACACCCGACTGGCATTTCTTTTCAAGACCTCTCGTGGCGTCGCCTGAGTTCTCAGATGGTCCTGTCTCGTCCGATTTCTCTTTTAGACACCCGTTTGGCATTTCTCTCCAAGACCTACCGTGGTGTCACTTGACATCCGACCGGCATTTCTTTTAATTTGTTTTCCTTTGAATTTCCTTGTTTATCACTAACATTTTTTTAATATATTTTCACATGCTAATATTTTATCATGCCATGATTTGATTCCTGTCAGCATGCATTTTATATAGTCCAGCATGAGCATACGCACAAAGTTTGGTTCATCATGATCTTATATTTTAACTGCTGCATTCGGTATATCTTTTGTTCATAATGTTTGCGAGTACATTCCAACATACTCACAGGCTTGTCCCTGGCTATTTACTTGGCCAGGTCAGGATTTCTACAAGGAGTACCACAGCGATGTCCGTGCGGAGCCTAGGATGGCAGCCATGCGGGATAGGAATTATCCGGGTCAGCTGTTCCTGTGGGAATGGAGCCCCATCGACATTGAAGAACCGCGAGACAATTCCGTCATCCACCACCAGACATCATTGTTGTATCATTGGACCTTTATGGTCTTGTATTCAACTCTTGTAATAGCTTGGAAATCTGTAACAAGGACGTGTCCACCAGTAACAGTAATCCTGGGCTGGTGATGACACGAGGGGTTAATTTCTGGGAATATGTTGTGTCCCTGAAATCTGGCCCCGACACCAGGGGCGCCACCCCCACCCCGCATCCAACTCCCCAGCAAATCACCTTGCTGGGGAGGAGGTGGAGGTGCAGGTGAAGGTGCCGCCGCCTGACGGTGCCGGTGCGGCTGGTGTTCAGCCGGAGTCAGAGTCGTCGCCCTCCCGGCCGACGCCGTCGTCATCACCGTCACTGTCCTACTCGTCGCTATCGCTCGAGGAGGAGCTTTCGTCGTCAGTCGAGCTCTCCGCGTAGCACCCTAAACGAGCACCCGAGCTCCCGAAAACCTTGACGGAAAGGAAATCGGCCTCCATTTACTTAAATTGGAGGACGTGCCCTTCCGACAGGCTATGGGCGTGGGCAAAGGTCTTCCAGCCACGGCGGAGATACATAACATGAGGGGCGGGGAAATCCACATCCACCCGTATGCTGCCATTCCCGCAGCTCCTCATGTGTAGTCTCAATGCGCATGACTGTTCGAGCTCCATAGCCCTTGCGAATGGGGTGGGGAGACGAAGGCGGCCGCACGGAGGCTTATACAGCCTGATGACGAACTCCAGAGGCTGGTCTCCAACGTGGCCTTCCATCGGGGGAGGAGCGGCCGGTGGGGGCGCAATCAGAGCGCCACCCCGTCCTCCTCGGCCCCGTGCACCACGACGGCCTCGACCTCGTCCTCTCCCACCTCCCCTCGTCGCAGGCTCCGTCCCCGCGTCTTCGGGGGGAGGAGGGAGACGCTGTCGAGCAGAAGTTCTCGTCGCCACTTGGGAAGGACCAGACCCCCGACCTCTCACCATGACAGACGTGGGCAACTGCAGAAATGGAGGAGGTGTGAAGGAACATCTCGCACCACGCCCCCTTTTTATAGGCGAGCGTGGCAGGGGGCTGGGTCTTCTTCGTGGAGGTGGCCGCCCCGTTCGGCCAGTCCAGCTCCTCCTCACCATTTACGGCCCAAAGAATCATGGCCGACCGCCTGCGCCAATCCACGACCCCTAGCTTTCTGCCATGGCACTCATTCCCGCACCCTCCGCATCCGCCACCAACCTTGCGCAATGCATGCAATACACGTGGTAGAAGCACTTGGAGTGGGGAGGGATAGTGGGGTGGCAGTTACCGCCACTTGAACAAGGGACGTGGATAACTCCACGCATCATGGCCCATTATCTCCATCACTATAATTATCGTTACGCAACGGGTGGAAGAACCGGCAACTGACCTAGGCTCAGATTAATGAAGAAGCAAAGAAGATCTCAAAGGGCAAGCAGCTATTTCCCCTCGCATGTGCACAAGTTAGGGTCTACCCCGACGACGCCCGGTAGCTCATTTGGGCCAGGCCCGGGGGCTCCTGTCGGTGCAACAAACCCTGGGTCTGTTGCCCAGACCGTGCACAGGCCCAAGATCAAGATTGCAACGTCCAAGACAAGGCCAAGACGAAGAGATATGCTCTTTGAGGAATCAAAGGGCAGGTTGAGAAGACCAAGTCAAGCCAAGGAGCAAGACACCACTAAGGGAAAACCTCCCTTGCCGGGCAGGAGAGCCTGGCGAGGTCAAGGTTGCCCCGGAAGCAAGCCTCAAGACCGCCCCGGTAGGCCTGCCGGGGCATACGAAAGCAAAACACCCCGCCAAGGCTTCACCGCCCCACCTCACAGCGACACATGTCATCGATCGGTGCGGTGTCAAGCCCCAAACTGACTAAGTGGCTGCCTATTGCCACATGGCATCCATTTCCTACAGGAATCACCTCCAAATGACACCCGTCCAGCGACGTGTCATGCAAACAGGAGAGAAGGTGGCCAAACAGCCCGGCAAGGTGTGCCGGGCAGGCCATGATGTGACACTGAGCGGCGCATTTAATGCGTACTGCTCTATCTGCAGAGTAGATATGATAGCACTGTTCGCTATCTAATCAATACACAATGACTGATTTGCCACTGTGGTGACCCCTTGATCTATAAAAGGAGGCCCATGGCAACCATAGAAAGGATTCGGACCCCTGTACACTCATACGCGCGTAGCTACTCTCGCCCCGAGGCAACCCTGCCGGGCAAGAGCGTTGTGTTTCCACCACCATCCACCATCAATCCACCAAAGCAGGAGTAGGGTTTTACGCCTCGCGGCGGCCCGAACCTGGGTAAAACTGCCCGTGTGATCTCTGCCGCGCTACGCTGCGCTCCTCCGCTCTTTGTGCAACATGCTCAGTCCCCCTGCCGAACCAAAAGGGGCCCTTGGCCCCATAGGTGGCCGTGGTTTCCCACGACAAGAACCCAGGAATAGAACACCTACTAACTAAATAACATCACAAGATGCTTTCGAGAATGGTGGCCAGAATCATCACACTAGGAACACAACACAAGGTTGGATTACGGGTGGGTATCTATGATATCCTAGATTCCTGATAACTTCAACAAATATGTCGAGGCAATGGAGTACCACAACTCTGCGATTAGTGTGGTTAATCTAGCCTGAAAGGACATCAGGAACATGGAGGACATATTTGCAAATGCATTAGATTGTTTAGAAACCTTGGATAACTCGGACAGCATAATGGCTGTACGGGCATGAAAATGAAACAATGTGCAAGACAACTGACAAAATAGCAATTAATTCTTATGGAACACCGGTCCGGGAAGACAATAACTTTCCTAGAAGTCCCCGGCATAGTAACTCGGCATCCTGATAGATAGATGAGAAATCCTAGTTTCTTAACCCCGTAGGAAAGAAGAGGGTGACTCAGATCAGAAGGACATAAGGTAAAGGAGTAAAAAGAGCCTTACGTTCCCTTCCACAATCAATTCTCTTATATAACTAAGGCATTTGTAGACATGACTTTGACCAGTTTGGGTTGGTAATCCTACAGGCAGTCAGGCTCTGATACCAAAACTGTCGGGATCCCGATCCTAAGTCACACCAATTTAGCATGTAACACATCATATCACTTTGCGGCCTCACGCACGGTACTCCCACGGCTGCAGCCTTACCTTGGCCGGGACCTTTTGTGCCTTTTGGCTCACGTATATGATTGTGTCGCTAGCAACCATATGACTGAGAACCCGGGCCGACATGACTAGTCGTAGACCCAAGGTGGCACAAACTTACAGGGACATGCATACATGACCCAGCAATGCACGTGTCGGTCAGCAGCGAGTGTAATCGGGCTGTAGCAAGCTATCAGGACTCCGGTAAAAACCGCGTGACATTTCCCCGAAGGGACAGACATAGGAGCAAAGAAGGACACATGGCGGTCAAGCCATGTGTTCCGGATGGAAGCACTAGGAGGCATTTCCCCATAAGGAAGGCTACCAAGAATAAACAACTAGGTGCCGGATCCCACACATACCAAAGCATTTCAATAACATACACACAATATGCTCGATATGTCTAGATACAACACGGCATCACAACATAACTCTACGACTCAAAGTATTGCTTTAAGAGGCTCCGAGGAGCCATACATAGCATGATATTACAAACATGGGTCTCATGACCCAACATACAAAGTCATACAAGCAACAAGCACATGCGGAAGCTAATCCTGTCTGAGTACAGACAACTGAAAAGAAAGTGGGCTAGGAAGCATGTCTATCTACAAGACCCTCCATAGGAACCAGACCTCTATCTAGGATTCCCAAGCTAATCGTCGAAACCCACGTAGAACTACTAGTGACACTGAGGTCTCTCTACAAAAACATAAATTAAGCAAAGGTGAGTACAAATGTACTCAGCAAGACTTACATCAGAACTAGCTACATATGCATCAGTATCAACAAGGGGGTTGTGGAGTTTAGCTGCAGCAAGCCAGCTTTGACTCAGTGGCTAACCTGTACTACGTCTACCAGCATTTCTTTGAGGTGGCGCACACGAGTCCACATATTCACCACATCAATACACCACTATGGATCCGCTCCCGTCTCCCTACGAGAAGGCCATCCATAGCACTCGCGCTTATCTTGCGCATTTTAGAGTATCCACTTCAAGTTATCTACGAACCATATAAGCTTTCCAAGTAGTCCATATCCACGGACGCGGCTATTCGAATAGATTATGTTAACCCTGCAGGGGTGTACTTCTTCACACACGCTCTCGCCACTTACCGCCATGTACACGTGATGTATCTCGGCAACCTTCAAGCGGAAGCCTGGCTAGGGTGTCGGCCACGACCTTACTAACCATGCAAGACTCTAGTCCAGGTTTATCGCTTATTTGAGTTCCATCCGCAAGGAAGTCCGGTCGAAGTTTCCACTACGGCCCCAAACGATGTGTGCAGGGTTCCCAAGTCCACCATCCGGGTGACACTTGGTACACCGGGCCACGGTGCCTAGTCTGTCCCAAGCCCACATGTACCGGGTGCCACTTGGTAGACTACTAACACAACCTACAGACACCAGAAACTAGTTGCAACTCCTGGACAGAGATCGAGGCGATTAATAAGCCAGGAGGGGTCGAGTTACCGGAACCCAATGTGTGGTAGTAACTGTCTTGCACCACAAACATAGAACTCAGTTCCTAAGGACAGTCCCAATGAGACAACCCATCATGTACTCCTACATGGCCTCTCATCGTTCCCTTTACCAAATCGTGTTCACACACTTAGCTCCCAACATCAGAACATGACCACACCATTCCAATTCATTCCCAGATGAATCAGACCTGACACAACTCTAAGCAATAGCAGGCATAACAAACAAGCATGAATGAGTAGGCACATCATGGCTCAAACAATTGCTACTCATGCTAGTGGGTTTTTACTATTTATTGTGGCAAAGACAGGTCATGCAGAGAAATGGGTTCAACTACCGCAACATGTAACAGCTGAAGCATTGTTGTCCTAATGCAGTAAAAGAGAGCAAGAGCGAGAGAGTGGGATTGTATCGGAATGCTCAAAGGGGGTTTGCTTGCCTGACACCTCTCAAGATAGCATTGTGTCTTCATCAGTGACATCGATCTCAACACCGAAACAATGTCTATCGAGAGGGAACAAACACCGGCAATAGAGAAGGAACACAATCAATGCAATGCAACAATATGATGGATGATCATGGCATGTCAGTATGTTCTTGATTGAGCTAATGCAACTAGCAACCAGATTAAATGAAGTTGGTTTGAATCAAAGGTTCAAATTCAAACTCCATATGTGATTATTCAAATGCCATTTAATTGATTTGACCTGATCAGCAGGTTTAACTTGCTTTAACATGCATGAAAACAATACTATTGGATAGATTGGATTTTTCTGATCATTTTTCATATATAAATTATTTCAATTGGAGCTATGGTTGATTTTCTATGATTTTTCAAAGTTTAGAACATTTTCTTAAATTAATAAATCATTTCTGATTTATTTAAAATCCAAAAAACATTTATGATGTCAGAGTGACATCAGCAGTACGTCAGCAAATCAAAGGGCCGGTCTAGGTCAAACCTGTCAGGTGGGGCCTATCTGTCATTGACTCAGTGCTAAACAGTGGTTAAATAATCCTAAATTAAACTAAGAAGGGGCTTAATTAGAACGTGGGGCCCAGTGTGTGTTGCTCAGGGAGGGTTTAGTGGTTAACTTAGCACGCCACATGGGCACGGTCGGGGATTAGCCGCCGGCGACCACCAACCTCGGCGGAGGTTCGCCGGAAAGGCTCGGCTTTCTCGTACAAGGAGTGGTTTTTGGCGCGGTCGGCCCCGTTGGAAAGCTGGCAGTCGGCCGCATCCAGCGGAGTTGGAGGGAGACCCTGGGGTTGCTGGAGTTGGGCCCAGCGATGAGGTCAGGCGGCGGCAGAGCTCGAGTTCGCACGGGTGCTGGGCTGCAGCTCGCAACGAGCGAACGGGGCGGCACAGGTGGAAGCTACGTCCAACAGGAGCACGCGCGCAACATCTGGCGAGCCAGGGGAGCACGACAGCTCGTGCTCATCAGCCATGGCGGCCGGTGGCGCTCGGGACTCACACGGTGGCTAGCTAGAGGGCGTGTGCGGACAGAGGGAGAAGGGGGAAATGACGTGGGGCTCACAGAGATCTCAGAGAGACGCTCAGAGTGCTCGGGGAGGCCCTGTACGCGGCGAATCGACGAGGGCGGATGTCCGATGCAGAGACAAGGACGACGGCGTAGTCTGCGTTGCAGGGCGTCCGGTGAAGCGTGGCTCAGCGGAGAGCTTCGGCGTGAGGATACGGAGCTCGAGGACGGGATGTGTAGGCAAGGCGGTGGCTGTGGCCACGGTGGTTCAAGACGGCGCGGCGGCGACCACTTCGGCCATCGCGTGGGAGAGCAAGGGAGAGAGCGAGGGGAGAAATGAGCGACATCGGCTCGATTGAGATGGTGTAGCAAGGTCGTCTGCAGCGTCCACGCAGGCTGGCAGGCAGGAGGTGGCCTGGGCGCGTGCCCGCGTGCTCCGGCCACGCGCCTGGTGTCCTACTGTCTGACGAGGAAGACGACAGGGGCGGCTGCGGTGGTGGGCTGGGCCGCTACAGTGGCCGCGTCAGGTAAGGTGGCCCAGGTGGCCTTTCTCTCTCTCTCTTTCTCTCTCTCTCTCTCTCTCTCTCTCTCTCTCTTATTCTTTCTGTTTATTTCTGTTTTGTTTTTGCAGGTTTGTTTTGATTTAGTTCAAAGACCAAACCATTTTCATAAATTATGAAACTTTTTGTGGGCACTCTCTGAATTATTACAGTGGCCCTCACCAAGTTTCAAAACTATTGGAGCTATAAAAATATATATAGTATTTATTTGCTCCAATTCAAATACAATATGGGTTAATTCAAAAATCTAGGAATGTCCTAAAAATATGTTCATCATTTTTGGCAGAGGTTTCCACCTTAACCAAAAATCAGGAACTTTTCTCAAGGCATTTTGGATTCTTTGAAAATTATTTTAAGGTGAACCTATTTGATTTGATTTGGTGCTTGGGTTTGATCATCCCCAATTTAGATTTCAACAAATTATACATGATCCCGGTTATTTTGCGAGGCACACATGCCACATCAAAGTTGTGAATGGTAGTTAAATATCACACCACACCCTTTTCGTACATATAGTATAGGGCTACCCGCAGGTGATTCGTATGTGGTTTCACCCATCTCCCGCCACAAACACACATTTGTGGGTCGTCACATGGTCCACCTTTATCCGGAAGCAAAAGGGGAAGTTTGACCATATATATGATGGACTCCTATAGGTTTTGTGTTACGGTAGGGTGAGATTTCAAACCTAACTATCTGGGGGCATGCATTCGTAGCTAGGATTCCCTTACCGCCGACACGAAGTGGGGTTCGTAGTGGGTGGCTGACTAGCAATACTGTGCGCTTTGTGTGACAGGTGCCACATCAAAGATGTGCATTGGGTAGTCGAACATCGAACCACCCTTTTCATACATATATTTGGTCCACATGCAAGTGTGTTCGTGTTCTAACCCTTTCCCACGCTATTCTTTCAGACACGATTCGGTCAGACTACCCGTGTGGCACGCCCGTGCCCCTGCAGTCACTCACATCAGCACAGTAGATTGGCCTCCACAAGGCTTGCCTCCCGCTCTAAAAAATGCTACTGCCTCGTAATCTCGAAAATATCTACCGCCTGGAAGGTTTTTATGTTTGATAGCACACGATTAGTATGTGCGGACCGTGTGCGATGTCTGTTACTCCCGCTCTGCTTCAATCCCTTGATTCAAATTTTCAGTAGCCCCGGCATTTTACTCCCGCCTCTGCATCCCTCGCAATCTCAAAAATATCTGCTCGCCCTTGATTCAAATTTTCAGTAGCCCCGCCTTGGTACTCCCGCCTCTGCATCCCTCGCAATCTCAAAAATATCTGCTCGCCCTTGATTGAAATTTTCAGTAGCCCCGCCTTGTTACTCCCGCCTCTGCATCCCTCGCAATCTCAAAAATATCTGCCCGCCCTTGATCCAAATTTTTAGTAGCCCGGCATTTTACTCCCGCCTAGTAAAATTTTCAGTTGCCGCGGTATTTCCTCAAACACCACCTTGCCCCCCTCCACACACACCACACACTCCCCAAAACCTTCGCTTACACAGACACACACCACCCCTCCCTCGCTCGAAACCATTGGTAGGTTGCCGCTACCGCTGCCGCCTCCATCCTCAACCTCTGCCTGTGTACCAGGGAGCTCGAGGGGCCAATGGCCCAAAAGAGGTTTATTGCGGCCTCTTTACCCGACGACGGCGAGGTGGCCGCCGAGGTGTCCTCGTCGTCCTCTGCGGGCTCTTTATCGATCCGCCGTCGCCGGTCGCCCGATTCGCCCGCCACCGCGCCCTTATGCTGGTTCGAGGACTTCCCCGTCCTCCCTCAGGCCCAGCCACCGACAAGGTCCTATCTCGGTGTCCGGTAGCGGCGGTGGGGGACGTGGGTCACCGAGATTACGGATCGGGAGACCCACACCCGCTGGTGGCTCGGTAGCTACCACACGACCGAGCTCGCGGCCATGGAGTATGACCGCTGGCAGGTCCGCTACCACGACGCGGCGGCTTGGCTCAATTTCCCCTTCGGCACACGTCCGGTCGACCTCGTTCCGTCGGAGCCAGGGTGGTGAGCTCGGCTATGGCGCAGGAGGACCACGAGGCGTGGGACCACCTCGAGGACAAGGCCGCCGACGAGGCCTACATGCAAGAGCTCCTCCGGCAGTACCCGGAGCTCATGGAGGCGGAGCGGGTGATCTTTGCCGATGTGGAGGGCAGCGAGGTTATCATGCTCTCCTCTGATGATGAGGTCGAAGGCGGCGAGGACAGCGGCATGGAGGGCGGCGAGGACGAGGTGATCGACGTCGACGAGTGAAGTAGTGTGTTCCCCAACGACCCCGACGACGGCACCGGCCCGGACCCGGCTCGTGGCACACCGTACCTCATGAGGAAGGATTGGCTCGACCTCCACTTCGACCGAAAGTAGTTTAGTTTAGTTTAAATTTATGTTTTATGTTCGGTTATGCAAAACTATCTATGTTTATGTTTGAATGCATGCTACTTTCAGTTGAACCTGCTTTGAACTTGATCAAATTGAAGTTTACAACATTAAGTTTAGGGGATCGACTAGAAACGGTCAAAAATTGCTGGAGTATATATATATCCACTAAGGGTTTTTGTTGGTGCAACAAACCTTCGCGTATGTTACCCAGACTGTACACAGGCGCAACAACAAAGATACAACAGCACCAAGTTTTCAAGACAAGACCAACCCGGAGAGATAGCTCTTTGAGGAATCAAAGGGCGAATCAAGAAGACCAAGACAAGCCAAGAGAACAAGATGCCACTAAGGAAAGACCTCCCTTGCCGGGCAGGCGAGCCCAGTCAGGTCGAGGACGCACCAAGGGCAAGTCCCAAGATCCCCCCCGGCAGGCTTGCTGGGACCGCCAAGGGCGGGTCTCCCTGCCAAGACTCCACCGCTCCACCGCACAGTGATGCAAGTCACTTATCAGTGCGGTGTCGAGCCCCCAAGTGATTAAGTGGCTATCATTTGGCACATCGCAACCATTTGGAAGGGAGATTCCCTCCATATGACACCCGTCCAGAGGCGTGTCACGCAGACAGGTGGAAGATGGTTAAGCATCCCGGCAGGCTTGCCGGGCTGCATCCACAGCGTGACACCTAGCAGTGCATTTAATGCACTTTGTCCTAACTGCCAAAGTTAGGTATGATAGCACTATTGGCTATCTAATCAGTAGATAATGACTGTTTTGCCACTGTGGTAACCCCTTAGCCTATAAAAGGAGGGCCATGGCAACCTAAGAAAGGATACGGACCTTTGTACACTCATACGTGCGTAGCTGATCTCCCCCGAGGTGACCTTGCCGGGCTAGAGCGCCGCACGACCACCTCGGTCCTCTCTTCAATCCACCAAAGCAGGAGTAGGGTTTTACGCTTCACAGCGGCGCGAACCTGGGTAAAAACCACCAGCGTCACCTCTGTTGTGCTGTCCCATGGCCTCCACTCTTTGTGCAACGTGATCACCCCCCGCCGAACCACAAGGGGCCGATGGTCCCATAGGTGATCGTGTTCCACCACAACATCTTTGGCGCGCTAGGTAGGGGGGAGCGCTTGCGCAAACCCGAGGTTGTGAACAGCACGTCGATCTTCATCATCATCTTCTTCATCATTCGCCTCATCATCCATGGCGACCAACAAAAAGTCCGGCGCGACAGCTCACCCTTCCACCTCGAAGGCCCCCTCACATGCAGCCGCGAGCTCAACTCCTGCTGAGATTCCCACTAGCGGCCGATCAAATGGATGAGTGGAGAGCCACCATCCAGAGTTTGATCGGTTTTGCTGAAGCGGGTGGATCGCAGCGAGTAGACCCGCCGCGGCGCCCACAAGCAATAACCACGGCCCAAGCCACTGGCCAAGTCGAGGGGGCCACTCCACCGCTCCAGTCCCCTCCACGATAGCCAGCATAGAGGCCGCAACTCGAACCACGCGACCAGCAGCCCGATGAGGCGTCAATGGCTTCATCTGATCCTCGGCCTCGTCGAGATCAACGGCAGGTCCTGGAAGATCGGTGGAGGGAAGACGCGCGCGTCACCATAGAATGACGCCGCGAAACTCGCCACCAATCTGACAATCGCAATGGCCCAGACGTCGACGAACCCGCGCCCAGTGGAGGCGGGTACTTGCCTTTCAAGGTTGGGTGCCCTGCCTTCACTCGCGAGCTCCGGCAAGTCCGTTGGCCATCTGCCCGCGTTTTCAAACCAGAGATACCAGAAAAGTATGATGGAAGACTGAGCCCGGTAGAGTTCTTGAGCATCTACACCATCGCTGTTCAAGCCACAGGAGGAAGAGACGAGAAGGTGTTCGCCAATTACTTCCCTTTGGCACTCAAGCTGAAAGTGAGGTCGTGGCTGATGCACCTGCCAGAGAAATCCATCTCAACTTGGGCTGACCTGTGCGATGAGTTTGTTGGTGCCTTCACGGGCGGCCATCAAGAACCAGGACGGCCTAGCGATTTGCAGCTCCTTCCTCAAAAGGAAGGGGAGAGTTTGCGGAAGTACATGCAGAGGTTTAGCCGGGTGCACAGGAACATTCCAGATATCCACCCGACAATTGTGATTTCCGCGTTCCAGTCCAACATGCGCAACAGGCGGATACATTCCAAGATGAACATTCGGTTGCCCAAGACTGTGAATGAGCTGTACACCTTGGCGGATAAGTGTGCCCATACGGAGGAAGGGAGGTGACTCCCTGGAGAAGAGGATGGCATCGAAGTTGACTCAGAAAACGACGACGATGCCACTAACCCGAAGAGGAAGAATAAAAAGCGCAACAAGAAATGCACGGAAAAGGCAGTACTAGCTATTGAGGGTTCTGGCGCTCCCAGTAGCGACAAGAAGGCCAAGACCGAAGCCCCCGGCAAGGAATTTGCCGCGTGCACTGATTGCCGGGAGGCTGCGGCTGCCGAAAAGGCTGGGAAGGCTGACGGGCTGTACTGCAAGATCCACCGGACCAAGGGCCATGATCTCCAAGAGTGTCACCAAGTTGAGCAACTTGTCAAGAAGCAGAAAGCAGAATACGAGAAGCGTGACAAGGAAAGAGAGCAAGAAGGTGCTGGTGGGAAGGGCCGAGGCGGTAGAGGAGGCCGCCGCGGCAAGTTTCCCTAGCACCAAGAGAAACCTGCTAGAGGCTGTGAGAAGAAGGAAGGTGATGATGAAAGTGATGAGGGGGATGAAGAGGAAACCAGTGAGCACGAATTGCAGAAGGCCACTGAGGCCCTGTGCATTGACGGAGGCGCGTCACTGCACTCCTCTCACCGCCAGCTTAAACAGTGGGCACGTGAGGTCAATGCCATAGAGCTAGTGGCGGACTCCCGAAAACCACTCAAATGGTCCCGCACGCCCATCATCTTTCATGAAGAGGATCACCCCGACCGCACCACCGCGGTAGGGTGCTTGCTGTTATTGGTTTCGCTAACAATCCGCAACCTCAAAGTCACGAAGATGTTGGTTGACAGTGGGGCATGGGTTGAATCTGATTTCCCCCAAAGTACTCAACAAGCTGCAAATATCAGATGAAGAGCTCAAGGCTACTGGCACGTTTCAAGGGATCAACCCCGGCAGGAGTCGTCCAAAGGGGAAGGTCACACTACTGATGACACTTGGACGAGAGTTGAACTACCGGACCAAGAAGATTGTGTTCGACGTGGTCGAGCTTTCTTTGCCATACAATGGGATTCTTGGCCGTCCAGCTCTGGCAAAATTCATGGCGGCATCCCACTATGCCTACAATACCCTTAAGATGCCAGGGCCGATGGGCGTCATCTCCATTCCATTGGACAAGAAGGACGCAATCATATGCGTGGATAAGATGTACCAGGAGGCGATCACTGCCGAGGCCGCAGAGACCACAGTTACCGCCAAGGAAAGCAAGAAGGGAAAGAAGGTTAGTAGGGATGCCAGCAAAGAGTCCGGGAAGCGCGCCTCCCCGGAATTCACTGCGCCCGTTGACGATTTGTCGTAGAGTTCCACTAGCAAGAGATCCAAGGTTGCTTCGCCTGCTGTGAAGAAGGTCCCGGCAGGGATGGTTGGCGCTGATGGTACATTTACCATCAGCTCCACCCTTGACGACAAATAGGGAAGCGCGCTCATTGCCTTCCTGCGGGCGAATGTCGATCTGTTTGCTTGGCAACCATCTGACATCCCCAGTGTTCCCAGGGAGGTAATCGAGCACCACCTTGATGTCTGCCCTCATACTCGGCCCGTTAAGTAGAAGGTCAGAAAACAAGCCTTGGAGCACCAGCAATTCATTGCCGAGGAGATCAAGAAACTTGAAGCAGCTGGTTTGGTCAGGGTAGTGTTGCACCCGACATGGTTGGCGAACCCTGTGGTGGTGCGCAAGGCGAATGGGAAATGGAGGCTTTGCATAGACTTCATAGATCTAAACAAGGCATGCCTGAAGGACCCTTTTCCTTTGCCGCGCATCGACCAGATTGTGCATTTCACTTCCAGGTGCAATCTGCTTTCCTTCTTGGATGCATTCTCCGGGTACCATCAGATATTCATGTCTAAGGAAGAAGAGGAGAATAGCGTGTTCATCCCCATGTGGCACGTACTGCTTTGTGCGGATGCCCTTCGGGTTAAAGAATGCCGGGTCTACCTTTGCAAGGGCAGTGCAAATTGGATTTGAACCCCAGTTGGACAGGAATATTGAAGCTTATATGGATGACATAGTGGTCAAAACCAAGGATAGATCAATGCTCATTCAGGACTTGGAAGAGACCTTTGCGAACCTGCGCAAGATCAACTTGAAGCTAAAGCCCGAGAAATGTGTGTTTGGCGTTCCCTCCAGCAAGCTACTTGGCTTCTTTGTGTCTCACCGGTGGATACAGGCCAACCCCGACAAGATTAAGGCGATCGAGCAGATTCAAGCACCCAAGATAGTCAAGGACGTGAGGCGTTTAACTGGATGTGTTGCCGTGCTGAGTAGGTTCATTTCCAAGTCTGCCGAGTGCGCCCTACCATTCTTCAAAATCCTAAAGAAGGCAGGGCCCATGAAGTGGACCCCGGAGGCAGAAGCAGCACTGCGGGACTTGAAAGCCTATATTTCCTCTGCTCCCACCTTGGTCGCTCCTAAACCACAAGAGTCATTGCTGCTATATTTAGCGGCAACCAATCAAGTGGTTAGTGCAGCGCTGGTGGCACAGCGGGAAGTGGATGAAGGAGCAGCTGCGGCTACTGTCCTCCCCGGAGAAGAAAGTGAACCAATCGCGGCAAGCTTGAGTACAGATCCGAAGAAAGAAGAGCAGGGTGTTGATGGCAATCCCAGAGCCCCGGCAAGGAAAAAGGTGGTGCAGTGACCAGTTTACTTTGTTAGCTCCCTGTTGCAGGGGGCTAGGTCAAGGTACTCTGGGGTATAGAAATTGATCTTCGGCCTTATCTTGGCCTCGAGGAAGCTGCGCCACTACTTCCAAGCCCACGAGATCACAGTTATCATCCGTTTTCCCTTTGCAATGCATACTGAGGAACCCTGAGACCACCGGCAGGATAATTGAATGGGCATTAGAATTGTCAAGTTTTGGTCAGAAGTATGAAAGTACCTCAACCATCCAGAGCAGAGCATTAGCAGAGTTCATTGTAGAATGGAAACCCACTCCAGATGAAGAGACGCCGGAAACAGTTATCCCCGGCAAGGAGGCTCCCCAAGAATGGGTCATGTACTTTGATGGTGCCTTCTCGTTACAAGGTGCAGGGGCTGGCGTGCTTCTCGTTGCGCCCATCGAAGAACACCTCAAGTACGTAGTCCAAATGCATTTTCCTCGAGAGGAGGCTACAAACAACACTGCAGAATATGAAGGGCTCCTTGCCGGGCTCAAGATTGCAACATAATTGGGAATTAAGAAGTTAATCATTCGTGGAGATTCGCAACTTGTGGTGAGACAAGTGAACAAGGATTACTAGAGTCCATTGATGGAGGCATACGTCGAAGAAGTGAGGAAGTTGGAGGAGCATTTTGATGGATTGCAAATAGAGCACGTGCCACGTGCGGAAAATAGCATTGCTGATCATCTGTCAAAATGTGTTGTGCAAAAGCTTCTTGTGGAACCAGGGACTTTTCTTCTCCACCTGACTCAACCTTTCGTATCCCCGACAACGATGGCCAGAAAGAGGAGGATGCAGGACTCCAGCAAGCCTTTTCCGGCAAGACCTCCAGAGGCCTCCTGCCGAGAACAACTCCACTTCGCTTGGTGAGCTGCACTCTTTCGCGGGACCACAGGTCCTTGCGGTCGAGGTAGGCGCTCCCACGAGTGAGGAGGTGCCATTTGTCCTTGTTGTTGAGCCTCAAGCTCCAACTTGGGCTCGGCACATAGTCCACTACCTCCAAACTGGAGAACTCCCCGAAGAGCAAGAAGAAGCTGAAAGAGTAGCCCGGAGGGCCAGTATGTATCAGTTTGTCGATGACACATTATACAGAAGGAGGCCCAACGGTGTGAAATTGAAGTGCATTTGTCGGGAAGAGGGGAAGGAACTGTTGGTAGAGATACACAAAGGCATGTGCGGCTCCCATATTGGATCAAGAGCCTTGGTTGGAAAAGCTTTCCGACAAGGTTTCTACTGGCCCACTATAACACCCCAAAAATTTAATCATGTTTTTACTAAATAAAATTTGTCCAGAATTAAAATTTTGAATTTTTACTAGGTCTTTCATTAATTTCAGAACCCTTTCTGTTTTCTGATTTCAAAATTCTTCCCTCCATATAGAAATTTTTGAAAATAATATTGTGGCATTGAGAGCTTTCTTAAATCATTTCAATTACATTTTAATAATAGTAAGAATTATTTTCATAATAAAATTTGCCCAAAACAATTCTTTTAATAGCATTTACAACACTTTAAATGCTTCTGTTGCACTACAACTATTTTAAATAATTCTTTTAAAATCCCACAAAAATTATGAGAGGTCTTGTGATACCCACATATCACTTTGGAGCAAAAACCTAACTTGGTCTTTTGAACATTTTGAGTGAAACAACCTCTTCTCAATTCTGTCCTGAATTTGAGTTTCTACTACAACCTCTATTTTACTTGCTCCAAAAATCCTGAAATTTTTCCCACTTATAGTCCTTCCAACCAAACCCTTAAGTACAAAATTTTAGCTCCATTGGAATCATTTTAGTTCTCCAAATATTCCTCTGAATTTCCTATCCAGAAATGAATTTCTCTAAAACTTGCATAGACAAGTTTTCTATTATCACAAACCAACTTCACCACCATCACTAGCATCCAGGGAGACATCATCCTGTGAATTTTCACTTTCAGAAAAGATCCCTAGATGGCCCTATCAATTCACCAAACAGCTTCTGTGCATGACAGAATCCTTGCAAACTTTTGAACTTCATATAACACTTGCTCCGTTTGACCAACCAGCACCACCATCGTACCTATCATCCACATAACCTTCACCCTGTCAAGATTCAGCCCAGTTAAACCAGCCAGTCGCTAGAAACACGATGGCATGGTCACCTATGGCCACAGCGTGGTCACCCCACGCAGAGCGCGTGTTTTGCACCTACGGCACCACCATGACCTCGCCTCCCTGCTGCACCTCCGTCTCGAGCACCACCCCATCCCCTTCGAGAACACTCCTTGCTCCTTGCCGACCACAGATTCTGGCCTCTAGCACCAACCAAACGTCGCTGTCGCCGCCGTCACCGACCGCAATCATGGCCGCATCAACTGCCGCCCACCTATCTCGCTTCCGAGCCACCGGTGCAGTCCGTGGATGGTGGCTACCTCCAGAAGGCTTCCTGCGATTTGCACCGGCCACAACTACCCATCCCACCACCATAAATGGCCTTCCGCCGTCGTGACCAACTCCGTTTAGACGAACTCCTCTCGGAACCGACCTCATGCCGCTATATAACCTTCCCCCGAGCTCGTCCCAAGGCACTCAACTCTTCCTCGACCTCGCAGTACACCCCTTGTCCAAATACTCGAGCTCCCGGGCCCTCCTTCCTCCTCTCTGGCGAAATCACTATCGCCCCACCCTCGGCCAAATTCCTGCAACCGAGCTCTCCAGTGCCTCCCCTCTGCAACTAACCACTACAGGGGCCCCCCATCACCACAACCGGCTTTCTCCCGCACTCCAATTTCTTCCCTCCATGGCCATGGCATCCGCTCCATCAACGCCGTCACCACCATCCGCCATGACCGACTCCCTGTTCGTCTTGTCCCTCCCTTGCAATCGAGGCTCGGCATCATCGATGCAACACTCCTCGGTGAGCGTCTCGGTGGCCGGACCACCTCCGATGGTGGCCTGAGCTGCCAGGGGTCGTCATCGGCATCGCCGGGCAAGCCGCCTCCTCTATCCTAGCGCAAGGTGGGAGGAGGACCTGCAAGCGGGCCCTGCTACACCTCCTCTGGCCCACTTGTAAGCGAGCAGTGAAGGGACATAAGCCACTGACTGCTGGGCCCCGATTTAAGTGGAGACGGATTCATAGGACACCGTTTTCCTCCGATGAAGACGTACTCTCAGGAAGCCATCTCCGATGTCATCCCTCACAGCGACTGGGCCCGGCCCAGAAGCGCTAGGCGGCTAAGTAGCGCTCAGGGCGCACTCCTGCTCATTTTTTTCTTTTCTTTTCCAGTGCCTTTCAACTAATTCCTCAGTGACCATTTCAAATCGAAATCCAGTGAATCAAATTTCTACATATTTATAAAATCATGCTCTTCTATTCCAGCCTATGTGAACATTTTTCATAATCTCTGTTTCCACTAGATCTTTGAAATAGTACATTTCTCTAATTATTTCAGATTAGAAACTCTCTAAGTAATTCATATGAACTCCAAATCAATTGATTCCTTTTCTGTTATTTTTAATTTTTCATCTAGTTTATTATAGTATTTATTTCAAAAATATTTAAAACAATTTTTGGCACTGTTTTGAATTATGTGGTAATTCAAATATTTATGAAAATAGGAAATGGAGGGAAGATAACTTGTCAAACTTTTGGAGTGCACCCCACACTTCTGCATGCTCAAGGCAAGCATCTTGAACACTTGATATGGTGAATGCATGGTAGATTATTTGCTAGAATAATTTGACCACGACTATGTTGAATTCAAATTAAATTGGCCTATTGCTAGTAGTGCTTGCATGATTTGAATTCGAGTAAAATTTGCATGCATGTAGTGTTGGCATGTTTCATCGTACCGTGCATCGCGTACTTGTCATGACTAACCTGCAGGAGCAGGCATAAGAGAAATACCGTTACCGGCAGAAGGGTGATCATGTTGGAGCGTGATCATGCCTTGTTAGTTATGCTTGTTGGAGCATGCAAGGGTTGTGGCCCTATTGGTATTGCTGTTGAAGAAATACTTTGTTGTGCTAACCGTTGCAGGAAACTTAAACCTCCTGAGTCGACCGTAGATTGAGTCTTGTTCCGGTAAACCCCATACTTGTTTCGTGCTGCCACTTGTCCCTACCATAGGTGGGGTATGGTTTAGTAAGTTGTTAACCCCTTTCCATGCACACACCATACAGAGGGCCACGATGAGGGTTTCCCAGGGATCTGGGACTAAATCCTGTCATCGGGTCAGGGGGCATGGTTGTTTCCAGTTGTGACTGAGAGGGGGGCACCCCTTGGAATCCGCGCGTATTAATAGTGATCCCATGCAGGACGTTGGTCTCTCCGTCTCAGAGTTTTACTTGAACGATGCTTTGGGTGATTCCTGGCATCTGGAAAGTTAATCTGGTGTGTGCTGGTTAGGTGTGTTTTCAACCCAAAGACCATAATGGGAATTAGTCAGTGTCACGGTACTGACTAAAGAAATCCTTTACTTGTGGGTAAAGAGTACACCCTCTGCAGAGTTTAAACCTATTCGAAAATCCGTGTCCGCGGTTAAGGGCTACAGTCTGGGTTGGTCAAGTGTCAGTCTTAGTGTCGGTCTCCGGAGGAAATACTTAAAATGTGCCTGAATTGTTTTTGCTGAATATTTATTGTCACCCTAATGCTATCATGAATATTTTGCTATCCTTGTTAATATTACTGTGGTTATACATATTATTGTGGACTAACCCGCTTCTCTTATTTTATATTCCTGAGTGTCTTAGGGGCTGGCTAGACTACCCCGGGCACTCAATTTTATTTTTAAGACCTCTCCGTGGCGTCCCTTGAGTTACTAGGTGGTCTGTCACGCCACTACTCTTGTGGACACCCGTTTGGCATTTATTTTCAAGACCTCTCGTGGCGTCCCTCGAGTTAACAGGGGGTTTATCACGCCACTACTCTTGTGGACACCCGATTGGCATTTCTCTTCAAGTCCGACCGTGGCGTCACTTGACACCGGACTGGCATTTCTTTTCAAGACCTCTCGTGGCGTCGCCTGAGTTCTCGGATGGTCCTCTCTCGTCCGATTTCTCTTTTAGACACCCGATTGGCATTTCTCTTCAAGACCTACCATGGTGTCACTTGACATCCGACCGGCATTTCTTTTATTTTGTTTCCTTTGACTTTCCTTGTTTATCACTAACAATTTTATATGTTTGCATATGCTAATATTTTATCATGCCATAATTTAATTCCTGACAGTAGGCATTTAAGTCCATCATGAGCATACGCATATAGTGTGGTTCATCATGATCATATAATTTAATTGTTGCATTCGGTGTATCTTTTGTTCATGATGTTTGCGAGTACATTCAAACGTACTCACAGGCTTGTCCCTGGCTATTTACTTGGCCAGGTCAAGATTTCTACTAGGAGTACCACAGCGATGTCCGTGCGGAGCCTAGGATGGCAGCCATGCGGGATAGGAATTATCCAGGTCAGCCGTTCTTGTGGGAATGGAGCCCCATCGACGTTGGAGAACCACGAGTCAATTCCGTCATCCACCACCAGAATCACTGTTGTATCATTAGACCTTCATGGTCTTGTATCCAATTCTTGTAATAGCTTGGTAATCTGTAACAAGGATGTGTCCACCAGTAACGGTAATCCTGGGCTGGTGATGACACAAGGGGTTAATTTCTGGGATTTCGTGTCCCGGCCCCAGCACCCACGGCCCTCCAAGATGCAATTGAGCTAGTCACCAGATGTGAAGCCTGCCAGTTCCACTCCAAGAATATCCATCAACCTGCTCAAGCTCTCCAGACGATCCCTTTGTCATGGCCATTTTCGATTTGGGGGCTCGACATCTTAGGCCCCTTCCCCCGTGCTACCGGGGGCTTTGAATTCTTGTACGTTGCAATCGATAAGTTTACAAAGTGGCCGGAAGTGGAGCCTATGAGGAAGGTGACTGCACAATCAGCTATCAAGTTCTTGAAAGGATTGGTATGCCGTTTCGGAGTACCCGCCAGAGTCATCACTGACAATGGCACCCAATTCACAAGCCGTGCGTTCATGCAATACGTTCAAACCCTCGGAAGCAAGGTTTCATTTGCCTCTATTGCTCATCCCAGGAGCAATGGACAAGCTGAGAGGATGAACGCTGAAGTGCTGCGTGGGCTCAAGACAAGAACTTTTGATAAGCTGCAGAAATGCGGCATACGCTGGATCAACGAGCTGCCGGTGGTTCTTTGGTCCCTCCGTACGACACCAAATCGAGCTACTGGCCAGACTCCCTTCTCCCTAGTCTATGGGGCAGAAGCAATGATCCCCACAGAACTCATATATGGGTCACCTTGAGTATTTTCCTACGATGAAGTAGAGAAAGAGCAGCACCGGCATGATGATGCCGTGCTCCTTGAGGAGAACCGTCTCCGGGCTGCTGTGCGTGCTGCACGCTACCAGCAAGCCCTGCGCCGCTATCACAGCCACAGGGTCCATGCCCGGAGCCTTGAGGAAGGCGACCTTGTCCTTAGGCGTGTTCAGTCTGCCAAGGGTTCCAACAAGTTGACGCCGAAGTGGGAAGGCCCTTACCGGGTAGTACGAGTCACCTGACATGGCGCAGTCCGTCTGGAGACTGAAGATGGCATCAAAATGCAAACCTCATGGAATATTGAGCATCTTCGCAAGTTCTACTCCTAAGGCGCGGCTGTCGGGCCCTGCCTCGGTAGCTACCCTTTTGTACAAGCCTTGCCGATGTGCATGTAACCCTTTGTACAAAGCCAGGCGCAGACCATGAGCACAGATAATAAAACGAACTGCTGGCATCCTAAAAACATGCATGCATGATTAGCTTAGCAGTAACTTGCCATGATCATTTAGATGAGGTCATATGCTGCTATGTTTTCCCCTTGCAACTAATTACAGGGCTCTTACCGTGGACTTAATCCTGGGAAAAAGAGACGGAAAACAAGCTCGCATATCGATCCCCATCGAGCCGAACAGATAAGTTTCCTTTTATCTATACGTGTCTCTGTAAAAAGAAAACTTGTGCATAGAGAAACCTTGTCACCTTGGAAGCCTTTGTGCTCCCATCCTTTGACCCGAACGTTGCTTTGGTAAAGATGGTTGTAGTGGCATTTGACGGAGAAGGATCGACAAGGAGCCGGTTCCCTTCCGTGGTTTTGAGCCCTGGCAGGAGGCAACAACGGAGTGCACCGGCAAGATAACTTGCCGGGAAAAACTTGTTTACCTAAAAGTATAGAGGCGTACCCCCTCTGCATGGATAAAACACATGCACAAGTACCCGGCAAAGCTTGTCTTTTTCATTAATATGCGGATGAACAAGTACAGCTCTTACAGGACACAAATATGGATAAAAAAAGATTACATATTTAAGACTAAAATTTGGCAAACGCCTACATATTTTAGACTAAAAAAAGATAAGTGCCCCGTAATCCCTTTCTCGTCCCTCTCCTCCTAGGAACTGCAGTGGGAGGTGAAGAGGGCAAAAGGAGTGCCTGGGCAGAAGCCCAGCCTGACCCCGTTAAGACCCGCAGGACGCAGCCTAACAAGATCGAGAGGGCGCGGACGAAGGTGATGGGTGGAGAGAGCGGCTAGGCGATGCCCTGGTCACCGCCACTAGGGCCAGCAAGGCGCAGCAGCATGGACACCGGCAGGAAAGATGAAGCCGGAATCCACGAGGAAGCCTACCGGGGTCCAGCTGGAAGACAGCTGGAGGAGACGGAGATGCCATCCACACCCAACACCCCAGCAAATCACCTTGCTGGGGAGAAGATGCAGGTGCAGATCGTGGTGCCGCCGGCCTCCCGCTGATGGTGACGGTACAGCTGGTGTTCAGCCGGAGTCGGAGCCATCGTCCTCCCCATCGGTACCGCCGTCATCGCCGTCACTGTCCTCCTCGTCACTGCCACTCGAGGAGGAGCTTTCATCGTCAGTTGAGCTCTCCGCGCAGCACACTAAGCGAGCGCCCGAACGCCCAAAGACCTTGACGAAGAGCAAGGTGGCATCCATTAACTTGAAGTGGAGGACGTGCCCTGCCGCCAAGCTGTGGGCACGAGCGAAGGTTTTCCAGCCACGCCGGAGGAGCATGACATGAGGTGCGAGGAACTCTACGTTCGCTCGCATACTGCCATTACAGCAGCCCCTCATGTGCAGCCTCAACCCCGGTGGCTATTCAACCTCCATCACCCTTGCAAATGGAGTTGGAAGCCGAAGATGGCTGCGTGGAGGCCCGTGCAGTTTTACGATGAATTCTAGTGGCTAGTCGCCAATGTGGCCTTCGTCCAGGCCCGGAGCAACTGAGGAGGGGCGATCAGGGCACCACCCAATCCTCCTCGCCCACGGGCGCCATGACAGCCGCGTCCACGCCCTTTGCCACCCCCTCTCATGACGGGCTCCGCCCGAGCGTCCCCAATTGTAGGAGGGAGGTGTTGTCGGGCAGAAACCCTCGTAGCCACCGCTAGAGTACCACCACGACCTCTCCCCCTTACATTGGTGGAGAGAAAATGTCAGAAGGAAGGAGGAGGAGTTGGGTGTGGGCAGGCACCTCGCCCGTGTCCCCTTTTATAGGCAAGCGAGGCGGGGGCTGGCCCCTCGCCCAGGAGGCAACCGCCCCGCTCCACCAATCCGACTCTTCTGCGTCACCAACGGCGCACGGAACCAAGACCGACATCCTGCGCCTATCCGTGACGCCTGGATTTCTTCCATGGCGCTCATTCTCGTGCCCTCCGCATCCGCCACCAACCTTGTGTAATGCATGAGGCATACGTGGCGGAAACGGCGAGGGTAGGGGAACTAATGGAATGGTGGTTACCGCCCCGTGAACATGGGACGTGGGCGGCCCACGGATCGTGGCATAAATCTCCCCCACGACATCTTGCACGATGCACAGGAAAACCAGAAACTGACTCAAGCACAGGTTAATGAATAAGTAAGGAAGATATCAAGAAGAGAGCCACCGCAAGCACCCCGCCTGTGTACCTGACAGGGCCTGCCCCAATGGTGCTCGGCAGCACATTCGGGCCAGGCCCGGGGGCTCCTGTCGGTGCAACAAACCTTCGCGTATGTTGCCCAGACTGTACACAGGCGCAACAACAAAGATACAACAGCACCAAGTTTTCAAGACAAGACCAACCCGGAGAGATAGCTCTTTGAGGAATCAAAGGGCGGATCAAGAAGACCGAGACAAGCCAAGATAACAAGATGCCACTAAGGAAAGACCTCCCTTGTTGGGCAGGCGAGCCCGGTCAGGTCGAGGCTGCCCCAAGGGCAAGTCCCAAGATCCCCACCCCCCAGCAAGCTTGCCGGGGCCGCCAAGGGCGGGTCTCCCCACCAAGACTCCATCGCTCCACCGCACAGCGACGCAAGTCACTTATCAGTGCAGTGTCAAGCCCCCAAGTGATTAAGTAGCTCTCATTTGGCACGTGGCAGCCATTTGGAAGGGAGATTCCCTCCATATGACACCCGTCCAGAGGCGTGTCATGCAGACAGGTGGAAGATGGTTCAGCGGCGTGGCAGGCTTGCCGGCATGCATCCACAGCGTGACACCTAGCAGTGCATTTAATGCACTTTGTCCTAACTGCCAGAGTTAGGTATGATAGCACTGTTGGCTATCTATTCAGTAGATAATGACTGTTTTGCCAGTATGGTAACCCCCTAGCCTATAAAAGGAGGGCCATGGCAACCTAAGAAAGGATTCAGACCTTTGTACACTCATACGCGCATAGCTGCTCTCCCCGAGGCGACCTTGCCGAGCTAGAGCGCCGCGCGACCACCTCGGTCCTCTCTTCAATCCACCAAAGCAGGAGTAGGGTTTTACGCTTCACAGCGGCCCAAACCTGGGGTAAAAACCACCAGCGTCACCTCTGCCGTGCTGTCCCATGGCCTTCGCTCTTTGTGCAACGTGATCACCCCCCCTGCCGAACAACAAGGGGCCGATGGTCCCATAGGTGATTGTGTTCCACCACGACAGTTTTAGTCCGTTAACTTTTAAAGGATCAGTTAGAGAAGGCCTTATGCCTTGTTTATTTCAGTTCTTCACAATGTGATGCTCTATATGTGGAACTCTTTGCCGTGCAGTTCAATTTCATTAATAACAGTTTTGACAATACCACTATGAAATACGATATTTGCTTGCTATTAAGGATGTTTCAATTAACATGCCTTTTCATTTTTTTAACAATAACTGGTGTACTTTAGACCTGCACAATACCAGTTTGAATGACTATATTTGCTTGTTTTGAAATGTTATCCCTATTGCAGTTAACACACCTTTCCACTTCTTGTTTTGCTTAACTAGCGTGCTTAAACCTGCACACTGAAGCTATCATTAGTAGATTATGTTGTCTACCATGGATATATTTGGTTGATGTTTAGCTTGTTGTGCTTAACATGCCTTTAAATGTACTCATACATGACAATATTGAGAACAACTGTTGTTTTCCATCGAGGTTCATTTCATCGCATTGCTTAAATATACTCACTGTTCAGGATATCGGTAGCTGGTACCATATAGCCTCGGGGCTGATAAGGGATTACTCATCGAATCAGACATTTCACTGAATATATCTGTAACCCATTTATCGGTAGGTTAACTAGGGCCATATTTAATATATCTGAGGCTACATAGCAACATGCATTATACTGAATGACTAAATATGCAATCCTAGGCTACATAGCAACAAGGAAGAGTGTTACCTTAATGTTTTGATGATATCTAGATATACATGTAATAAGATCTTATATAATGGAATGGAGGGAGTGTTGTACTACACCATTGTGCAATTGTTGTTTAGCTTCTAATATTAACTTGGTGCTTTTAGGTACATATGTCATTGCCAAAGATCCATGCTTCGACCCTTTCTGCATATGGGGCAATGAGATATTCATGAACCAGCATCAAGTGAGGAAACTGATAAAGATTGTTATTAAAATGGGTCAAAAGATATCAATCAAACTATTTGTTTACACTTTATGCAAGACAATAGTGAACTGCAGGATGGTAAGTAAGAACTCTGTAGCCTTCTTTTTACTGCCTGTAATGAGTTGCGTTAGATGACAATGTCTGAATCTTTTTCCTTTGCAGTGGATCTTGAAGTAGTTTACTCAAGATTACCTCTCAAACTAAATGATTGGCGGCCGGCCATCACAAGGGGTTGGACTAGAGTCGTGCGTGCCTTCTGCATCAAGGAGAGCACAATAGGGCCATTTCGCTTCACCTTGTTCAGCAACCAGAATGTCTCTCACCTCTTTCTTTACCATCTGTAATAGTACAAGTATACAACCCTAGTTCATCATTCTTTATTTGGTGCTTATGTAATTCTTGAACATATGTACCTGTGAATCGAATAATGCATTGGTTGTTTGAACCTGATGGATATGAATAAAGCTATAGCCTACTTTTAAATTCAAATTAGGTACAATTTTAAATAGTAGCAATTATATTAGGGTGAAATTACGCTCTGCAGGTCATTGCGGCGCACACGGTCTATAAAGCACAGCATGTGTGATATACATCATAATCTTACATGGTTCACGGAGAGGAAACGTGTGTAACCATGCACACAGTTGCCGTTTGCGAAGCGTGTGTGATGTCAGACAATATCACAAATGGTGCGGGAAAACTAAATGTGTGTGATTGTCGACCTATCGTACACGGTTTACAATGATGAACTGTTTGTGATGTGCCAGGCATCGTAAACATAGAGCCAGTTTGGTACGTGCCTGGAAAAATCCCATGCCTGGAATGTGCCTGGACTGCGCCTGGTTTTAGGTAAAACCACAGAACTCTGACTGCGATGGCAATGCAAGCACAAACGAGTAGCAAGGATGAAGCATTTGGGATATTCGAGATATCAGAAACAGTTTTATAGGGACAACTGCATGCATCAAGGCTCCCTATCCTCGATGGTTTCTGCGTCGTGTGGGAAGGTCCCCCCTATCGCAGTCACTCACTTGGCGACGGTTCGAAACGCCTTTGTGGAAAGGGGTTAAAAACCATTTGTATAGCACCTCGCTGTACCAGTGAACTGACGTAGTAATCTAGATGACTTGGACCGCGACGGTAAAACCCTCTATAATCCAACAGAGGAAGGATAATCTCATGGGAGATGTGGAAGTTCATGAGCACCAAGTTGTTCCGGTCTTCTCTAGCGGCAGCCATCTAGTGGGAGTTCATGACGTACATACCTGCCAAGAAGTTTTGGGCGATGGTGATCGAATCGAAGTCGAGGGGCATTATGTACAGCGACCCAGTATTCCCTCTGTAAACAAATATAAGAGCGTTCAGATCATTAAAGTAGTGATCTAAATGCTCTTATATTTCTTTACAGAGGTAGTACATACCTGCAAAGAAGTTTCGACTGATGGAGGTTGGATTGAAGTCGAGGGGCATGATGTATGCCTCCGTATCATGGTGAGCGCATCTTGCAAGAGCAGATAGCAACAAGCAGGGTGTCTTGAAAAGCTTAGGCCTCGCTTCGACAATGGCCGCGTGCATGTCCCTCGAGCATGCAGCCAGCCGCACGGCGCTCAACATATCCATACACGAACAACAGAGGTCGAGGATGTCACTGGGGAGATCGCTCCAGTCGCGGCTCATAGGGATGCTGTATGGTTTGGGTTCGGCCATGGTGGAGTTTGGAAGGTGGGGTTTTTTGGGGCTTGATTTACGGGGGAGAAGGCGCTCGATGCTGGAGCGGCTAGCGAGGGAATAGTGGTACTGGGGGAGGCGAGCGAGGCGAGGGTACGCAGGGGCACAGTGAGAAGATGAAGAGTGACCTCAGGATCTCCGGTAAGATGGAGATGGAGATGGAGTGGTGCTAAGGGAGAGGGAGACAAGGTGAGGCATGCTATACAGTGGCGGTGACAGTGATCGCACAGTGCACAAGGTGAGGCTGACTTTGGTAACCCGAACACGCCGCCTGGACTAGTGTCACCTCGGGCGCATGGTCTTGTCACTTCACTCTGAGGACCGGATGAATAATATTTTGACCAACAAGTGTACTACTAGTAGTAGTAGTAGTAGTAACATACGGAGTAGTACTGTATAGCGGAAAAAGGTCGTGCTAGCATGCCTCTAGGTTCACTTCATCCTCCAGGTAGCATCCACATTGCGAGCAAAACCAAATTCTTGTGCACGCGGAAGCACGAAGAAGAGCTTTTTCTTTTTTGAGGATAACTGCATATTCCTTAACCAGAAAAGGTTGTGCTCGCTCGCACGCGCCAATATCAATCCGAACCAGCTATGACATATTTTTTGTGCAAATAGATGGATATGTTTGTATATCTGTTCATCCACCCAAGTGAGTTTTGTGTAGGTCCCACCTGTCAGGAGGGGTGCAGAAATAAAAAGGAATCCTAAAATGTTTCACCACGGTGATTCGAAAGAGTGACCTCAACTAGCCAGTGGCACATGTAGCGATAGAAGGATGGGCACGTACACGGACACGTCTCACTCCTCAGTACGCTAACCGCATAGCCTTTTCATTTTGCAGGTTGGTCTACCTAGTCGTCTAATCAACTGCCTGCATGCCACTTCTCCCATTTACTTCTCCATCGGGAACCAATTACCTCGGCTTCTTCACCTCTCCTTCATTTGCATTCAAACCCACTAGATTCACATTGTTTTAACTCCTGGAGTAATTCTGAAGTCCCTTTAAATAATCATCTTCTTCCAGTTAGACTAGCCACCTAATCCTAATACTCCAGCGGTTCCAAATGGCGAAAGAGATCTCTGTGCATAGTTTTAGCGTCAAGCATGTCCTCAACGAAGACTCATTGAGCATAGCTGCCACCGTCACCAACAACCTAAGGGTTGTTTGGGAGTGGATCAATAGTGTATCCAACTCCCTCGAAAAGGTGGAGATGAAGGTCATTGGTATCGACGCAGAGTACACGGAGCATGCCATTGGGAAGATCCAATGCTCCGTCATCCTTCAGTTGTGCCTCGAAGATGAAGTTTTGGTGTATCACATCATACACGCGCCTCCATACCAGGTGAGCTCCACGATTTCATGTCTCGGGAGGACATATACTTCTGTGGGGCAGCCATCGAAGGGGACAAACAAAAGATGGCACCGTACAACCTTCATTTGTAAAACATCGTTGACCTACAAACCAAAATTCATGTGGACAATTGTGATAAACCAACACCATCCCTATTCGACGTAGCAAATTCTGTGCTCGGAACAAACCTTGAGAAGGGTGACGAGACGCTAGCATTAAGGACGTCTGGATGGGAGAATTATCCCTTTTCCTACGAGTGGATAAAATATACAACCCTCGATGCCCGTGTGAGTTTCGACATAGCTGCAAGGTCGAAAGAGCTTGTAGTGAAGCCGTCTCCCACAAAAAATGGGAAGAAGAAGAAGCTGCAGCAGCAGGGCATTATAGATGGATGACTATTTCCTCTCTTATTTGTAAAAAAATCCTCTCTGTATATATTGATAGATGAACTATTTCGCTGGTGTGCATGTCTTTGGAACAAGTGTAGTAGCGTAGGTCCGCTTGAATATAATGCACTATTTATCCACCTAGTTTTCTCTACTACTCCTTGCAGTGATTGGTATGCAATGCATGTGTCAGTAGACATGACAGCTTGTCCGTGGAAGCTGAACTACGTCGACCATCACATTTCTACCACTGCCACACGCGATTCTCACGACACCCCTCCAACCCACGACACCACGTCCCCCGACATGCGCCTCACCCCTCTCAGCCCCACCTCCCCTCTGCCTTTGTGCACATGACATGTGGGCCACCCGAACTAGGGCAACCATCAAGTTTCTACAACAGCCACATGTGGTTCCCACGATGCCGCTCGAACCCACGACACCACGTCCCCCATCCTGTGCCTCACCCCTCTCGGCCCCACCGAGCCTCTACCTTTGTGATCATGACATGTGGGCCAGCCACCAGTAGGGTCCACATGTCATGGACTCAAAGGCAGGTGTAATAAGGCGATGAAGCTCAGTCCCATGGGCCCTGAGAGGGAAATGTAACTCCTGCCCCAGGCCTTTTGGTTCTACCACTGCACAAACTTGTGCCAAACTCGAGATTTGTTTCTTACTACTACCAATGTGCCGGCCCGTGCGTTGCAATGGATCCAAAGAAGTAGTAGAATAATACTTTTTCACAAACTTGAAATATAAACAATCTAGTTTTGATATACATATATCAGTAAAAATAAATTATGCTTCACTCAAAATATATTCCTCGGGCTCTTTTGATGAGGTGAGGGACGGGTGTGGCCGGTTTCAAGATAATAATATGTTTTTAAAAAATTGGAGCAGATTTTTTTCTAACATTTTGTAGCGTGGCACAACATCCAGTGCACCTAAGCGTCTAAAAAAATTGGAGTGCACTCTAAAGATGTTTACATGCTCCCATTTATTGGAGTGCACTCTAAACACAATATCTATTTATTTTTCTCTACCCTTTCCTAGCCATGCAACCATGCCACATAAGCTAGTCATGCATGCAATCCATAAATTGCAATATACTTGTGTTACTCTCCAGCATGCAATGCCGCCACATCATCTATTCATACCTGTTAGTCAGAGGTTGTTTTTTGCATTAGTCTTGATCCTTCGCATTTTGGTAGAGGTATGATTAATCCAAATATTAGTGTTCCATACAACTAAACTCCAAAGTTCCGCTGGAGCTGAGGCAGAGGAAGTACGACGGGGGTGTACGCCGCCGCCGGCATATCGGCGCGGGACTCCTCGAGCGCCCACTGGAGCTCGCGCTCCTCCAGGGGGCGGTGGAGTCATGGGATTTTCCTAAACTGCGATGGGCACCATGCAGTACTCCTTGTAGCCGGGGGCGCGGTGCTCACGCCCTGACTCCTGGGGTACTATCTGGAGCACGCGCTCAACCACCTCGTGAGCCACGAGGATGCCATGCTAGCGGCCGTGCTGTTGGAGCACATGCTCGTGCGCCTGAGCGGTGAGGATGCGATGTTCGCGGGCATGCTGCCGAAGCACGCGCTCATCCATGTCGAGAGCGGGGAGAATGCGATGTTTGCAGGCGTGCTCTCGTCCACGTCAAGAGCAGGGAGGATGCGATGCTCGTGGGCATGCTGCGGGAGAACGCGCTCATCCACATTGTGAGCGATGAGGACGCGATGCACCTCCTCGTGACTGACCAGGGCATGCTGCTGCGCACAGCTACCCCTCATGGCTGATGAGGGTGAGCCGCAAGATCACATTGTCCTTCGCGTGGTCAATCAGCGCGTGCTACTCGCGGTTGTCCAGGGCGTGCTCCACCTCGGCAATGTCAGAGACTCCATCCTCTTCCCAGGCCGCGGTGCCATCCACTTCGGCAATGACTACGTGCTCCGGTGGGTGTTGTGTCCGTATGGGAGCTTCGAGCTACAGTACCAGTGGGGGCGGGAGTTGACCTTTTCATGATTTCACATGGTCTGAGGAGAAAAATAGAATCTCAAGTAGCACAATATGTTGGAACGTGTCAGAGGAAGGCTGGCGGGAGTAGTACAACAAACATCACATGCGCCATATTTTCAGAAGGGTTTAATGTAATTTGTGTGAAATGGGTTTGTGTGGATGTACGAGTAGTACATCCATATCATTGACATTCATTGACGCAACAAACATTTGTGTGCATGATTTCACCCTATTTTTATATTCTATTTGGGAGTGGATTTGATTTTTGTAATTGGAGCTCATTTTTGTAGTTGGTTTCAATTTAGACTATGCATGTATTATTGCGAGAGATAGATATAGAGAGAATATTTGTGTGACAAAGAGGTGGGGCAGGGGCAGCGATACCTAACGAGAGAGGGGCATATGTGTGTTCGAAAGACTGTGTGTGTCGCAGAGAGAGGAGTGATACGTCCATTTTGCATCATGTTTTCCCACTGTTATTTATAATGTTTTTATGCATAATAATGATTTGGGGAGTAATATGCAAGGTTTACACAAAGAGGGAGAATACCGGCAGCTCGAATTCTGGATCTGAAAAAGCTACGTCAGAGTTACCTATTCTGCACATCTCCAAATGAGCTGAAAATTTACGGAGAATTGTTTTGCAATATATGAAGAATATTGGAGCAAATAACTACCAAAGGGGGCCCACCAGGGGGGCACAACCCACCTGGGCGCGCCAGGGAGCCCAGGCGCGCCCTAGTGGGTTGTGCCCTCCTCGGCCCACCTCTGGTGCCCCACTTCTGGTATATAAGTCATTTTGACCTAGAAAAAATAAGGGGAGGACTTTCGGGACGAAGCGCCGCCATCTCGAGGCAGAACTTGGGCAGGAGCACTTATGCCCTCCGGCGGAGCGATTCCGCCAGGGGAACTTCCCTCCCGGAGGGGGAAATCATCGTCATCGTCATCACCAACAACTCTCCCATCTTTGGGAGGGCCATCTCCATCAACATATTCAACAGCACCATCTCCTCTCAAACCCTAGTTCATCTCTTGTTTTCAATCTGTGTACCTGAAACTTAGATTGGTGCTTGTGGGTGACTAGTAGTGTTGATTACATCTTGTAGTTGATTACTATATGGTTTATTTGGTGGAAGATTATATGTTCAGATCCATTACGCTATTTAATACCCCTCTGATCTTGAGCATGATTATTATTTTGACTAGTTACTTTTGTTCTTGAGGTCACGGGAGAAGTCATGTTGCAAGTAATCATGTGAATTGGATATGTGTTCGGTATTTTGATGATATGTATGTTGTGATTCCCTTAGTGGTGTCATGTGAACGTCGACTACATGGTACTTCACCATATTTGGGCCTAAGGGAATGCATTGTGGAGTAGTTATTAGATGATGGGTTGCTAGAGTGACATAAGCTTAAATCCTAGTTTATGCGCTACTTCGTAAGGGACCGTTTTGGATCCAAAAGTTTAATGCTATGGTTAGATTTTATCTTAATACTCTTCTCATAGTTGTGGATGCTTGCGAGGGGGTTAATCATAAGTAGGAGGTTTGTTCAAGTAAGAACAACACCTAAGCACCGTTCCACCCACATATCAAATTATCAAAGTAGCGAACACACAAATCAAACCAACATGATGAAAGTGATATGATGAAATTCCCTTGCACCCTCAAGAACGCTTTGCTTATCATAAGAGACCATTTTGGCCTGTCCTTTGCCACAAAAGGATTGGGCTACCTTGCTGCACTTTATTTACTGTTACCGTTACTTGTTCGTTACAAATTATCTTGTTATCAAACTATCTGTTACCGACTATTTCAGTGCTTGCAGAAAATACCTTGTTGAGAACCACTTGTCATTTCCTTCTGCTCCTCATTGGGTTTGACACTCTTACTTATCGAAAGGACTATGATTGATACCCTATACTTGTGAGGCATCAAGGCTCTTTTCTGGCGCTGTTGCCGGGGAGTGAAGCGCTCTTGGTAAGTGGAAATTGGTAAGGAAAAATTATTACTACGTGCTGAAATTTATTGTTACTTGTTACTATGGAGAATCATCCTTTGAGGGGTTTGTTCGGGGTATCTTCACCTCGACCGGAACCACAATTAGTTACCCCTCAACCTACTTCACCTACTGAAAATATTGGTAATGAAATTCCTTTGGGTATGATAGAACAACTGCAAGCTAATCCTTATGCAGGAGATGGAACCGAACATCCTGATATGCACTTGATATATGTGGATGAAGTTTGTGGATTATTTAAGCTTGCAGGTTTGCCCGGATATGAAGCTAAGAAGAAGGTCTTACCTTTATCTTTGAAGGGAAAATCATTGGCATGGTATAGGCTATGCGATGATATTAGATCTTGGAACTGGAATCGATTGAAATTGGAATTTCACCAAAAAAATTATCCTATGCATCTAGTTCATCATGATTGGAATTATATATATAATTTTTGGCCTCGTGAAGGAGAAATTATCACTCTAGCTTGGGGGAGGCTTAAGTCAATGTTATATTCATGCCCCAATCATGAGCTCTCTAGATAAATAATTATTCAAAAAATTTATGCTCGACTTTCTCGTGATGATCAATCCATGCTCGATACTTCTTGTACTGGTTCTTTTATGAAGAAGACTATTGAATTCAGGTGGGATCTTTTAGAAAGAATTAAACACAACTCTGAAGATTGGGAACTCGACGAAGGTAAAGAGTTAGGTATTAAGCTTGAATTTGATTGTGTTAAATCCTTTATGAATACAGATGCTTTTCGCAAGTTTAGCACTAAATATGGACTTGACTCTGAGATAGTAGCCTCTTTCTGTGAATCATTTGCTACTCATGTTGATCTCCCTAAGGAGAAGTGGTTAAAATATCACCCACCTATCAAAGAAGAAATTAAAGAACCCGACATAGCTAAAGATGAAACTATTATTTACAATGTTGACCCAGTTGTGCCTACTGCTTATATTGAAAAACCACCTTTCCCTGTTAGGATAAAGGAACATGCTAAGGTTTCAACTATGGTTCGCAAAAGTAATATTAGAGCACCTAAACCTGCTGCACAAATTAAAGTAGAACCTAGTGTTGCTATGGTTAAATATTTCTTGGTAGAAAATATTGATGGGCATGTTATTTACTTCTGTGATGAAGCTGCTAGAATTTCCAAACCCGATGAAAAAGATAAACATAGACCTGTTGTTGGCATGCCTGTTGTCTCAGTGAAAATAGGACATCATTGTTATCATGGTTTATGTGATTTAGGTGCTAGCGTGAGTCCTATTCCTTTTACCTTATACTAAGAAATTATGAATGACATAACACCCGCTGAAATAGAAGACACAGATGTTACTATTAAACTTGCTAATAGAGACACCATCACACCACTTGGGATTGTTAGAGATGTTGAAGTCTTGTGTGGGAAAATAAAATACCCTACTGATTTTCTAGTTCTTGGTTCCCCACAAGATGACTTTTGTCCCATTATCTTTGGTAGACCTTTCTTGAATATTGTCAATGCCACTATAGATTGTCATAAACAAACTGTCAGTGTTAGCTTTGGTGATGAGTCTCATGAGTTTAATTTTTCCATGTTTAATAGACAACCTCATAGGAAAGAATTACCTAGTAAGGATGAAATAATTGGTATTGCTTCTATTGTTGTGCCTCCTACTGATCCACTAGAACAATATTTGCTAGACCATGAAAATGATATGCACATGCATGAAAGAAATGAAATAGATAAAATTTTCTTTGAACAACAACCTCTGCTCAAACATAATTTGCCTATTGAAACTCTAGGAGGTCCTCCTCCACCTAAAGGTGATCCTGTGTTTGAATTGAAACAATTGCATGATACTTTGAAATATGCTTATCTCGATGAGAAAGAGATATATCATGTTATTATTAGTGCTAACCTTTCAGAACATGAAGAAGAAATATTATTATTAAAAATTCTAAAGAAGCACCGTGCTGCTATTGGATATACTCTTGATTATCTTAAGGGCATTAGTTCCACTCTCTGCCAGCACAAGATTAATATGGAGCCTGATGCTAAACCCGTTGTTGATCATCAACGACGTTTGAATCCTAAGATGAAAGAAGTGGTAAGAACTGAAATATTAAAACTTCTAGAAGCAGGTATAATCTACCCCATAGCTGATAGTAGATGGGTATGTCCCGTTCATTGTGTCCCTAAGAAGGGAGGTATTACTGTTGTTCCTAATGATAAAAATGAACTTATTCCACAAAGAATTATTACTGGCTATAGAATGGTAATTGATTTTAGAAAACTAAATAATGCTACAAGAAAAGATCATTACCCTTTGCCTTTTATTGATCAAATGCTAGAAAGATTATCAAAGCACACACACTTTTGCTTCCTTGACGGATATTCTGGTTTTTCTGAAATACCTATTTCACAGCCTAATCAAGAGAAAACCACCTTTACTTGTCCTTTTGGAACTTATGCTTATAGATGTATGCCTTTTGGTTTATGCAATGCACCTGCTACCTTTCAAAGATGTATGACTGCTATATTCTCTGACTTTTGTGAAAAGATTGTTGAGGTTTTCATGGATGATTTTTCTGTATATGGAACTTCATTTGATGATTGCTTGAGCAACCTTGATCGAGTTTTGCAGAGATGTGGGCAAACTAACCTTGTCTTGAATTGGGAGAAGTGCCACTTTATGGTTAATGAAGGTATTGTCTTGGGGCATAAATTTTTTGAACGAGGTATTGAGGTGGACCAAGCTAAAGTTGATGCAATTGAGAAAATGCCATATCCTAGAGATATTAAAGGTATTCATAGTTACCTCGGTCATGCTGGTTTCTATAGGAGATTTATTAAAGACTTCTCTAAAATTTCTAGGCCTCTTACAAATCTTTTACAAAAGGATGTTCCATTTTTTTATGATGATTGTGTAGAAGCCTTTGAAACACTTAAGAAAGCCTTAACTTCTGGACCTATTGTTCAACCACCTGATTGGAACTTGCCTTTTGAAATTATGTGTGATGCTAGTGATTATGCTGTTGGAGCTGTTATAGGACAGAGAGTTGATAAGAAATTAAATGTTATCCATTATGCTAGGAAAACTCTAGACAGTGCCCAAAGAAATTATGCTACTACTAAAAAGGAATTTTTAGCAGTTGTGTTTGCCTGTGATAAATTCAGAACTTACATTGTTGATTCCAAAGTTATTGTTCACACCGATCATGCTGCTATTAAATATCTTATGGAAAAGAAAGATGCTAAACCTAAACTCATTAGGTGGGTTCTCTTGCTAAAAGAATTTGATTTACATATCACTGATAGAGAAGGAGCTGAGAACCCCATAGCTGATAACTTATCTAGGTTAGAGAATATCCTTGATGACCCACTACCTATTGATGATAGCTTTCCTGATGAGCAATCAGCTGCAATAAATGTTTCTCATAATACTCCTTGGTATGCTGACTATGCTAATTATATTGTTGCTAAATACATACCACCTAGTTTCACATACCAACAAAAGAAAAAATTATTCTATGATTTAAGACATTACTTTTGGGATGACCCACACCTTTACAAAGAAGGAGTAGATGGTATTATTAGACGTTGTATACCTGAGCATGAACAGGACCAAATCCTATGGAAATGTCACTCCAAAGCTTATGGAGGGCATCATGCGGGAGATAGAACTGCTCACAAGGTATTGCAATCTGGTTTTTTTTGGCGTACTCTCTTCAAGGATGCCCATAAATTTGTTTTATCTTGTGATGAATGTCAACGAATTGGTAATATTGGTAAGTGTCAGGAAATGCCTATGAATTATTCACTTGCTGTTGAACCATTTGATGTTTGGGGTTTTGATTATATGGGACCTTTTCCTTCCTCTTGTGGGTATACACATATTTTGGTTGTTGATTATGTTACTAAGTGGGTAGAAGATATTCCAACTAGTAGTGCTGATCATAACACTTCCATTAAAATGCTTAAAGAAGTTATTTTCCCGAGGTTTGGAATCCCTAGATATTTAATGATTGATGGTGGTTCACACTTTATTCATGGTGCTTTCCGTAAAATGCTTGCTAAATATGATGTTAACCATAGAATTGCATCACCCTATCATCCTCAATCTAGAGGTCAAGTTGAACTTAGCAATAGAGAAATAAAACTAATATTACAAAAAATTGTGAATAGGTCCTGAAAGAATTGGTCTAAGAAATTGGATGATGCACTTTGGGCCTACAGAACAGCATATAAAAATCCTATGGGTATGTCTCCTTATAAAATAGTTGATGGAAAAGCTTGTCATTTGCCTCTAGAATTAGAACACAAAGCATATTGGGCAATTAAAGAACTCAATTAAGATTTCAAACTTGCCGGTGAAAAGAGGTTATTTGATATTAGCTCACTAGATGAATGGAGAACCCAAGCCTATGAAAATGCCAAGTTATTTAAAGAAAAAGTTAAAAGATGGCATGACAAAAGAATCCAAAAGGGAGAATTCAAAGTTGGATAATATGTTCTTTTGTACAACTCTCGTTTCAGATTCTTTGCAGGAAAACTTCTCTCTAAATGGGAAGGACCATATATCATCGAGGAGATTTATCGCTCTGGAGCTATTAAAATAAATAATGCCGAAGCTACTAACCCGAAGGTGGTCAATGGGCAAAGAATTAAACACTATATCTCAGGTACGCCTATTAATGTTGAAAGTAATATTATTCAAACTATGACACCGGAGGAACACATAAAAGAAACCTTCCGAAACACTCCACAATCACTAAAAAGAGGAGGTACGTGATACGGTAAGTAAATGTCGGGGCCGGATTTTGGGGACACAACACCCCAGAAATTAACCCCTCGTGTCATCACCAGCCCCAGGATTTCTGTTACTGGTGGAAATGTCCTTGTTACAGATTACCAATCAATTACAAGAATTGGATACAAGACCATAAAGGTCTAATGATACAACAATGATATCTGGTGAGGGGTGACGGAAATGACTCGTGGTCTCCAACGTCGATGGGGCTCCATTCCCACAGGAACAGTTGACCCAGATAATTCCTATCCCGTGTGGCTGCTATCCTGGACTCCACACGGACGTCACTGTGGCACTCCTTGTAGAAATCCTGACCTGGCCAAGTAAATAGCCAGGGACAAGCCTGTGAGTACGTTGGAATGTACTCGCAAACATAATGAACAAAAGATATACCGAATGCATATGCTCATGATGGATTAAATGCTATGCTCATGCTGACTGAAAATTTAAATCATGACAGGTTAAATATAATATGATGCGAAGAACAAATATAACAGGTTAGTGACAAGTAATAAAAAAAATTAATAGAAAAGAAATGCCAATCGGGTGTCCACAAGAGTAGTGGCATGACAGACCGCCTAAGAACTCGAGGGACGCCACGAAGAGGTCTTGGAAAGAAATGCCAATCGAGTGTCCACAAGAGTAGTGGCGTGACAGACCACCTGAGAACTCGAGGGATGCCACGGAGAGGTCTTGAAAAGAAATGCCAGTCGGGTGTCCACAAGTGTAGTGGCGTGACAGACCGCCTGAGAACTCGAGGGACGCCACGGAGAGGTCTTGAAAATAAAATTGAGTGCCCGGGTAGTCTAGCTAGCCCATGAGACACTCAGGAAAAAAAATAAGGGAAACAGTTAGTCCACAATAATATTCGTAAAGGTAGTAATATTCACAAAAATAGTATTCAAATTAACCATGACAGTGTTAGTGGTGATAACAATATCCTGCAAAATAGTTCATGCTCAAATTAATTATTTTCCTTCGAAGACCGACACTTGACCAACCCAGACTGTAGTCCTCAACCGCAGACATGGCTAATCGAATAGATATAACTCTGCAGAGGGTGTACTCTTTACCCACAAGTACAAGATTTCTTTAGCCAACACCGAGACGATGGCTAATTCCCATTATGGTCTTTGGGTAGAAAACACACCTAACCAGCACACACCAGCTTAACTTTCCGGATGCCAGGAATCACCCAAAGCATCGTTCAAGAAAAACTCTAAGTCAGGGAGACCATCGTCTCGACTAGCATGGGATCACTATTTATACGCGCGAATTACAACGGGCATCCCCCTCTCGGCTACAACCGGATACACCCATGCCCCCTGACCCGATGACCAGATTTAGTCCACGGCCGTGGAAACCCTCATCGTGGCCCTCTGTACGGTGTGTGCACGGAAAGGGGTTATCAACTTACTGAACCATACCCTACCTATGGCAGGGACAAGTGGTAGCATGAATCAAGTATGGGGGTTACCGGAACAAGACTCGATCTACGGTCGACTCAGGAGGTGTTACTTATCATCACTGGTATGCTCCACATATACCACGTGACACCACCGTGTCAAAAATGTCCCGTGCCCACCAGCACGTCCAAGGCAGGAGCACACTCCTGGATTCTCACAACATATGCATGTCAGGACTTGAGTGGAATGCATGCAAGAGAAAAATATATACATGACCATGCATGCATGCATGCAATATTTTTACCCATATGCAATTCCTATTAAAAATTATCAAAACCATGCTTCAAATATTCTAGCTAGCTATTATCAAACATTCACCATATCAAGTCTTCAAAAATGCTTGCATTGAGCATGCCGAAGTGTTGGTTGCACTCCAAAATTTTGAAAACTCTTTTCTTCCCTCCATTACCTATTTTCAAAATTATTGAAGTCACCATATAAAGCAAAAATAGTACTAAAAAGTTATTTGGAAAACTTTGAAATAAATACTAAAATAAACTAGAAGAAAAATTAGGAATAACAGAAAAAGAATCAATTTACAGGGAGTTAAGATGATTTACTTAGGGAGTTTCTAAGTTGAAATAATTAAAGAAATGGACTATTTAAAATGTCCAGTGAAAACAGAGTTTAGGAAAAATGTTCACCTAGGCTGGAATAAAAGAGAATGATTTTAGGAATCTACAGAAATTTGAATCATCCAATTTGGATTTGTATTAGTGGCTGTGGAATTATTTGAGATATGCTGGAAAAAGATAAAGAGAAAAGATAGATATTTGCCCTGAGCGTTGTTTAACCATGCGGTGCCACTGGGCCGGCCCAGCTGCTCAGCCGCGCCAACAGAGAGGCTAGGAGAGGCTGACGACCGGGACCCGCTTGTCGGGTTTGACCCTGGTCAAGCCGGCCTCTTCTCCTGCGACAGAGCAAGGCGGGACTCCGATCTCCGACGCCGGCGAACGACGGCGACCCTCGGGAAGCGGAGCTCACCATCAAGCTCACGAGGCACGAGTGGTCTCGTCGGTGTGCGGCTCGTCCTCCGTGGAGCAAGGGGTCACCGGTGGCGAGCTTGCCCGAAATACTCCGGCGGAGCGAATTGGGCGTTCCGCCAATGGTCGATCCCGAGTAAAATTGGATGGTGGAACGGGATCTTGGGATCATCAGGAAGCTACTAGGGAAGAAATGGAGGAGGGAGAGACTCTAGGGGTGTCAGAATCAACCTGGAGGCCACGACGGCCATGACTGCCGGAGAGGGGGAAGGTGACCTTCTCCGGTTGTTTGACCGCTTGGGGAGAGCTCGCAGGGGTAGGAGGGAGTGGTGCCGTGACTAGAGGAGCTCGGGAGGCTTTATATAGCCATGGAGGAGGTCCGTTCCTCTCAGGATTATCTGACCGAAGACGGCAGCGGCTATTAATGGCTTGTCGTGGTCGGTTGTCGAGGTAGGTGAGGCCGGTGGGCGGTCGGTGGTCCGTAGTTATGCTCCTAGTGAGCTGGCTGGCTCGGGCAGGCTCCAAATGGTTTGGGCGGCACCGTCCCTGAGTTGACAACCGCGGCGGGCGGTGTGGGCCGGCGGTGGGCGGCGCTAGGAGCCAGGAGACAGTGTCGGCGGGGTACGGGCTTCCTGGAGAAGCTTGTAGTGGATCAGAACAAGCTGGGGAGCAAATGTGGGGAGTGGCAGAAGCTCGGGTGTCGGCAGTGCAATTCGCGCACTCTGGCCGTGCTCTGGCATGCACGCCAGGCGCTCAACAAAATACCATGGCGCTCTAAGTTGCTTCTCTACAAATGATACTTAATAGGGTGGAGCTCCTATGAACTATAATGGTTGTAGACAAGATGGATTAGCCAGAGGATCAAGTGCCATATGCAGTTTCATGAGCTTGTAGAATTCTGTCATGCACACAATGTGCTTGATAAAATGCTAAGGTATCCTAGGAAAATTTGTTGGTTATGAAACTTGGCAGGGGGGTGTCTCTTTGGATGGTAGAGAGGGTGGTGGGGTTGGCTTGGTAAAAAGAAGAACTTGCTAGTGCAAGTTTTGTCAGAATTCATTTCAGGACAGAAACTACAGGCGGATATTTGGTGGATCTAAATAATGCAAATGGGGCTGATCTCCTGGACTTAAGGGTTTGGTTGGAAGGACTATAATATGGCCAGGTTACAGAATTTTTGGAGCAAGGAAAATTGGGGTTGTAGTTGAAACTCAAAAATAGGACATAATTGAAAAGGGGATGTTTCACTCAAAATTTTCAAAAGACCAAGTTGGATTTTTTTTGCATAAAAGTGATCTGTAGGCATCAAATGACCTCCCATAGTTTTTGTGGAATTTTGACAGAATTATTTGAAATGGTAGTAGTGCAATAGAGGCATTTAAAGTGAAAATGCTTTTAAAAGAATTATCTTAGGCAAAATTTTATCATGGGAATAATTCCTACTATTATTAAAATATAAATGAAATGTTTTGAGAAAACTACCAGAGCCCACAATATTATTTCCAAAAATTTCTATATGGAGGGAAGAATTTTGGAAAACAGAAACAGAAAATACTCTGAAAATAATAAAGGACTTAATATAATTCAAAATTTAATTTCTGGCCAAATTTTACTTAATAAAAATATGATAATTTTTTTTGGGGTGTTACAAACTCTACCCCCCTTAAGAAAATTTCGTCCTCGAGATTTGTTAGGTGGTCACCCAAATTAAACCCACCTTTCGAGGAGATTTTTTCTAAGCTATTTAAAATAACCTAGTTAGGCACAGTTGACGTGGGCTCCTGATAATTGGTGTAACTACAGCGAGGCACTAGTACTGTGGTTCTACTGTGACTGTTACGACAAATTTGGAAAAAGTATAAATTCCAAAATTCGCTTGCCGTACTCCAGTGCACAGTGCTCTCTCCGGCTAACAGGTGGACCCAGGGCCCACTATCAGTCTCTTCTTCTTCCTCTGGCTCTCTTCTCCTTCTCTCTCTCTCTCTCTCTCTCGCACTTTCTCCACCTGCAGCGTATAGCGCGTAGGACATCTAGGGCCGTACTATGGTAGTGTGCGGCGTGCTTGTCACTGGTGCAGCATGCACTCACCTCGCGGGCCAGCACCTTGTCGGGACTGCTCGCGGATTAGCCTCCGAACACCAGCGATCGAGCAGCGAACAGTGCTAGTGGACTTCGCTCACCATACACCAAGCTCGAGCTATAAAAATGGCCGCAGTGCTACTCTCTCCTTCATCACACCTTGCCTCACTTCTTCTTCCTCTTCTTCCTCCTTCTTTCCTGATTGCAGGAGCTCAGACAAGGCTCCAATGGAGGACGTGCTTCCGAATGTGATCACGATTCTTCTGGCCGGGATGCTGGCGGCGTTGGTTGTGTTTTCGCTACTCTTGTGTGCGATGGTTCTAGATGATCGCCGTGATGCTGCTGCTCGAGTGGTGGCTCTCCGCGACGGCGGTGGCCATGACAACTAGATATCGGTGTCAGTTACAAGTGGGTGCTAGTGTGTTGGCAATAGGTCTCGTAGAAATAACTACCCACATATTTTCCCTCGGAAAACTATGGTGTACTGGTGAGGCAAGTGATTAGGTGCTAAATGTGTGTGTGTGGTTCTGCACGTAGTGCATGTAGTGGAGTGAGTGTGGCTGTAAGCCGGATGTCGTGGCGGTGCGTGAGTTAATTCTGTGTTTGCGAAAATTATTAGTCGCAGTGATCCTTAATAAAATCTCAACCAGTGATTTGTTCAGGGTGAAAATCCATTATAAACTATGGTAACCAAATTACTCATACGCAACTGCAACCAAATAATTCACTCATAGGGTAAATCTTAAGATGCAACACAGATATCAAATCATGCAATTAAATGCTAGACTAACGAACACAACCATCATCTCTACGTTACAAAGGTAAGATTGATAGGGTCCTGAGAAAATATCCCCGGCATTGGAACACATTCTTCTTCCCCCGGAGAAAGTGGATGGAGGAGTCAAAGAACGTTCCCTCCTTGGTCTAGCAACAATGGTCCGCCGAAGGCAATCTGAGGATTCAGAACAGCAAGAGTCTGGAGGAAGTCCATCACTTGCTGGGTCAAACGCTCTTGTGCGATGACATATTGAACAAGGTGGGCTAGCATTGGATATCTCTCTGATTGTCTGCAGGGGAAAGATGCTTCTTCTCTGGGTGCTGCGCGGCTCGGGAAGTAGTAATACCCCCTTTCGCTGGCACGAGGCAATGCGAATCGGAGACGGGTAATTGCTTCATAGGCAGCAACTTCTATAGCCATTTCTGGAGTTGGCATAGATTTCCCGATGAAGACGACACTAGTAGGGCTGTGGTTTGGGTCTACTGGTGGGATGTGCGCGACTGCCCAATATTTCGAGGCGTTGTGGTTGATCCTCGATTTGAACAGCTCGTACTGGGGTGGTTGAGTGGAACCAAGAGTGTTGCGGGTGAAATCCCACAATATCTTGACAAAACTGCCCGGGGTTGCATCTGGGGTTCTCAGATGAATCCCAAGGTGCGACATGGGGGAAATGGTGGAGGACGCAGTGTACAAAGTGAGGGATGCTGATTTTGGTTACGAGAGTGGTCTCCTATATAGTGCCTGGGCTAGGAAACATATATCAGCATGGGTACGATTCTAGGTATCAGCTCTATTCTAGAGTGGTTGAGTCAATGTCGCAGATATAAATCACAAAATGTGACATATTACTGTGGTTGTCGGTTAGGGTGATAGGTTGGGCACCGACCGCTGAAAGGTGTCGGCTGGCCACTGCAAGCTGTCGGATAGGACGGCTTGACTATGGGCACAGAAGGATGTGGATGGTGTGGAAACCTAGAGATAGCGACCAGGCTAAGATAGGATTAGCCAATGGTCAGCCTGGTTCTGATACCAAGATTGTCGCGGCCGGATTTCGGGGACACAACATCCCAGAAATTAACCCCTCGTGTCATCACTAGCCCCAGGATTTTTGTTACAGGTGGACACGTCCTTGTTACAGATTACGAAGCTATTACAATAATTGGATAGAAGACCATAAAGGTCTAATGATACAACAATGATATCTGGTGAGGCATGATGGAAATGACTCGTGGTCTCCAACATCGATGGGGCTCCATTCCCACAGGAACAACTGACCCGGATAATTCCTATCCCGCGTGGCTGCTATCCTGGGCTCCTCACGGACGTCACTGTGGCACTCCTTGTAGAAATCCTGACCTGGCCAAGTAAATAGCTAGGGACAAGCCTGTGAGTACGTTGGAATGTACTCGCAAACATAATGAACAAAAGATATACCGAATGCATATGCTCATGATGGATTAAATGCTATGCTCATGCTGACTGAAAATTTAAATCATGACATGTTAAACATAATACGATGCAAAGAACAAGTATAACAGGTTAGTGACAAGTAATAAAAAATTTAATAGAAAAGAAATGCCAATCGGGTGTCCACAAGAGTAGTGGCGTGACAGACCGCCTGAGAACTCGAGGGACACCACGAAGAGGTCTTGGAAAGAAATGCCAATCGGGTGTCCACAAGAGTAGTGGCATGACAGACCGCCTGAGAACTCGAGGGACGCCACGGAGAGGTCCTGAAAAGAAATGCCAATCGGGTGTCCACAAGAGTAGTGGCGTGACAAACCGCCTAAGAACTCGAGGGACGCCATGGAGAGGTCTTGAAAATAAAATTGAGTCCCAGAGTAGTCTAGCCAGCCCATGAGACACTCAGAAAAAATAAAATAAGGGAAATGGTTAGTCCACAATAATATTCATAAAGGCAGTAATATTCACAAAAATAGTATTCAAATTAACCATGACAGTGTTAGTGATGATAACAATATCCTTCAAAATTGTTCATGCTCAAATTAATTATTTTCCTCCGAAGACCGACACTAAGACCGACACTTGACCAACCCAGACTGTAGTCCTCAACCGCGAACACGGCTATTTGAATAGATATAACTCTGCAGAGGGTGTACTCTTTACCCACAAGTACAGGATTTCTTTAGCCAACACCGAGACGCTGGCTAATTCCCATTATGGTCTTTGGGTAGAAAACACACCTAACCAGCACACACCAGCTTAACTTTCTGGATGCCAGGAATCACTCAAAGCATCGTTCAAGAAAAACTCTAAGTCGGGGAGACCATCGTCTCGACTAGCATGGGATCACCATTTATACGCGCGGATTACAAGGGGCATCCCCCTCTCGGCTACAACCGGATACACCCATGCCCCCTGACCCGATGACAGGATTTAGTCCACGGCCTTGGAAACCCTCATCGTGGCCCTCTATACGGCGTGTGCATGGAAAGGGGTTATCAACTTACTGAACCATACCCTACCTATGGTAGGGACAAGTGGTAGCACGAATCAAGTATGTGGGTTACCGGAACAAGACTCGATCTACGGTCGACTCAAGAGGTGTTACTTATCATCACCGGTATTCTCCACATATACCACGTGACACCACCGTGTCAAAAATGTCCCATGCCCACCGGCACGTCTAAGGCAGGAGCACACTCCTGGATTCTCACAACATATGCATGTCAGGGCTTGAGTGGAATGCATGCAAGAGAAAATATATACATGACCATGCATGCATGCAATATTTTTACCCATATGCAATTCCTATTAAAAATGATCAAAACCATGCTTCAAATATTCTAGATAGCTATTATCAAACATTCAGCATATCAAGTGTTCAAAAATGCTTGCTTTGACCATGCAGAAGTGTTGGTTGCACTCCAAAATTTTGAGAACTCTTTTCTTCCCTCCATTACCTAATTTCAAAATTATTGAAGTCACCACATAAAGCAAAAAATAGTACTAAAAAGTTATTTGGAAATTTTTAAAATAAATACTAAAATAAACTAGAAGAAAAAATAGGAATAACAGAAAATAATCAATTTATTTGGTGTTAAGATGATTTACTTAGGGAGTTTCTAAGTTGAAATAATTAAAGAAATGGACTATTTAAAATGTCCAGTGAAAACAGAGTTTAGGAAAAATGTTCACCTAGCCTGGAATAAAAGATCATGATTTTAGGAAGCTACAGAAATTTGAATCATCCAATTTGGATTTGTATTAGTTGCTGTGGAGCTATTTGAGAAATGCTGGAAAAATATAAAGAGAAAAGATAGAAATGCGCCCTGAGCGCTGTTTAACCATGCGGTTCCACTGGGCCGACCCAGCTGCTCAGCCGCGCCAGCAGAGAGGCTAGGAGAGGCTAACGACCGGGCCTCGCTTGTCGGGTTTGACCCTGGTCAAGCTGGCCTCTTCTCCTGCGACAGAGCAAGGCGGGACGACTCCGACGTCCGACGCCGGTGAACAGCGGCGACCCTCGAGAAGTGGAGCTCACCATCGAGCTCACGAGGCATGAGCTGTCCCGTCGGTGTGCGGCTCGTCCTCCGGGGAGTAAGGGGCCGCCGGCGGCGAGCGTGCCCGAATGACTCCGGCGGAGCGAATTGGGCGTTCCGCCCATGGTCGATCCCGGGTAAAATTGGATGGTAGAACGGGATATTGGGATCATCAGGAAGCTACTAGTGAAGAAATGGAGGAGCAAGAGACTCTAGGGGCGCCGGAATCAACCAGGAGGCCACGACGGCCGTGACTGCCGGAGAGGGGGAAGGTGACCTTCTCCGGTCATTTGACCGCTTGGGGAGAGCTCACAGGGGTAGGAGGGAGTGGTGCCGTGACTAGAAGAGCGTGGGAGGCTTTATATAGCCATGGAGGAGGTCGGTTCCTCTCGGGCTTATCCGACCGAAGACGGCGGTGGCTATTGATGGCTTTCCGTGGTCAGTTGTCGAGGTAGGTGAGGCCGATGGGCGGTCGGTGGTCCGTAGTTATGCTCCTGGTGAGCTGGCTGGCTCGGGCAGGGTCCAAATGGTTTGGGCGGCGCCGTCCCCGAGTTGACCACCGCGGCGGGCGGTGTGGGCCGGCAGTGGGCGGCGCTAGGAGCCAGGAGACAGTGTCGGCAGGGTACGGGCTTCCTGGAGAAGCTTGTAGTGGATCAAAACAAGCTGGGGAGCGGCTGTGGGGAGTGGCAGAAGCTCGGGTGTCGGCAGTGCAATTCGCGCGCTCTGGCTGTGCTCTGGCACGCACGCCAGGCGCTCGACAAAATACCATGGCGCTCTAAGTTTCTTCTCTGCAAATGATACTTAACATGGTGGAGCTCCTATGAACTATAATGTTTGTAGACAAGATGGATTAGCCAGAGGATCAAGTGCCATATGAAGTTTCATGAGCTTGTAGAATTCTGTCATGCACACAATGTGCTTGATAAAATGCTAAGGTATCCTAGGAAAATTTTTTGGTTATGAAACTTGGTAGGGGGATGTCTCTTTGGATGACAAAGAGGGTGGTGGGGTTGGCTTGGCAAAAAGAAGAACTTGCCAGTGCAAGTTTTGTCAGAATTCATTTCTGGACAGAAACAACAGGAGGATATTTGGTGGACCTAAATAATGCAAATGGGGCTGATCTCCTGGACTTAAAGGTTTGGTTGGAAGGACTATAAGATGGCCAGGTTTCAGAATTTTTGGAGCAAGGAAAATTGGGGTTGTAGTTGAAACTCAAAAACAGGACATAATTGGAAAGGGGATGTTTCACTCAAAATTTTCAAAAGACCAAGTTGGATTTTTGCATAAAAGTGATCTGTAGGCATCAAAAGACCTCCCATAATTTTTGTGGAATTTTGAAAGAATTATTCGAAATGGTTGTAGTGCAGCAGAGGCATTTAAAGTATTGAAAATGCTTTTAAAAGAATTATCTTGGGCAAAATTTTATTATGGGAATAATTCCTACTATTATTAAAATATAAATGAAATGTTTTGAGAAAACTACCATAGCCCACAATATTATTTCCAAAAATTTCTATACGGAGGGAAGAATTTTGGAAAACAGAAACAGAAAATACTCTGAAAATAATAAAGGACTTAATATAATTCAAAATTTTATTTCTGGCCAGATTTTACTTAATAAAAATATGATAATTTTTTTGGGGGGTGTTACAGTAAACGGACTCTGAAAAATCCGCAAAAATATTTTCTGTCAGTTTTGGAATATTACAAAAATTAGGAAAATAAGAAACAACCAGGAAGGCACCCGAGGGGGCACAAGACACCAGGGCGTGCCTGGGCCCCCTGGCGCGCCCAGGTGTGTTGTGCCCACCCCGGGAACCTTCCTGACTCCATTTTCCTCCCGTTTGCTTGTTTCCCAAGATAAAAAAATCTTTATATACCCCCCGAACGTATTGACCACCGTATCACTGAGAAATCTTATGTTCTTCTTTCTTGTTATTTTCTGACAGATCTAGATCGCCATGGCCGCTTCGAGCTCCTCCAAGGACAAGTTGTTCGAGAATGTCATCAACCCATATTTGCGGGAGGTGATGCAACACCCTCAAGCCATTGAGATGCATGAGGGGGTGCTCCACATCTGGGACGTCCAGGGCCCCAAATGGACGGGGACCGTGGATGCCAGGCTCGAAGCTATGGAGCAGGAGGTCTTCAAGTGCAAGGGGATGGTGGAACATGGACTCAACGCCAATCACCTGATGACCGTGGATTACACCCGTGATCTCAAGGTGGATGGCAAATCCATGAAGGACATCGTCTTCACCTTCAACGTGCAAATCAACTTTCTACAAAGCCAAATCTATGATCTCCAAAACCAAGTCTTTGAATATGAGGCAAGGTTTAAAGGTATGAGTTTGGTTGCCAGTTGCAGGACTCGCGAGACTTGCTCCTCCTCTTATGATGGTGAGCCATTGCCATGGAAACCGGAAGATAAGATCGCTACTACCTCTTCACCACCATCACCTTCTTCATCACCAAAGGAGACTTGAGTTCATGGTATGGACACTCCCCTTGGCTTGTGCCAAGCTTGGGGGAGGTGTCCCGGTATCGTATCACCACCACTATCTTTGCTTTCATCTATTTTAGTTTTCCTGTGATTTAGTTGAATAAAAGTTTAGTTTGATCCTTTCTTTTCGAGTGTTTGCTTAGTGATCTATCTATCGATGTAATCATGTGCGAGATATATAATAAAGAGTAGTTTGAGTTTTGTTTGTTACTTTAATGTTTCAATAAAAGGAAAGGAAAATAAATGAAAAGATCATATGCTAATCTTATGGTAAGTAATGACATCACATAAGGAAAAGTATAAGTGGTAAAATTTATTGGAAATTGACAAACATAGCATTGGTCAATGATGCAATTCATGAAAGAATTAATAAGGGAAGAGAAGATTCACATCCAAATACACTATCTTGGACATCTTTTATGATTGTGAGCCCCCTTTAAATATTTTGTGTCAAAATAGTTGAAGTTGGACAAGGAAGACAACGTAATGATTTATGTTTGTTCATATTCACATAGAAGTTATATTGTCATAGATCCTTTAACATGTGGTGCTTGCTCACTATCCTTTCTAGCCAAAAATTCCGCACTAAGTAGAGATACTACTTGTGCATCCAAAAGCCCTTAACCCAAATCTTATTTGAAGAGTCCACCATACCTACCTATGGATTGAGTAAGATCCTTCAAGTAAGTTGTCATCGGTGCAATAAGGCAATAGAAATTGTTTCTAAATGTGTTGGATCATTTAGTGTAAGAGAAAGTTGAGCGTTGTACGAACTTGTGATGGCAAAGTAATAAAAGCGACAGACTGCATAATAAAGGTTGCTATCATAAGGGGCAATATAACATGACGTTCTTTTGCATTAAGGGATTTGGCATACAAACAAACAAGCGCATGACAACCTCTGCTTCCCTCTGCGAAGGGCCTATCTTTTACTTTTATGCATTTACTTTCATGTAGAGTCAAAGTTATCTTCCCCATTCCTTTTTATTTTGTCTTTTTGCAAGCATCATGTGGTGAGGAAAGATCTAGGCACATATATCCAGTTGGATATGGGTGGGCATGAGTTATTATTGTTGACATCACCCTTGAGGTGAATACGTTGGGAGGCGAAACTATAAGCCCCTATCTTTCTATGTGTCCGGTTGAAACTTTTTGTTCATGGGTATGCTGTGAGTGTTAGCAATCATAGAATATTAAATGATGGTTGAGTATGTGGACTTGCCTAAAGGCTCCGATACGTGACCCTTCCTGAAAATATGATGAATTGTAGTTGCAAAGTTGACTCAGAACATAGTTTGTTGGTTTCTAATAAGGTTTATGCTTTATACTTCGGTGTTGTGGTGAATTGTTACTTGCTCATGAGAAGTTATATGATAAAAGTTATTTAATAAAGTTTTATGTTAGAGTTCCTTGCTTTTATAATAATTTGCATGATGCTTCTATCTCCATATTTTGTTTTTATCGACACCTCTCTCTCTAAGCATCTGGACATGTTTCTCGATTTCAGTTTTCGCTTGAGGACAAGCGAGGTCTAAGCTTGGGGGAGTTGATACGTCCATTTTGCATCATGTTTTCCTACTATTATTTATAATGTTTTTATGCATAATAATGCTTTTGGGAGTAATTCTAATGCCTTTTCTCTCATAATATGCATGGTTTACACAAAGAGGGCGAATACCGGCAGCTGGAATTCTGGACCTGAAAAAGCTACATCAGAGTTACCTATTCTGCACATCTCCAAATGAGCTGAAAATTTATGGAGAATTTTTTTGCAATATATGAAGAATATTGGAGAAAATAACTACCAAAGGGGCCCACCAGGTGGGCACAACCCACCTGGGTGCGCCAGGGAGCCCAGGCACGCCCTGGTGGGTTGTGCCCTCCTCGGCCCACCTCCGGTGCCCCTCTTCTAGTATATAAGTCATTTTGACCTAGAAAAAATAAGGGGAGGACTTTCGGGATGAAGCGCCGCCGTCTCGAGGCGGAACTTGGGCAGGAGCACTTTTGCCCTCCAGTGGAGCGATTCCATCGGGGGAACTTCCCTCCCGGAGGGGGAAATCATAGTCATCATCATCACCACCAACTCTCCCATATTTTGGAGGGACATCTCCATCAACATCTTCAATAGCACCATCTCCTCTCAAACCCTAGTTCATCTCTTGTGTTCAATCTGTGTACCTGAACCTTAGATTGGTGCTTGTGGGTGACTAGTACTGTTGATTACATCTTGTAGTTTATTAATATATGGATTATTTGGTGGAAGATTATATGTTCAGATCCATTATACTATTTAATACCCCTCTGATCTTGAGCATGATTATTATTTGTGAGTAGTTACTTTTGTTCTTCAGGTCACGGGAGAAGTCATGTTGCAAGTAATCATGTGAACTTAATATGTGTTCGATATTTTGATGATATGTATGTTGTGATTCCCTTAGTCGTGTCATGTGAATGTCAACTACATGGCACTTCACCATATTTGGGCCTAAGGGAATGAATTGTGGAGTAGTTATTAGATAATGGGTTGCTTGAGTGACAGAAGCTTAAACCCTAGTTTATGCGCTACTTCGTAAGGGACCGATTTGGATCCAAAAGTTTAATGCTATGGTTAGATTTATCTTAATACTCTTCTCGTAGTTGCGGATGCTTGAGAGGGGATTAATCATAAGTAGGAGGTTTGTTCAAGTAAGAATAGCACCTAAGCACTGGTCCACCCACATATCAAATTATCAAAGTAGCAAACACGAATCAAATCAACATGATGAAAGTGATATGATGAAATTCCCGTGCACCTTCAAGAACGCTTTGCTTATCATAAGAGACCATTTTGGAATGTCCTTTGCCACAAAAGGATTGGGCTACCTTGCTGCACTTTATTTACCATTACCATTACTTGTTCATTACAAATTATCTTGTTATCAAACTATCTGTTACCGACTATTTCAGTTCTTGCAGAAAATACCTTGCAGAGAACCACTTGTCATTTCCTTCTGCTCCTCATTGGGTTCAACACTCTTACTTATCGAAAGGACTATGATTGATCCCCTATACTTGTGGGTCATCAAGGAGTGTCCGAAAGGGAGAAAGAGGGTGTTTGCGTCTGCGTTTGTGTGTTAGAGAGAGAGAGAGGGGGTGCGTGTAACGTCGGGTTCGACAAGGTTACGAGGTTGGGGAAATGGGAGAGCAATAGTGTGTGTGCAATGAAGGGACACACAGACAACGTCTGTTTGCCTGTAAGAGAGCTAGATAGACCTCGACAGCACGGCTGGCTAGGGGGTGTAAGGTTATGTGTGGTAGAAAGAGATAGTAGAGAGATGAATGCTTATTTGTTGCAGGGAGACCTAACTACATAGATGGGGGTAGCAAGAAGAGAAATGGTGGTGTGCCTTTTTTTCATGGGATGGGAGAGAGACCAAGAGACACGCATCATGTGGAGAGGTGTGTGTGTTTCAAGAGAGAGAGGGAGGCGTGGACCTGGATAATGAGATGGGTGCTCATGTGTATGTTATAGGGAAGGAATTGTTTAGGTGGTAGTCTTATGATGGCGACCCAATCTTTCAATGAGAGTGGGGATAAGTATCAATTTTGTGGATTTTGACGTTGACGATCCAGCTATATCGTACCCGATGATACAAATCGACAATCGTTACTAAACCAATCTTTGATGGTCGATGATCTTGTCGTATGCACAAAATCAACCTGAATAATGAGATGGAGTTCCTCCAAGCAACCGAAGAACCGGCTAGAACTAAGATAATGCAACCTTAATTGCTAATATGAATTAATTATGGATAATGGTGGGGTTGCTGGTATAGGATCTGAATAAGGCGGTAGTCCTACACACCCCCAAATGCAAATTATAGCTAAGCAAAACAATGTGTACACAAAAACGCAAGTTCTAACCTAGAAAACAGGTAGTAGCCTTATGTATATCATAGACTATATTACTACATTTTTTATTTGTATAGTTATATCTAAATCTATTCCACTCCCTCCGTTTGTAATTTATTCCCACATAGCTTTGGCTGGAGCCAAATTTTATAAAGCTTGACCAAATTTGTGAAAACAATATGAACATTTACACTAACAAATTTACATGATGTGGAAATAAAGCAATGATGAATCAAATGATATATATCTGGTGGTGTATATGTCAATACATTTTCCTACAAACTTGTTGAAAGTATACAAAGTTTGACTTTAGAGAAACCCAATATGCAATATTATGTATTATATATTCTATATTCATTATTTTTATGCAGTCAATGTGTGTATTTGCACGTACATGATATAAACTGTTGATTGATGTTGATCCAATGGTCCAGGTGGATCGATTTGGATCTACTATAACCTAATTGTACCCACACACACGTTCTTCTCGAACAAGCAGCACGATAGTGTGATCAATCCACACTAGAAGCTCTCAATAAGACCTCCAGACGTGCCATGTGGCTTCATGGGTGCCCCCACATCATATTATTCATACTACGTTGACTGAAAAAAAAAGATAAATCACCCAAAACAAGATCTTCCCATTTTTTGTTCCTACGATGATGTGCCGTGCACGTACCTAGTTGTATAGTGGTAGTACTAGTACAAACTACGTAGTAGGAGTAGTATGGAGTGCTCCTACTCTATCAACGAGTCCCATCTGACACCGAATTTCTTGGCTTCCGTGCTACAGCTAGATCTTCCCCTCCTCATTTCTGTTTTCCAACACGGCGGGCGGGGTGCGGTTTGTCAATAGTCGATTTGCTCAACTAAGGTCCCACATGAAAGTGAAAATGCTAGGCAAAATGCCTTCTCTAGCTATGTGGCATGCCGGACGGACCGTGGAGTACTCCCAATTCCCGAGCGTGTGGTGGTCCTTTTCCTTTTAAACATGTGCAAATTGTAACATTTGGTTATGCTCCTTAGCTCGATCGATAGATATAAATAAAAATTGGAAACGGTAGGGCGGGGCTTCCCCCCGATAAGCAGGGTAGTAGCTAGGTTGGCGCATCATCGGTTTGGTCACATGCGGTCCCACATTTTGTAGTGATATAAAGCCTAGCCAATGCGCATTGACCGGGGGGTGGGGTGGCAACGACACGAACGGGACGTGCTTCATGCACATGTTCCAATTTCTCATTTTGAACTTGCGAACGTCATAGGCGTGCTGCATGAGTAGTTTTGAATTTATAAGTTTGGTCTGAGTTTTGAATTTATGAGTAGTTGATAGGTCGGGTCAAGCATCATACGTAAATTATGAAGTTGATGCAAAAGGTAAGAACAACGTCCTCCTGGTTTGTTGGTCGAGATCACGCCTGTTGGCAAGGCCATGCCACCCCAGCAGGGTCTCCAGGGCCGACAAGGCCAAAGCAAGACTCCAAGACAAGAGCCCGATAGGCTCCGTGCCGGCCAATCCCCGCCAAGACACCACCGTTCCAGCTCATCGCACGCCAGTCACTAATTTGTGTTGTGTCAAGCTCTCAAGTGGCTAGGTGGATTTCGTTGAGCATGTGGCAACCTGCTGGAGAAGAGATTAGCTTTATTGACACCTGTCCAGATGGCATGTCATGCTAATACGAGACAGAGAGATAAGCGGTGCGGCAGGCTTGCCAGACTTCAACCTCAGCATGACACCTAGCAGTGCATTTAATGCACTTTTTCCTAACTGCCAGAGTTAGGTATGATGACACTGTTAGCTATCTAATCGTGCTAAAATGACTGTTTTGCCACTGTGGTCGCCCCTTAAGTTATAAAACGAGGCCCGAGGCAACCTAGCAAAGGGTTCGAGTCTTTGATCCTCAACACTTGTACGCGTGTACCTGCTCTCCCCGAGGCAGACTTGCCGAGTTTGAGCGCTCCGTGTCTTCGTGTTCCTCTAGATCAATCCACCACAGCAGGAGTAGGGTTTTAGGCTGCAAAGCAGCCTGAACCTGGGTAAAAGAGAGATGTCGATCGCCGTGCTGCCTTGCTGTTTCTGCTCTTTATGAAATGTGACCATCCCCTTGCCGAACCACAAAGGGGCATCCCTGCCCCATAGGTGATCGTGCTCCACCACGACATCTTTGCCACTGTTGGTGCAACGAACATGTGCGTTCGCCGCCCTGACTTATGCACCGGCGTATGGCAAGGCATACATCTAGTATCAAGGCTTGACATAAGATGAGCCAGAGAAACCGCTCTTCGTGAGATCAAGGAGTGCATTAAGAAGACCAAGGTAACCAGAGAAACCTTCAGGAGGATCTCCCTTGCCGGGAAGGCAAGCCTGACATGGTCGAGATCGTGCCTGTTGGCAAGGCCATGCCACCCCAGTAGGGTCTCTAGGGCTGACAAGGCCAAAGCAAGACTCCAAGACAAGAGCCCGGCAGACTCCGTGCCGGCCAATCCCCGCCAAGACACCACCGCTACACCTCATCGCACGCCAGTCGCTAATCGGTGCGGTGTCGAGCTCTCAAGTGGCTAGGTGGATTTCTTTGAGCACGTGGCAACCTACTGGAGAAGAGATTAGCTTTATTGACACCTGTCCAGATGGCGTGTCACGCTAATATGAGACGGAGAGATAAGCGGCACGGTAGGCTTGCCGGACTTCAACCTCAGCATGACACCTAGCAGTGTATTTAATGCACTTTGTCCTAATTGCGAGAGTTATGTATGATGACACTGTTAGCTATCTAATCATGCTAAAATGACTATTTTGCCACTATGGTCGCCCCTTAAACTATAAAAGGAGGCCAGAGGCAACCTAGCAAAGGGTTCGAGTCTTTGATCCTTAACACTTGTACGTGCGTAGATGCTCTCCCTGAGGCACCCTTGCCGGGTTTGAGCTCTCCGTGTCTTCGTGTTCCTCCAGATCAATCCACCACAGCAGGAGTAGGGTTTTACGCTACAAAGCGGCACAAACCTGGGTAAAAGAGAGCTATTGACTGCCGCGCTGCCTAGTTGTTTCTGCTCTTTGTGCAATGTGACCGTCCCCTTGCCGAACCACAAAGGGGCATCCCTGCCCCATAGGTGATCATGCTCCACCATGACATCTTTGGCGTGCCAGGTAGGGTGTCGTGGTTCGACACGATCACCTATGGGGCCGTCGTCCCCTTTGTGGTTCGGCATGGGGGAAGGGCACATTGCACAAAGAGCGGAGGCCGTAAGACAGCACGGCAATGGTGACGCGGGTGGTTTTTACCCAGGTTCGGGCTGCCGCGAGGCGTAAAACCCTAATCCTGCTTTGGTGGATTTGAGTGGTAGACCATGGCGAACGCGCAGTGCTCAGGCCCGGCAAGGTCGCCTCGGGGAGAGGAGTTACGCGCATATGAGTATACAAAGGTCAGAATCCTTTCTAAGGTTGCCTCGGCCCTCCTTTTATAGGTAAAGGGGTAACCACAATGGCAAAACAGTCTTTATCCAGTGATTAGATAGCCACAGGGCTATCATACCTAACTCTGCAGACAGGACAAGGTGCATTAAATGCACCACTTAGTGTCACGTCGAGGATGCAGCCCGGCAAGCCTTGCCGTGCCATTCAACCTCCTTCTCGTCTGTCTGCGTGACACGCCCATGGACGAGTGTCATTTAGGGGTGATCTTCCTCAGGAATGGTTGCCACGTGCTGAATGACTGCCACTTATTCACTTGAGGGCTCGACACCGCATCGATAAGTGACTTGCGTCACTGTGAGGTGGAGCGGTGGAGCCTTGGCGGGATGACAGGCCGCCAGCGCCCCGGCAACTCTTGCCGGGAGGTATTGGGACTTGCTCTTGGGGTAACCTCGACCTGACCAGGCTCGCCTGCCCGGCAAGGGAGGCTCTTCCCTTGGTGATATCTTGTTGTCTTGGCTCGTCTTGGTCTTCTTGATCCGCCCTTTGATTCTTCAAAGGAGCTATGTCTTCAGCTTGGTCTCGTCTTGGATGCTTGGCACTGTCATGGTGGAGGCCTGTTGTCCATGCACAATCAGGGGAAACATGCACCCCTTTTTGTGTATCTCAACAGGATCCCCCGGGCCTGAGCCATACGTGTCGCTGGGCACGTTGGGTTAGGCCCCAAACAGTGCACGGACACGTGTCGAAGGAATGTTGCGTGTGAAGTGGTTCGTCATGATGACCAGTCGATCAACGTCCACTCCGCGTAATTACCGTAGGTCGTGGGGTCATGGGACTGGTGCGGTTAATGTAAAACAGTAACTTTCTGAGAGGGAACAGCGAAGAGTCGCTCTTCCCCCCATGTTATTTTCCCTTTAAAAGAGAAAAACATGAAGGGGCACTGCTCATTCAGCGTCCGTTTCGCCCTCCACCATCTTCTTCCTCAAGCCAAGCGACCGCCCCCTCGCCCACATTCATCTCCGATCCCCGTCCAGCTCTCCTCTTTCCATCCCCACCATAGCTTGCAAGGATGGGAAAGAAAACCGCTGCTGCCAAGGGGAAGCTGGCGACCACCGCAAAGGAGGTGGCCGTGGAGGGGAGCAAGAAGAGGGCAACAAAGTTGTATAAGAAGCGAAGGGGAGATGTGGTCTTCTTCCCGTTGAACTTGGATGGTGATGCCTTGGTTGTGAGGTATGGGTATCTGTGGGGGAGGGAAGTTCCAAAGGGGCATGGAGCGCACAAGGTTCTGTCGGAGGGGAAAGAGGATCCGCCGAATTCATACCGATTCTTTTGCGTATATTTCCTCTACGGCCTCTGTCCCCCCTTCTCAGATTTCTTTGAGGCGATGATCGTGGTGTACGGGTTCCATCTCTTAGACATCATGCCAAATGCAATGGCGTGCATGGCGATCTTCGCTCATTTGTGCGAGAACTTTGTTGGAGTCGCCCCCGATGTGGATCTGTTCAGGCATTTTTTTGTCCCGCGGGTGGAGAACAAGGCCCACCGTTCAGGAAACATAAGTTGGATCCCTCGGGTGGCGAGGGAGATTTAGGATTACCTTCCCGGTCAGCAGCGCGGCAGATGGGAGGAGTGGCGGGCAGACTGGTGCTGGATCCAGGACGAGGAAGCCCCAGAGTATTGTCAGGTGCGGATGGAGTGCATTGTGCACGGCAACGACTGCAGGGAATTTGGCCTTACTAATGACAGGCTTTGCCAGGCGCTGAACATGATCACCCGTCTGAAGGCTGCCGGGTTAACCATCGAGCAAGTGAGAGCCGATTTCCTCCGACGCCGTATTGCACGGCTGCAGAAGAGGGACAGGTTTGCCTGGCGGTGTGGAGATGCAAGAGACATGATGTGCTTATACTCGGGCCTGAACAACAACTTTTTAGTCTATGGCCATGCTTGGTTGTGCGAACAACTGTTCGGAAGCCTTGGGCCATTCAAGTTGCCAGCAAAGTTCGTCCCGCTAAATGTTAACTCTGCCCTGGATCGGATCTTGAAGTGGATGCCTAATTGCAACGCTCATGGGGTTGCAGGTGATTGGCAACTACCTGATCTTGATGCAGAACTTGAATGGACTTATAGCTTGGTGGAAAGGGCGAGCAGGGTCAAGAACAACATGTTCAAGCGCACTTCCCAAGCAGAGGCGGAATTCATCAAGAGGCGGATCGAGGAGGACAAAGCATTCCGGGCCGCCGAAAAGGCGAAACCCGGAAAGGTGAGGGAAGAAGAGGAAGGGGAAGCCGAAGGCGAGGGCTCTTCCCACGACAGGAGCGAGGCGCATGCCGCGGAGGGGGCGGCTGGGGATGACCCTGCCGGGGCTGAGCCTACCGGGATCGAAGCCTTATACGTCGCGGTAGCGAAAGCCCAGGAAAGGGACGAGGCTGAGGCAATAGGGCAGTCCAACGAGGAGTGGCTCTCAACTGGCCCACAAGCCCCCGAGCCGGACTTGGATCAGCGCCCTCATAGGCGGGCGGCTGGCCGGGGGACAGTGGCCCCTGCTCCTACACCTGCCGCTAGGAAGGTAAAGAAGATTGCCTCCAAGAGCGACAAGCTGGAAGTGGAGCGCCGGCATTCTTCTCGCCTCTCCGAGGCCAAGACCCCTCCCGCCAAACGTCGGGCAGTCACGGGAGTCGGTTCCAGCTCCCAATCAGACTCGAGCTCCTCACGCAGCTCATCCTTGCTGGAGCCCCCTGTGCCTCAGTAGGTCTTGAGGTTGCCGGGAAATACTGCCCCCTCAGCCTTGAAGAGGAGCAGGGCACCTTCACCACCCATGGTGTTCGCGCTGACCTCCATTCTCATCGATTCAGAGTAGGGCAGATGCTTTTCCCTTCCTTGTTGTGTCTTGCATACTTGTTGAGTTGCTGATTCGATCTTGTTTGCCGTCTTTGACAGGGAAGAAGAGAAGGAAGAGACCCTTGTGCACCGATCCAAACGGCTCAGGCAGGTGGAGCCGTCGGGACCCCTGGAGGGCACGGGCTTGGCGAGAAGCAACACGAATGATCCAGTGCCAAGCCCCCAGCCCAGCCCCCGACATGAGAGTACGGAGCAGCCCCCCCCCCCCCCACCAAGGGTGGTGCAGAGGAATGTACCTCATCTCCAGCTAGAGGAGGGGAGATCCCTCCGGGCGAGGTTCTACGGGAGGGGTCCACCCTTCCTAACACCCAAGCTGGGAGATCTCCGGCGTGGGCCTCGACGGAAGGACCGACCCAAGCCAATGCCATGATCATCGAGGAAGAGGACGATGATAGCGTCCCGGCAACTGATGTTGCTGGGGAAACCGAGGCCCTTCCACGGCAAACAATTCCAGGTAATTTGCTCGTCTTTCCTGTCCTCTGCCGCTTTTATCGTTTTGTCCCAAATCTCTGATCCTCCAAATTTTTTGGCACTCTTATCACTGCTTGTTGTTCTTGTCCACAGTTTCATCGGCCGAGGAGCCCGAGTTGCTGGAGGAGGTAGCCAGCATCGGAAAAGATGTTGCTGAGGAGGCCACCAAGATTGCTGCTGTGGAGGGGCAGGTACATACTGCCGGGGACATCCAGGAGCCCCCAAAGGAAGCAGAGAGAAACCCCGACAGTGCATCAGGATCGGGAGTGGTGGTTGAAGAGAAAATCCCCCTTCAGACCATGAGCCTCCCCTCCTCATTTGGTACTTCGGCTGGGACTCTGCAGCCATCTTTGAGCTGATTGGCGTTGGTGCTTACCCAGCCTGGTCTCGGAGCCCCCAATTCTTCAGCGGCAGTGAGCACAGAGCTCGACGAAGAGATCCAGAGCATCATAGCGTCTTTGACCCAACACATTGGAGAAGCCGATGATTCTATTGACGCGGTCATGGATTTGTCCTTCCTGGAGTCCGTGGCGGCGGGCATCAAGGAAATGCAGAATCGGCATGTCCAGAAATGGCAGGCACTCAAGGAGCAATGCAGTTCCGCCAACAGCGTGGACCAGAAGCTGAGGGACAAGGGTAGAGAGCTGCGCGATTGGCACGGCAAGCAGTTCCAAGTTCTTTCGCGGCAATAGGAGACGATCTCCATGGCGAAAGAGGATGTCGCCGCCCGGGAGGCCCGTCTGGCGGAGCACACTGCGCTTCTGGACGCCAGGGGGAAGGGCATTTCTTCCCGGGAAGAGAACCTCGAGGCTACCCTCTGTAGCAAGAACGAGGAACTAGAGGTCCTTGTCTAGAAGCGCACCAAGGAGCTGGAGGACAAGCACAAGGCGGACCTCGATGCGCTCTCCACCGACTCTGCCACCCAATTAAAGAAGATTGCTGATGACCTTGCCGCTGCATCCACTGCTAAAGCTGATCTTGACCAACAGGTGGCCAAACTGACAGAAGAGCTTGCCGGGAGTGCCAAGGAAGCCGCGACCCTGAAGGAGGAGGTGCAGAAAGAAGAGATCCTTCTGAAAGACGTGCAAATGCAGCTTTCCTCCAAGAGCCAAGACCTTGAGACTACGAATGGCACCATTGCTGACATGAAGGCCAGGATTGGCACCCTGGAGAGCTCGGTCGAATCTGGCGGGGTCCGCGAGAAGCAGCTGATGAAGGATTTGGATAATGCAAGACTCCTCCGAAAGGATGCAGAGGACAAGCTGACGAACCAATCCGAGCAGGTTGATCTTTGGATCAAGAGCCTGGACGACACCGCCGAATGCCTCACTGCCTAGATTGCAACGATGGGCATGGAGGGACCAGTCTTCTCAGTTGGGAGGCATGAGGTCCCAAGCGTCAAGCTAGGGCTCTTCTTCAACGAACTGATTGAAAGGCTGAAGTCATGCGAGCAAGGAAGAGCTGCCCGTTTGGCAAGCGAATCCCAGAAGGTCGCCCGCAACGCCCTCTTCATGGTCCTGAGCAACATCGCCTACCTCCACCTGGACCTCAACCTTGCCGATGGTTTTAGGAAGCTGCCGGCAGGCGTGGATGTTTCTGCTGCCGAGGGGAAGGCTGCCCCCTTCGCCGACAAGGTCCTCTCCATCCCTAGGGCTTCATAAGGCTGCCAAGCATGGCCCTGAATTTATCTTGGTTATCCAAGGGGTAAACAAATGCCAATTCTGGAGAAAAGTAATGGACATGTTAACTTAGCTTTTGTTTATGCTCATCTCCTTCTCTGGCCGCGGTCGTTCGTTATGCCCATGTGCCTTGGGAGGATGGTGCTTTGTTTGTTGCTTTCGGATCCCCGGCAAGGGTCAGAAGGGATCACAGATCTCTCGAGGGCGGTGAAATATGCTGTAAGGAAAGAATGGCCTCTCTCCCCTTCCCCTTTCACTTTTAACGAACTTTACAGCAGTTCGCATGAAAGTCACGCTGATGCGGACGGCCTTGCCGGAGCATGTTTGCCGGGGCGTCAACCAACGGATTCACGCTGATGCTCTACTCAGGATTTCCCCTTATCAGGGCAAATGCTGGACCGAGTTTTGCGCGAGCTTATCCATGTTGATGACACTAAACCCGGTGCGGCTCAATCATTGACAAGTGGAAGTGGTGGAGGAAGATACCATGTACCTTATCACCTCACCCTTTTTCCCGAACGGGGGTCGCATGGTGGCCATGCTATTGAGCCGTTCAGGGTCACAGTGCCGCCGTCATCCGCTACCCACATGGCCGCCACGGCCATGGCGGAGGTGGGCGATGCGAGTCGGGCGAAACGGGTGGAGGAGCAACGTCGCTTCCTTCTTGAACCATTGCGCCATACTTTTTCATGGGCGCCATGGGTGATGAAGCCGTCGATCGAAGGAGATGGTGTTAAAGATCAACGCGCTGTTTACGTCCTCGGGTTTGCACAAGCCTCCCCCTTACCTGGCGCACCAAAGATGTCATGGTTCAACAAGATCACCTATGGGGCCGTCGACCCCTTTGTGGTTCGGCAAGGGGGAAGGGCACGTTGCACAAAGAGCAGAGGCCGTAAGACAGCACGATAATGGTGACGCGGGTGGTTTTTACCCTGGTTCGGGCCGCCGCGAGGCGTAAAACCCTACTCCTGCTTTGGTGGATTTGAGTGGTAGACCGTGGCGAACGCGCAGTGCTCAGGCCCGGCAAGGTCGCCTCGGGGAGAGCAGCTACGCGCATATGAGTATACAAAGGTCCGAATCCTTTCTAAGGTTGCCTCGGCCCTCCTTTTATAGGTAAAGGGGTAACCACAGTGGCAAAATGGTCATTATCCAGTGATTAGATAGCCACAGTGCTATCATACCTAACTCTACAAACAGGACAAGGTGCATTAAATGCACTGCTTAGTGTCACATCGAGGATGTAGCCCGGCAAGCCTTGCCGTGCCATTCAACCTCCTTCTCGCCTGTCTGCGTGACACACCCATGGACGGGTGTCATTTAGGGGTGATCTTCCTCAGGAATGGTTGCCACGTGCTGAATGACTGCCACTTATTCACTCGAGGGATCGACACCGCAGCGATAAGTGACTTGCGTCACTGTGAGGTGGAGCGGTGGAGCCTTGGCAGGATGACAGGCCGCCAGCGCCCCGGCAACCCTTGCCCGGGAGGTATTGGGACTTGCTCTAGGGGTAACCTCGACCTGACCAGGCTCGCCTGCCCGGCAAGGGAGGCTCTTCCCTTGGTGATATCTTGCTGTCTTGGCTTGTCTTGGTCTTCTTGATCCGCCCTTTGATTCTTCAAAGGAGCTATGTCTTCAGCTTGGTCTCGTCTTGGATGCTTGGCGCTGTCGTGGTGGAGGCCTGCTGTCCTTGCACAAGTCAGGGGAAACATGCACCCCTGTTTGTGTACCCCGACATAGGGGGCCGTTGCTTGTGCGAATCTGAGACAGTAGCCAGCGCGTTGACCATCATCATCTTCTACATAATGACTCCAAAGAAGAAAAGCGGCGTGGCGGCGCATCCTTCCACTTCGAAGGCTACCTCGCGTGCAGTTGCGGGCGCCATAGACGCCGCAACCAAGGCGGGCGGAGCGGGCACGTTGGACGGTGCGACCAACGCCCTTGCCATCACCGGAGCAGGAGCCAGAGCCGTAGGAGCGGCCCCGCTCCCTCAACCTTCTGGCGAGCGTGCTCACCCTGGTCCGGTTCAAGGTGACGCCCCGCTTCCGCCTCCTCGCTGCACCAGTGAGCGCAATCAGCGCTGTCGGCGTTCTGGGAACCAGGGTACCCAGACTTGCCTACCTGCGGCCCACGGCGTGGCTCCTTCGATGGCCTGGTACGGCCCATCTACAAAACCGCCAAGACAAGACCCTTGTGAGGCCCCCGGGCCTCTAGAGGCGGACGACACCAAGACCTCCCGAGGGAACGGCCTCCCCAGGCGGCCTCCCGAGGAGCGGAGATTTCTATGCAGGTACCCCACCTCATGAGGCTGCAATGATGTGAGCCATGACGACCAAGGCCAGGCGGGCGCTAGCGGGCGCAGAGGAGGCAGTTTCCTCTTTGGTGCTAAGGAGGAAAGGACAGGCGTGGGTTCCCGAGGAATCTCCCAAAGGTTTCCATTCCGGTGCTATAAGACCAAGACCACATGCTCGGCAAGGTGGAGGTCATCGCCGAGCCCACCGTTGCATCACGATCAGAAGCTTTGCAGGAGAAGACCATCTTTTGTCAGGATAGGATGTACTACTTGTCCCCTTTCAAATTGGCCATTGTGGGATCCCTTCCTGCCTAAGTTTCGAGGGAAGAGGACCAAGTCCACTATAAATATAGGTTAGCCACCACCATAGAAGGGGTCAACTCATTCTCACCCCCGAGCCCTCGCGAGGTTGTTCATCCTCTGTACTTGTTCATCCTCATCCCCTCGTGAGACCAATCCACCACAAAGCAGGAGTAGGGTATTACACCGCAAGGTGGCCCAAACCTGGGTAAACTGCCGTGTTCATCTTCTTCCTTGTTCACGCGAGTTCGGCTAGGCTAGGCTGTGGGGCGACGAGTTGGAAGGCTTGAGAGGTTGAGTTCTTTGCACACGCCCTAGAGTTCGAAACTTCTTGGGTCTGTGGAGCCCTGAATCCGACATTTGGTGCGCCAGGTAGGGGCGTGTCGAAGTCCTTCCACCGTTCGTTTCGCCTCCGTTCCGTCGCTCCTATGGCCGACGCTCGCCGTGCCCATGCCGAGCGCCAGGCCGCTCGTGTTGCCCAGACGGCACCCGTGGGCAATGGCACTCCTCGCCGCTCTGCCTATCCGATGGCTAACGCTGCCACTGACCCTGCTGCTCGTGAGCAGCAGGATTTGTCACTGCAACCTTCTATGCGGCGTGATGGCCGCACCGCAACTCCGTCACCCACTCCGGCCATGGCATCGTCTTCCCATGCTCGCCGCAGGCCAGCAAACGCGCACGCTGCGCTGCTCATGGCGTGTGAGCTCCTGCGTTATCGCCCGGCCAATGACTTCTACGACAACTGGCTCGGCCACATCGCCGAGCTCGTCAACGCCGCTGGCGAGTCCCCTGCGCCGTCCCGCTTGCTCCTTCCCCCGGCATCCCAAGTGGGTGACGTGGCTCATGGCGCGCCTCCTCCTCCTCCTCTGCGTGGCGCCAACCCCGAGCCTAGGCGTGACGCGCCCCAGCGTGACCCACCGCGCGGGGCACAGCGTGCAATGAAGCAAGCTGCCAGGTGATCCAGCGTCTGCAAGCTGATGTGCACGCGCTCCCGGTGCCACTGCACCAGCACAAGGACCACTCACGGGCGTCAAGACCAAGCTCCTCGCATGCGGACCGCACCTATGAGCGCAGCAGGCTGCCGTGCTTTCACCCCGGAGCTGCGCCGCGTCGTATGGCCCGACAAGTTCACGCCGGATCTGCCCCCACGCTATGACGGCACCCCCGACCCCGTGGAATTCCTCCAGCTCTACGCGCTGAGCATCGAAGCGACAAACGGCGACGACAAGGTCCTGGCAAACTGGTTCCCCATGGCCCTCAAGGATGGCATGCGCTCTTGGCTGCTAAACCTCCGGGGGGGGTCGATCTCCTCTTGGGATGAGCTTCGCGAACGCTTCATCGCCAACTTTCAGGGTACTCGCGACTGCGCTCCTGCAGTGGGCGACCTGCGGCGCGTGAAGCAGCAGCCGGGCGAGACCTTGCACAAGTACATACAGTGCTTCACGAACGTCCATCTCAGGATCCCGAAGGCGTCTGACGAAGCGATCATCTCGGCGTTCTCTAAAGGCGTTCGGGACGTCAAGATGAAGGAGAAGCTCGCCATCAACGAAGATCTGTGCTCGGCCCTGGAGATGTTCAACCTGGTGAATAGATGCGCAAGGGCCAAGGAGGGCCGCCTCTCTCTCCTGGAGCTTCCTGAGGCAGACCCCAAGGACAAGAAGGCCAAGGCTAAAGAGGCAAAGCGCAAGGGTCCCGCCGTACTTGCGGCCGAACCTGAGATGAAGCGCGGTCGGGACAATGGCGAGTCCTCCAGGGGCAACCGCCCGTTCTGCATCTTCCACAACGTACACAACCACAACACCAATGACTGCCAAGAGCTCAGGGCCCTCCATGATGGGCACCTTGGTGACCGGGGCTACAGCGTCAGGACTGGCGTGACCAGCCTCGCGAGGACCGCTGGCATGACAAGCCTCGTGACTGGTTCTGGCGTGATCAGCCTCGTGAGGCCTGTCCTCAGGGTAATGCTGGCCTCCTTCTGCTTTCGCCGCCGCCAAGGAGGAATGACGACAACCGGCAAGAGGACGGGGCTAGGGGCTTCCAAGAACCTCGTGCTATTGCCTGCATCCTAGGTGGTGCACAGGCCCCAGCCTCGCAACGCATCTTCAAGCAGTTCGCTCGTGAGGTGAACGCGACCCTCCCGAGGCTTGAGGCCGTGCGTCCCCTCATGTGGTCACAGTGCGCCATTACTTTAGATTCCAAGGATCACCTCAAGTGCTCGGCCGCCAGAGGCTCGCTTCCCATGCTCTGCACGCCCACCATCAGCAACGTCCTCGTCACCAAGACCCTCATTGACGGTGGTGCAGGGCTCAATGTCCTCTCCGTCGAGACATTTGAGACGCTTCAAATACCCTATGACCAGCTCCTTCCGACCAAGCCTTTCTCAGGAGTGACTGACGGCTCCACCATCCCCCTGGGGCAGATACGCCTCCCCTTCACCTTCGGCAACCGCAACAACTACCACACTGAGCTCATCGACTTTGACGTCGCCCATATCGGCCTCCCGTACAAGGCCATCCTCGGGTATCCGGCCCTCGCCAAGTTCATGGCAGCAACCCACCACGGCTACAATGTCCTCAAGATACCAGGAAGTGGCGGCATCATCACGATCGCCTGCGATGAGAAGGATGCGGTGTGCTCCCTCGAGCGCGCCTACCAAGCCACGGCGGCTGACAACCCGGACGACGAGGGCGCCGTCCTGCTTTCTGAGATCACACCCAAGAAGAAGAAGCAGCTCCTCCCCAAGAGTCGTCAGGGGGCTGGCGCACCTGCCGATGGCACTTCAGGCTCCGCACTTGCTGCTGGAGCACCCCTTCCTCCCGCATAGGAAGGCATGCCCGACGCCTCCCTCAGGACGGGCTTGGGCGCTCCTGTCTAGAGAGCCTCTGACCTGACCAAGGCGACGAGGGAGGTGCTCGGGCACCACTTGGAGGCGTGCTTTGATGCGTGCCCCCACGAGCAAGGCGCACGGCGAGAGGCGCCAGGTCCGCGAGAGTTCATCGTCAAGGCGATCGAGGAGCTTCAAGAGGCAAGGGCCATGCGCGGCGAGCGTCGCCCCGCACGTCCTCCCAATGCAGCTGCAGCCCCCGACATGGGCAGCGAGATGCGTGTCTGCATCAACATTCCAGGCCTCAACAGGGCTACTGTCGGCGTACGACACCTATGGGATCCGAGGGACCCCTTTACGGTTCGGCAAGGGGGGAGGTATGCACAAAGAGCAGAACCGATGATCAACGCGAGGGGATTTTTACCCAGGTTCGGGCCGCTGATCAGCGTAAAACCCTACTCCTGCTTTAGTTTATTATCTGTGATTCGTCCTAGTTCTTGGAGCGCTTGCGATGAACAGTAAGTTAGCAGCAGCTACGCATGCAGAATGGGCTGGAAAATCCTCCTTTTTTGTAGCAGTTGCCTTGGGCCTCCTTTTATATAATCAAAGGGGTCACCACAGTGGCGAACTGCTCATATGCGAGGTGTAATGTAACTACAGTGGTTACCATACCTAACCACTGACGGTTTTGGACAAATGCATTTAATGCACCGTGAGGTGTCCGTTTAGGTGTCCCTACTTTCTTGGGGATGGAAAAAGGAGCCATCCCATCAGCGCCGCTTAGGCTCGCCTCCACTAGTGCCTCGCCACACATCCAAAAGTCGGGCCAGAATGCCAGACCGGTTGCTGTACTGGAGTGGTGGCACAGTGGTGGAACCTTGTTGGGTGCGAATCTTGCCGGGCTTGTCGAGCTACCCCGGCAAGATCTTGCCGGGAGCCGAGCCCTTGGTCTTCAGTCCTCCTTATCTTCCGATCCTTGACATGAATGTCCCTTGATAACCTTGGATCAATCTTCAGCTATCTCCCTGACAAGCCTTGCCGCAGGTATGGCTACAACCGCCCGTGCACAAGTATGGGGTACTAAAGGCCCAATATTTAGTACACCGACAGGAGCCCCTGGGCCTAGGCCACACACGGGTGCGAGGCATTGTTGGGCTAGGCCCAAACAGTGCACGGGCAAGCGTGGCAGGGCTTAACTGCTCGTAATCATTCCGCCTACTGCGCTTCCCCACTACGCGCGTTGAATGCGTGACGTGGGAAGCGTGTGCTGAATGGCCACGGCCGCAGCGCGCTCGTATGGGTGTGTTCACATAGGGCAGTAAAAGAAGCAGCCTCGCTCCTTCCTCGTAAAAAGGAATCCGCAAAGGCACTGCCCTTTTACCCCCTCTTCTTTCCAATCTGAAATCCGCCATTACCTTATCTGTCCCGAGACCAGAGCAGAACTTCTCCTCATCCGCTTATCGCCTCCACACCCGCTCCATCCTCGGCATCCGCCTTCGCATCCACCATGCCGCCCAAGGCTAGCAAGAGCAAGGGCAAGGAGACGAAAGCCGATGTCCCGGAGAGTGAGTTGGTGAAGATGCGGAAGAAGTACGTCGTCTTCGCTCCGATGCTCGACGCGGAAGCTTTGAGGAACCGGTACCAGTGCATGTGGGCGAGGGAAACGAAAGCTCACGCCGCGACTCGCGTGGCCCCAGGTTCCTCTCTCAAAAGTGGCCCTGATAGATATCCCTTCTTTGCCGCTTACTTTTACTGCGGGCTCTGCCCTCCATTCTCTGATTTCTTCAACGATATCATGTATACATACGGCTTCCATCTCTTAGACTTCACGCCGAATGCCGTAACTTGCATGGCTATCTTTGCCCATCTTTGCGAAAACTTTGTTGGAGTAGTTCCCAACACCACCCTCTTCCGCCATTATTTCATTCCACGCATCAAAAAAGGGGATGCCCTCGCCGGTTCTATCGCCTGGATCCCAAGGGCATGGAACAAGGAGATATATCCAGACGGGGTTTACCGCGAGAAGTGGGAAGAATGGTGGTCTGAGTGGTGCTGGATCAAGGAAGCAGACCCCCATCCCTTCTGTTCGCCTCGACGACAAAAGCCGGTTCGCGGCGAGGACTGGAGCGATTTTGAAGCTCAAGATGACAAGCTCACAGTTGCCACGACCAGGATCCCTCGTTTGAAAGCCGCCGGGCTCATAGTCGAGATGATAGGTTCTGATTTTCTTCGCCGGTGCATCGCCCCTCTGCAGAACAAGGGGAGACCGGCCTGGGAGTTCCAGAACGCGGCAGATATCATGAGGCTGCGCCCCGGACTGAACAACAACCTGACGATCATGCAGCTTGGCGCTCTCCGCCACCGGCTATTCCAGCGTGAGGACAAGCAGAAATTGCTGGCAAGAATTTTTCCCTTGTGCAACAACTCTGCCTTGGGGTTGATCATTGCCGCAATGCCGATGTTCAACGCTCATGGCCTTGATGCGACCTGGGCCGAGCCATCGGCGGAGGAGGCACAAAAGTTCTTCGACAACTTGTCGGAGAGGCCCATCCGGGAAGAGACAAACCTCATCCGCGCCACCACTGATGAAGAAGTGGCATACATTGCCACTAGAGTGGAAGAGGCGAATCTTGCCGGGGAGGCCGGCAACATCGGCTTCACAGAATGGGAAACGAGCGACGCAGAAGTCGTGCTGGAGGAAAAACCTGCCGAGGAGGATGAGGTTGCCGGGGAACAGAGCGGCGCAGCCGCTGAGAGCTCATCGGGCGAGGAAGCAGCTGAAGAGCAGCTGCAGGAGGAGCCCCCAGCCCCAAAGAAGGCAAAATGCGTCCTTCGAAAAGCTGCCTCTGGCGTCCTGGCAAGTCAGGCTTCTTCGAGCAGCAAAGCCCCCGGCAAGGGGGCGGCCAGCAAGGCCGCACCGTGGCAAGGGGTTCGTCAACAACCCGCGTGGCGCACGAGACACGCACTTGCGGCAACCACGGGGGCAGCAGGGGCGTCCCATACAGCAGCACCGGAAGTCGAGGCAGCAGAGCCGCACCAACCCCCTACACCTGCCGCAGCCAAGCGACCCAGGACTCCTCCTCCGCCTCCCCATACGGACAGTGCAACGGAGGTCGACTTCGACATCTCCAGTTTTAGCCGGAACGGGAAGAGGAAGAGTAAGCGTCCCGTCACAATCTTTACTTCCCAAATTCTGAACTCAATTGATCTCATCGCCTTGCTTTGTCTTGTCTCTGTAGGGAGGCAGAAACTTTGGCGGAAAGGATGGCGAAGAGGTCGAAAACCTCTATGGGCGATGAGCCACCGACAAGCTCTACGAGCGTGCCAGAGACTATCTTCATCAGCCGGGAGCTTAGCCCTCGACGCAGTCCTCAGCACAGCCCCCAGCGTAAGTCCATTACTTGTTTCCCGCTAGCGGGTGCTAAGGTTTCTACCTTTGCCGCTGACATCTTTGGGCTTGCAGGAGAAGAGCGGCAACAGGGAGAGCCGTTGGAGGACGCCCCCGTCGTGCCGCCTCCATCAACCACACTACCCGCGAGTGCATCCCCGGCAAGAACTCCTACCGATGAGCTTATCTTGGAAGAAGAGGTGCCGGCAAGCATGGGCACCGGCAACCTTTCCCCGGCAACCAAAGTTGCCGGGAGGGGCGAAGCTACCCTCAACAGCTCGACGCAGGTAATCCTTTGCCTTAGAGCACTTGTGATTTTTTCTTTATCTTTCTGAACTTTGATCTTGATATGATTTTGTTTCCCTCCTTCGTCCTTCAGAATTCCCTGTAATAGAACACATGGACATCGACGTTGTCATCGAGGAGACCGCCAGAGATGATGCCGCCGAAGCTGACAGGATTGCCGCTAGCGAGGCCACCGAAGATGCCACCGTCAAGGCCAGCGCGGCCGCTGCCGAAGGAGCCGCCAAGAATCTTGTTGAGAAGGCCGGCGAGGAGGTCGATGACCGTACTGACGGCATTCCTGCCGCAGGAGCGCCAGGCGCTACGCCGGCCACAGAGTCCCCAGCCACCGGTGAGACGCTTGCTGAAGATAAACCATCGACATCTGAGGCCCCTTCATCGAGCAAGTATCTCAAGGTTGGCGACAACTTGTTCGTCAACCTACCGGGGACGGCAAGCGTTGAGGCGCCGATCGAAGGAGAAATTTTTGATGAAGAAGTCATCACCGCTGCCAGGCTTAGGATTGTCGGTGAACCAAGCACCAGCAGCGGCAAATCCGAAGAAGATCGACTCCTCCAGGCCATGGGCGATAACTTCCGCAAACTTCAGGTGCTCCACCATGCTCGAAAGGAGAAGGTATACACCAGAGCCGCAGTTGTCGAAGCAGCCGAGGTGGATTTCCAGAGACGCGTCGAGCAAATGCAAATCTGGTACACCGAGGCCTTTCAGGAATTGACTGTCGGCCAGGAACAAGTGAGCCAAAGCTGGACGAAGCTCCACTTGAAGCAATCCGATATGGAGAGGACGCAAGAAGAAGCTGCGTTAAAGGTTGCCGCTGAAGAAGCTCTCTTAACGCAGCGGCGCATTGGGCTTGACGCTCATGAAGAAGATCTTGCCGCGCGCGAATAGGCACTCGCCGCCAAACTTCGCAACAAGGACGAAGAAATTGAGAAACTTGTCGCGCGGCGGACCCAGGAGCTGGAGCAGAGGCATAAAGAGGCGCTCGAATCTGCAACTGTAGATCACGCCAGCAAGCTCAAGGAAGCCATTGATGCTGCCGAGGCCGCAGAGTCCGCCAAGAATGAGTTGAGCGACAAGGCCAAGAAGCTGGAAGCAGATCTTGAGGAGCACAGCAAGGAGCTGTCAACGCTCCAAAGCGAGAGGGAGAAAACCCTCCATAGCCTGCCGGAGATGCAAGTTGCTATATCTGACAAGACCAAGCAGCTCTCTTCAGCCAATGACGCCATTGCCGATCTGAGGCTGAAACTGACCATGTTGGAGAAGTCTCTCAAGGACGACAGGGCCCGCGAGAAGGCCCTGAGAAAGATCTCCAGGAAGAGAGGAATTTTCTCAAGAGCGCTGCCGCCGCCCAAGTTGACTATGAGAAGGGCGTGCAAATCTGGAATGAACGTCTTGTCGACACCGCGGAGAAACTTACTGCACAGCTGTCAACCATGGGCCGGGAGGGCCTGCAAAACTTCAGGTATTCCACTGAAGACAGGATATCCACGAGCGCCAGGTTAACCATGTTCTTCGAGAGCATCATCGATGCCCTGAAGTTGCTCCAGTCCAACCGAGTGACCCAACTGGCGAACGAATCCCGCAAGCTTTGTCGGGCCATCCTCCACAAGGTGCTCATCAAGGTGGCGCACAAGAATCCTGGCATCGACCTCTCCAACGTGCTCGACCGCTTGCCGAAGGATGCAGATCTTCAGGCACTTGAGAAGCTTGTCGCGCCCATCCTCGAGAAGGTGGACTCAATCAAGAGGGTTGAAGGCCAGCGCAGGGACTAGCTGTCTCGCTTTTTCTTGTCGCCATTCCATGCCAAAGACAATTTAGCCTTAGATTAGAACCGCGGCAACTAATTGATGTAAAATAACTTGCTATAATTGAACATATGCATGCCATTCCCCTTGTTCAATTTCTTCCCGTATGATTACACCCTACGCTTGCCGGAAACTTGTCGGCGCGCAACCTGCCGCGAGCGCTGGGTGCGGGACTTCAGCAGCCTGCTGGAGGTGCAGCGGCTGGCAAGACACCTTGACGCTCTTGGCACAGCCACTTATACTGTTGAGTGGACTCGAAACAGAACAAGGGCGCAGCCAATCACGACAAGGGTTCCTTCGCGTGCAGGTTTTTCATACAAGGGCCGAAATCGTCCAAAGGAAATAGCCTAGTAATAAAAATTGTAAAACTTGCTCAAAGTTTCAAACTTAGCTTTTTGTCGCTGTATTCCCTCCGGCAAGAAACCAATTCTGAACATCGCCTATTGGTATCCATACCTTCCTTCCTCCCCCCCGACAAACTTGCACGCGAGGGAACCTTCTATCCTTTGAGAAAAAGAAAGAAGAGAAAATAAAGATATGGAACCTTGGCGGTTCGTTAGTCTTACCGGGGATCAAGTGCCATACAATATCTCAGGTAAACATGCATATATATATAAACATGGAAATCAACAAGAAATGCACAACACTTAAGCTTATTCAACTGCGCACAGGGTTTGCGCCTGGCTTTGTACAAAGGATTACATGCCTTGCCGGCAAGACTTGTACAAAAGGAGGTTACCGGGGGTCCCCGGCAACCGCGCCTTATGGGTAAAACTTGCGAAGATGTTCGATATTCCAGGAATTGCTCACTGGAATGCCATCCTCGGTCTCCAGGTGGACAGCGCCGGGCCTGGTGACTCGTACTACCCGATAAGGGCCTTCGCACTTTGGCGTCAACTTGTTTGAATTCTTGGCGGACTGAATCCGCCGAAGAACAAGGTCGCCTTCCTCAAGGCTTCGGGCATGAACTTTGCGGCTATGGTAGCGGCTCAAAGCTAGCCGCAAAGCTTGCTGGTAGCGTGCAGCTGGCACAGCAGCCTGAAGACGATCCTCGTCGAGGAGCACAGCGTCATCTTGCCGCAGTTGCTCTTGCTCAAGCTCATCATAAGCGAGCACTCGAGGTGACCCGTATATGAGTTCCGTGGGGAGAACTGCTTCCGCTCCGTAAACCAGAGCGAAGGGCGTCTGGCCAGTGGCTAGATTTGGTGTCGTTCTGATTGACCAAAGAACCACCGGCAACTCATCAATCCAGCGTCTTCCGCACTTTCTCAGCTTGTCGAAAGTTCTGGTCCTGAGACCGCGCAACACTTCAGCATTAGCCCTCTCCGCTTGGCCGTTGCTTCTCGGGTGAGCAACAGAGGCAAAGCAAACTTTGCTGCCAAGGTCTTGGACGTATTGCATGAAGGTGCGACTTGTGAACTTTGTGCCATTGTCCGTGATGATCCTGTTGGGTACACCGAAACGGCAAACTATCCCTTTAAAGAACTTGACGGCTGATTGTGCTGTCACCTTCCTCACTGCTTCCACCCCCGGCCACTTTGTGAACTTGTCGATTGCAACGTACAAGTACTCAAAGCCCCTGGTAGCACGGGGAAAAGGGCCCAGTATGTCGAGCCCCCAGACCAAAAATGGCCAGGAGAGAGGGATTGTCTGAAGAGCTTGAGCTGGCTGATGCGATTTCTTTGAATGAAACTGGCATGCTTCACACTTGGTTACTAGTGCAGTTGCATCCTGGAGAGCGGTGGGCCAAAAGAAACCTTGTCGGAATGCCTTTCCGACAAGCGCTCTTGACCCTATGTGGGAGCCACATATGCCTCCATGTATCTCTGCCAACAGCTCCAGTCCATCTTCCCGAGGAATACACTTCAATTTCACACCGTTCAATCTCTTTCTGTACAGAACGCCATCGATGAACTGGTACATGCTAGACTGACGGGCTACTTTTTCCGCTTCTTCCTGCTCCTCAGGGAGTTCCCCTATTTGAAGAAAATGAACAATGGGCTGTGCCCAAGCTGGAGCCTGGGGCTCGACAACTAGGACTAAAGGCATCTCTTCCGCCGGGGGAACGTTTGTCTCGACGAGAAGGGTCTGAACCCCTGCTGGAGCCTGTTGTTCCTCGGCAGGCTTGCTGCTGATCCCGGCAACTTCCTTGCCGGCGGCTCCCGGGAGCTCTGCCGGAAAGTACTGAGCAGAATTCAACTTCCTTCTCTTTGCTTGTCCTATTGATGGCACTACAGATGGTTGAGTCAAATGGAGCACAAAAGTTCATGGTTCCACAGGCAACTTAAGGGCAGCGCGCTTCGACAGGTCATCGGCAATACTGTTCTCAGCACGAGGGATGTGCTTCGTATGCAGACCATCAAAGCGCTCTTCCATTTTTCTCACTTCATCCACGTAAGCTTGCATCAATGGACTCTGATAATCTTTGTTAACTTGTCTGACAACAAGCTGCGAATCACCTCTGATGATGAGTTTCTTGATACCAAGGTCCACCGCGATCCTGAGACCGGCAAGCAAGCCCTTGTACTCCGCAGTGTTGTTTGTCGAGCTCTCCCAGGGAAAATGCATCCGAATTACATACTTGAGGTGCTCTCCGGTGGGTGCGACAAGCAGCACACCAGCCCCGGCGCCTTGCAGCGTAAAAGCATCATCAAAGTACATAACCCATTCTTGATCTGTTTCCTTACCGGGAAGAGTTGTTTCTTGAATCTCCTTGTCTGGCATTGGGGTCCATTCCGCAATGAATTCCGCCAAGGCCCTGCTCTGAATTGTTGAAGTACTTTCAAACTTGAGGCCAAAGCTCGACAACTCCAACGCCCACTCTACAATCCTGCCAGTTGCCTCTGGATTTTGCAAAATCCGCTGCAACGGGAAGCGAGTGGCGACGGTAATCTCATGTGCTTGAAAATAATGGCGCAGTTTCCTCGAGGCCATAAGAAGGCCGAAGAGCAATTTCTGCACACCAGAGTATCTTGACCTAGCTCCCTGCAAAAGGGAACTGACAAAATAAACTGGATGTTGCACCATCTTTTTCTTTTGCACTGATTCCTCTGGCTGCGCAGATCCTGTCTTGTCGGCACCAGATCTTGCCGGGGAAGACCCCGGCGCATCACTTGACGGGCCTGCCGCTGTCGTCGCCCCCTCGTCAACTTCTCTCTGCACCACTAACGCAGCACTAACCACTTGATTTGTTGCCGCTAGATATAGCAGCAACGACTCTTGTGGTTTAGGTGCGACTAGCGTCGGCGGGGAGGAGAGGTACCTCTTCAAATCTTGCAGCGCTGCCTCCGCTTCCGGAGTCCATCTCATTGGACCTGCCTTTTTCAAGATTTTGAAAAAGGGCAGGGCGCGCTCAGCAGATTTGGAGATAAACCTACTTAAGGCAGCAACGCAGCCGGCAAGGCGACGTACATCCTTGACGCGTCTTGGCGCTTGAATCTGCTCAATAGCTTTGATCTTGTCGGGGTTCGCTTCGATCCCACGCTGAGATACAAAGAACCCGAGAAGCTTGCCGGAAGGGACGCCAAACACACACTTCTCGGGATTGAGCTTTAAATTGATCTTGCGCAGATTTGCGAATGTTTCTTCTAGATCTTGTATGAGTGTAGCTTTATCTTTGGTTTTGACCACTATGTCATCCATGTATGCTTCCATATTTCTATGTAGCTGAGGCTCAAAACCAATTTGGACCGCTCTCGCAAATGTAGAACTAGCACTTTTCAACCCGAAAGGCATTCGTAAAAAACAATACGTACCACATGGGGTGATAAATGCGGTCTTTTCCTCATCTTCTTTTGCCATGAAGATCTGATGATACCCTGAATAGGCATCAAGGAACGACAGTAGATCACAACCGGCAGTGGAGTCTACAATCTGGTCGATGCGCGGCAAGGGGAAAGGATCTTTGGATAGGCTTTATTGATATCTGTATAATCAATACACAGCCTCCATTTCCCATTCGCCTTGCGCACTATGACCGGATTGGCCAACCAGGTTGGGTGAAGCACCCCTCTGACCAAACCTGCCGCTTCCAACTTCCTGATTTCTTCGGCAATAAATTCTTGCCGCTCCAAGGCCTGCTTTCTCACCCTCTGCTTGACGGGCCGCGCGTGAGGACAGACAGCAAGGTGGTGCTCAATTACTTTCCTGGGAACACTGGGGATGTCAGATGGTTGCCATGCAAACACATCGACATTCGCCCACAGGAAAGCAACGAGCGCGCTTTCCTATTTGTCATCTAGGGTGGAACTTATGGTGAAAGTCCCTCCTGTTCCGTCCTCCCTGACAGGCACTTTCTTGGTTTCTGGCGGAGCAGCCTTGGACTTCTTGTTCTTGCCGGTGGAACTCTCTGGTACGTCCTCAACGGAAGCGCAGCACTCCGAAGAGGTGCGCTTGCCGGAGTTTGCACCAGAGATCTTGCCGGTCTTCCTCTCCTTCCCTCCAGGAGTTCCAGCGGCAAGAGCAGATGCCTTGGCGGCAGGCGCTGTGGCTGCTTCCCGGTAGAGTTGGTCGGTGCAGATCAGTGCATCCTTCTTGTCGGAATGAACAGTGATGACATCAATCGGCCCGGGCATCTTCAACACATTGTACGCATAGTGTGACGCCGCCATAAACTTGGCAAGCGCTGGGCGGCCAAGGATCCCATTATATGTCATGGGGGTCTTGGCGACATCAAACACTACCTTCTCTGTTCTGAAATTGAGCTCGCTACCAAATGTCACCGGTAGCATAACCTTGCCTTTTGGCTGGGTCCTTCCTGGATTGATCCCTTGAAACATGCTCGTTTCCTCGAGATCTTCATCAGGAATTTGCAGCTTCTTGAGCACGTCTGGCGAGATTAAGTTCAGCCCGGCCCCACCATCAACTAGCATTTTTGTCACCTTGAGGTTGCGGATTGTTGGTGAGACCAACAAAGGCAAGCACCCGACCACAGTTGTGCGATCAGGGTGATCCTCGGCGTCAAAAATGATAGGCGTGTGGGACCATTTCAAAGGTTTCCGTGCCTCAGGTGACGGCTCCGCTGCATTAACCTCACGCACCCACTTTTTAAGCCGGCTGTGAGAAGAATGCAACGAGGCACCCCTGTCGATACACATGGCCTCTATGGCTTTCTGAAACTCGTGCTCGCTGGACTCGTCGTCTTCCTCATCATCACCACCTCCCTCGTCTTTGTCGCGGCCTCGGGCGGGTCTTACCTTCTGTTGCTTAGCCTTGCCGCGGCGGCCTCCTCGACCTCCACGCTTCTTGCCGGATCCCTCAGCACCTTCCTGGGCCTTCTCCTTATCGCGTCTCTCGTACTCAGCTCTCTGCTTCTCGACAAGTTGCTCGACTTACCGGTAGTTTTGGAGATCGTGGCCTTTGGTGCGATGGATCTTGCAATACTGGTTGCCGGAGCCTTCCGGCTTGTCGGCAGCCGCCAAGGCCTGACAGGAAGTGCACCCAGCAACTTCCTTGCCGGGTTCGTCAACCTTGGCCTTCTTGGCGGTGCCAGAGTTGCCGGATTCCTTGACAGCAAGCACGGCCTTGCCTTTGCGCTTCTTGTTCCGCCGCCGGCCTTTCTTCGACGGGGTGGCAACATCTTCATCTTCAGATTTGCCCCCCACGCCAACACCCTCACCAGGGAGTTTCCTGCCTTCTTCAGCTCGAGCACACTTATCCGCCTAAGCATAAAGCTCAGCAATACTCCTGACCTTGTTCATTGCCAGCTCTTCGCGCATCTTGCGGTTACGCATGTTCTGATGAAACGAGCTAACAACAGCGGCAGGATGAACGTCTGGAATATTGTACTGCACTCGGCTGAACCTCTAGATAAACTTGCGCAGGGGCTCACCCTCCCTTTGGGGCAGGAGATGTAAATCAGTTTCTTGACCAAGAGCTTGGTGGCCTCCAACAAAGGCACCAACAAACAGATGGCACATATCTGACCAGGAAGAAATGGAATTCTTCGGCAGATGCATCAACCACGACCTGACGTTGGGTTTAAGCACCAACGGGAAGTAGTTGGCAAGTATCTTGTCGTCTCGGCCTCCGACAGGCTACACCGCAATGGTGTAGATGCTCAAGAACTCCGAGGGGTGAGTCTTGCCGTCATATTTCTCCGGGACCTCTGGTTTGAAGGTTCGGTTGGGCCACTGGACTCGCCGCAACTCACGGGTAAACGCTGGACAACCTACCTCATAGGGTAAGTCGCTTGCATCCCCTGGCGCAGGCTTGTCAATAGTAGGCCCTGCACGTTTATCGGATTGATGACGCGCCTCCTGTCGTCGCTCGATGGTAGTTCGAGCGTCTTCTTGCCTTCATTCCTGGAGAACTTGACGCTGATCGCGGCGCATCCGCGGATCGGACGACGCCGTGGAATCGTCATCACAACCGCCGGTCCGCCGGGTTGAAAACCGCTACTGCTGTCGTGGAGGGGAGTGCACCGTGGTAGCACCGCCTCCGGTCTTCTCACCATCGGCTCGCGCCGGAACGATAGACCGCTGCCGCGAGGGCCCCGCTTGCTGCGGCCTATCCTTGTTGGCGAAGCCAACAAGGCTCTGGATAGTAGATCGCCACTCCTCCATCTTCTCTGGAGCAGGGGGAAAATCGAGGAGCTGCTGTGCACGTGCCAAAGCTTCTGCTGGCGTAGGTGGCGGCGACAGGTGCGAGGTGCGTGAGGTGCTCTGACTCCTAACAGTGTTAGAAGGAGCATCGTCACGACCACGCGACCGCGCGCCACCGTCACCAGTGGTTTGGTGTGCATGCTGGGCTTGCATGCCTTGGGATCGGTGCACAGAAGTCTCTGCATGGGGACGTTCAGAACCACCGATGTCTCGGCGCTGCTCGCCGCGTGCAGCCTGGGAAGGCCGCGACGCCTGCGCCGGTGCGGGAGCCCTGGACGGCGTCCCCCGATCTCTGGAATTCGTTGCGCTGCCTGTAGGCAGTACGGCTCCATCTCTGGATCTAGCGGCGTGCGGGTTGTCGTCGCCACTGCGAACGACGCCGCTCGCCTGGCTCGGATCTCCAGATCGCCGTTGAAGCTCTAAACCTCCACTTCTTGCATCCACACCGTCACCCGTCCGAGTAGGCACGGGCAAGACGGACGTACATGGAACAGCTGCTGCCGCACCCTTCTTATTGGGCGGCATGATGACAAAGATGATGAAGAAACTCGCGCGCTGATCGCCAGATTAGGTTCGTGCTACCTCGGACCTCCCCTACCTGGCGCGCCCAAGATGTCGGCGTACGACACCTATGGGATCCGAGGGACCCCTTTCGGTTCGGCAAGGGGGGAGGTATGCACAAAGAGCAGAACCGATGATCAACGCGAGGGGATTTTTACCCAGGTTCGGGCCGCTGATCAGCGTAAAACCCTACTCCTGCTTTAGTTTATTATCTGTGATTCGTCCCAGTTCTTGGAGCGCTTGTGATGAACAGTAAGTTCAAGCAGCAGCTACGCATGCAGATTGGGCTGGAAAATCCTCCTTTTTTGTAGCAGTTGCCTTGGGCCTCCTTTTATATGATCAAAGGGGTCACCACAGTGGCGAACTGCTCATATGCGAGGTGTAAAGTAACTACAGTGGTTACCATACCTAACCACTGATGGTTTTGGACAAATGCATTTAATGCACCGTGAGGTGTCCGTTTAGGTGTCCCTACTTTCTTGGGGACGAAAAAAGGAGCCATCCCATCAGCACTGCTTAGGCTCGCCTCCACTAGTGCCTCGCCACGCATCCAAAAGTGGGGCCAGAATGCCAGACCGGTTGCTGTACTCGAGCGGTGGCACAGTGGTGGAACCTTGTCGGGTGCGAATCTTGCCGGGCTTGTCGGGCTACCCCGGCAAGATCTTGCCGGGAGCCGAGCCCTTGGTCTTCAGTCCTCCTTATCTTCCAATCCTTGACATGAATGTCCCTTGATAACCTTGGATCAATCTTCAGCTGTCTCCCCGACAAGCCTTGCCGCAGGTATGGCTACAACCGCCCGTGCACAAGTATGGGGTACTAAAGGCCCAATATTTAGTACACCGACAGCTGCTTCATCCTCAGTCTGTTAGGGCCCGGCCCCGCAGCTGTATCATTTTTGCGCATGTATCAGAACTGGCCTTGCCTTTATGAATTCCCCAAGTATTTCAACTGCATGTCCGGTGCTTCATCTTCATGATGTCGCTGTGCCCTTGCAAACCTGTCCGTGACCGCCTCATGATTAAGGACTGGCATGGCGTCTGTGCTTGGGTCCATCGCTGTAGCATTGTTAAATCCAAGCGACTTAGCTCTATCCTACGGGCCAGCTCCCGTGCGCGTCACCTCCCAGGGTCCATGGTGCCTTGTTCTCGCATGAGCTAATCGCATGTAGGCGAGTAAGGGTGCATGGCCCAGTTCATACAACCGCAGTTCGGCGCTTTGCCGCAGCGGGAGTCATGCGCCGGGTGTTTTTCCGTGGGATCATTGCATGAGAAGACTTGGCACGACGTCTGTGCTCAGGTCCGTCCCTGCAGCATTGATAAAACCAATGGCTAAGCTCTGTCTGGCGGGCCGGCCCCATTCACGTCACCTCCTGGGGTCATTGGTGTCTGGCCTTCTCATGCGATAACCTCTAGAGGGGCATTCGGCGCAAGACCCCCCCCATCACCCCACAGGTGTCATAAGTGTGCCCCGTGCCACAAAAATCAGGCGCAACCTGCCTTGAGGTAGGGCCTCGTGAGTCCCGCGCTGGCTCACGAGTGCCCAGATACACCTCCTCCAGTTCTGCCATGCTAGCCACGCGTACGAACGGGGATGTACACGCCCCGGAGTCTCCCCCGGAGGGAACTCCCACCCACGCACTAGTGGAAGCCCCATGCTCCGTGCTACGAATGACACGGTCGAGGAGCGACTATGCCCACGCACCAGTGGAAGCCCCATGCTCTGCGCTGGCGGACGACACTACCGAGGAGCGGCTATGCCCACGCTAAAGTGGAAGCACCATGCTCCGCACTGGTGGATAAACAACTGAGGGCGCCCTCGTGGCCGCACAAACCTCAGGACAGCCTCTCGGCTCTTCGCCCGGCAACACCCCACAGCTTTCCCCTCGGAAGGTACGTGCGAGGGGGCTGGACATGGGGGTTGTGCCCAGGCCAGGCCTAGCACACGCCACCCTACCAGGTCCGGGTACCTGGTCTTCTCGTGCCCCTCCCAGGCAAAAGCTGGCGAGGAAAGGTATGGAGGCTCCGGATTAACCTCGTCGTTGCCTACGCTTCCTTCATGAGGGCTGCTCGCATGTCAAGGGGGACCTCCTGACCATCGCGACTCAGGGGCCTCACTAGTCACGTAGCCCCTCACCCCTTGGTGTCGTCCTGGCGATCCGGATGCCCCAACGGCGGTTGAGGTATGCGCGGGGCTGGGCCTTGCCGACGCAGAGCACAAAAGCAAACAAGAAGGAAACCAGGCACGAAAAGGAAATTGCAGAGTCCTAACAGTTATTACAAGCACAAGTGTTCCGCAAATTCAAACAAAAGTCTTACACCTCCATGAGGCACGGTAAATGTTGCAGGAATAAAACTAGGAAGAAGCGCCACCACCGCCTTGGCCATCGCTGCCGCTCGCCCTGGTCGCTAGAACCCCGTCGTCGACGTCGCTGCCACCATCGTCTCCGCCGCTGCCAGCCTCCACTGCCAGAGCCTCGGGATCGGGGATGCAGAGGAACTTCTTCAGTAGCGCGTCCACGTGGCCCTTCACGGTTCCTCGGCAGCAACACGGGACTCAGGAGCAATTGAACAGATCACCGTGCTGAAGTTGAAGCCAGGGTCCTGAAGGAAGAGCTGGCCGAAGACGCGCGTCGCGGCTGCGGAAAAGAGCGAGCGGCACTCCTCCTCCAGGATGGAATCCACTTTGGCGGTAGCACCCTTGAGCACCTCCGCGAGCTTGGGGAAGAGCCCCGCGAGGCCATCCTCAGGGGTTGCCAGCGGCTCCTCGTACCCTCCCCTGCAGATGGAGCGCAGCGTGTCGTGTGCCTTGAGCTCAAGCGAGAGGAAAGCGCCGCGTTCCGCAGCTGCCTTCTTCTCGGTAGCAGCAAGGGACTTCTCCCTGGCCTCCAGCTGGGCTGCCGACTCAGAGACATGTTGGGCATGGGACGCCTGAGCATCAGCCACCTCCTTCTTCAGCGTGGCTAGGTGGCCGCGCTCCGCAGCCTGATCGGCGGCCACCTACTTCAGCTTGGCGTCACGGTCGGTGGACTCTGCTTCACGAGCCTTCAGGTCCTCTTCCCATTGTTGGAGCAGTTGGGCGTGCGTGGCTTGCTCTTCCTGGAGGGCCGTCAGCTTTGCCTCCACCTTGGCACGGCACGGCGCTCCTCGGTGGACGCAGCATTGGCCAACGCCGCGTCGCGAGTCTCCTTGGCTTCGGCGGCCTCCTTCCTGCCTTCCACGGTGGCGACCTCGGCCCGGCCCCAGGCCATTTTGGTAGATGTGTCAGCCTGGAGCCACCCTGAGACAAGCCCCAGACGCTCCCTCATGAGGCACCAGTCCGCGTCCTGGAGGTCGGCACGGAGCTGACCTAGTGCGGCATAGGCTTCGTCCAGGTCGCCTGGCCTGATCAGAAGGCCACAATCCGCCAGCGCAAGGGCTTGGAGAGGAGGCGACACCGGCGCGTCAGCAGGCGCCATCACCAGGGAAGCGGTGGCGAGGGCAGATTGGGGCACTGGAGGCTCTGAGCCCCCCTCGGGCACGGCAAGGGCGGACGACTCCGTAGCTTGCTGGCGCATGGGAGCCGGCTCCTCCTGAGGCCTCATCACCGCGTCCTGGGGGGGCCTGCTCCGTCGCGAGGGGACGCGAGACAGCCTCTTCCATGCGTGCGGGAGCCGTTGCGGCTGCAACGAGAGGAGGCACCTCCTGAGCCCCGGCTCCCTCCTTCCTTCTCTTCATTGCAACGCCCATCCTGGTCATAAGGAGGGGAGCACTATGGGCATGGTGCCGATCTATGATAAACAGAAACAAGGTAAGATACTTAGCCTCAAATGACACCACGGCCGGCCGTCGTCCGTGCGCCGCCCACATTACAGTTGCAACTTGTTTAGAGTAGGTTTTACTCCGGTTTGTATGAAAACTGTAATGTATCTCATCCGGCTTATATGAAAAGTTTTCGAAATGTAATGATTTACGTCCGGTTTCTATGAAATCCGCCTTGTTTGCACGATTATGCAGGGCAAAGTCATCCCCCGATCAAAATTAGATCACCAATCATGGATGTGCATGGGGCATTTGGTCTAACTTGGAACCTTGTAGCTAACGACACCCAGCTGGGACGTACTATCTTAGCAGTCGTTACCCATGGTACCATTGAAGGGCAACAAGGTGCCACGATCTATCATGATCGGACCTTGATCATGTACCTAGGTAATCCCTTCTCTCCGATCCAAGAGTAGTAGAGCAAGGAACTATCATATATCTTATTGCCATGTCATCTTATAATATTTCAGTACATGTCTCTTTATACTCCAGGAGCAGGAGTAGTTCTCTCCTTCTTTTTTTTATTGATTGGGATAGTCATCTACGCAACTTTATAATGCTAGTTGTATAAACTATAAAGGACTTAACAATTTCAATTCCGTGTAGTACTAGCTAGGTAGGCATAATCCCATCAAACAAAACTACTCCTACTTTAATTAATGTACATGGCCCAGGTAACACTCTCAAATTGTTTGTCGTCGCCCGTGCCGCAGCTGGTCTATACATTGCTTCCCTTCCCCCTCATAGAAATAAGCAATATAAAGTATTTTATTTTAATCTGTATCCTCTGCTTACGTCACCTTATTATACTGCATGGACCATAACCATGCACGTCAGCATGTATCCAGGTTTGAGATGCCAGGTGTACCAGATGGACGGCGGCGTGTTCGATCCCCGTGATGCTACCTAGGTGCAGATGAACACACTTGAAGAGTACTCGATTTTCATCGGGGACAACTACCTCATAGTGCAAACGATGCCACCTTCCGTGCACGACGCTGACGACCTGCCATTCATGAAGAACGGGTGCGTTTTCATTGCGCACCGATGGATTAATATCTTGAACTCCCCTATCCCTGATCTATGCCGCTTCAGTTTGGATGAGTCTCCATCGTGGGGAGCCACACTAAGAAGCTGCAATGATATGGACTCCCGTTGCCCACCGTTATGGATCGTTCCGTCTATGAAGAACACGTGGGACTGGAACTACGAGGTGGACATGTACCCAGGGATGTACGAACCTGAGTAATGTAGCGCAGTAAGTGAAGTAGAAAGGCACAAATAGTAAGAACATGCATGGCATAGAGGCATTTGTCTTACTACCACTAAATGTTGTACGTGCAATGCACGGTGATATTATGATGTATGTGCCTAAGTACTCTACTACTATATTAACTGGAGGCACATATTAGGTTTTATATTTGTATACGTGTATGGCCCGAGACCTTCCAACTAGACGCGTCTTTCTCCCCTGGTCAAACTTTGTATCGTTACATACTACTAGTACTATGTGTGGTCTCCGACCTAGAAGTGGAAGAAGTGGAGACGCTCTACCACGCTGTTCACGTCCCACTCCTTTCGCTGACGTGTGGGACATCCAGCACGTGTCGTGTTTTGCACTCCTTCGTCGCAAGAGTTGAAACACTAGCTTTCATCAAAAATAAAAAATAAATATAAATCAGCAGTGATACTATACCACGCGGTTTCCTTGCTCCTCGATATCGGAAAGAATACTTTCGTTCACCGACATGTGGGATGTCGACCATCCTGGTCCACTTGCCATGCACGCAGAACTCCAAGGGAGAGTCACCCCGGTCGTTGCGCCGCAGTAATAATGACTAATGAGCCATCAAATCATAGGCCCAACCTTTCCCACTATAAAGTTGCTCGGACGAAGGAACCATCATTACTTCGTTGAATTCCGCTTCTTGAAGAAAACTATTGTACCAGCAATACTGCTAGCTACAGTAGTACTGTACTTCAGCGGAGGCCTCCTTTTGGTTCATAGGATAGGAATTCTATAGGAATATGAAAATCATAGGAAGTGAGATGACATGCATCTCAATTCCTATAGAGAAAGAGATGCCATTTGATGCATAGGATAGGAATTTTTCCATTGAGTCTAGGTTAATGTACTGGTAATTTGCTCTAAAAACTACAGTAGTAACTAGTACTGGTACATGCTCGTAATTAATTAAACAAACGTACGGGCAACACAAACACACACACTAACTACTAGTACTACTACTTCTCAAATGCTGGCCAGACGCTGTCGTTCTCATTCCCGGCTTTGTCGGTGACACCCCACTGTGCTTTGATCTCCACCGAGCTCTCCGCAGCAGTGCGTGTGTCCTCTTCTTTCTTGCGGCGGCGGGACTCTCTTTTCTTGAGTGCTTTCTGCCTTTTCCGCTCCCTCTGTGCGGCTTTGGCCGCCTCTTGCTCTACCGCCCATTCGGCCTTGGCAGCTTCAAAGTCCGCCCATGTAGGTGTGAGGTCGCGAGCGGCGATGAACTCGGCACGGCGGGATGCCATCGCTTCCCTACCATTTTGTGTTCGGTTGTGGGCGGCAAGGAACTCGGTGCGGCAGGATGCGATTTCTTCCTTACCGGTTAGTGTGCGACGCGGTGGCATGAACGACGCTTGCTGAGAGCTCTGGGGCGGAGTGGCCGGGCAACCGTATTGTGCATTGGTTTATCAAGAGCTCAAGGACAAACGACGAAGGAAATTTGGATTCCCCTTCGATCCTGGTCATTTATTACCACACACGGTTACTTTCCGTAGCCTGTGGAAATTGTGTGCGCTGACCCTATTGTGGGTTGCTTTCTGATTGGCCGCCACCCCAGCCACGCGGATTGCGCGCGTGCACCGTGATTGAATGGCATTCCACGTCCCTATCATCACACCCGTGTAGATGTAGCTAGGATTTGATGTTTCTACACCTCCGTCCTGGTTGATGCATGTAACTACAAATAATATCACTAGAAACTATGTTTACTAGTAATGTACACGTGCATTGCACGCATGAGATTTGGCAACAAAATTATGAATAAATACCACACTATAGCATGTAAGCTTTGAGTCATATATGCATGATGTAGATGTTCGTTTAATTCTTATAGTTCATCTCATTCAAAATCAATAGTTTTTTATAAAAAAGTTAATCTATTTTAAGATTCATGGAATTGTGCGTTGTAAAGCATAAAGTAAAAACAAATAATGGCAATTCATCTAGACAAAAAAGTTTGGGCAATTATGATACGGAAGCTTCTAGAACAAAGGAGAAGTGCTTGTGTTTTGAGGTTTGAGCATTATGCTTAAGTTCAACCATGGAATCTTCTAGATTGTACATGTGGCAGAATCTAGTGGAATGTAGATCATATCCAACGGCCAGTAGTGCTCAGATTTGCCATCTCTACACCATCGGATTGGCTTCATCCAACGACCATCTTTCAAAGTTATACACACAATATTATAGGGGTATAGATATAGAAATAAGAATCCAACGATATAATTTTTGGTGACATTCATTATTATTTTCTTAGTTCAATCTGTAGTCAAAGTTTGGCACAAAATACTAAGGGGACCAATAAATTAGGATGGTGGTAGTAAATTTCTACAAAATTCAAACAATGGCCTAAATATGGTAAATGAACTCGGAGAAGTGCCAAATTTGAACATGGTGCTTTGTTGGGTGTATGTTGATCGTAGAAAAAAAAGTGAACTACCACATTAATTGAGTACTTTTGCAAACTACAAAAACAATATACCACCACGCTAGCGTCTGACTGCCCTGGCCCCACCGAAACCCCTTCCATCGCTAGTGCACGCTTCCCGCCTGAAACGGTCACCGTCGCTCCAGAACATCAATGTCGCATTCACGCCCGACGCAACCTCTCACTGGCACCGGCATTGCAGCAGCGCGACGGCCGAGAGAGCGCCACCCGCGCGGCATCCTGGTGCAAGTGACTGCTCCGCGTTTAAGATGTTGAGAATCAACACACTATCACAAGAGAATTGGAAATGCTCACACAATGGCTTAGTGATCTTAGAAGACAAAACTTGTATCTTGTGAATGATGATGAAGATGAAGTGCATGAATCCTCAAGATAGTTACCTCCGAAAGAAATGAAGTGCTTCAAATGCAAACAATTCAGTCATGTCATAGCAGATTGTCCTTGCTGGGATGAAGCACCTAGTAATCGTTGGAAGCATCTTCACTGCAATGGTTTTGCTTGAATGGATCGTCACACTAAGCTCTCGAAGAAAAAGGAACCCGCTTCATCCTCTTCGACGAGACCAGTCACTGACATAAATGCCAGAGCAACCATTGATTCCAACATGAAGAAAATCTCTCAGCTGAATAGAGCATGTACCAACCTGACTCCTGACTCTGAAGAAGAGACAACAGACACTGATTTAGATGATGAAGAATTCTACAAAAGGATTGGAAGAAGCAATGCATATGTAGCCATTGAATCATCGAAGGATCTCATCGAATCAGATACTGATGATGATGCTTCAAGTGATAATGATTCAAGCGATGATGAACCAATCACCTTTTGTCTCATGGCAAAATCTTCAAAGGATCAGGTATCTGCCAATCACCTAAGATCCATGAATGAATATCCTCCTGAATACATCTCTTATGCCAAGCTGGTCAAGATTGCTAAATCTCAACATGATGAACTTGAAATGCTTGAAAGAAATATCAGGAAAACTGAAGGATTAATGGTCGAAGAGATGGAGAAGAATCAAAAGTTGAGTGAAGAGCAAGATGCTCTTTCATCAACTATTAATGATCTCACCATTCGATATGACTCACTCTCAGCTGACTACGAGGGTTTATCAAATGAACTCCTTAATAGGAATCAAGAACTCGCGTCACTGAAAGAATCTCATAATGAGCTGGTGTTAGAAAAAGCTTCTCTCTTCGCCGAGCAATCTGTCCGATTACCTGATGACTTTGTTCCTCCTTGCTTGAAATGCCTAGAATGTAGCAATGCAGATTCTCATGCTGAAACTTCTAATGTTGTCATCAAGAACATTGCTACTCCTGAAATTAGTACTACTAACCCCTCTTCCGAGGGTTTTGCTGCTATTACTGAAGAAAATTGCAGGTTAAAGGGCTTACTTGAGACTGGTATGCTGAGGAGCCTAAAAGGGCATCAAACCCTATGTGATGTGCTCAAGAAGTCCATACTGAACAAAAATCCTCAGAAGGAAGGACTAGGTTTCGAAAAGAAACTCAATGTGGATGGATCCTATTGGACCCCCGAACAATATCCTCGAACGACTTGGGTTCGTGCAAAGAGTAAAACCCTCGAACCTGAAACTCTAACTAGTTATCTTTCGCCCATTCCTATTGATACTGACGAGTCGAATGACTCAAATTACAAACTCTTCAAACAACAGAATGGTAAGATTTTCACTCGATATACTGGAACCAACTGTAGGTCAGGTGCACCCAAGAAGCAAATCTGGGTAAAGAAGTACATTGTTGAAAACTTGCCAGTTACTGCTAACCTAACAGTGCAGGATAAGTGTCGATGAGGAAATGGCTGTCATTCCAAATCTACTCGAGTATCACTCTCGAATGATTATCACCCTGAACTATGTCAGAAGGAGTACTTGCGTACATCTTCAAATCATTACACTCATGCATCAGGAAACAATTTCAATGCCTATTCATATGATTATTATCATAATGCACAGGTGTCTCGCAAGACTCACCGAAGAAATATTCCAAGCAAGGCAAAGCAGATGAGATCCTCACCACCCACACAAGTGTGGGTAGTGAAGAAGAACTAACCACCTCTTGCAGGAAACTCTCTCAGGGATATCTCTTGTTTATCTCAAGCCCTGAGATCAATTATTGTTGGTGCTCATCTTTCTGAGTTTTCTCTCCTAGTGTTTCTGTTCTTTTTCGATAGTTTTGTTCTTCGAGTCTGTTCCTTTTCTGGTTTATTTTTGGTTTGTTGAGTCACAAACATGCAACTTGAACTGAAGAAGATTTCCCTCCTACGTCCTTGGTTGCGAATGAAATCAACTTCAATTTTTCATCTGTTTTGGTGCTTGCACTTCTACAAACCTTTCGGCATCCAGTTTAGTTACCGAGATTTTCACAGGAAACGGCTGACACGTGCCCACTATCTCTCTATCATGATCTCGTCCGTTGAATGTGGAACGTCCTGAGTTTTTCATCCGTAGATTTTGGAGTGGGTGGTTTGTCCCTCAGGCTATTTAAACCCCCTCTCTGGGTCTCTTCTTCCTTAGCTCTTTCCCTGTTCGGCCTCAAACCCTACTCTCGCTCTCCTCCTGAGCCCGAGCTCGAAGCAGCGTCGATGTCAAGCCTTGCCGTGCAACTCCGGTGGAGCTTCGTCACCGTTGGTCGCGCCAGTGCGGTAACTCTCCTTCACGTACTGTCGTAGTTGATGTGTCTCACCAAGTTAGGGCATTTAGATCTAGAACTTACTCCATTCCTTTCCTGTTCTTGGGCAGTTCATCCCATCAGTTTTTATCATGTGTTATTTTTTTGCTGTAGATCTTTAGGATTCACTAAGACCTGACTTGTATGGTTTGTAGTTGTTCCTCGTACTAGTTTCTTGTATCTAGGGTTCACTGTGTGTACATCAAAAGATTAGAGGAATAGCTATGTTGTCTTATGGCATATTGCAATTCTCTCAATGATTTCGTGCAAGTGTATATCATGGATCCCTTGCTTCTTCCGAAAATTTATTTGTTTTAAGTTAAAGTGTCTCTGTGCATGCTTGTGACCTCTTCCTATGTTTTCTTTCAGATTTGCGTTTGTTTTCTCAGGAGTGGTCATGGTTAATAGTTCGGATGAGCATTCTGGGTCAGAGGAAGATATTCCACAGTAGTCGCGTGTGGCTGACAAAGCAAAGATGGTTGAAAGAAAATCTGCAAAACCGCCAAGAGCACCAAAGAAAAAGGCCGAATCAGAATCTGCTGAAGAAGATGATGATGTTCTCTCAGCTCAAAGTCAGCCAGAGGATGAGCTAGTCACAGACTCCAAAACCATGTTCTCTGATGGAAATCCCAAAAAGGGTGGCCGAGGAAGAGAAAGGAATACTGCGGCTGAGATGTCTGATCAGGAAACATACAAGACTCCACCTGGAGTAGAAACTGCTCAGGAAAGGAACAACAGGGTGCAAAAGATTCACCGTCATTGGGCGAAGAAACGGTTTAATCATGAGAACGTCCGAAGAAAATACCAGATTCTATTTGCATTCACTCCACCCTGGAATGACTGCATTGCAGAAGGCTGCCTTGGGCAGGACGATGAAAAAGTAAGGCCAGCACCACCTCCCAATGCTCATGTTGATTCCTTGAAAACCATAGCTGATTTTCCCGAAGAAGTTGCAAAGAGGGAAAAGGCCAAGGCCAAGCGTGAGGCAAGACTCGCAAAGAAAAATCAAGTGGAACAGCGAAATGTTGAGTTGACTCAACAGGATGTGATTGAAAAGAAGGAAAGGGCATCTGCCCGGAAAGAAAAGAAGAAGAGGAAGTCTGTTTCTCCTCGAGCCTCTAAGAAGAAGTTTGTTGCAAGCAAATCCAAAAAAGTTGCACCTACCTCATCTGATGAAGATTCATCTGATGATAATGCTGGTGAAGAAATTCCCATGTATGATCAGAAAGCGCTGCTCGACAAGTCGTACCAAACCCCATCTCCTACAAAGATTTCGCCACCAGTGAGATCTTTGCCAAGACTTGCTCCCGTCCCCTCAAAAAAACCTTCGGGTTCTGCTGCCCCAGTGGTGAAGAGAAAGCTGATTACTGATGAAAAAGCTACTGCTCCTGCCAAGAAGGCAAAGAAAATCATTCCTGCTCCCACAGAGGAATATGATTTTGATCTTATATTTGACATCATTGAAGGTGCCTCCTATGATGCCAATCCAGCTGATTTGGGTAATTTGGGTCTACCAGAAGATGTTACCAAGATGGTAGCAAAGGACTTCTCTGATCTGAAAGAAATCACCAAAGAACTCAATCAAGCTATCGATGATAAGAAGCTTCTGGAGAAGATGCGAAGGGAAGCTAAATCTGAGTCTGAAAGAAAAGATGTGAACAAGGCCATTCTTGAGATCACCAAAGCCCTCACCACCATGAGAAATAACAAGATTGATTGGCACTCCAGGATGAAGATGGATGTCTCTCAGCTCTGTGATCGTAGGAATGAAGACATTAAGCGTCAAGAAGCTCTTGCTCGACGCAGAGAGAAAGAAGAGAAACGTTAAAGAGCTCAGGCTAGAGCCAATAAGCTGAAAGAGATTAAGGATTGTCGTATCCAATCTGTATCTTCTGATGCACTGGTTGATGCAAGTGTCCCACTACAACAGATTCCACCATCTCCTCGTTCTGAGTAAGTTACTGAGCAACAAGCAGAACCCGTGGTAGTTGTCATTCCTGCCTCGATCGAACAAGAAGCTGATGTTGTGGACATATATCTTGTCAATCCTGATGAAGTAAACACTGTGCCCGAGCAAAATGCTGCTGAAGATAAGATTGACGAAGAGATTGAGATGGAAAAGGCAACTTCATCGCCTTTGAAGGAAACACATGCTGAACCCTCTAGATCTACCAAGGAGGGTGAGAAGGTTGAGGGGGAACAAATTGCTTCCCAAGGTAATATCCCTACCGTCTCCTCACCTGGTGCTCCTGCTCCGATGGAGGTTGACCCTGCTCCTGGCTCTTTGGCTTCATAGCCAGAGCAGGAAGAAAAGAAATTTGAAGAGCCCGTGGCTCCCGAGGAGAAAGAACAAGAAGTTGCACCACAAGTTGTGTCCCACCAAATTGTACCACCAGTATTGCCTCAGCAGACTAAAGGAGATAAAGTTTTGAATCAAGAGTCTGAAAAGGTTATTGTACCACCCAAAGTTGAGTCCTCACCGAAAGAAAAGGCCCTAGTGCCTGACTCTGAGAAAGCCGCTGAAGAAGTTCTAGCGATGAAAAATGACGGTCAGTCTAGTGGCTCTATGCCCTCTACCTCAGAAAATGCTACAAAGCATCTTGCGCTCTTAAAGCCCATCGATGAGAATGCACAAGCCTCCGATGATGTTCAGCCGATGGAAATTAACGAGGAAGAATTACGGAAAAATCCTCAAGAATCATTTCCTCTATTCTCAGTTGAGTACGGCCCCAATGGCCCCGCTTTCAATGAACAACTTCATTCTTCGAAGATTGCATTCGTTGGGGTCAGCCCGTATGAAGGAGAGAGGACTTCATTATCCCCCAGGTTCTGGACAGAAGAGCAGGCAATCTATTATGCTCGAATCTTGTTTGGCAAGCACAGGATTTTCAATCATAAGATGTTGAACTTCGCCAAGCTCGAAGAAATGCCCTGCTTCCACAACACCCTTGATCATATTGAACATGCACTCCCGAAGGGGTTCATGCGTTTCAATCATGGCTAGAACAAGGAAGCCATTCTTCAATTCTATGCCACGATGTACATCATAGGAGAAATAGGAAATACTTCAACATGGACACTTGAGTGGATGAGAGAGAATCAAATGTTCAGCAGATCATTTTCTGGCCCTGTTAAATTTGCCTCGTTGTGAATTTGAGAATGACAGAGAACACAGATTGCATTTCTAGGAAGTGTCTGATGAACAACTCCATATCCTGATGGATCCCACGATGGTGGGCGACGAATGCATTGATGTTGATCCGAAGAAGTTGGCTTATGACAACAAAGTGTTATTCCACATTCTGTGCAATACCATCACGCCAACAAACAGGCCCAACTCCATCATAGGCATCGTAGGAAATTCTCTTGTGTCAATATCTCAGGGAATCAAATTTGACATTCCTGATCTATTTATTCGGAATCTGGCATGTGCTGCAGATAGCCCTCAATCGCTGAAACCATATGCTCCATGGATTATGTTCGCCATTGAGCAGCTTACACATGAGAAATTCTTCTGGGCTTACGAGCCGAAAGTATTCATGCCACCTGTTCGTGACATTCTGCGCATTGTGAAGGATAACAGAAAGGGGAAGGAATCGGTCGATGCTGCTACAAACGTCTCTGCATCTGAAAATGCACCAAAGGACAAGGAAGCTAGGATTGAAATCCCTCGCGAAGAAAACCCATCAATTTATGAGATTTGTATTCGGACGCAGCAGACTCTGCAAAGACACATCAAGATGGACAGAAAAGAAAAGGTGGAATTAATGGCTGAGTTGAATCTGATTCATAATCACACTCGCCAAATTCTTCTGCATGAGAAGGATGCAAGAAAGCGATCATGGACCTTGCTGCGGAAGCATTACTCTCGCAAGGATCTAGCCAAGAAGGGCCTCTTCAAGGAATATGATCATCTAGACTTGCTTGAAGTACCGCGTATCTGAAGACAAACTCCGGTACTCCCACAGCGTTCTACTTCAACGGATCTGCTGTTTGTTAATCATGATGATGAGATTGCAAATACTGCCAGTACTCATATTTTCAAGCCTGATGTCCATCCGTCCAAGCCTTCCAAGACCAAGGTTGTGACTCCTGCTTCTGCCTCGACCATTCCACATTCTTCTGACTCTGATTCTACGAGTGGTTTCAATTCTGATTCAGAAGATTCTCCCACGGAGTAATTCCTCGAATATCTTCCTTTTCCTTTTTGACACTTGTTGACAAAAAGGGGGGGGGGGGAATTACATCGAGTGATAGTTTTTCGGGGTTTGTAGGGTGTGTGTTTTTTTTTGCCATTTGGTTTTCCCTCAAACAATTTGCTTCAAGAACCTTATCGCACCGCATGTGGTGCTGAAAAACTCGACCGTCATGTAACGTTAATAACCCCCGCCTGCAATATCATTTGCTTCGCAATATTTGTCTGCAGGTGCTTTCGATTGTTTATCCTTTGATTGATTATCATCGAAAATCATTTATCTTACAGGGACACATAACTGCTCCTCGAAGAAGAACAAAGAATCATCAAATGATCATATTATATTGGAGCACTATATGATCTATAACTGTTGTGGTTGGATATGCTCTTATTGCTATCTATCATCATCTAATCTTGCAAGAAGTTAAAGTCATCTATATGACTGACGATGTGTTTTTCCTCACAAATATCATTTGCATCATCTCTATTGCAGGAAAATCATCTTCAAAGCATATCCACTCTGAGCAACGAATTATTATCCGATCCTGCTCTGATCATATCAAATATCTAACGTGCAGGAAAACTACATATCGAGTGGATTCAAAATGTGTTCTGAGAAAACCTTCATGAACTATCCTTGTCACAAGTCTCTCAACGCTTGTTTCACATCGAACCCTTGTCGAAGTTTTTGTGACAGGAACTACCTCAGACACCATCGAGTGCATTGAAAGATTTCAAGTGTATGATCTGCGATCAATGACACTCATACGAAGAAAAATATCGTTTTCCCTTTGATCCTTCATGAACAAAAGCATATCTTTAAGGGGAGAATGTTTTATCTTCGTAATTATTTCTCGTCTCTTCGTTATTCTTCGCATTACATTTCATTCCTTGTCTATCATTTAATGTGATCTGTTTTGTCAACAATCATCCAAAAAGGGGGAGATTGTTGGTGCAATATCTGCCTACCTTGTGTTTTGGAGATTGCTGACAGAAACAGGTATGGACTAATTTGTTTGCTAGTGCATACAGAGAGAAAAAGTCCATACACAACCGAAGAATATGATGTCTCAGGTGCTGAGTTCAAGGAACTTCACCGAAGCACATCTGTGTTGCAGAGAAGAATGAGCTATACTTGTTGAAGTGATAGAGTCGAGAAGATTTATGAGAAGAAATCTACCCCTCTAAAGTTTACTGCTGAAGCAAAGCTTCTATTTTGGTACTGTCGTCTGAAGAAATTGACTGCAGCGATGGAAGTCGAAGACTATGTGAAGACGTAGCATTCATTTAGTTGTTCTTCTTTCATTTATTTGAGTCATAGGACCTCCGTACTATTAAGAGGGGTATAGGTTTTCGATGCTTAGATCCGCTGTGATGCTTAGCCATAACCTATGAAAGTTGTGAGAGAAATCTCTTTGAACTCCGAGCAAATACTTGCCAGCAAGAGACTGTGATCTTCTTTGCTGCGAGAGATTTGCCTCGGACCGAGGAGTTAGCATTTCTTGCTCCGCAAGAAATGTTACCGTTGTTCTCTAATCCGACCGTTGGAATCGTGTCGTTCGACCATTGGCTGAGGCCGATGTCCAATTTGGTCATTTCCCATCTGGGAAGCTGCGGCTATAAATAGCCACCCTGCTCCAACGTTGTCTGTTGGCTGCTCCACTTGAAATTTCTAAGAAGATTGATTTGAGCAACCCCTCTCTAAGTGATTTGAGTTTCAGATCCACCGAGAGAGAAACCAAGAGCCCATTCTTAGACAGTGGTTTAGCATCACAGTAGTTTTGAGTGAGAGTTCTTGTACCTATTACTCTTGAGAGCTGCGCACTCTCTAGACGGATAGGTTTCGGCTTCAAGTGATGAAGAGTTGTTGTCTTCACCGAGCCTGATCTTCAGCAACCAAGAGTGATTGTGGTTTGCGAAGGTTGACCGAAGGTTTGGAGATCGGCGACAAGGATCTACCATGAGTGAAATCAACCTAAGTCTGATCAGCTCAGGGTTGAAGGACAATAGGGTGAAGAGAGTTTATCTTTCGTGTTAAGTCACAGCCCCTCCAACCAGACGTAGCCCTTTGGCAGAAGGGTGAACTGGTCTACCAAATCCCTCTGTCGCCTTCGAGCACCACTTGTCATTTCTATTCTACTGCATTTCCTTCAGTAGTTCTTATTCGTGGTCTGTGCCGATAGATTTCTAGATCAATCCTTCTTTATTCTTATCACCGTGTGTCTATTCTTTTCTCTGTTTACTGTCTTCACCTGTATTAATTCGTTACCTTCATGTACCTCTGTTTCACTCGTGATATCTGTGAGTAGCATCTTATTCAGTATCTGTCATGTTGTGTCTTATCCTATTACATTTGTTTGCTTGTTGCATAACCCTCAATGTAGTTAAACCTGTGATCTATCAAGCTCGTACCGTTATTAATGCTTTTCTCGAAGAATATGCTTCTGACGAGGAAGAGTGATTTAGTATATATTCTTCGACAATCTATTCCGATGTTGTGTTTGGGTTAAGTTTCAAAGCTTTCGAAAGAAAATTTGAATCTCCCAATCACCCCCCCCCCTCTGGTCAATATACTCTCGGTCCTAACTGTAGCAACCAATTCACATGTTATGGCTCAAACAATGAATTCTCTTGAAACTTAACAACCTATGTTCTTAGTCACCAAACAATTGCAATTCAACTTATTATAGACAAATCTAAGTAAGAGCTCCACATACTCAATCATCATATAGTCTTCTATGATTGCTAGTACTCAAAGTATTTTTTTAGAGCAAATGGCATCCATCGAACATAGAGAAAGATAGGGGCTTAATGTTTCGCCTCCCAACTAATTTATCATAGAGATAATTGTCAACAATAATAAATCATGATCAAATATATTTGACTGGCCATATGTTCCTAGATCTTTCCCCATCACATGATGCTTGCCAACTAGAGAATAATTGAGTTTGACATGAGAATGTATACTATTGACTCTTGCATAAAAGTAAATACGGAAAAGTAAAAGATAGGCCCTTCGCAGAGGGAAGCAGAGGTTGTCATGCGCTTTTTATTTTTTGATGCACAATCTCTTAATGCAAAGGAACGTCACATTATATTACCCCTTATGATAGCAACTTTTATTATGCAGTCCGTCACTTTTATTATTTTGCCATCACAAGTTTGTACAACGCTTATTTTCCCTTACAATAAAGATCAAACATATTTAGGAGCAATTTTTATTGCTTTATGCACCGATGACAACTTACTTGAAGGATCTTATTCAGTCCATAGGTAGGTATGGTGGACACTCATGGCAAGAAACTCTGTTTAAGGGTTTTTGGATGCACAAGTAGTATCTCTACTTAGTATGGTTTTTTGGCCAGCAAAAGATCCTAGGCAAACACCACATGTTCGAGGATCCATAACAATATAACTTCTATGCAAATATACACAACCATAACTCATTACATTGTCTTCCTTGTCCAACTTCAACTAATTTGCTCAAGTTTGAAAATAATTAATGGGTATTCACAATCATAGAAGGTGTCCAAGATAATATATTTGTATGTGAAAGTTCTCTTCCTTATACTATACTAATCATTCATGAATTGCTTGTATGACCAATATTATGATTGTCAAGCTTCAAAAGATTTCACTTTCTAAACCCAATGTGAAGCTACTACCAGGTATAATACAATCATGTGAAGCACATATAATTTCAACTTTATGATATTCAATTCATTCAACAATTTACTCATAGGATATAAGTGAATCACAAGAGTAAATGACAAGCTACTGCAAAAAGATATAATGAAGTTCAAGAGAGTAGTTAAGTAAATGGGTAGCTATTTGAGGACTCTCTCTTATTTAAAAAATTTCAGATCTAACTATTTGATTAAAACAACAAGAAAAATTAAAATTAAATGACATTCCAAGAATAGCATAATTCATGTGAAGAAGCAAAAACTTAGGCTCAACCGAGACTAACCGATAATTGTTGATGAAGAAAGGTGGGATGCCTACTGGGGCATCCCCAAGCTTAGATGCTTGATACTTCTTGAAATATTATCTTGGGATGCCTTGGGAATCCCCAAGCTTGAGCTTTTGTGTCTCCTTAATTCCTTTTATATCACGGTTTCCCTAAATCTTAAAAACTTCATCCACACAAAACTCAACAAGAACTCGTGAGATAAGTTAGTATAAATCAATGCAATAACCTTATCATTCTCTACTGTAGCAAATTACTAAAATTATTATTTAACATTTCATACTAAATGCCTCTGCATATTTAATACTCCTATCCTCGAATAGAATCATTAAACAAGCAAACATATGCAAACAATGCAAACATAACAGCAATCTGTCTAAACAGGACAGTCTGTAAAGAGTGCAATTATACTCACACTTTCATAACTTCAAAAATTCTGAAAATTTACCACACTGTAGAAAATTTCTCATAGCTTATTGTGCAAAAAATTTCAACATTTTATCACATTCTGACCTTTCTCAAGAATTCACGCACTAGCGTGCAACTTGCTGTTTTCAAACAGCCACATATAGACTTGCAAAATAAGCATAGCAAAGGCTATACTTGACATTTTTATTGAAGCAAAAGATACAAAACAATATTCTAAATAACAGCAAGAAAATCCAAATAAAAGAAAATGATGCTCCAAGCAAAACACATATCATGTGGCGAATAAAAATATAACCCCAAGTAAGGTTACCGATAATGTTGGAGACGAAAGAGGGGATGCCTTCTGGGGCATCCCCAAGCTTAGTTGCTTGGATCTTCCTTGAATATTACCTTGGGGTGCCTTGGGCATCCCCAATCTTAGGGTCTTTTCACTCCTTATTCTCCTCATATCGATATCTCACCCAAAACTTGAAAACTTCAATCACACAAAACTTAGCAGAACTTCGTGAGATGGGTTAGTACAATAAATACAAATCATTCACTTTGGTACTGTCAAGATAAGATTCATAATTATTTCCACATAATTACTACTGTACTCTACAATTTCCACAGTTTATATTAAGCAATATAAGCCATAGAAACCATAAAACAAGCAAACTAGGCATTGCAAACAGAATCTGTCAAACACAAAACAGTCTGTGAAGATCTGAATTATGGTCATACTTATGTAACTCTAAAATTTCTGAAAATTTAGGAAAACGTATAAAATTTGTATACTCATCAACTGTAAAACATTCAGAATTTTTATACACCCCAGTGATTTTTAAAAATTCTGTTACTAGGAACAAAAGTTTCTGGTTTTGCACATAAGCAAGTCAACTATCATCCACACTATCCCAAAGGCTTTACTTGGTACTTTATTGAAACAAAAGCTATAAAACATGATTACTACATTATCCTAATCATGTGAACACACAAAAACAGTAGGTATAAATATTGGGTTGTCTCCCAACAAGCGCTTTTCTTTAATGCCTTTTTAGCTAGGCATGATGATTTCAATGATGCTCACGTAAAAGATAAGAATTGAAACATAAAGGGAGCATCATGGAACACATGGAAAAGCACATTTAAGCCTAACCCACTTCCTATGCATAGGGATTTTGTGAGAAAACAATTTATAGGAGCAAGAATCAACTAGCATAGGAAGGCAAAACAAGCAAAACTTCATGATTTTCAACACATAGAGAGGAAACTTAATATTATTGCAATATGTAAAAGCATATGTTCCTCTCTCATAATAATTTTCAGTAGCATCATGAATTAATTCAACAATATAGCTATCACATAAGGCATTCTTTTCATGATCCACAAGCATAGAAAATTTATTACTCTCCACATAAGCAAATTTATTCTCATGAATAGTAGTGGGAGCAAACTCAACAAAATAGCTATCATGTGATACTTGATTGACATAGTCAATTTGAGCATTAAAATGATGATGACAAGATTCATGGTGATCATTATTCTTTATATCATAAGTGTCATCACAATAATCATCATAGATAGCAACTTTGTTATCAAAATCAATTGAAACCTCTTCCAAGATAGTGGAATCATCATTAAATAAAGTCATGACCTCTCCAAATCCACTTACTTCAATATAATCATCATAAATAGGAGGCATGCTTTCATCATAGTAAATATTCTCATCAAAACTTGGGGGACTAAAAATATCATCTTCATCAAATATAGCATCCCCAAGCTTATGGCTTTGCATATCATTAGCATCATGGATATTCAAAGAATTCATACTAACAACATTGCAATCATGCTCATCATTCAAAGATTTTATGCCAAACATTTTATTGAATTCTTCTTCTATCAATTGAGCACAATTTTCTGATCCATCATTTTCAAGAAAGATATGATAAAGACAAATAATATGAGGCCACCTCAATTCCATTTTTTTGTAGTTTTCTTTTATAAACCAAACTAGTGATAAAACAAGAAAATAAAAGATTCAATTGCAAGATCTAAAGATATACCTTCAAGCACTCACCTCCCCAGCAACGGCGCTAGAAAATAGCTTGATGTCTACTACACAACTTGTTCTTGTAGACTCATGTTGGGCCTCCAAGCGTAGAGTTTTATAGGACAGTAGCAATTTTCCCTCAAGTGGATGACCTAAGGTTTATCAATCCGTGGGAGGCGTAGGATGAAGATGGTCTCTCTCAAACAACCATGCAACCAAATAAAAAAAGTATCTTGTGTCCCAACACACCAAATACAATGGTAATTTGTATAGGTGCACTAGTTCGGCGAAGAGATGGTGATACAAGCGTAGTAATTATAGTAGACATTGATTTTTGTAATAGGAACAATAAAAAACAGCAATGTAGCAATTGTTAAAACGGAGCACAAATGGTATTGCAATGCTTGAAAATGAGGCCTAGGGTTCATACTTTCACTAGTGCAATCTCTCAACAATGCTAATATAATTGGATCATATAACCATCCCACAACGTGCAATGAAGAATCACTCCAAAGTTCTTATCTAGCGGAGAACATAAAAGACGAAATTTTTTGTAGGGTATGAAACCACCTCAAAGTTATACTTTCCGATCGATCTATCCAAGAGTTCATACTAAAGCAACACCAAGTTATCCTTTCCGATCGATCTATCCAAGAGTTCGTACTAAAATAACACCATATGATACACATCAACCAACTCTAATGTCACCTAGATACTCCAATATCACCACGAGTATCCGTGAGTTGATTATACGATATGCATCAAACAATTTCAGATTCATAATACTCAATCCAACACAAAGAATCTCAAAGAGTTCCCCAAGATTTCTACCAGAGAAACAAGGACGAAAACATGCGTCAACCCCTATGCATAGATTACCCCAATGTCACCTCGGGAATCCGCGAGTTGAGCGCCAAAACATATATCAAGTGAATCAATATGATACCCCATTGTCACCATGGGTATTCATAGCAAGATATACATCAAGTGCTCTCAAATCCATCAAAGTATTCAATCATATAACAACAAAATCTCAAAGGGAAAACTCAATTCATCACAACAAGATAGAGAGGGGAAAACACCATATGATCCAACTATATTAACAAAGCCCACGATACATCAAGATCGTGCCAAATCAAGAACACGAGAGAGAGAGAGAGAGAGAGAGAGATTAAACACATAGCTACTGGTACAAACTCTCAGCCCCGAGGGTGGACTACTCCCTCCTCATCATGGTGGCCGCCTGGATGATGAAGATGGCCACCGGTGATGATTTCCCCCTCCGACAGGGTGCCAGAACAGGGTCTAGATTGGTTTTTCGTGGCTACAGATGCTTGCAGCGGCGGAACTTCCGATCTAGGTTAACTTTCGGGGTTTTTTGAATATATAGGATTTTTCAGCGTTGGAATCACGCGAAGATGGGCCTCAGGGGACCCACCACCCACCAGGGTGCGCCAGGGGGGTGGCGCGCCCTTGTGTCTTGTGGGCAGCAGGGCGCCCCCTCTGGTGGTTCTTTGCTCCATTATTTCTCTTTTCTTCCAAAAAAATCATCAAAAAGTTTCGTCCAATTCCAAGAACTTGTATTTCTGCACAAAAAACAACACCACGGTAGTTCTGCTGAAAACAGCGTCAGTCCGGGTTAGTTCCATCCAAATCATATCAAAACCATATAAAATTATTGTAAACATGGCATGAATACTTCATAAATTATAGATACGTTGGAGACGTATCAGTTGTGCTTACTTGAACAAACCTCCCACTTTTGATTAACCCCTCTCGCAAGCATCCACAACTATGAAAGAAGAATTAAGATAAAATCTAACCATAGCATTAAACATATGGATCCAAATGAGCCCCTTATGGAATAGCGCATAAACTAGGGTTTAAGCTTCTGTCACTCTAGAAACCCATCATCTAATAACCACTCCGCAATGCATTCCCTTAGGCCCAAATATGGTGAAGTGTCATGTCGTTGATGTTCACATAACACCACTAAGGGAATCACAACATACACATCATCAAAATATCGAAAGAATACCCAATTCACATGATTACTTATGCCAAGACTTATCGCATGTCCTAAAAAACAAGAGCAACTACTCACAAATCATATTCATGTTCAAGATCACAAGGGTATTGAATGGCATAATGGATCTGAACATATAATCTTCCACCAAATAAACCAACTAGCATCAACTGCAAGATGTAATCAACATTACTAGCAACCCACAGGTACCAATCTAAGGTTTTGATACAAAGATTGAATACAAGAGATGAACTAGGGTTTGAGATGAGATGGTGCTGGTGATGATGTTGATGAAGACACTACAAAAAAAAGACATATCCGTGACATTATGGGCCAAACGAAAAAATATGTCATGCTTATGACGATAATTGTGACAAAACCACGTATCATCATAGATGTGGTGGGCTCCTACTTCTATGACAAAAAATCTTGATAGAAAATGGGCTTTTCATCCTGGGCGGGCCGGGGACGCACCTGCATGACATTCTTTGGGCCGTCCATGACGAAAAAATTATGGTAGAAGCGAGGGCGAAGAAAACTTCGAGGAGTTCCCGGTTACGGTGGGTGGTCGGGGCCGAGCGATGCACGGAGGTTTGTGCGTTTCTCTCGTACACGTACGCGTGTGTGTGGAGGAATCATTATTTTACACGTAATAAGGAGGCACTTCCTACTCACAAAAAAAAGGAGGCACTTCCTTGCGTGCGGCCGTGGGCCCAACTATCAGCCTCTCCACGTACAGTCCTCTTCCGATGGATGTCGTTCGTTGACCACGCCGTGCCGAGAGCCCCAAGGCGGTGGACAACGGCGAGGCCAAGTAAGGGAACGACCCGGAGCCGAGGAAGACTCGACAGTTGTTTCCCATGCGGAGTGGGTACGAGGGTTTACTGGTTCGGCTGCAGTGTGAGGCTGCCGTCGCCAGAGAATAACAGGAGGTGTGGGTGAGTAGAGTGTCGGTGCAACAAACCCCAGGCGTGTGTTGCCCGGACTGTACACAGGCTCAAGAGCAAGATTGCAACATCCAAGGCGAGACCAAGCCAAAGAGATAGCTCTTTGAGAAATCAAAGGGTGGATCAAGAAGACCAAGACCAACCAAGTGAGCAAGATATCACTGGGGAAAAACCTCCCTTGCCGGGCAGGCGAGCCTGGCGGGGTCGAGGTCACCCAAAGGACAAGTCTCAAGACTCCCCCGGCAAGCCTGCCGGGGACGCCGAGGGCGGACTATCCCGCCAAGGCGCCACCGCTCCACCTCACAGTGACGCAAGTCATCTATCAGTGCAGTGTCGAGCCCCCAAGTGGTTAAGTGGCTGCCATTTAGCGCGTGGCAACTGTTTGGAGAAAAGAATACCCCTGGATGACACCCGTCCGGACACATGTCGCACAGGCAGACAGGAGATGACCAAGACGGCGCGGCAAGGCTTGCCGGGACGCATCTGCGACGTGACGTTAAGTGGTGCATTTAATGCACTTTGTCCTAACTGCCAGAGTTAGGTATGATAGCACTGTGGCTATCTAATCACTGGATAATGACTGTTGACCCATTTGTGGTAACCCCTTGACCTATAAAAGGACAATCGTGGCAACCTTAGAAAGGATTCGGACCCCCGTACACTCATACGCGCGTAGCTGCTCTCGTCCCAAGGCGACCTTGCCGGGCTAGAGTGTTGCGTCTCCACCACGGTCCTTTCTACAATCCACCAAATCAGGAGTAGGGTTTTACGCCTCGCGGCAGCCCGAACCTGGGTAAAAACTGCTCGTGTCACCGCTGCCGTGCTGCTCTACACTCTCCGCTCTTTGTGCAATGTGCTCTTCCCCCTTGCCGAACCACAAGGGGCAGATGGTCCCATAGGTGGCCGTGTTATACCATGACATCTTTGGCGCGCCAGGTAGGGGGAGGCGCTTGCGTGAACCTGAGGTGTGAGCAGCGCGTCATCTTCATCATGGTTTTCTTCATCAACGGCTTCATCATCCATGGCGCCCAAGAAAAAGCCCGGTGCTGCAGCTCACCCGTCCACCTCGAAGGCCCCTTCGCATGCGGCCGCTGATGCCGTGGGGGCTACGAAGGCACACGGGGATGTGGTCGGTGCAGGTGGTCTCATCGCCATTCCCCCTACGGCCGAAACAGGAGCGGGAGGCGCATGAGAAGGACAACGTCAACAACATCCCAGCAGCCATGCTCCACAGGATGCGGGTGGAGAGATTATTCCATCTCCACCTCTCCGCCCCACTAAGGAACACAGCCGCAGCGATGGCGCTCGCTCTGGGGTGAACCGCAACCCTCTGGCCGCCCTCGCTGCGGGTGCGGCTACAGGGCACGCGCCACCCCCAGGACAAGCTAGCCAAGATGGTGCGTCGAATGGGGTCGCCAATCCCCAAGCACATACACCTCATCGCCACGCTACCCTGGCGACCGGCTCACGGCGATGAGAGCACGGCGCCGTCACTACCGGCACCGTTAGAAGCCAGGCGACATCACGATCTACATCGTCGTGAATGCCGAGATTTCCGCCGCCGACCAATCAGATGGATGAGTGGAGAGCCACCATTCAGAGCTTGATTGGTTTCGCTGAGGCGGGAGGATCACAGCGGGGAGGCCCGCCACGGCCTCCATAGGCAGCAGCGACAGCCCGAGCCGCTGGCCATACCAAAGGGGCCACCCCCACAGTGCAATCCCCTCCCCGGCAGCCAGCGCAGGGGCCACAGCCAGAGCCACAAGACCAAGAACCCAACAATGTATCGATGGCTTCGTCTGATCCCCGGGCACGTCAAGACAAGCGATGAGTCCTGGAAGACGCGCGGAGGGAGGACGCGCGCGTCACCATTGAACGACGCCGCGAAACCCGCCGCCAGTGTGATAGGCGCAATGGCCCCGACGTCGACGAGCCCATGCCCGGTGGAGACGGATACCTGCCTTTTGAGGTTGGGTGCCCCGCCTTCACTCACGAGCTGCGGCAAGTCTGTTGGCCATCCGCCCGTACATTCAAGCCAGAGATACCAGAAAAGTATGATGGAAGATTGAACCCGGTAGAGTTCTTGAGCATCTACACCATTGTTGTGCAAGCCGCCGGAGGAAGAGATGAGAAGGTATTCGCCAACTACTTCCCTTTGGCACTCAAGCCAAATGTGAGGTCGTGGCTGATGCACTTGCCGGAGAACTCCATCTCGACCTGGCCGACCTGTGCCATGAATTTGTTGGCGCCTGATACGTCTCCATCGTATCTACTTTTCCAAACTCTTTTGCCCTTGTTTTGGACTCTAATATGCATGATTTGAATGGAACTAACACGGACTGACGCTGTTTTCAGTAGAATTGCCTTGGTGTTATTTTTGTGCAGAAATAAAAGTTCTCAGAATTACCTGAAACTTCACGGAGAATATTTTTGGAATAAATAAAAAATATTGGCGAAAGAATCAATAGAGGGGGACCCACCTGCTGTCCACAAGGGTGCGCCCCCCTGCCTTGTGGGTCCCCTGGACCTCCACTGACGTCAACTCCAACTCCATATATTCACGTTCGGGGAGGAAAAAATCAGAGAGAAGGATTCATCATGTTTTACGATACGGAGCCGCCGTCACCTCCTGTTCTTCATCGGGAGGCCAGATCTGGAGTCCGTTCGGGGCTCCGGAGAGGGGAAATCGTCGCCATCATTATCACCAACCTTCCCCCATCACCAATTTCATGATGCTCACCGCCGTGCATGAGTAATTCCATAGTAGGCTTGCTGGACAGTGATGGGTTGGATGATATTTATCATGTAATCGAGTTAGTTTTGTTAGGGTTTGATCCCTAGTATCCACTATGTTCTAAGATTGATGTTGCTATGACTTTGCTATGCTTAATGCTTGTCACTAGGGCCCGAGTTCCATGATTTCATATCTGAACCTATTATGTTTTCATCAATATATATGTGTTCTTGATCCTATCTTGCAAGTTGTAGACACCTATTACGTGTTATGATCCGCATACCCCAACATGACAATAATTGGGATTCTTTCCGGTGATTACCGTAGTTTGAGGAGTTTATGTATTCACTAAGTGCTAATGCTTTGGTCCGGTTCTCTATTAAAAGGAGGCCTTAATATCCCTTAGTTTCCATTAGGACCCTGCTGCCACGGGAGGGTAGGACAAAAGATATCATGCAAGTTCTTTTCCATAAGCACGTATGACTATATACGGAATACATGCCTACATTATATTGATGAATTGGAGCCAGTTCTGTGTCACCCTAGGTTAGAATTGTTGCATGGTGAATGCCATCCAACATAATTATCCATCATTAATCCATTGCCTACGAGCTTTTCACATATTCATCTTTGCTATGTTACTTTCCGTTGCCACTATTACAATTGCTACAAAACTGTTACTGTTACTTTTGCCACTGTTACCGTTACTTCCATACTGCTTTGCTACTAAATACTCTGTTGCAGATATTAAGTCTTTCAGGTGTGGTTGAATTGACAACTCAGCAGCTAATACTTGAGAATATTCTTTGGCTCCCCTTGTGTCGAATCAATAAATTTGGGTTGAATACTCTACCCTCGAAAACTATTGCGAGCCCCTATACTTGTGGGTTGTCGAGACCTTTTTCTGGCGCCGTTGCCGAGGAGCATAGCTCTATTCTCTGAGTCACTTGGGATTTATATCTATTGATCACTATGAGGAATTTGAAAGATAGTAGAACCAAGATTTTTCCCTCTACTACGAGGGGATGTAAGGAACTGCCATCTAGCTCTGCACTTGATTCACCTTCTGTTTTGAGTAAGCTTGCGACACCTACACCTGCTATTGATTCTGATATGTCGCATGTTATTGATGATGCTACTTCTACTATGGATGATGCTTATGATGCTACTACTTTGCTTGATAAAACTGTGCCACTGGGTGAATTACTTGATGAACATCTTGCTAGAGTTAGAACTATTCGACTATGCTGAAGATGATGATATTTCTGAAACTGATGAAATTATTGAAACTGAACACTTTGAAACACCTGATAAGACTAGCTCTCCTAGGTATGAACTTCCTGTTGTACCTGAGGGTTATATTATGGATGAAGAAACTGTGAAAGTGCAACTAATCCCCGGGTGGTTTTGGTAACTCATAACAACATATGGCTCATTGAACTAATATCCTTTCAAGTTAAATATTTCAGAAAGTTCAATGATTGGCATGGCACATGGACTAGAGATGTGGACCCCTCAAAATGCTAAGGACAAATATTGGCAAAAGCTCAAGACTCTACATTTCTATTTTAGTGATCCAAGATCACATTGAGTCCATAGGAAAAGCCAATACTATTAAAAGGGGATGAGGTGTTGCTTAATGGTCTACTTGCTCAAAGTGCTTAGTGATATGCTCCAAAACCCTCAACCACTTTCTCAGATCCAAATATGTCCTAAACCTAAAGTCAAACTCGGCCCCACCGATTTGATCTATCCGGCGCCACCGAGTTCCCTTGACATAGCCACTGCCAGAAACCCTAATCAGTTCGGTCTCACCAATAGGGATTTCGGTCTCACCGAGATGGGATTGCAAACTCTCTGTTTCCCTTCATAATGTTTCGGTCTCACCGAAATGAGAAATCGGTCCCAACGAGTTCGCAATGCAAACTCTCTGTTTCCCTTTCGTAATGTTTTGGTCTTACAGAAAGGAGCAATCGGTCCCACCAAGTTTGCCTGACCAACTCTCTGTTTGCCCATTGCTGAAATCGGTCTCACCGAGTTCATGCAATCGGTCACACCGAGATGAGGTTTTGCCCTAACCCTAGCACATCGGTCCCACCGAGAATCCTAACATTCACATTTTGAACTGAATCGGTCTCACCGAGTTCTTCTATTCGGTCTGACCGAGTTGGGTCAAATGTGTGTAACGGTTAGATTTTGTGTGGAAGCTATATATACCCCTCCACCCCTTCTCTATTCAAGAGAGATCCATCAGAACGTGCCTACACTTCCACTACTCATTTTCTGAGAGAGAACCACCTACTCATGTGTTGAGACCAAGACATTCCAATCCAACCACAAGAATCTTGATCTCTAGCCTTCCCCAAGTTGCTTTCCACTCAAATCATCTTTCCACCATATCCAAATTTGTGAGAGAGAGTTGAGTGTTGGGGAGACTATCATTTGAAGCACAAGAGCAAGGAGTTCATCATCAACACACCATCTATTACCTTTTGGAGAGTGGTGTCTCCTAGATTGGTTAGGTGTCACTTGGGAGCCTCCGACAGGATTGTGGAGTTGAACCAAGGAGTTTGTAAGGGCAAGGAGATCGCCTACTTCGTGAAGATCTACCCAAGTAAGGCAAGTCCTTCATGGGCGATGGCCATGGTAGGATAGACAAGGTTGCTTCTTCGTGGACCCTTCATGGGTGGAGCCCTCCATGGACTCGCGCAACCGTTACCCTTTGTGGGTTGAAGTCTCCATCAACGTGGATGTACGATAGCACCACCTATCGGAACCACGCCAAAAATCTTCGTGTCTACATTGCGTTTGCCTTCTCCAAACCCTTCCCTTTACCTTCATGTGCAATGTTTTACTTTCCACTGCTACACTCTTAGAATTGCATGTGTAGGTTGATTGCTTGACTTGTGCTAAGTTGCTAAAATCTGCCAAGACTTAAAATTGGGAAAAGGCTAGATTTTTATTTGGTCAAGTAGGCTAATCTAGACCTACTTTCGATCCTACAAGTGGTATCAGAGCTTTGTTCTCCAATTGCCTTGATTTCCATAGCTTTGGTGATCATAGCCTTGGTTTCACAACCTAGGAGAGTATGGCGTCTAGCGAGGGAAATTACCACCGTAGAGGTCCTTACTTTGATGGTACTAATTTTGCTAGTTGGAAGCATAAGATGAAAATGCATATTCTTGGACATAACCCCGCCGTTTGGGCTATTGTGTGTATTGGTTTGCAAGGTGAATTCTTTGAAGATGGAAGAGAAACAAATCGTGAAGCAACCGCGGAAGAATTGAAGATGTTGCAATACAACGCTCAAGCTTGCGATATCCTCTTCAACGGATTGTGCCCCGAAGAATTCAACAAAATCAGCCGCCTTGAGAATGCAAAGGAAATTTGGGATACTTTGGTTGATATGCACGAAGGTACCGAGTCCGTCAAGGAATCCAAATTGGATGTGCTTCAAAGTCAACTTGACAAGTTCAAAATGAAGGATGGTGAAGGAGTCGCTGAAATGTATTCTAGGCTTGCTCTCATCACAAATGAGATCGCCGGCTTAGGAAGTGAAGAGATGACCGACAGATTCATCATCAAGAAGATCCTAAGAGCCTTGGATGGAAAATATGATACCATGTGCACTTTGATCCAAATGATGCCCAATTACAAAGATCTCAAGCCAACGGAAGTCATTGGTAGAATTGTTGCTCATGAGATGTCACTTAAGGATAAGGAAGAGCTTCACAACAAGTCTAGTGGTGCTTAAAAAGCTTCATGTGATGCTCCCACAACATTAAGTGAGAAACAAGCCTTCAATGAAGAATTGAGCCTAATGGTGAAGAACTTCAACAAGTTCTACAAGAGTAGAAGCAAAGAGAGAAGTTCTAGGTCAAGGTCCTACAATGACAAAATATCTTCTAGTTGTGATCGCAATTGCTATAATTGTGGAAGACCTGGACATTACTCTAGTGAATGTACGGCTCCCTACAAAAGAAGAGAAGACTCACCTAAAAGGAGAAGTAAAAGAGAGGAATCACCTCCAAGAGAGAGAAGGAGTAGAGATGATCGTTATGAACAAAGACCCTCTCACAGAAGCAAGGATTCGGAAAGGAAGGACAAGTCATCAAAGAGCTACACAAGACGAAGACATCAAGCTTATGTTGGTGAATGGGTATCCGGTTCCGACTCCGAAAACCACTCTGAGAGAAGTTATCACTCCGACTCTGAATATACTCAAGATGAAGGTGTTGCCGGTCTTGCACTTGTGTCATCCAACTCCTATGACATATTTGACACACCAAATGAAGGAATTGGAAGATGCTTCATGGCTAAAGGCCCCAAGGTATCACACCCCAAGTATGTTGATTTCAATAGTGATGAAGATAATTTGCTAGGTGATGATGATTTACTTGTTGACAACTCTAGTGATGAAAACTATGATGAAATTGCTATTAATTATGCTAATCAAGATGAAACGAATGACAATGATAAGAAGGAGATTGAGCGTCTAACTAAAGAATTAAACACTCTTAAGTTAGCTCATGAAACTACCTTAGAGGATCATCGAGAGCTTTTAAAGACTCATGAGAAGCTACGCTTTGAAAAGCTCAATCTAGAGCAAGAGCATGGGTTCTTAAAAGCAATCAATGATGATCTTCGTAAGAAAAGTTCTTCTTACATTGCCAAGCGTTTACTCTTGTTTACTTACATGCCACAAGTAAAATCTAGCAACAAGAACAAGAAAGATTCTTCTTCTAGTAGTAACAATAATCATGCTAAATCCAATATTGTTGCTTCTAGTAGTTCTCTTGATTCCACTAATGATTCTCTTAGCCAAGTTACACTTGAGCAAGAAAATAGCTTATTGAAGGGAATTATAGAGAAACGTGTTTACAAGAGCCTTGCCGGAAGTACGCAATTTGAGGAGATTGTACGCAAGCAAGGAAGGCACCGAAAGAATCAAGGTGTTGGTTTGGAACGCAAGTTCAATGCCAATGGAGTTGAGTGGGAAGAAGATCAATACCCCAAGACGAAGTTTGTTCCTCAACAAGAGAAGTATGACCCCACTTCTTTTGATGGAACACAATCTCAAGATGATCTTCCACCACAAGACCACAAGCTAGAAGGCAAGGACAAGCTTCAAGAAAAGATTGATTCATTTGAAGAAGCTCCAAAGGCCTTGGTCAAGTGGGTTCCCAAGACTACATCAAGTTCCACTTCATCAAGTACGACTACAACTCCAAGGATCCCCATCAAGTTGATGTGGGTCCCAAAGAAGAAGAACTAGAGAGTTCTTGAGGGTGACTCCGCCAACATACTTCACTCATATTCATTTTGGCAAGGACAAGTGCAATCAACTTCCATATCTTGCACTAGTTCAAGGAGTCACAAACCCTCTTGTTGGTAAGACAAGGGACAAGGTAACCTAATGCTTTCATGGACAACATCATATGTGTATTTCACTCTATGTCTATGGATATCCTTGTGTGTTCCTTGTGGGACTAACCCATGTAGGTATTGAAAGTGCAACTCACTCCAATGGATTGCTCCAAATGATCTACATCAACATTGAGCATCCACATCTTCAAAATCTACATGAAGTCATCATCGACAAAACCCAAGGTTAGTTCATCCCTCTTAGGGGGGATATCACATCTAGGGGGAGCTTTACTCTAAGAATTGAGCTAAAGCAACTCTAATGGTGTGAACACAACAATGCTTTATGTAAAAGTGGCAACCCCACTTGTGCTTAAACAATGAGTATGACCTATGATCAAATGTTCTCATTTGACTTCTAAGTCAATATACTCATATATAGATGACCTAGTCATCGCCAAGTGCTTGATAGATGCTAGAGTGTTTGTGCATGCTTTGCCACATATTTCATTTGCTATCTTACTATGTGAGCATGTTGGTTGCATAATTTTCTCCATTTGAGGACATCCATTTATTGTTTTGATTGATTGGTTTTTCTTTTTGACAAATGGATGGACAAGAATGCCTAAGTACTCCCTCTAGCTATCTATGCTTTTCTCGTCTCAAACTCTATTCATGCTACATCACAAAGTTTGATCAAGTCAAATTCGGACCCTCCGGGTGAGGAGCACTCGGAGCCACCGATCCGTCAAGGGCTTAAACTTCCAAAACCTCTTAATGGCTTTCAGTCTGACCGATTCATCCATCTCGGTCTCACCGAAATCATTGGGTTGATCTAGGTTTTCATCTCGGTGCAACCGATTAGAATAGTTTGGTCACACCAAGTTGCAGTAACCGCTTGCGATCCTGCATCTCGGTGCCACCAAGTCGTTCCACTCGGTCACACCGACAGTGACTGGGTATATATATCCGCGGGTTGAAATTTGGAAATTCCTTCAAACTCCCGACCGCACCTGCCCAGCTCTGCCGCCCCCTTGGTCTCCGGATCGTCGCTGTCGTCGCCAGTGCCCTCCTGCTACTGGTCTTCGCCGCTGTCAACGGGATTCTTCGCCGCCGTTGTCGCCGTAGTGAGTCCGCCGCCAAGTTAGGGTACAGACTCGATCCCTTTGTGTATTCCTTAACTCCGATTCTTGCACAAAGGTTATTGCCATGCTTCTAGCCATGATTGAGATCATCCTACCCAACCAAAACTTCCTCTTGATTAGTTTTGATGCAAAAACTTAGGGTTAGGTTTCCGCCGAACTCATCTCAGACCGACCGATTTGAAGTATTCGGTCTCACCGATTTGGCCCAGGCCATTGCACATGTACAACTCGGTCTGACCAAAGTGTACGAATCGGTGTGACCGAGTTTACTTTCTCTGTGAAACCCTAGCATCTCGAAGTCACCGAACTGCGTCTCGGTCTGACCGAAACTGCCTGTTTAGACTCCAAGGTTGCTTCGGTGTCACCGAGTTAGTCATATCGGTAGCTCTGAAATGCTTTCTGCAGAAAACTAAAATTAAGTTTTTGAGTCAAACTTTTTGCCAAAATAGCTGTACTTTGTGATGCTCATCTACTCTGCCTATACCTATCTATTCACAGGGTCAGTGTCAGCCATGTCAGACAACAGTGACAGCCAGAATAGGTCAGAGGAGCAAGCAAATCTCAGTGAGGGTACTAGTCCCTCCAATAGCAGTTATGATGAGGGTAGCAGAAGCACCCCAAGCAACTTGCCTAAGGCTGTAACTAGGCAAAGGAAGAAGAGAACCTCAGATTCTGAAGATGAGGACTTTGTGATTGATGAGGAGGTCACCTCAAAGAAGAAGGCAGTCAAGAAGGAGTATGCTGCTGCTGCCACCAAGCCTGGCATGAAGAAGAAAGCTCCTGCCAAGAGAGTGCCTATGTCAAAAGCCAGAGCCTCCACTCAGGAAACTATGGAGTTCACTCTTGAACCAAGAGAAGAAGAGGCTGCTGGAGGCAAGAAAAGGAAGGAAAGGGTCAAGAAGACCATGGCCAGAGTTATTGGCAGATCATCAATGATGAAAGATCCAGATGAAGATGATGAGGAAGAAGCTGTTGACCCAGCACCAAAGTCTCAGAAGCTTATGGGAGATGCAGTCAAGTCTGGGGCTGATTCATCTAAGCCCAAGACAGCTCCAAAGCCATCTGCCCAAGCTCAAGTCCCAAAGCCTACAGCACCCAAGAGATCCACCAGAAACATCCCAGCTGCTGAAAAGAACAAGGCCCCAGTGCCTGAAGTTTAAGAGGATGAGGAGCAGCAAGTGCTCAGGAAGCTCAAACCAAAAATTCCATATCGTGATGACTTTGATTGTTGAAACCATCAAGAGAACTGTTGCTGATCAGAAGAGGTCATGTGGATATGCCCCACACATTCAGATGCTCATCAACTCCAAGATGGGAACAGGCACATATCTACTAGACAGAGAACACCTTCCCCTGAGGCCAGACTTTGAGGACAATGTTGTTGTCATGGATGCATCACATCCTACATCTGTAGAGGCTCAGGAGAAGCGAGAGCAAGCTAAGGAAGCAAAGACTTCCAAGATGCCAGATGAATCAGCTGTGAATCTCAAGACCAAGCAAGATCAGCTCACTTATCTCCTTGAGTCTACAATGAGGATTGAGAAAGGACTAGCCACCCTGACTCAAAACCAAGAAAGTCTTGAGAGGATCATTAAAACAAAATTTTATGATCTAGATTTGAAGGTCACAGAGATCCAAACCACAGTTGAGCAACTTCAAGAAGAGGCAGAGGACAGGAGAGGAAGAGTCACCACAGATGCATTTCACAGAGTGCCAAGAGCACAGAGGTCTGCAGTAGAGCCAGTTGTCATAGATTCCAGAGCTACAGCTTCAGCACCTGCAGCAACTGCCACTGTTGCACCTTCAGTTGCAACTCCTCCAGCTCCTCAGACATCAGCAGAAGCCTTTGCAGATGGACTCCTCTCAACGCCATCTACGCACACCGGAGCCACCAGCCCGAAGACCACTTCAGGAGCTCCCGGAGATCGTGCCTAGAGTGCCGAATAGCACTATGCATTTTCGTGCTTTTTGGTAACTTGTTGCCAAAGGGGGAGAAAGTGTATAGATCTTAGGCTTCGAGAGAGAGAGTGTTTTGCTCTTGATATTTGTTCGTTTGGTTGCTACATTATTTATGCTTGTGTGTGAGATACACTTATGATCATGTGGTTGATCATTATGCTTTAATGTGTGCTTGAATGATGCTATCTATAATACTTGTGTATGATCAATTATGTTTCCCTTGGTGATGAGAGCATGTGCTTTACATTCTATCATTTTGAGTACTCCACCAAGATGTATGTGACATGGAAGAGTAACTCATGATCCTAGTCGATTGTGCATTTGCATTCAAAAGCAAATTTTCAATAATGCACAAATTTAGGGGGAGCTCTTGCTTATCACATACTTCTCTAAGCGATGATATATTTCATTCATATTATCATTTGTCGAAGCTTTGATCTATATGTTGTCATCAATTACCAAAAAGGGGGAGATTGAAAGTGCAACTAATCCCCGGGTGGTTTTGGTAACTCATAACAACATATAGCTCATTGAACTAACATCCTTTCAAGTTAAATATTTTAGAAAGTTCAATGATTGGCATGGCACATGGACTAGAGATGTGGACCCCTCAAAATGCTAAGGACAAATATTGGCAAAAGCTCAAGACTTGACATTTCTATTTTAGTGATCCAAGATCACATTGAGTCCATAGGAAAAGCCAATACTATTAAAAGGGGATGAGGTGTTGCTTAATGGTCTACTTGCTCAAAGTGCTTAGTGATATGCTCCAAAACCCTTAACCACTTTCTCAGATCCAAATATGTCCTAAACCTAAAGTCAAACTTGGCCCCACCGATTTGATCTATCCGTCGCCACCGAGTTCCTTTGACATAGCCACTGCCAGAAACCCTAATCAGTTCGGTCTCACCGATAGGGATTTCGGTCTCACCGAGATGGGATTGCAAACTCTCCGTTTCCCTTCGTAACATTTCGGTCTCACCGAAATGAGCGATCGGTCCCACTGAGTTCGCAATGCAAACTCTTTGTTTCCCTTTCGTAACGTTTTGGTCTTAACGAAAGGAGCGATCGGTCCCACCGAGTTTGCCTGACCAACTCTCTGTTTGCTCATTGCTGAAATCGGTCTCACCAAGTTCATGCAATCGGTCACACCGAGATGAGGTTTTGCCCTAACCCTAGCACATCGGTCCCACCGAGTTGATCATATCAGTCCCACCGAGAATCCTAACGTTCACATTTTGAACTGAATCGGTCTCACCGAGTTCTTCTATTCGGTCTGACCGAGTTGGGTCAAATGTGTGTAACGGTTAGATTTTGTGTGGAGGCTATATATACCCCTCCACCCCCTTCTCTATTCAAGAGAGAGCCAACAGAACATGCCTACACTTCCACTACTCATTTTCTGAGAGAGAACCACCTACTCATGTGTTGATACCAAGACATTCCAATCCTACCACAAGAATCTTGATCTCTAGCCTTCCCCAAGTTGCTTTCCACTCAAATCATCTTTCCACCATATCCAAATCTGTGAGAGAGAGTTGAGTGTTGGGGAGACTATCATTTGAAGCACAAGAGCAAGGAGTTCATCATCAACACACCATCTAATACCTTTTGGAGAGTGGTGTCTCCTAGATTGGTTAGGTGTCACTTGGGAGCCTCCGACAAGATTGTGGAGTTGAACCAAGGAGTTTGTAAGGGCAAGGAGATCGCCTACTTCGTGAAGATCTACCCGAGTGAGGCAAGTCCTTCGTGGGCGATGGCCATCGTGGGATAGACAAGGTTGCTTCTTCGTGGACCCTTCGTGGGTGGAGCCCTCCGTGGACTCGTGCAACCGTTACCCTTCGTCGGTTGAAGTCTCCATCAACTTGGATGTACGATAGCACCACCTATCGGAACCACGCCAAAAATCTTCGTGTCTACATTGCATTTGCTAAGTTGCTAAAATCTGCCAAGACTTAAAATTGGGAAAAGGCTAGATTTTTATTTGGTCAAGTAGTCTAATCACCCCCCCCCCTCTAGACCTACTTTTGATCCTACAAACTGCTAGAGACTTTTTTGCTTGTAATGATAGAGATGATCTTAATAAACTATTAGCCAAGCTGAAAGAAAAGTTTTTGAATGCTAGAATGCAATATGATCCTAAGTTTGCTACTTCACCTATCTTTGTTACTGATAAGGATTATGAATTCTCTGTCGATCCTGAGTTAATTACTTTGGTTGAATCTGATCCTTTCTATGCTTATGAATCTGAAACTATTGTGGTACATCTTACTAAATTGAATGATATAGCCACCCTATTTACTCATGAGGAAAAAAATTGCTATTACTATATTCTTAAGTTGTTTCCTTTCTCGTTAAAGGGTGATGCTAAGTTATGCTTTAATTCTCTTGCTCCTGGTTGTGTGCGTAGTCCCCTGGACATGATTTACTACTTCTCTGAAAAATATTTCCCTGCTCATAAGAAACAAGCTGCTTTAAAGGAAATATTTAACTTTGTGCAAATTGAAGAAGAGAGTCTCCCACAAGCTTGGGGGAGGCTTCTCCAATTACTTAATGCTTTGCCTGATCATATTCTCAAGAAAAATGAAATACTTGATATCTTTTATAACGGACTAACCGATGCTTCTAGGGACCACCTAGATAGTTATGCTGGTTGTGTTTTCAGGGAATGAACTGTTGAGCAAGCTGAATTGCTATTGAATAATATATTGAGTAATGATAATGATTGGACACTTCCTGAACCAACTCCTAAGCCAACTCCGAAGAAAAGAGGTATTCTATTCCTCAGTCCTGAAGATATACAAGAGGCAAAGAAATCTATGAAAGAAAAAGGTATTAAAGCTGAAGATGTTAAGAATCTACCACCTATTGAAGAAATACATGGTCTTGATAACCCGACACAGGTAGTAGAGTTAAATTCTCTCTATAGATTTGATGAAGGTGATATTCCTCATAATAAGTCTGCTAGTCAATGCTTGGATGAGTTTGATAATTTTATTGTTAAACAAGAAAATTTCAATGCTTATGTTGGTAGACAATTGAAATGTAATGCTCACATGCTTGACTGCTTGGGTGATTATATGAGTAGAACTATCAATGATCTTAAGCTTATTAGTAAGCATGCTTCCATGGTTAAAACTCAAGTAGAACAAGTACTTAAGGCACAAGATGATTTGCTTAATGAGTTGAATAGTAAGAACAATGATAATGCTGTTAGGGTTATGACTAGAGGAGGTAAAATGACTCAGGAACCTTTGTATCCTAAGGGCCATCCTAAGAGAATTAAGCAAGATTCTCAGAGAATTAATACTGATGCACCTAGTCCTAGTAATAAAAATAAAAATAAAACTGATAGGACTTTGCATGCTTCTAGTGAACCTGTTATAGACACACCTGAGAATCCAAATGATATTTCTATTTCTGATGCTGAGACACAATCTGGTGATGAACATGAACCTAGTGATAATGTTAATGATGATGTTCATGTTGATGCTCAACCTAGTAATGATAACGATGTGGAGGTAGAACCTGCTATTGATCTTGATAACCCACAATCAAAGAATAAACGTTATGATAAGAGAGACTTCGTTGCTATGAAACATGGTAAAGAAAGAGAACCATGGGTTCAGAAACCCATGCCCTTTCCTCCTAAACCATCCAAGAAAAAGGATGATGAGGATTTTGAGCACTTTGCTGAAATGATTAGACCTATCTTTTTGTGTATGCGTTTGACTGATATGCTGAAAATGTCTCCTTATGCTAAGTATATGAAAGATATTGTCACAAATAAAAGAAAGATACCTGAAGCTGAAATTTCCACCATGCTTGCTAATTATACTTTTAAGGGTGGAATATCAAAGGAACTTGGAGATCCAGGAGTACCAACTATACCATGCTCCATTAAAAGAAACTATGTTAAAACTGCTTTATGTGATTTGGGAGCCGGTGTTAGTGTTATGCCTTTCTCTTTCTATCGTAGACTTGAATTGAATAAGTTGACACCTACTGAAATCTCTTTGCAAATGGCTGATAAATCAAATGCTATACCCATCGGTATTTGTGAGGATGTGCCTGTTGTGGTTGCAAACGTTACTATCTTAATGGACTTTGTTATACTTGATATTCCCGAGGACGACAGTATGTCGATCATCCTTGGTAGACCCTTTTTGAATACTGCAGGGGCTGTTATTGATTGCAACAAAGGCAATGTCACTTTTCATGTTAATGGTAATGAGCATACGGTACACTTTCCGAAGAAACAACCTCAAGTTCATAGTATCAATCTATTGGAAAATTTTCAACCATTACTATCGGAGGTTTTGAATTTCCTCTCCCTACTGTCAAAAAGGAATATGATATTCTTATTGTTGGGGATATGCATATCCCCGTTGAGGTAACCTAGTGTTATTAAAAAATTCTCCGGTTTCATGTTATTCGAAAGAGGTTTGTTAATAAGACTTGATCAACCTTGTTAACGGATTCCTTTTGATGAGCATGAGATGGATGAATTTAGAAAGCACAACTTTCTGTATTTACTTTTTACTTTCTGTTATTTAGAATAAATAAAGCAAAAATAGTATTATATGTCTGTTTTTTGAATTATCCGTGCAATAAAAATATCCCGAAAATAAAAGTTCTCCAAATGCCCTGAAAATTTAGTATGATTTTTTATAGAATATTTTAGAATTTCTGGCACTGAGATTGCACAAGGGGGCTGCACCAGTGGACCACAAGGGTGGAGGGCGCGCCCTACCCCCTGGGCACGCCCCCTGCCTTGTGGATCCCATGTAGACCCCCCTCACTTATTCCAGCACGCATCCACTTCGTCTTCCTCCAGAAAAAATCATCCCAGTGCTCAAACCCGTGTTCTAGCTCATCTTACTGCCATTTTCGATCTCCTTGTGTAAAGCTTCATTTGCAAAACTGTTTTGGGGGATTGTTCTTCGGTATGTGACTCCTCCAATGGTCCAATTAGTTTTTGTTCTAGTGCTTTATTTATTGCAAATTTTTGCTGCTGTGGAGACCTTGTTCTTGAGCTTGCATGTCAAATTTTTATGGTCCAAAGTAGTTTTCATGCATGATATAGCCTCTAGACACTTGTAGGAGTAGTTGCTATCAATCTTGTTGAGTTTGGTTCACTTTTATTTTGAGTCACTAAAAATTTTAGAAATTTTTTAGAGGAAGAAAAATGTTGAGGAAAATGTACCAAGGTGGTTCCTCGAGGAAGTAAGCACCGAGGCTCGCGATACGTGAACCGGACCTTGAACCACCAAGGGAAGCTCAAGTGCGGCCTTGTGAATGGCCATCGAATGAATTCATGGTTCGTGCAGGTTTCAAGGATGAGTTTGATGCTTACGTGCAAAATGCTGAAGTGGGGGACTTCTTGTCAGATAAGTGTCCCCAATACTATCAACGCACTGATTCATTTGTGAGAACGTTTAAATTTACATCTCAACACAATACTCATACTGTCCTATTTGATCTTTATGATGAATCATATACCATGGACCTTGAAGATTTTAATACTGCTTGCAAAATCTCACAATAGGGCATTCATAGCGAGCCTCGTAAAACTGAGTGCAATGATTTCCTTGCTAGCATTACTGTGGGAGAAACTAGACATATTACACAAGCCTCCATGGGGAGTATTCATTTTCCTGCCATACATTATTTTTCTCTCTTCATAGGTAGATGCATTAATGGTAAACGTGATCATAGCCACCTTTGCGCATCGGATCTTAGTGTCCTTAAGTGTGCAGTGTTGGGTGATAAACGATATAACTTGGGGGGCATTATTGCGAGGAGGTTACATCTTAATGCTAAAGCTGGAGATTTATTTGGTGGGATTTATGCAACCCGTTTAGCTAATTATCTTGGAGTACCCATAAGGGGGAATGACATTGAGTTACCACCTGCTTTTCTTGATTATAATGCTTTGGTTCGCTACCAGTTTCTTGTGAGGAACGAACAGTCCCTCCTGTACCGACAAATCTTTGACCGACAACGCGTTGTCCATATTACTCTTCCTGCTCCTGCCTTCTTTAACTTTCAGGCCAGAGGGAGATATTTTATAACTAGAGAGGAGGCAAACGAGTATGAGAGAGAGGTTGAGGCCACTCGCCTCCATGCTGCAGCCCTTCAGGCAGTAGTTGCCGCATCACAGTACAACCCCGACTACAACTTTGGATATCCGTCGGGCCAGCCGTGGCCCTAGACCAACTTAGGCCAAAAGCCTAAGCTTGGGGGAGTACGTATTTCTCACCAACATTATATTCATGTTCACACACTCATTCCAGTTGTCGGTGTTCATACTTTTTCATTGTATTATCCATGTTAGTTTATTTTCTTTTTCCCGCTTTCTTCTTGTGTGTTTGAAAAACCTTAAGAAAAACCAAAAAAATTAGTTATAGCCTATTTCCTTTCCATGTTTATCTAGTAGTGGTATTAAAGAAAACCCAAAAAGATTTCTCACTCTTCTTTTGCTTGTTGGGAGCTTTCCCGTGTAAATAGTTTTTCTCGTTCTTGTTTTACCTTCTTCAGAAAAACAAAAACTCCAAAAACATTTCAGTGTGTTTCTTTGAAATTCTTTTCTTTTCTTTGGGGGTCGAGAGGAGAAGACCACGATGAAAATGTTGAGTGGCTCTCATATGCATTATTGTTGATCTAACAAAGAGCCCATATTACCTTGTCTTCTCCTTGGAATAAATGTTTGCAGATTCCAGCTTAGTCCAATGCATGTGCACTATTATTATTATCCACATCGTTCGGTCATGCAAGTGAAAGGCAATAATGACGATATATGATGAAATGATTGAGATGAGGAAAAGCTAGTATGAACTCGACCTATCTTGTTTTTGTAAATATGATTAGTTCATCGTTCTTGAATCAGCCTACTATGAATGAAACATGTTTGCAATGACAATTAGAGATTATAGTTACTCATGCCATGCTTAATTAGCTAGGAGTTTATAATGGTTTACCTTGCGTGCCAACATGCTTTTAAAATGGTTGTGATGTAGTATGATAGGATGGTATCCTCCTTTGAATGATTCGAGTGGCTTGACTTGGCACATGTTCACGCAAGTAGTTGAAACAAAATCAACATAGCCTCCACGATATTTATGTTCACGGTGATTTATATCCTACTCATGCTTGCACTCAATGTTGATTAATCCCAATGCATGTGTATGGCTGTTGTTGCTCTCTAGTTGGTCGCTCTTCAATCTCTTGCTAGCCTTCACCTGTACTAAGTGGGAATACTTCTTGTGCATCCACTTCCATAAACCCAAAGTTGTTCCATATGAGTCCACCATACCTACCTATATGTGGTATTTACCTGCCGTTCCAAGTAAATTTGCATGTGCCAAACTCTAAACCTTCAAATAATAATCTGTTTTGTATGCCCGAATCGCTCATGTAGCGGCTGAGGGCTGTCAGTATCTTCCATGCTAGGTGGGTTATTCTCACGATGAGTGGACTCCGCTCGTCATTCACGAGAAAATGGCTGGTAATCGGGATGCCCAGTCCCATGCTCAAATCAAACTATAATTGCAAACAAAACTCCCCCAGGATTGTTGTTAGTTGGACGGTACCCGTTGTTTCGGACCAGCCGTGGAATGTGCTTGCTGGTGGTGGGGGAGTATAAAGTTTACCATTCTATTTGGGAACCGCCTATAATGTATGTAGCATGGAAGATACCGAGATCTCTTGGTCGTTATGTTGACAATGAAAGCATACCGCTCAAAATTATATTCATCTCTGTTTCAAAAAGCTCAAGCTCTGGCACCTCTGCAAATCCCCGCTTCCCTCTGTGAAGGGCCTATCTATTTACTTTTATGTTGAGTCATCATCCTATTATAAAAAGCACCAGTTAGAGAGCACCACTGTCATTTGTATGCATTGTTATTAATTGATATTGAGTATGACTGTGACTGGATCTATTTTGCCATGAATTACAATGTCTAGTCAGTCCTTGATCTTCAGGGGTGCTCTGCATTTATTTTTTGCGATCTTAGAAAGGGCTAGCGAGATACCATTCTGTTATATCATATCATGATTGTTTCAAAAAAGTGTTGTCATCCGAGATTTATTATTATTGCTCGTTAGTTGATTATGCCATTGGTATGAGTAAATGTGAGACCTAAATGTTATTGTGAATATGGTTAGTTTATAATCTTTGTTGAAAACTTGAATGCTAGCTTTACATATTTGCAACAACAAGATCAAACAGAGTTTGTAAAAGTTTTTCTTTATCACTTTCAGTTTATCAACTGAATTGCTTGAGGACAAGCAATGGGTTAAGCTTGGGGGAGTTGATACGTTTCCATCGTATCTACTTTTCCAAACTCTTTTGCCCATGTTTTGGACTCTAATTTGCATGATTTGAATGGAACTAACCCGGACTGATGTTGTTTTCAGCAGAATTGCCTTGGTGTTATTTTTGTGCAGAAATAAAAGTTCTCGGAATGACCTGAAACTTCACGGAGAATATTTTTGGAATAAATAAAAAATATTGGTGAAAGAATCAACAGAGGGGGACCCACCTGCTATCCACAAGGGTGCAGGGCGCGCCCACCCCCCTAGGGCGCGCCCCCCTGCCTTGTGGGTCCCCTCGACCTCCACCGACCTCAACTCCAACTCCATATATTCACGTTCGGGGAGGAAAAAATCAGAGAGAAGGATTCATCACGTTTTACAATACGGAGCCGTCGTCACCTCCTGTTCTTCATCGGGAGGCCAGATCTGGAGTCCGTTCGGGGCTCCGGAGAGGGGAAATCGTTGCCATCATCATCACCAACCTTCCTCCATCACCAATTTCATGATGCTCACCACCGTGCATGACTAATTCCATCGTAGGCTTGCTGGACGGTGATGGGTTGGATGAGATTTATCATGTAATCGAGTTAGTTTTGTTAGGGTTTGATCCCTAGTATCCACTATGTTCTAAGATTGATGTTGCTATGACTTTGCTATGCTTAATTCTTGTCACTAGGGCCCGAGTGCCATGATTTCAGATCTGAACCTATTATGTTTTCATGAATATATATATATATATGTGTGTTCTTGATCCTATCTTGAAAGTTGTAGACACCTATTATGTGCTATGATCCGCATACCCCAAGGTGACAATAATTGGAATTCTTTCCGGTGATTACCGTAGTTTGAGGAGTTTATATATTCACTAAGTGCTAATGCTTTGGTCCGGTTCTCTATTAAAAGGAGGCCTTAATATCCCTTAGTTTCCATTAGGACCCCGCTGCCACGGGAGGGTAGGACAAAAGATGTCATGCAAGTTCTTTCCATAAGCACGTATGACTATATACAGAATACATGCCTACATTATATTGATGAATTGGAGCTAGTTCTGTGTCACCCTAGGTTATAACTGTTGCATGATGAATGCCATCTGACATAATTATCCATCATTGATCCATTGCCTATGAGCTTTTCACATATTGATCTTTGCTACGTTACTTTTCCGTTGCCACTGTTACAATTGCTACAAAACTATTACTGTTACTTTTGCCACTGTTACCGTTACTTCCATACTACTTTGCTACTAAATACTCTGTTGCCGATATTAAGTCTTTCTGGTGTGGTTGAATTGACAACTCAGCTGCTAATACTTGAGATTATTCTTTGGCTCCCCTTGTGTCGAATCAATAAATTTGGGTTGAATACTCTACCCTCGAAAACTATTGAGATCCCCTATACTTGTGGGTTATCAGTGCCTTCACGGGCGGTCATCAAGAACCAGGGCGGCCCAGCGACTTGCAGCTCCTTCCACAGAAGGAAGGAGAGAGTTTGCGGAAATACATGCGGAGGTTCAGTCGAGTGCACAGGAACATTCCGGACATCCACCCGGCAGCTGTGATAGCTGCATTCCAGTCCAACGTGCGCAACCGCAGGATACGTTCCAAGATGAACGTCCAGTTGCCCAAGACTGTGAATGAGCTGTACACTTTGGCGGATAAGTGTGCCCGGACAGAGGAGGGGAGGCGTCTCCCCAGTGAAGAAGATGGCATCGATGTTGACTCAGAGGACGACGATGCCACCAATCAGAAGAAGAAAAACAAGAAACGCGACAAGAAGCGCAGGGATAAGGCAGTGCTAGCCGTTGAAGGATCGAGTACTCCTAGTACCGGCAAGAAGGCCAAGACCGAGGCTCTCGGCAAGGAAGTTGCCGCGTGCGCTGATTGCCGGGAAGCCGCGGCTGCCGAGAAGGCTGGGAAGGCTGACGGGCCGTACTGCAAGATTCATCGGACCAAAGGCCATGACCTTCAAGAGTGTCATCAGGTTGAGCAACTCGTCAAGAAGCAGAAGGCTGAGTATGAGAAGCGTGACAAAGAGAGACATCAAGATGGCGTTGGCGGGAAGGGCCGAGGCGGCAGAGGAGGTCACCCTGGCAAGGCCCCTCAGTATCAAGGGAAATCCATCAGAGGCCGTGAGAAGAAGGAATGCAATGCCGAGAGTGATGAAGGAGATGAAGAGGAAACCAATGAGCAGGAGTTCCAGAAGGCCACTGATGCCCTATGCATTGATGGGGGTGCATCCTTGCATTCCTCTCACCGCCAGCTTAAACGGTGGGCACGTGAGGTCAATGTCGTGGAGCCAGCGGTAGATTCTCGGAAGCCACTCAAGTGGTCCTGCACGCCCATCATCTTTGATGAAGAGAATCACCCTGACTGCACCACCGCGGTAGGGTGTTTGCCGTTGTTGGTTTCACCAAAAATCCGCAACCTCAAAGTCACAAAGATGTTGGTTGACGGCGGGGCCGGGTTGAATCTGATTTCTCCCAAGGTCATCAACAAGCTCCAGATAGCAGATGAAGAGCTCAAAGTTAATGGTACTTTCCAAGGGATCAACCCCGGCAGAAGTCGTCCTAAGGGGAAGATCACACTGCCGGTAACGTTTGGGGGGGAGTTAAACTACTGGACTGAGAAGATCGTGTTTGATGTGGTTGACCTCCCCTGCCATACAACGGAATCCTTGGCCGTCCAGCCCTAGCAAAATTCATGGCGGCATCCCACTATGCCTACAACACGCTGAAGATGCCAGGGCCAATGGGCGTCATTTCCATTCCATCAGACAAAAAGGACACAATTATATGTGTGGATAAGATGTACCGAGAAGCAGTCGCTGCAGAGGCCGCAGAAGCTACCGCTCCCGCCAAGGAAAGCAAGAAAGGGAAGAAAGCTAGCAAGGATGCCAGCAAAGAATCCGGGTAGCGCGCCTCTTCGGAGTGCGTTGCGCCTTTTGATGACTTGCTGGAGAGTTCTAATAGCAAAAGATCAAATGTTGTTGCGCCTGCTATGAAGAAGTTCCCGGCAGGGTTGGTTGGCGCTGATGGTACATTTACTATCAGCTCCACCCTTGATGACAAATAGGAAAGCGCGCTCGTTGCCTTCCTGTGGGCGAATGTCGATGTGTTTGCTTGGCAACCATCTGACATCCCCGGTGTTCCCAGGGAGGTAATCGAGCACCACCTTTTTGTCTGCCCACATGCCCGGCCCTTCAAACAAAAGGTCCGAAAGCAAGCTTTGGGGCGGCAGCAGTTTATTGCCGAAGAGATCAAGAAACTCGAAGCTGCTGGTTTGGTCAGAGGGGTATTGCATCCGACTTGGTTGGCTAATCCAGTGGTGGTGCGCAAGGCGAATGGGAAGTGGAGGCTTTGCATAGATTTCATAGATCTGAATAAAGCATGCCCGAAGGACCCATTCCCCTTGCTACGCATCGATCAGATTGTGGATTCCACCTCTGGATGCAACCTGTTTTGCTTCTTGGATGCCTACTCCAGGTAACACCAGATTTTCATGTCCAAGGAAGATGAAGAGAAGACCGCGTTCATAACCCCATGTGGCACGTACTATTTTGTACGGATGCCCTTTGGGTTAAAGAGCGCTGGATCCACTTTTGCAAGAGCAGTGCAAATCGGTTTTGAGTCACAGCTGCATAGGAATATTGAAGCTTACATGGATGACATAGTGGTCAAAACCAAACACAAATCAACCCTCATTTAGGACCTTCAAGAGACCTTTGCAAATCTTCGCAAGATCAACTTGAAGCTGAACCCCGAGAAGTGTGTGTTTGGCATTCCTTCCGGCAAGCTACTCGGCTTCTTCGTGTCCCACCGGGGGATAGAGGCCAACCCCGACAATATCAAGGCAATCGAGCCAATTCAAGCACCCAAGACAGTTAAAGATGTGAGGCGTTTGACTGGATGTGTTGCTGCACTGAGCAGGTTCATTTCCAAGTCTGTCGAGTGCACTTTGCCATTTTTCAAAATCTTGAAGAAGGCAGGGCCCGTGGAGTGGACCCCGGAGGCGGATGCTGTGCTGCAAGATTTGAAGATATACCTTTCCTCTGTTCCCACCCTAGTCGCTCCTAAACCACAAGAGTCATTGCTATTTTACCTAGTGGCAACCAATCAAGTGGTTAGTGCAGCACTGGTGGCCCAGCGGGAAGTAGATGAAGGAGCCGCCGCGGCAACCATCCCCTCCGGAGAGAAAAGTGAACTCGTCCCGGCAAGTTCAGGAACAGATCATAACAAAGAAGAGCAGGGCAGTGGAGCCAGTTCCAGAATCGCGGCAAGGAAGAAGGTGGTGCAGCGGCCAGTGTACTTTGTCAGTTCCCTACTGCAGGGGGCTAGATCAAGGTACTCTGGCGTGCAAAAGTTGATCTTTGGCCTCATCATGGCCTCAAGGAAACTGCGCCACTACTTACAAGCCCACGAAATCACAGTTGTTACCCGCTTCCCCTTGCAACGCATACTGAGGAACCCCGAGGCCACTCGCAGAATAGTGGAGTGGGCTTTGGAGTTATCAAGCTTTGGTTTGAAGTTTGAGAGCACATCAACTATTCAGAGCTGAGCATTGGCGGAGTTTATTGCGGAATGGACACCAGCTCCAGATGAAGAGACGCCGGAGACAATCATTCCCGGCAGGGAAGTGCCCCAAGATTGGATCATGTACTTTGATGGTGCCTTCTCCCTACAAGGTACGGGAGCTGGCATGCTTCTCGTCGCACCCACTGGGGAGCACCTCAAGTACGTGGTTCAAATGCATTTCCCCCGGGAGAAGGCTACCAAAAACACCGCAGAATATGAAGGACTCCTTGCCGGGCTCAGGATCGCAACGGAACTGGGAATCTAGAAGTTGATCATACGTGGAGACTCACAACTTGTGGTGAGGCAAGTAAACAAGGATTATCAAAGTCCATTGATGGAGGCATACATGGAGGAAGTGAGAAAGCTGGAGGAGCGCTTTGACGGATTGCAAATAGAGCACGTACCCCGTGCGGAAAACAGCATTGCTGATCATCTGTCAAAGTGCGCTGCGCAAAAGCTTCCTGTGGAACCAAGGACTTTTGTTCTCCACCTGACTCAGCCCTCCGTATCCCCGGCAACAATGGCCAGGAAGAGGAGAAAACTGGACTCCGGCAAGCCTCTCCCGGCAGAGCTTCCTGAAGCGCCCGGCAGAGAGGTTGGCAAGCAGCACCCTCCCGCCGAACTTCCAATTTTCGCGGTTGAGGTGTGCACTCCCACGAACGAGGAGGTGCCGCTGATCCTTGTTGTCGAGCCTCACGCTCCAACTTGGGCATGGCACATAGTCTGTTACCTCCAAATAGGAGAACTTACCAAAGAGCAAGAAGAAGCTGAAAAAGTAGCCTGGAGGGCCAGTATGTATCAGTTCATCGATGACGTACTATACAGAAGGAGGCCCAACGGTGTGAAATTAAAGTGCGTTTGCCGGGAAGAAGGAAAGGAACTGCTGGCAGAGATACACAAAGGCATGTGCGGCTCCCATATTGGATCAAGGGCCCTGGTCAGAAAGGCTTTCCGGCAAGGTTTCTACTGACCCATGGCCCTCCAAGATGCAATCGAGCTAGTCACCAGATGTGAAGCCTGCCAGTTCCACTCCAAGAATATCCATCAACCTGCTCAAGCTCTCTAGACGATCCCTTTGTCATGGCCCTTTTCGGTCTAGGGGCTCGACATCTTGGGCCCCTTCCCCCGTGCTACCGGGGGCTTTGAGTTCTTGTACGTCGCCATCGACAAGTTCACAATGTGGCCGGAAGTGGAGCCCGTGAGGAAGGTGATCGCACAGTCAGCTATCAAGTTCTTGAAAGGATTGGTGTGTCGTTTCGGAGTACCCGCCAGAGTCATCACTGACAATGGCACCCAATTCACAAGCCGCACCTTCATGCAATACGTTCATGCCCTCGGAAACAAGGTTTCATTTCCCTCTGTTGCTCATCCCAGAAGCAACGGACAAGCTAAGAGGGCGAACGCTGAAGTGCTGCGAGGACTCAAGACAAGAACATTTGATAGGCTGCAGAAGTGTGGCAGGCGATGGATCGATGAGCTACCGATGGTTCTTTGGTCCCTCCGTACGACACCAAATCAAGCTACCGGCCAGAATCCCTTCTCCCTAGTCTATGGGGCAGAAGCAGTGATCCCCACGGAACTCATATACGGATCACCTCGAGTACTTGCCTACGATGAAGTAGCGCAAGAACAGCACTGGCCTGACGATGCTGTGCTACTTGAGGAGAACCGTCTCTGGGCTGCTACGTGTGCTGCACGCTACCAGCAAGCCCTGCATCGCTATCACAGCCGCAGGGTTCATGCTCGGAGCTTTGAGGAAGGCAACCTTGTCCTTAGGCATGTTCAGTCCGCCAAGGGTGCAAATAAGTTGACGCCGGGTAGTACAAGTCACCAGACCCGGCGCAGTCCATCTGGAGACCAGAGATGGCATTCAGTTGCAAAACTCATGGAACATTGAGCATCTCCGTAAGTTCTACCCGTAAGGCGTGGCTATCAGGCCCTGCCCGGCAGTCACCCTTTTGTACAAGCCTTGCCGATGTTGCATGTAACCCTTTGTACAAAGCTAGGCACAGACCCTGAGCAATAGATGAATAAACGAAGCGCTAGGGGCCCCCAAAACTTGCATAGATGCATAAGCATAACATGAGCATAGCATGATCATGTAGATCAGGGCACATGTAGCATTGTTTTCCTCTGCACTAAGCTGCAGGGTTCTTGCCGTGGACCTGGTCCCGAAGAGAAGAAATGAAGACAAGCCTACATATCAGTCCCCGACAAGCCAAGCAGATAAGTTATTTCTTATCCATACATGTTCTGTAAGGTCAAAACTTGTGCATATGAAAACCTCGTCACCTTCGAAGCATGGGTGCTCCCGTCCTGCGTCCCGAACGTTGCTTCGGTCAGGATGGTTGTAGTGGCCTTTGACGGAGGGGGTTCGACAAGGGGCTGGTCCCTTTCCGTGGTTTTGTGCCCGGTAGGCTAAGCCCCGCGGAAACAAACGAAAGGCACTGGCAAGATAGCTTGCCGGAGAAAACTTGTTTACTTAACGTATAGAGGCATCTCGCCTCTGCATGGACATGACACATGCACAAGTACCCAGCAAGGCTCGTCTTTTTCATTAATATGCGATAAGCAAGTACAGATCTTACAGGACACAAACATGGATAAATAAGATTACATAATTTGGAGTAAAGTTTGGCAAATGCCTACATATTTTAGACTGAAAAAAGGATAAGTGCCCCGTAATCCCTTTCTTGTCCCTCTCCTCCTAGGAACTACCACGGGAGGCGAAGAGGGCAAAAGGGGTGCCTTGGCAGAAGCCCAGCCTGACCCCATCAAGCCCCATGACAAGGAGCCTGACAAGATCGAGAGGGCGCGGGCGAAGGTGATGGTGAAGAGAGTGGCAGAGACGACCCCCTGGCCACCGCCACCAGGGCCAGCAGGACGCGGCAGGGCGAACGAAGCCGTAGACCACGAGGAAGCCTGTCGAGGCCCAGCTGGAAGGCTGCTGGAGGAGCCGGAGACACCATCCACACCTCCACGTCCAACTCCCCGGCAAATCGCCTTGCTGGAGAGGAGATGCAGGTGCAGATGATGCTGCTGCCGCCTGACGGTGATGGTGCGGCTGGTGTTCAGCCGGAGTCGGAGCCGTCGTCCTCTCCTTCGGCGCCGTCGTCATCGCCATCACTGTCCTCCTCGTCGCTGTCGCTCGGGGAGGAGCTTTCGTCGTCGGTCGAGCTCTCTGTGCAGCACCCTAAGCGAGCACCCGAGCGTCCGAAGACCTTGACGGAGAGCAGGGTGGCATCCATTAACTTGAAATGGAGGACGTGCCCGTCCGCCAAGCTATGGGCACGAGCAAAAGTCTTCCAACCACGCCGAAGAAGCATGACATGAGGAGCGGGGAACTCTACGTCCGCCCACATGTTGCCATTACAACAGCCTCTCATGTGCAGCCTCAACCCCGGCGGCTGCTCGATCTCCATCACCCTTGCGAATGGAGTAGGAAGCCGAAGGCAGCTGCACGGGGGCCCTCGCAGCTTGACGATGAACTCCAGCGGCTGGTTCCAACGTGGCCTTCATTAGGATCTTGAGCAGCAGGAAGATGTGCGATCAAGGCCCCACCTCGTCCTCCTCGGCCCCGAGCGCCGCGGCGACCGCGACCTCGTCCTCTCCCGCCTCCCCTCGCGGCGGGCTCCGCTTCCGTGTCCCCAAGGGGAGGAGGGAGGCGTTGTCGAGCAGAAGCCCTTGTCGCCACTACTGGAGTACCGCTGCGCCCTCTTCCCCTCACCATGATGAAGGAGCAATGTTTAAAGAAAGAGGGATGAGATGGGTGTGAGCCAGCACCTCGCTCGCGTCCCCTTTTATAGGCAAACAGGACCGGGGGCTGGCTCCTCACTCAGGGGAGGCAACCGCCCCTCTCTACCAATCTGACTCCCCCGCACCATTAGCAGCCCATGGAATCAAGGCCGACCCCCTGTGCCAATCCATGGCGCCTGGTTTTCTGCCATGGCTCTCATTTCCGTGCTCCCCGCATCCGCCACCAACCCTGTGCAATGCATGCAGCATACGTGGCGGAAACGCCAGAAGCGGAGAAGCTAGTGGAATGGCAATTACCGCCCCGTGAATGTGGGACGTGGGTAGCCCATGGATCGTGGCTCGCAGCTCCCTCATAACGTCTTGCGCGGCGCGCAGAAAAACCGGAAACTGACTCAAGCACAGGTTAATGAAGAAGCAAAGAAGATCTCAAAGGATGAGCTACCACAACCCCCTCGCCTGTGTACTAGACAGGGCCTACCCCAATGACGCTCCTGTCGGTGCAACAAACCCCAGGCGTGTGTTGCCCGGACTGTACACGGGCTCAAGAGCAAGATTGCAACATCCAAGACGAGACCAAGCCGAAGAGATAGCTCTTTGAGAAATCAAAGGGCGGATCAAGAAGACCAAGACCAACCAAATGAGCAAGATATCACTGGGAAAAAACCTCCCTTGCCAGGCAGGCGAGCCTGGCGGGGTCAAGGTCACCCAAAGGACAAGTCTCAAGACTCCCTCGGCAAGCCTGCCGGGGACGCCAAGGGCGGACTATCCCGCCAAGGCGCCACCGCTCCACCTCACAGTGACGCAAGTCATCTATCAGTGTGGTGTCAAGCCCCCAGGTGGTTAAGTGGCTGCCATTTAGCGCGTGGCAGCTGTTTGGAGAAAAGATTACCCCTGTGTGACACCCATCCAGACGCGTGTCGCACAGGCAGACAGGAGATGACCAAGACGGCGCGGCAAGGCTTGCCGGGCCGCATCTGCGACGTGAAGTTAAGCGGTGCATTTAATGCACTTTGTCCTAACTGCCAGAGTTAGGTATGATAGCACTGTGGCTATCTAATCCCTGGATAATTACCGTTTTGCCATTGTGGTAACCCCTTGACCTATAAAAGGAGGGCCGTAGCAACCTTAGAAAGGATTCGGACCCCCGTACACTCATACGCGCGTAGCTCCTCTCGTCCCAAGGCGACCTTGCCGCGCTAGAGCATTGTGTCTCCACCATGATCCTTTCATCAATCCACCAAAGCAGGAGTAGGGTTTTACGCCTCGCGGCAGCCCGAACCTGGGTAAAAACTGCTCATGTCACCGCTATCATGCTGCTCTACGCTCTCCGGTCTTTGTGCAATGTGCTCTTCCTCCTTGCCGAACCACAAGGGGCCAATGGTCCCATAGGTGGTCGTGTTATACCACGACATAGAGGGATGGCCAAGCCAGGGATGCGAGTAGGGTGGGGCCATGAGGCCTGCCCGACAGCACAGCCGGCCACGAGAGACGGGAGCAGGCGGCTCCGTCGGTGCTGGTTTGGGCAGCTGGAGCAGGAAGATCAGAGACTAAAGAAGCATGATTGTCGTTGGATTGACATCTAACGGTCTGACGCTGGTAGAGTTGATTGTTGACTAAGTTTGTTTTTTTAGAAACCTTGTGTGCGCATGAACTTAGTAGGCCCACACATCAGCCTCCAAATCTATGGCAGACAACATAGAGCCCATTTGCTAATTCTTAAGGAATTTATTACAGCCCATTTTCTGCCCAGGACCAAGGTCAAAAAGTTCAACCTAATTTTGCATATTTCGGTGGAGTCTGAACTATTTTAATCCAGAAATGATAAACATTTATTTTTTAAGAACTTATTGATTTGCCAAAAAATATTGTTTTATTTTTGTAAGCTAATAAGACGTGGGACAATTGAGTTGGTTTTAGGGAAAACCAGTGGTAAAAAATTCAGCGCTGGGAGGGAAAACAACAACAAAAAATAAGGATGTAAAGATGGAAAGGGAACTTTACGTATTTTCAATATAATAATACATGTATATGAACTAGTAAAACTATAGGTAGAGATTAGAAAACGGAAGTAGGACATGGCGTTTCAAGAGGAAAATAGAACTGGGCTGTGTGTTTTCTTCAGTAAAAAAACTGCCTGCGGATGTTCTAAGAGAAAATATAACTAAGGCTGGTGGGCCAGAGGCCAGTTGATACCTACTGGATCTTTGTGCCCCATTGTCATCATGGGCTGGGCCTATTAAAAACAAAACCAAGCCTGGACAGTCTACAGCCCAGTTGAAACTTGCTCGACTTGAAAAACAATATACCTGCTGGATCCCAGTTATCAGTCTGTACTTGCAGAATTGTCTCGTTTATTGACTACGTTGAAAATTTCATGGGTGTCTCAGACGTCAGCATTATTTTTCCATCGTGATAATAAGTGCATGCACTTGCTTGCGTATGGCCATGGACCTACTGGTTCCGTATGGTTAGGCTCTGTATGGACAGCCGTCTTGTGGTTCCACAGACGAATTTCATGCAAATCGGATGGTTTTCAGTGAAACCGGACTAAATTCATTGCATTTTACATATTTCTTTTTATTATGGAATATTTTACATATTTTAACTAATAATAACCGACTAGGCCTTTTTTTAGTCCATGGGAGGCGCTTCACGCGAATGAGGTTGCGACACTTAACTGTTCTGGAAGGCCCGAATCCATCGCTCCTCTCTTTTAACAATTTGCAGCTGGGCTTGGCATGCCACAACCCAGTTCCAACGTGTTGCATCCAACTATTAGCCTGTGAAACCATATGGATCCAGTGCGTACTTCGAAGATGTAAAAAATTTGGAGAACTAGGAATTCGAACGGCAGGTGCTTATGCTACCCATCAAATAAAAATCAGGTGCCTGAAAATTCGTTTCGAAACAAATGATTCAACTTTATATCCACGTCGACCCTCGACATGATGGTTGGAAGCAAATGCAAGTTCATACCGAAAGATCCTTAACAACAATACCAACTTGCAAACGACCAGGTAGTACAAGTATACCAATACCAAACTAACTTATAATCTTTTTAGTCCTTGCCCTAGTGTTGATCTGGTAGAAAATCTTGCAAACGACCAGCTCCTGCTCCTTCTCTTGCTCCAGGTCCCTGAGGTGGTACTAGTGCATCACCCAGTTGGTCCTTTGCTGGTCGAAGTTCTTGTTGGTGTGCAGCACCAGAACCTTTTTGTTGCTCGTTTGCCGGCCGTTGACCATCACTGGCAAGGTATTGCTGGTCTTGTGCCACATCGCGTGCATGCCGCACTCCGACTGTATCTTGCGACGCGTCCGCGTGCCCCTGTTGAACGCCCTAGAGTTGTGCTAGAAGAAATGCTTGCTTAGGCCACTCAGTGTGATACCTGCAGTATTGGTGAATTTGTTTTAGGGTATGTAGCTGGCATTTTCATAACATCTTTGGCATGTTGCAGTCACTTGCTTCACTTTTTATTAACTGTCAAATTGTAATTGCTTCACTAGGTCTGTGTCTAAAAAGAAAAATAGAGGTATAAACAAAGGAATATGTTTGTGCAAGTAGACGGCCGATTGGTGTCTCACCTGGAAGTTTCTCAGGATGGGTGTAGCATATGTCGTGCTCGCTGTCGATGGTTGGTATGGACAAATCGATGAGAGGGTGAGATCTCGCGCCGTCAGCACTCACTTTGGCCTCAAGGTGCTCGATCAGCTCCTGATCCATGGGATTGAACTTGATGCCAGCCGGCAGCACCGGCCAATCCTTCTTAGACTTGCATCGGTTAATTCCAGCTAAATGGTACACAATGTATGATCAATCAACTGTTTTAAGTAAATGATGAAAGATTTTGACAGATAAGTGGTACTCCAAATCTAAAGTCCACAATACCCGAACAAACTGGGGTCTCGGCTTCATTACTACATGCAGACTCTAAAGACTTGAAAAACCCCATAAAGATCGAAATCATCATACAGGGTGTAACACCCCCAGTGGTTAGCTACAGTAATCCCCTTTTGATAATGCCATGTCATCATGATCAACAGTGCTTAAATATCATTTGGATCATATCCGTTTTAGTTCAAATTCGAATGGAAATTCAAACTTCAATTAAATTCAAAGTGGAAAATAAAAGTTGTTCAAATCAGAATCTAAAATGTTCATTAGATGACAAATATTCTAGAGACAATTCTAAAATTGTAACCAACAACTAATAAATTAATGACTCTAACAGTAGCAAACAACCACCTATAATAACATTTTATTTAATCTAAATTAAATATGAAAATATGTTTTGCCCAAACTAGTTTTTGGTGCTAGGATATATTACACTGTGATTTATGGGCTAGGTCTCATATTTTACAAAAACCATTTAGTGCCCAAACAATTTACAGAACAGAAAAGAAAAGAAATCAGAAAAAGAGAAAAGAGAAAAGGCCTAATATGCTACTGTGCACTTAAGCCTGCCGCTACAGCACCGGCCCAGCCCATCCCGCACATCCTCCCACCTCACGCTGTTCACGCGCGCCGCTGTCACCGCACGCGCGCTCGCCGCGCACCGGCCCCCCTCCCTCGCTTGACAGCGCGTCGGCCGCGCCCGCGCTGGGGATAAGAGCAACTCCCCGCTCCCCCCGGCGAACCCTAGTCGCCCCATTCGCCACTCTCCCTCGTTCCCCACCTCGCCCGACGCCGCCATGGCAGCGCCGCCGTGAAGCTCGCGCCCGCCGTCGCCCTCTCGCCGCCTCTCCGTGTCCTACGGCTCCGCCAAGCTCTGCCACTTCGACTGCGCCGAGAAGCCGAAGCCGAATGCCACTGCTGCGCCCCCGACGCCACCGTCTTCCTCCTCTGCTCCGACGAGCTTCTCCGACGGATTCGCCGCCTCGAGCCCTCCCCGAGCCCACTTGAGCACACCTGCAGGAGCACCGTGAGCATACGCTTCTTTCCCCTCTCTTTCCCGAGCATTTCCGCCGCTGTAGCTCCTCCTCCCCGTCATGCCCGATCCCGTCACCGCGCGAGCTCATCGTCGGTGTAGCCACGGCAACCATTGGGCCCTGTGCCTATGCCCGTTGAACTCACACGCGCGCGTAGGTGCCTCCTAGCCCATTCGTTCGGCTCGAGCGCGACCGCATCGCCGTTTGCCATCACCAGCCGAGACCGGTCATCGCCGATGTGCTCGCCGCCGTCGCTACGCGCCGTCTTCGGTCACGCCACCACCTCCACTAGATGCAGCCCATCTCCAGCTTCCGAACGAGCCAAACCCCGCACGATTTGGTGCAGCGTAGCGAAAACCCGGCCTCGCCGGAGTTGCTCGTCGTCGCGCGAGTTCGCCGTGGAGCTCCGGTGGCCGGCGTCCACCTGGCGCTGACCTGGCCACCTGGGGCCCGCCCCCAGCGCCACTACCACTGGGCCCCAGTGGGGTCCATTGACCAGTCAGCGCTGCTGACTGGGCAACCCGTATCACTGACACGCGGGCCCCACCGCTAAACATTTTAAAAATAAATAGACAAAATGTTAGTTAATTAAATAATTAACTTAATCAGTCACTGACAGTGGGTCCCACAAGCTAATTAGGTTAATTAGTTAAATTTAATCCTCTGATAATTAGTACTGTGAATGACATGTGGGCCCCACCTGTCATAATTGACTCTGGTCAGCTGGGTTTGACCCGTTGATGTCATGCTGACGTCATGCTGATGTCAGCTGCTACTATTCTAGATAATTCTTATTTAAATAATTAAATTAATTCCAGAAAATTGTTTAAATCTTTAGAAAATCATATAAAATAATCCGTAGCTCAGATCGAAAAACTTTGTACATGAAAGTTGCTCAGAACGACGAGACGAATCCGAATACGTGGTCCGTTCATTCGCCACACGTCCCTAGTATAGTGAACATGCAATAATCCCCCCCGGTTCATCTGTCCGAAAATGCCAAACTTCGGGAAAACATTCCCGGATGTTTTCCCTCTTCACCTATATCGTGTAGCACCACGTCAGAACACCCCTAGCTCTGCGTATCGTCATGTCGTGCTCTTGTCTGCTTTATATTTACTGTTTCCTCCCCCTCTTCTCTCTCGATAGACCCTGCTACAGACGCATTTTCCTGAGACCGACGCAGCTCAGGAACCCGACGCCACCGTTGACGACCTTGCCTTTGCCGCCGAGCAACCAAGCAAGCCCCCCCCCCCCTTGAGCATCCCGATATCGCCTATTCTTTCTCTCTCATGCTTGCATTAGAATTGCTGCTACTACTGCTTTACCTATTCTGATGCATAGCCTGTTTATTGTAACTTGCTATTGAAACCTTACCTGCTTATCCTAAACTGTCTAGTATAGGCTGGGTAGAGACCTATCAGTGACCCCACTAGTCCCGATTGCCCCGCTGGATTATCAGAAGACCCGATCAACGGGATTGAAGACTAGTCTACGGCACCGCACATCACCCCCCTTAGTTGTAACGACACTGCAGCGTTACTATCGAGTGCCGAGGGCGATACCTCGTGTAGCACTTCAGATGTTAACTCTGTAGAGTAGCTATTTGGTCGTGGTCATCAAGGGTGGTTCCTCCTTCTCCACTTCCGATACGACCCTGTCGTGCAACACATCAAGTGTGAACCCATCGAGGGTGATTCCTCCTAAGTTCACCTTGACGGATACGTCGAGTAGGAATCCATAGAGGGTGATACCTCGGATTTCCTTGATGTTATGGACACACGGATAATTGGACTTTACACTGTTACTTGGAAGGCAGGTCGACCCTGAGGGGTACCCGCGTGTGATGTGAAGACGGGATGACCTGGATGGTGCCCGAGTGATGAATACGAGGTGTGGCCGGGCATTCTTGGCCCTTGCTGCAAGTCCTCGAGACAGGGCGATGGGGTCACATCGATCGTGAGTCTCTGCTCGTTACCGCACCCCCAAGGTACTAACGATTTGGATATTTGATTCGAGTGGGCCTCAGGCCCGATAGCACTAACCATCACGCGGGAATAAATATGGGTACTTTGCATCGTATGCATCAGCCGAAAGCTTTGTTAGACGTCCAGTTCAGCATTGCGGCCGGGACGGACCGGCGCCCTCCTGGTGCTTGGCTTCCCCCTGCACGCAATGACTCGGAGTGCACAGGGCGATGGCCCAAGACCTCTGAGCGCTTAGGAAGTAGACCGACGGGGACCTCTCTGCTGAGCTCTAGGTAGGGTTGCGGTGTATCGTTTGGCCGAGGCCGGGCATGACCCAGAAAAGTGTGTACCGGCCGGAGTTAATCAAGCGTGGTGGGTAAGTTGGTGCACCCCTGCAGGGAAGAACTAATCTATGCATAGCCGGATCCTCGGTAACGGACACTCGGAGTTGTATCCCGATCGATACAACTAGAATTGGATATTATGGCTCTGGGATTGCTTCTCGGAGGGAGTCGAGAGGGGATCTCAGGATGAGGTTGATGACAGTATGGCTCTGGGATTGCATTCTCGCGGGGAGTCGAGAAAGGATCTCTGGGTGAGGTTGACAACATTACTACTACTTTATACTATGCTATCTACTCTCTTCTATTGCTGCAAGACCGCTGAAGATGATGAAGATGCTAGTCTTCGATAGGGCTAGGCTATCCTCTCTATTCTGGCATTTCTGCAGCCCAGTCCACATATACAGCCTCCCCTTGATAATGTTGCATATGTAGTGTAGATCCTTGCTTGCTGAGTACTTCGGATGAGTACTCACGATTGCTTTGCTTTCTTTTTCCCCCATATCCTTTTGATGCAATCAGATGACGGAGCCCAGGAGACAGCTGCTCCCGCCGACGACCAGGAGTAGGATCGGAGGGTCCCAGGCAGGAGGCCTGTGCCTTTCGATCGTAGTGTTTTCTTTTGCCCCGCCTTTTAAGGGTCTATCTGTGTTTTCTTTTATATCTGTACTCAGATATCTGATGCTTCCGCTGACGCTTGTATGCAAGCTTATGTATTCGAGCCCTCGAGGCCCCTGGCTTGTAATATAAAGCCTGTATGACTTTATTTAGGTTTTAGAGTTGTGTTGTGATATCTTCCCGTGAGTCCTTAGGCTTGATCGTGTGCACTTGCGTGTATGATTAGTGCATGATTAAGCCAGGGGCGTCACACAGGGCGACGGGGCGAATACTCACAGGAGCGGCCTCGCAGGTTCCTTCTTTCATCCGGCTAGCTTGAAGAGCATCCTTGTTGAGATCAATTTTTTCAGCGTCTTCCTTTTGACTACTTGCAATGAAGTATAGCAGCTCCAGTAGCTCATCGCTCATCGTACCAAATGAATCGGAACAAGGCTGCGGCTGGGAGGCAGGGAGACCAGGAGAGAATGGGAGAGTGATTTTGTAGAGAATGGGAGAGTGTTGTTGTACTACGAGAGGGGTGAGGCTCACTTTGGTGAACCGAACACGCCTTCGGGACTCTTGTATCACCTCACGCGCAGCGTGTTGTCAAGTCAATTCAATGTGAGGACATGATGAATAATTTGACCGACATATACTAGTACTATTGTACTACTTACTAGTCGTATTTAGTGTCACATTTTAACCATAGGTTTAACTAACAAAATGTCAATGCATGTCACTAAAAATTATACCATTGGAAACTATGTTGAAATACGAATCCAACGATATAATTTTTTGTGACATTCATTAACATTTAGTTAGTTAAATTTCTGGTCAAAATTAGACACAAATTACGAAGGGGACCAATAAACCAGGAGGGAGGTAGTAGTATGAGTAGCGCAATAAATGGTATAGAGGACTACTAGTACTAGTACAAATTTAGAAATGGAGTACGAAGTTACAAGGCTGTGCGACAGACTTTGTAGGCTACATGAGTAATACAAAACATAATTCCCATTGGACAACACTTTCACCAACAAGTACGCACTTGAAGCCTAATTGGTATATATGGCTTCTGCACAGCATCTCCATCATCATTATCAGTACATGCTACGCAGGTGACTTAGGATGCACTTGATCCCAGAAAGGTATCTATCCTTCAAACTAACTACAGTACATAATATCCAACAAAAGAGGGTCATGCTACAGTAGCTGGATACATGGCTCAGTCTAGATATCACTACGAATCAAGTTGTGCATATTTGTTGTTGGCATGAACCACATCGCCGCATGTCAGGTTTGCAAAAGCCATTCATCACTCGGAAGCTTGATGCCTTTCACACACTGAAGATCATCTGGCAACAAGTTGCGTCGACGAATCTCTGGATATGGTGATTCATGAAACCCATGGTACGATGTGTAAACACAGTTCCCCCTGGCGAATGGAAGTTGCATAGCACGGTAATCATTGCCGGTGATATGATTGATGATTGGTTGGATGATCGGATAATTGAGCCCGAGGAACATGGAGTGGTTGCCGAGGCTGTAAACCCGCCTCCAGTTGAATACGCCTAGCTCAACGGAGCTGGGATCTTTCTCAAACACGAAGCAGCCATAGCCATCACAGTCACGAATGCCCCAGGCATTGTACTGCATGTGGTTTGATGAAATGGTTTGGTCAAATTGGTACGTGCGAATGAGCATCAAATGACCATCGTCAGTTGAACGAGCGATAAACCACCACCCATTGACTTGTATATTTCCAGGTCCTGGAATTATGAAGGCCAGCGCATTTGCGTCTGCTGCAACAAATCAAATTGGAGACCAAAAGGAAAAAATATACAATCATGTTCAGAGTATGTGTGGAATTAAGATTATTATAACAGTGACACATATCATAGCCAGAGAATTGCAATGCCGTGGTCATAATCATACCCCAAGTTAAAAAAATAAGCCAATGGCTTTCATATTCTAGCAATATGTCATGGTTCAAACATCATGTAAAAATGAGAGGAAAACAGCTATGTCAGGGCCTACTCGTATTCTACCATAGCAGTTACTATTGATCTCATATCAACTCTAACAATAACATGTGTGGTTATAAAAATCTTGGAAATGAGAGTAACATATAGCAATCATGAGGTTATACTCATAATATTTATTCTAACAATCATTAGATGTCAATTGTTCTCATATCAACTCTAACAATATCATGTGTGGTCATAAAAATCTAGGAAATGAGAGGAACATATAGCAATGATGTGGTTATAGACATATTATCTATTCTAAATTTCTAACAATCAATAGGCAGTCGTATTCATAAGGTAAAGATGAGATGAGATATAACAATTACACGATGATAGATTCCACCAGTATATGCAGCCAATCTGTGCGTCGACCGCGTAAATGATGCCATCGTGCACTATAGCATCAGACAGAAATGGAGGGTCAACAGGATTGATGATGAGCCATAACCATGTATGGTGACTAGATTCCAGATAGACTAGTCCCATGTCGAACAAGGCAATGAGCTTGTAATCCATGTAGTCTTCTGATGGTGTGGGCACTTCGCAGATTACAACCTTCAGCAAACGGAGGTCGTACCAAAAGCTCGGTGCGTCTCGTACGTAGTAGGCAGGAGTGTCTGGCGGGCCACGAGGCTCGATGCCGGCGGTATCCAACGATGGAAGGGTGATCTCTCGTTGGGTGTAGATATCCACGAGACACCACGGACTATCGGATTGCCGGATGAGGATGATCCAGTTGGCCTTCATGCCCGCCCAGTAGTGGTTGCGCATGAAGGACAGGTGGGCGGGTAGTGGTAGCATGTCGAGGGGCACGACGGCAACCTCAGTAGGATCATCAAGTTGGTGTCTGGGCCACCTACGAGGATCGGGCATCAGCAAGCAGGGTGTCTTGAAAAGGGCCGGCCGGTTGCAGATGAGTACACGGTACATAGACACCGAGCATGCGGCCAGACGCACGGTGTTGAGCAGGTCCATACGATTATAGATCTGCTCAAAGAGAACATCAGGGAGGGAATTCCAATCATGGCTCTGCGTGTCAGTCGGTTCTGCCATAGGGTTTTTTAGGGCGCTGAGTGATTGGGGTTTTCGGTGCCTGCGAGCGAGCGGGGAAGTGGATTCGGGCGGGCAAACGAAGAAGATGGCGTGTGTGGCCAAGTAGTGAGCGGGCGGGCGAGCAGTGAGCAGGGGGAAATGGTGTGCGGCCGACGATGGGGAAGAGAGGAGGAAGAAGAGGGAAAGACGGGCAAGAAAGTGCATTAAATCTCAATTCTACTAGTACTACTACCAGGATATACCGTCCTTCAGAGTGTAAATAGTTAAGCCGATGACATGTGGGTCTACCTCAAGAGGGCTCATATGTCAGTTAATGGAAGAGAGAGGTGCGTAGGCGTATTTGCGGAAGCGTGCTCCACTGGCAAACATGATGGCAGTACAGGGTAAGGCTGATTTAGTAACACCAACACGCTGGCTCAGCTTATTAATTAAGTGTCCCATCTGCTGCAGCGTGTATTGTCACTTCTGTGTGAAGACTAGTTGGAAAGTTCTCTCTGACTGAGATGGGGAATAATGGATCGCCAAGACTTCCTATCTACAGTATCCCTATGCCTCTACTCTCATCCTGTCCAACAACAAGAAACATTGGCCAAGGCACCCGGCGCCAATAATGTAGGAGTACTACTAGTATTTTATGTCAAACTTTGACCATCTATTTAATTAATAAAATGTTAATGCATGTCACCAAAAATCATATCACTAGATTCGTATTTGAACATAGTTTTTAATGGTATATTTTTGTATGACATGCATTGACACTTTGTTAGTTAAATTTACGGTCAAAATTTTACACTAAACATGAAGGGGACCAATAAACCAGGACGGAGGTTTATATACAGGTCAATAAAAAAATCATCAACCAAGATAGTAGTAAATGATGAGTGCCCGAAGATTTTTTTCCAAAAGTACTCAATAATGGGCTCGTTTTCCTCAAGAAAATTGTGTTTGCGAATGTGTTAATTGGAATGCATGCGTGAAGAACAAAAGACCCGAACTTTTACACACATTGGTAAGTTTTCTCTTAATTCTTGCATGCAATGTTTTAATGAAGCTTCAAATACGAACATGTCAATCGGAGCTAGGGAGTAGAAGCCTCATGCATGCAACACTCACACATACACATGCACGCACGCAACACTCACGCGTCCATGCGGCACACAGCACACTACGCAACACACACGCTCACACTCAAGTGCTCAACCTACTCCCTCCGTCCGTGAAAGACTATACATATAGAGATTTACACATTGACCAAGAGGAACCGGAACTCCATGGCATAATTAACACCCAAAAGTAGCAGACTTATGTGTGCATGCGACCATTGAGAGAAGAAGATTAAATGAAGGTTGTTGCATGTTGTAACTAAGGATAGACATGCAGCCTATAGCTAGAGCACAAGTTGGTGCATTAGTCAATCAATACCGATTAGATTAAAGGCTAAGTGCATTGGAAGTGTAGATGTACACTCTTTGTTGGAAAATTTTCTAATGCTAGATGTACAGTTTTTCACTGACCGAGGGAGTACACGTGCATGCACTCACATACACAGCCAGGGTGGTTCGCGCACAAGGGTTGGACTCCTGTCGCGCCTGCGTAAAGTTTTGTTTAACTAATTTCTTTGCTCTGCCAACTGATAGGTGAGACCCAGAAACCAGGTGTCAATTTAACCAGTCAACAAAGTGCACGTCAACTATGTGGCCGGTCAGCAGGGTGCAATATGGTGCTCTACGGTGAGCTAGTGACCGTATAATCACCGCAAAACTATATAGTGACCATAATGAGCGTATTGTTACATACGTTGACCGCCAGTGTATTTTTCTTGTTTCAAATTAAGCCATATTAACCGGAAAGGATGCAGTATGGACTAGTACTACTTTGATGTGTCCCGTCAACTCGCAGAATGAGGAGAAGCTTGCTTACTATGCCCTCTCCCTCGCCCACGCGTGGTGGCTCATAGGACAAGGAGAAGCGCTTACTACGTATGCCTACGCCCTCTCCCTCTCCCACGCGTGCGATGGCTCGCAGGACGAGGAGAGGGGTTTGACTACAGCGCCCTCTCCCTCTCCCTCACCCTCGCGGTGGACATGCAGCAGTTCATTCGGTGTCAGATTGCCAGAAGCATATTGTACTGACACTGTTGGACTTTCCGAAGAGGCGAAGAGCCAACTGCAAGGTTCACAGGAGTACGAACTGTTGAACCTCCCGAAGAGGCAAAGAGCCAAGCACAAGGTTTATAGGAGTTGTCGTCCTAGTACTACAACAAGAGCGAATGATCGCTACTGTATGATGCCGCCACGTCACCTATAGCCAAAGTTGTGCCACCTTTTTTCTCACAGAGCGTGTTGGAGCCCGTGCAACAGCCACGAAAGTTGCACGTACACATAACACATTTACTAGTAATAAATTCTAAAGGACAAATGCCAGCATGCCACACAAGTTCATCTCCACTTCATGTGATAAATTTGTGCACGACTACTCTACATATATTTACAGCGCTACCATTCACAATTTACCATACTCCACTTACACGTTATAGATGGGCTCCATGTCCTCCTCCAGGTTCCAGTCCAGGGTGTTCTTCATAGATGACACGATCCATAGCGGTGGGCAACGGGAATCATTGTCGCAACTTTCTAGTCCGGTTCCACACGATGGAGACTCATCCAAGCTGAAGCGGCATAAATCAGGGATAGCGTGTCCCAACATGTCGTTCATCCGGCGGTGCACATTGAAGACACAACCATGCTTCATGAACGGCAGGCCTTCAGTGTCGTGCATGGAAGGTGGCATCTGCTTCACAATGGGGTAGCTGTCCCCAATGAAAAGCGAGTACTCTCCAAGAGTGTTCCTCGGCACCCACATAACATCACGGGGGTCGAACTCGGCACCGTTCATCTGGTACATGCGGCATCTCAGATCTGGACACATGGTGATGTACATGGTCAAGGTCCATGCATGATAATGTTGTGCTCAAATATGGTTGTTAGTAATATTGTGCAGCAAGTAGTACTACTCCAGTATAGAGGAAGTAAAATAACCGGCTTATTATATATAGCCACTCTTGGCTACATGGATGAGATAGTAAGACATGGAAAAACAAAAATGGTGGGAGCTAGTGGGTTCAAGTCTGCAAGGGCCTAGCTAGCTATACGTGTCCTCCAAGGTAAAAAGTACTAGTACTAGTAAGTAGTACTCCTTACTACTACAATGAAAGAGAAGGCGAGAGGGCTAAAAAACCTAATACTAAATTGTAGTACTAATACAGTAAACATGTCCCAGTGAAGAAAAGAAAAGAACTAACAAGTACTACTACTCTAACACACATCAATGAGAAAATGGAATACCTGGGTAGATGGTGACGGTCCAATCGTGGTAGATCGTGTGACCATGTTGCACATCAGTGGTACCATGGGTAACGAATGCTAAGATAGTTGATCCCAATATGCCAAAGTCAGCTACAAGGTTCCAGGTTAGATCGAATCGCGGATGCAAATGCACATCCAGGATCGGCAATCTTATTTTGATCGGGGAATGACCAGTCCCTGCAAAATAATGGAGTACCGTTAGGGATGCAAATGATGGTTTGCGCATTCCGTTTGTAATCTCCCGTACCGTAGGATGGCAACTAGATGAAACAAGTCCCCTGGCTTGTCACCGCGAAGATGCGGCCTACATGGCACACGGCATCTTCGAACGTGTAGGGGTACAAATCTGCCGCGGCCAACATGTGCCAGCCTCTGTCGTTACGGCCTTTTGCATTGATGGCAATCCTTACTTCGAACACCGCGATGATATAGTAATCGTCGTAGTTGTGTCACTTTGTCGGTGGGTCTGCAATTGCTATCTTCTTCAATCTCATCTAGGCATCGTCATACGTATTCAAGCCCAGCCAGTCCGGAAGGCCAATCTCAATGGTGGAGAAGGGGTCTACAGGAACGGCTGCACTGCTCTGGATGTTGTGCAAAATGATGGTGGTATCCGGCCGGAGGTATGCAAGCCAATCTCCGTTGGCACCAACCCAGACCTATATATAAGATGGTGGGCAGCGAAGAAATTACGGGATGGAATAACTAAGTACTATATTTAGAATATACACTACATGATCAAACTCCATGACTGACCTGCTCATCGGACAAAATCCGACTACCTCTCAACGTCAGCAACTCTAGCGGAGTCAACGTGCAACCACGGCTAGGTAGCGGTGGACTGTTCGATGGATTGTCCCATAGAATAACCTTCTGCTCGAGAACGCATGGAAGACCAACAAGCATGGCCTTTTCCCAAGCCTGTTTACGCACCGTCTTAAAATAGTTGGTGTAGGAAGCACCGAGTCTTGCGGCGGTGAGGACGTCAGAGCGGCATGTGATTTCTCCCAGAGGATCATCGTCCAAGGTCTCCCAGCCCCGACGAGGAGGAGAACCGCCTGGCTAATCCATGGCCGCAGCGACGAACTGCCTTGGTCTCTTCGGGGGGGGGGGGGGGACTGGCGAGGAGGAGATAAGAGCGTAAGCGCAGGGCCTCATCCCTTCGTTAAGGAAGTTATGCGGGCACACATAGTGGTAGTGCGATGGTGCGGGTATTATTTACTTACGTAGTAATGTAGCAGTAGTACTTTCTCAACTAGTAGTGTGATGTACTGTACTTCTATAGTGCACCAGTTTTGAACTCTTGAATCTCAAGGCCAAGGAGCTACAGTTGCAAGTGGAGGGTACTACTATTCTCTAGAACCATGGCTGTACTATCAATGCAGGGAAAGTACACCTGCGTAGTGCATACTCTCTGTGCTCTATTCAAGCGCGTAGCTGACCTACTCAGCCGCTCCTCACACACACACACTAGCAGCCTATTTATCAGTGACGGTTACTGCAGGAGCAGAAGATTTGAGTTCTTTGATACAGCGAGATTAGGCTTTTCGTTTCCATTCATGGAGGTGTAATGGATCTCGTCGAACTTTGTTTGTTGGTCCTTCCTTCTTTATGAATGAGATGAGGCAAAGCTTTTGCCTCCGTTTCAAAACAAAAAAAATCATGTCAAGAGGAATTTTTTTATGGAGTTTAGAGCCGATAATGGAGCGAAGTCCATGCGTGCAACGCCACAAGCTACAGAGTAGCAATTTACGTACAGAGCCATATTGCACAGTTCCCAATGCCGCGCCAGGCTTTTCCGGCTCCTCGGGCTTAATTGGGAGGTGCTAGTTTAAATATGGTAGCTGATGAGGAAGCAGCAAGCGAGGTGCGGCTAGGGCGAGTACGCAGGCAAGAAACGTTGCACGGTGTGAATTGATATATAGGAGTGCTACTACTTTATGCAGTAGTACTAGTACTACTCTAGTACGCGAGCCACGAGATGATGGGAGGGAAAACCCGTTCACGTGGCTGGGCTATCCAGTGCACCCAAATTGTGGTAAGACACATCTGTTCGACTTCAAAAGTCAAACTACCAGTGTACAATATTGGCTCACAGCGAGGTTAATATTTAAAAAAAAGGTCGCCGTGCGTTCGGCCGGGATCGAACCCACAAAACAGGCTATACACTCCTGCGACCACTAGTAGTACAACGCAACCAAGAATCACCTTTTGTCGCTAGTACATTGTTCCTTACAAGAAACCACTGCCAAGAAACTACCACTTTCCAACCAGCCCTGCCAAGAAACCACTACTCTACAAAAATTAGCAAAAACATACCAAAATTTTCTTAATCCATCGCAATAAACTACCAAGTGTCGTTATAGGCACGTTTCAACCCATGTTGCCCCTTAAGTCAACATCGTCTATTTGACCGGCAAGTTAGGCATTATGACTTGTGGGACCTACATGTCAGTCTGAACAAAAATCCCCGAGTGACCTCCTACCTCCGGCCCGTCCACCTAGTCATCCTCAACCATGGGACACGGCTACCGCCGCCGGCAGAAGGCGAGGTCAAAAGCGCCGGTGGCGCGGAGCCCATCTTGCGGCAGCCCGGATGCCAGCTCCGTCCGGCGCTCGCAGCCGCTAGCTAGCCAAGCTAGCACACACCCTGCTGAATGCATCCAGCTGCTTGTCTGCAAGGTTTGCTAGCTAGGTTGGCACGGCAGTGCAGCGGCTTGCTCGCGCGCGCCGCGTTAAGGCCAGCGATCTGGCTCGAGCGAAGGCCAGTGTGGCAGCTTGCTCGTGCATGAGCCACGCTCGGGCCAGCCAGCCAACCCGTGCGGAGGCCAGCGTGGCGTCCGGCCCGTCCGGTGGAGAGGCGGCCGGCTCGCTCATCACCGACACCACCGACGAACACGCATGAGAACTGTTTGAACTAATGTTAAGAAAAAATAATGATTGGAGGAGGAAGAATAGGATAGAAGCTCAGATGTGGGTCCCTCGTGTCTTAACAGCCAATACAATGGTCAAACAAACGGTGTTGGTTTAAGGTGCCTCGTCAGCACGGACGTGTGGGCCAACCCTGTCATAAACGGGTTTAAAGGAGCCTAATCGGCACTAGGTAGTAGTTTTTTGGCGCGGATTAAGAAATTTTGGGTATGTTTTTGCTATTTTTTGTACAATAGTTTCTTCCTAGGGCTGGTTGAAAGTGGTAGTTTTTTGATAAATACTCTACATACTGTAAGTACGAGTGAAAGTTAAGCTTTGGAAGCCAATAAGCATGGCTAGTTACATAGTGCCTATGTGTATGTAATTCAAACTAAATATCGACCATGCGTGACTAATATCTTGATGGAAAACTCGAAACTATGGAAATACTAGCACATTTTTTTTGCATGGTTGGAAATACTAGCAATGTGCACGTGTGTTGCAATGGATCATAAGTAGAATAATACTTATTCACAAACTTGACAAAAAACACTCTAATTTTTATATACATATATCACTAAAAATATATTATCTTTCAATCAGAATATATTCCTTGGGTTGTTTTGATGAGGTGAGGGAGGGATGTGGTTGCTTTTAAGATACTAATTAAGGGGTTTCCTGCAAATTGGGTAGAGAAGTGGGAGAGAAGTGGGATGTTGTTGAGAAAAGGCAACAACTTACCTCACAGTCGTTAGATGTAGATCTAATGGTCAGAAATGATGGATGGCAGACACACCATCATCACCAACTAAGTCTTTTGTAGGCGTACTAGCAAGATGCCCGTGCATTGCACGAAACATCAAGATGCATTTTTTTATAAAACACCTGTTGTGATTGACCCATGCGGGAGTAATCCCATGTGTAAAAACTAATGATATCTCGAGAAAGAGGAGAGATAAGGTGAGAAGGAGTGGGGCGTGGTGGTGATTGGTGGTCGAACTGAGCGGAGGCATGGGGATGGACGACGCCGGCAGCGACCACCATGCCAGATTGTTCCAGAGGCTTCCTTTTTTAATTGCTCAACAATGAGGTTGTGGGAGATAAGGATGAACGAGGGAAGGCCTTGTCTGCAAATGTGGAGAGAGGTGCGGATATCTTTTTGCAAAATTGCCATAGTTTGCTTTCTATCCGTCAGATATAGATCGGATGGTCTATATTGCAAGAAGGCAGGCATATCATCATCACCAACTCGGTTTTTTTATAAGAAGAGATATAAGTATGGAGATACAAACATATTATCGATACTTGTTTCCATAAACTTGGACCTACGTTCTATTCAACGGCTGAGCATGTGGGGCCTTAGCACGATGACGTCCCGATTGTGTAAAACAAAGGTTTTCTCGTTGCCGATAAGGAGGGGGTGATGACGACGCGCTTTCGGCTCGCTCTAGTCCTAGTAGTCATACTAGGTGGTCTACGAACGTGTAGATTTATTCTTTTTCACGTCTCATGTTCGTCGTACTGCCACGACTGTTGATGAATAGATGGTAAGTTATTCACGAGAAAACCTTGGTTGAGCGTGTGTGCGAGAGAGAGATAGCGTGTTTGTGTGTGTGATATGTAGAGACCGAGGCAATGATAAGAGATTCTTTGTGTGTCTCTGTGTGTGGAGGATAGAGAGAGACATGTGCATGGGGCTTTGTGTTGTGTAACGTGGAGACACATAGATATAATCAGAGAGTGAGTGTGTGAGATACACATGCGGACATGGGGAGAGATGTGTGAGTTAGAGAGATGGAGAATTTTGGTGTGCATGTGAGCTAGAGAGAGAGCGGGGGATATATATATATATATATATATATATATATATATATATATATATATATATATATATATATATATATATATATATATATATATATATATACCTAGAGCTGGAGAGAATATGCAAGGGTGTGTGTCTTAAAAGAAGGATCTAGATAGATGGGTGTTTGTGCGTGTCTGTGTGTGTTTGTGCGCGCGCGTGTGTGGGAGGGAGTGTGTCTATGTGGAGAAGAGAGACCACTAATGATGTAAACCTAGTAGGGAAGGGGGAATGGTGTGACATGTGTGTCCAAGAGAGAGAAAGGCATGTGTAGTAGCGGGATAGCATGGGTGTGGGCGGGGAGCAGACTATTTGGAAGAGACATCGAGTGTGTGTGGGAGAGGGGTGTGAGAGCGAGAGAGAGAGAGAGCGAGCGAGGGAGAGAGAGGAAGAGAGGGGGGAGAGGGGTTGTTTGTGTGCGGAAGTGGCGTATAGATAGGGAGACAAGGTTGATGTTGTTCGAAAGTGGCCTATGTACGGGACGCAAGGAAAGCGAGTCATCGTGTGTGTGTGTGATAGAGACTTCATGAGAGATCTAGAATAGATGGTGTAGAGAACAACATGCGAGATTGAGAACGATGATACGCTAGGGAGTTATGGAAAGAGTCATGACATATATGTATATAGGGAAGGAGCTGGGTCGGGTCCGCATGTGGGAGAGATAGAAAGAGGTGAGTGGTGCACAAGGAGACAAAGGGTGCTTGTTTGTAGTGGGGGTGGTGAGTGAGGTGTGTATCAATTAATGCGAGAGAGAGATAGAGAGATGGTGGAGAGTGTGCGAGAACCACATAACTAGGGAGATAGACATTTGGGGGTGACGTTTTGTGTGTATTGGAAAGATACACTGCTATATAGTGCGTGTGCTTGGGAAAGAGAGATGCCGGGAGACCTAGAGAGTAGGGGAAGATATGTGTGCATGCCCGAGAGACAAAGTGATAGAGACCTATATTGGGGTCCAGACTTAGAAGAGAGAGGGGGGTTAATATGCTCCTGTGTTCGTGTCCGGCGGAGAGAAAGGCTTGTGGGGGGGACAGGGTGTTGGGCCTCAAATAAAGAGTGAGGTGTCTATATTTGAGAGACTTAAGTGTAATTGAGATATATATATATGGTCAATAGTGTGTGCACTCATGGTTGATCAATTTGTTTCATAGTATGGACTATGAGATAATGATACTTTTGAACATGCATGATATACTTTGAAGTTCCGGAATTACAAACCTATGATTGGAATTTTGGAATTCGACTCCATTATTAGCTTTTGTAATTCATTTAAACTAAGGTACAGTTTTTAAGGCGGGATTTCGTGATTTCAAATTCATATATCAAACATAGAGATATACACATACGGGCATGTTCAAACCTTATAATCATCCACTTATTCATACACATAAACATTTTTGTTTTTTCATCATATTTAGGATAAACACATTTGGAATTTCATTTGAATTGGACCATATGATGGTATTTGCTTCCACTAGCTCAATGATCCATATTTGAATTGAATGGACAATCTAAGTTTCGAGTTGGAGACATTGATTTTCGAAACATGCACTTTTTTTGCGTGCACAACAAATAAATTCTCGGCCAAGATATCATAGTCGGTCGTACAAGAGCAGAACACTTAATTTCAGCCGCCAAAAGCTTTCAAACTTCCCGCTCATATCGAAATATCTCGCGCTCGAAAGTTTAGCCCTGCGATATTCCTGTTTTACCCCTGCCACATGAACGAAAAAGGGCTGCTTTGGTAACTCCATTGTTTTGCCCTCTTTGCCCCCAACATTCTTGCCCAGGGCCCCTCCCCTTACCCTCCCGCCTCCCGCCCCCCCCCCCCCAACCACGCCAAGACGCCGAATCTAGTCCTCCACCGCAGCTGTGGACCTCACACCCCGCCAGATCTACCTTCCGCATCTTGGAACCCCCAACTGCCAACTCACCACTTCACCGGAGCCGCTTCAGCGACTGGCTTGTCCACCGCTCCAGATCTCCTTGACCGCCATCATGGTCCACCGCACCGGATCTGCTTCACCGGCGCCCTCGTCCACCATAGTGTAGGCCCTTCACCAACTCCCTCGTCTACCACATCACTGGCCCTTCATATAAGCCCTTGTCCGCCGCAACAGATCTGCCTCACCGAAAGCACTGTACACTGCGCCGGATGTGCTTCGCCGACGCCTTCGTCCACTACACCGGGCCCGCTCCACGGACGCCATATTCAACTCCACCGGCCCTGCTTTACTGATGTTGCAGCCTCATCAGGTTATTTTGATTTGTACTCCTTCGGTTTTTCTCTTCTTTATCGTAGGACTGTTCACTTACCACAGATGAGCTTTCTTGTATGTCGATAGGCGCCACAACTGAAGCACCGGAGCCACTTCAGCAACGGTGACAGCCGGCCCAAACTCAACCGCAACACGAGCACCATCGACGATCCTTAGCTTTCAAGTATGACAACGATACACATATGCCGCCAAGAATTAGGTACTATTATCCAACGGCCGGCGCCTACGATCACTTTCTTAGCATAAGCACCGCACCTTCGAATTTCTTCAGGGCATCATTCATTTTTTTATGAGACGCGTTATTCTGCTTGCACCTGCAAGGCCATACGTGTGGTAGTGAACAAGTTACATGTGCTAAATTACAAACCAGTGCACATATAGTTACAATGCTTTTGTTTTGTCCTAAGTATTACTGTACTTCCTAGATATCACTGCCTACTATTTTACTTCTTGCATGCTATATTTATGATAATGGTGTTATTCTGATGCCACCTGTTGGTTACATCAGACTGCTTATATGGCCCTGTTTGGATACTCTAACTTAGCTAGAGGTTAGAGTTAGTTTCTAGCTCATGACTAACCCTGAACTAACTCTAGCCAAAGAGGTGTTTGGATGACAGGGTTAGATTGACAATAAATGCACTAGGAGAACTAGCTCCAATTAGCACCTCTTGGGTGGGATCGTTTTTATGGGTGGGTTAGATGCAACTAGCTCAAACTAGCCCTCATGTTTGGATACTTTATGGCTATTTGAGCCTAAACTAGCTCTAACCCATGGATCCAAATAGGGCCTATGTTCTCTATGCTTAATTACACATCAGCAAACTAGCTTGTGGTTCCACTGCTTTTTGTTCGTTTTACCCTACATTTTCCGATGCTAGCTATTACATCACTGCTCCGAGCCTCTGTTCATTACTTTTTTGTGCATTCTTGATATTCCCAAGTTGCATGACTAATTTGATGATTCTATTCATTATGGAGCTGCCAACCCCATCAAGCAAAATATTTGTTCTTTTGGGGCTGGCACCTCGAACAAGCACATATATTGTCGTGTAAGCACACACCCTTCTTTCATTAGTTTAGATTAACCATTGATGATGAATTCGAACGAGTGCATGTGATTAAAATTAATTTTACCTAAATAGAGGGGGAAGAATAAACTACAACGACTAGATTTGCAACCACGGGATGCTGATGATATCTTCAAAGAACATTGGAACAGCAGCGTGGCTTCACAGCAACATATGGTAAGCTAGTGTGTTTTAGTACATGTGAAATGTAATGCGTGTGGGATGCTTTCTTGGCTTGGGCCCTCAACCTGTAATCCTACAGAATAACAAATAGTTCAATTGTCTGCTTTGTTGTATTGCTTGATTCGAGTGCTTGTTTGTTACTTGTTAGGCTATACATGAGTTGGCCAATATGTCGGCAGTGCCTGTTGTACTATCATAAATAAATGCATGCCTAATTCATTTGACTCATTAACTTTTCCTATGAACTTCATCACAAGACAGTCTTCGTAGTTTATATGAGGTGATGCGGCTTGAAGCTACGTCGGTATTTCCCCAAAGAGGAAGGGATGATGCAGCACAACGGCGGTAGGTATTTCCCTCAGTGATGAAACCAAGGTTATCGAACCAGTAGGAGAACCAAGCAACACTACATAAACAGCACCTGCACACAAATAACAAATACTCGCAACCCGACGTGTAAAAGGGGTTGTCAATCCCTATCGGGCAACGGCGCCAAAAATTGGCAAACGGACGTGAGAGAGTAGTAAATATTGATAGATCGAACGCCAAATAAAATAAAGTGCAGTAAGGTATTTTTGTATTTTTGGTTTAATAGATCTGAAAATAAAAGTTGCAAATAAATAAAAGAGCGAATAGCAAAACAGACCTTGAAAGCAAATATATTGGAAAAGAGACCCGGGGGCCGTAGGTTTCACTAGTGGCTTCTCTCGAGAAAAATAGCAAACGATGGGCGAACAAATTACTGTTGGGCAATTGATAAAACTTCAAATAATCATGACGATATCCAAGCAATGATCATTATATAGGCATCACATCCAAGATTAGTAGACCGACTCCTGCCTGCATCTACTACTATTACTCCACACATCGACCGCTATCCAGCATGCATCTAGTGTATTAAGTTCATGGAGAAACGGAGTAATGCAATAAGAACGATGACATGATGTAGACAAGATCTATTTATGTAGAAATAGACCCCATCGTTTTATCCTTAGTAGCAACGATACATACGTGTCGGTTCCCCTTCTGTCACTGGGATCAAGCATCGTAAGATCGAACCCACTACAAAGCACCTCTTCCCATTGCAAGATAAATAGATCAAGTTGGGCAAACAAAACCCAAATATCGGAGAAGAAATACGAGGCTATAAGCAATCATGCATATAAGAGATCAAAGAAGACTCAAAAAACTTTCATGGATAAAAAGATAGATCTGATCATAAACTCAAAGTTCATCGGATCCCAACAAACACACCGCGAAAAAGAGTTACATCATATGGATCTCCAAGAGACCATTGTATTGAGAATCAAACAAGAGAGAGAAAGCCATCTAGCTACTAACAACGGACCCGTAGGTCTACAAAGAACTACTCACGCATCATCGGAGAGGCACCAATGGAAGTGGTGAACCCCTCCGTGATGGTGTCTAGATTGGACCTGGTGGTTCTGGACTCTGCGGCGGCTGGAATTGATTTTCGTCGACTCCCCTAGGGTTTCTGTAATATTGGGCTATTTATAGAGCAAAGAGGCGGTTTGGGGGGCACTCGAGGTGGGCACAACCCACCAGGGCGAGCCTGGGCCTCCAGGCGCGCCTTGGTGGGTTGTGCTCCCCTCGGAGCACCCCCCAGGCGCTTCTCCGGCCCACTGGATGTCTTCTGGTCCCAAAAAAATCCACAAAAAGTTTCGCTGTGTTTGGACTCCGTTTGTTATTGATTTCCTGCGATGTAAAAAACATGCAAAAAACAGCAAGTGGCACTTGGCACTATGTCAATAGGACAGTACCAAAAAATGATATAAAATGACTATAAAATGATTGTAAAACATCCAAGAATGATAATATAACAGCATGGAACAATCAAAAATTATAGATACGTTGGAGACGTATCAGCATCCCCAAGCTTAATTCCTGCTCGTCCTCGAGTAGGTAAATGATAAAAACAGAATTTTTGATGTGGAATGCTGCCTAACATGTCGTATCATATTCTTTCTTTTATAGCATGGACATTTGGACTTTTATATTGTTCAAAGCAATATTCTAGTTTTGACATGATAACTTAAATACTCAAGCATATCAACAAGCAACTATGTCTTTCAAAATGTCAACGCTAAAATAAGTTATCCCTAGCCCATCATGGTCAACCATTGATCCATTCATGAAACACACTCGAATATTAACTACACCCAATGCTCAAGTACGATCATAGTGCCTCCTAGTTGGTGCTTTATAAGAGAAGATGGAGACTCAAATTAAAAATAAAAATTGCATGAAGTAAAGAAAGGCCCTTCGCAGAGGGAAGTAGGGATTTGTAGAGGTGCCAGAGCTCAAAGCGAAAATTGAGAGATAAAAAACATTTTGGGAGGTGTGCTTTTCCCACCAACGAAAATGACTTAGAGTTCCCAACACTTTCCATGCTAGATATATCATAGGCGGTTCCCAAACAGAAAATAAAGTTTATTCCTTTTTCCACCATTTCTTTCACTTTTCATGGCTAGCCGTATCCACGGGTGCCCTCCATACCAACACTTTCCAAGGAATTTATTATTTGACAACATAAAGTAAATTCATTTTTTCATTTCGTGACTGGGCATCCCTAATACCTTTGCCTTACTCTCGTGCAATGACAAGTGAATAAACACTCATCGTGAGAATAACACATCTAGCATTGAAAATATTAGCCACCCCTCACCGCCTCGCGAGCGGTACGAATACACAAAAGAGAAGTTTATTTTGAAAATTAGAGATGGCACATACAAATTTGCTTAGAACGGCAAAATAATACCGCATATAGGTAGATATAGTGGACTCATGTGGCAAAACTGGTTTAAAGGGTTCTGGATGCACAAGTAGTGATTATACTTAGTGCAAAATGAAGGCTAGCAAAAGATTGAGAAGCGACCAACCAAAAAAAAACGAATAATCTCATAAGCGAGCATTAAGCATAATTAACACCGAATAATGCACCACAAGTAGGATATAATTTCATTGCATGACTATTGACTTTCGTGCTTGCATAGGGAATCACAAACCTTAACACCAATATTCTTACTAAAGCATAATTACTCATCAACATAACTCACATATCACATCATCATATCTCAAAACTATTACAAGGAATCAAGTTTATTTTGTCCAATGATCTTCATGAAAGTTTTTATTATATCCTTCTTGGATATCTATCACTTTGGGACTAATTTTCATGTGTTGCTTTTGATAAGCTCAAACAAATATAAGTGAAGATCATGAGCATGATATTTCTTTCTCTCAAATTAATTTAAGTGAAGCAAGAGAGAATTTCTTAAAAAAATTACTAACTCCCAAATAAATCTAAGTGAAGCATGAGAGCATTTCTTCAAAAATATTAAAGCACGCCGTGCTCAAAAAGATATAAGTGAAGCACTAGAGCAAATCCATGGCTCATAAAAATTTAAGTGAAGCATAGAGAGCAATTCTAACAAGTCATGGCATAATTTTGGCTCTCTCAAATAGGTGTGTCCAGCAAGGATTCATAACTTAGAACATAAAGAAAAACAAGCAAAGACTCATATCATACAAGATGCTCCAAGCAAAACTCATAGTATGTGACGAATAAAAATATAGCTTCGAGTAAAATACCGATGGTCGTTAGAAGAAAGAGGGGATGCCACTCGGGGCATCCCCAAGCTTAGTTGCTTGATTATCTTTGGATAATAGCTTGGGATGCCATGGGCATCCCCAAGCTTAGGCTCTTCTTACTCCTTATTCCTTCATCCATCGTACGGTAACCCAAAACTTGAAAACTTCAATCACACAAAACTCAACAAAACCTTCGTGAGATCCGTTAGTATAAGAAAGCAAATCACTACTATAAGTTCTGTAGCAAACCAATTCATATTTTATTCTTGCATTATATCTACTGTATTCCAACTTTTCTATGGCAAAAACTCATCAAAGAAAACCATAGAATCATCAAAACAAGCACACAATGCAAAGAAAATAGAATCTGTCAAAAACAGAATAGTCTGTAGAAATCTGAATATTTCGAATACTTATGAAACTCCAAAAATTCTGCAAAATTAGGAAAACTGAGGAAATTTGTATATTAATATTTTGTAAAAAATTCAGAATTTTTCTTCACTTCTATGAATTTTCAAAATTGTTTTACTGTATGCAAAAGTTTCTGTTTTCCAACAAGATCAAATCAACTATCACCCAAATCAATCCTAAAGGCTTTACTTGGCACAAACACTAATTAAAACACAAAAACACAATTATAACAGTAGAATAATTGTGTAAACACTCAAGAACAGAAAGCAAAACGCAAAAATAAATTTTATTCATTGGGTTGCCTCCCAACAAGCGCTATTGTTTCACGCCCCTAGCTAGGCATAATGCAAGGATCTAAGTTTTGTCATCTTTGTTTCAAGATCCATAAGATGCCCTCATGATTGATTCATATGGAGGCCTAATTATTGTTCTAGGGAAGTGTTCCATACCCTTCCTTAGTGGAAATTGAAATTTAATATTGCCTTCTTTCATATCGATCACGGCACCAATAGTGCGCAAAAACGGTCTACCAAGAATAATTGGACAAGACGGATTACAATCAATATCGAGGACAATAAAATCTATGGGCACATAATTCCTATTTGCAATAATAAGAACATCTTTAATCCTTCCCATAGGCTTTTTAATAGTAGAATCCACCAAGTGCAAATTTAAAGAGCATTCTTCAATATCAGTAAAACCAAGCACATCACATAAAGATTTCGGAATTGTAGAAACACTAGCACCCAAGTCATATAAAGCAAAACACTCATGATTTTTAATCTTGACTTTGATAGTAGGTTCCCACTCATCATGTGATTTTCTAGGAATTGAAACTTCTAACTCCAATTTTTCTTCAAAAGCTTTCATCATAGCATCAACAATACATTTGTCGTGGGCCGGCGAACACGCAGTCTGCGCTGCTCATGGCGCACGAGCTTCTGCGCTATCGTCCGGCCAACGACCTCTACGACGACTGGCTCAGCCGCATCGCCGAGCTCGTCAACGCCGCCGGTGAGGCTCCTGCACTGCTCCGCTCGCTTCATCCTTCGCCGCCCCTGGCGGGCAATGTGGCTCACGGCGCACCTCCTCCTCTGCACGCAGTGGATCCCGAGCCCAGGCGTGAGGCACCCCAGCGCGACCCACTGTGCAGGGCGCCGGCGCGCGATGAAGAAAGCTGCCAGGTGGTGCAGCGGCCCCAAGGAGAGGCGCGTGCACTTCCAGCACCGCCACGTCAAGACCGCGCGCCGCCAAAGGCGGTGGCGCGCGGGCGCCAAGACCAAGCTCCCCCCGTGCGACCGGCCCCTGTGAGTGCGGCAGGCTGCCGTGCTTTCACCCCGGAGCTGCGCCGTGTCGTCTGGCCCGGCAAGTTCATGTCGGATCTGCCTCCTCGCTACAACGGCACTCCTGATCCTGCTAAGTTCCTCCAGCTCTACGAGCTACGCATCGAGGCGGCAAATGGCGACGAGAAGGTCATGGCGAACTGGTTCCCCATGGCCCTCAAGGAAGGCGCGCGTTCTTGGCTCCTAAACCTCCCAGTGGGGTCGATCTCCTCCTGGGACGGGCTGCGTGAGCACTTCATCACCAACTTCCAAGGCACTCACGACCGCGCTCCTGCAGCCGGCAACCTGCGGCGCATAAAGCAGCAGCCGGGCGAGACCCTGCACAAGTACATACAGCGCTTCATGAATGTCCGCCTCAAGATCCCGAAGGTGTCAGACGAGGCCATCATTTCGGCATTCTCTGAAGGCGTCCGGGATCTCAAGATGAAAGAGGAGCTCTCCATGCACGAGGATCTGTGCTCGGCCTTGGAGATGTTCAACATGGCAACCAAGTGCGTGAGGGCAGAGGAAGGTCGCCTCTCCCTCCCGGAGCTCCCTGAGGCCGATCCATAAGACAAGAAGGCCAAGGCCAAGGAAGTGAAGCGCAAGGGGCCCACCGTGCTGGCCGTGGAGCCTGAGATGAAGCATGGTTGTGACCATGGTGAATCCTCCAGGGGCAGCCGCCCGTTCTCCGTCTTCCACAACGTTCACAGTCACAACACCAACGACTGCCAGGAGCTCAGGGCAATCCGCGAAGTGCGCCTTGGCCGCCGTCCTGAGCGCAACGACCATGGTTACGTCCACGGAGGAGGCCGCGGTGGTGGCCGCTGGGACAACCATGACCCCTGCCAGGACTGGCACGATCAGCCTCGTGAGGACCACTGGCAGGGCCAGCCTCGCGACGACCCCGGGCGTGACCAGCCTCATGAGGACCGTCCTCATGGCAATGCTGGCCTCCCTCCGCTGCTGCCGCCACCAAGGAGAAACGACGACAACCGCCAGGATGACGGGGCTGGGGGCTCCCAGGAGCCGCGTGTGATCGCCTGCATCCTGGGCGGTGCTCAGGCCCCCGCCTCTCATCGCATCTTCAAGCAGTTCGCCCGCGAGGTAAACGTGGCTCTTCCCAAGCTTGAGGCGTCGTGTCCCCTCAGATGGTCCAAGTACGCCATCACCTTTGACTCCATGGACCAGCTCAAGTGCTCAGCCGCCACTGGCGCGCTCCCCATGCTCTGCGCGCCGACCATCAGCAACGTCCTCGTCACCAAAACACTCATCGATGGTGGCGCGGGGCTCAACGTTCTCTCCGTCGAGATGTTCAAGATGCTCCAGGCGCCCTACGACCAGCTCCTCCCCACCAAGCCCTTCTCAGGGGTGACCGATGGCTCCACCGTCCCCATAGGGCAGATCCGCCTCCCTGTCACCTTCGGCCAGCGTGACAATTACCACACCGAGCTCATCGACTTCGACGTCGCTCACATCCACCTCCCGTACAATGCCATCCTCGGGTATACGGCCCTCGCCAAGTTCATGGCAGCGACTCACCACGGCTACAATGTCCTCAAGATGCCAGGGAGTGGCGGCATCATCATGGTCGCCTACGATGAAAAGGCTGCGGTGTGCTCCCTTGAGCGCGCCTACCAGGCTGCAGCGGTCGAGAACTTTGACGACGAGGGTGTCGTTCGGCCTCCTGAAGCCATCCCCAAGAAGAAGAAGCAGCTCCTCCTCAGGGGCCGTCAGGAGGCTGGGGCGCCCGACGACCGTGCCTCAGGCGCTGCGCTCACTGCTGGGGCACCTTTCCCTCTCGCATAGGAAGGCGCGCCCGACGCCCCACTCAGGATGGGCTCGGGGGCTCTCCTCTGGAGGGCCTCTGACCTGACCAGCGTCACGAGGGAGGCGTTCGGGCACCACATGGGGGCGTGCTTCGACGCGCGCCTCCGTGAGCAAGGCGCGAGGCGCCAGGCGCTCAGGAGTTCATCACCAAGGCAATCGAGGAGCTTCAGGAGGCGCGAGCCATGCGTGGCGAGCGTCGTCCCGCATCATCCAGTGCAACTGCCGCCCCTGACATGGGTGGTGAGCTGCGCATCTGCGTCAGCATCCTAGGCCTCAACAGGGCTGCTTCTCAGGAGCTCTTCTGGCCGTCCTGCATTGGATGGAGCGGGGACTACCGCCGCAGCTACGTTCGCATGCCGTTCGGCCTGCTGAATATGGCTGCCTCGCACCAGCACTACATGCAGGGCGTCTTGGCGGCTCACGAGGCCAGGCGACAGGTGGTCCTAACGGAGGAGGTGCCAAACCCTCGCAAGCTTCCCGGGCCTCCAGAGCCTCACGAGCCTCAGGAGCCAGCCGGCTCGTGAGGAGCGATCTCTGCAGCACGCATCTTCAGCTACTCCAACGCTTCTACAATGATGGTGCCAGGTGACTTTTTGGTTTGTTCAGTTGAGGGCGCCCCTCAGGCTGCATTATCCTCAAGCTGTTAGGGCCCGCCCCTGCAGCCTGTATCATTTTGCGCATGCATCGGAACTGGCTTCACCCTCTCATGAACTGCTTGATATTGTCACCTGCATGTCCGGTGCTTCGCCACCAAGAATGTTGTGCGCCCTCACAAACCCGCCCGCGACCGCCTCATGATTAAGGACTGGCACGGCGTCTGTGCTCGGGTCCGTCCCTGCAGCGTCGCTAAATCCAAGTGGCCGAGCTCTGTCTTGCAGGCCAGCTCCCGTGCATGACACCTCCCATGGTCCTTGGTGCCTTGTTCTCGCATGAGCTAATCGAGAGTGGATGAGTTAGGGCGCGCGACCCGGTGCCTCGCCACCGCGGGAGCCATGCGCCGGTTGTTTTTCCTTAGGATTATTGCATGAGAAGACTGGGCACGGCGCCTGTGCTCGGGTCTGTCCCTGCAGCATTGATAAACCCAACGGTTGAGCTCCGTCTGGCGGGCCAGCCCCATTCACGTCACCTCCTGGGGTCATTGGTGTTTGGCCTTCTCATGCGATGCCCACCGGAGATTCACTCGGCGCAGGCCACCCCAACGTCTCGCATGATTCTTACAGGCACCCCACAACAAAATTCAGGCACAACCCGACTTGAGGTTGGGCCTCGTGAGTCCCGCGCTGGCTCACGAGTGCCCAGATACACCTCCTCCAGTCCTGCCATGCTAGCCACGTGTACGGACGGGGCTGTACATGCCCCGGAGTCTCCCCCCAAGGGAACTCCCACCCACGCACCAGTGGAAGCCCCATGCTCCGCGCTGGCGGACGACACGGTCGAGGAGCGACTATGCCCACGCACTAGTGGAAGCCCCATGCTCCACGCTGGCGGACGACACGGTCGAGGAGCGGCTATGCCCACGCTAAAGTGGAAGCACCATGCTCCGCGCTGGTGAATAAACAACTGAGGGCACCCTAGTGGCTGCAATAACCTCAGGAGGGCCAATAGGCTTGCTGTCCGGCCTCACCGCGCCGCTTTCCCTACGGAGGGCTGCGCGAGGGGGCTGGGCACGGGGGCTACAATCAGGTCACGCCTGACGCACGCCACCTCACCTGGTATCTCGCACCTGGTCTTCTCGTGCCCCTCCTAGGTAAAAGTTGGCGAGGAAAGGTACGGAGGGCTCTGGATTAACTCAGACGCTGCTCACAATTCCTTCATGAGGGTTGTTCGTACGTCAAGGGGGACCCCTGAGCATCGTGACTCAGGGGCCTCACTGGTCACATAGCCCCTCACCCCTTGGCCTCGTCCTTGTGATCCGGACGCCCCAACGGCGGCTGAGGTTTGTGCGGGGCCGGGCCTTGCCGACGCTGAACATTAAGTCAAACAGGAAGGAAATTGAGCACGGAAAGGAAATCCCGGGGTCCCAGCAAGTTATTACAAAACACAAAGTTCCACAAATTCAAATGGAAATTCTCACGCCTCCGCGAGGCACGATGAATGTTGCAGGATCAACTAGGAAGAAGCGTTGTCGTCGCCTTGGCTGTCGCCATCACTCGCCTTGGGAAGCCCGTCGTTGATGACGCTGCCACCATCTTCGCCGCCCTCTGCCGTTGCAGCTGCCGGGTCCCGAGGACGTAGAGCACCCAGGCAAGCGGGGGAGATGGAGTCGGTAGGAGCCCTGCGGGGGGGCACCATCGGGAGAAGGGTATACCCTAACATCGCACAAGAAGCTCGCCCTCATGGCAAAGGAACCACCGCAGGCTCACCAAGATAAGTCGCCTCGCACGCGCAGGCGTGAACCTCATGATCAGTGTTCTGTCCCTCGCGATCTCGCCCGAGCAAGGAAACTTCCCTTTCAGTCCTTCGGGAGCCGCTTGCACGCCAAAGGGGACCTCCTCAGCATTGTGCCTCAGGGGCTCTTACCGGACCTCGGGCCGCTCATCTCCTGGCCTTGACCACGGCATCGCGACCTGGCATACCAGCGACGGCCGAAGCTTGCCTGGGGACTGGGTCTTGTCGGCGTAGAGCACTAAGCTACAGCGAGAATGAAAGGGGGGAACCATGCCAGAGCGAAAGGCACAAACACAACATCGATTAGAAATAATAACATTAAAGTACGAGCGCCACAGTTTTTTACATACCCCCACGAGGCCCGTCATGATTTTCGCGCAGGAATGAAGCAAAAGGAAAAACCTCCTGAGAACCACGGCCCTGGCAGCATTGCCGGCGACATCGGGATGGCGCTACTCCTCCCCTAGGCCCGGGCACGGCGCCACGGCGGCTCGTAGCTGTCATCGTCGCTTGAGCCCGGTCCGGATGAGGTGCTGCTGCAGTCGGAGGAGTCGCGGACAAGGCCAAGGGCAAGTTCACCGCCGGTGGCCTCGCCGCCTCGATCGCCTCCCCCGAGGCAACATTCCAGACGTCGGCCGACCTCTCCAAAGACCTTGAAGAAGAGCATCGAAGCCCCATCATACTCAAAGTGGATGGCGTGCCTCCCCTCCGAGTTGCAGGCGCGGGCGATCGCACCCCATCCCCGAGTCATGAAGACGTCTCCGGAGTCGACGGCCTCGACCTCCGCCTCGAAGGCTTGGCTGCAGTAGCCGTCGTGCTGCAGCCACAGCTTGACGGGCCCCCTCGGTGGTATCTCCCTCACCAGGGACCGCGGGAGCCGGATCCACGTGCGCGGCGGCATTGCCGCCCACACCACAAACTCGCGGGCCATGCCTTCGGCATGGGCCTACGGGCAAGGTGGCCGTGCGGCCACCGCTTGTTCTCCTCCATGAATCCGCTCCCTGCAGTGTCTGCGGCCGTTCCCGTGGGCGGGGCTTCATGCGCGAACATCCACGCGGACCGGGAAGCCCGGTGGAGCGCGTTCATGCCAAGGTTGCGTCGCCATGGGCGCCGCGGTGGCATCGCAAGAGCAATCGCGCCTCTTCTTTGGCGGGAGCAGCTCAGGTTCCACTTGAGGTGCTTTTCCCTTCTCTGCGGCGGAGAATCTCCTCACTAGCGCCATGGACGCTCTGGCAAGATGGCGGAATGAAGAAGAAGGAGAAGCAAGGGGCAAGAAGATGAAGATGGCTGGGGGCTCCGCCCCCTCTCCCATTTATAGTCGGAGGAAGTCTAACCGCTAGCCACTCATGTCCCAGGCAATGATGGCCTATCTGCATGCATCAGGCAATTGTCAAGTCGCGCAGTTGCTGAGGCGGCGTGGGGAAGTGGAGACGCCCACGTCCCATCAAGCGCCACGCGTCAGCCTAGCCCGCAGGTGAGTGGGGCCCGCGGTGCTTCTCCCTTGCCCTTTAGCTTCACCTCGAAGCCAAGTCCGAGCGCGCCTTGGGCCCGGGGGCTACTGTCGGCGTTCTGGGAACCAGGGTACCCAGACTTGCCTGCCTGCGGCCCATGGCATGGCCTCGTCGACGGCCTGGTATGGCCCACCTATGAAGATTATCAAGGCAAGACCCTCGCGAGGGGCCAAGCCTCGCGAGGCGGATGACGCCAAGACCTCCTGAGGGAGCGGCCTTCCCAGGCTGCCTCCTGAGGAGCGGAGATTCCTATGCAAGCGCCCAACCTCATGAGGTTGCGGTGATGCAAGCCATGACGACCAAGGCCAGCGGGCGTAGAGAAGATAGTTTCCTCTTTGGTACTAAGGAGGCAAGCACAGGCGCGGGGTCCCGAGGAATCAGACAAAGGTTTTCGTTCCAGTGCAACAAGACCAAGACCGCCAGGACGGCAGGAAGGATGTCATCACCGAGCCCACCACGGCGTCACGACCAGAAGCTTTGCAGGCGAAGACCACCTTTCATCAGGATAAGATGTACTACTTGTCCCCTTTGAAATTGGCCACTGTGGAATCCCTTCCCGCCTACATTTTGGGGGAAGAGGACCGAGGCCACTATATATATATATAGGTTAGCCACCACCATAGAGAGGGATCCATTCCACCCTCACCAGAGCAGACCTCACGAGGTTGTTCATCCCTTGTACTTGTTCATCCTCAGCCCCTCGTGAGGCAAATCCACCACAAAGCAAGAGTAGGGTCTTACACCGCAAGGTGGCCCAAACCTGGGTAAATTGTCGTGTTCATCTTCTTCCCTGTTCTTCGAGCTAGGCTGTAGGGCGGCGAGCTGGTTGGCTGGATAGGTTGAGTTCTTCACACACGCCCCAGAGTTTGAACCTTTCTTGGGTCATCGGAGCCCTAAATCCAACAGATGGTGTGGCTGCCATGAATGAGGTAATCTTGATCTTGAGGCTGGAAATTATGCAATTAGCTGCACGCATTATGCAAGCACGCCAAGAATTGGAGGAAGTAAGAATGTTGCATTTGAAGACGGAGGAGGTCCTGCTGCTTCTGCTATCTGAAGCCCAGGGTAATCCTAGTTCTTCTTTAGATACCAGTTGAAATTGTCATTAGATTAGTATACTTGCATGTTGTGTCATGTCTCTGAATGGATTATGTTGTAAGACCCCTTTGTTGTCCATGTGTTGTAATGATCTGAATATTTTAGGCGAGGTAATCCTTAGTACTTGTATGATTGACATAAGGTGAACTGTTTTTCGTGTAAGCAGATTGTATTGTATGAAATAATTGTTTGACTCAAAGTGTATCCAACCTACTGAATTCGAAGATCATGGCATTTCTAAATCATATTCATATGTAAAGGTGGAATAAATCTTTGTCGTGGTTTTGAAGAAATAAATAACAAAACATAGAATAATGTATGGATATTCGTAATCAAATACAAATTGGATTTGAATTTAGTTGCCAGGGCCCAGGGTAAACGTGAATGCTAATTCTCCCAGATTTTGAACGAAGCGGCAAAACACCCAGTATCATTTGTCAGCTGCCCAAAGCCAGTGTTTGCGAGATGGAAATTACTGTCTACCCTTGACACTTCACATCCTAATCGGCCCGATTTCCACTACTGTCGATAGGGGTAGGTTAGTAACTTCAATCAGACATGGCACGACCGCCTGTCTCCCCATTCAGACACGGTGGGTGCCAAACATGGGCGGCAAACACACATTTGATTCAAACTCATCCGAAAGACCTCTCTCTCCCCCTCCATTTTCCCATTCATACACGTGGGCGGCAAAACAAACTCTCCTCGTCCGAAATCGATGTAGGCAAATATTTTAAATAGGGGCAGGTGTGTAACTTCCCTCAGACGTGACACAACCGCCCTACCTGTCAGCCCCGTTCATACACCGTGGGCGGCAAAACACCCTATCCTCGCCCGAAATCGCTATCGACAAATATTGGGGAGATGCGAGATTACCGTCCTATCCCCAACCGATGAGATGTCTGAAATTTTAAATGGGGGCTAAGTTCGTAACTTTCCCACATTTCAGAGAAGCGCATCCCAAAGTTTGAGATCCCCTCCCCCTCCCCGTCCATTTCCCCATTCATAGACCATCGGCGCCACAACAACCTCCCCACACCGTCCAGCCTCCTTCGTCCGCCACCCCATCCTCCACCTTGTCGGAGCCGCTACTCCTACCCCGTCGACAATGCAAGAGATGGACGTCTCTCATCCATGGCGCCAGACCAGGATCCTTTCATCGCGTCCTCTCACTTCATCGGTGTCGCCGTCCACCTTGTCGTTGCCGCTCCTACGACTGCCTCGTCCACGACAACAGGACTTATCCCCCGACCCGGCCGTCTGCCATCTCAAGTCTTCTTCCGCGCCGCCGACAGCCATCGCACCCATGGTTCCCTCAACGTATCAGCAGGGGCCTACACGGCGTTGCAAGAGAGGTGGTACTCTTTCATATCTCCTTAATTTATTGATCTCACCCGAAAAATAGATCGTAACTTGATTACTGTACTTTTCTTGTCCATACCAAATTGTAGTGGCTAGTTGAAAGCAAACATTGGTTGCGAAGTAGCCTTTATCCAGTTTGCACCTTCAGATCCGCCATGGCGTGGTCACTATACTCGTTGTCGTGGGTTTAACACGGCAGATGCCCTTGTGAAAGGACTTAAGTGTGGAGCCATCGCAACGTAGGTTAGCTTGAAGGGGTTGGACGGGACGAGAGACACGAGTTTACCCAGGTTCGGCCCCTCACCAACGAGGTAAAAGCCTACTTCCTGCTTTGTGTTGTATTGATTGAGTATCGATTACAAGGGAGCAGAATCGCTTTACCTAGATATCGATTGATCGTAACCTGAGTTAACCCACCCAGGGTCTCGCCTTTATATACACAGGTCGAGGCCCTGGGCTTACAAGAGTCCAAGTTGGATCATACAACATGACCAACTCGGGTTCTAAGTCGCCTTGTCATGCTAGGCAAGTCGCCATTGGGCGGCTCACATCTCCGGGTTATAGCACCACCTCCGGGTCTTGGGCCTTCAACAGGTCTGCCTTGTAAGCCGCCTCCGGTCTTCATATCTTATCTTCTTAGGCCTATTCAGGCTTTCCTTTATGAGTCACCAATAGTGTAACCCGGCCCCTCCTGGGCGGGTCACACCGCGGGGTTATATCCCCAACATTAGGCCCCAGATTGATTTGAACTTGTTCATGTCAATCTTCATCTCCATTTGGCGAGTATTCTTGAACTCTTCTTAAAACTTGACCTTGAATAAATCTTCATAAACCGCCATAAGAAAAGATGACGTCATATTGTTAAATCAAGGAAAATTCTCATGACGTCACAATGGATCTTTGTATTAACCAACCATTCTGAAAATCAAGGTGCCGCTTTTGGTGAGATAATTATCATGCCCCCTCGATCTCGGCGCATGCCATTCACTCTTTCACTTTTCCCTTATAAATAGGGTCGGGGCTTGTCTTTTCACTTTTTACTTCCATTGCCTCCGCCCCTTCTTCTTCCTCGCAACCTCAGCCGTGACCGGAGCTCCACCACCCCAGCCAAGCTTCGACAGTGACTTCATCCAGGCCGCTGTTGGAACCAGAAAACCGCGGCGCTCACCCACTCTTCATCTACACCGTCAGGTACCCCTTTTTCTCTATTCTCAGATCCACATTAGAGCACTTGAGTCCATGGAGTTCATCGGCGTTCATAAAGCCCGTATTAGTTCATCCAAGTTTATCCAAGCTCATTCATCTCCTGCTTAGAAGTCATATTTCAACCCGAAAACAAAATAGGAACAAAACGGTAGCAGTTTTAGCCCTTATTAGTATCTTGGATAGATCCCCTCTTTCTTCAGAATCAATATATGGTCTGCTAGTTCTTCTGCTGCCGTCTGTTAGGTTTAATATTTATTCTCTTTTTTTGAGCTGCCGTACATCTGTAATTGTATCTGCATTCTGTGAAACTTGTTTGCCCAACACTTAGGGAAATTTCAACAACTTGGATTTGTAAGTAATTGACCCGCCCTTCACCTTACGGCCGGCTTAACATTGAATTTGTAACCCGCCAAGAATTTCCAAAGCAACTTATCTCAATTAACCCGCCATTATTTACTGCACCTTATAATCCTGCCTTATTTGTAATTTACTTTCATACCTTTAGGCTCCTCAATATGACTATCTGCAACTGGGAACGCTCTCTGGTTACCAAAGAAATCCTCAACGATTTCGTAGGCCAAGGCCTATTGGCGACTCAGCAGGAAATTGGATGGCGAGTTAGCAATGGAGAAACAATCCCTACTCCCGCTGAAGATGAAATTGTAGTCTTCACCGATCATATACTCAGGGGTTTTACCCTGCCCGGGTCTAAATTTATTTGGGACCTCCTCCACTACTTCAACTTTGTCGGATTTCGGGTTCCGCAAACCCTTGAGAGGTTCGAACTCTGGGGTGCGTGCGAAGAACTCGTCCTCCCCAGTCTGCCTACTCGCTAATCTCACAGCCTAGCTTGACGAACTGTAAGGAAAAGAGACACATCAGTTTACCCAGGTTCGGGCCACCTTGCGGTGTAAAACCCTACTCTTGCTTTGTGGTGGATTGGCCTTGAGGGGCTGAGGATGAACTAGTACAGTGGCGAACAGCCTCAGGAGGAGAGGTGTTCTTGAGCTTGAGTGAACTGGTGAGTGTGTGGGCGATCTGAATGATCTGTCGATTCGATCTCTCTCTACGGTGGTGGCTAAGTCCTATTTATAGTGGCCTTGGTCCTCTTCCCAAATGAAAGGCGGGAAGGGATCCCACAATGGCCAAATTCGAAGGGAGACAACTAGTACATGCTATCCTGACAAAAGTAGTCTTCGCCTGCAAAAGCCTCTGGTCATGATGCCGTGGTAGGCTCGGTGATGACCTCCGTCCTGCCGTCCTGGCGGTCTTGGTCTTGTTGCATGGGAATGGAAACCTTTGGCTGATTCCTCGGGACTCTGCGCGTGCGCTTGCCTCTTTAGCACCGAAGAGGAAACTGGTACACTGCGCACGCTGGCGCCCGCCTGGCCTTGGTCGTCATGGCTCATGTCATCCGGACCTCACGAGGTGAGGCTTGCATAGAGATCTCCGCTCCACGGGAGCCAGCCTGAGGAGGCCGCTCCTCGTGGAGGTCTTGGTGTCGTCCGCCTCACGAGGCTTGGCCCCTCGTGAGGGTCTTGAGTTGTTGTCGCTGAAGCTGGGCCGTACCAGGCCATTGATGGAGCCACGCCATGGGCCGCAGGCAGGCAAGTCTGGGTACCCTGGTTCCCAGAACGCCGACAAACTTGCACCCTCAAGATATAGGCCCAAACTCTGTATCCAACATTTGCCACTTCCAAATCTTCTCTGAGGTTTACCTGCAAAAAGCACCTATTGTTCCCCTCTTTAAAGAGTTCTTTTATATAAACCGCCAGACTGAATGTCAGAATGGCCCAAGTCAAGAATTAGGTGCAGTCTCTATTCAGAGACGGAGAGACAATAGTTTTCCTTCCATAGTCTTGCCAAGCCACCCCACGGGATGGGTGACTACTTGGTTTTACTGCAAAAACACTGCTCCAGCAACTGAAAAGCCTCTGCCTAGGTTTAGAGCTGAACATCTTCCAGCGGATTTTGACCCGCCAAGTAAAATTATCCCAGAAGAACATGTAGAGGCCTTCCCATTTCTCTCCAAGGCTAAAGTTTTATTGGCTCATGGGTTAATTGGAGTTGATTTGACCCAGTGCTGGGTCTCTTGGAAGATACTCCCCTTAAGCTGCCGTCCTGGCTTAATGTGTGAGTATTCTGGCGAGCCAAACGATCCTCAACGATACACTGAAGACAACTTTACAGCTGAAGAGGTCTTTAAAACTATGAGGACTTTGCTTGGCGAGTCTCAAGAAAACTGCCATAAAGTTGGCCTACCGCCATTCTTTAAACAAAATCCAGCTCCACCTGTAAGTGTTTGTCTTCATCTGGGTCAATATGTTTTTAATCCATGTTATGTCTTGCTTACTTAACCTTTTCTGCACTCATACAGGCCGACTCCACCTTCTGGACCAAGAAGCCAAACACTGTCGTGGCCAAGACTCGGGCCAACAAGAAAGTAAAGAAGAATAAGACGGTTACTATTACTGGGCCGGCTGCTGTGGGCGAGTTAGCAGATGCTGAGAACCCATCAAAGGTAGAACTTGACTCGCTTGGTCGACTCTTTATTGAACTAGCTGACACCCTTTCCTCACAGGAAGAGGCTGCTACAAGTCGGGCAGACGATACTGAGGTAATTCCCGTTTCATCCGGTTCAGACTCCACCCCTTCAAAGAAAGTGCGGCGGGGTTGTTCGGAAAGTAAAATTTTCTCACCCAGATGCTCACTTAGATCCACACTTTATTTTGAAGAAGGCTCAACATGATACGAGACGCCAGACCCGGAGCGGCGGCTCTGGCGAATTACTGGCCGGGTTAAGTAATGAGCCCTCTGCCCGAAAATGCCTAGCCGAGGTACCACACAACCCAACCTTGCTTTTGCCCAAAGCTGGTCTTATAAGACATCCTCTTAATCCCTTAGACTCTGACTACCAGGGGTCGCCACCTTCTTCTGGCGACTCAACCGGAACGCAAATGCCTGTTTTCAAGATTGCCCATGGGTAAGTACTTTCATTTGTTCATAAATGACCTGTAGTGATATACTCATGGACTCTTGTATTCTTGTCACAGAGGCGTGGCAAAGGCGGGTAAGAAACAAAAGGTGGGTGGCTCTTCAAAAGACCCCAAAACTTCTGAACCAGAGAAGCAGACAGCGGAAACCTCTGAGGCCCTCATTCAAAACCTCGAAGAACCTGTCAATGACTCGCCACCGCCAATTGATGCTATGGTCCTTGAGCCAATGGATACTGAGATCAACCCGGTTGCCCATCAAGACCCGCCAATTCCTAAGTCGCCCAGTCCTGCCAAGTCCACTGAGAAGAGCCCTGCCGCTACTGATGTTGGCGACATCACCATTACCGGGTCAGCTTTTAAGCCGCCCGAGGTCTCCAAAGTCCTAGCCAAGCACTCAGCCAAAGAGGAAACGCCTTCACTGGAGAAAGGCAAGGCTAAGTTGGACTTGGAAGAGTATTCATCTTATAGTGCAAGTGAAATCCACGCAGGCTACCCAAGCTGCCTCCATACAAGCTGTGACATGGAGGCTGGCTTAGTAAATCTGATGAAGCAAAGATATGAGGTATGTTTTTAACCCCTTTCCGCCTTAGTACAAATACATACTTATATAGCCGCTAAGTCTTAAGTGTAAGAAAAGACATTGAGTATGCTTGAGACTTCATGTGAATCTTCCAAAATGTAGCCCCCAAGGGCCAGCTTATCTTGAGAAGATGAGCCAGGTCTTACAATCATTACTGAGAACCAATTCCGTAGCCCCCAAGGGCCGGCTTAACTTAACAAGATGAGCCGGGACTTATAATCCTGTGAGAGAACCAAATCCATAGCCCCCAAGGGCCGGCTTATCTGAACAAGATGAGTCGGGTCTCATAGATTGAAATGATGTACATTAGCCCTCAAGTGCCAAGTATATTGCTTGAAATGTGCTTGGGACTTAATTAATTGTATCACAAAAACTTGATCCTTGTGTTATGACCATCGCTTCAATATCGTATTTCAGGAGGAGTTGAACGTGAAAGAGTCGTAGCTTAGCGACTTAAAGAAGAATATAGAACTACAGCAAGCAGAAACTTCCAAGGCTGAGTCAAAGCTGAAAACTTCACTGGAAGAAATTGAGAAAATCAAGGCGGGTTTTGATGCTGAAAGAACCGCCTGGGAAACTGACAAGGCTGCACTGCAAAGAAAAGCAGACGATGCTGAGGCTAAGCTTAAACTGGTAACCGAAGAGTTAGCCGGCTTGAAGCAACATATCTGTCAAATGTCAGCCGCCATCTTTGGTAAGCTTAATATGCAACTCGCCATCTGTTTTGATATTTCTTTAACCCGCCTGGCAATTCATAACACATAATTCTTAACCCGCCTGGTGACTCTCGTGCAAAAAATTGAATAGGCCCCAGAAGTGCCAGTCTTGGCTAGAACATGCTGCTCAAATTGAAGGTGGCTTAGTCTTTGACTAAGTAGTTGTATGCTAGAACACTGCACAGCCTTGTAGCTTTGTCAAGTGGCAAAAAACCTCCAACTCATATCAAGACTGTGCTGGATCATCTCTCAATGGTGCCGACTCAAATTGAGGAGGTTAAATTATCAACTGCCTGAGCCGGAGCCATTGTTGCTCTAGGCCGGGTCAAGGCGTGGCAATCAGAACTTAACCCGGAAGAAATAGCTACCGGATGCCTAGAGTTCAAGGATGATGAGTCAATCTTTGAAGAAAAAGACTTCAACAAATGCGTCAGAGAAATGCGGCCCGTGGCATGCAAACTTATAGAAGAGCTGAACTTGAGCAAGTACACACTGACTTACGATGACAACAACAATAAGATTAAGCCGCCATCACATGAAGTTGTAGATCTCATTCCGCCAAGGCGTAAGCATGTTTTCGTTCCTGATCTTGACCCCTCTATTATTTTAAATGATGAGGCGACCTTTGAAGCATTAACCGGCATCGACTGGTGTCGTGGGAAACCACGGCCACCTATGGGGCCAAGGGCCCCTTTTGGTTCGGCAGGGGGACTGAGCACGTTGCACAAAGAGCGGAGGAGCGCAGCGTAGCGCGGCAGAGATCACACAGGCAGTTTTACCCAGGTTCGGGCAACCGCGAGACATAAAACCCTACTCCTGCTTTGGTGGATTGATGGTGGATGGTGGTGGAAATGCAGCGCTCTTGCCCAGTAGGGTTGCCTCGGGGCGAGAGCAGCTACGTGCGTATGAGTGTATAGGGGTCCGAATCCTTTCTACGGTTGCCATGGGCCTCCTTTTATAGATCAAGGGGTCACCACAGTGGCAAATCAGTCATTGTGTACTGATTAGATAGCAAACAGTGCTATCATATCTACTCTGCAGACAGAGCAGTACGCATTAAATGTGCCGCTCAGTGTCACATCATGGCCTGCCCGGCACGCCTTGCCGGGCTATTTGGCCACCTTCTCTCCTGTCTGCATGACACGTCGCTGGACGGGTGTCATTTGGAGGCGATTCCTGTAGGAAATGGCTGCCATGTGGCAAAAGGTAGCCACTTAGTCACTTTGGGGCTTGACACCGCACTGATTGATGACTTGTGTCGCTGTGAGGTGGGGCGGTGAAGCCTTGGCGGGGTGTTTTGCTTTCGTATGCCCCGGCAGGCCTGCCGGGGCGGTCTTGAGGCTTGCTTCCGGGGCAACCTTGACCTCGCCAGGCTCTCCTGCCCGGCAAGGGAGGTTTTCCCTTAGCGGTGTCTTGCTCCTTGGCTTGACTTGGTCTTCTCAACCTGCCCTTTGATTCCTCAAAGAGCCTATCTCTTCATCTTGGCCTTGTCTTGGATGTTGCAATCTTGATCTTGGGCCAGTGCACGGTCTGGGCAACAGACCCAGGGTTTGTTGCACCGACAGGAGCCCCCGGGCCTGGCCCGAACAAGCTGCCGGGCGTCGTCGGGGTAGGCCCTAACTTGTGCACAGGCGAGGGGAAAAGCTGCTTGCCCTTTGAGATCTTCTTTGCTTCTTCATTAATCTGAGCCCAGGTCAGTTCCCGGTTCTTCCGCCCGTCGCGTAACACCAATTGTAGTGATGGAGATAATGGGCCATGATGCGTGGAGTTACCCACATCCCTTGTTCACGGGGCGGTAACTGCCACCCCACTATCCCTTCCCGCTCCAAGTGCTTCTGCCACGTGTATTGCATGCATTGCGCAAGGTTGGTGGCGGATGCAGAGGGTGCGGGAATGAGTGCCATGGCAGAAAGCTAGGGGTCGTGGATTGGCGCAGGGGGTCGGCCTTGATTCTTCGGGCCGTAAATGGTGAGGAGGAGCCGGACTGGCCGAACGGGGCGGCCACCTCCACGAAGAAGAGCCAGCCCCCTGCCACGCTCGCCTATAAAAAGGGGGCATGGTGCGAGATGTTCCTCCACACCTCCTTCCTTCTCCATTTCTGCAGTTGCCCACGTCTGTCATGGTGAGAGGTCGGGGGTCTGGTCCTCCCCAAGTGGCGACGAGAACTTCTGCTCGACAGCGTCTCCCTCCTCCCCCCGAAGACACGGGGATGGAGCCTGCAACGAGGGGAGGTGGGAGAGGACGAGGTCGAGGCTGTCGTGGCGCACGGGGCCGAGGAGGACGGGGTGGCGCTCTGATTGCGCCCACGCCGGCCGCCCCTCCCCCGATGGAAGGCCACGTTAGAGACCAGCCTCTGGAGTTCGTTATCAGGCTATATAAGCCTCCGTGTGGCTGCCTTCGTCTCCCCACCCCATTCGCAAGGGCGATGGAGCTCGAACAGCCGCACGCATTGAGACTACACATGAGGGGCTGCGGGAATGGCAGCATACGGGTGGATGTGGATTTCCCCGCCGCTCATGTTATGTATCTCTGTCGTGGCTGGAAGACCTTTGCCCGCGCCCATAGCCTGTCGGAAGGGCACGTCCTCCAATTTAAGTTAATGGAGGCTGATTTCCTTTCCGTCAAGGTTTTCGGGAGCTCGGGTGCTCGTTTAGGGTGCTGCGCGGAGAGCTCGACTGACGACGAAAGCTCCTCCTCGAGCGATAGCAACGAGGAGGACAGTGACGGTGATGACGACGGCGTCAGCCGGGAGGGCGACGACTCTGACTCTGGCTGAACACCAGCCGCACCATCATCGTCAGGCGGCAGCACCATCATCTGCACCTGCACCTCCTCCCCGGCAAGGTGATTTGCCGGGGAGTTGGATGCAGGGGTGGGGGTGGCGCCCCTGGCTCCTCCAGTAGCCTTCCAGCTAGACCCCGGCAGGCTTCCTCGCGGGTTGCAGCTTCGTTCGCCCTGCCGTGCCCTGCTAGCCCTGGTGGTGGCGGTTGGCGGGTCGTCTCCGCCGATCTCTTCACCATCACCTTCGTCCGCGCCCTCCCGCTCTCACTAGGCTCTTCGTTAGGGGACCTGACGAGATCAGGCTGGGCTTCCGCCCAGGCGCTCCTTTTGCCCTCTTCACCTCCTGCGGCAGTGCCTAGAAGGAGAGAGGCAAGAAAGGGCATCATGGGGCACTTATCTTTTTTCAATCTGAAATATGTAAGCACTTGCCAAACTTTAGTTCAAATTATGTAATCTCTTTTATCCATGTTTGTGTTCTGTAAGGTCTGTACTTGTTGATTAGCATATTAATGAAAAAGATAAACCTTGCCGGGAACTTGTGCATGTAACATGTCCATGCAGAGGGGGAATGCCTCTATACGCTCAAGTAAACAAGTTTTTCCCCGGTAGGCTATCCTGCCGGTACCCTCAAGTTGTTGCCGCGGGGCTGGGCCTGCCGGGCACAAATTGTGAAGAGGGACCAGCCCCCGCCAACTTTCTCGCCAAAGGCCACTACAACCTCCCTGACTGAAGCAACGTTCGAGTCAAGGGACAGGAGCACCTAAGTTTTGAAAGCAGAGAGGTTTTCCAATGCACAAGTTTTTACTTACAGAACATGTATGGATAAGAGAGGGAACTTATCTTTTTGGGCTTGCCGGGGATCGCAATGTAGGCTTGTCTTCTCTTCTCCTTTTTCGGGGCCGAATCCATGGTAGGAGCTTGCAGTTTGATGCAGATGAAAATGATGCCTCATGTGATCTTATCTACATGAACATGCAATGCTCATGATATGCTTATGCATGCATGCAATTTGTTGGGGCCCCCCCAGCGCTTCATTTATTTCTCTGTTGCTCAGGGTCTGCGCCTGGCCTTGTACAAGGGGTTACATGCAACAGAGGCAAGGCCTGTACAAAAGGGTGGCTGCCGGGCAGGGCCCAACAGTCGCGCCTTACGGGTAGAACTTGCGGAGATGCTCAATGTTCCATGAGTTTTGCAACTGAATGCCATCTCCGGTCTCCAGACGGACTGCACCAGGTCTAGTGACTCGTACTACCAGGTAAGGGCCTTCCCAACTCGGCATCAACTTGTTTGCACCCTTGGCGGACTGAACGCGCCTAAGGACAAGGTCGCCTTCCTCAAAACACCGGGCATGAACCCTGCGGCTGTGATAGCGACGCAGGGCTTGCTGATAGCGTGCGGCACGCATAGCAGCCCAGAGACGGTTCTCCTCGAGTAGCACAGCGTCATCACGCTGGTGCTGATCTTGCCCTACTTCATCATAGGCAAGCACTCGAGGTGACCCGTAAATGAGTTCCGTGGGGATAACTGCTTCTGCCCCATAGACTAGGGAGAAGGGAGTCTGCCCGGTAGCTCAATTTGGTGTCGTTCTGAGGGACCAAAGAACCACCGGCAGCTCATCGATCCACCGCCTGCCACACTTCTGCAGCCTATCAAAAGTTCTCGTCTTGAGTCCTCGCAACACTTCAGCGTTCGCCCTCTCAGCTTGCCCATTGCTCCTTGGATGGGCCACAGAGGCGAACGAGATTTTGCTTCCAAGGGCATGAACGTATTGCATGAAGGCGCGACTCATGAACTGGGTGCCGTTGTCAGTCATGATCCGGGCAGGAACTCCGAAGCGGCACACAAATCCTTTTAAGAACTTGATAGCTGACTGAGCAGTCACCTTTCTCACGGGCTCTACTTCTGGCCACTTTGTAAACTTGTCGATTGCAACGAACAAGAATTCAAAGCCCCCGACAGCACGGGGGAAAGGGCTGAGGATATCGAGCCCCCAGACCGAAAACGGCCATGACAAAGGGATTTTCTGAAGAGCTTGGGCAGGCATGTGAATGTTCTTGGAATGGAACTGGCAGGCTTCACACTTGGTGACAAGCTCGACCGCATCTTGGAGGGCTGTGGGCCAGTAGAATCCTTGCCGGAAAGCTTTCCCAACCAATGCCCTTGATCCAATGTGGGAGCCGCACATACCCTTGTGTATCTTCGCCAGCATTTCCTTTCCTCCTTCCCGGCAAATGCACTTCAATTTCACACCATTGGGCCTCCTTCTGTACAGCGTGTCATCAACGAACTGATACATACTGGCCCTCCGGGCTACTCTTTCAGCTTCTTCTTGCTCTTCGGGAAGTTCTCCAGTTTGGAGGAAATGGACTATGTGCCGTGCCCAAGGCGGAGCCTGTGGCTCAGCAACGAGGACTAATGGCACCTCCTCATTCATGAGAGTGCAGTCCTCGACCGCGGGGACCGGTGGCCTGGCGGGAGGATACAAATCAGCGACCGAAGTGGAGTTGCACCCGGCAAGCTTTCTGCCGGGATCCTCGGGAGGTTCTACCGGGAGAGGCTTGCCGGAGTCCAATTTCCTCCTCTTTCTGGCCATTGTTGCCGGGGATACGAAGGGCTGAGTCAGATGGAGAACAAAAGTTCCTTGTTCCACAGGGAGCTTTTGCACAGCGCACTTTGACAAATGATCAGCGATGCTGTTTTCTGCACGGGGTACGTGCTCTGTTTGTAATCCGTCAAAGTGCTCCTCCAACTTTCTCACTTCCTCAATGTATGCCTCCATCAATGGACTTTGGTAATCCTTGTTGACTTGTTTCACCACAAGTTATGAATCTCCGCGAATGATCAGCTTCTTGATCCCCAGTTCTGTCGCAACTCTGAGCCCGGCAAGGAGCCCTTCATACTCTGATGTATTGTTGGTAGCCTCCTCCCAGGGAAAATGCATCTGGACGACGTACTTCAGGTGCTCTCCGAAGGGAGCAATGAGAAGCACGCCAGCCCCTGCACCTTGTAGGGAGAAGGCACCATCGAAATACATGACCCATCTTGGGGCGCTTCCTTGCCGGGGATAACTGTCTCCAATACCTCTTCGTCAGGAGTTGGTGTCCATTCTGCAATAAACTCTGCCAATGCTCTGCTTTGAATGGTTGATGTGCTCACAAACTTCAAACCAAAGCTGGATAACTCCAAAGCCCACTCCACTATCCTGCCGGTAGCGTCAGGGTTTCGGAGTATCCGTTGCAAAGGGAAACGGGTGACAACTGTGATCTCATGGGCTTGGAAGTAGTGGCGCAGTTTCCTTGAGGCCATGACAAGGCCAAAGATCAATTTTTGCATGCCAGAGTACCTGGATCTAGCCCCCTGCAATAGGGAGCTAACGAAGTATACTGGGCGCTGCACCACTTTCTTCTTTGCCGTGACCAGAGAACTGCTTCCGCTGCTTTGCTCTTCTCCATCTTGATCTGCATTTGATCTTGTCGGGGTGTGTTCACTTTCCTCCCCGGAAGGGATACCAGCTACGTCTGCTGCTCCATCCACTTCCCTCTGCGCCACCAGTGCTGCGCTAACCACTTGATTAGTCGCCGCCAAGTATAGCAGCAACGGCTCTTGAGGTTTTGGAGCAACTAAAGTGGGCACAGAGGAAAGGTAGGCCTTCAAATCTTGTAGTGCAGCGTCTGCCTCTGGGTCCACTCCATGGGCCTTGCCTTTTTCAAAATCTTGAAGAACGGCAAGGCACGCTCGGCAGACTTGGAAATGAATCTGCTAAGCACGGCAACACATCCAGTCAAACGCCTCACGTCCTTGACTGTCTTGGGTGCTTGAATCTGCTCGATAGCCTTGATCTTGTTGGGGTTGTCCTCTATCCCCCGGTGGGATACAAATAAGCCAAGTAGCTTGCCGGAAGGAACACCAAACACACACTTCTCCGGGTTTAGCTTCAAGTTGATCTTGCGCAGATTAGCAAACGTCTCTTCCAAATCCTGAATGAGGGTTGATCTGTCCTTGGTCTTGACCACAATGTCATCCATGTAAGCCTCCACGTTTCTGTGCAACTGTAACTCAAAACCAATCTGGACTGCTCTTGCGAAAGTGGACCCGGCGCTCTTCAACCCGAAAGGCATCCGCACGAAGCAGTATGTGCCACATGGGGTGATGAACGCGGTCTTCTCTTCGTCTTCCTTGAAACGTACCGGTAACTTTGAGCTCTTCTTCTGCTATCTGCAGTTTGCTGATGACCTTTGAAGAAATCAGATTCAACCCGGCCCCGCCGTCAACCAACATCTTTGTGACTTTGAGGTTGCGGATTGTTGGCGATACCAACAACGGCAAGCACCCTACCGCGGTGGTGCGGTCAGGGTGGTCCTCTTCGTCGAAGATGATGGGCGTGCGGGACCACTTGAGCGGCCTTCGAGATTTTGCCACTGGCTCCACGGCATTGACTTCACGCGTCCACCATTTAAGTTGGTGGTGGGAGGAGTGCAAAGATGCACCCTCGTTAATGCACAGGGCATCAGTGGCTTTCTAGAATTCCTGCCCGCTGGTTTCCTCTTCATCTCCTCTATCACTCTCATTGTTGCAATCCTCCTTCTCACGGCCTCTGGTGGGTTTCCCTTGATTCTGAGGAGCCTTGCCGGGGCGGCTTGCTCCGCCACCCCGGCCCTTTCCGCCAGCGCCATTCTGACCTTTCGCTTTATCTTGCTTCTCATATTTAGCCCTCTGCTTCTTGACAAGCTGCTCAACCTGATGACACTCCTGGAGATCGTCGCCCTTGGTCCAATGGATCTTGCAATACGGGCTGTCGCCTTTCCCAGCCTTCTCGGCAGCCGTGGCTTCCCGGCAATCAGTGCACGCGGCAACCTCCTTGCCGAGTATCTCAGCCTTGGCTTTCTTGCCGGTACTAGGCATGCCCGATCCCTCAACGGTCATCACTGCCTTATCCTTGCGCCTTTTTTTGTGCTTCTTGTTCTTCTTCTTTTGACTGGTGGCCTCGTCATCATCCTCTGAATCGATGTCGATGCCATCCTCTTCTCCGGGGAGCTTCCTCCCCTCCTCTATTCGAGCACACTTATCCACCAGAGTGTAAAGCTCCTTCACAGTCTTGGGCAATTGAACGTTCATCTTGGAACGTATCCGATGATTGCGCACATTGGACTGGAGCACAGCTATCACAGCTGCCGGGTGGATGTCTGGAATATTCCTATGGACTCGGCTGAATCTCTGCATGTATTTCCGCAGGCTCTCGCCTTCTTTCTGCGGGAGAAGCTGCAAGTCGCTGGGCCGCCCTGGTTCTTGATGGCCGCCCATGAAGGCGCCAACGAACTCATGGCACAAGTCAGCCCAGGTCGAAATGGAGTTCTCCGGCAGGTGCATCTTCCATGACCTCACATTTGGCTTGAGTGCCAAAGGGAAGTAGTTGGCGAATACCTTCTCATCTCTTCCCCCGGCATCTTGAACAGAATGGTGTAGATGCTGAAGAACTCTACCGGGTTCAGTCTTCCGTCATACTTCTTTGGTATCTCTGGCTTGAACGTGCGAGTGGACGGCCAACGGACTTGCCGCAGCTCGCGGGTGAAGGCAGGGCACCCAGCCTCGAAAGGCGGGTACTCGTCTTCAGTGAGTGCGGGCTTGTCGACGTCGGGGCCATCACACCTATCGGACTGGCGGTGGGTGTCGCGGTGTCACTCGGTGATGACACGCGCGCCTTCTCTCTGCCTGTCCTCTAGGACTCGCCGTTGGCCTTGACGCGCTCGGGGGTCGGACGAAGCCATCGAGACATCATCAGGTTCTTGGTTGCGTGGCTCCCGTGCCGGCTGGCGCGGAGGGGACGGCACCGTAGGAGTGGCCCCATCCACACGGCCAGCGGCGTGGGCCGTTGTCGCTGCCTGGGGAGGCCGTGGCGGGCCAGCCCGCTGCGATCCTCCCGCCTCGGCGAAGCCAATCAGACTCTGAATGGTGGCTCTCCATGCATCCATCTGATCGGCTGCCGGCGAAAATTTCAACAGCAGCTGAGCCCGTGCCATGGCCTCCGAAGCGGTGCTTGGCATGGATGTTGATGAAGACTGTAACGTCGCCCGGCTCCTGACGGTGCCGGTAGCGATCGTGCCATGCTCTCGTCGTCATGAGCTAGCCGCCTGGATGGCGTGTGGACGAGGTGGAGGCGCTTGAGGGCCAGCGGCTCTATTTGGCGTAGCGGCTGGGTTGGCTCGTTCCGGGGGTGGTGCGTGTTCTACGGCCGCACCCGCGGCGGGAGCGGTTGCGGAGTTGCGATTCCCCCCAGAGCGAGTACCCCCGCTGCGGCTGTGCCCCTCGGCCGGAAGGGGAGGTGCAGATGGAATAATCTCTCCTCCCGTACCTCGCGGGGCATGGTCACTGGGATGTAGTTGGTGTTGTCCTTATCCGGTGCCTCCTGCTCCTGCTTCGACCATGTCCCCCGCAGCGTCCACACCCCCAGGCGTCCCCGTAGCCCCCGCGGTGTCGGCGGTCGCGTGTGGCAGGGCCTTCGAGGTGGATGGATGAGCTGAGGCGCCGGGCTTCTTCTTGGGCGCCATGGACAATGGAGCCGTTGATGAAGAAGATGGCGGTGAAGAAGACGCGCTACATACACTTCTCGGGTTCGCGCAAGCGCTTCCCCCTACCTGGCACGCCAAAGATGTCGTGGGAAACCATGGCCACCTATGGGGCCAAGGGCCCCATTTGGTTCGGCAGGGGGACTGACCACGTTGCACAAAGAGCGGAGGAGCGTAGCGTAGCGCGGCACAGATCACACGGGCAGTTTTACCCAGGTTCGGGCCGCCGCGAGGCATAAAACCGTACTCCTGCTTTGGTGGATTGATGGTGGATGGTGGTGGAAACGCAACGCTCTTGCCCGGCAGGGTTGCCTCGGGGCGAGAGCAGCTACGTGCGTATGAGTGTACAGGGGTCCGAATCCTTTCTACGGTTGCCATGGGCCTCCTTTTATAGATCAAGGGGTCACCACAGTGGCAAATCAGTCATTGTGTACTGATTAGATAGCGAACAGTGCTATCATATCTACTCTGCAGACAGAGTAGTACGCATTAAATGCACCGCTTAGTGTCACATCATGGCCTGCCCAGCACGCCTTGCCGAGCTGTTTGGCCACCTTCTCTCCTGTCTGCATGACACGTCGCTGGACGGGTGTCATTTGGAGGCGATTCCTGTAGGAAATGGCTGCCATGTGGCAAAAGGCAGCCACTTAGTCACTTTGGGGCTTGACACCGCACTGATTTATGACTTGTGTTGCTGTGAGGTGGGGCAGTGAAGCCTTGGCGGGGTGTTTTGTTTTCGTATGCCCCGGCAGGCCTGCCGGGGCGTTCTTGAGGCTTTCTTCCGGGGCAACCTTGACCTCGCCAGGCTCTCCTGCCCGGCAAGGGAGGTTTTCCCTTAGCGGTGTCTTGCTCCTTGGCCTGACTTGATCTTCTCAACCTTCCCTTTGATTCCTCAAAGAGCCTATCTCTTCATCTTGGCCTTGTCTTGGATGTTGCAATCTTGATCTTGGACCTATGCATGGTCTGGGCAACAGACGCAGGGTTTGTTGCACCGACAACTGGACATCGGCTACTCTTCAGATGACAGACGAGGGAGAACCAGCGTAGGGTGATCCAGAGGCTTCAACCTCAAGACTCCAAGATGACGACAACCCGCCAGGCCAAAACCCGGATGGTGCTGACACCGGCTTAACGGAGTGAGTTAACTCCGAAAAACACTTGGTCGCAAATTATTGGGCTCAGCTGAAGCCTTGTAATAGGTAGCTAAAAAACAAGTATCTGCTCTGCCATGCCTTCGAGCATGTTATCTCAACTTTTGATCCGGCAGCTGAACTTTATTGCATGCTTGATTTGATCATATATATGAGCCGTATAATGATTCTGCTCTTCACCTGAGGTCTTGTATATTCTGTAAAGACCTATCAATAGCGCACTGGCGACTTATATCCAAGAGCATGTAGCGGGTTAAGAAACCCCGAAGACTCATAATCTCATATCATAAAAGAAATCATGCCAGCGGCTGTGTAGTCAAAAAACATACTGGTAAAGTCAAAAACCAAGGCGGGTAACAACCTAAATACTCAAACATGAGTAACACAACCCGGAGCCTGTAAGACCCGGATATTAAAAATTTGCACAAAAGCAAAAACTTGAGATCATAAAAACATCTGAAAAACCGAAACAGAGGCATACACGAATCTCAAATATTTGTTAGGCCGGCTTTTAAAACACAACCGAAAAAAAATTGGCTCACAGGCCTCATGTTTGCTTTCAAGGCCGCATAGCCGTTTTTACCCTGTAAGCCGGCCTCCCATGGCATAAATCCATCGTTTTAACCTTAACAAGTTCAGGGTCTTAAAAAAGATTGACTGAGTATGACGGGCCATATAGCAGAGTAGCACTAAACAGACATCTGGGTTTATCCTAGCTCACTGTAAGCCGGCTCTCTCGTGACATAAAACTGTCGTTTTAACCTTAACAAGTTCAGGGTCTTAAAAAATATTGAGTTGTAAAGAGTTCAGCGGGTCACCTGGCGGAGTAGCAAGTTGCAAACAAGCAGGTATAACCCATAATGTGGCATTTTCATGCCGGTCAGAAGGGTATTAAAGCTAAACCCGGTGGGTTGGAAGCCCCCAAGTGACCTTACGACCAATTAACAAAGACTCAGATGCACAGAAATGAAACGACAAAGGCCCTGAATTTGAGGGATGTCGGCTTTATTATATTCATCATAAAAAGATATATAAATTGACAGAGGTATGTACAATGGGGAGAGCCGGTGGCTCAAGTGTAATAAGACCGGAGATGAGCAATGTTCCAGGGCCTGTTGGTCTCCTTCTCAGACGTGCGAGAATCTTTGTTCTCTCGTATGTTAATGAGATAGTAAGACCCACTATTGAGATTCTTGCTGATCACAAAAGGTCCTTCCCAAGGAGGCGAAAGCTTATGCATCCCTGTCTGGTCTTGAATCAAATAGAGCACTAAGTCGCCCTCCTGAAAGGCCCTGCTTCGAACTCTATGGCTATGATAGCGACGTAGGTCTTGTTGATATGTTGCTGAACGAGCCACCGCAAGGTCGCGCTCTTCATCCAAAGCATCAAGTGAGTTCTGACGTGCCGTCTCATTACCAGATGATGATCCCTGTAAATGGATTTGGAAGAGCAAGTGCACTATGAAAATTAAGGTTTTTGCATTGTTGATGTTGAATGATAGGCTCAACACGAGAGACATGCTTCTTAGAAGGCATTGGAGGTCTGAGGAGGATGACAATTTATGTCCCATGTGTGTGGATCAGTTGCATGAAGATAGAGATCATCTCTTTTTCAAGTGCACTTTCAGTAACAAAGTCTGGAACTATCTGCAGATCAAATGGTATGCAGGGTTGTCTCCTAGAGAATGTAGTTTGGCTGCTAAGAGGAGTTTTCAGCACCCTTCTTTCTTTGAGGTAGTTTACCTCGCTGCATGGAGCATATGGACTACGAGAAATGATAAAATTTTCAGGCACATCAGGCCAACTTTTGGTGGATGGAAGGCCAAGTTCATCCACGACATCACCCTGCACTCCCATAGGATGAAGGATTCAATCAAACCTCTGCTCCTTCAATGGATCAATGCTCTGCCATGATCCAAGTGACATGGCTCATTCTTGTACATTTGTATATATATTGTTGTATTATGATAGGTAGGACTTCTTAACACCTAGCTAGCTTTTACTTTATGTTTTCTTTTCTGTAAGACTTGGGGCCTTGTTTTAATAAAAGGCTATGGGGCTTTTGCCTCACAGTGTTCAGTCCAAAAAAACATAAGCCGCCACCCTAGGCGAGTCATGACGGATATCACTTGGGAGAATCGCCTCTGCACCATAGACCATAAAGAAAGGCATATAGCCTGTTGACCTGTTGGGGGTGGTATTGATACTCCAAAGCACTGAAGGTAGCTCCTCAACCCAACAACCCAGCGTACGCGCTAAAGGAACCATAAGCCGGGGCTTGATGCCTCTCAAGATTTCTTGGTTCGCTTGTTCTGCTTGACCATTGGACTATGGATGAGCCACTGAGGAAACATCAAGATGAATATGCTCTCTTTGACAAAACTCCTTCATAGCACCCTAGAAAGATTGGTGCCATTATCAGTGATGATACTATGAAGATATCCAAAGCGGAAAATCAGCTTTTTAACAAACTAAATAGCTGTTGCCGCCTCACAATTGCTAACGGGCTCTGCCTCAATCCACTTAGTAAACTTGTCAACCGCCACCTAAAGGTGGGTCTTCTTATGCTTGGACCTCTTGAACGGTCCAACCATATCAAGCCCCCAAACTGCAAACGACCAAGTTATTGGGATCATCCGCAACTCTTGAGCCGGCACATGAGCATGTCTTACAAATTTCTGACACCCCTCGCACTTGCTAATGACGTCCTCTGCGTCAGCATGAGCCGGCAACTAGTAAAACCCGTGATGAAAAGCTTTAGCCACTAAAGACTTGGAGCCGGCATGATGACCACAATCACCTTCATGAATCTCTCGTAAAATTTCACGGCCCTCCTCGGGAGAAACACAGCGTTGGAATACGCCCGTCACACTGCATCTGTGTAACTCGTCGTTGACGGTAGTCATAGATTTAGACCTCCTGGTTATTTGTCGCGCCAAAATTTCATCCTCGGGTAATTCGCCCCGGGTCATATAAGCTAAATAAGGCAGCGTCCAGTCAGGAATAGCATGAAGAGCCGCCACCAACTGCGCCTCCGGGTCAGGGACAGCAAGGTCTTCTTCAGATGGCAACTTGACGGAAGGATTGTGCAAAACATCGAGGAACACATTAGGAGGTACCGGCTTACGTTGAGACCCAAGTCGGGATAATGCATCAGTCGCCTCATTCTTCCGTCGATCAAGATGATCCACCTGATAACCCTTAAAGTGACCAGCAATATTATCAACCGCCCGGCGATAAGCCGCCATGAGCGGGTCTTTAGAGTCCCACTTGCCTGAGACTTGCTGAGCCACAAGGTCTGAGTCGCCTAAACACCTGACCCAGCTTAAATTCATCTCTTTAGCCATATGAAGGCCATGGAGTAAAGCTTCATACTCAGCTGCATAGTTAGTACAAGGAAACATTAGCCTTAAAACATAACAAAATTTATCACCTCGTGGGAAGTCAAAATAACTCCAGCCCCCGAGCCCTCCAACTGCCTGGACCCATCAAAGTGGATTGTCCAATATGTGTTGTCAGGTTTCTCCTCAGGTGTCTGCAACTCTGTCCAGTCATTTATGAAATCCACCAAAGCCTGAGACTTGATGGTTGTTCTTGGCACATACTTCAAATTATGAGGTCCAAGTTCAATTGCCCATTTAGCAACCCGGCCTGTAGCCTCCCTGTTCTGAATAATATCTCCTAAAGGAGCAGAGCTGACCACAGTAATAGTATGGCCAAGAAAATAATGCTTTAGCTTGCGACTTGCCATGAACACCCCAAACACCAGTTTCGGCCAATGTGGATATCGTTGCTTGGACTCGGTCAACACCTCACTGACATAATAAGCCAGCTGCTGAACTGGGTACTCCTTACCCACCTCCTTGCGCTCCACAACAACTGCCATGCTGACAGCCTTATTATTAGCCGCCATGTACAGGAGCAAAGGCTCTTTGTCGATAGGAGCAGCTAAGACGGGCGGCTCAGCTAACTGTTTCTTGAGCGCCTCAAACGGCTCATTGGCAGCATCACTCCAGACAAAATGATATGTCTTCTTCATCATCTAGTATAAGGGAATTGCCTTCTCTCCCAGGCGACTTATAAAATGGCTCAAAGCTGCAATACGACCAGCCAAACGCTGGACGTCATTGACACACGCCAGCTTAGAAAGCGAGATGATAGCCTTGATCTTCTCCGGGTTAGCCTCGATGCCCCGTTCTGAGACCAGAAATCCCAATAATTTACCTGCAGGCACACCAAAGATGCATTTGGCCGGGTTAAGCATCATTTTATAGACCCGGAGATTGTCAAGGGTTTCCTTCACATCATCTAGGAGAGTCTCCTTCTTTCTAGACTTAACCACTATATCATCCACATAAGCATGAACATTGCACCCAATTTGACTGTGAAAACAATTCTGAACACAGCGTTGATAAGTCGCCTGGGCACTCTTGAGCCCAAAAGGCATAGAAACATAGCAGAAGGCTCAGAAAGGCGTGATGAAAGCCGTCTTCTCTTGGTCTTTAACTACCATATTGATCTGATGATAACCAGAATAAGCATCCAGGAAGCATAAGCTCTCGCAACCCGCCGTTGCATCAATAATCTGGTCGATACGGGGGAGAGCAAACGGATCAGCTGGACAGGCCTTGTTCAGATCGGTGTAGTCAACACACATACGCCAAGTACCGTTTTTCTTCAATACAAGCATAGGGTTAGCTAACCACTCAGGGTGAAAAACTTCGACAATAAACCCAGCCGCTAAGAGCCGGGCTACCTCTTCTCCAATAGCCTTACGTCGTTCTTCATTGAAACGACGAAGGAACTGCTTAACTGGCTTAAACTTAGGATCCACATTAAGAGTGGTGCTCAGCGAATTCTCTCGGTACACCTGGCATGTCAGAAGGTTTCCATACAAAGATGTCCTGATTCACACGGATGAACTCGATGAGCGCGCTTTCCTATTTAGGATCCATATTAGCCCCCACTATGAACTGCTGAGATGAGTCGCCAAGGACAAAGTCAACCTGCTTAGTATCATCAGCCGACTTAAATTTCAACAAAGGGTCGTGCTCAGTGGTGGGCTTCTTCAAAGGGGTCATATCAGTCGGGTCAACATTATCCTTATAAAACTTAAGCTCCTCGGTAGCACAAGCGGACTCTGCCTAAGCCGCGTCTCCTTCCTCACATTACAAAGCAATTTTTCAATCACCGTGGACCGTAATTGTGCCTTTTCGTCCTGGCACCTTAAGCTGTAAATAAACATAACAAGGGTGAGCCATGAACTTGGCATAAGCCGGCCATCCGAACAGGGCATGGTACGGGCTCTTGATCTTGACTACTTCAAACCATAGCGTCTCTGCTCTGTAGTCATAGTCATCACCAAAGGCAACTTCCAAGGCAATCTTTCCCACAGGGTATGCTGACTTACCAAGTACCACACCATGGAAAACTGTGGAAGACGGCTTAAGATCCTTGTCAGTCAAATTCATCCGACGAAAAGTGTCATAATACAGGATATTAATGCTACTGCCACCGTCCATAAGCACTTTAGTAAACTTATAACCACCAACTTGAGGGGCCACCACAAGAGCTAAGTGACCCGAGTTATCAACCCGCGGCGGGTGATCCGCCCTGCTCCATGATATCGTGTGCTCAGACCATCTCAAATATTGTGGAACAGCCGGCTCTGTTGTATGAACCGCCCGCTTATGAACTTTCTGATCTCGTTTGCAAAGACTTGTGGTGAAAACATGGTATTGGCCACCGTTGAGCTGCTTTGGATTACTCTGATATCCTGACTGATTTCCTTGCTGATGGTCACCATGACCAGAATGATGATTATGACCACCATGGTTACCTTGATTTTGATAGCCGGAATTTGAGCCGCCACCACCAAAGTCGGACCCCTGAGCACCAGATCCTGACCCGCCGGGTGGACCATTATTGTTACCATGATTCTGATTAAAACTGTAATTCCGGTACTCTCGCATGATAAAACGGTCCTTCCAGGCATGAGTCGCCGGCTTATTAGGCAGACTATGTTTTGGGCAAGGGTCATTAAGCATTGCTTCAAGATTAAAGTTTTTTCCTCCGAAGGACGGCTTACCATTGCTGTTACGGCGCTGGTTTTTATATCCAGTGTTGGCTACGAGATCTGACCCACCCTCGGGGTGTCTACGCTTACCACCATTACCCTGGTTGTTGCCATTATGCCCTGCCACATTCTGCTACTGACCCTTACCATTACCACTCTTCTTGCCCATGTTGGACTTCTCATCATCAGATCCAGGGTCCTTGGTGGTATGAAAGTCAGCATATTTAATGAGAGATGCCATAAGCTCACCCATGTCATTACAATGATGTTTAAGCCGCCCAAGCTTCTGCTTAAGGGGGGTAAAGTGACAGTTCTTCTCCAAAACCAGAACCGCCTGACCCGCCGCAATACTGTCCGAAGAGTGAATAATAGCAGAGACCCGCCGGACCCAATGATGGGCCGACACATCCTCATGCTGCATGCAGTTATAAAGATCGATGATCGTCAGAGGCTGCTTGCACGTTCCTTTAAAGTTATGAATGAACCGCGCTTTCAACTCTGCCCATGAATTGATGGAGTTAGGAGGCAATCCTTTTAACCAGGTTCAAGTTGGCCCATCCAACATCATAATAAAGTATTTGGCACATACAGCATCATTGACATCCAGCATCTCCATGGCTAACTCAGAACTCTCAATCCAGGCCTCAGGGGGGAGATCAGCTGTGTAGTTAGCCACCTTACGAGGACCCTTGAAATCCTTAGGTAGACGTTCATTACGTAAAACTGGTACCAAACAAGGCACCCCAACAGACCTAGAAATTACACCAGCCCATACAGAGGCCGAAGGGGTCACCGGAGGCTGCTGATAAGCCCCTAGCTGAGCCGCCACTGCTGTCTCCGCCTCTCGGCGAGCTCTGGCTTCGTCCACAATCGCCTGAGCATGAGTAAGGGGCGGGTTATTTCCACGGGACGGGTCATCCTGATTCGGTCTACGACATCGTTCGCTACTAGAAACCGCCGGTGACTCAATGCGCCGGCTGTAACTGCGGCTTGGGAGGGGGGTCAAATGCACCCGATCATGACTGTGTGAGTATTTCTCTTGTTGTGCAACTACCGTCTGCAGGAGCTCAATTGCGTTCCGTGCCTCAGCTGCGAGAGGTGTTTCATTTGTAATAGGGATCACATTGAGCCGGGAAGCCGCTGCTATCATGTTATCCACCGGGTTAGAATGGCCAAATGGTGTTGAAAAATGCCGAGGCGGGGTCTGATCCCTACGGGGCGGGTCTGACAATCGAGGCTGGGCCGCCGCCCCGCTCCCTGGTATTTCAGTAGCCCGGGCTATACCTGGCGGGTTACTTGGCCCTGCCCCAGGTGTGTTGAAAAGTATCCGCGCCTCATACTACAAAGGCAGGCGGGTTTGGTGTCTCCTTAGAAGAATAGCATTGGACGCATTCTGATCCAGACTCAGGTGAAAAGCCTCCGCCCTTATACGCTGTGATTCGGCATCCATCAGAGCTCGCTCCGTTGCCATCCTGGCATTCTGTGCATTAAGATCCTCCTGAGCCTTGGCCACCTCATCTCGCACCTTTGCAACCTCTATGTTGTGCTGTGCTTGATTCATCGTAGTAACCTCTGTTGCTAACAGGGTCATCAAAGTGCCCAAGAGTTCAGACAAAACTTGAGCCGGCGGCCGAGCTGACCCACCGGCCGCAGCCGCCGCAGCCACCAAACTAGATGTCACAGCTGCGGTTGTTGATGAATTGAGAGTCGGCCCTGTGCCAGCCATGAAGATAGCAGCCCGGCACGGTGGCTCATAGGGGTCCAGAATACTGTCACCATCGGAATAACCCCCAAGCCCGCCGTCTTGAAGCTGGTAGATCGACTCCGTCTCTCCGGTCGAGGACTCATCACCTGAGTAGATGAGAGTCTCCCCACCGGACACAGAATCCTCTGCAAGGTCCGTGCCATGCGCAAATCCAACAAAGACACGCTTCCGGCCAGGTTGAACCCTGGCGGATTGCACACGCCGAGCTGGCTCGACGAGGTCGGTGCAGATGTCTGGCTCAGGCTCTGATCCGCCGATCTTGCCGATGAAGATGTGAATCCCGCCAAAGGGGACCCTGTACCCATACTCTATTGAGTCAGCCTCAGGGCCCTAGCCAGCGTCATCGATGTAGAGCCTGCCGCGGTGACTCTTAGTCATCCTGCCAATGGCGTATCCCTCGATCCCTGGGAAAAAGCCCTTCAAGAACTCGAAACCACCGTGCGCTGGCCCCACGGTGGGCGCTAACTATCGTGGTTTTAACACGGTAGATGCCCTTGTGAAAGGACTTAGGTGTGGAGCTATCGCAACGTAGGTTAGCTTCAAGGGGTTGGACGGGACGAGAGACACGAGTTTTACCAGGTTTGGCCCCTCACCAACGAGGTAGAAGCCTACGTCCTGCTTTTTGTTGTATTGATTGAGTATCGATTATAAGGGAGCGGAATCGCTTGACCTAGCTATCGATTGATCGTAACCTGAGTTAACCCGCCCAGGGCCTCGCCTTTTATATACACAGGTCGAGGCCCTGGGCTTACAGGAGTCCAAGTCGTATCATACAACATGACCAACTCGGGTTCTAAGTCGCCTTGTCTTGCTAGGCAAGTCGCCATCGGGCGGCTCACATCTCCGGGTTATAGCACCACCTCCAGGTCCTGGGCCTTCAACAGGCCTGCCTTGTAAACTGCCTTCGGTCTTCATATCTTATCTTCTTGGGCCTATTCAGGCTTTCCTTTATGAGTCGCCAACTGTAACATCCCAAAATTCTAAATTTTGGAATGTTATATTAAATAAATAGTTATGATTGTTTGTTTGATTGTGGTGTGATTGATTGTGTGAAATTGAGTGAAATTTGAAACTTTTTGAAAGTTGAATGAGAGGGAATGAAATGACTTTCCCAAACTTTCACTTTGTATTTTGATCCTCAGGAATTCAAATTCATTTCATCACAAAACCCTAGAGTGAAGATGACATGACTTTTTCCATCAAAAAGAAATGCAAAGGGTTTTTGAAAAGATTTGAATTCCACTTGGAAATATTTCAAATTCAGAAACTTTATGCAACTCAATGATTTTCACGAGAGAAGATAAAATGACTTCTTCAAATTATATGAAATAAGAGTTGGAAGTTCAAAAGAATCAAATTGAAGGTCCCTTTGAAGGTATCATGAAACCCACTTTCAAATTGGAGTTATTTGAATTTTCAAGTTTCAAAACCTCTGGAAATATTCAAAAAGAGGGAAGTAATATGACACTTTAAATATTCAGAGGCATTTGAAATATTTTGGCCATGAGGAAAAACAAAAAGATTTGGAAGTGGTTTGAAATTCAAATTCAAAACCATTTAGGAGTTATTTGGCTTTTATTCAAATTATTTTCTCCTAAAAATAAATAAATGGAACTAAAGGGTAAAATGATTCCCTTCAATGGAAAATTAGGAGAAAATGAATTTGAAATCATTTTGGTATTTTTAAAAATGATTTTTATTTGGTTTTATTGCAACAGCAGCACTTTTTGACTTTTGTGAAAAAAAATTGGATTTTATTTGCCTCCAAAAATATGTTCATGTTTTAGAAAATCTTTTTCTGAAAATTTTGATATATTATATGACTATGTAAAAAATTTATTTATGTCTTTTGTTTTAGTTGTTCTTGTCTGTTTTATATATAAAAAAAAGCCCAGTGCTAGGCCGGTGCTGGTCAACCGGCCCAGCCGACCTTTTTGGCCCAAGGCCTGCCCCACGCCCAAACCGCTTCTGCCCCGGTCGCCCGCTGCTTTTCCTTCTCTCTCTGTCACGCTGACGAGTGGACCCAACTGTCATCTTCCTCGTCAAGCCGTGTTCTTCAAGACTATAGCACCCGATCCAAATCCTGCTCGATTCGCTCGATTCTTTGCCCCTTGCGCAAGCCCGCCCCCTTATAAATATTCCTCTCCTCGTCCTCGTCCAATTTTTCGAAGAACCTTGATCTCCCATACCCTAGAGCTCAGCCTTGATCTCGCCAGAGTTTCTTCGCCAGAAGCTTCTGTCGCCGCTCGATTTCGACGCCGCCGAAGGTTCCCGAACAACCTGGCCCTCTGTTTATTCCTCCCTTGAACTGCCGCATCTCCGTGACCCTTCTTCTCGTGTAGACTCACGCGGCAGCGATGCCCATGACGACAACCGGATCTCACTGGCGCCGTCACACATTCCAGCCGCTCCCCATCTTCATCAGAGGAGGCACCCGACGCCTTTGACACCACCATCGCCATCTTCGCGACGCACCGGACCCCGTCATGCTCCTCCTTGATGACTAGGACCACTGGAGCTACCGGTCCCTTCAAGTCAGAGCCGCCCGATGGTCATCTTCTCTGTCAACAATGCCGATAGCCGCCGCTGTAAGCCTCCGTTGCCCTCGTTCGTCTGATCTCGTAGCAACGGTCCTGATTAGATCTAGGTTCTATTTTTTTTTCTCGAACCGGTATGCACTATATTGTGGCCGCCCGCTAGTGTAGCACCGCAGCGAACAAGTTTTGGCCAGTAGCAGCGCGCCGCGTGGCCAGGGACCCAGAGGCAAATATAGTTTCACATATTAGTCCCTAGATTTTCCAGAACAGCCCCTAAACTTCAAAACCCTCCAACTTTTTATCCGTAACTCCGATTTAGGTGATTCTTTTTGCAAAATACTCCTTGTGACATATACTTTCCAATAAAAATTGGATTTTGGAGATTGAGCAAATCAAATTTATTCAACTTCAAATCTAGTTCAAACCTTCGTTCGATCATAATTTTTGAACCGGAGCTCCATTTTTTATGAAACCAACGCCAAATTATTCATCATGATTCCATCTATCCAGTGAACCTATCAAGTTATATTTTTACCACTTTCAAATTCATATTAGACCAGATTCAAATTTCAACTATGTTAGGCCATAACCTTCAATCTATGACTCCATTTGATTTGATTCTTTTTGCAAATTGAAGCCCTAGATCGCTACTATCCTCTAAAACCATGGTCACATGATTTTCACACAATTAAAATGTCTTTGTCCAGAAATCTTGATTTGGTTCTTTTTGAGTTCATAGGTCTTTTACTTGTTTTTTTTTAATTTTTGAGTGATTGCTTATGTGTGATTATATATTTTTGATTATATAGTTTTTCATCAGAGTGATGAATAGTACCAAGATATTTCCGAGAGCGTTATTATCTTCATCAAGTAATACCAGGCAAGTTCACTTTGACCATGTTATTCATACCTATGTTTTACTTGCATGTAGTGCCACCATTTTATCATTCCCTCCAGTAGTGTATTGAATCCTTGTAGTTGAGTAGTATGCATGAGGTAGGAACCAATCACCCTGCTACCAAGCCCGGGACGTGGTTTAGTTTAAAATGCTACGCTATAGTAGACGGGTTGGTATGAGTGTTCGGGAGTGGTGTGAGTAAGGACTCTACGTCAATGACGACAACTTCATGGTGGCATCTGCAAGGACTGCATCTTCAAGGCCTCAAGACATCAAAACTCGAGACAAGAATTCAATATACCTCTGGGTGGAGAATGGTTAAGAAGGGTACATGGTGTGCCCAGTACTCAGTGATTCCAGAGAAGTGTCGTGATATCATGCAGAAAGCTCCATCCAGGCTCGAAGAGACGAAAGAATACTTCATGCCCGGAAGCTTACCTGTGCAACCGCAAGTCACTATGGGCTCTGGCTTGGTTGACCTTAGTGGTGACTCTGGCTGGGACAGTGCCAGCAGATGTAGAACTACGGTAGGATTGGATCGGCACCGGATAGTGGTCAGAGGAACTCTTCGGAAGACCATGTTTCGATCATCCTGTTCTCAATTGATCTGAAGTGCGAGGACAAAAAGGGAGGGATAGAATCTTGTGGGTAAAGTGTACAAACCTATGCAGAGGGTTAAAACCTAATCGATTAGCCGTGTCCCCGGTTACGGACAATTTGAGCCTCTGGACTTGGATCTATCTCGGAACTCTTAACACCGGACTGATAACTTAATTGTGGGCAACTTATGATGATATGGGCTATGAGACATCGGTTGGCGGAACCATGTCATGATAGAAAACTCCGTAGTACATACTTATGATATTCCTTTGTTGTAGGGAAAATAAAACCAGCTTTTACGCAAACAAAACTCAGACACAGAGCCACAAAGCCATGTTGCATATAGTATAGTTTTATCATCTCTTTTACTTACAGTGATCTTGCCAGTACATTCAATGTACTGACCTACACGGATGGAACGTATCATGTTGCAAGATTATTTATACGACGAGTGAGTTTCGTTGTTGGGTTATGATCTACACTCAACCTGTCGATGGCGTTGATGGGACTCCACACCCGATTGATTGTTTTCGCTGAGACTTATGAGGTATATATCAGTTTTATGTTATTTATACATGTGATTGCACTTTGATATATACATTGATGTACTATGTATGCCGGCATACTGATCCAGGGATGACAAAGATACACAGAGGCTTGACCGTTTGAGGTCGGGTCGCTACACAAACAGTGTAACCCGGCCCCTCCTGGGCGGGTCACACCACGGGGTTATATCCCCAACACTCGTAAAGATTATGGTTTCCCCCCTTTATATTCACTACCATCATCGTAGGTGCTTCGTGTCGTGCTAGCACTGCTCCTCAAGACCTCAACCCATCAAGTGAAACAACATGCCACTCAATTCCAAAGCTTAGTTGTTGAAATACGAATCTGATATGATACTCATATTACTAAAATAGAGAACGTTTAATTGGTCAGCTAATGTTCCTATATTCGTTTCAAAAAGCATGTGCGCCACATATAGAGAGACAGCAGGGATTTGCATTTCTCTGTGCGCTCTGGTTCATCATGGGTGGGCAACACACATTGTATTATCTAAAATCTGCTTGCTCTTTGTTATCATGTTCCTGTTCTATTCTTCTTAATAAGTATATTACTTCCTCCATTCCTAAACTGCCTTGGGTGTGTGCGTGTGTTGTGGTGGCGTGCGTTTGTGCCGGGTGTTGTTCATCGTTGCTTTATTTATAAAGCGGGGCGAAAGCCTTTTTTGGTAAAACATAAGTATTTTTAGATATTCCAATAAGAGCAACATACGGATGTATATAGACATATTTTAGAGTGTACATTCACTCATTTTGCTCCATATGTAATCCGCATTCGAATCTCTAAGATATTTATATTTAAGAACGGAGGGAGTAGTACAGTATGTTCCTTGTCGAGAAGTGGAGTAGGGACATTTGCAGTCGACACGTCTATTGGGTCGCTTCAGATGGATGCTTTCAATGATTCTAGATGGTCTTCCATAATATCCGGGAAATGTTGGGAGCTATGTCATCTTTGATAGTCTAGACTGATAGTAACAGTATTGTGCCTTCAGTTGAATAAAGCTGCCCCTTTTGGGGCCGAACCCTTTCCGAACCCTTTCTTGCCGTACCGGCAATACAAGCCCATATGATCCAGCTAGTTCCACTTTCCTGATTTTACTCTTGATGCTTAGGGTTTTCCCCTTTTATCTACCCTACTATGATCTGCGTAGGTGCTTTCTGTCGTACTAGCAGTACTCCACCCTTCAAGCTAAACAACACAGACTCATAATTCCAAAGCTTAGTTGTTCAAATATGATTGTGATATGATACTGATATTAATTAACAGACACATTTAATTGGTTAGCTAAAGGTCCCCCTTGAGTTTCCAAATGCATCTCGCGACATATAGAGAGACAGCAGGAATTGCATTTCTTTGTCACTTGTTGACTGTACTTTCTTGTCCATACCCTTTGCGCGGTTTGCAGCTTCAGATCTGCCATGCCACTGCCACGGTCAACACTATACTCATCATGCTTACGGTTTCCCCAATTTATGATGACCACGATCAGCCTACGTGGTTCGTGTCGTAATAGCACTGCTCCACCCATCAAGCTAAACAAGCTTAGTTGTACAAATTCGAATCTTATATGATGCTGATATTAGTAAAACTAAGACATGTTTAATTCATCAGCTAAATGTTCCTAATTTAGTTTCGAAATGCATGTGATCCACATATGGAGAGACCGGAAGGAATAGTATTTCTTTGTGCGCTATGGTTCATCATGGGTGGGCAACACACATTGTATTATCTAAAATCTGCTTGCTCTTTGTTATCATGTTCCTCTTCTATTCTTCTTAATAAGTATATTACTTCCTCCATTCTTAAACTGCCTTGGGTCTGTGCGTGTGTTGTGGTGGCGTGCGTTTGGACCGGGTGTTGTTCATCATTGCTTTATTTATAGAGCAGGGCGAAAGCCTTTTTCGGTAAAACATAAGTCTTTTTAGATATTCCAATAAGAACTACATACGGATGTATATAGACATATTTTAGAGTGTACATTCACTCATTTTGCTCCGTATGTAGTCTGCATTCGAATCTCTAAGAGACTTATATTTAGGAACGAAGGGAGTAGTACAGTATGTTCCTTGTCGGGAAGTGGAGCAGGGACATTTGCAGTCGACAGGTCTGTTGGGTCGCTTCAGATGGATGCTTTCAACTATTCTAGATGGTCTGCCATAATATCCAGGAAATATTGGGAGCTATGTCATCTTTGAGAGTATAGACTGATAGTAACAGTATTGTGCCTTCAGTTGAATAGAGCTGCCCCTTTTGGGGCCGAAGCTTTTCCGAAGCCTTTCTAGCCGTACCGACAATACAAGCCCATATGTTCCAGCTAGTTCCACTTTCCTAATTTTACTCGTGATGCTTAGGGTATTCCCCTTTTATCTACACTACTATGATATGCGTAGGTGCTTTCGGTCGTACTAGCAGTACTCCACCCTTCAAGCTAAACGACACAGCACTCATAATTCCAAAGCTTAGTTCACTACTGCAGGATGCTGCTAACGCGACACTACAATCAGAGACCCTTTGACGAAACTGTGTGCGATGCATTAATCGCAAACGGTGATGTAAAATAACCGTCAAAAAAGATGCAAAACTTTTGCGATGAAGGATACATCAAACACGGTTCAGATTTTAGTTGCGTGTGAGATGCGGGGCATACGGTTGATCCAGAAGAACTGTTTGCGATGAGGTAGAACAACAGAAACGGGCAGCCATATCAATGTGTGTGCGATATACGGCATACAGTTCGCTCCGATGAACTATGTGCTATTAGGGAATGCAACAGAAACGGTTAGCCAGATCAAGGTGTGTGTGATAAACGGCATACGGTTCACTCGGACGAACTGTTTTTGATTAGGGAAGAGAACAGAAACGGTTCAACTTAACAAGATGTGTGTGATATGCGGCATATAGTTCACATAGATGAACTATTTGCGATGAGCCAAAAGAACGCAAATGATTCATATAAACAAGATGTGTGTGATACGCAGCAAACAGCCCACTCGGATGAACTGTTTGCGATGAGAAATTATAACACAGACGGTTACTATAGTTAGTTCGTGTGTGATTCTGTTCGTACAAAAAACTTTGAAAAATCCAAACTAGTTGCTTGCGGTGGCTAGGAGTATTGCACACGATGCGTCTGCGAGTACTCGTGTGCGATGATTAGTAAGTTGCACATATGTTTCCTGATGTTAACACGTGTGTGATAAATAACACGTGGCCCAGAACCATCAATAATTTTTTTTTGAGATCCGAACCATCAATAAATTTTGACCTTGTTTCTCGTCACATTGCAGATTACAACGCAATAAGTAATTGCAAATCTGTTCACACCTATCAAACTAATATGTGTTCACACCTATCAAACTAATATGTGTTCACACTTAGCACCAGGCTATAAAAACTACCCACTCGAAAATTACTTCACAGTTCCTCTCCTCATCACCCACAAAACTGGTCTTTCCTGTCAAGTCGTTCCGCCATGACCGGTAGGAGGAGTTTCGGGTGGACATATAACCAGGCAGCAAAGACCAAGGCCACGGAAGCACTAGAGAGGTCCCGCCGCGAAGCGGCAGCCGCAACAGAGATGTCCCGGCGCGCTGCGGAGCCCTCGAACGAGCTCTCACGGGCACGCGAGGGCTCTCACAAGCGCACTCGCCGCGTCAGCGATCACGACGAGCTGGCATTGCTGAAGTCCTTGGCCGGCGACGACGACATTCTCGCTGGCCTCATTAATAGCAGGAGCTGGTCGACGGCTTGATGAAGCTGCTCAAGATCAGCGATGCCTCGGTTGACAAGGCGACCGGCCTCGTCGAGCAACTCATGGGTGACAATGCGAACCTCCTCAAGGCGCTCGCTGAGAAGGAGGAGGAGGCCGCCAGCTGGAAGATGTTGCATGAGCAGAGCAGTGCCTCGGGGATGACGCTAACAGCGGTCATCGAGGAACTGATGGGTGACTTGAGGAAGCTCCGGATCGAGCGCGAGCAGGAGGTGGAGGAATCTATGGCTGCTTTCAAGCAAAGTCATGAGGAATTGAAGAAGGAGCTGGAGGATGTCGTCGCCCGGCGATTCATCGACGAGTAGAGACAGTAGTGACCCAGATCATTGTCTGCGGTTTCCTTCTTCTCTTGCCCCCGTGTCTTCCGGGCTTTGCCGCATGTGGCATTTTAAATTATCCGGAATATGTAAGATAATTATTATCTGCGCCATTGTAAATTTGTCGTCATATTATCTGTTGCCATTTTATTTGTCGGCGTATTATCCGTTGCCCTATGTGGCAATTTAAATTAGGCCGGAATACGAGTTGAAAACACGAACAAAGCAAATGCTGCCATGGGATCACAAGCAAACACCCTCCGTCCAGGTGCTTTAATTAACCCATTAATGGAGAAGTTGTGAGCGAGGCGGGCGGCAGCTAGTGGATGGAGGTCAAAGAGCTTGCTTCCCGGTGAGCATGGGCGGCCTTGCTGCTCACACGTGTCCCGTCGAGCCTGCGAGGTGGATAGGATGCACGCGTCCCATCAAGCCTGCGCGGTGGACTGCTCGCACGCGTCCCGTCGAGCCTGCACGGCGGACTTCTCACGCTCGTCCCATCTAATCAAATAGCTGCACGCACGCCACCGAGTATGGTTAAATTTTGACATGGTTCATATGATACAACCGTTTGCGATATTAACGTGTCAGCTATTTGTTTCAAAAAGGACTTTGTTGGCTATTAATGTGTGCGCCTTGTCTCAAACTGGACGATTTTTTTTACCACGGCATATATGTGCCATGTCATGAAACCATGCCAAGTTTTATGTTTTTTGGGTGAGTTTTTGATTTACTGGGATTTAAAAACCGAGATTCTCAATGTTTCAGGACGACAAGAAGTTTGTAATTCATTCCCATTCCTTAAATGAGACCTAAACATGCACCCAATGACACATGTATGATTTCCCACCCATTTTGCTTCACTGGAGCATGTGCTTGTAGTTCAAATTTGAAATATGGACTAAATTAAATGCCTAGAAAACTTAATTAATATATACAATGGCCAAACAAACCCTGAACAGTTTCAAATTTCAGCACGACACTCCTGTTATTCTATGTTGCCTGTAGAAAACAAAGTTCAAGGTGAGAAGAGGAAGCGATTATTGTTTCGCCCACAAGAGGGGCATGTTTCCCTACCGGAACCATGAGGGTTGCGAGAAGCTTCGGTTTGTAAGAGGCTTGTAATATAGCTTCGCCCAAATTGGACAATTATATGTACCATGTAGTGACACCATGCCAAGTTTCATGATTTCCTGGTGAGTTTTGGATTTACAGAGATTTAAAAACTGAGATTTGCAATGTTTGTGGCCAAGCCAGGACGGCGAGACGGTTGGATTCATTCCCATTCGTTCCATGGGACCTAAACATGCACCCCAAGGACACATGTACGTTTTTTCTAGCCATTTAGGTGCACTGGAGCATGTATTTGTAGTTCGGATTTGAATTATGGACATTAAATTCCTAGAAAACTCAATTAATGAATAAAAAAGGTCAAACGAACCCTGAATAATTTCAAAGTTCAGCGTGAATCTCCCGTTGTTTTGTGTTGCATGTAGAAGAAAATACAAGGCTAGAAGAGGGAGTGATTATCGTTTCGCCCACAAGGGGACACGTTTCCCTATCGAAACCACGAGGGTTGTTGCGACAAGCTCTGGTTTGTAAGAGGTTTGTAATAAAGCTTGGCCCAAATTGGACAATGTTTTTACCACGACATATATGTGCCCTGACGTGACACCATGCCAACTTTCATGACTTTCTGGAGAGTTTAGGATTTACGGGGATTTAAAAACTGAGATTCCAAATGTTTGAGGACGAGCCAGGACGCCGGTTTGGTTGTAATTCGTCCCCATTCCTGACATGGGACCTAAACATGCACCCAAGGACACATGTATAATTTTTCTAGCCATTTTGGTGAATTGGAGCATGTATTTGAAGTTCAGATTTGAATTATGGACATTAAATGCCTAGGAAACTCAATTAGTGTATAAAAAGGCCAAACGAACCCTGAATAAGTTTAAATTTCAGCACGGATATCCTGTCGTTCCATGTTGCCCGTAGAAGAAAATACAAGGCGAAAAGAGGCAGTGATTATGTTTCGCCCACAAGGGGAACACGTTTCCCTATCGGAACCACGAGGCTTCTTTGAGAGAAGCTCCGGTTTGTAAGAGGTTTGTAATAAAGCTTGGCCCAAATTGGACAATGTTTTTACCACGACATATATGTGCCATGACGTGACACCATGCCAACTTTCATGACTTTCTGGTGAGTTTAGGATTTACGGGGATTTAAAAACCGAGATTCCAAATGTTTGAGGACGAGCCAGGATGCCGGTACGGTTGTAATTCGCCCCCATTCCTGGCATGGGACCTAAACATGCACCCAAGGACACATGTATAATTTTTCTAGCCATTTTGGTGAACTAGAGCATGTATTTGAAGTGTAGATTTGAATTATGGACATTAAATGCCTAGGAAACTCAATTAGTGTATAAAAAGGCCAAACGAACCCTGAATAAGTTTAAATTTTAGCACGGATATCCTGTCGTTCCATGTTGCCCGTAGAAGAAAATACAAGGTGAAAAGAGGCAGTGATTACGTTTCGCCCACAAGGGGAACACGTTTCCCTATCAGAACCACGAGGCTTCTTTGAGAGAAGCTCTGGTTTGTAAAAGGTTTGTAATGAAGCTTGGCCCAAATTGGACAATGTTTTTACCACAACATATATGTGCCATGACGTGACACCATGCCAACTTTCATGACTTTCGGTGAGTTTAGGATTTATGGGGAATTAAAAACTGAGATTCCAAATGTTTGAGGACGAGCCAGGACGCCGGTACGATTATAATTCGTCCCCATTCCTGGCATGGGACCTAAACATGCACCCAAGGACACATGTATAATTTTTCTAGCCATTTTGGTGAACTGGAGCATGTATTTGAAGTTCAGATTCGAATTATGGACATTAAATGTCTAGGAAACTCAATTAGTGTATAAAAAGGCCAAACGAACCCTGAATAAGTTTAAATTTCAGCACGGATATCCTGTCGTTCCATGTTGCCCGTAGAAGAAAATAAAAGGCGAAAAGAGGCAGTGATTATCGTTTCGCCCACAAGGGGGACACGTTTCCCTATCGGAACCACGAGGCTTCTTTGAGAGAAGCTCCGGTTTGTAAGAGGCTTGTAATAAAACTTGCGCCAAAATGGACGAAAAAAATTCCTCGACATATATGTGCCATGTCGTGACACCATGCCAAGTTTCACGATTTTCGGGTGAGTTTTGGATTTACGGGGATTTAACAACCGAGATTCTTCTCACAAAATGTTTTCAAATAGCACACGGTTCACTCACGAAAGCCGTGTGCCTACCAAACCGTGGCCGATGCCCCCTCCCCCCTGCTGTGCACGCGATCTAAGTCATGCGTTCTGATTGGCCATAACCCAAACCCCATGGATCATACGTCTGCACCGTTGGATGCTCCCAGATCGAACGGCAATCGTCAGCCCCTTTCGATAGCACATGCAGTACATGGGTAAGCATCGTGCACATGCGTCGTGCTAGCTCACACTTCCTTCTCTACTAAGTTTTCTAAATAGGCTAGCGTTTCCCGCCACTCCTCTCATCGGTTTACCGCCTCTTCTCCCATCGTTTTCCCGCTACCAGTGTCAGTGCTCATTGAAGGCTAGGCGGCGACACACTGGCCATGTAAATATCGCACATAGTTTCTAAAAGCACAAATGTGCGTGATAGGAGGGAGTAGGTCCCATAGGGTGACCTGCGTGAAACACCTTAAAGGCAAGGAGGCAATTCCTATCAGCAAGGGGCTGCTCCCCATCCTCTAGCCTAGTCGAATAGAATGCGGAAGTTAAGCATGCTCGGGCTGGAGTAGTCCAAGGATGGGTGACCCGGTGGGAAGTTGCATATCTCAAGCTTCATTTATCTCTATAATGACCGTGTCATGGCGATTATATAAACCTTGGGATCCTTGTTTTGCTAATTTGTAGACTATGTTTTTATTGATTATTTTTTGCTCTAAAAAATTAAAGAATGATTGACTCTATAGTGACCTGTCATGGCGATTATATAAACCTTTTTCAGGTCGCTGCAGGGTATAGGGGGCAGGGTGTTCTGATCGAGCATGTCTCCCCGAGGTATATATATTATCCTTTACCGACAATGAGGGGGGCCCACACAATCTATCCATTTGACCCAACAACGAGAAGGGTTTGACCATGATGGTTTCCTATTGCTATGTGTGCCATGTTAGACCAAATAAAGTTTGAGCGTATGCGTCGGACGACCCCTCCCCCCCCCCCCCCCCCCCCCCCCCCCCCCGCCGCCTCGAAGTTGGGAAACCGACATCGTACGTATTGAACCAGGCTTGGAGTCGGGTACGGTGTTCGATTTGTAATGTAGTTGGTGGCCCATCGAAGTTGTGCATTCGGGATTTAAAGACATCACACACCATCGTACCCATACATATTTTCGGGCCACATGCAGTGTATACGGGGTCTTCTGATCGGCCACGTCTCCCTTGTGCGGTTTTTTGTGACGACACGCATATCTGTGGGCTCCCCGAGTGTATATATATCATCCCTTTGACCGATGACGAGGGGTATGTGTTGGCCATGAATGGATTCCTCCTAGTTCGTGTTAGGGCCGGTCACCGTCACATGTCATTCAACCAAAGCTCAAGCTCATGCGTTGTTAGGATTCCCTCCCACATGCTTGGACTGCTGGGTTCGACCTACATCGTACCCTGCGTATCTCATCCTTAACTACCTGGCCTTCATGGTTGTTGTCTGTATCGAGAGGTAGGCACCACATCTAAATTGTACATTATTCTATATTGAAAACACACATCACCCCTTCCAGCGTACATCATTTTGGGCCGCATGCAAGAGGTGCTGGTTTTGTGGTCCCTCTCGTGCGATTTTTATGATGGTTCAATCTATTGGCCCAAGCGGTTTATTGACAACAACAGTTGTCGTTTAACCAAATGATAGATTCACTGGTCCGTCTTATGGTAGGTCATGGCGACATGCATGTATGACCAAAGTATCATTACGTGCATCCGCCCCGCTGACACGAAGTGGGAGGTGGTGGGTCAAGCACCCTAGCTAGCTGCGACATTATGTCATTATAGATATATCCAAGGGTGCTTTCGGGTTTGCGAGGCAGGTGCCACCAAAGTTGTGCATTGTGTATTTAAAGTTTTAAACATCACACCCAATATTCCTACATATATTTGGCCACTTCCAAGTGGTTCTTGACTTCTGGCCCCTCTCATTGATCTTCGACAACGCGCCCAACCGTGGGCCCGCGCAGTCAAAGTTGTGCATTGGAATTTTGAACATCACAAACCACCCTTTTCACTCATATATATTTGGGCCACATGCTGGTGTGGCTGTCTTCTGACCCTCTCTAACATTTTTTTTGCTGCAAAGACTCTGATGACGCTCAACGGACACGGGTATAATGTCTTAACCGTGTGCGATGCAAGTGCGCTATGAATCACGACGACTGCGCAAGCACGAGCAAAGGTGGAGGTACTGGCTCAACCGTGTGCGATGCAAGTGCGCTGTAAAATCACCACAACTGCGCAAGCACGAGCAAAGGGTGGAGGTACTGGCTTAACCATGTGCGATGCAAGTGCGCGGTAAAATCACCACCTGCGCAAGCTAAAGGCAGGTAGTTTATTTAGAAATTAGGACGAACCGTGTGCGATAGACCAGCTAGCTAGAAATATAAAAACAAACTACCCGCCTTGAGCGTTGCAAAAATCGGTGGTTCCACCACTTTTCCTTATTATCATACACGCATATTCTTATTGGACCGTGCGTGATCTTGGGCACTCCCGCCCCGCATCAATTCCTTTACCCAAATTTTAGTTGCCGCCGTACTTCAACCATCGCCCACACTCCTCCAGCACCGACCTTATAGTAAAATTGCAGTAGCCGAGGCATTTGAACCATCACCCTCCCTCGTCCACCACCATCTCCACCCACCATTACTAAAATTTTCAGTAGCCGCGGCGTATCCTCAAACACCAACCCCATCCACAGTCCCCCACCCGGCCCCCTCCCCCCTCGAACCCTAGCTCGCGGCCGCCGCCGCCGCCGCCGCCAACCCCTGCCGGTCTGCCCGTTCCTCCTAGCTTAGATAATAAAGTTCAGGTTACCCAGCGATTCCCATACCGTCACCCCACTCCCCTGAGTTTTTATATGAGGCCTGCGGTGTCCCTCCCTGCCAAATCCACATCCCCTGCTCCAGAATGTCACAGCCTAAGCTCGACCATGTATCCCGGGGAGCCCGACGAGCGTTCGGCCAAGAAGAGGTTTATCATGGCCTCTCCGGCGGACGTTGGCGAGGTGGCCGCCGTTCGCCCCGACTTGTCGATCCCGGAGCAACACATCGCCGTGGAAGCCGGCGAAGACATTGACTACGTTGCCATGCCGAAGGCTTCATGTCAGTGGGCTAGCGTATTACTGCATCTCGGGAAAGCTGGCTACGACATCAAGCTCGTCGACAGCGACGGCTTCACGCGGGCCATGTCACAGGTTAAGTGGTCCATCCCCAACCCCTCTGGTTCAACCGCCGTCGATCTCTTCGATGGCCCTGCCGCTGATATCCTCCGCCAAGCGGTCAAGGATTTGCGATCCTTGTACACCATCGAGCCCATTTTGTCATTTCTGAAGGACACGTTCTACAGCGGCGGCTTGGGATCCTCAATTGCCAAGTTAGATCTAATCGACCATGACCACGACTACAAGGAGGGCACCCACAAAGGTTCTTCCAAGGTGAAACAGCCCATCTGTGACATCAGAGAGCGCACCATGGGTCTGTGCTCTTCCAACTAGAAGGATCCCGTCCATGACATGTGAGGCAACATCCTATCAGCAAATCTTACCTTTTCTAGCTTGCCAACCTGTACCCTTTGTTGTAGTAGCATTTGCCATGCGGTGCTTTAACTGTGCCATGTTTAATTATTTCAGTTATGCAAAAATGCATTGTTCAATAGGGCTATGTGATGTTTAAGTATGAATTGTCCACTTCAGTTTCACGAATGGCTATATTTGGTTGTTTATAGTGATTAGATGCCTTGTTTATCTGTATTTGGTTGTTAGGTTGGTTGAAGTGAGCATGTTTTCAGTTATCGAGCAGATGCCTTGTTTATATGTATTTGGTTCTTAGGTTGGTTGCAGTGAGCATTTGTCCAGTTATCAAGCAGATGCCTTGTTTATCTGTATTTGGTTGTTAGGTTGGTTGTAGTGAGCATTGGTCCAGTTTTCAAGCAGATGCCTTGTTTATCTGTATTTGCTTGTTAGGTTGGTTGCAGTGAGCATTTGTCCAGTTTTCAAGCATATGCCCTGTTTATCTGTATTTGCTTGTTAGGTTGGTTGCAGTGAGACTCTGTCCAGTTTTCAATGGCTATATTTGGTTGTTATACTGATCATTTATGCCTTGTTTATTTCAGCCATTCACAATGTGTTGTTCATTATGTGCAAGTCGGAACTGTGCCGCTCGACTGCATCAATACTAGTTTGAACGGCTATATTTGGTTCCAGTTATGCCTGGTGTAGTTAACACATGCCCTTTATTTCAGTTTTACACATTTATCCAGTGTGATGTTTAAGCATTACCTACATTCTATTCATTTTCAACAATACCAGTTTGAATTGTAATACTTGATGGCTATTAAGCCTGCTATCGGTAACATTGCCTTCCATTTTATATCTGCTTTAACAGCATGCTGAAACCAACACATTCAAGCTATCATTTGGAGATGATGTTGTTTACCTTTGCTATATTTGTTTGATGTTAAGGTTGCTGTACTTATCATGCCTTTCCACTACTTATGCAGGACAACAACGGGAGTGGCCACCATTTTCCACCGAGGTTAGTGTCATCCCTCGGCTTGTACTCCCCCCGTCGTTCCATAATGTAGTGCATATAGATCCAGGCCTGGACACTTGTTAGCTTCTAATATTGACTTGTTGCTTGTAGGTACATATGCCCTTGGCAAGGATCCACGCATCGACCCTTTTTGTGTATGGGGCAATGATATATTCATGAACAAGCATCAAGTGAGGAAACTGATAAGGATTATTAGCAAAAAGATACGAATGGTGGCAAGCAAATTATTTGTTTATGCTCTATCCAACACAACAGTGAGCTGTAGGATGGTAACTACAAACTCTGCAGCCTTCTCTTTTTACTGCCCATAATGAGTTGTTAAACAACAAAGTCTGAATCTTTTTCATTCGCAGTGGTTCCCGAAGCAGTTCACTCAAGATTACCTCGCAAAGTACATGATTGGTGGACATGCAATGAAGGTTAAAGTATTTCATCTAGACTACAATGAGCATCGAGAAGTCGTAATGAAGACAATGAAGGATGGACTGGCAGCCATCACAAGGGGTTGGCCTAGAGTCGTGCGCGCATTACGCATGGAGGAGGGCACAATATGGGCATTCCGCTTCACCTTCTCCAGCAACTAGAATGTCTTTCGCCTCTCTCTTTATAGTCTTTAGTACAACTGTGGTTCATCATTCTTTACTTGGTGCTTCTGTAGTTCTTCAGTATATGTACCTGTGCATCGAATTATGCATTCGTGGTTGAACCTATATTTGTAATAAACATGGTTGGATATGAAATAAGTGATTGCCTACTTTCAAATTCAAAACATGTGATTTTTAAATTATGGATTAATTAGGGATTACACTGCACACGGTTTGCGAAAGCGAAACGTCTGCGATAGACGTGGAGATCAGACATGTTTCTAGGATCCACTACGTGTGCGATCAATCTCCACTGCACACACGATCAGCCAAGAAAAAACATGTGCGATTAACAACAGCATCGCACACAGTTCTTTCTTATTAAATATTTGCGATAGTGACCTTATCACACACGCTTCGAAATTATGGACCGTTTGTGATGTTGTGCGCATTGCAAACGTTTGTTCATAGAAGAACGCGTGCGATAGGTCGATCATCTGACGCGGGTACGACAGATGAATCATGTGGGATGTATTCAAGCTTCGCATATAGTTTTATAGCAACAACTATGTGCGCTCTTACATCGAATCACACACAGTCGAGGAAAAGTAAATGTGTGTGATTGTCTACTTCTACAATCATGAACTATTTGTGATGGGTCACGCATCGTAAACGTAGCACCACAGAATACCGACTGCGATGGCAATGCGAGCACAAACGAGTAGGGAGTACTGTATATGCATCGAGGCTCCCTATCCCCGATGGTTTCTGGGTCGTGTGGGAAGGCCCCCCCTATCGCCCACACTCACTTGGCGACGGTTCCGAACGCCGTCGCGGAAAGGGGTTAAAAAATGTTTGTATAGCACCTCGCTGTACCAGTGGTTGTTCAAATATGATTGTGATATGATACTGATATTAGTTAATGGACACATTTAATTGGTTAGCTAAAGGTCCCACTTGAGTTTCCAAATGCATGTTGCGACATATAGAGAGGCAGCAGGAATTGCATTTCTTTGTCACTTGTTGACTGTACTTTCTTGTCCATACCAAATCTTAGTTGTTATTTCAAAGCAAACATCGGTTGCTAAGTACCCTTTGCGTGGTTTGCAGCTTCAGATCTTCCATGCCACTGCCACGGTCAACACTATACTCATCATGCTTACGTTTCCCCATTTTATGATGACCACGATCAGCCTACGTGATTCATGTCGTAATAGCACTGCTCCACTCATCAAGCTAAACAAGCTTAGTTGTGCAAATTCAAATATGATATTAGTAAAACTGAGACATGTTTAATTGGTCAGCTAAATGTTCCCACTTTAGTTTCAAAATGCATGTGAGCCACATATGGAGAGACCGGAAGGAATAGTATTTCTCTGTGCGCTCTGGTTCATCATGGGTGTGCAACAGACATTGTATAGAAAGACTTGTAATATCCTCAATCTGCTTGCTCTTCTTTAACATGATCCTCTTCTCTTATTCTTTAATAAGTATGTTCCTTGTTGGGAAGAGTAGCAGAGACATTTGCGGTCAACATGTCAGGTCGAGCTGTTCTCCCTTAGTATATTTTGAATCTGTCAGGTCAGGTCGAGTTGTTCTTCTTTACTATATGTTGAAGCTGTCATCTGCGAAGTATCATCACTTCTGCAGCTCTCATATTTTGAGTAGTAGGCCACATTATATTAATGCACACACCAAATTACAGCATGCATGGCATCTCTCAGAAGAATTGCAGAGATAGCACAAAGGGGTTTACAGGGAGGCAGTATTGGATTAGAATCACTTCTGCATTACAAAGATAATCTCACTTATTTTTATGTTTTCATGCATGTCAGGTATTGAACATGATCAAAATGAATATGAGAATGGGCGCACGAGAGGAATATTGCAGAACAATCCACTGGCTAACAAACTTGGCATGGTGGAGGATGACCTATCTTATTCACCCATCAAGGTGCTTACTCTAACTTGGCAAGGTTGTATTGGTCGCACATATCTTGCATATGACCTCTTGCATTACTTCTACTTTGTTACACCACCATCTGCTTAGTTTAAGCATCATATATGAGTATATGCCATACCTATCCATTTTCTGTACCTATTCCATGTGTCATCGTACTATGTTTTTCCAGTCAAATGTTGTTCTTTCGTAATAGATGTCCAAAAGGAAGAGGGTGAGTGCAGATCCTCAAGGAGTATAAACTAGGTATTTGGAAAAGGCAGTGATACATGTTAAATCAGATAGATCAGTAGCCACAGAAAACACAGGCCCAACTGTACCACACATTACCCCTACTCCACTGGCCAAACCCCTATTAGAACTGCAGAGAGCCCAGCATCAGGTACTGTCTATGATATCAATTCAAAATTTGAACTCCTACATTTATGCATGTGCCTTACCTTCTCTCTTGTATGAAAACTAATTTCAGATGAATCTCCTTTCTAAAAGGATCATAGGATCTCACAACAATACTGGGCACTGCATTGCTCTTGTCAGTACCTCTTGCCCTTTGTCAGCATACTTACACTCATTGTTGTTTGATTATGTAGCATCACTGTAAATGTTCGCTTCCTTATCCTCTCTTTGCTCGAAATTATAAGATCTATATTTACTCTTAGATAAATGTAGAATTAACACAATGGTTATGAAGTTCTGGATTGCTCATGTAAGTACCTGTTGTCATGTACTCCCTCCGTATCGAATTAATTGTTGCTCAATTGGATGTATTTAGAACTTAATAGTGCTAGATACATCCATTTGAGCGACAAGTAATAACGGACGGTGGTAGTATTACTGTACTTGCATTGTGAAATAGTTGATTGTCTAGCATTACTCTGCATCTTATCTGCCCTGCCCTTCACTTTATCCAAATTATCAGATCTACATTTACTCTTACCAAAATGTTGAATAAAGCCAATGCCACTACACACGTTGATGTATGCATTCCTCTTGTCAGTACCTTTTGCCTTGTAACATTGTACTTAATTAATAGCTATTTGATTATGTATCATCACTCTGCACCTGAGCTTCATTATCCTCTATTTCTTCCAATATTATTTGATCTATATTTACTCTTTACAAAATGTAGAATAAAGGCAATGCTTATAAAGAAGTTTCTTTGGGGAATTCCTTGAATTATCCTTCCATCGACATGGAGAAGGGCTTTGTCCAGCCCGTGTTAACATGTAATGTAAGTTCATCCTTCTCAAGCCTTCAAACTGTTCTAGTATAGATTTGGATAGGCATCATTTCCTCCACTGCTGTTTACTTTGGTGTTCACATCTGATTGGATGTTTGCAACAACTACCAGTTTTAAATTGTAGTTGTAAAAACATGTTCCTTATGCAGAACAGATCCATTTATTTGCTTATATATTTATGAAACTTGTTACGTGTCTCCTTGTTTCTCTTTCAGAGTCATATCTCTTATGCTAGGCAGAACTTTAGGGAAGATAGTGAGCCAAACCATCTTGAAGAGAGCGAGATGACCCCAAGGTCAGGTCTTGATGAAGACAGTGAGTTGAAGCTACTCACCAGCAGCTGTGAGACAACCTCTGTGCAGTTGCTGCCTCAATCAGTTCGACTTCTTTAGTCTCAACTTAAAGTGTAAAGGCTTGCTTCTGCTCAGCTTTGACTTGATGTCAATGATGTAAAGAAGGCCTCAGAGGACACCCATGTGTGCTTTCTTGCTACGTAGTGTAACATCCCCAGTATCACACCACAGTAATCCCTTATGATCATGCCAAGTCATCATCATTTGCATTGATTAATCACAGTGGTTAAATATCTCATTTCAAATTCCTTCTCTGAATTCAATTCAAATTCAAAGTGCAATTTGACGTTGCTCAAATATTGCTGCAAAAATGTTCATTATTTAGCAAATATTCCAAAACAATTTGTTGTTAAGGAAAACAACATCACCATCAAGTCAAAGTGGGCCAAAGCATTTGAAACAGTGCCAAAACAGCACTTTAAATGCCATATTCATTTTTGAAAAATTCAAAAGGATTCCTAAATTGCCCAAACTTTTTGAGGCAATGGGGAATAATCCATTGTATTTATGTGACCAAGTTTCACATTTATACAAAATCATTTGCCAGCTCATTTTAATTCAAAAACCGTTCTGAAAAAGAAAAACAGAAAAACAAAATGGGAAAAGAAGAAATGCCACTGTGCACTGGGCCTAAGTGCATAGTGCCCGTGGCCCAGCCCAACCGGCCCACCTCTCCATCCTCTCATCTCTCTCGCGAGCGCTATCGCCGCGCTCGTTGCTGCGCGCGCACCCGCTGATGAGACGATGACACGATGACGCCACCGACGCGAGGAGGGGATAAGGACCCCCCTCAGCCTCTTCCCTCTGTCCTCATCCACTCGCCCCTCCTTCAGCTCTCTCTCTCTCTCTCTCTCTCGCTCGCTCTCCACCTCTTCCAACGCGGCCATCGCCGTTCACCGTCGATCCCGTGGCCACCGCCACTGCGAGGCCTCTCCGCCGTGCTGGATCGAACCGTCGTCATCGACTACATCATATGCTCCGACCAGTGCAAGCCGGGAGCCACCGCAGCGAGCCCGGCAACCTCTTCTTCCCCTATGGCCGTCTTTGCCTCCGTCGCCGATTCGTCGCCATCGATCTTCCCCGAGCCCGCTTAAGCACACTTGCAGGCTCACTGTAAGCCCGCGCGACATTCCCCTCCCTCTCCCATGCGTTTCCGTCATTGTAGCCACCGCTGCCATCGCCGCCTGAACGCAGCTCCACCGCATAGCTCACCGCCGTCGTTGTGGGCATCGTCATGCTCACCCGAGCACATGAGCGTGCTCAGGGCCGCTTGCTGAGGCCGCCCGTGCCACTTGCTTCCCTCCCCGTGCCCCTTAGCACCTACCTCGACGAGCACCTGAACGCGTCGCCGCCTCTGCTCGCCGCCGGCGTGCTTTCGGTGACCAAATGGTCATGGGCTCGCGACCGTTGGCCTCACCGCAACGCGTAGCCTTGCCCAGCCTCTCAGTTCGCTCGCTAACACACCGCATCACCTTCGCCGTAGCTCGCCCGAGAGCGTCGCCGCCGGCGACACCGTAGCTCCCAGCTCCAGCCCCACCACATAATTAACCTAATTAAAACAATTTCTAAAATAAACTTAATTAGTTAACCTAATTAGCCACCGACATGTGGGGCCCTGTTACTAATTAACCTCAGTTTAGTTTAAATAAACCCTATTATCCCCACTGTCTATGACAGGTGGGACCCCGCTGCCAGGTTTGACCTGAACAGCAGCGGTTGACCTGCTGACCTCATGCTGACATCATGCTGACGCAATAATTCATTTCTGTTAATTATATAATCCAGAAAATGCTAAAATCTTCGAAAATTCATAGAAAATAAACCGTAGATCGGATCGAAAAACTTTATACATGAAAGTTGCTCAGAAAAATCCCACGAATCCAACCATGCCATCTGTTTCCGCGTCGGGACCCTCTACGGAGGTGAACCCGCAAGTTTTAACCTGTTTTCGGTAGTTGAATAGTGCATATATACCGGTTAATAATTCCAACTTTAATCCTAAAATAACTAAAATGATTTAGACATGTCTTTAGGCAACCCTGCACTGCACGTTAGCATGATATGCTCTGTGTTGCATATGTTTGCTATGTATTTATCTGTTTCCTCCCCCTCTTCTTTTCTCTCGGTAGACCCTGACACCGACGTAGTCCCTGAGACCGACGCAGCTCCGGAGATCGACTACACCCCAGACGATCAGACCTTTGCCGCAGAGCTTCCAGGCAAGCACCCCCCCCCCCTTGAGCATGCCTATATCACCTATTCTTTCTCTCTTATGCTTGCATTAGAAATTGTTGCTGCTACTGTTTATCCTATCTCTGATGCATAGCCTGTTTTTGTAACTGCTGTTGATACCTACCTGCTTATCCTAAAACTGCTTAGTATAGGCTGGATAGAGATCCACCAGAGACCCCACTTTGACCCAGTTGCCCCCGCTGGATTATCAGATGACTCGATCAACGTGATCGACAACCAGGCCCCGGCACCGCACATCACCCCCCTTAGTTGTACGACACTGCAGCGTTACTATCGAGTGCCGAGGGTGATACCTCGTTTAGCACTTCTGATGTTAACTCTGTAGAGTAGCTATTTGGTCATGGTCATCGAGGGTGATTCCTCTTTCACCACTCCCCGATAACGACGCCGTCGTGCAACACCTCAAGTGTGAACCTCAAGGGTGATTCCTCCTAAGTTCACCTTGACGACTACATCAGTTGGAATCCATCGAGGGTGATTCCTTGGGTTTCCCCCTGGTGTTTAGACACACGGATACTTGGACTTTACAACTGTTACTTGGAAAGGCGGGTCGACCCTGAGGGGTACCCACGCGAGCCTAAGTGGCGAGTGATGTGGAGTCGGGTTGACCTGGAGGGTACCCGAGAGATAAATACAAGGCGCGGCCGAGCATTCTTAGCCCTTGCAGCAAGTCCTCGAGACAGGGAGACGGGGTCACATCGATCGTGAGTCTCTGCTCGTTACCGCATGCTACCAACACACTAACGATTTGTATATTTGATCCGAGTGGGCCTTTGGCCCGATAGCACTAACCATCACGTGGGAACAGTTATGGGCACTCTGCATCGTATACATCAGCCGAAGCTTTCTAGATGTCAGCGACTGAGCGGCACACGCTGGGTTGGACTGGGAACGCAACCGCGCTTGTATTAAGGGGTTGCTAGGTCTGCTCACCGGCGGTTGATACGTCTCCAACGTATCTATAATTTTTTATTGTTCCATGTTGTTATATTATCATTTTTGGATGTTTTACAATCATTTTATATCAACTTTATATCATTTTTTGGGACTAACCTATTGACATAGTGCCCAGTGCCAGTTGCTGTTTTCTGCTTGTTTTTTACATCGCAGGAAATCAATACCAAACAGAGTCCAAACGCAGCGAAACTTTTTGGAGATTTTTTTTGGACCAGAAGACATCCAGTGGGCCAAAGAAGTACCGAAGAGGGGGCCCGAGGTGAGCACAAGACACCGGGGCGCGCCTGGGCCCTTAGGCACGCCCTGGTGGGTTGTGCCCATCTCGGACACCTCCCGCACCTCCTCTTTGCTCTATAAATACCCCAATATTCTAGAAACCCTAGGGGAGTCGACAAAAAGCAATTCCAGCTGCCGCAAGTTCCAGAAACCACAGATCCAATCTAGACACCATCACGGAGGGGTTCATCATCCTCATTGGTGCCTCTCCGATGATGCGTGAGTAGTTCATTGTAGACCTACGGGTCCGTAGTTAGTAGCTAGATGGCTTTCTCTCTCTTGTTTGATTCTCAATACAATGCTCTCTTGGAGATTTATTTGATGTAACTCTTTTTGCGGTGGGTTTGTTCGGATCCGATGAACTTTGAGTTTATGATCAGATCTATGTTTTTATCAATGAAAGTTATTTGAGTCTTCTTTGATCTCTTATATGCATGATTGCTTATAGCCTCGTATTTCTTCTCCAATATTTGGGTTTTGTTTGGCCAACTTGATATATTTATCTTGCAATGGGAAGAGGTGCTTTGTGATGGGTTCGATCTTACGGTGCTTGATCCCAGTGACAGAAGGGGAAACGACACGTATGTATCGTTGCTATTAAGGATAACAAGATGGGGTCTATTTCTACATAAATAGATCTTGTCTACATCATGTCATCGTTCTTATTGCATTACTCCATTTTTCCATGAACTTAATACACTAGATGCATGCTGGATAGCGGTCGATGTGTGGAGTAATAGTAGTAGATGTAGGCAGGAGTCGGTCTACTAATCTTGGACGAGATGCCTATATAATGATCATTGCCTGGATATCGTCATGATTATTTGAAGTTCTATCAATTGCCCAACAGTAATTTGTTTACCCACCGTTTGCTATTTTTCTCGAGAGAAGCCACTAGTGAAACCTACGGCCCCGGGGTCTCTTCTTTAATATATTTGCCTTTGCGATCTATCTTTATTTGCTTTTATTTTCAGATCTATTAATCCAAAAATACAAAAATACCTTGCTGTAATTTTTACTTATTTATTTTATCTCGCGTTCCCGCGAGATCTATTTATCCAATCTACTACAATTTTACCTATCCTTTTACCCGTGAGGGATTGACAACCCCTCTCTTACGTCGGGTTGCAAGTATTTGTTCTTTGTGTGCAGGAGCTGTTTACGTGGTGTTGCGTGGTTCTCCTACTGGTTCGATAACCTTGGTCTCATCACTGAGGGAAATACCTACTGTTGTTGTGCTGCATCATCCCTTCCTCTTTGGGGAAATACCGATGGAGTTCAAGCAAACATCAAAAGGAATTTCTGGCGCCGTTGCCGGGGAGACATCATCAACATCAACCAGGTTCCTAATCACAAATCTCATCTCCTTGCAATTTACATTATTTGCCATTTGATTCTCGTTTTCCTCTCCCCCACTTCATAAAAAATTGCCGTTTTATTCGCCCTCTTTTTCGTTCACCGTTTTCTTGTCAGATCTGTTTTTGAGTGCAATCTTGTTGCGTAGTCACCATGACTCAAGAGAACACCAAGTTGTGTGATTTCTCAAATACCAACAACAATGATTTTATTAGCACTCTGATTGCTCCTCCCGCCACTAGCGAGGAGACTTGTGATATTAATGCCGCTTTGTTGAATCTTGTTATGAAAGATCAATTTTCCGGTACTCCTAATGAGGATGCCGCGTCCCATCTTAAAACATTCGTGGATTTATGCGATATGCAAAAGAAAAAAGATGTGGACAATGATATTGTGAATTTGAAATTATTTCCATTTTCTTTGTGAGATCGCGCAAAAATTTGGTTTTCTTCTTTGCCTCGCAATAGTATTGATTCTTGGAATAAGTGCAAAGATGCTTTTATCACTAAGTATTTTCCGCCCGCAAAAATTATTTCCCATAGAACCCAGATTATGAATTTCAAGCAACTTGAGCATGAGCATGTTGCACAATCTTGGGAAAGGATGAAAATGATGCTAAGAAATTGCCCAACTCATGGGTTAAATCTTTGGATGATCATACAAAAATTTTATGCGGGATTGAATTTTGTTTCTCGTAATCTTTTAGATTCCGCCGCGGGGGGTACTTTTATGGAAATTACTTTGGGTGAAGCTACTAAATTGCTTGATAACATTATGGCAAATTATTCACAATGGCATACCGAATGAGCTCCTACTAGTAAAAAAGTTAATTCGGTTGAAGAAATTTCTTCTTTGAGTGAAAAAGTTGATACTCTTATGAAATTCGTTGCTAATAAAAATGCTCCTATTGATTTTAATGATATGCCATTGTCTACTTTGATTGAGCAAAATAGTGATGCCATAGATGTGAACTTTATTTCGCGAAACAATTTCAATAACAATGCTTATAGAGGTAATCATAATCCTAGGCCTTTTCCTAGTAATTCCTCTAATAATTATGGTAATTCCTATGGTAATCCTTCTTATAATAATAATAGGAACACCTCTGATCTTGAGAATAATATTAAAGAATTTATCAATACTCAAAAGGTTTTCAATGCTACAATAGAAGAAAATCTGAATAAGTTTGATGATATGTCTAGAAGTATTGATAGAATTTCGCATGATGTAGAAAATCTCAAGATGAAAAATTTTGTGCCTAAGGTTGAAGAATCAATTAAAGATCTTTATGTTTCTATGGATGAAAGTAAGAAAAGAACCGCTATGCTTAGAGCTAGACGAGAATTTTTAGAAAAAGCGTTTTCTAGTGATTGCATTCATAAAAGTGATGAAGATCTTAAAATGATTGGTGTTTCTTCTATTGATTCCTTGTTTAGTAAAATTAAGATTGATGAAAAAGGGACTGGAGAAGAGTCAACTTTAGCTAGAAGGCGTCCCGATAATTTGGAGGGTGAAAATCTTGTTGAAAATTTTGATAAAAGTGAGTTTGAAGAGGTCAAGACTTTAACTAGTGATGTGCCCACTCTTTTGGATTACAAGGACTTTAATTATGATAGTTGCTCTTTGGTTGATTGTATTTCTTTGTTGCAATCCATGATAAATTCACCCCATGCTTATGAACAAAATAAAGCTTTTACTAAACATATTGTTGATGCTATGATGAAAGCTTTTGAAGAAAAGTTGGAATTAGAAGTTTCAATTCCTAGAAAATTACATGATGAATGGGAACCTACTATCAAAGTCAAGGCTAAAAATTATGAGTGCTTTGCTTTATGTGACTTGGGTGCTAGTGTTTCTACAATTCCGAAATCTTTATGTGATGTGCTTGGTCTTACCGATATTGAAGAATGCTCTTTAAATTTGCACTTGGCGGATTCTACTATTAAAAAGCCTATTCGAAGAATTAATGATGTTCTTATTCTTGCAAATAGGAATTATGTGCCCATATATTTTATTGTCCTTGATATTGATTGCAATCCGTCTTGTCCAATTATACTTGGTAGACCATTTTTACGTACTATTGGTGTCGTGATTGATATGAAAGAAGGCAATATTAAATTTCAATTTCCACTAAGGAAGGGCATGGAACACTTCCCTAGAACTAGAATTAATCCACCATATGAATCAATCATGAGGTCATCTTATGGATCTCGAAACAAAGCTGACAATACTTAGATCCTTTGCTTTATGCCTAGCTAGGGGCGTAAAACGATAGCGCTCGTTGGGAGGCAACCCAACTTGTATCTTTTTGCTTTTTGGTTTTCTTGCTGTTTTCAATAAAATACCCAATTATTCCTCTGGTTATATGTGTTTTTGTGGTTTAAATTAGTGTTTGTGCCAAGCAAAGCCTTTGGGTTGACTTGGGTGATAGTTGATTTGATCTTGCTGAAAAACAGAAACTTTTTTGCTCAGGAAAACAATTCTTATTTTTAACAGAAGAGTGATTTTGATTTGATTCTTTTTGAATAAGATTAATAGACAAATTTATCACGTTTTCCAAATTTTTCAGAATTTTTTGAGTTACATAAGTATTTGAAGTTTTCATATTGCTACAGACTGTTCTGTTTTTGACAGATTCTGTTTTCTTTGCATTGTGTGCTTGTTTTGATGATTCTATGGTTTCCTTTGAAGAGTTTTTGCCAAAGAAAAGTTGAAATACAGTAGATATAATGCAAAAATAAAATATGAATGGTTTTGCAACAGTACTTATAGTAGTGATTTGCTTTCTTATACTAACGGATCTCACGAAGGTTTTGTTGAGTTTTGTGTGATTGAAGTTTTCAAGTTTTGGGTGAGATTACGATGGATGAAGGAATAAGGATTAGCAAAAGGCTAAGCTTGGGGATGCCCGAGGCACCCCAAGATAATATTCAAGAAGTATCAAGCAACTAAGCTTGGGGATGCCCCCGAGTGGCATCCCCTCTTTCTTCTAACGACCATCGGTATTTTACTTGGAGCTATATTTTTATTCGTCACATATTATGAGTTTTGCTTGGACCGTCTTGTATGATATGAGTCTTTGCTTGTTTTGCTTTTTATTTTAAGTCTTGAATCCTTGCTGGACACACCTTTTTGAGAGAGCCAAAAATTATGCTATGCTTGCTCCTATGCTTCACTTAAATCTTTAGAGCCTTGGAATTGCTCTAGTGCTTCACTTATATCTTTTTGAGCACGGTGTGCTTTGTTATTTTTGAAGAAATGCTCTCATGCTTCACTTAGATTTATTTGGGAGTTAGTAAAATTTTAAAGAAATTCTCTCTTGCTTCACTTAGATTAATTTGAGAGAAAGAAATATTATGCTCATGTTCTTCACTTATATTTGTTTGAGCTTATTAAAAGCAACATATGAAACTAGTCCCAAAGTGATAGATATCCAAGAAGGATATAATAAAAACTTTCATGAAGATCATTGGACAAAATAAACTTGATTCTTAGTAATAGTTTTGAGATATGATGATAGTGATATGTGAGTCATGTTGATGAGTAATTATGCTTTAGTAAGAATATTGGTGTTAAGGTTTGTGATTCCCTATGCAAGCATGAAAGTCAATAGTTATGCAATGAAATTATATCCTACTTGTGGTGCATTATTCGATGTTAATTATGCTTAATGCTTGCTTATGAGATTTTTTGTTTCTTGGTTGGACACTTCTCAATCTTTTGCTAGCCTTCATTTGCACTAAGTATGATCACTACTTGTGCATCCAAAACCTTTTAAACCAGTTTTGCCATATGAGTCCACTATACCTACCTATATGCGGTATTTCCGTGCCGTTCTAAGCAAATTTGTATGTGCCATCTCTAATTTTCAAAATAAATTTCTCTTTTGTGTGCTCGTACCGCTCGCGAGGCGGTGAGGGGTGGCTGATATTTTTCCATGCTAGATGTGTTATTCTCACGATGAGTGTTTATCCACTTGTCATTGCACGAGAGTACAACAAAGGTATTAGGGATGCCCAGTCCCGAAATGAAAAATGAATTTACTTTATGTTGTCAAATAATAAATTCCTTGGAAAGTGTTGGTATGGAGGGCACCCGTGGATATGGCTAGCCATGGAAAGTGAAAGAAATGGTGGAAAAAGGAAAAACTTTAATTTCAGTTTGGGAACCGCCTATGATATATCTAGCATGGAAAGTATTGGAAACTCTAAGTCGTTTTTGTTGGTGGGAAAAGTATGCCTCTCAAAATGTTTTTATCTCTCAATTTAAGCTTTGAGCTCTGGCACCTCTACAAATCCCTACTTCCCTCTGCGAAGGGCTCTTCTTTTAATTTATGCAATTTTTATTTTTACTTGAGTCTCCATCTTCTCTTATAAAGCACCAACTAAGGGGCACTATGATCGTACTTGAGCATTGGGTGTAGCTAATATTCGAGTGTGTTTCATGAATGGATCAATGATTGAGCATAATGGGCTAGGGATAACTTGCTTTAGTGTTGATATTTTGAAAGACATGGTTGCATGTTGATATGCTTGAGTATTAAAATCCTCATGTCAAAAATAGACTATTGCTTTGAACCATATAAAAGTCCAAATGTCCATGCCACAAAGAAAAGAATATGTGATGAACATGTTAGGCAGCATTCCACATCAAAAATTTTGTTTTTATCATTTACCTACTCGAGGACGAGCAGGAATTAAGCTTGGGGATGCTGATACGTCTCCAATGTATCTATAATTTTTTATTGTTCCATGCTGTTATATAATCATTTTTGGATGTTTTACAATCATTTTATATCAACTTTATATCATTTTTTGGGACCAACCTATTAACATAATACCCAGTGCCAGTTGTTGTTTTCTGCTTGTTTTTTACATCGCAGGAAATCAATACCAAATGGAGTCCAAACGCAGCAAAACTTTTTGGAGATTTTTTTTGGACCAGAAGACATCCAGTGGGCCAAAGAAGTACCGAAGAGGGGGCCCGAGGTGAGCACAAGGCACCGGGGCGCGCCTGGGTCCCAAGGCGCGCCCTGGTGGGTTGTGCCCATCTCGGACACCTCCCGCACCGCCTCTTTGCTCTATAAATACCCCAATATTCCATAAACCCTAGGGGAGTTGACAAAAATCAATTCCAGCCGCCGCAAGTTCCAGAAACCACAGATCCAATCTAGACACCATCACGGAGGGGTTCATCATCCTCATTGGTGCCTCTCCGATGATGCGTGAGTAGTTCATTGTAGACATACGGGTCCGTAGTTAGTAGCTAGATGGCTTTCTCTCTCTTGTTTGATTCTCAATACAATGGTCTCTTGGAGATCTATTTGATGTAACTCTTTTTGCGGTGTGTTTGTTGGGATCCGATGAACTTTGAGTTTATGATCAGATCTATGTTTTTATCCATGAAAGTTATTTGAGTCTTCTTTGATCTCTTATATGCATGATTGCTTATAGCCTCATATTTCTTCTCCAATATTTGGGTTTTGTTTGGCCAACTTGATCTATTTATCTTGCAATGGGAAGAGGTGCTTTGTGATGGGTTCGATCTTACGGTGCTTGATCCCAGTGACAGAAGGGGAAACAACACGTATGTATCGTTGCTATTAAGGATAACAAGATGGGGTTTCTACATAAATAGATCTTGTCTACATCATGTCATCATTCTTATTGCATTACTCCATTTTTCCATGAACTTAATACACTAGATGCATGCTGGATAGCGGTCGATGTGTGGAGTAATAGTAGTAGATGCAGGCAGGAGTCGGTCTACTAATCTTGGACGTGATGCCTATATAATGACCATTGCCTGGATATCGTCAGGATTATTTGAAGTTCTATCAATTGCCCAACAGTAATTTGTTTACCCACTGTTTGCTATTTTTCTCGAGAGAAGCCACTAGTGAAACCTACGGCCCCCGGGTCTCTTCTTTAATATATTTGCCTTTGCAATCTATCTTTATTTGCTTTTATTTTCAGATCTATTAATCCAAAAATACCATGCTGTAATTTTTACTTATTTATTTTATCTCGCGTTCCCGCGAGATCTATTTATCCAATCTACTACAATTTTACCTATCCTTTTACCTGTGAGGGATTGACAACCCCTCTCTTACGTTGGGTTGCAAGTATTTGTTCTTTGTGTGCAGGAGTTGTTTACGTGGTGTTGCGTGGTTCTTCTACTGGTTCGATAACCTTGGTCTCATCACTGAGGGAAATACCTACCGTTGATGTGCTACATCATCCCTTCCTCTTTGGTGAAATACCGACGTAGTTCAAGCAAACATCAGCGATGCACGTAACGTGCAGGAGTTCCCGGGGCAATGGCCCAAGACCCCTGGGGGCATAGGTTAGTCCGGCGTGCTGACCTCTCTGTTAAGCCTATCTCGGGTTGCGGTGTGTTGTTTAGCCGAGGCCGGGCATGACCCAGAAAAGTGTGTTCGGCCGGACTTAAGCAAGCGTGGTGGGTAAGTTGGTGCACCCCTGCAGGGAAGAAAATATCTATGCATAGTTGGATCCTCGGTAACGGACGCTCGGAGTTGTATCCCAATCGATACAACTAGAACTGGATACTTGTGATGAGAAATGGATAGTATGGCTCTGGGATTGCTTTCTCGCAGGGAGTTGAGGAAGGATCTCTGGGCGAGGTTGATAACACTACTACTACTTTATATAGTGTTAATCTACACTCTTCTAATGCTGCAAGACCGATGAAGATGCTAGTCTTCGATAGGACTAGGCCTTCCCTCTATTCTGGCATTTCTGCAGCCCAGTCCACCTATACAGCCTTTCTTTGATAATGTTGCATGTGTAGTGTAGATCCTTGCTTGCTGAGTACTTTGGATGAGTACTCACGGTTGCTTTAATTCCTCTTTTCCCCATATCCATTTGATGCAACCAGATGATGGAGCCCCTGAGACAGTTGCCCCTGTTGACGACTGCTACTACTACCCCGAGGGTGGTTACTACTACGAGTTGGCTGACGACCAAGAGTAGGTTCGGAGGGTCCCAGGCAGGAGGCCTGCGCCTTTTCGATCGTAGTGTTTTCTTTTGCCCCGCCTTTTAAAGGCCTATCTGCCTTTCTTTTATATCTGTACTCAGATATCTGATGCTTCCGCTAACGCTTGTAAGCGAGCTTATGTATTCGAGCCCTCGAGGCCCCTGGCTTGTAATATAAAGCTTGTATGACTTTATTTATGTTTTAGAGTTGTGTTGTGATTCCTTCAAGTGAGTCCTTAGGCTTGATCATGTGCATTTGCGTGTATGATTAGTGCACGATTAAGCCGGAGGCGTCACAGGTTGGTATCAGAGCCGACTGCCTGTAGGAATCCCCCTTTCCAACTCCTTGGCTAAAGTTGAGTCTAGTCGTCAAAACTGTTTTACTAACTTGGCTGTGTGGCTTATGGGCCCACGTCGCCATTGGGTGGTATTAGGATCTTTTATTCCTCATCTATACTCTAGGATTCTGATCTCCCGTCTACTCGGGTTAAACATTTTACTAACTCTGACATTAGCTTCTCGTAACCACTTCATCCCGGAGAGCTCCTTCACCACAGATGATCGCTTGCTTCGCCAGAAGATTCTGCAGATACTCCTCGATGTTTCCCGAGACCATTATGCCCACTGCTTTTGCAAGTTCCCTACTACCGATAATCACCATGGACAGCTACACATCTTTGCCGTTTGTATCTTCATTCCCAGATACTCCTTTGTGTACGAGATACCCTGAAATACTCCTCATTAATCCGGGAATCCTTTGAGCCTACTGCCGTGCAGCTTCTTTCGCACTGTGGATAATTTCTCACATTTACTAGGGATCCGTTCCTCCCCAGTTGTTCACGTGTTTCGCAAAATACTTTCCATTGTTAGTCGATCTTCCGAAAATCCTCTGCAGACTATTGCTCTTGAAATTCTTGCCTGCTTGCATTATGGTTAATTCCATATGTTTAGCAATCTTCGTTGACATTCCTTGTCAATGCCTTTGCATCCCTTCTCCCTCTGATTGATTACCGATACTCACATCAACTCCGTCGTGAATCGCCAGATCCATTGTTGGTTTGTTATCCGATAGTGTCCTTAACATCTGAAATCTTGTAAGTTCTCCCCTGTTACATAATGCCTTTGGTAAAATGTTTCCTCTCCTTTAGTCAGCCATGCTCTACCATTGAACTTGAGTTATGTACTCCTGAAGTTCGTGGTATATGTTCCTAAGATGCCCCGATGGGTTGAACCTATGCCCTCTTAATCTGTGTGAACCCGATAATTTTCGCGGGTCATACTCCTCTGGTATTTCACCAGGTAGTTCTTCACAATCATATAATTTTTAACAGAGCAGTGAATGAAAGGTTATGCATTGAAGAAATGGGAGTCGACCTTGAACCTTTGTGTTCATGCCCATGGACCCGATGTAGAACTTATCATGGAAGCTTCTCGTAAAAATAATTATTTCCTTGGTACAAATTCATCTTGTATCTGAGAATTGATACTTTGCAATCGTGGTTCCGACCATATTTTCTTCTTGCTTCCATTTCCCGGACAAGTTAAAATACTTGTCCTCTGCAGATCATTTCACCTGTCCAACCTCTATTCGGATCTACCATCGAGTATTACCCCTGGTATCTCGAGAATATCACAGGAACTACATAATTTGTTGTGAATTCTTCATCTACTATCATTGATCACCAATTCCAATTTTCCCGGGTTATAAGTTGTTTGTCACTCGAGAACACTGATAAGTGAATCAATTCCGCACTCTGATTCAATAAATCTAAGTAATTTTCGCTGCTTACGAACTTAATAATCCTTCAAGTCATTCCTAGCCTGATCGGCTATATCATTATCGTGCTAACTTTAACTATGCTACCTGGTCCTTATGCCCGGAGCAACCTCCGACGACGCGCTAAGCTTACGTCGATCTTCCTCATCCTATCATTTCACCTCAAACAACAAGCTTGATTTTGAGCTTGTGTCACATCCATGGTTCCAATAACCTTTCGCTTCATCAGTCCATTTTCTTGATGTCGTTGCTGATAGATTACATCTCATGAAGCCTCTCGACAAAATGTTTCACCATCATCGTCAACCTTTTGACTTCTCTAAAGTTGTGAAATAAATTCATGGTTAGAAATACCATCCTTGCTCCTCGATGATTTGTGGTATCATCAATAACAACCTTGACTTTCTGCCAACTCAGACTTGGTTATGTTTTGGTTATACCTTGCGTTCCTCGATACTTCTGAAATTGTTCCTTTGTATCTCTTGAGATCTTCAGACCCAACCCTTACTTGGAACACCATATTAAGGCTACCTTGAAGCATGATTGTGGTATTCCGAATATCCACAAGAACATTGGAAGCACATTGCCAAATGTTTCTTGATCTATTATCCAAACACCATTGTATGGGTAATACCATGATTCTTCCCTCACTCCTTTATCTACATGCTTTTGAACTTGTTGTTCTATCATGTATATCATGCTCCATTTTTCCTTGGGAAATGATATACTCCTAGTTCTTGTGTGTAAACACATTTTCCTTTCCATTGGTCTATTTAATCTTTCTTGTGATCTATATGACCTAAGCAGTATTAAGTCTCTGCTTATGAAAACACCTCGGTCTACAACTCTGTCAGAAAGACCCTGTTGCTATTGTTGATGACATTCCGGTAACCACCGATGGACGAGAACTTTGCCTATTGGTCCACCTCGTTTTAATGAGCAGGAAAATGGTTCTCTTCGTCCCTCGCCCTTGGTACCGATGTTGTCGCCGACATAACTGACAGACTATTCTCTGACATACTTTGTTGTTGAGACTGGTAAGATGTCACCATTCTCCCTACTCTGGAGTCTGGATCGACCCTCATCACAGTTCCACGGGATCGGAACCTGACTCTCCTGTATATCCTTGATTCCGAAGTATCATATGCTCTTGGCGTTGTGTGTTATCACGAGCCACCCTCCGAGAGATGATCTATTCCCGATGCTTTGAACCCCTTTACACACTCTGATCAGATATCGATCATTTGTCCATTGGTTTGAAACTTCCTATTGTACCTTCATACTTTGCTCTCGATGTTTTCCTAGGTTTCAACTCGAGAGGTACTTCCGCCATGTTCCCTGAATTATTTGCTAGATAATCGACCTTGCAAATGTCCGTTCTCCCGAAGTCAGCTCTTACTCCACCACTAAAATCTCGGGACGAGATTTCTTGTAGTGGAGGAGATTTGTAACTTCCCCAGTCTCACACCACAATAATCCCTTATGATCATGCCAAGTCATCATCATTTGCATTGATTAATCACAGTGGTTAAATATCTCATTTCAAATTCCTTCTCTGAATTCAATTCAAATTCAAAGTGCAATTTGACGTTGCTCAAATATTGCTGCAAAAATGTTCATTATTTAGCAAATATTCCAAAACAATTTGTTGTTAAGGAAAACAACATCACCATCAAGTCAAAGTGGGCCAAAGCATTTGAAGCAGTGCCAAAACAGCACTTTAAATGCCATATTCATTTTTGAAAAATTCAAAAGGATTCCTAAATTGCCCAAACTTTTTGAGGCAATGGGGAATAATCCATTGTATTTATGTGACCAAGTTTCACATTTATACAAAATCATTTGGCAGCTCATTTTAATTCAAAAACACTTCTGAAAAAGAAAAACAAAAAAACAAAATGGGAAAAGAAGAAATGCCACTGTGCACTGGGCCTAAGTGCACAGTGCCCGTGGCCCAGCCCAACCGGCCCACCTCTCCATCCTCTCTTCTCTCTCGCGCGCGCTGTCGCCGCACCCGTGGCTGCGCGCACGCCCGCCGACGAGACGACGACACGACGACGCCACCGAGGCGAGGAGGGGATAAGGACCCCCCCCCTCGGCCTCTTCCCTCCGTCCTTATCCACTCGTCCCTCCTTTCGCTCTCTCTCGCTCGCTCTCCACCTCTTCCGACGTGGCCGTCGCCGTTCGCCATCGATCCCGTGGCCACCGCCACCGCGAGGCCTCTCCGTCGTGCCGGATCAAACCGCCGTCATCGACTACGTCATATGCTCCGACCAGCGCAAGCCGGGAGCCACCGCAGCGAGCCCGGCAACCTCTTCTTCCCCTACGGCCGTCTTCACCTCCGTCGCCGATTCGTCGCCGTCGATCTTCCCCGAGCCCGCTTAAGCACACCTACAGGCTCACTGTAAGCCCACGCGATGTTCCCCTCCCTCTCCCATGCGTTTCCGTCACCGTAGCCACCGTTGCCATCGCCGCTCGAACGCAGCTCCACCGCATAGCTCGCCGCCGTCGCTGTGGGCATCGTCATGCTCACCCGAGCACATGAGCGTGCTTAGGGCCGCTCGCTGAGGCCGCCTGTGCCACTTGCTTCCCTCCCTGTGCCCCTTAGCGCCTACCTCGACGAGCGCCCGAACGCGTCGCCGCCTCCGCTCGCCGCCGACGTGCTTCCGGTGACCAAATGGTCACGGGCTCGCGACCGTTGGCCTCGCCGCAACGTGTACGCCTTGCCCAGCCTCTCAGTTCACTCGCTAACGCACCGCATCGCCTTCGCCGTAGCTCACCCGAGCGTGTCGCCGCCGGCGACGCTGTAGCTCCCAGCTCCGGCCACCCTAGCCGCTCCGACCACCACCATTCGATGCGCGGTCGAGTGGTCGTTCGAACGCGCCTAGCCACGCTCTTTCCCGTGCCCTGTAGGCATTTTTCGACGACCCCCATGGTCTCGCCGCCGCGTTTCGCCTCGCCGGCGTTGCTTCGGCGACGGCACCGATGTGGTACGGCCAGGCCCACCTCCGGGTCACTGACGCCGGGCCCCACGGGCCTCGTTGACTGGGTTGACCCAGTCAACGTGCTGACTGGGCAGCCAGTGCCAATGACATGCGGGCCCCACCGCATAATTAACCTAATTAAAACAATTTCTAAAATAAACTTAATTAGTTAACCTAATTAGCCACCGACATGTGGGGCCCTGTTACTAATTAACCTCAGTTTAGTTTAAATAAACCCTATTATCCCCACTGTCTATGACAGGTGGGACCCCGCTGCCAGGTTTGACCTGAACAGCTGCGGTTGACCTGCTGACCTCATGCTAACATCATGCTGACGCAATAATTCATTTCTGTTAATTATATAATCCAGAAAATGCTAAAATCTTTGAAAATTCATAGAAAATAAACCGTAGCTCGGATCGAAAAACTTTATACATGAAAGTTGCTCAGAAAAATCCCACGAATCCAACCGTGCCATCTGTTTCCGTGTCAGGACCCTCTACGGAGGTGAACCAGCAACTTTTAGCCTGTTTTCGATAGTTGAATAGTGCATATATACCAGTTAATAATTCCAACTTTAATCCTAAAATAACTAAAATGATTTAGACATGTCTTTAGGCAACCCTGCACTGCACGTTAGCATGATATGCTCTATGTTGCATATGTTTGCTGTGTATTTATCTGTTTCCTCCCCCTCTACTTTTCTCTCGGTAGACCCCGACACCGACGTAGTCCCTGAGACCGACGTAGCTCCGGAGATCGACTACGCCCCTGACGATCAGACCTTTGCCGCAGAGCTTCCAGGCAAGCACCCCCCCCCCCTTGAGCATGCCTATATCGCCTATTCTTTCTCTCTTATGCTTGCATTAGAAATTGTTACTGCTACTATTTATCCTATCTCTGATGCATAGCCTGTTTTTGTAACTGCTGTTGATACCTACCTGCTTATTATAGGCTGGATAGAGATCCACCAGAGACCCCTCTTTGACCCAGTTGCCCCCGCTGGATTATCAGATGACTCGATCAACATGATCGACAACCAGGCCCCGGCACCGCACATCACCCCCCTTAGTTGTACGACACTTCAGTGTTACTATCGAGTGCCGAGGGTGATACCTCATTTAGCACTTCTGATGTTAACTCGGTAGAGTAGCTATTCGGTCATGGTCATCGAGGGTGATTCCTCCTTCACCACTCCCCAATAACGACGCCGTCGTGCAACACCTTAAGTGTGAACCTCGAGGGTGATTCCTCCTAAGTTCACCTTGACGACTACATCAGGTGGAATCCATCGAGGGTGATTCCTTGGGTTTCCCCCTGGTGTTTGGACACACGGATACTTGGACTTTACAACTGTTACTTGGAAAGGCGGATCGACCCTGAGGGGTACTCGCGCGAGCCTAAGTGGCGAGTGATGTGGAGTCGGGTTGACCTGGAGGCTACCCGAGAGATAAATACGAGGTGCGGCCGGACATTATTAGCCCTTGCAGCAAGTCCTCGAGACGGGGCGACGAGGTCACATCGATCATGAGTCTCTGCTCGTTACAGCACGCTACCAACACACTAACGATTTGGATATTTGATCCGAGTGGGCCTTTGGCCCGATAGCACTAACCATCACGTGGGAACAGTTATGGGCACTCTGCGTCGTATACATCAGTCGAAGCTTTCTAGAGGTCAGCGACTGAGCGGCACACACTGGGTTGGACTGGGAACGCAACCGCGCTTGTATTAAGGGGTTGCTAGGTCTGCTCACCGGCGGTGCACGTAACGTGCAGGAGTTCCCGGGGCGATGGCCCAAGACCCCTGGGGGCATAGGTTAGTCTCGCGTGCTGACCTCTCTATTAAGCCTAGGTCGGGTTGCGGCCTGTTGTTTAGCCGAGGCCGAGTATGACCCAGAAATGTGTGTCCGGCCGGAGTTAAGCGAGCGTGGTGGGTAAGTTGGTGCACCCCTGCAGGGAAGAAAATATCTATGCATAGCCGGATCCTCGATAACGGACGCTCGGAGTTGTATCTCGATCGATACAACTAGAACTGGATACTTGTGATGAGAAATGGATAGTTTGGCTCTAGGATTGCTTTCTCGCAGGGAGTCGAGGAAGGATCTCTGGGCGAGGTTGATAACACTACTACTACTTTATATTGAGCTAATCTACACTCTTCTAATGCTGCAAGACCGATGAAGATGCTAGTCTTCCATAGGACTAGGCCTTCCCTCTATTCTGGCATTTCTGCAGCCCAGCCCACCTATACAGCCTTTCTTTCATAATGTTGCATGTGTAGTGTAGATCCTTGTTTGCTGAGTACTTCGGATGAGTACTCATGGTTGCTTTGCTTCCTCTTTTCCCCGTATCGGTTTGATGCAACCAGATGACGGAGCCCCTGAGACAGTTGCCCCCGCCGACGACTGCTACTACTACCCCGAGGGTGGTTACTACTACGAGTTGGCTAACGACCAGGAGTAGGTTCGGAGGGTCCCAGGCAGGAGGCCTGCGCCTTTTCGATCGTAGTGTTTTCTTTTGCCTCGCCTTTTAAAGGCCTATCTGTCTTTCTTTTATATCTGTACTCAAATATCTCATGCTTCCGCTGATGCTTGTAAGCGAGCTTATGTATTCGAGCCCTCGAGGCCCCTGGCTTGTAATATATAGCTTGTATTATTTTAAATTTGTGTCTAGAGTTGTGCTGTGATATCTTCAAGTGAGTCCTTAGGCTTGATCGTGTGCATTTGCGTGTATGATTAGTGCACGATTGAGCCGAGGGCGTCACACGCAGCTAGGGTTAGAGCATCTATCGTTGACACAACTGAGGTCTCATCAGCTTGTTCTGCTGCTTGTGGTGCACTTCCAGGGCAGGCCTAATTCCTTCTGAAGTGCTCTCAGTTTTGTATATTTTTTGTCGGCGCGTTCATCTGCACTGGTGGCGACCTTTGATGCCCAGTGTATGTAATCCGCGGTCTCGTTGCGCTTTATTATCACCGGTGGCGAACTTTGATGCCCAGTGGATGTAATATGTCGTAATTTCTTTATTGTATAGTCTAGGTTTATTCTTAGTCGGTATGTTGTAATTTAGGCCGAAAGCTTCAACGGATCTCAATGTTGTCGGTCTTCAGGCCAGCCCGTAACTCGCTATATATGGGCCGAAACATGGGCCTATAATCATCTTGGGCCATTAGCAGGTCCAAACGTATAGTAGTTTTCCGCCTTTAACAGGCCGAGTAAAGTTCTGGCCATCTGGGCCAGAGAATACCATGGGCTTTTAACAGGCTAAAAACTAGATTGGGCTAGCGTTGAGCCAAAAAATTCACGGGCCAACACAGGCCGAAACTGTCTTAGGCCCATGTTTGGCTCAAATAGAAAACGAGTCGTTAACATGCCAAAATATATCTCAGGCCCTCTTTGGCCCAATAAAATTATGGGCTTTAAGCAGGCCGATATCAATGCGGGCCACAGGCCCAACTGTGTCACGGGCCATTAACAGATGGGTTGTAAGCAGGCCGAATGCAACGCGGGCTGTAATTAGGCCCAACTGTTACACGTGCCATTAACAGGCCGATAGGCACGTTGGGCTGAAATTTATCCACGAAGACTACGGGCCGTTAAGAGGCCTAAAGTCACTTCAGACAAGAAATAGCCCAATTTCAGCATGGGCCGTTAAATGGCCTAAAGTGAAACCGGGCCGACAACGGCCCAGATGCACCACGGGCCGCTAACAGGCCGGAACTATTATCGGGCCGAACTGGTAAACGGGCATTTAACAGGCTGAAATACAAACCCGGCTTAGAATGGGCCCGAAAGAGCAGTGGCTTGTTAACGGGCCTAATCTGATATGGGCCGTAATTTAGCCCAAAACACGACAGACTGTGAATGGGCCAGATCTGATATGGGCCTTAATTTGACCCAAAACATGGCAGGCTGTTAACGGGTCAGCCCACTAGTGTCTGAAAAAATATGGTGGGCCTTTAGCTGGGCCGACCTTTTAACCTTAAATGGGCCATTGTTGGGTTGTGCCACGTGTCGACATATCATAGGTGTCTTCTGTCCATTGTAGGGATGACATCTGTCCCAACGATGAGCTGACACGTGGATCATCCGGCGAATGAGAATTTTACACGTGGAAAATCCCCATGGGTCGAGGCTGTTAACGGGTTATCGGATCCAAACCGGAACCCAATAGCTTAACGGCGACCCGTTACGGTGGATGCCATGTGTCGGTTACCCTTGACGAAAACACTTCTATGACGCGCCATTTATCGTCATGGAAGTGGACACTTCCGTGAAGATAATTTTGGTATTGTCATGGAACACTTCTACGACATGTAACACCCCAAAAATGTAATCATGTTTTTACTAAATAAAATTTTGCCAGAATTAAAATTTTGAATTTTTGCTAGGTCTTTTATTAATTTCAGAACCATTTTATGTTTCTGTTTTTCAAAATTCTTCCCTCCATATAGCAATTTTTGGAAATAATATTGAGGCTTTGGTAGTTCTCTTAAAACATTTCAATTATAGTCTAATAACAGTAAGAATTATTTTCAGAATAAAATTTTGCCCAAAACAATTCTTTTAATAGCTTTTTCAATACTTTAAATGCCTCTGTTGCACTGCAACCATTTTAAATAATTATTTTTAAATTCCACAAAAATTATGGGAGGTCATGTGATGCCTATATATCACTTTTATGCAAAAACCTAACTTGGTATTTTGCAAATTTTGAGTGAAACGACCTCTTTCCAATACTGTCCTGTATTTGAGTTTCTACTACATCCCTAATTTTCCTTGCCCCAAAAATTCTGAAGTTTTTCTTACTTATAGTACTTCCAACCAAACCCTTAAGTCCAAAATTTTAGCTCCATTGGAATCTTTTTAGTTCACCAAATATTCCTCTGTAGTTTCTGTCCAGAAACTAAATTCTTCAAAACTTGCACTATCAAGTTTCTCTTTTTGCCAGACTAACTCCACCACACTCCTCTACATCCAATGAAGCATCATCCTGGTAATTTTCACACTCAAGAAAATTCTCTAGGTCTCCCTGGCATACTGTCAAACACCTGGCAGGCATGACAGAATTTGGATACCTATCACAACTACATTAGGGACTTGATCCTCATGCCAAAAAGCCATGTCCACCAGCCTTGACATCCTTAGTGTTCCAATCCTGTTAAGTTTTCCTTGCAGAAAAAAACCCTAGGTCACCCTGGCATTACATCGAACACCCTGCGGGTGTGCTCTGGACGTGGCTAGGGTGCGTGTATTGCAGCCATTGACATCGCGCTGCTGCCGCGCCCCTGCTGTTTCTCCCGCTCGCCCAAATCTTTAGCTGGATCACCCATGCCACACTGAGCATCGCCGACATTCCCTCTCATCTGCTAGCGCCGGCCTGGCGCCGCCCACCACCAACCAGCCACCGCCGTCTCGGGCACACCATCGCCCGCGATGCGTGGCTCACCTCTGTGACGCCCCCGGCTCAATCGTGCACTAATCATACACTCAAATGCACACGATCAAGCCTAAGGACTCACGGGAGATAACACAACACAACTCTAAAACATAAATAAAGTCATACAAGCTTTATATTACAAGCCAGGGGCCTCGAGGGCTCGAATACATAAGCTTGCGTACAACCGTCAGCGGAAGCATCAGATATCTGAGTACATATATAAAAGAAAACACAGAAAGGCCTTTAGAAAGGCGGGGCAAAATAAAACACTACGATCGAAAGGCGCAGGCCTCCTGCCTGGGACCCTCCGATCCTACTCCTGGTCGACGGCAAGTTCGAAGCAGTAAACACCCTCGGGGTAGTAGTGGTAGTCGATCGTCGGCGGGGGAGCTGTCTCAGTGGCTCCGTCATCTGGTCACGACAACTAATATGGGGGAAAAGAAAACAAAGCAACCGTGAGTACTCAGCAAGCAAGGATCTACACTACATATGCAACATTATCAAAGGAAGGCTGTATATATGGACTGGGCTGCAGAAATGCCAGAATAGAGGGGAAAGCCTAGTCCTATCGAAGACTAGCATCTTCAGCGGTCTTGCAGCAATAGAAGAGAGTAGAACAGTACAATATAATGTAGCAGTATCATTAAGTCTCAACCTCACCCAGAGATCCTTTCTCGACTCCCTGCGAGAAAGCAATCCCAGAGCCATACAGTCATCAACCTCGTCCTGAGATCCCTTCTCGACTCCCTGCGAGAAGCAATCCCAGAGCCATATATCCAGGTATCATCTCACGGTCTAGTTGTGTCGATCATGATACAACTCCGAGTGTCCTTTACCGTAGGACCGGCTATCGATAGATGTGTTCTTCCCTGCAGGGGTGCACCAACTTACCCAACACGCTCGATTAACTCCGGCCGGACACACTTTCCTGGGTCATGCCCGGCCTCGGCCAAACGATACACCATAGCCCTACCTACAGCTCAGCAGAGAGGTCCCCGCCGGTCTACTTCCTAAGCGCTCAGGGGTCTTGGGCCATCGCCCTGTGCACTCCGGGTCGTTGCGAGCAGGGTGAAGCCAGGCACCAGGAGGGCGCCGGTCCGTCCCGGCCGCAAGGCTGAACTAGACGTCTGACAGAGCTTTCGGCTGATGCTACGATGCAGAACGCCCATACTATGCCCACGTGATGTTAGTGCTATCATGCCAGAGGCCTGCTCGGATCAAATATCCAAATCATTAGTGGACTAGGGCTTGCGGTAACGAGCAGAGACTCACGAAAGATGTGACCCCATCGCCCCGTCTCGAGGACTTGCGGCAAGGGCCAAGAATGCCCGGCCGCGCCTCGTATTCATCACTCGGGCACCATACAGGCAACCCGCCTTCACATCACACGCGGGTACCCCTCAGGGTCGACCCGCCTTTCCAAGTAACAATAGTTCAGTCCAAGTATCCGTGTGTCCATAACATCAGGGGAATCCGAGGTGTCACCCTCGTTGGATTCCTACTTGATGTATCCGTCAAGGTGAACTCAGAGAAATCACCCTCGATGGGTTCACACTTGATGTGTTACACGACAACGTCGTTACCGGAAGTGGTGAAGGAGGAATCACCCTCGATGACCACGACCGAATAGCTACTCTACAGAGTTAACATCAGAAGTGCTACACGAGGTATCACCCTCGGCACTCGATATTAACGCTGCAGTGTCGTTACAACTAAGGGGGGGTGATGTGCGATGTCGAGGTCTGGTCTTCAATCCCGTTGATCGGGTCTTCTGATAATCCAGCGGGGCAGTCGGGATAAGTGGGGTCACTGATAGGTCTCTACCCAGCCTATACTAAGCAGTTTAGGATATGCAGGTAATTATCAACAACAGGTTACAATAAACAGGCTATGCATCAGAATAGGTAAAGCAGTAGCAGCAGCAATTCTAATGCAAGCATGAGAAATTAGAATGGGCGATATCGGGATGATCAAAGGGGGGGGCTTGCCTGGTTGCTCGGCGGCAAGGGCAAGGTCGTCAACGGTGGCGTCGGGCTCCAGAGTTGCGTTAGTTTCGGGGACGACATCGGTGTCAAGGTCTACCGAGAGAGAAGAGGGGGAGGAAACAGTATAAATACACAGCAAACATGAGCAACACAATGTACGACATGATAATAAGCAGTGCCGGGTGTATCCTAACGTATGGTTGCACGTCACCGAGGAAGGGGGAATCCATCCGGGAATGTTTTCCCGGTTCCGGACATTTGTCAGACAGATGACCGGAGGGGAACGGTTCCCTGTTCGGATAGTTAGGAACATGTGACGGACGAACGGACCGTTTATTTGGATTCGTCTCGAAATTCTGAGCAACTTTCATGTACAAAGTTTTTCGATCTGAGCTACGGATTATTTTATATGATTTTTCAAAGTTTAAACAATACTCTGAAACTATTTAAATTATTAAAACAACATTATCCAGAATAGTGCGGGCTGACGTCATCATGACATCAGCAGTCAACAGGGGGTTGACTGGGTCAAACTGACATGTGGGGCCCGCATGTCATAGACTGTTCCTAATTAACAAATGATTAAGGTTAATTAACAGGTTAATTAAGTTTAAGTAGTTAACTAAAAGAATTAATTAAGTTAATTAATTAATTAGCTAATTAATTGTTTTATTTTTTTATTTCCTTTTTTCTTTTTAACAGGGGCTGGGCCCCAGTGGTCAGCGGCTATAGCCGGACATGTCCGCGTTGTGCCTGTCCGGGGTCGGACATGTCCGGGCCAGCGCTCGCGCGTGCACTAGAGGCGAGGCCAAGGCCGGAGCGCGGCACGGCAAGGCCGGCCGGCCGGGCCACGTCGGGCAGCGGCGAGCGGGAGGGAGGAGCGGGCGCGCGGGCGGAGCAGCGGGCACGGGCGGCGGCAGTCGCGGGCGGGCGCGAGGCGAGGCGCAGCGAGCGCGGGCGCGAGCGGTGGGGCCAGGCGGCGAAGCAGGGCAAGCGAGGCGAGTGGCAGCGGCGCTGGCGAGGTCACGGCGCGGCGAGCAGCGGCATGGGGGCGGGCGCGGTCGCGCGGCGGCGACGACAGAGATTGAGGGAGAGGGGAAACGGGGTCCTCACAGAGGAGCTGCAGGGGATGGCCGTGGGCTCGGGGAGGCAGATGGGCGTCGGCGGTGTGGACGGGGCGGCGTCCGAGCCGCCGGCGACGATGGCAACGGGGCGATGGCGCGCGACGGCGGCGGGGCGTCGGGGGCGGCGGTTGCCCTCGATCCACACGAGGGGGATCGAGGGAAGTGGGGTAGTGGGCTTAGGGTTTCATGGGAGTGGGGGTTAGGTAGGAGGGGAGGTGGGCCGGCCAGCTGGGCTAGAGCCCAGTTGGGCCAAGGGGTAGTTTCTCTTTTTTTTTTACTTTTTATCATTTAACTTTTACTGTTTTATTTAATTTCCACACCATTTTAGTTTAATAAAAATATGAGACCCGTACCTAAAATAGTGTTTTAGTTTAACCCTCTGCCACGAAAGGTTCTACTCCCAAATAAAATAGTTTGCTATTTTATAAATTAGAAAAGGCATTTTATTAAGTGTTAAAGCCACTGTTTAATTAATTTTGTGCGTTTAAACCTTTTATAAAAAAGTGGTTTCTTCACCAACAATATTTATGAATTATTTGCCACAGTTTGCACATTTTAGTTTTGACATTTGAAAACTTTTAATTTTAACTTTTTTTAAAATTGAATTTGAACCGACTTTGAATCAACGCGAGTTCAACAACAGTAATCATGATGACGTGGCATCATTAGCAGGGAATTACTGTAGCTTAATTAACCGGGCGTTACAATTCTCCTCCACTAAAAGAAATTCTCGTCCCGAGAATTCAGGAGGTAGAAGGAAAGAGGTCGGGGTATTCTTCCCGAAGATGATCCTTGCGTTCCCAAGTGGCTTCATCTTCTGTATGATTAGACCACTGCACTTTCATGAACTTGGTAACCTTCTGACGGGTTCGATGTTCAGCTTCATCGAGAATGCGGATCGGATGCTCCTTATATGAAAGATCATCATGCAATTCGAGCATTTCATGATCTACTGCTCGGTGCGGAGATTCCTTGAAGCATTTACGAAGTTGCAACACATGGAAGACGTCATGGATATGAGAGAATTGCGGCGGCAACTCCAATTTATATGCCACCTGACCACGTCTTGCAACAATGCGGAAAGGACCAATGTAGCGTGGAGCTAGCTTGCCCTTGATTCCGAAGCGGTGAGTGCCCTTCATAGGAGTGACACGCAGATAAGCTTGTTCACCTGGTTGATAAGTCAAACCCCATCGTTTGCGATCATAGTTGCTCTTCTGGCGGTCCTGAGCCGCCTTGAGGTTTTCACGGACGATACGGACTTGTTCTTCGGCGTGTTGAATAATATCCGGACCCATGAGCGGTCGTTCCCCAGTTTCTGACCAATTCAGAGGGGTTCGACACTTATCTCCATATAGAACTTCAAAAGGGGCCATTTTCAAGCTGGCTTGATAGCTGTTGTTATATGAGAATTCCGCGTAAGGAAGAGATTCTTCCCACTTCTTACCGAACGATATAACACAAGCCCGAAGCATGTCTTCAAGCACTTGATTGACTCGCTCGACTTGGCCTTGGGATTGAGGGTGATAAGCTAAACTCCAGGTAATATGAGTTCCCATAGCTTCTTGGAAACTTTCCCAGAACTTGGAGGTGAAAAGACCGCCACGGTCCGAACTAATCTCCTTCGGAATACCGTGGAGTGAAACAATTCTGGAGATATACAACTCTGCTAACTGACTAGCAGTGATCGTCTCTTTGACAGGCAGAAAGTGTGCAACCTTGGAGAGTTAGTCGACGACGACAAGAATAGCATCGTGACCCTTCTGTGACCTGGGAAGTCCTGTAATGAAATCCATCTGAACCTTATCCCATTTCCATAGAGGAATAGGAAGCGGTTGCAGAATTCCAGCTGGTTTCTGATGTTCTGCTTTAACGCGACGACACACATCACATTCAACAACATAGCGAGCAATGTCCTGCTTCATTCTAGACCACCAGTACCTTTGACGGAGATCACGATACATCTTGGTGCTACCCGAATGAATAGAAAATGGTGTGTCATGTGCCTCCTTCATGACCTTGTCAGTCATAAGCTCGAAGCGAGGTACGACAATGCGGTCTCTGAAACACAAGGTTCCATCTCCAGACAGCGAGAAATCCCTGTACTTTTCAAGGTGAAGATTTTTCTTCATCAGATCAATTTCAGCATCTTTAGCTTGCGCATTCTTAACAGCTTTCTCAAGATCTGGTTGTATCACAAGGTTATTAAGAGAACCCTGTGGAACAATACGCAGATTCAGCTTGCGCAGTTCTTCAAAAAGACGAGGTTGAGCTCGCCTAACCATGAGGTTGTCGCAATAGGACTTGCGGCTTAAGGCATCAGCCATCATGTTAGCCTTGCCAGGGGTATAGGAAATACCCAAATCATAGTCCGCAATGGCCTCCATCCATCTTTGCTGACGGAGGTTTAGAGATGGCTGAGTGAACAAGTACTTCAGACTTTTATGATCCGTGTAGATCTCGCAACGATTACCGAGAAGGTAATGTCGCCACAACTGCAGTGCATAGATGACAGCAGCTAGTTCTAGATCATGTACTGGATAGTTCTCTTCATGCGGACGCAACTGTCGAGAGCCATAAGCAATCACTTTATGCTCTTGCATTAGGACACAGCCTAATCCTTCACGGGATGCGTCACAATAGATCACAAAATCTTTGCGAGAATCTGGTGGAGCAAGTACTGGGGCAGATGTTAGCTTGTCTTTGAGTGTTTGAAAACTTTCCTGACATTTTTCTGTCCATTCAAATTTAACGCCCTTGTGAAGCAGATCAGTCAAAGGCTTAGCAATCTTAGAAAAATTCTCAACAAATCGACGGCAATAGCTTGCAAGGCCGAGAAAACTTCTCACTTGCTTGACGTTCTTCGGAGGAGTCTAGTCAAGAATAGCCTGAACTCGTTCTGGGTTAACAGCAATTCCATCCTTGGAGATCACATGACCAAGGTAAGTTACTTCAGAAAGCCAAAATTCACATTTGGAGTATTTGGCATACAACTGGTGTTCTCGGAGCCTTTCCAATACCAGACGGAGGTATTCAGCATGTTCTTCTTTATTCTTTGAATAGACCAGAATATCATCTAGATACACCACAACAAATTTGTCGAGATAATCCATGAAAATGTAATTCATCAGACGGGAGAAAGTTGCTGGAGCGTTTGTTAAGCCGAAGGACATGACAGTGTACTCATAAGAACCATAGCGAGTAACGAATGCTGTCGTTGGAATATCCTCTTCGCGAACTCGGATCTGGTGGTATCCCAATCTCAAATCAAGCTTAGAGAATACTAAGGAACCAGCAAGTTGATCATATAAATCATTGATCCGAGGAAGCAGATATTTATTCTGAATTGTGGCTTGGTTAATGGGCCGGTAATCCTGAACCAATCGGTTAGTTCCATCCTTCTTCTTAACGAAGAGTGAAGGTGCTCCCCAAGCAGAGGAACTGGGACGGATGAAACCTTCCTTAAGTGACTTGTCGATTTCTTCCTTAAGCTCGAGAAGATGATGCGGAGGCATCTTATAAGGATGCTTCACAATAGGAGTTGTGCCTGGCTTCAGGTCGATGACAAACTCGACAGCTCTAGCAGGGGGTATTCCTGGAAGTTCTTCTGGAAAGACAACTTGAAAATCATGAACAATTGGAACGTTCTCGATGCCTTCAAGAGGTGAAGAGTTCAATGCATTTAGAGCATATATCTGGCTCTCGGCATTCTGTATTATCTTGGCTGAGTAGTTGATCACCTGACCAGAAGGGTGTGTGAGCTGGACTGTCTTAGTAGCACAGTCAATCAAAGCATTATGGGCTGTCAACCAGTCCATACCGAGAATAATGTCTACGTCGGAAGGTCCAAGAGCAATAAGGGAAGCAGAGAACATCAACCCTTCAATTTTGATCTGATTGTTGTGACTTACCATCTTGGTCTGCCACCTGGAACGGGGAGTGATAATCTCTAATGGAGTGGGTAGTGAGCTCATAGCTAACCCATGTATTTGTGCAAATTGCTGGGACACAAAGGAATGTGATGCCCCGGAATCAAAGAGAACAGAAGCTGCAACTAAATTAACTAGCAGAGTTCCCATCACGATCTTAGGTGACTCACGAGCTTCTCCCATTTTGACATGAGTGACCTGGCCACGACCCATAGCAAGCTGCCTGGCCTTACGACTTCTGGAATGATGGGTTCGATGGCCCTTCGTACGACCATCAGGAGGACGTGGTGCAGCCTGAGGAGAAGCCATGGCATTGGACTGTCCTCCCTGAATTGTTAGATGTCTCGGTGGTGGAGGCAGGCGAGGTGCAACATAAGACGGCCTTGGTGTTGGAGCAGGCCGATGATGGACATTGTGTGGGATCCAGACTCGACATTTCTGAATAGGCTGACCCGAGGTTGAGCCAACTTCATGAGTGCGCTTGAGTGACTCCTGGTGTTTAGTCAGAGCAGTCTCAACTCGGAAAGTTTGGCTGACAAGCGTTGCGAAGTCTGCAAAATCAAGGACAGCAAGTGCGAGGTTTATATCCGTACACAGTCCTTCACGGAATTTCTCCTGCTTGCGGGCATCAGTGCAGACGTCATCTTCAGCATAGCGGGATAATTCAAGAAATTTCCTCTGATATTCATCCACGGTCATTGTGCCCTGTGTGAGTTTGCGAAACTCCTACTTCTTCTGGTCGATCAGACCTTGAGGAATGTACCGTGCATGAAAGGTTGACTGAAATTCCTGCCAAGTGGGTACAGATTCAGCAGACAACATACCCTTATGGCTTTCCCACCATTGAGCAGCGGGACCCTTCAAGTGGAATGTCGCAAAGGTGACGTAACTGTCAGGGGCAACATTAGCTGACTCCATCTCAAACAGGATGTCACGAAGCCAATCATCAGCATCCATAGGATTGGTGGAGTTGCAGAAAACGGATGGATTGAGGCGAACAAATTATGGCAGTGAGATCGGTCCAGGCTCCTGACGAGCATCGTTGCGTTCCAAACATTTTACCAGACTCTTGTTGAGCTGACGGTTCAATTCAAACTGCTGCATCATTGCGGCAATATGATGAGGACATCAATACCATTGTTACACCCACAGCCCCTGCTGCTATACATACTGGACCAATTACTAGAGCTAGCGCACGCCAATTAAATTATCAGGTACTTTCGTTTCTTGGTAATGATTCTAATGTTCATGAGAATATGATGCTGCCTAAAGTGGATACATTTGTTTTGCTTACGAATGAAGGGCCTAGCTTGGACAAGAAAGAGGAACATTGGAGCAAGTTCAAGCATGGAGATGATGGCATGCGCACGGGAAACAAGAACGGAGTTACAAGTGATGATTTCAGGACTTTGAAGCCACCATAATGAGTGCATGAAGCCTTGGACGAAATATACAAAGATGCCACTTCATAAATTTCGTCCAGAGGCTATTATAGGTGCTGCGTCACCTTATTATTGGGCCAGGCCCATGTAATTTCGAAATACTTGAGTATAGGCTGTTTTTAGAGTCCGTATGTGTGGGGAAACAAGAGATAGGGTTGGTTTCGGACCCCTCCTTCAAGGGCCACGAAATTCCCCCCCCCCCTCTTCCTCCATATATACAGCCCTTAGGGCACCGTTTAGACTTTGGGTTTTGTTTAGATTAAAAGTTCGCCATAGCTGCAACTTCGCGTACTTCGTTTGTGTTCAACGACCAGACCAAGACGTCACAGAACCCCACCTTGATCAATAAAGCTTTCATCTTATATTCGCAATATCCAGATTGCAAATCTTAGTTTCTTGCTTGTTCTTCGTTTGCTTGTAGGAGATAGACCCTCGTGGTCAGGTTGATTGTGCTCCGGCGTGGTCAATAACCTCTCGGAGTTGGTTTAGCGATTGCTAAGGCGCGACGTCCTCGCATGTTCGTAGTCGGATCGTCAAAGTCTACTCCACCAAAAACGATAGCTATCATCTCATCGAAAGATCGGGACACCCTCGCCTCTATCAAGTGGTATCAGATTTTCAGGTTGCTCGGTGAGATTTTACAGTTTTTCGTAGATTAGATCGAGTCTGTTCTTCATACCTACAGTCCACGAAAAAGACAAAAAAAATTAGGGTTAGTTCATCATATCCGAACCAATCTGAGCCTTTGCATAATCTTTTTAGGGTTTTTGCTTTGTTGAATTTGCGGTTGCATCGTCGTGTCTAGTTGCTGGTCTTAGCGTCTAGTCATTTAGAGTTTCGAGTTCTGGTCATAAGTTGTCATGCCGCCGCCGCACCATCATCATCGCCCCTGCCATCTACCACCACCGCTTATCCGTCACCGATCTGTATCCATATACCACTACCATATATCCACCACCATATATCCACCACCAATCCGAGTTCTTTTCATATTAGGTTTGTTTTCGAGATCCATCTAGTTTCCGATTCGTGTTTCCTTGCCGGAGTAGGTTTCGGAAAAAAAAAGTCTGGAGACCCCTGGGCAGTTTTTAGGCCAAAATTTTGGCAGTCAAAAATATTTTTTCCCTATCCTATTTTTAGGTCCCAGGGAGCGTTTTGAGACACTTGCCATCATAGTGATTTTTTGTCGCACTTTTTCGTCGTCGCTGCCCTGATTTCCGAAAAAAAAAATTCAAATTTTTTTTTTCGTGCCAATCCTGTTAGTTTGACTTGGGAAGAGTTTTGAGACACTCGCCATTATAGTGATTTTTTTTGCAAAAAAAAAGGAGCGCAAAAAAAACAGCGCAAAAAAAACAATTTTTTTTTGTGTGTGCTCTTCCCTTGTTTACGTGCCGCGTCGTGATTTTGTTAGTGTTCTAGGCTCGCGTCTCTAGTACGGTCTAGCCTAGGACCAGCACAGTACCGTCGTTGAGCGTTTATTCAACTTTGCATCTCTGAATTGATTATTGCTGACATTTTTGCTACCATATCATAAGCCTTCCCAGCACCACATACATCTACGTCGTGCGTTTGACACCACCTGGCAATCGCTCTGTCCAATCTTTAAGAGTTTTGACTACAACGGTTGCCGATCACCACCTGCTGCTGGGTAAGAACTGGTAAGCATTTGAGATTCGCTTGACGGTTTTGTGATACACCACCACCACCACTTCCCAGTAGTCTGTAGGATCATATTCTTGTGTGTTTCTATTGCTGCTAACCATGGCAGGATCACAAGCCGATGAGACTGATTGGGAGAACATGACGAACAAACAGCTACATGATAAATTTCAGCAAATGATGAGTGGACAGGTGCAAGATGTGCTAAACAGATTTGAAGAGGCCATGGAGAAGATAGATGGAATTGAGAAGACGTTCGAAACTAAGCTCGATAACAAGTTTAATGAATTACTCGCGCGTCTTCCACAACCACCGCCCGCTGCACCTGTCGCACCTCTACAACAACAACAACGTCGCCTTCCAAATCAAGTGGGACGAGCACAGCGCGTTCCCCTTGAGCCTGGTCAAACTTATGGTGCCGCTGCACCTACTGTTGATGCTTCTATGGCTCCTGTTGCCACTGAGGAGGACGATTATGCGAGCGATTACGAGGATGAGGTTGATCAAAATCAGAACTATGTACCAGCACCAGGTCGTCCACATGCCAATAATCCCAATGGTAGGGCTGCATTACCACCTCAGGTACGAGATCATGACCATATTCCTAAACTGAAATTGAATATTCCACCATTTGAGGGTAGATATGTTCCTGATATATATCTTACTTGGGAGTTAGAAACTGAACAACGTTTTACATGTTTACAATATCCCGAGGAGAGACGTGTTGCTGCTGTTGTTTGTGCTTTTACTAGTTTTGCATGTGTATGGTGGTCTGAACATTGTAGATTATATCCTATTCCAGCTACGTGGGCTGCTTTGAAAACTGCTATGCATACTCGTTGGGTTCCACCATATTATCAACGTGAATTACTTCAAAAATTGCAGTGCTTAAGACAAGGAAAAAATTATGTAGAAGAATATTATCAGGAATTACAAACTGGCATGATTAGATGTGGTATTGTTGAGGAGAATGAAGCTATGCTTGCACGTTTCATGGGTGGATTAAATAGAGAGATTCAGACCATTCTAGAGTATAAGGAGTATAATAATATCACTCATTTATTCTATCTTGCTTGTAAAGCTGAACGTGAAGTGCAGGATCGACAGGCATTGGCGCGAACTAATTTTTCTGCAGGTCGATCTTCATCATGGACACCGCGTGCCTCTTCTACTCCCACATGTCCTACTGCAGCACCACTGACTTCAGCCGCCAACTCCAACCGAGATACAAGAAAACAGGCACCACCACCACCATATGCCAAGAGTACACCTTCTGGGCCTGCCCAGAGCTCTTCTTCATCTATGGCATCAACAGGGCACACACATGATATTATTTGTCGTCGTTGTAAGGGAAGAGGTCATTATGCCAGAGAATGCCAATCTCCGCATGTTATGATTGCTACTGAGGATGGTGGGTATGAGTCCGCTAGTGACTATGATGAGGAGACTTTGGCTCTTATTACAAGTGAAGAACACGGTGGAGATGATTCTGATCATGAGACGCAATACATGGCTCCTGAAGACGCTGACAGGTATGAATGTTTAGTTGCTCAACGTGTTTTGAGTGTGCAGGTCACACAAGCTGAGAAAAATCAGAGGCATAATTTGTTCCATACAAAGGGAGTTGTAAAGGAACGTTCTGTTCGCGTCATCATAGATGGAGGGAGCTGCAATAACTTGGCTAGCATGGAGATGGTGGAGAAGCTATCTCTCACCACAAGACCACATCCCCATCCTTACTATATCCAATGGTTCAACAACAGCGGCAAGGTTAAGGTAACACGTAATGTTCGTGTGCATTTTAGTATCTCTACATATGCTGATTATGTTGATTGTGATGTGGTACCCATGCAAGCATGTTCATTATTACTTGGTAGACCATGGCAATTTGATAAAAATTCTGTACACCATGGTAGAAACAATCAGTATACTCTTGTTCATAAGGATAAACATATTACTTTGCTTCCTATGACTCCTGATTCTATTTTGAAATATGATATTAATAGAGCTAGTAAAGCAAAACATGAGAAAAATAAGAGTGAAAATCAGATTGTGGCAAAAGAATTTGAGCAACAAATGAAGCCTAATAATAAACCATCTAGTGTTGTTTCTGAAATTAAATTGAAAAGTGCATGTTTACTTGCCACCAAATCTGATATTGATGAGCTAGATTTCAGCAAATCTGTTTGCTATGCTTTTGTGTGCAAAGAGGCGTTATTTTCATTCGAGGACGTGCCTTCCTCTTTGCCTCCTGCTGTCACTAACATTTTGCAGGAGTTCGCTGACGTCTTTCCACAAGACGTGCCACCGGGATTACCACCTATTCGCAGGATTGAGCATCAGATTGACTTAATTCCCGGTGCTTCATTGCCAAACCGTGCGCCGTACCGTACCAATCCAGAGGAGACGAAGGAGATTATGCGTCAAGTACAGGAGCTGCTCGACAAAGGTTATATACGCGAATCTCTTAGTCCTTGTGCTGTTCCTATTATACTAGTGCCAAAAAAGGATGGTACATCGCGTATGTGTGTTGATTGTAGAGGCATTAATAATATTACTATTTGTTATCGTCATCCTATTCCTAGGCTAGATGATATGCTTGATGAATTGAGTGGCTCTACAATATCTCCAAAGTTGATTTGCGTAGTGGATACCATCAAATTCGTATGAAATTGGGAGATGAATGGAAAACAGCATTTAAAACTAAGTTCGGTTTATATGAGTGGTTAGTCATGCCTTTTGGGTTAACTAATGCACCTAGTACTTTCATGAGATTAATGAACGAAGTTTTATGTGCTTTCATTGGACGATTTGTGGTAGTTTACTTTGATGATATATTGATTTATAGCAGATCTTTGGAGGAACATTTGGAACATTTACGTGCTGTTTTTATTGCTCTACGTGATGCACGTTTGTTTGGTAACCTTGGGAAGTGCACCTTTTGCACCGACCGAGTATCTTTTCTTGGCTATGTTGTTACTCCACAGGGAATTAAAGTTGATAAAGCCAAGATTGAAGCTATTGAGAGTTGGCCGCAGCCCAAAACGGTCACACAAGTGAGGAGTTTCCTTGGCCTCGCTGGTTTCTATAGGCGTTTTGTGAGAGATTTCAGTACCATTGCTGCACCTCTCAACGAGCTTACAAAGAAGGATGTGCCTTTTGTTTGGGGTACCGCACAGGAAGAAGCCTTCACGGTGTTGAAAGATAAGTTAACACATGCTCCGTTACTCCAACTTCCTGATTTTAATAAGACTTTTGAGCTTGAATGTGATGCTAGTGGAATTGGATTAGGAGGTGTGTTATTACAAGATGGCAAACCTGTTGCATACTTTTCTGAAAAATTGAGTGGGCCTAGTCTGAATTACTCTACTTATGATAAGGAATTATATGCTCTTGTTCGGACTTTGGAAACATGGCAACATTATTTATGGCCCAAAGAATTTGTTATTCATTCTGATCATGAATCTTTGAAACATATTAAAAGTCAAGCCAAACTGAACCGTAGACATGCTAAATGGGTTGAATTCATTGAGACTTTCCCTTATGTTATTAAACACAAGAAGGGTAAAGAAAATGTTATTGCTGATGCATTGTCTCGTCGTTATACTATGCTTTCACAACTTGACTTTAAAATATTTGGTTTGGAGACCATCAAAGATCAATATGTGCATGATGCTGAATTTAAAGATGTATTGCAGAATTGTAAAGAAGGGAGAACATGGAACAAGTTCGTCGTTAACGATGGATTTGTGTTTCGTGCTAACAAGCTATGCATTCCAGCTATGATGAGGACATCAATACCATTGTTACACCCACAGCCCCTGCTTCTATACATACTGGACCAATTACTAGAGCTCGCGCACGCCAATTAAATTATCAGGTACTTTCGTTTCTTGGTAATGATTCTAAAGTTCATGAGAATATGATGCTGCCTAAATTGGATACATTTGTTTTGTTTACAAATGAAGGGCCTAGCTTGGACAAGAAAGAGGAACCTTGGAGCAAGTTCAAGCATGGAGATGATGGCATGCGCAAGGGGAACAAGAACGGAGTTACAAGTGATGATTTCAGGACTTTGAAGCCACCATAAGGAGTGCAGGAAGCCTTGGACGAAATATACAAGATGCCACTTCATAAATTTCGTCCAGAGGCTATTATAGGTGCTGCGTCACCTTATTATTGGGCCAGGCCCATGTAATTTCGAAATACTTGAGTATAGGCTATTTTTAGAGTCCGTATGTGTGGGGAAACAAGAGATAGGGTTGGTTTCGGACCCCTCTTTCAAGGGCCACGAAATTCCCCCCTCTTCCTCCCTATATACAGCCCTTAGGGCACCGTTTAGACTTTGGGTTTTGTTTAGATTAAAAGTTCGCCATAGCTGCAACTTCGCGTACTTCGTTTGTGTTCAACGACCAGACCAAGACGTCACAGAACCCCACCTCGATCAATAAAGCTTTCATCTTATATTCGCAATATCCAGATTGCAAATCTTAGTTTCTTGCTTGTTCTTCGTTTGCTTGCAGGAGATAGACCCTCGGGGTCAGGTTGATTGTGCTCCGGCGTGGTCAATAACCTCTCGGAGTTGGTTTAGCGATTGCTAAGGCGCGACGTCCTCGCACGTTCGTAGTCAGATCGTCAAAGTCTACTCCACCAAAAACGATAGATATCATCTCATCGAAAGATCGGGACACCCTCGCCTCTATCAAGTTTACTTTGATGATATATTAATTTATAGCAGATCTTTGGAGGAACATTTGGAACATTTACGTGTTGTTTTTATTGCTCTACGTGATGCACGTTTGTTTGGTAACCTTGGGAAGTGCACCTTTTGCACCGACCGAGTATCTTTTCTTGGCTATGTTGTTACTCCACAGGGAATTGAAGTTGATAAAGCCAAGATTGAAGCTATTGAGAGTTGGCCGCAGCCCAAAATGGTCACACAAGTGAGGAGTTTCCTTGGCCTCGCTGGTTTCTATAGGCGTTTTGTGAGAGATTTCAGTACCATTGCTGCACCTCTCAACGAGCTTACAAAGAAGGATGTGCCTTTTGTTTGGGGTACCGCACAGGAAGAAGCCTTCACGGTGTTGAAAGATAAGTTAACACATGCTCCTTTACTCCAACTTCCTGATTTTAATAAGACTTTTGAGCTTGAATGTGATGCTAGTGGAATTGGATTAGGAGGTGTGTTATTACAAGATGGCAAACCTGTTGCATACTTTTCTGAAAAATTGAGTGGGCCTAGTCTGAATTACTCTACTTATGACAAGGAATTATATGCTCTTGTTCGGACTTTGGAAACATGGCAACATTATTTATGGCCCAAAGAATTTGTTATTCATTCTGATCATGAATCTTTGAAACATATTAAAAGTCAAGCCAAACTGAACCGTAGATATGCTAAATGGGTTGAATTCATTGAGACTTTCCCTTATGTCATTAAACACAAGAAGGGTAAAGAAAATGTTATTGCTGATGCTTTGTCTCGTCGTTATACTATGCTTTCACAACTTGACTTTAAAATATTTGGTTTGGAGACCATCAAAGATCAATATGTGCATGATGCTGAATTTAAAGATGTATTGCAGAATTATAAAGAAGGGAGAACATGGAACAAGTTCGTCGTTAACGATGGATTTGTTTTTCGTGCTAACAAGCTATGCATTCCAGCTAGCTCTGTTCGTCTTTTGTTGTTGCAGGAGGCGCATGGAGGAGGATTAATGGGACACTTTGGCGTAAAGAAGATGGAGGATGTACTTGCTACACATTTCTTTTGGCCAAAGATGAGACGAGATGTTGAGCGTTTTGTTGCTCGCTGCACTACATGTCAAAAAGCTAAGTCACGACTCAATCCTCATGGTTTATATATGCCTTTGCCAGTACCTAGTGTTCCTTGGGAGGTTATATCTATGGACTTTGTTTTAGGTTTACCTCGAACAAAGAAGGGGAGGGATAGCATATTTGTTGTCGTGGATAGATTTTCGAAAATGGCACACTTTATACCATGTCATAAAACGGATGATGCTGCTAATGTTGCTGATTTGTTCTTTCGTGAAATTATTCGCTTGCATGGTGTGCCAAATACTATTGTTTCAGATCGTGATACTAAATTTCTTAGCCACTTTTGGAGATGTTTATGGGCTAAGTTGGGGACTAAACTGCTTTTTAGTACTACTTGTCACCCCCAAACTGATGGACAAACTGAAGTAGTCAATAGAACTTTGTCTACTATGCTTAGGGCTGTTTTGAAGAATAATAAGAAAATGTGGGAAGAATGCCTGCCTCATATTGAATTTGCTTATAATCGTTCATTGCATTCTACTACTAAGATGTGCCCTTTTGAAATTGTATATGGTTTCCTACCTCGTGCACCCATTGATTTGTTGCCTCTTCCATCTTCGGAGAAGGTTAATTTTGATGCTAAACAACATGCTGAATTGATCTTAAAAATGCATGAGTTAACTAAGGAGAACATTGAGCGTATGAATGCTAAATATAAACTTTCTGGAGATAAGGGTAGAAAACATGTTGTGTTTGCACCTGGAGATCTTGTTTGGTTACATTTGCGTAAGGATAGATTTCCTGATTTGCGCAAATCCAAGCTAATGCCACGGGCTGATGGTCCTTTTAAGGTGTTAGAGAAAATAAATGATAATGCATATAAACTTGAGCTGCCTGCAGATTTTGGGGTTAGTCCCACTTTTAACATTGCAGATTTGAAGCCTTATTTGGGTGAGGAAGATGAGCTTCCATCGAGGACGACTTCATTTCAAGAAGGGGAGGATGATGAGGACATCAATACCATTGTTACACCCACAACCCCTGCTGCTATACATACTGGACCAATTACTAGAGCTAGCGCACGCCAATTAAATTATTAGGTACTTTCGTTTCTTGGTAATGATTCTAATGTTCATGAGAATATGATGCTGCCTAAAGTGGATACATTTGTTTTGCTTACGAATGAAGGGCCTAGCTTGGACAAGAAAGAGGAACATTGGAGCAAGTTCAAGCATGGAGATGATGGCATGCGCACGGGAAACAAGAACGGAGTTACAAGTGATGATTTCAGGACTTTGAAGCCACCATAATGAGTGCATGAAGCCTTGGACGAAATATACAAAGATGCCACTTCATAAATTTCGTCCAGAGGCTATTATAGGTGCTGCGTCACCTTATTATTGGGCCAGGCCCATGTAATTTCGAAATACTTGAGTATAGGCTGTTTTTAGAGTCCGTATGTGTGGGGAAACAAGAGATAGGGTTGGTTTCGGACCCCTCCTTCAAGGGCCACGAAATTCCCCCCCTCTTCCTCCATATATACAGCCCTTAGGGCACCGTTTAGACTTTGGGTTTTGTTTAGATTAAAAGTTCGCCATAGCTGCAACTTCGCGTACTTCGTTTGTGTTCAACGACCAGACCAAGACATCACAGAACCCCACCTTGATCAATAAAGCTTTCATCTTATATTCGCAATATCCAGATTGCAAATCTTATTTTCTTGCTTGTTCTTCGTTTGCTTGCAGGAGATAGACCCTCGTGGTCAGGTTGATTGTGCTCCGGCGTGGTCAATAACCTCTCGGAGTTGGTTTAGCGATTGCTAAGGCGCGACGTCCTCGCACGTTTGTAGTCGGATCGTCAAAGTCTACTCCACCAAAAACGATAGCTATCATCTCATCGAAAGATCGGGACACCCTCGCCTCTATCACAATATAGGGTGGAGGTGGAGGATCGTCAGCCATCCTGCCAAAACAACAGGGGCAGTTTAGCAAGTAAAACTGCATGTGTATGGAATGATTCATGAAGCAACACGCACAACAGAAGGAAGTGCAATAGATACTTCATCATATCCGCACCAGACATTCAAATCCACACATAGCCTCGATTACAATCTGGCAATACGACAGCTGAAAGGGGAAGGCTAGACAACTAGGCGGCGCGCAGGCACACGGCAAGGAAGTACATAACGAGACATAGCAAAGGCTACATCAACGTCGGAGAAAACTATTGGGGCGAGTAATCTGCAAGTGAAACACAGGGTGCCCTCGATAAGAGGATCCTGCAAGCAGAACCTGGCCCACAATCTTGAAGGAAGGGGGGAAATTTTCAGAACACCGGGTGGATGTGATCACGAGAACCTAATGTTGGAGTTAGTAAAATTTCAACCTGAATAGAAGAGAGATCAGAGTCCCAGAGTAAAGGTCGAGGAGTAAAAGATCCTAATACCACCCAATTGGCGACGTGTGCCCGTAAGCCACACAGCCAAGTTAGCAAAACAGTTTTCGGTTACTAGACTCAACTTCGGCCAAGGAGTTGGAAAGGGGGATTTCTACAGGCAGTCGGCTCTGATACCAACTTGTGACGCCCCCGGCTCAATCGTGCACTAATCATACACGCAAATGCACACGATCAAGCCTAAGGACTCACGGGAGATATCACAACACAACTCTAAAACATAAATAAAGTCATACAAGCTTTATATTACAAGCCAGGGGCCTCGAGGGCTCGAATACATAAGCTTGCGTACAAGCGTTAGTGGAAGCATCAGATATCTGAGTACAGATATAAAAGAAAACACAGAAAGGCCTTTAGAAAGGCGGGGCAAAATAAAACACTACGATCGAAAGGCGCAGGCCTCCTGCCTGGGACCCTCTGATCCTACTCCTGGTCGACGACAAGTTCGAAGCAGTAAACACCCTCGAGGTAGTAGTGGTAGTCGATCGTCGGCGGGGGAGCTATCTCAGTGGCTCCGTCATCTGGTCACGACAACTGATATGGGGGAAAAGAAAACAAAGCAACCGTGAGTACTCAGCAAGCAAGGATCTACACTACATATGCAACATTATCAAAGGAAGGCTGTATATGTGGACTGGGCTGCAGAAATGCCAGAATAGAGGGGAAAGCCTAGTCCTATCAAAGACTAGCATCTTCAGCGGTCTTGCAGCAATAGAAGAGAGTAGAACAGTACAATATAATGTAGCAGTATCATTAAGTCTCAACCTCACCCAGAGATCCTTTCTTGACTCCCTGCGAGAAAGCAATCCCAGAGCCATACAGTCATCAACCTCGTCCTGAGATCCCTTCTCGACTCCCTGCGAGAAGCAATCCCAGAGCCATATATCCAGGTATCATCTCACGGTCTAGTTGTGTCGATCGTGATACAACTCCGAGTGTCCTTTACCGTAGGACCGGCTATCGATAGATGTGTTCTTCCCTGCAGGGGTGCACCAACTTACCCAACACGCTCGATTAACTCCGGCCGGACACACTTTCCTGGGTCATGCCCGGCCTCGGCCAAACGATACACCATAGCCCTACCTACAGCTCAGTAGAGAGGTCCCCGCTGGTTTACATCCTAAGCGCTCAGGGGTCTTGGGCCATCGCCCTGTGCACTCCGGGTCGTTGCGAGCAGGGTGAAGCCAGGCACCAGGAGGGCGCCGGTCCGTCCCGGCCGCAAGGCTGAACTAGACGTCTGACAGAGCTTTCGGCTGATGCTACGATGCAGAACGCCCATACTATGCCCACGTGATGGTTAGTGCTATCAGGCCAGAGGCCTGCTCGGATCAAATATCCAAATCGTTAGTGGACTAGGGCTTGCGGTAACGAGCAGAGACTCATGAAAGATGTGACCCCATCGCCCCGTCTCGAGGACTTGCGGCAAGGGCCAAGAATGCCCGGCCGTGCCTCATATTCATCACTCGGGCACCATACAGGCAACCCGCCTTCACATCACACGCGGGTACCCCTCAGGGTCGACCCGCCTTTCCAAGTAACAATAGTTCAGTCCAAGTATCCGTGTGTCCATAACATCAGGGGAATCCGAGGTGTCACCCTCGTTGGATTCCTACTTGATGTATCCGTCAAGGTGAACTCGGAGGAATCACCCTCGATGGGTTCACACTTAATGTGTTGCACGACAGCGTCGTTACCGGAAGTGGTGAAGGAGGAATCTCCCTCGATGACCACGACCGAATAGCTACTCTACAGAGTTAACATCAGAAGTGCTACACGAGGTATCACCCTCGGCACTCGATATTAAAGCTGCAGTGTCGTTACAACTAAGGGGGGGTGATGTGCGGTGCCGGGGTCTGGTCTTCAATCCTGTTGATCGGGTCTTCTGATAATCCAGCGGGGCAGTCGGGATAAGTGGGGTCACTGATAGGTCTCTACCCAGCCTATACTAAGCAGTTTAGGATATGCAGGTAATTATCAACAACAGGTTACAATAAACAGGCTATGCATCAGAATAGGTAAAGCAGTAGCAGCAGCAATTCTAATGCAAGCATAAGAAATTAGAATGGGCGATATCGGGATGATCAAAGGGGGGGCTTGCCTGGTTGCTCGGCGGCAAGGGCAAGGTCATCAATGGTGGCATCGGGCTCCTGAGTTGCGTCGGTTTCGGGGACGATGTCGGTGTCAGGGTCTACCGAGAGAGAAGGGGGGGAGGAAACAGTATAAACACACAGCAAACATAAGCAACACAATGTACGACATGACAATAAGCAGTGCCGGGTGTGTCCTAACGTATGGTTGCACGTCACCGAGGAAGGGGGAATCCATCCGGGAATGTTTTCCCGGTTCCGGACATTTGTCAGACAGATGACCGGAGGGGAACGGTTCCATGTTCGGATAGTTAGGGACGTGTGACGGACGAACGGACCGCGTATTCGGATTCGTCTCGAAATTCTGAGCAACTTTCATGTACAAAGTTTTTCGATCTGAGCTACGGATTATTTTATATGATTTTTCAAAGTTTAAACAATACTCTGAAACTATTTAAATTATTAAAACAACATTATCCAGAATAGTGCGGGCTGACATCATCATGATGTCAGCAGTCAACAGGGGGTTGACTGGGTCAAACTGACATGTGGGGCCCGCGTGTCATAGACTGTTCCTAAATGATTAAGGTTAATTAAGTTTAAGTAGTTAACTAAAAGAATTAATTAAGTTAATTAATTAATTAGCTAATTTATTTTTTTTTATTTCCTTTTTTTCTTTTTAACAGGGGCTGGGCCCCAGTGGTCAGCGGCTATAGCCGGACATGTCCGCGTTGTGCCTGTCCGGGGCCGGACATGTCCGGGCCAGCGCGCGCGCGTGCACCTGAGGCGAGGCCAAGGACGGAGCTCGGCACGGCGAGGCCGGCCGGGCGGGCCACGTCGGGTAGCGGCGAGCGGGAGGGAGGAGCGGGCGCGCGGGCGGAGCAGCAGGCACGGGCGGCGGCAGTCACGGGCGGGCACAAGGGGAGGCGCAGCGAGCGCGGGCGCGAGCGGCGGGGCCAGGCGGCGGAGCAGGGCAAGCGAGGCGAGCGGCAGCGGTGTTGGCGTGGTCACGGCGTGGCAAGCAGCGGCACGGGGGCGGGCGCGGTCGCGCGGCGGCGACGACAGAGATTGAGGGAGAGGGGAAACGGGGTCCTCACAGAGGAGCTGCAGGGGATGGCCGTGGATTCGGGGAGGCAGACGGGCGTCGGCGGTGTGGACGGGGCGGCGTCCGAGCCGCGGGCGACGAGGGCGGCGGGGCGATGGCGCGCGACGGCGGCGGGGCGTCGGGGGCGGCGGTTGCCCCCGATCCAGATGAGGGGGATCGGGGGAAGTGGGGTAGTGGGCTTAGGGTTTCATGGGAGTGGGGGTTAGGTAGGAGGGGAGGTGGGCCGGCCGGCTGGGCTAGAGCCCAGTTGGGCCGAGGGGGAGTTTCTCTTTTTTTATTATTTACTTTTTATCATCTACCTTTAACTGTTTTATTTAATCTCCACACCATTTTAGTTTAATAAAAATATGAGACCCGTACCTAAAATAGTGTTTTAGTTTAACCCTCTGCCACGAAAGGTTCTACTCCCAAATAAAATAGTTTGCTATTTTATAAATTAGAAAAGGCATTTTATTAAATGTTAAAGCCATTGTTTAATTAATTTTGTGTGTTTAAACCTTTTACAAAAAAGTGGTTTCTTCACCAACAATATTTATGAATTATTTGCCACAGTTTGCACATTTTAGTTTTGACATTTGAAAACTTTTAATTTTGACTTTGTTTTAAAATTGAATTTGAGCTGACTTTGAATCAACGCGAGTTCAACAACAGTAATCATGATGACGTGGCATCATTAGCAGGGAATTACTGTAGCTTAATTAACCGGGCGTTACAACCTCCGAGCCGTCCAGCCCCTCTCGGGCGTAACTGCAGCCGCCACCGCCCTCGCCTACCTCCACCGGCCACGCGCAGACCCTGCTGACCTCGCCACCACCTCATCTGCCATCAATGGCCGCCGCCGCAGTCAGCTCGGGCACGGCACCGCCCGAGCCACTCAACCTCGCCAGCACGCCCTCCCCTCCTTAATGGCTAACCACCCGTCTCACCGAACTCTGCCACCCCAACCGACCTCATCTGCAGTCACCGACTACGGCCACCGGCCTCAACTACCTCCTCATCGCCATAAATGGCGATCGCCGCCGTGTCCGCCTTCTGGAAGCCATGGGAACCGCCTCTCCCTCCCTATAAAAGCCATCCCGACCTCCCCTCGACCCTCTGTGAACATCCTGAGCAGCCAAAATGACCGAGCGCGGTCGTCTCCCTCCCCTCCGTCCGCCATTGCCGTGGCCAAGCTTCGGCTAAATTCATTGCCACCAGTGCCTCCCCCGCTCCACCCTCTCCACCAGAAGCTCTCCCTCAACCTCGCAAACCCCTTCTCCTCCCAGTTTTTGCTCGGGAACGACCGGAGGCGAAAGCCTCAATTTGGCCTCGCCGGAGTTCCACGGGAGGGTTCGCCGCCGATGAATTGGTGGGCCCCGGAGGCCGTGCCACACGTCGTTAGAACGGCCTCAGTTTCCTGAGCATCCTCATTAGCTCAAATCCCCGAGGGGCACCGTCGTTCCCCGGCGATAAGCGCCGGAGTTCCGCCCCTGCTCCGCCGCGGGAGAAGGCGCCAGCGGACTGGTCAAACATGACATGTGGGCCCGATGGGTCCCACCGTCAGTGACCTCACCCCTATCTCTCTGTGTCGGCATAGTTGGGCCAGCCCCGCAGCCATGGCCCAGTGACGCCGTCCGACTAAACCGCGCTCAGGGCGCACCACCACTCCTTTTCCCTTTTTCTTTTTTTATGCAGTTTCAAATAATTCCACAGGAACCTTTTCAAATCCAAATCCAGTGATTAAAATTTCTACAGTCTTATAAAAACATGATCTATTAATCTAGATTAGGTGAACTTTTTTTCTTAAGCCTTGTTCCTACTGTATCTATTAAATAGTCCTTTTAATCAATTGTTTCATCTTAGAAACTCTCTAGGTAAATCATATGAACTCAAAATAATTTGATTCTTTTTCTGGTATTTCTAATTTTTCATCTAGTTCATTTTAGTATTTATTTCGAAAATATTTGAAACACTTCTTAGTACTGTTTTTGATTTATGTGGTAATTGCTATATTCTTTAAAATAGGAAATGGAGGGAAGATAAAATTTTCAAAACTTTTGGAGTGCACCCAATACTTCCGCATGCTCAAGCCAAGCATCTTGAACACTTGATATGGTGAATGCATGGTAGATTATTTGCTAGAATAATTTGAACATGACTATGTAGAATTCAAATTAAATTGGCATATTGTTAGTAGTGCTTGCATGGTTTGAATTCGAGTAAAATTTGCATGCATGTAGTGTTGGCATGTTTCATCGTATCGTGCATCGTGTGTTGTCATGACTAACTTGCAGGAGCAGGTATAAGTAAAATACAGTTCCGGCGGAAGGGTGACCATGTTGAAGCGTGATCATGCCTTATTGGTTATGCATGTTGGAGCATGCAAGGGTTGTGGCCCTGTTTGGTGTTACTCTTAAAAAGATGCTTTGTTGAGCTAACCACTGCAGGAAAACTTGAACCTCCTGAGTCGATCATAGATCGAGTCTTGTTCCGGTAACCCCATACTTGTTCCGTACTGCCACAGGTCCCTGCCACAGGTAGGGTATGGTTCAGTAAGTTGATAACCCCTTTCCATGCACACACCGTACAGAGGGCCACGATGAGGGTTTCCGCGGCCGCGGACTAAATCCTGTCATCGGGTCAGGGGGCATGGGTGTTTCCAGTTGTGACTGAGAGGGGGGCACCCCTTGGAATCCGTGCGTATTAATAGTGATCCCATGCAGGACGTTGGTCTCTCCGTCTTAGAGTTTTTCTTGAACGATGTTTTGGGTGATTCCTGGCATCCGGAAAGTTAATCTGGTGTGTGCTGGTCAGGTGTGTTTTCAACCCAAAGACCGTAATGGGAATTAGTCAGTGTCATGGTACTGACTAAAGAAATCCTTTACTTGTGGGTAAAGAGTACACCCTCTGCAGAGTTTAAACCTATTCGAACAGCCGTGTCCGCGGTTAAGGGCTACAGTCTGGGTTGGTCAAGTGTCGGTCTTAGTGTCGGTCTTCGGAGGAAAATAATTAAATTGAGCCTGAATTATTTTGCAGGATAATTGTTGTCACCCTGATGCTACCATGAATATTTTATGCATGCTAATATTATTATGGTTATGCATATTATTGAGGACTAACCCGTTTCTCTTATTTTGTATTTCCTGAGTGTCTCAGGGGCTAGCTAGACTACCCCGGGCACTCAATTTTATGTTCAAGACCTCTCGCGGCGTCTCTCGAGTTAACAGGCGGTTTATCCCGCCACTACTCTTATGGACACCCGATTGGCATTTCTCTTCAAGTCCGACCGTGGCATCACTTGACACCCGACTGGCATTTATCTTCAAGTCCGACCGTGGCGTCACTTGACACCCGACTGGCATTTCTCTTCAAGTCCGACCGTGGCGTCACTTGACACCCGACTGGCATTTCTTTTATTTTATTTTCTGAATGTCACTTGGGCTGGCTAGACTACCCGTGGCATTCATTTGCGTTATTTCTGACAAGTTTGATCATGACTAACATGCTATATTTACTTCCGTATCATTTTGCTATTGTCATGTCATGATTTAGATTTGTGTCATCATGAGCATTTTAGCATGATCCAGCATGAGCATACGCATATAGTTTGGTTCAACATGATCATATATTTTGTCTGCTGCATTCGGTATATCTCTTGTTCATGATGTTTGCGAGTACATTCAAACGTAGTCACAGGCTTGTCCTTGGCTATTTACTTGGCCATGTCAGGAATTCTACAAGGAGTACCACAACAACGACCGTGCGGAGCCTAGGATAGTAGCCACGCGGATAGGAAATTATCCGGGTCAGTTGTTCCTGTGGGAATGGAGCCCCATCGATGTTGGAGAACCCCAAGCCGCTTCTGTCACCCGTCACCAGATATCACTGTTGTATCATTAGACCTTTATGGTCATGTATCCAATTCTTGTAATAGCTTGGTAATTCTGTAACAAGGACGTGTCCACCAGTAACAGTAATCCTGGGCTGGTGATGACATGAGGGGTTAAATTTCTGGGATATCGTGTCCTGGCCCCGACACGACAGCACAGGTATGACTATCTTGATTCTGTCATAAAATCGTCATGGATGTACATGCATGACAGAAAATGTGACCTACTACGACAAACACGTATCATCACGGAAGTGGTTTTTTTGTAGTGAGATTGGTCCTCCCACGATGAGAGGGTTGTTGGTGATGACGATGGCTTCGATTTCCCCCTCCCGGAGGGAAGTGTCCCCGGCGAAATCGCTCCGCCGGAGAGCAAAAGTGCTCCTGCCCAAGTTCCGCCTCGAGACGGCGGTGCTCCATCCCGAAAGTCCTCCTCTTATTTTTTTTCTAGGGAAAATGGGCTTATATACCAGAAGATGGGCACCGGAGGCTGGCCAGGGGCCCCACAAGCCACCAGGGTGCGCCTGGGGGGGTGGGCGCGCCCTGGTGCCTTGCGGGCACCTGGGTGGCCCCTCTGGTACTTCTCTGCTCCAGTATTTTTTATTTATTCCAAAAGAAATCTCCGTAAAATTTTAGTTCATTTGGAGATGTGCAGAATAGGTATCTCTGACATAGCTTTTTTAGGTCCAGAATTCCAGCCGCCGGCAATCTCCCTCTTCATCTGAATCTTGCATATTAAGAGAGTAAAGGCACTAGAATTGCTCCACAAAGTGTTACATTGATTAAAACACTATAAATAACAATAGGAAATCATGATGCAAAATGGACATATCAATACGTTGCAGCCACTAGGGTCAATACATTGAATATATTGGCAAGTCCACAGTTCGTTGGTAACCTGTTCACCTACATGCACTTTGGCTGGTGGGGCTCAAAGCTCTTTCTAGAAATATAGTTTTGCTGTATTTATTTTAGTAGCGGTCTACTCTAATAGCTGGACATACCATATCACATAGCAGTCCTGGACAGATCTCGTACCACGCAATCATCCATAAATGCAAGTGAGTATGTGGACCTCTGCATCACACGCCACCCTAAACCTACCCCAGATAATCACCCTGGTATCACGTCAGGTACCCGAGTCGGTCCATACTCCCCTTTGGTGCAACACACATGTTTTATTAGAAGAGGTGATGAGATCAAGCTGACAATTCTCCGATGAGTTGCTCAAAATTTGTCCATAATCGGGGACACGACTAATCATGGTCAGTTTTATACACTCTGCAGAGGTTTGTGTACTTCGCCCGTACGTGATTCCCGATCACACCCTCCTGCTACTAAACTTCACTCATGAAGTAGCTAGGTAGATCAAGACGAGACTTTTGGCAAGTAGTAGTCCTCTCCCAAAGGCAGAACCATCCAACCTACACACCTACATATGTTGGTCATGCTGGGGAGGATTCCCAAAACTTACTTGGTCCAGACAGAGTCCATATTATCTCGCGGTTACACATGGAAGCTACTCAACTTTGAATTTGTACAATCATTGATACCTGGGTGGCATTCCCCACCACACTCTGATGACCCAATCAAAGCCAATTCACCCAGATCAATGTTGGAAATATGCCCTAGAGGCAATAATATTGTATTATTATATTTCCATATTCACAGTTAAGAGTTTATATTCGATGCTATAACTGCTATGATCCTGGAATATGCGATTCAGTGGAAAACTCATATGCACGTGTGGAATGATAAACAGAATAAAATAGGTTCCCGGTCTCGCCTCTAAGACTGGCTCAAGTGTTGTTGGTGATCACGTTTTTCAGATCTTAGGATATCATTAAGTGTAACGATAGTCCTAAAACAACATTGAGGGTATGACGTTAGAAGAACGATCATATTGAATCAATCCAATACTTGTCTATTATACTATGTGATTATATTGTCTGAAATCATCTATTATAACACGGAGTGTTAGCATGTGTTTTAGTTCCTCAGACCATGAGAGCGTCTTGGTAACATCCTACCAGACGGTGGGCTTTGGGGTTGCTCAAACGTCATCGGTAACAAGGTGATCATAACGACAATTTTCAGGCACACCGAAAAGTTTGACAAGTGACCGGACAGCTCAAGAGTGGGATTTGCTCCTCCGACAATGGAGAGATATTCTTAGGGCCCTGTCGGTGTGACGGCATCCATCATCATCTGGCCAGACACAAGTGACTACATCACAGGGATGCTAGAACACGTCAACGAGAAAGAAGAAAAAAACCAGTAACGAGAGCAACGGTATAGTGAGCATGGTGATGACTCTGGAGGATTCTGATGCACACCGGGTTTTGTAAAGTATCGTGAAGCAAAAGGAACATCACATGATAAACAAAGGTTCACTCGAATATCATTCGTTTAATCATAGGGACCGATATGGATGTCCACGGTTCCGCTATCGGTCATTGAATGAAGGGGTTTCATTCATCTCTATGGTTTACCGAACCTACGGGGTCACAAGATTAAGGTAATCATGATCTGCTGACTGTTAGTGGGACGGGAGTGATGAGAATATATTTGTGGAATTGTTTCATTAATATCCGGAATAGTTCTGAGAGGTTCCGGAAGCGTTTCGGGGTCACCGGAAGGGTTTTGGTGAATATCGAGTAATACAGGGTATTACCGATTAATATATATAGGTGGAAAATGTTTCCGGGGATGTTAAATTATATATATATAATGCTCTGAAAATGTTTAGAACAAATATATATTTAATTTAATATCAATGGGCCTAATAAGGCCAAGAGGTGGAAGGAAACTTGGGCCATGAAGGCCCAAGTTGAGGTGCCCCCCCCCCTTCCTATTGGGGGGGGGGGGGGGGAATCCTACTTGGAGTGGGAGTTGGACTCCCCCCCATGGCCGGCGCACCAAGGGAGGCTTTCCTCCCTTGGTGGCTGCCCTCTCCTCCCCTCCTAACCTATATACGCTAGAGGATTTCTCCCTATTGAAATATAAGTTTTGGAGCCACCTCTAGTTGATCTAGTGCACATTCTAGTTGGTCCTAGTTGACTAATTAGAGAGAGCGCTAGCCACCTCTAATCCTCATAATTAGAAGCCCTGTGTGGTTCTAATTTCCTCCCACTAATTCTCCGATGACAATTAGCTCTGGACGGCGAAGCGCTGCCAGATCATGAAGACCGTATGCTTGCAACCAAGTAGAGAGGTTGTGCTTTCGGTCTTCCGTTCAAGGGATCATTCATGGGCGGTTCACGGGATCGTCATCGACATTCGAGGGACTTCAAGTACGATCTACACCGACTCGTCTACTTCCGCTGCACTCCCGGAGTCGGTAACGATCGTTTATCACAACCCGTTATGCATCTTCATATTGTTCTTGGGTGATTGTAGGGCGAATTTTTTGTTTTCTACTACGTTTCCCAATAGTGGCATCATGAGGGTTCTATGAGTAGATGAAGGTTGCGATCTAGATCACATGTGGATGTGAGGGTGATGTTCTTGCTATGCTTCCCTCGAGTGTTGCTTCGGTTCAGTTCATTGATGGCACGGTTTCGCTTTTCACAAGGTTCTGACAATCGATCGGCTCTGGCTGTCGACGATCTGCTAACAGTTCCTTGGGCTTCACTGTAGTCAAGAATAGTGAACCATCGCGTGCGTAAGGGGGCAATGAAGATGGATGATCTTCTAGGGGGTCATGCATATTAGACGAAGTTTAGTGTGGGGGAACGAGATTTTTAATTAAGTCTCTTCTTTCATACACACCCCGAAAGTTAATCTAGCAACAAGGATTATCACTTTATGGTGTGCATGTTGGTAGCTAGGTTTATCCAGAAACCCTAGAGGCCACGTAATTAAAATTTGCCAAACCGATTAGAGGACGTCTAACTTGGTTTTGCAGGGTTTGCATATGATGTGGTATAACCTTCGTCATGATAATGAGTTTATGTATGAGATGGTTATATGTTGTAATGTTAAGTGGCCTGCGCGTCACGACATGATGGCTGGAGCCACGAGATTGCCACCTTAATGTAAATATCGTAGAGATAGGTTATAGATGATGGTGGCAAGATGTACACGGAGGACCCCAATGAGGAGAAGGTGTACCAAGGCGCGGGACGAGGAGCTATAATTTCGTGCCACGGTGGAATTTCAGATTTTGGTGCCACAGCAACGTTTTATGAAATGGTAGCCACGGCAACGTTTTCTGAGATTGCCGCCACGACAACGTTTTTGAAACGGTTGCCACGACAACAAAATATTGGCCGTCACGTCGCTTCAACTGGAGATTGAAGACGATCACGGAGAACTCCCAGCGCTCAAGGCTATACCATATCATGCTATTATGAATTGCCTGAGATGTTTATCCCTTTTCTGTTTGCACCCTTTGATTGCACAGTAGTCAATTGTTAGGGTGATCTCTTATAGTAAATATCAAAGTTAAAAGGTGCTCTTCTCAGTGTTGCAACCGTCTATAACACGTAGCGTTCCGGAGTGGGTCATGTCCACACGAGCACAAACGGGGCGCGAGGTGTAAGACGGGGATGGTCAGACCATGCTTGCAGATAGCACTCGGTTGTCTTGAAGTTCTAGTAGAATCGTTCTGAGCTCAGAGCACAAAGCATCGAAAGATGAACAAGAGTCATATGGAGATATGATCGGCAAAAGTCTGCCCATCGGTCAAAATTCTCGTCATCAGTGATGTCCACATCAATGGCTGAGAAATAGGCTTGGATCTTAAATCACTCACTATCAATTATGAGAGATATTGATTTGAGTGGGAGCAAAATTATGTATTACTTATGTTTAATAACTAGTGCAAATTAATTATGAACAATGTCTATGTGTAATTTGCATTATAGTTGTAGAATTATGGCTCACAGTTCCACCATTGTTGTTGAAATTGATTGACTGTTATTTATCTAGTTGAAACTTTATGTTTGAGAGGATCGTCCTCTAAAAGTGCCAAGAAAGATTTTGTCCTACTGCATGTTTACAATACTCTCTTGATGATGCTATGGATGACAAGACTCACGTCCTTCGATCCAAAAGCTAGAATTGCATTACGGTCTGCTTGCTTCTGAGAAACCCGAACTTCAAAATGTTTGGGATAGTTATGTGATATTCTTGGAACTGAAAATTGTTTTCAGAAACAAACAAAGGCTAAAAGATATGCGATATCTAAAAGAAGTGTTTTGTTTGCAAATTCTAGTGAAGTGTTCAACTATGTTTAAGACTGAAATGCATAAGATCCGGAAGAAAGCCAGTCATGTGTTGACGGTGAAAACTTGTAGAGAAAGAACAAAACCAAAGGATGTAATGATACTTACATGCCTAGGGAAGTTTGGGGCTCACGCCACTCTTAAAGTTGTTGTTTCTTCTGAGAGAAGAGAAATATTGAAGTAAAACTATAAGAAGTAAAAGGCAGAAAGAAAAGAAGACTGGAATGTCCAGCTCAGGTATGAATGTCATACAAGTTATGAGATGTAGAGGTGGTTGGTCAAGTAAAGTGTAGTTCTTGGGGAAAATGATCAATTTGTTAATCACTGATTCTTCGGTATTGTGGTTAAAAGGTTAATCACAAGGATATCGACTCGATTGCATATTATTGCCAATCGTTGCAAGAAACTTCGAACGGCCTAAATAACCAACAAATAATGAGGTTAAAATATTTTGATGGATTGTAAAAGGTTACTGTATTTCTATCAGTGTATTTCCTCTGTATTTATTATCATTTAGAGTTTTTGTACTCTAGCCCATTGCATAGAAGATGCAAGGAGGTTCTTCATGATAGGACAATAGTTGTTCGATGTTATGAAGGAGGTTGTCCATGGCGGAACAATAGTTGTTCGATGTTATGAACAAAAGGGCATACTCTTATTGTGAATAAGATGTATGTTATGAATATTGATAATAAAATTGAACATCCATAACACTGACGCTAAATGTCGCAAGACTAAAAGAATACCACATCTGTGTGGCACTGCATTTAGTCACATTGGAGAAACTAGCATCGAGAAATTTCATAGTCATAAATTTTGAAGTCATCTGATTGAGAATCATCTAACACTTGCAAGTTTCGTCCAATTAGTAAAGTAAACTAAAATACCGTTCACGGGCCATAGAGAACGAGCAACAAAATAATTGGCAATATGCATATCGATGTGTGTAGTCCAATAAGTGTTGTTGCAAGCAGTGGATTTATCTATCTTCAAGGATGACTCAAGTAGATATTTATATTTACTAATTGAGACATAAATCTGGATCTTTTGAGGTGTTTCAAAAGGTTTTCAGAATGAAGTAGATATTATTGTAACAAGCAAATTATGTTTCTACAATTTGGATTGCAGAAAAGAATATTTGAGTTACAAATTTAGAGAATGTTAGATGAGCTATAAAAGAATTTTACAGCTTGCACCTCCTAGAAACACTACTGAGAGTAGATTGTTTTAAGTAGATGCAATCAAACTATGTATGACATGGTGAGATCAAAGATGACATTAATTATTTCACCAATATACTTTCAAAGTGATGCTGTAGAGACTGTGGCTTTCACACTGAAAAAGGAGCGCCATCAAATTTATCGAAATAAGTACTACTTTGTAGGTTATCCCAAATAGTTGGGTAGTCCTCTATCACTACGCCGAGGCAAAGTGTTGCCATAGAGTGTGGAAGTTTTGAAGAAAATCTTTTCTACAAAAGAGTGAGTGGGAGGACAGTGCAACTCGACAAGATTGCAGAATCTTCATAATCAACTCAAAGAAAAGAAACACTGGAAGTAATTCTAGAATTTCTTACTACGACTGGTACAAAAGCCTGTACATGAGATATATAGATTGTGGTCGAACTTGCAGCTGAACTATATAGGTTGGGAAAATTCGTGCAGACCTTTGTGGTATGCAGACAAAATATTGTTGGGCAAACAATAAACCTATAAATCACAAAGAAGCATTGATGGGCCCTGACTCTGGAAATTGGCTATATGCCAACATAATCCGAGATAGTATCCATTCACATAATTCAAGCTTAGAACTTGATGAACCCTTCGAAAGACTTGGAGCCTAAAGAATAGTAATGGATCTATAAACTGACAAAGATAAAAATGTTTTATAATGCTTGACTTGTTACAAATAGTTTATGACAAGATCAAAGAATTGACTATGGCAAGATTGTCTCATCATAGCAATACTTAAATTCAGTTCGGGTTAAACTAGCAATTATTAAATATTTCAATTATGAGATAAAATAGATGGATGTCAAAATGATCCATGAGATGGAAATAGAACCAAGGTTGTATGTTTGATACGATCCAATGTAATTTTTTCGATCCAGAGGATGCTAGTAAGTACGCAAACTTCAAGAGATCCTATAATGATCTGAAGCAAGCATAGTGGAGTTGGAATCTTCGTACTGATGAAATGGTCAAATAAATTGATTTCATCGAGTAAAGCAAAGATGCTTGTATTCACAAGAAAGTAAGTGGGAGCATGATAATATTTCTAAACACTATATGTACATGACATATTGTTGATTGGAAGTTATGTAAATTTCTTGACACGGATTAAGACTTTATTGAAACTAGTTTTTCAGTAAAATACTTAAGCAATGAATAGTCTTGGTATTAGACATAATGATCTATGGAGATAATAGTGTCTAATCGAACTTAACCAAAATACATATTGACAGAATACTAAAGCAGTTTAGTATGTAAAATGTCAAGAAGAGTTTCTTGTCAATGTCACATGGAAGGAGTCGGTGTCCTGAAATACTGATGAGCGAAATATGATTTCAACCAGACTTGTATTCCATGGTATGTAAACAACCAGATATATCCAATACTCCAAGTTAGTTGTAAGTAAAAGTTACTAGTACGGTCAAATTGTTTATCATAGGACAACAATGAAAAACGTCGTTAAGGATTAACGACATGTTTCTCACACACGGAGAAAATGAAGAGATTGTTGTAAGGACTTACATCAATGAAGGCTCGTTGTAAGTAGTACATCGATAAAATCTTCATCTATGCTCCAAGTGATTTTTCAATTTCAAATTAAAAGTGATTTCTAGTGGCACAGTAAGTTGGAATTGGTCGAAAAAGTTACTATGGTGAATTTTATAACAGAAGGCTAAGTATATTATTGCTTAAGAAGCAGAAATGAAGGGTGATGAATTGAAAGTTCATTCATGAGCTTGGTATGGTTTCTAGATGATTGTATCATTGGAACACTATTCTTAATAGTGGTTCCATAACTCAGTTTAAGGAATCAAAGGTTCTACCAGTGATTCAATATGTATACAAAGCCAGTTTCACACAAAATATGAATTCTTGTGAAAGCATTATAGATGCATACAAATGCAAATGCTACACGCGGATCTGAAGTTGTCAGATTCGATAGGACGAAGTCTATACCACAAGCAAAGCATGGATTGACACCGGATTGCCATTGGTGTTAAAGTTAAAAGTGCTAACTAGATTATTGACTCTAGTGCAAGTGAGAGACTATTGGAAATATGGCCTAGAGGCAATAATATTGTATTATTATATTTCCATATTCATAGTTAAGAGTTTATATTTCATGCTATAACTGTTATGATCCTGGAATATGCGATTCAATGGAAAACTCATATGCACATGTGGAATGCTAAATGGAATAAAATAGGTTCCCGGTCTCGCCTCTAAGACTGGCTCAAGTGTTGTTGGTGATCATGTTTTCTGGATCTTAGGATATCGTTAAGTGTAACGATAGTCCTAAAACAACATTGAGGGCATGACATTAGAAGAACGATCATATTGAATCGACCCAATACTTGTGTGTTATACTATGTGATTATATCGTCTGAAATCATCTGTTATAACACGGAGTGTTAGCATGTGTTTTAGTTCCACAGATCATGAGAGTGTCTCGATAACTTCCTACCAGACGGTGGGCTTTGGGGTTGCTCAAATGTCATCTATAACAAGGTGATCATAATGACAACTTTCATGCACACCGGAAAGTTTGACAAGTGACCGGACAGCTCGAGAGTGGGATTTGCTCCTCCGACGATGGAGAGATATTCTTAGGGCGCTCTCGGTGTGACAACATCCATCATCGTCTGGTCAGACACACGTCAACGAGAAAGAAGAACAAAATCGGTAACGGGAGCAACGGTATAGTGAGCATGGTGATGACTCTGGAGGATACCGATGCACACCGGGTTTTGTAAAGTATCGTGAAGCAAAAGGAACACCACATGATAACCAAAGGTTCACTCGAATATCATTCGCGTAATCATAGGGACCAATATGGATGTCCACGGTTCCGCTATCGGTCATTGAACGAAGTGGTTTCGTTCATGTCTACGGTTTACCAAACCTACGGGGTCACAAGCTTAAGGTAATCATGATCTGCTGAGTGTTAGTGGGACGGGAGTGATGAGAATATATTTTTGGAATTGTTTCATTAATATCTGGAATAGTTCCGAGAGGTTCCGAAAGCGTTTCGGGGTCACCGGAAGGGTTTTGGTGAATATCTGGTAATACCGGGTATTACCGATTAATATATGTATAGGTGGAAATGTTTTCGGGGATGTTAAATTATAATATAATGCTCTAAAAATGTTTAGAACAAATATATATTTAATTTAATATCAATGGGCCTAATAAGGCCAAGAGGTGGAAGGAAACTTGGGCCATGAAGGCCCAAGTGGAGGTGGCGCCCCCTTTCCTATTGGGGGGGGGGGCGAATCCTACTTGGGGTGGGAGTTGGACTCCCCCCCATGGCTGGCGCACCGAGGGAGGCTTTCCTCCCTTGGTGGCTGCCCTCTCCTCCCCTCCTAACCTATATATACTAGAGGATTTCTCCCTATTGAAATATAAGTTTTGGAGCCACATCTAGTTGATCTAGTGCATGTTCTAGTTGGTCCTAGTTGACTAATTAGAGCGAGAAGCCCTGTGTGGTTCTAATCTCCTCCCTCTAATTCTCCGGCGATGATTAGCTCTGGACGGTGAAGCGCTGCCGGATCATGAAGACCGTACGCTTGCAACCAAGTAGAGAGGTTGTGCTTTCGGTCTTCCATTCGAGGGATCGTTCATGGGCGGTTCGTGGATCATCATCGACGTTCGAGGGACTTCAAGTACGATCTACACCAACTCGTACACTTTCGTTGCATTCCCGGAGTCGGTAACGATCGTTGATCACAACCCGTTATGCATCTTCATATTGTTCCTAGGTTATTGTAGGGCGATTTTTTTTGTTTTCTACTACATTTCCCAATTATCAATTCATTAATTAAGTTGTAGTTAAGTAATCAACCATGAGGTTGAACATAAGGAAATAATTGATGTTTCCCAATCCATGTTATAGCAACTAAGCATCTACTCGATGGTTATAAGGTCAGGGTATGTTTGGGCCTAAGTTGTCAACTACTGGGTTGTACAGAATTTAGCATCCTAAACTCACACGTCTATCATGGCAAAACTATAATGCAAGAAAATACTGGGTAATATGGTCAAAGTGGAACTTGTCTTGGTTGTTGTTGACACTGGTGCACTCCTCATAGTCACAGGAGTTGCACCCCTTGTAATCTAACATTTACAGAAAAATAACACATAACAATCATAAGCACACAATTCATGCAAAGAGAAAACTTGGATGAATGCAAAATAACAAATCACACATCATAAGGTATTGGATTGTTTGGTTTGATTTCGTTCAATTTGATCTTTTCAGTTTTGAATTCACAATTTGGTTTGTATTCGACTCAATGAAAAGTTCATTCAAGTCAATTATCTTGGTTTAGCTTCCAAACAAATTCAACTTGACAAAACCTAGTTCAATATTTAAGAACCCTAAATAAAATGAATATCTCAAATATTTATGCAATTTGAATTTGAGATATGGTTTGCACTACTTGAATTTTGTTTGACCTAAGTTTGATTTTCAATTTAACTTTAATTCCCCTAGGTCAACATGATCCAAATATTAAGTTTAATTGACCAATTATATTCTCCTAAATTTCTTTTAAAAAATAACTAAGGTTTCATTTTATTATACTAGGTTTCAATTATAGTTCAAACTATGATTCAAATTTATATTCAAAATATTTATTTAATGCTCTATTAGTCTCAAACAATTCTAGGACTTATATAATAAATTTGGTCATTCTATAATTTTTATTTCAGTAAATAAATTAAAGTAAATGTGAAACTAGTGTTGTTAAGTTTCTATTGAGAAACTATTTTATATTTTTTTATAAATTAACCAACAATAGGCTAATTTAAACTACAATTCACTAGCTTCATAATGCAAAAGGAATCATCTAATTTGGTTTTGTACTTTCAAAGTTATGCCCTATTTAAGATTGAAACTATTTTGTTTGCAATTTTTTTTTTACTTTTTACCAACATTATTCTGAAATTTCATCTCTTAAGATTTCATTCGCAAAAATAATCACTTAATTTGGACCTCTAGATAATTAGTTTTGATAGTTTGAAGTTCTAGGAGCTTTTATGCAAAAATGGCATTTTACTTAAATTAACTAAATTCATTATGGATTATGTTGTACATGTGGAAGCATGTGATTGGCCGATACCATTTCAGTATTTAAAATAAATCGTGATATATCCTACGCATTGGATCAAGATCGGACGACCAGGATTAGATCGGGGCTCACTGCGGCGGCTAGGTCACCGAAGACTCACCGGAAAACGCGAATGCGGCAGCACTGTGCTTGGGTGTCGACGACGACGGGTTTCCAGGGGGTTTCCGGGGTGTCGAAGGGCACGTATAGGCTCGTCTTGACATCGCAGGTCTTCTAGTGGTCCTGGTCGGCCTCGGGGACGACATAGGCGACGACAGCGAGCTCGCTGGAGACGATAGAGACGAGGAGGTCCTCGGGTGTGGTTGCTGCACTCGAAAACAAGCATGTTTGGACACACGCGTTTGTAAGTGAGATGCACATGACCAAAACAAGCACAATCGACAAAGTGCATGTCCAAATGGACGACGGAGCTCAACGGAATAATGATGGCGGCGACATTGAGCTTCAGGATCTGGTGGTCTTAGTGTTCCACAGGGCAACGGGCACGGCGAGGATGTCCAGGAGGATCGCCGTGGAGCCTCACCGCAATCAAGCCAGCGACGGCTACGTCAGTGCCGGACGGCGGGGGTGCGTGCCGGCAGCCTGGCGGCGCTCGGGCTTGATTAACTGGGGCTAAATGGAGAGGTGGTCCGGGGGTATTTAACGGGCATGGCCGCGGGGGTTGGGGAGCGGCCGGAGCGCGTGGACGTGCGTTTGTGCGCGCGTGGGGCGACGGTGGTTGTGTGAGGTTGGGGTTGAAGCTGACATGCGGGGCTCGCTCGTCAGTGGGAGGGGAAGAGAGCGCGCGCGCGTGCGGCTTGGCCGGCTGGCTGGCCTCACCTTTTTTTTATTTTTATTTTTCTTATTTTCTATTCTGCTCTCTGTTTTGGAATTTAGAATTTAAATTTGAATTTTCTTCAAAAATAAAACTCCTCCTAAAATTCCTTTGGAATATTCCTGATTGCATGTACTTTTTCTCAAAGAATTTTGACAAACTAATTTTGTCAATAACTAATGGGACTATTTGCAAGGTTATTTATTTTATTTTTTGTTTTTATTTCCTTTATCCAAAGTTTTACCCATAGTTTAATTTCCCAAATTAAACTATTTTCAAACCTTGGTCCACACAAACAAAAGAGGGCAAATATTAATCTTAGGTAATTCCTTTTCTGCCCCTTGTGCATTTTAAGAAAATCATTTTTGGTGAAACTTTCATGGCCTCCAAATAAACTCAAAATTAAATTTGAATTCAAGAGTTGGTTATGTTAGTTTCAAAAACCCAAATATACAACGTAAATCATGAGTGCACATGCTTCTAGGTTCACATCCAGAATTTAGGAAATTTGGGTTGTGACAGTCGGGTTTTGCAAAGCCCAACCCCAAAATCTCAAGCGCGAGCCCAGCTGGCCCAAAACACATGAACATTTTTTTAATTAAAATAACAATTTCGGGATATTTAAAATATATTATACCTATGTATCTAATAAAATAATGATTTATGTCCCATTCGGGCTTATCTTCGGGCTTTCGGGCTGGGCTTCGGACGGAAAAGTTGAGCCCATGTCCGGGTCTATTCACATGGGTAGAGTGGGTGTGCACGTGTTCATAGGATGAGTGTATGTGCGTGTGCGTGGGCATCTGTCGTACTGTGTTAAAAAAAGAATCTGATAAGTGCCACACGTGTGAGCTGAAGGAGGTGGGGCCGAACGCCCTTCTATCCGCCCATTGTGACACGTCAGCCTTTTTCACACATGCATGCAACAGGGACAAAAACAGATGATGTCAGCGGGAATCTTTTGGGGTTTTCAAAATTTAAAATGTTCTATCTATTAAATGAAAAATCCGATTGAAAATCCGTTTTCACCACTAAATTCGTCGCGACAAGGACTTCAAAACTAGATCTCATATTGATATGTTTCGATGATATTTTTTGGCGGTCAAAAGTTGCCATGTCTATTGCACTTAAATTGCCATGGTGTGTACACTGAAGTTGTCATGATATGTTTCAACTACTTTTTCTTCTATGTTTAAAGTAATTTCTGACATGTTATAAAAATGGGATTAAGAAACTATACTTGCCATGGTGAATTACTAAAATTTTCCATGATTCATCAAAATAATTTTGACATGGTTCCTAATTAAAAAGAAATCTGTCGTCAATTACTTTAAAAATGCATAGGCAGTGACTCAAATTTGCCATGAACCAGAAACTAAAATTATCATGCTGAATTACTTAAATTTTTCATGATACATGCACTAAAATTTGCCATGGTTCATACAAAAAATAATTTCCATGGTCAAAATACTAGAATTGCCATGGTCAAATTACTAAAATTGCCATGATCTTGATGAAATATGCCCTAGAGGCAATAATAAAATGGTTATTATTATATTTCCTTAATCATGATAAAAGTTTATTATTCATGCTAGAATTGTATTGACCGGAAACTTAAATACATGTGTGGATACATAAATAAATACCGTGTCCCTAGTGAGCCTCTACTAGACTAGCTCATTAATCAAAAGATGGTTAAGGTTTCCTAACCATAGACATGAGTTGTCATTTGATAACAGGATCACATCATTAGGAGAATGATGTGATGGACAGGACCCATCCGTTAGCTTGGCATATGATCATTCAGTTTATTGCTATTGCTTTCTTAATGTCAAATACATATTCCTTCGACTATGAGATCATGCAACTCCCGGATACCGGAGGAATGCCTTGTGTGCTATCAAACGTCACAACGTAACTGGCTGATCATAAAGATGCTCTACAGGTACCTCCGAAGGTGTTTGTTGAGTTGGCATGGATCGAGATTAGGATTTGTCACTCCATGTATAGGAGAGGTATCTCTGGGCCCTCTCGGTAATACACATCATGAGAAGCCTTGCAAACAAAGTGACTAAGGAGTTAGTTACGAGATGATGTATTAGGAACGAGTAAAGAGACTTGCCGGTAACGAGATTGAACTAGGTATGGACATACCGACGATCGAATCTCGGGCAAGTAACATACCGACGGACAAAGGGAATTACGTATGTTGTCATAAAGGTTCGACCGATAAAGATCTTTGTAGAATATGTAGGAACCAACATGGGCATCCAGGTCCCGCTGTTGGTTATTGACCGGAGATGTGTCTCGGTCATGTCTACATAGTTCTCAAACCCGTAGGGTCCACACACTTAACGTTCGTTGACGATATAGTATTATATGAGTTATGTGAATTGGTGACCGAATGTTGTTCGGAGTCCCAGATGAGATCACGGACATGACGAGGAGCTCCGGAATGGTCCGGAGGTAAAGATCGATATATAGGACGATGCTATTTGGACACCGGAAAGGTTTCGGAATGTATCGGGTATGCATCGGAGTGCCGGAAGGGGTTCCGGGAGGCCACCGGTAAGTGGTGGGCCTTATGGGCCAAAGGGGGGAAGCACACCAGCCCACAAGGGGGATGGTGCGCCCCTCCACCCTTGCCCACGCATGAAAGGAGGAAGGAAAGGAAGGGAGAGGCGCCCCAAAGGCAGCCAGCCCCCCTTTCCTTTCCCCCCTGCACAAATATGGAAAGGGGGAGTTCGGCCAGGGCAGGCGCCCTAGGGCAGCCGCTGGCCACTTGGGGCATCCTAGGGGCTGCCTCCCCTCCCCCCTCCACCTATATATATGAGAGGAGGGAGAGGGGCAACACACACCACGATTCCCTAGCCGTGTGCGGAGCCCCTCTCCCTCTAGTTCGTCCCCGGTCATATTTTCGTAGTGCTCGGCGAAGCCCTGCGGAGATAGTTGCATCACCACTGTCACCACACCATCGTGCTGCCGGAACTCATCTACTACTTCGCCCATTTTGCTAGATCAAGAAGGCGAGGACGTCATCGAGCTGTACGTGTGCTGAACGCGGAGGTGTCGTACGTTCGGTACTTGATCGCGCGGATCGTGAAGGTGTACGACTACATCAGCCGCGTTGATAAACGCTTCTGCTTACAGTCTACGAGGGTATGTAGACACACTCCCTCCTCTCGGTGCTATGCATCTCCATGGATAGATCTTGCATGTGCGTAGAATTTTTTTGTTTTCCATGCAACGTTCCCCAACAGTGGCATCCGAGCCAGGTCTATGCGTAGATGATATGCACGAGTAGAACACAAAGACTTGTGGGCGGTGATAGTCATACTGCTTACCACCAACGTCTTATTTTGATTCGGCGGTATTGTGGGATGAAGCGGCCCGGACCAACCTTACATGTCCATGCACATGAGACCGGTTCCACCGACAGACATGCAACTAGTTTTGCATAAAGGTGGCTGGCCGATGTCTGTTTCTCCTACTTTAGTTGAATCGAATTTGACTACAGCTGGTCCTTGAAGAAGGTTAAAACAGCACTCTTGATGAATCACCGTTGTGGTTTTTGCGTAGGTAAGAACAGTTCTTGCTAGAAGCCCATACCAGCCACGTAAAACTTGCAACAACAAAGTAGAGGACGTCTAACTTGTTTTTGCAGGGCTTGTTGTGATGTGATATGGTCAAGATATGATGTGATATATGTTGATGTATGAGATGATCATCTTTTGTAACATCGACAACCGGCAGAAGCCTTAGGGTTGTCTCTTTATTGTATGAAATGCAAGCGCCATGTAATTGCTTTACTTTATCGCTATGCGTTGGCAATAGTTGTAGAAGCAATAGTTGGCGAGACGACCCCGACGCAACGATGGATATCAAGGTGTCGAGCCGGTGAGCCTGCGGAGATAGTTGCATCACCACCGTCACCACGCCGTCGTGCTGCCGGAACTCATCTACTACTTCGCCCGTTTTGCTGGATCAAGAAGGCGAGGACGTCATCGAGCTGAACGTGTGCTGAACGCGAAGGTGTCGTACGTTCGGTACTTGATCGGGCGGATCGTGAAGGTGTACGACTACATCAACCGTGTTGATAAACGCTTTCGCTTACGGTCTACGAGGGTACGTAGATACACTCTCCCCTCTCGTTGCTATGCATCTCCATGGATAGATCTTGCATGTGCGTAGATTTTTTTTTCTCCATGCAACGTTCCCCAACAGATCTATAAACTAAAATTGCCATGATCTAAAAACAAAATTTGCCATGATGAATTACCAAAAATTGACATGATCCATTTATTAAATTTGCTATGGTTAATTACTAAAAATTTCCATGGTAAATTAATAAAATTTGCCGTGAAAAGTAGTTGAAATACAATGGTAGCTTTAAATCAAGAAGGAAAAAAATGGATGAAACATATCATGACAACTTTAGTGTAAACACTATGACAAATTGAGTGTAACACCATGGCAACTTTTGGCTAAAAAAAAGTCATCAAAACATATCAATATGGGATCTACTTTTGAAAATCTCGTCGAGACGGATTTAATGATGAAAATGGGTTTTTAATCAGTTTTTTAATTTAAGAGATAAAATATTTTTAAGTTTGAAAATCCAAAAAGATTCTGCTGATGTCATTTTGTTTAATGTGAAAAAATGGATGATAATAGAGACGTTTCGATCCCGATAAGTGCCACACGTGTGGCACGAAGCAATTCTGCCCACACGTGTGGGCTGAAGAAGGTCGGGCCAAACGCCCATCTAGCCACTCATTGTGACATGTCAATTTTTATTTGTTCCACACATGCATGCAAATACGGATAAAAACAGATGATGTCAGCGGGAATCTTTTGCGGAATCAATAACCCCCGAACGTCAGTTTTTTAGCTTCTCATCCCGAACGCGTTTTATACCGTTAGATTAGTTGCACAAATCTCATAGCAGTGGAAAGGGACAGGTCAGCCAGAAAACTAGTTCGGTGAAACAGTCAATCGTCAGGAATACATCCCAGTCCTCTCCTCCCCCACTTGCCCACTCTTCTCTACCACCTTCGGCCGCCTCCTCCGGCAACTGGTCGCGCTGGCAAGCGGCCGGTGAGCCACCGCGCGCTCCGCCTGCCTCTCCTTACTTCTCCTCCTTCCCATCTCTCTCTCCCGCAGGTCTACGCATGGCGTCCGTGAAGCCCGCTACGCCGCCGCCACCCGGAGTACCCAGTGCACCGGATCGAGCAACCCGCTGCTCCGGCGAGGATCTGGTGAGCCGAGTCAACATCACATCGCGCCTCCTTCCTCCACTACACCCTCTCCTTCCTTCCTCCTCCTCTGTTTCCCTCTCTCAGCTCTCTGTTGTTGCCGTGCCCAACAACTGTCTAGCCCTAGCTCTCCTCTCTGTCGCTCTCTAGCCCGAACCAAGCAGAAGAAGGGAGGAAGGAAGAAGACAGTGGACACGGGAGGGTTTTTTCCGGCGCTCGAACGCCACTTCCATGAGCACGAACTCGTAAGCCTCAGCGATTACACAGGGGCCGGGGGGAGACCTTATACACGCGCACGCACGCGTGCCACGCCGCGCCTACGGCGCGCCTACTCGCCCCACTCCCCACGGCTCCCGCACCCGCCGCGCACACACACGGCCGGATGCAACCGGGTCGAGCGCCCAGCGCGGTCACCCTCGCGCACTCCTCGCTAACCACACAACGCGGCCACGCACACACGCGCTGACTCGCACACACACACGCCTACACCTGGGCGCGCTCGCACGCACCCGAGGCCGCCACGGGCCGGACCTGATGCGACCTGCACATGCACACACACGCGCACGCTCTCAGCCCCGCCGTGGCTTATTCCTACATTTCACCCCCCTAAGCCACGACCTACAGCAGGCCGCCGTCCTCGACGCCGGTGTTCGCCAGCGGCGCCTGCTCCGCCGCTGGTGCCCTCCGGAGCTGGGGACAATCCCGCTTGAAGTGGCCGCGCTCGCCGCACTTGTAGCAGCGCCCGCGCCTGTTCCCGCCGCTGCTCGACGCCACGCTCTTGTCGTCGTCGTCGTCGTCCCGAGCACCCTCGCGTCGCCGATCCCGCGCTGCCCACTGCGCCGCCGTCATGAGCAGCTGTCCGTCCGCCTGCTCGCCGCTGTCCTGTCGCCGACGCCGAACTCGCTCGTCGAACGCGCGCAGCCGCCCGAGCGCTTCGTCGAACGCTATCGTCGTCACGTCGTGGAACTGCTCGATGTCGGCGACGACGGGGAAGAGCCGATCCGGCACCGTATCCAGCAGCTTCTTGACGAGCGCCACGTCGCCCAGCGTCTCCCCGAGGTTGGCGTAACTCAACCATCGCCGCGAGCCTCTCGCCGTACACGTCGAGCTCCTCGCTGTCCGCCATCTTCAGGCGGTCGAACTCGCCGCGCAGCGTCGCCAGCCTCGCCGCGCGGACCCGATCGACGCCGACGAACCTCACCTTCAGGGAGTCCCATACCTCCCTGGCGGTGAGCTTCGTCGACACCTGCAGCAGCACGTCCTCCGGCAACGCCCCAAGCAGCAACGCGCGCGCCGTCTTGTCCTTCCGCGCGTTCACCGCCGCGTCGCAGGGCGCCACCGCCTCCTACACGGTGTGGACGTCGAGGATCGCCTGCACCTTGATGGCCCAGACCGTGTAGTTGTCCGCAGTCAGCATCGGCATCGCCATCGTCGCCGATCCGCCCGCGCCGCCGCCGTGTGGGACGAGCGCCATGGTCGGCGGTGATCGCCCGAACCGAAGCTCTGTATACCAATTGTTGTTGCCGTGCCCAACAGCTGTCTAGCCCTAGCTCTCCTCTCTGTCGCTCTCTAGCCCGAACCAAGCAGAAGAAGGGAGGAAGGAAGAAGACAGTGGACACGGGAGGGTTTTTTCCGGCGCTCGAACGCCACTTCCACGAGCACGAACTCGTAAGCCTCAGCGATTACACAGGGGCTGGGGGGAGACCTTATACACGCGCACGCACGCGTGCCACGCCGCGCCTACTCGCCCCACTCCCCACGCTCCGCGCTCCACGGCTCCCGCACCCGCCGGGCACACACACGGCCGGATGCGACCGGGTCCAGCGCCCAGCGCGGTCACCCTCGCGCGCTCCTCGCTAACCACACAACGCGGCCACGCACACACGCGCTGACTCGCACACACACACGCCTACACCTGGGCGCGCTCGCACGCACCCGAGGCCGCCACGGGCCGGACCTGACGCGACCCACACGCGCACGCTCTCAGCCCCGCCGTGGCTTGTTCCTACACTCTCGCCCTCTTTGCATAGGAACAATGGCGCGCAGTTCCATTCCCTGCACGGGCCCGGCTCGGATCTCCCAACACCGCCCATCTCCGACAAGATCAGGAGCCCGTGTCCCCGTCCCTGCCTAGCATCCGACCAAGCCGCCGCCAAACTTGCCATCTCCGCATGATCCGGCGTCGTCCCGCCCCTGCAACAGCTCCTCGCGCGTGTGGAGCCGCTGCAGTTCTTCATATTAGTCATGGGCACGAAGCTACGCCCCCAGCGGTGGCTGCCGGGAGCTACGCCCTTCTCGAGGCGAACAACTGCGTGCAGGTAATTTCTCAAGGCCAGTTGCACTGTCATCTTCATCCATCGCCTACGAGTATTTACTGCTCTAGATTTCTCATCAAGGCTCAACTAGTTGAGTTTTTTTTTTAATTCAGAAGTTTCTACTACTGATGGAGAAGACTCATACTAGGACTACTGTGCCTTTTCCCCTTTGCTCTGTTGATTGAATTAAATTGCCATACACAGGTTGCACTGAAATGGGAATTGCGAGACTACTGACGGAGAAGGCTCATACTAGGACTATGTGTTTTTTCCCTTTCCCCTTTTGCTCTGTTGTTTGAATTAAATTGCCATACACTGATTGCACTGGAATGGGAATTGCTAGACTACTGATGGAGAAGATCATGTGTCCCCTTTTTTTATGTTGTCTAGTAGTGACATGGCAATTTTGTTTAGCAGTGACATGGCAATTTGTTTGACTTTAAATTACTGGTTCACATGGGTACATATTGAGTACATCATGACAATTTTTTGTGAAAAGTTTCTTTGAACATGGCAAATTGTGTACAACATGATATTCAGTACAATATGGCAGATTTATTGCATTCTTGCCATGGCAACTTTTGATTTTGGACCATGACACAAATTTACCGTCTTTTACCATGGCATTTTTTGGTACACCATGGTAACTAATCTTATACATTTTGCCATCTAAACATTAAAAAATTAATTTATTGATCATGGCAAATTTAGTTCTCGGATCATGGCAAATTCATTTGCTTTCTTGCCATGGCAACTTTTTTTTTAAATTGTCACTATAATTCTTTAAATTGTCAAAAAAAAAACACAAAATGGCAAATATTGCCATGGCAAGTTTTACTAATTATTTCACAATATTTATTAACATGGCGAATTTACCTAAATCCCCATGGCAATTTTTAACATTTATTGCCATGGCAAGTTTACTATTTATTTGCCATGGCAAATTTACCTTTTATTAACATGAAAACTTTATCTAAATCCCCATGGCAATATTTAACTTTTATTTGCCATGCCAACTTTTACTATTTAATTGACTTTTATTAACATGGCAAATAGACCTAAATCCCCATGGCAATATCAAACTTTTATTGCCATGACAAGTTTTACTATTTATTTGCCATGGCTAATATACCTTCATTAACATGGCAAATCTACCTAAATCCCCATGGCAATATTTAACTTTTATTGCCATGGCAAGTTTTACTTTTTATTTCCCGATGGCAAATTGACCCTTATTAACATGGAAAATTTACCTAAATCCCCATGGCAATTTTTAACTTTCATTGCCATGGAAAGTTTTACCTTTTATCTTCTTGATGGCAAATTGACCTTTATTAACATGGCAAATTTACCTAAATTCGCATGGCAAATTTTTAAATTTTATTGCCATGGCAAGATTTACTGTTTATTTGACCTTTATTAACATGGCAGATTTTACTTTTTTTGCCATGTCAAATATATGCAATTTTTAATATGATTTTGGTTATGGCGTTTTTCTTGGTTCATTTTTCTGTTTTTCAACTTTTTGTGTTTTTTCATACACGACATTTTTTGCATACATTACATGTAAATTTAAGTAAAAATACCATGACATTTTTTGCTATGAATTTGCCATTGCAAATTATATTGTTTGTATGATGGAAATTGCCATGACTTTCTTCTTTTGTGTTTTGGGCTACTGTTAAGATATATTCTTTGTTCATCCATGGCAAATTTTGACTTTTTCTACCATTATCTTTTTAAGAACATGGCAATTTTACTTTATAGCATGGCTATTTTACTTTTTATTGCCATGGCAATTTTACTTTTATTTTCGCCATGCCAATTATTATTTTTCTACACCATGGCAAAATTAACCTTTTATTTCCCATGGCAATTTTTATTTAATTTACATGGCAATTTTAATTTTTGTCACTCATGGTAAACATACTTCTATGTAGCATGGCAAGTTTTACTTTTACTTTGCCATGGCAAAAATACATTTTTAACACATTTTAAAAATTGCAGCCTTTATACAACATGCATTTTAAACACATTTTTTTCGGGGAAACTAAATTTCTATTGAGATCATAATTTCAAATGATTTTTTTCTTGCAAACTTAAGATTTGTTATGGATGCCAATCCTTTTATTCTGTTGTCCATACACGAATGCCCTAGTTTCATGGCAATCTACGTATGATGGTTACTTGTTTTATGTATTTTTTCTAGTGCTTTTCGTTGAAAATCATGGTGGCAGTTTTACTTGCAAATGATCAGGAATATATAAATGAGTAAGTGTGTGCTCTTCTTTTTTCTCTTTTTTTAGGGGTATGGATGGTGTTTTCAAGTAGTTTCATTGGATGGTAGTTGCGATAGCATAATTTTTGAAGCTTGTCAATTGAAAATGGAAATACTCACATTGAATAAGTGGTAGTTATACCACCTTTTAGTTTTAATAGTTTGTGGCTATTTTATGGACATAAAATTACATGCATATATGTATTTTTTGAATCCATATCTAGACTGTTGTTTTATTTCAAAAAGGATGGCAACTTTCTTTGTATGTCTTTTTAGCCAGTGTGCAAATTGCTAGCCTTTTTTTCAAGACCCGATGCTTATGCATGAGAAAGTTGGGCCTTTTTTCGTTGGCTCACTTGGTTTACTGCAGGGCACGTTCCTTTTGTTTTAGCGATCGTGCAGGGTTCAGTCTGGAGCGTTTTCCCCGCGATTGTTTCCGTTCGTTGGAGCGATCGCTTCCGTACGAACCTTTCGTTCCGTGCGAAGAACCTCCAGACCGAACGTCAGCGCCGTATCGAGGTCCATCTTTTGGGGGTTTCAAACTTTAAAATGCTTTATCTCTTAAATAAAAAATCCTATTGAAAATCTGTTTTGACCATAAAATCCGTCGTGACGAGGACTTCAAAACTACATCCCATATCGATATGTTTCGACGATATTTTTGGCGATCAAAAGTTGCTATGTCTATTGCACATAAATTGCCATGGTGTTTATACTGAAGTTGTCATGATATGGTTCAACTATGTTTCTTCTACGTTTAAGTAAATTTTTACATGTTATAAAAAAGAGGATTAAGAAACTATACTTGCCATGGAGAATTACTAAAATTTGCCATGATCCATGAAATAATTTTGACATGATTCACAATTAAAAAGAAATCCGTCGTCAATTACTTTAAAAAGCATAGTCAATGACTCAAATTTGCCATGAACCAGAAATTAAAATTACCATGGTGAATTACTTAAATTTGTTATGATACATGCACTAATTTTTGCCATGATTCATACAAAAAAAAAATTTCATGATCAAAATACTAGAATTGCCATGGTCAAAACACTAAAATTGCCATGATTTATAAACTAAAGTTGACATGATAAATTGCTAAAAATTGCCACGATCCATGAATTAAATTTGCTGTGGTTAATTACTAAAAATTGCCATGATCAATTAATAAAATTTCCCGTGAAAAGTAGTTGAAATACAATGGTAGCTATAAATCTAGAAAAAAAATGAAATATATCATGGCAAATTTAGCGTAAACACTATGGCAACTTTAGTGTAACATCATGGCAACTTTTGGCCCAAAAGAAGTCGTCGAAACATATTAATATGAGATCTAGTTTTGAAGATCTCTTCGAGACGGATTTAATGATGAAAACGAATTTTTAATCATTTTTTATTTAAGAGATAAAACATTTTTAAGTCTGACAAACAAAAAAAATCCGCTGATGTTATCTGTTTGACGTGACAAAATGAATGATAATGAAGATAGTTTGGACCATATGACACTTATTATTTGGAAAAAAAATAGTAAACGGGGAAGGACAAAATTGAGGAAGAAGCAGATCGTCCCGATGCGTGGGTGTTCCGGACGGAAGTGGCCCATTCGAAATTCAGCCTGCTTAATGGGTTCCCTCCATATCCAACCCCGACGATACCCCCAAACGCCTAGTACTTAATTTCCCTCCCTCCTTCCCTCGTTTTCTGCTCTCTTTCTCTTTCGTCCCCCCCTTCCCCCCTTCTCTCTCCCTCTATTCCCCTCCTTTCCCTCCTCCCTAACCCCACCCACCTACCTCCTGCCGCCGCCGCCTCCGCCGCCACCGGAACCCTATCTCCGGCGAGCCTCCCCGATGTCCTCCTGCCTTCTCTGAAGCCGAAGACGCCTATCGCTCCCGGGAGTCGGGGGTCCCGCAGCGCGCGATCGCGAGATCGGGCTTATGTCGGGGGGCGGCAGGCCGCCGGCTGCGCAGAAAATCCTGCAGTCGCTGCGCCCGCCCCCGGTGTTCTCCACGCCGTCGCGGCCTCCCTTCGCCTCACCCGACGACTATCACCGCTTTCATGCGCCGACTACCCCTTCTGCCACCGGCTCCGGCGGCATCGGCGCCGGTGGTGTTGGCGGCGATATTGATGAGGGGCTTGTTATCCGGACGCAGGTGAGATACTTCTGCTGCACAAGGAGCTCTCAATTTATTCGTTTCTCCTTCTAAATTTTTGCGGGTGTTGCTGAGCTTGTGTGTGATTTGAGCTGTTTTTGTAAACACCAAATGGTTGCTGAGCTTGCGGGTTTTGCTGGGCGTATGTGCTGATTTGAGTGTATCTGAAGGATCCACTTGCAGATTCCTTTTTTTCTCTCTCAATTTCTTGTTCTCCCCAAAGTCGTCTCTGTTTTCGGAAGCTTGAATGCCCAGTGCCTACAATTGTTTACATGTTAGATAAACATGGACTATGTTAATTGTGTGACGTGGATCGACGAAATAAATATTCATGTCATGTTGTTGTCGTGCCACAGCAAGAATTGGAATGGTGGGTAAGTTTCATGTCAATTCTTCAATGTTACAAAGAGGAAGAGTTCTGTCACCTGTACATGTTGCCTGCAGCGAGGTCCTGAATAAACAGATACTTAGGCAACATATGGTAATAATATATAGTCTCATTAATACTTGCCAACTGCTTCCGCATGACATGGCTGGCAGTAAGAATTGGTTGAACCGCAATTTATATGTATTCTTGCTCTGCAAAAACTCCTTTGAGCTCGAACAGAAATGATTTATTGGTTTATGTTGGTATGTATGTTTTGGGTTCAACCCTTCTCTGCAGCCTGTATGGTGGATGCAACATGTGTGTCTAGCACCTTGAACAGTTTAAGAATAATATAATATCATCAACTGAACAAGTTTCAGCAAGTAGCAGTGAAGAGCAGCTGAGTTCCATTTGCCGCTTATACCTGATTCTGTGCAAGCTCGAACTACCAGATGAGTGCAACTGTTGAAGACATGCATAATGCTCTGATAGGGACATAATTATCATGTACAATATAAGATCGTTTTCAAGCTTCAAGCTATGTTAGCTTGAAAAACGATCTTATATTGTGTGATGGAGGGAGTACATTTTATTGCCCTCAACTGAATAAAGTTAGGTCAAAGCTTCAACTAGTCATAGGCTACACTGTTTCAATGGTTTATAAATACTCTGAATCTAATGAACTAGTTTGGTGTAGGATTATCACACAACGTAGGCAACTATTTTGGCTGTCATTGCTGTTGAATGACTCTTATGCTGGTATCTTGTATGCTAATTGTTTGCTGCAAATACATACTTAAGCTCTCATTTTTACAAGCTGTTTACTCGTTTCGCAATACACTTGTGTTTTCGCATGCGATTTCTGTCATTGCAATACCACTGCACAAAGTTGTCTCTATGTGGATTCTAAGTGTATTAAATTAGGTCAATTGTGCAATAAAATGATATAGAGCCACTATGGAGATGCCAGTTACTCCTAGTTCTTTGTGTGTCTTCTAGGTTACATCCAGGAATTCTGCTGTCAGGACATTGGATTTTGTATGTGATTGAGCTGATGCATTTTCTTCAAATCTGAAATAGTTAATGATAGACATCCTTGCCGGACATCAGCTAGTCTGTCTTACCATCATATAACACAAGTCCCCTCTTCTGCAGCTAAAAAGAAAAGCCACACGTGAAGAAAATAATGCGGCTGAGTCAAGTGACTGTATGATTGTCACCACTGGAGTTACTGGCAATCCGCTACTCACCCCAGTGTCTGGAAAAGCTGTTAAGAATTCTAAATCAAAGACTAAGAACAATAAAGCTGGGCCTCAGACACCTACGCCAAATGTTGGTAAGTGAAAACTTCTTGAGTGCCATTTGCTCTGAAGTCCAAACTCTTTTTGTCCTATGTATTCAGGCAGCAAAAGATTAAACATGCACATCTTTTCATGTACAGGCTCACCACTCAATCCATCAACTCCTGCTGGTACTTGCCGCTATGACAGTTCGTTAGGTGATGACAATACTCTCCATCTATATGATTATGATTTTGTTTTAGGATGAGATGTTACAATTCAGCATTCTGGAAGAACTCGAATTTCTAGTTACTCTAGGCAGCTATGGTAAAGTAAATACTCTGCATTGGCTTGCTTTTTTTCATCGGGATTAAGTCCCTTCTTATAGGAGAACTAACTTGGCCATCAAGGCAAAACTAAACTGATTACAATCTGGACTCTCTCTCTTTATCTAATCAGACTATGAAATTTTTAGCTAATTAGATTTGACCCTACAGCTATAAGTCTGGCCCACATAACATCACTCCCCTTCTCGAAAAACAGCTCGCCTTCGAGCTGGAAGGAGGGAAAAATGAGCAGCGAACTCGTCAAACGGCTCCCAGGTTGTGTCATCTTCAGAAGTACCCACCATTGGACTAAGACCTGCTTGACACCACTACGTAGGCTTCCACGAAGAACTTTGGCGGGGGCATGTGCCATGACCATCTTCAATCTCAGGCAACACAAGAGTTGTGCCAGAGGGGGGGGGGGATCCCTGTGGAACTTCTTGAACAGGCTGACATGGAGCACGTCTAGTAAATGTGTACCAACAGGGAGGGCATGTTTGTACCCGACTGAGCCGATGTGCTCAAGTACCTGAAATGGCCTGTAGAAACGCGGTGCCAACTTGCCCTGCTGGTAGAGACGCTGCCGGCCGATGCTGAAGGAGAAGGCATGTCCACTCGCTAGTGTCAAACGAGAGCTCTTGATGCCTACTGTCATAGTAGTGCTTAGACCTTTGGACTGTTGTTGGGTCTGAAGTAGATGCTCACACACATCGTGGAGGAAAGAATCACGGTCCTGAAGGGCTGTGTCAACAGCTGCCACTTGGGAATTGTCGGGACTAGGGTCACGGGGACAAGGCGGAGAATGCCCATAAACTACTTCAAAAGGTGTAGCCATTGTTTTTAAGGCGTCCTGCCTTGGACGCTTAGGCGATAAGGTGCCCTGGCAGCGCCTTACAAATATGCCCGCCTTAGGCGCTTAGGCGTCCGCCTTAGGGGCTTAGGTGTCGCCTAGGCGCTAGAGCGGGTGGTGCTCGCCTTAGGTCGCCTTACCGCCTTAAAAACAATGGGTGTAGCACGGTGGGAGGAGTTGTGTGATGTATTATAGCAGTATTCTGCCCACGAAAAACCACTCCAGCCTGCGACGCGGTTGATCTCCTGTTAAGCAACGGAGATACATGGCAATGACCTTGTTGACCACCTCAGTTTGTTCATCGGACTGCGGATGGAAAGCTGAACTCATGTGTAGCCGAACACAGGACAATTTGAACAATTCCTGCCAAAAAGCGCAGGTGAACATAGGATCTTGGTCGCTCACAATTGACTGTGGAAGACCATGAAGGCGTACAATGCCCTCAAAGAACGCGCGTGCCAATGAACTAGCAGTATAGGGATGTTGCAGCGGGATGAAGTGTGCATACTTGGAGGAGCGATCGATGAGGGAGAGAATCACAGACATGCCATGCATGCACGGCAGGGCCTCCATGAAATCCATGGCGATATCCTCTCACGTAGAGGAGGGAACCATCAAGGACTCAAGTCGGACAGCAGGGTGAAGGGTCTCCGTCTTGTTGCGCTGGTACATGGAACAAGTACGCACCAGATCAGCTACTAGGTGACGATCACACAACACATGGAAGTCAGCGCAGAGGCGATGTAGTGTGTTTTGCACATCCTCATGAGCCACGCTGGCGTGCTTGAGGATTGCAACCAATGTCAGGGACGTCTCCAGAATATGTACTCGACGTCCATGGAGGATTAAGTTGTCCGAACAACTCCATTGAGCTGCTAGCTTGCCTGCTAAGATGCTGTCACGCATGGCTAAGAGCTTGAGGGTGGTGTTGATCTCGTCCTGTAGACCGCCGAAGATGGAAAACAGCGGCAGCGACAAAGCACAAATTGTTGGAGAAGTGTTGGCTTCACGGCGGGACAAGGCGTCAGCGACGATGTTCAGGCAGCCTGGCCGGTATTGAACAGTGAAATAAAATCTGAACAACTTACTGGCCTGTTGGTGCCGCGGAATCGTCTAGTCGCTGGTCGAGGAGGAACTTCAGGCTGTAGTGGTCGGTGCGAACGGTGAAAGCGTGACCCCACAGGTATGGGAGCCAATGGCGGACAATCTGAACCAGGCTTATGAGCTCCTGCTCATATCTAGTTAGTTTAGCATGGCGAGGGGCAATGTGGCGGCTGAAGAAGGCTAGGGGACCAACGCCTTGATGCAGGACCACACCAAATCATGTCCCCGAGGCGTTGCATTCAACTATGAAGCGGTTGTTAAAGTCGGGCATGTGCAGTACTGCACCTTTGCTGAGGGCGCACTTGAGCTCTTGAAAGGCGGGCTCAGCTTTGACACACTAGCGGAACATGTCCTTGGTGAGTAGGTGCGTGAGATGTGCGATGATCAGTCCAAAGTCCTTGATGAACTTGTTGCTGAGAAAACCGCGCAAGGCCCAAACTGAACGTGGAGTCGGCCAGCTATTGCACACACCTTGTCTACGTCCATTGCAGCAGAGATGACATGGCCTAGGTGAGCCACACTTATGGTGCTGAATGTGCACTTGCTTTGCTTGAGGAAAAGGACACGTTTGCCGCAAGAGTTGAAAGACAACACCAACGTGGAGTCGACAAATGAAGGGTTGCAAGATCTCGTTCATGAGAGCCTGGAAAGTTGCTGGTGCGTTGGTTAAGCTAAAAGGCATAACCAATTCATAGTGGCCATCATTAGTGCGGAAGGCTGTCTTGGCGAAATCATCTGGGTGCATGTGCACCTAATGATACCCCGAGCGCAGATCAAGCTTGGTGAAGAGCCTAGCACCATGGAGTTCATTGAGCAACTCGTCAACCACCAGGATGGGAAGTTTATCTTTGACAGTCTGCTCATTCAAAGCCTAGTAGTTGACACAAAAATGCCAGGAGCCATCATGTTTTTTGACGAGAAGGACCGGTGAAGAAAAAACGGAGTCGCTGGTGCGGATAAGGCCTTGGTGAAGCATATCGGCACATTGTCGCTTGAGCTCGTCTTTGTGCAACCGCACATACCTGTATGGGTACACGACAATAGGGGTGGCGTTGGGAAGCAGACGAATGCGGTGGTCTTGGGTCCTGGCCGGTGGGAGCGGCGTAGTAGAGGTCGGCGAACTCGTCGAGCATATCATCCATGGGCCCTGAATCCTGTCCCAAAAGTGTATGCACGACCGTGGGGGGGGGGGGGGTTATGGTGTGGGGGGGGGGTGTTTGTTTTTTTTTTTTATTGTTTAAGTTTTTCCCCACGTGACATGGGTGCTGTGGAAGTGGAAGGATACGTGAAAACGATCAAAGTCCCAAAAAATGGGCCCAAACTTCCGGAGCCAGTCGACACCAAGAATGGCGTTGAAGCTGCCGAGCGGAATGGTGAAATAGTCGTTGCGGAATGTCATGCCTTCAATATGCAGTGGAATGTCATAGGCAGAGTCCTGAACTGGCGACCTGATCACCGTTGGCCACCATCATACGGAGGACGGGGTCTGCCTCGGGAGTAAGGCTGGTAGGCAGTAGAGCACTAGAGTTGATCAAGTTGTGTCAAGCCTGTATCTAGCAAGGCAGTGAATGTCGTGTCCTTGATGCAGACACGCAACTGCATTGTGTCCATCGTGTGAAGGCTCCATTCACTCCAAACCCCGGTGATGGCACGAGACGCGGGGGTGGGGGGGGGGGTGTGGGGGGACTTTGATCCATCCTTGCCGCAAAGGTCATGTGGAGCGAAGTTGTCAACCTCGATGAGAAAAGCTTGGCGCACTGGTGGCCCGGGACATAAGGCTCATCACAGTTGTAGCAGACGTCTCACGACGCTGTTCGGCAAACTCGGCTGGAGTGAGATGGAGAAGTGCTGGTGGGGCTGGGGTAGCTGATGCCGGAGTTGGGGCAGGGGCAATACAAGGCGTGGAAGACCGGGCACTAGGTGCAAGGCGCCGCTACACGAGTCCAAGGAGGCCGAGATTGTGGCGCCGAAGAAGGCACACGATGGTGCTGCTCATTCGCCTTGGCGAAGGCGATAGCAGAGTGGAGGTCAGTGGCCGCTGAAGCTCGCCGTCTTGGCAAAGGCCCTCAGGCAACCTTGTGGTGTGCTGGAACGACTGCTGGGCTGGCGAAAAAAGCTCACTGTTACGGCAGAGAAGTGCCATGAACTTGCTGCTGTAGTCAACAACTGAGGGGGTGATGATAGGCGGGCAAATGTGTGAAGAGATGGCCCGAACTTGAGGTGGCAAGCCTCCTTGAACCGCTCCCATGTTGGCATGCCATAGTCACGCTCCAACTACAAGTACCAAAATTTAGCGTCGCCCTGCTGTCCAAACTTTGTCGACCTCGTGTGTGCGCTCACCCTGGAAAAGTTGGTCGCACCGGTTGAGCCAACTGAGGGGGTCAATGGAGCCATCATACGTGGGGAAATCCAGTTTGTGGAAGCGAGGACCGAACTAGAGCCAGAGCCAACATGAGTACAAGGGAATGGTGGGACGGAAGTTAGAGGCGAGGCATTGTTTTGTAGGCTGGGTGGAGGGCGGCTTCCAGCCATGAAAGGGGTTGCTGCTGGTAGGTTGAGGGAGGAACGCGGTACTGTGGTGGCAGCAGCTGGTGGTACGCGGGATAAGCGGTGTGGCTTGGGTTGGGGCTGGTGGGCGGCTGGGAGGTGGATTGAAGCAATCTGGGTGGAGGTGGTGGGTGGTTGGGACGTCGGGTGGGCAGGACGTGCCTCATGGTGGGCTGAGAGCGTGCAGTGAAGTCGGTGCTGGTCTGGCCTGCGGGTGTGCCAGAGAAGACCCTGCGATCGCCAGGCCCTGCGCTGGGGTAGAGACGGGCGCACCAAAGAATCCACTGTAGCCACCAGAGCTGAGGAAAGCGAGTGCTTGATCCTCCGTGCGGTGGGCCACGAAAGCTTTGAGTTGATCAGAGATTTCTGTGATCTGGGCTACGGCGTCGGTGTTGAGGACCTCGTCCCCAGGCATCTTAAATGTATCTAATACCAAAATTGGAAGAAATCAAATTTATAATTACTCTAGGCAGCTACGGTAAAGAAAATACTCTGAATTGGCTTGCTTTATTCATCGGATTAAGTCCCTTCTTATAGGCGAACTAACTTGGCCATCAAGCCAAAACCAAACTGATTACAATCTGGACTCTCTCTCTCTCTCTCTCTTTATCTAAATGGACTCTGAAGTTTTTAACTAATTAGATTCTGACTCAAACTGAAGGCTAAGGGAAACCGAGTCTCCCTGCTACTTACGCCTCCTATGGTGGCTCCTTTGCTGTATTATTGTGGGCCCTACGGCTATAAGTCTGACCCAACATTCATATGTACCTTGCAGACTTGGATCTTTCAGGATTTGGTTACATCTTAATTTGTGTTCCATGTTACTGTGCACTGTTACTTATATCTACCCTGATCCATCTTCAGGACTTCTGACAAAGAAGTTCATCAATTTGCTGAAGCAAGCTGAGGATGGCATTCTAGATTTGAATAATGCTGCAGAAACACTAGAGGTTACACACTGTTATCACTGCAGCTGATACTTAATTGCTTCCAATTGGTACAAATTTCACATTTTTTCCCTACTATTCAGGTTCAAAAGCGACGCATATATGACATCACAAATGTCCTCGAAGGAATTGGTCTTATAGAAAAGACACTTAAAAACAGAATTCGTTGGAAGTAATGCTATTTTCCTTTCTTGAACTTGTCTTCCTTCATTTAGTCTTATTTCTTTACCACTTGGTGTGTTATATAAAGCTAATCTCACATAACATTACAGGGGCTTGGATGATTCAGGAGTGGAATTAGATAATGGCCTTTCAGGTTTGCAGGTATCTGTTAATGTGAATTTATTATTCCTACTGAAATTGACATATTAATTCTACGCGCACCTGAATACTTTGTTTGAGATATATTATGATAACGATATCAAAGCTCAGTATTGTATAACCTATTCTTTCAGACAGAAGTTGAAAATCTTAATTTGCAGGAGCAAGCCTTAGATGAGCGTATAAGGTTGGTAGTGTTGCAAACAACAAACTTCAAATTCTGGGCTTCTCTACAAAACATACAATCTGAGCATGATATAACCTGGAATCTTGTTTTTTTTTGCAGTGATATGCGCGAAAAGCTAAGGGGGTTAACGGAAGATGAGAACAGTCAAAGGTAATTGTATTTCTTGTGTTGCGTCAATGTTGAATGATGTATAAAACCTGACTTTCATTTGTCCATTAGATGGCTCTATGTGACTGAAGATGATATCAAGGGATTACCCTGCTTTCAGGTCTGCTACTCTACTTACATGGGTGAACAATGTCACACGTTAGTTGATATTATCATTTGCAGTTTACTTTACAGTATTTCTACAGCAGTGGTTCTGTATGTTAACATGTATTTCGGGCTTTTCAGAATGAAACTCTAATTGCAATAAAAGCTCCTCATGGTACTACACTTGAAGTACCAGATCCTGACGAGGTAGGATTAGTAAAATTAGTGGAGATTTGCACACACAAATGGTTTTGTGAACTGATTAATGACTTCTTGTGTATCTGCTCCCTGTACAGGCTGGTGATTATCTCCAGAGGAGATACAGAATCGTATTAAGAAGTACCCTGGGTCCAATAGATGTTTACTTAGTTAGGTAATGCTGCATTCCTGTAGTGGAGCTAAATATTTGTACTGAATTCTACCTGATCAGAACCTGTTGTATTTTTAGTCAATTTGACGATGGATTTGAGAATTTGGGTGGTGCTGCAACACCTCCAAGGCATACAAATGTCCCAAAACCTGGACCTTGTGAAGACATACATGCAACAAGCGCTACACAAAGCAGCAAATCAATCAATGTGGAATATAATATTCAGCACAGGCAGAATACTCCACAAGATCCTAGTTCTTCAAATGATTATGGAGGGATGACAAGGATAATCCCTTCAGATGTTAATGTAAGTTCGGTTTACTAAAGTTTATTTTCGAAAATTTCCCCTGCATCATAAAATTCAAATAAAATGTTACAACATTATGCATGACTCTACAAAGTTTTGTTCTGCTCTTTCTGTCAACCTTTTTTGTTCCTTGAACTCTCACATGCAAATCCTATGTGTAAAACTAACTAACTATTAAGTTTGCAGAAGCATACAGTAAGTTTTTCTCTATAGTAATACTCTTGTGCAAAAAAATCGAAAATGATCATGGTGGAACTATAATGCTACACAATTTTGCAGACTGATGCTGATTACTGGCTCCTAACAGAGGGTGACGTTAGTATTACTGACATGTGGGAAACAACACGTATCCTTTGTTTGATCATTCATTAAACCTTATTAGGCTATTCACTAGTGTTTGAACTCATATATACATGCTAAGTAGTGATTATTTCAACTTGAAGTTCTTAACATGGAAAATAGCAGAAGTGCAGTGGGACACCGCTGTGTTTTTACCTGAAGATGTTAGCACCCCACATGCACATCATAGTCCGCGGATGCAGGTTCCAAGCATGGACCAACCATAAGGTCATGGCGGTGAAAACTTGACATATGGAATCCCTGGAATGCTGTTTCAGTGATAAGTCACAACGTGGCAGGAAATACTGATTTCAAAATGGAAAGATCAGGGCAGCAAGTTCAGACTGATCATCGTTCTGAATTTGCTGTTTGTTATGGAGACTGTTGGTGCCAACTAACTTATCAGTCTGCTGCCTTGTTTGTTCTGGCACCCGTCCTTCAGTTGAAAAGGCTCCCATGTGCATATTGCACCTTGAATTCGGGCTGCTATGCACATTCGGTATCTGCTTTATTTAATTTCTAACTGAGTATATTTTGCAAGGCAATAGTGGCTCTGTAGCTCTCTTGGGAATTAATACGAATCTTTTGAGGAAAAAACAGCAGGGAACTCCCCTATTGTGACTCTTTCATTATATAAATGGAATTTATACAAAGGGGTAATACAAGTGGAGTTGGGTGAGACAAGGGCATGTCACAAATGATCTAACCAAGATTGCATGCCCTCCACCAAACTATGTTTAGCTCTCTTTATGATTAAACTAAAATGTTCATTGAAGCTAATGTCACTGAAGCCTAATACCCAGCAATAAGAGCTTTCCTAGTAGCACATGATGTCCAATCTGTTTCTAGCTTCAATAAGCATCTTAAGCAGTTCCAATTCCTGGTTCCATTAAATCTTTAGGGACAACCAGAAAGCAAATCTTCATTGGTCTCTTCAGTACACACATGTACTGTCATCAATATGTATGTTTTTTTTTTCTGGTTATAAGGTCTCTGGTGTTTAAATTTGTCCTAAATCAGGAGGTAGAAGAAAAATTCTGATTTAAAAGACATGAAGATTTCCATATCCATCTAAATGGAAGCTGGGGCTGGTGGTGGGCCTCCAATCATCTCATTATATGCCTTTTTTTTAATATGCCTTTTTGGTGGAATGAGCTTGAAAGAACCATAGCTCATAAGGCCATTCAGTAGGTCATCGAGCATGAATTATATTACATTGTTGAACAACAAAGTAGACAATGGGAGGTGGAACATATCATGTATATTTTCCTGGGCTTATATTCTTAGGCTCCGAAGGCACAAATCTCCTTACCTCTAGAATAAGAATAAAGTTGAAGAAAAAATGTGTTGGAGTTTGTTATCTTGCCAGAGATCATTCCATAGAAGAGCAGACGTCCCTTTGAAGACCTTGCATTTAGTCATCTTTAAATGTCCCAAGATAGAACAACAACCCTTCCACCAAAAGGATCCTCTATTAGTAGGAAATGAGGGGACATTGCCATTGCCATGTGCTCTCCATGTTAGATCAACCCAGGGAATGTCATGCTGGATAAATGTTAACAACCCACTGGTATATCACTCGATCTAGCAGCTCCACTCACGAATTCAGGTAGCAATTAGGGTTACAACTCTGGATACACGAATTGGGAACAGAGAGGAAAGGGAAGAGAGCCGCCGCCGGGTTCGCCGTTGATCCACTGGATACCTAGCACTTGCGTGTGAGTCAGCGTTAAGTAGCTGGTGGGGAACTGGTTCACACCCACTCCGGCCCGCTGACCCTGTTGTTGGGCCACTTCTGCCTGATGGGCCGAGACGGTGGCGAGGCTGGGTCACGGTTCGTTGTCGAGCCCGGGCTGTCTGTGGCCTTGACACCCCCTCCTTCTTGCGATGAGGCTTGCCCCCAAGCCTCTGCAGCAGGGAAACGAGCTTGGAGTTCTTGTTTGTCTTCCCAAGTGTCGCTGAGTGATGCAGGATCGGACCACCTGACGAGGATCTGCTCGACCATGGTACCTCGCTTGTGTCGCCAGCGCGAAGCCAAAATCTGTACTGGAACTGTGGGTGCATCAGGTGAGGTAGGGAGCTGTTGTTGAACGGGCGTACCTGGCAGAAGAGCCTTCCTGAGCAGTGACACATGGAAGACTGGGTGCACCGAGGCGTTTGCCGGTAACTCCAGTTTGTAGGCTACAGGGTTGATCTTGGTGATGATGGAGTACGGCCCGTAGTAGCGGAAGGAGAGCTTGTGGTTGGCGCGTTTGGCCACTGATGTTTGCACGTACGGCTGCAGTTTCAAGTAAACCTTGTCGCCGACCTCAAACACGCGTTCCGAGCGTTTCTTGTCTGCTTGTTGCTTCATACGCAGACGAGCTCGTTGAAGGTGTTGCTGCAACAAGTCCTGAATCGTGGCACGCTCATCGAGCCAGGTCTGTAGGGCGGGAACCGAGCAAGAAGATGTAGCAGTGATTCCCCAATGGCGGGGTTCATGCCCAAACATGGCCATGAATGGAGTCATGCCAATTGCTGAATGTGGCGCTGCATTGTACCAGAACTGCGCGAGGGGGATCCAGTGGCTCCAGCGCTTAGGGCAAGAATGTGTGAAGCAGCGCAGAAATGTTTCAAGGCATTGATTCACACGCTCCGATTGTCCATCGGTTTGTGGGTGGTTGGCAGCGCTCATGCGGAGATCAGTACCAGCATGACGGAAAAGCTCTTGCCAAAAATGGCTAGTGAAGACGGGATCACGGTCAGAAACGATCGACTGAGGGAAGCCGTGGATGGGATAGATGCGTTGCATGTACAACAGAGCAACGCGAGAAGCAGTGTAAGGATGGGCAAGCGGCAGGAAATGCGCGAATTTGGTCATCTTATTGACCAAGACCCAGATGTAGTTGTACTGACCTGATTGTGGAAGGCCATCAATGAAGTCCATCGTGATCATATCCCACGACGCGTTAGGAATTGGGAGTGGCTGGAGAAGCCCTGGCGAAGCCACCCGCTCTGACTTGGCCTGCTGACATATTTGGCAGCACTGAACATATTGAAGGATATGAGTTTTCATTTTTGGCCACGCGAACAGAGGCCTGATTCGTTTGTAGGTGACCGGAAATCCAGAGTGTCCCCCCACCGGGCTGTCATGGAAGGCAGAGATGATCTGCTGTTGTAGCGCGGTGCTACCTCCAAGCCAAATGCGATTTCTGAAACGCAGGATCCCTTGCGACAAGCTGAAACGCCCTTTAGGATCCGGCCGGACTGCCAACTGTTCCAGGAGACGCTGTGCTTGAGGGTTGGAATTGTAGCTTGCCACGATATCATCGAGCCATGTCGGCTGGCAGCTTGAGATCGCCATGGTGTGCTCTGGATGGTGTAAGCGAGATAGTGCGTCTGCAGCTCCATTCTCCACGCCTTTCTTGTACACAATCTTGTATTGCAACCCGAGTAACTTGGTGAAAGCTCGCTGCTGCCAGGGAGTAGTGAGCCGCTGCTCCTGTAAGTAAACCAAGCTGCGTTGGTCTGTCTTGATGATGAACTCCGCGGACTGCAGGTACGGTCGCCACTGATCAACTACAGCAATCACCGCCAAGTACTCCTTCTCGTAAGTGGACAGACCCTGATATCTGGGGCAGAGTGCTTTACTCATAAAAGCGATGGGATGCCCTTCTTGCTGCAGGATTGCCCCAATTCCTGTATCACATGCGTCAGTTTCCACGGTGAACTGTTTCTGAAAATTTGGTAGGGCAAGCACCGGTGCTGTGACCAGACCTCGTTTGAGGATTTGGAAGCTCTGTTTAGTGTTGTCCGTCCATACGAACGGTGTTCCCTTCTTGAGGAGATTAAAGAGTGGTCAAGTGAGAATTCCAAACTGTCGGACGAAACGGCGGTAGTACCCTGCCAGCCCCAAGAACTGTCTGACTTCTTTCACATTCGTGGGTGTGGGCCACGCAACCACTGCCTCAATCTTTGTGGGATCTGTTGCCACACCTTCAGCACTGATAACATGCCCCAAGTAGGTTATCCGCTGTTGCCCAAAACTGCACTTGCTTCGTTTCACCTTCCATTGATCACGGCGAAGGAGTTCAAAGACTTGTTTGAGGTGTTCGGCATGATCTTGCAGTGTCTTGCTGAACACTAATATGTCGTCGAAGAAAGACAGGACACATTCGCGCATCAATGGGTGAAGTGTGCCGGTGATAGCACCGTTGAAAGTTGCGGGTCCGCCAGCCAGGCCATATGACAGGACCTTGAACTCAAAATGTCCCGAGTGGGTTTGGAAGGCAGTCTTGAGTTCCTCCCCTTCAGCCAGTCTGATTTGATGATAACCTGCTCGCAAGTCGAGCTTGGAGAACCACTGAGCCCCGTGCAATTCATCAAGTAGCTCTTCGATCACGGGCACAGGATACTTGCCCACTATAGTCATAGCGTTGAGCTGTCGATAATCTATGCATAACCGCCACGTGCCATCTTTCTTTTTGACTTGGATCACGGGTGAAGAGAAGGGACTGTGGCTGCGCTGAATAACACCTGACCTTAACATCTCCTGCACTTGCTTCTCGATCTCATCTTTATGTTCAGGTTTATGCCTGTATGGTCTCAAATTCACCGGCTGTGCTCCAGCCATCAGTGGTATCCTGTGATCGCAATCTCGGCGGGGGGGAAGGCCTGTTGGTTGACCAAACACATCTTCAAACTGGTCGATGACTTTCTGAATGTTGTCAGGTGTTGGTGTGTACACTTCATCTCCTTCAGTGACTTGATATAGCTGAACAACTTGCGTCAGTGAGCCCTGTTTCTGCAAAGATTGCAGCTGCAAGGCGTTGATCTCAGAGCAGGGGCCAACGCCCTTTTGGTGGCCTCGCAACTATGCCGGTCCACGCGGAGTGGTGATCAGCAATTGTTTGCCCCGCCAGTCCACGCTCATCGGGCTGTGTTCCTCGAGCCAGTCCATGCCGAGGATGGCGTCATACGCGCCCAACGGCAACACCTTCATATCCGTGATGAACTCGTGCGTCTGCGATACCCAACTGCATTGCGGTATGTGGGAGACGCAGCACAGTTCGCCTCCATCAGCAACCTTGACGCGGCAGGGTCGGCGGAGAGGTAACACGCCCGTCAGAACTGACGCGAGGCGCGCGTCGATGAAGGACGTAGAGCTCCCGGAATCCACCAGCAGCAGCACCTCGTGGCCTTGCAACCACGCGTGAAGACGAATCGCCTTCGGGGACGTGCCGCCGGTGAGGGCGTGGCGCGAGATCGCCATCGCCGTTTCTGCCAACGCGGCACCGAGCGGTGGACTTGGGGAATCGCCGTCGGAGTCGAGGCCGAACAGCTCGAGGAGCTCCTCGAGGACGTGGAGTTGGACGCTGGTGGGGCAGCTGTGGTCCTGCCCCCAGCGCTCCCCGCACTTGAAGCATAGGCCCTTTGCACGGCCATATTCTCGCAGCGCCTTGAGTTTGGTGCTGTCGGCACGGCTGGCCTCCATCGCGCGCCGATCTGTGGCCATCGGCGTCGTCGGCGGTCGTCCTTGAGGTGGCGGTGGTGGAAGCGCCATGGGTACGCCCGTGCTGTTACGGTGGCTCCAATCCGGGATGGTGGCACGTGCCGTGCTGGAACGCGCGCGCTCTCGCGAGGCGCCATCCGCCACCTCCTCCTGGAGCAGCGCCAGGGCGCACGCGGTGTCGAGATCGGGCGGCCGCTGCACCAGCACCACCGCGCGGATGTCGGCTCGGAGTCCCTCGACAAAACGGGTAAGGTAATAATAAGGATGAATGGATTCAGAGTATGCAGACAGCTGACTGATAATCAACTCAAATTGCTCAATGTAATCAGCTACATATGTTTTCTGTGACAGAGAATAAAATTGGCGGATTAGGAGCTGGTGACGGTCGAGACCAAATCTCGTACACAGCATTGACGAGAATGACTCCCAATCAAACTCAGTCAACTTTCTCTGCACCGATTGCAACCACACCGATGCGGAGCCAGCAAAATTCAGTGAGGCCATTGGGACCCAAAACTTCTCATGGATATCAAACATATGAAAATACTGCTCGCATAGCGTCTTCCATAGTCGCGGGTTCTCGCCCGTGAATTGGGGAAAACCGATCGATGGATGAGCTTGGCCAATTCCCGCGAGAAGTTGGTTGGCATGCGCGTATGGAGATGCGATGGTAGATGATACGGGGAGTTGTGGCTGACCGTTGGCCGGGGTGGCCACCGACGCGAACGCCGGTGCCAGACCCCGTGGTAGGACGTCGATGCCGCGGTCGGTTGACCCGAGGGCGTCGCCCTCCGTGCTCGTGCTGGTGCCGACGCGGTCACGCAGCGGCGCTGCTGGTGCAGGTGGTGGCGGTGCGGGTGCCTCCCCCGGCCGCTCCTCCATGGTGGCTGCAGGACGCGCTTGGAGGTCCGCGACTGCCGCCGAGAGCTTGTCCACGCGCCGCTCCAGATCGGCCGCCACTGGGCCAGATCATCAAGCTTGGCGGTGTGGGCGCGGATGTCGGAGTGGATCGCGTCAAGGGAGACGGTGAGCTTGTCGAAGTAGTCCTTGAACGATGGCTCCATGGCGCCGATGCGATCCTTGATCGATTTCTGCGACCTCGTCTTGATCAGGTGTGCCAGGGTGTGGGTCGCTGGCTCTGAATACCAGATGTTAACAACCCATTGGTATATCACTCGATCTAGCAGCTCCACTCACGAATTCAGGTAGCAATTAGGGTTACAACTCTGGATACACGAATTGGGAACAGAGAGGAAAGGGAAGAGAGCCGCCGCCGGGTTCGCCGTTGATCCACTGGATACCTAGCACTTGCGTGTGAGTCAGCGTTAAGTAGCTGGTGGGGAACTGGTTCACACCCACTCCGGCCCGCTGACCCTGTTGTTGGGCCACTTCTGCCTGATGGGCCGAGACGGTGGCGAGGCTGGGTCACGGTTCGTTGTCGAGCCCGGGCTGTCTGTGGCCTTGACAATAAAGAACTTAAATACGTTCTTTGTCAATAGTGTTTTGTTTTGGTTTTGAGATCAGGAACCCCAAGACAACATAAAGTTGAGTGTGGAGTACTCAGTTAGGTATTGCCCTCCCACCCCCGTCCCTGTGACACCATCGCCATGGGGAGAGAAAACTTCCCGTCCCTGTCCTTGTCCCCATTAGGCTTTTCATCCCTGTGGGGAAACCTACACCTTCAAGCAACATCCTTTCTATAGGAACAAACAACAACATTTGTAGAAATTTAGCAGCATTCAGCCCAAAAAATAGCAACATTTTAGCCCAAAAAACAGTAGCATTTCATCACAAAAACAACATTTCAGCACAATAAATAGTAGCATTTCAGCAAATAAACAACATCATTTTAGCACATAGAAAGTTCCCAAATCTCAAGTTCCACCCACACAAGTACGCAACAGTTTACAATCTTATGAAAGGACATTACAATTCAGAGTTTACACACAAATTTAACTTTTTTGCCTTTGCAAGAAAAAGAAGAGCAGCAAGCCATCAATGGTTCAACACGGCAGCCTCCACATCTCGATTTTTCATGAAGAGTCAAGCACAACTTCTTATATCAGGTGGGCGCAATGCCTATATGAGATCGCACACATAATTAACAACAATAACAAAGCCTTTAGTCACAAACAAGTTGTAGGCTAGAGGAGAACCCATAAGATCTCGCGACCAACTCATGGTTCTGGCACATCGATAGCAAGCTTCCACGCACCCTGGTCCATGACTAGTTCTTTGGTGATACTCCAGTTCTTCAGATCTCTCTTTACGGACTCTTTCCATGTCAAGTTCGATCTACCTCGACCCCTCTTGACCTTATCAGCAAGCTTTAGCCGTCTGTTATGCATTGGGGCTTCTGGAGACCTGCGCTGAATATGCCCAAACCATCTCAGACAATGTTGGACAAGCTTCTCTTCAATCGGTGCTACCCCAACTCTATCTCGTATATCATCATTCCAGACTCGGTCCTTCCTCGTGTGGCTACACATCCATCTCAACATGCGCATCTGGTCCTTCCTCGTGTGGCTACACATCCATCTCAACATGCGCATCTCCGCCACACCTAACTGTTGAACATGTCGCGTTTTAGTCGGACAACATTTAGCGCCATACAACATTGCGGGTCGATTCGCCGTCCTATAGAACTTGCCTTTTAGCTTTTGTGGCACTCTCATGTCACAGAGAATGCCATAAGCTTGGCGCCACTTCATCCATCCGGCTTTGATTCGGTGGTTCACATCTTTATCAATATCCCCATCCTTCTGTAGCACTGACCCCAAATATCGAAAGACGTCCTTCTGAGGCACCACCTGCCCATCAAGGCTAACCTCCTCCTCCTCCTTGTGCCTAGTAGTATTGAAACCGCACCTCATGTACTCGGTTTTAGTTCTACTAAGTTAAAAACCTTTCGATTCCAAGGTTTGTCTTCATAGATCTAAGTTCCTATTGACCCCCGCCTCACTATCATCGACTAGCACCACATCATCCGCCCAAAGCTGACCCTTGGTGCAGTCCTATTTTAATCAGGAAGTCATCAGTGTCGCCATCACTTGTTCGAACACTTGTCACAACATTATCGTATATGTCCTTGATGAGGGTAATGTACTTTACTCGGACTTTGTGTTTCTCCAAGGCCCACCACATGACATTCTGCGGTATCTTATCATAGGCCTTCTCCAAGTCAATGAACACCATATGCATGTCCTTTTGCTCCCCGTATCTCTCCATAAGTTGTCGTACCAAGAAAATGGCTTCCATGGTCGATCTCCCAAGCATGAACCAAACTGATTTTTGGTCATGCCTGTCATTCTTCTTAAGCGGTGCTCAATGACTCTCCCATAGCTTCATTGTATGGCTCATCAACTTAATGCCACGGTAATTAGTACAACTTTGAACATCCCACAATTTAAAACTTGGAAAATAGGCACATTAGTTAGTATTAGCAATGATGAAGTACTTCACCTCTTGATTGTCTTGGAGGCAAGTCCAAAAGCTTGTTGCATTACCATTGTTACCATCTACAAGAAAACACTTTAACATTAGTGAACATGTAAACAAACATGGCAGAAAGATCAAAATGAATTATTAAAAAAAGCGCGAGCGAGCGCGCGCGCACACCCCCCCCTTTATATTTGTTTCATATCCAATCTTGTGAGAACATTGGAGCTTTTAACATTTCTGGAGTTAGGCTACAACGATGGTCACTTAGAACTCTACCACTTGTGTTGAATGTTGATTCTGAAGTAACAATGCTGACTGTAATTGCAAATATGTCACGTGCTAGCATACACAAAGTAGGATAGCGTGTTCCAACCACTTTCCACCAATCTAACAAGTTAAATTTTCTTTGGGAAGTGGAACTAACTCATCTTCCAAGTAGCGGTATAACTTAGATTTCATCCTAAAAGTTGTTGGCCTTTTTTGAGCAACACGTGCATTGAAGAGCGACATAAGGTTGTGGATTGCATTGAATAAAAAGAGGAAGAAAAGTCCACCACCCTCCTTCTCAAGATTGTATTCCTCTAACAATTGACATAACTTGGTAACTAAATTTGCCACATACCCCTCACATTCTACGGAAGGAGGGTTGACACCATGCACCATTGCAAAACAAACAAGCAAGATTTCATTTGTATCGAGGTTCAAGAATGGTAGCAATGCCCATTAAACTTCAAATATCAGTCCAATATTTGTTAAACTTCTGTCATGCTAGCAGACATGGCTTATATCACAACATTGCCGCACATTGACCATTGTCTTGTGCTCATTTTAATCTCACAAATCTTGGGAAATATATGTTGGCTGTTACATAATAGTTCAAAAATAAACATTTTAATCTCACAAATCTTGGGAAAATATATGTTGGCTGTTACATAATTAGTTCCAAAAAATAGTTCGGTGATGTCAAAGAACGACCGCGACCTCTCTAGAACATGAATGGAAATCCCATTCTTCCTCACTAGGGAGACTCTCATATTGTTTGTCAACCTTCTCTAATCTTAGAAAAACAGATCTATATGGGAGAGCCACACTAAGCATTGTGAAAGTTGGATTCCACTTAGTTTTGTAATCAAGTATTAACCCTTTTTGTATTTTTCACCGTTAGATACTTTGCAATTTCCTCAAACTTCTTTACTCTGTTTGGTGTAGCAGTCTAAGAGGCCACACTATCTCCAATATTCTCTATGGCTGGTTTCATAACATCTAAGCCATCTTTGAAAATCAAATTAAAAATATGTGCACAACAACGCATATGAAGCAAGGTACCCTTTAACACGAGCTTTCTTTTTCCTATCTTAGGCACCAACAAGTCAATTGTCTTGTCATTAGAAGAGCAATTGTCATGACTGATAGCTTCTAATCAAGATTACAAGATATCAAAGTCTCGTGAAGTTCTTCAGTATAACTTCTCTGGTGTGAGGAGTTGGCACATAAATAAACCTGCATGACCAACAAGTAAGCTTTAGAAAGCAAGAAGCATGCACTTGAAGATAAACAACAACTTATATTGACAAGAATGTGCACTATACTTATACACCACCACTATATGTTGATAAGACAACACCATATCCGTAAAAGTGTTCTTCCAGTTTCCCCACTTTATTTACGTACGCTTCCATCAACGGGCTCTGGTAATCCTTGTTTACTTGTTTCACCACAAGTTGCGAGTCTCCTCGGACGATCAACTTTTTGATTCCCAATTCCACTGCAATTCTGAGGCCGGCAAGCAGTCCTTCATATTCAGCAGTGTTGTTGGTAGCTTCCTCCCTAGGAAAATGCATTTGAACCACGTACTTGAGGTGTTCTCCGGTGGGTGCGACAAGCAGCACTGCGACACCGGCGCCTTGCAGCGAGAAAGCACCGTCAAAGTACATGATCCAATTCTTCTCAGTTTCTCCGCCGGGGAGAGTCGATTCCGAGGCCTCGTCATCTTGTGTTGGCATCCATTCTGCAATGAATTCTGCCAGTGCTCTGCTCTGAATAGTTGACGTACTTTCGAACTTGAGTTCAAAACTTGATAGTTCCAGTGCCCACTCTACTATCCTGTCGGTTGCCTCTGGATTCCTTAGAATGCATTGCAATGGGAAGCGAGTGACCACCATGATCTCATGCGCCTGGAAGTAGTGGCGCAGTTTTCTTGAGGCCATGAGTAGGCCAAAGAGCAACTTTTGCATGCCCGAATACCTTGACCTAGCCCCTGCAGGAGGGAGCTGACAAAGTATACGGGCTGCTACACCACTTTCTTCTTTGGCATCTTCTGCTAATCAGTTACTTTTTCTTGTGTTGATTTTGCTTTACCAGTGTTTGGATCTGCCGGGGTGGATTCTGCCTTGTCATGGGATGGCTTCGCTGCCGTTATTTCCTCGTCACCAGCTTCTCTCTACGCAACCAGCGCGGCGCTGACCAATTGGTTCATTGCCGCTAAGTATAGCAACAATGGTTCCTGTGGTTTAGGCGCGACTAAGGTTGGTGCGGAGGACATGTAGCTTTTCAGATCTTGCAGCGCAACCTCCGCTTGTGGAGTCCATTTTACTAGACCCGCTTTTTTCAATATCTTGAAAAATGGCAGGGCGCGCTCAGCAGATCTTGAAATGAACCTACTCAAAGCTGCGGCACAATCGGCAAGACGCCGCACATCCTTGACGGTCTTGCGTGCTTGGATCTTTTCAATAGCCTTGATCTTGTCAGGGTTCGCTTTGATCCCACGCTGGGACACAAAGAACCCGAAAAGTTTGCCGGATGGAACACCAAACACGCACTTCTCAGGTTTGAGCTTCATGTTTAACTTCCTCAAGTTCGCGAATGTCTCTTCCAAGTCCCCAATGAGGGTTGATTTGTCTTTGGTCTTGACCAATATATCATCCATATAAGCTTCTACATTTCTGTGCATCTGTGGCTCAAAACCAATCTGAACTATCCTTGCAAACATCGAACCATCACTCTTTAGTCCGAAAGGCATACGTACAAAGCAATACGTGCCACATGGAGTAATGAATGCGGTCTTCTCCTCATCTTCCTTTGACATGAATATCTAGTGATACCCGGAGTATGCATCAAGGAACGAGAGAAAGTCGTAGCTGGCAATGGAGTCCACAATCTGATCAATGCGCGGCAAGGGGAAAGGATCCTTCGAACATGCCTTGTTGAGATCAGTATAATCAATACAAAGTCTCCATTTCCCATTCGCCTTGCGCACAACAACCGCATTTGCCAACCAAGTTGGATGTAACACTCCCCTGACCAAGCTTGCTGCCTCAAGTTTCTTGATCTCTTCCGATATGAACTGTTGCCATTCCAAAGCTTGCATCCTGCCCTTCTGCTTGACAGGCCGAGCATGGGGGAGACAGCAAGGTGGTGCTCAATTACCTCCTTGGGAACACCGGGGATGTCAGATGGTTGCCATGCAAACACATCTACGTTCGCCCGCACGAAGGTAATGAGCGCGCTTTCCTATTTGCTATCTAGGGTGGCACCAACGGTAAAAGTATCGCTAGTGCCGTCCTCCCTTGCCGACACCTTCTTTATTGTAGGTGGAGCAACTTTGGATCTTTTGCCGGTAGAGCTTTCCGGCAAGTCCTCAACGGGTGTGCAACACTCTGAGGAGGTGCGCTTCCCGGAAGCCTCGCTAGATGTCTTGCAGGGTTTCTGGCTTTTCTTTTCCTTGGCAAGAGCTGTGGTCTTGACGGACTCCACGGCCACTGCTTCTCTGTAGAGCTTGTCTACACATATGACTGCATCTTTCTTGTCGGAGTTGATGGAGATAACACCCATGGGCCCTGGCATCTTCAGTGTATTGTAGGCATAGTGTGATGCTGCCATGAACTTGGCCAAGGATGGGCAACCAAGAATTTCATTAAATGGCAAAGGGATCTTAACAACATCGAAGACAATCTTCTCGGTTCTGTAATTTAGCTCCCCGCCAAATGTCACCGGCAGCGTGATCTTTCCCTTTGGTTGGCTCCTTCCTGGGTTGATTCCTTGGAACGTCCCGACCTTCTTGAGCTCTTCCTTAGGAATCTGCAGCCTCTCGATCACCTCAGGGGAGATCAAGTTCAAGCCAGCCCCACAGTCAACTAGTATTTTCGTGACTTTGAGGTTGCGTATTGTCGGGGAAACCAACAACGGCAAACACCCTACCACCGTTGTGCGATCAGGGTGGTCCTCAGCATAAAAAATAATAGGCGTGTGAGACCACTTGAGGGGATTTTGTGCATCTACTGCTGGTTCCGCTGCATTGACTTCACGTGCCCATTGCTTGAGCTGGCGGTGAGAGGAGTGCAAGGATGCGCCCCCGTCAATGCACATGGCCTCCGTTGCCATCTGGAATTCCGGCTCACTAGACTCGTCATCATCCTCATCCTCACTCTCCTCGTCCTCTTCTTTCTTCTCTCTGCCCCTGGCGGGCTTTTCTTTCTTCTGATTAGCATTGCTGCGGCGTCCACTTCGACCACCGTGACCCTTCTTACCGGATCCACCCGCACCATCCTGGCCCTTCTCCTTGTCCCGCTTCTCATATTCAAGTTTCTATTTCTCAACTAGCTGTTCAACTTGACGACACTCCTGGAGGTCGTGACCCTTAGTACGATGAATCTTGCAGTACGGTCCGTTAGATTTGCCGGCCTTCTCTCCCGCCGCAGCAACCTAGGAATCAGCGCATGCAGCTGCTTCCTTGCCGGTGCTTTCCGTATTGGACTTCTCGGCGGGGCAAGAATCGCCGGATCCCTCTACATCCATAACTGACTTGCCTTTGCGCTTTCTGTTGTGCCTTCGACCTTTCTTCTTCAGGTTGGCGGCATCGTCGTCATTAGAGTCGACTTCAATGCCAGCATCTTCCCCGGGAAGTCTTCTCCCCTCTTCAGCCCATGCACACTTGTTTGCCAACGTATAAAGTTTGTTAATGGTCTTCGGCAACCGTACGTGCATCTTTTCCCGCATCTTGCGGTTGCGCACGTTCGTGTGGAACGCGGCAATCACAGCTGTGGCAATCACGGCTGCCGGGTGCACATCCAGGATGCTACGGTGTACATGACTGAACCTCTGGATGTACCTATGCAGATCTTCTCCTTCCTTTTGTGGGATCACCTGCAAGCCACTGGGCAACCCGGGGCCCTTTTGTCCTCCAGTAAAAGCACCAACAAATTCGTTGCATAGATTTGACCACGAGGAAATGGAGTTCTCCGGCAAGTTCATCAACCAAGCTCTCACATTGGGCTTGAGTACCAATGGGAAATAGTTGACTAAAATCTTTTCATCCCTTCCTCCGGTAGCTTGCACAGCAATTGTGTAAATGCCTAAGAACTCTGCCGGTTTTAGCTTGCTGTCATACTTTTCGGGTACCTCGGGCTTGAACGCACGGATGGACGGCCAACGGACATGCCGCAGCTCACGTGTGAAGGCGGGGCACCTGACCTAGTAAGGCAGGTACCCGCCAACGACAGACGCTGGCTCATCGACAATTAGACCGTTGCGCTCGTCTGATTGATGGCGCGCCTCCCGGCATCGTTGAATGGTGGTGCGAGCATCTTCCGCTCGCCTTTCTAGTAGCATCTGCCGCTGGTCTTGCTACGTCCACAGATCTGAGGAGGCCATCAACACGTCATCGGGCTATGCGTTCCACTGAGTCTGCTGTGGTTGCCTGTGCTGTTGTTGGGATTGCTGCCGCGGAGGTGATTGCACCGTCGGTGCCCCGCCTGCCACACGACCATCAGTTTGGGCAATAGGCACAGTTGGCGGGTGCCGCGAGGGTTCCGTCAACTAGGATCTGTTTGCATCGGCAAACTCGATCAAACTCCAGATAGTGGCTCTCCACTCGTCCATCTTGTCGGCTACTGGAGGGAAATCCGATAGCATCTGAGCTCGCGCCATCGCTTCTGTCGCCGTAGAAGGCATGTTGGAGCGTGAAGAACGTGACGTCGCTCGACTTCTGGTAGAGCAAGAAGGAGCGCCGTTATGATCTTGTCGCCGAACTGCGGGGATGACGGCGGGCTGGCGTGGCGGGAGTGGTGCCTGAAGATCTTGGGCCTGATCAACGGGTGTCTTGTCGTGCGGGTGTTGTTGTGAAGGTACAACAACGCCGCTTGGCTTTACGTCGCGCCCATCTTGTGACAGACGTGGTACATGTCTCGACGTCATTCCCCTGGTCGCCGCCGCCGGAGTCGTCGCAGCGGGAGGGTCACGGCTCGCGCCCGACCGGACAGGATCACTCCAACGGCTTCGCTCGCCGGTGCGCCGAGGAGGTGGGGGCCGCGTGCCCGCGCCTCCGGCGTCATTGTTGCTATCTCCGCCGGAGGGTCGAGGTAGATGTCCGCCTCCGGCGTCTCCTCCTCCAGTCTCTGCCGTAGTGGGCACGATGACTGCACCTCCTGTGCCGGCCGCGCCCACCGTGGCGTCCGCACCGTCCGTTGCAGCGGCGCCGCCCGCACTGTCCGCAGGCGCATGCGATGGGAGCTTGGACGTTGATGGTTTAGTCGCCATGGAGGCCTTCTTCTCGGGCGCCATGAAAGTTGAAGAATATGCTGATCGTGATGAAGTCGACGCGCTGCTCGTCGGCTTGATTTACGCCGGTCATTGAGCCCCTACCTGGCACGCCAAAGATGTCGGCGAAGGAGCCGGCGATCTATGGGGCGATGCAGCCCCTTTCCTAGTTCGGCAAGGGGGGTGCACCAAGCGCAAAGAGCAAGATGACGAGGGACGCAATAGTTTTTACCTAGGTTCGGGCCGCTGAGATGCGTAAAACCCTACTCCTGCCTTGGTTTATTGATGGGTGTGTGCAAGGTACACGGAGCGCTCTCCCCCGACAAGTCGCAAGGAGAGGGCAGCTGCACGAATGCGTATGCGTGAGGTTGTAATGGGTTTGAACCCTCGTAAAGGTCGCCCTGGCCCTCCTTTTATAGTTCAAGGGGTTACCACAGTAGCAAAAGGGTCATTACAAGGTGATTAGATAGAAACAGAACTATCATACCTAACTCTGCTAGTTAGGACAAGATGCATTAAATGCATCTCTAGGTGTCGTAAGGAGGATGAGCCCTGACAAGGTTGCCGCACCGCTTGCCCATCTACCTCCTAGCTTGACACGCCAGTAGGACGGGTGTCAATAAAGGTAATTTTCCCTCCGGTGAGCCGACACGTGCACAAGAGCTCCACCGCACCGTCTGCGTGCTCGACACCTCACCGAACAGCTAACAACTGGCTAGTGAGGTGGAGCGCTGTTGGTTGACGGGGATCCGCTTACCGCAGGGCTTGCCGGGCCTTCGTCTTGCCGGTCCTGCCTCGTCAGCAAGAGCCTGCCTCTATTGCTTCAATTCTGTAAGTTGTCTTGGTCTTCTTGATGCGCTCCTTGTTCTCACGAAGAGCTGCTTCTTTTTGACTTGGAAACCTTTACTGAGACTCTAACTTAGCGGGGGAGCTACTACTCGTCTGTGTATAAGTTAGGGTATTACACACCAATGTTTAATACACCGACAAGAGGCTGGCAGTGGGGACCCACATGGTCCATGGCCGCACGCAAGCAAGTACCTCCTGATTACGCAAAAAAACTGAATCCTCCCCATGACAGTTGGGACCCACCAGCTATATCTTCGCATGAATCCTCCCCACGGTTGCTCCCCATGACAACTTGTGGCCCTACTAAGTTGACGCATACACAGGGCTTTGTAAACTTAGTCAACAACCGATTCTATCAGCAGTGACCTTTGGATTATTAACATCCAACGGTCGTCCTGCTTCTTCAACCTCTAATTTTCTTGCTCCAACCGTCCAAACCACCACGTGCTCCTGCCTCCCGTGGCCGGCTGTGCTACCTCGTAGGCCTCACCGCCCCCTCCTACTCCCATCGCTGGCCAGGCCATCCCTCTACTCATCCACACCCCTTGTTATTCTGCGGCGGCGACAACCTCACACCGCAGCTGAACCAATCAACCCTTGTACTACCCTCTATGTGTTCCCAGGCTCCGCGTTGTTCCCTGCCTCACCGTTGTCCACCGCCTGGGTGTTGTCCGCGTGGCTTGGTCAACGTGGTCAACGAACGACAGCCATCATAAGAGGACTATACACGGTGAGGCTAACAGATGGACCCACCAGCTACATCTTCGCACGGAAGGAAGTGCCTCCTTATTATGCACAAAAAATGAATTCTCCCCCTGATAGCTCGGACCCACCATCTATATCTTTGCACACAAGGAAGTGCCTCCTTATCCTCCCTGACAGCTGGGACCCACCCGGTCGATGCGTACGTAGCGTTGTTATTCTGGTCGCAAATGTGTACGTACATACTGGTCCATCGGTCTGTCTGCCACGATGAACCGTGGCCTAGTAAGGAGCGGTACGTGTTCATGCAGTCCCGTCTAAATCATGTACACATACGTACAGCCATGCTGGAAAAAAGACGTCCACGTACGTACATACGAGCGTGGTTTCGAACGCGTACAGAAACGACGTCCTGTTCATCAGCAGCCAACCGGTTGGGTCAGAACGAAGGAAACAACGTTGTGTTCGTCGGAGGCAACCGACTGGGTCGGAATGCGTGCTGTTCAACGGGAGCCAACCAGCTTGGACGGAACAGCCGAGACGGGCTCTGGCGTACCACAGAATGGAGGAAATGGCCTTTAGTTCGACCGCCTCTGGTCGAAACAGGATCCTGTTCATCAGGAGGGGTCTGGCGTACCGAAAATGGAGGAAACAGACTTCTGTTGGAGCACCTACGGTTCAGGTGCACAATTCAAAATTAAAACTACATGCACATGCTCCGGTGCACCAAAATGGGTTGTAAAATCATATATGTGTCCATGGGTTGATGCTTATGTCCCATGCAAGAAATGGTGATGAATTTCAAACACCTCAGCACTATGGCTCGCCGGCAAATGTTGAGATACTTGGTTTTGAAATTCTAGTAAATCCAAAACTCATCTGAAATTCATGAACCTTGAGATGCTATCATGGAATGGCATCAGCATGCTGTGGTAAAAAATTGTCCCATTTGGGGCAGGTTTTGGTATAAGCTTCTCACAAGAAGCCTTATGGTTCCTGTAGGGAACGTGTCACCTTTGTGGACGAAACGATATTCGTTGCCTCTTCTTGCTTTCAAACTTTTTCTGGTGTCAACATGGAACAAAAGGAGTGTCGTGTTAAATTTTGGATTTTTTCGGGGTTCGTTTGGACATTTTTATACATTAACTGAGTTTTCTAGGCATTTATGTGCATAATTCAATTTTGAACTACATGCAACCAGTGCATAAAAATGGGTTGAAAATCAAATATGTGTCCTTGGTTGCATTCTTAGGTCCCATGCAAGAAATGGGAATGAATGTTAAACACCTCGGCACCGTCGCTTGGCTGCAAACATTGAGATACATGTTTTTAAAATTCTAGTAAATCCAAAACTCGTCTGAAATTCATGAAACTTGGCATGCTATCATGGAATGACATCAACATGCTGTGGTAAAAAAAATTGTCCCATTTGGGCAGGTTTTGGTATAAGCTTCTCACAACAAGCCTCATAGTTCCGGTAGGGAACGTGTCACCTTTATGGACGAAACGATATTCGTTGCCTCTTCTTGCTTTCAATTTTTTTTCTGGTGTCAACATAGAACAACAGGAGAGTCGTGTTAAATTTTGGATTTTTTGGGGGTTCGTTTGGACATTTTTATACATTAACAGAGTTTTCTATGCATTTATGTGCATAATTCAAATTTGAACTACAGGCACATGCTCGAGTGCATAAAAATGGGTTGAAAAATCAAATGTTTGTCCTTGGTTGCATGCTTAGGTCCCATGCAAGAAATGGGAATGAATGTTAAACACCTCGGCACTGTCGCTAGGCCGCAAACATTGAGATAACATGCTGTGGTGAAAAAATTGTCCCATTTGGGGCAGGTTTGGGTATAAGCTTCTCACAAACTAGAGCTTGTCACAAAAAGCCTCATGGTTTCGGTAGGGAACGTGTCACCTTTGTGGATGAAACGATATTCGTTGCCTCTTCTTGCTTTCAAATTTTTTCTGGTGTCAACATAGAACAACAGCAGAGTCGTGTTAAATTTGGAATTTTTCGGGGTTCATTTCGACATTTTTATACATTAACTGAGTTTTTTATGCATCTATGTGCATAATTCAAATTTGAACTACAGGCACATGCTCCAGTGCATAAAAATGGGTTGAAAAATCAACTGTTTGTCCTTGGTTGCATGCTTAGGTCCCATGCAAGAAATGAGAATGAATGTCAAACACCTCGGCACCGTCGCTTGGCCGCAAACATTGAGATACATGGTTTTAAAATTCTAGTGAATACAAAACTCGTCTGAAATTCATGAAACTTGGCATGCTATCATGGAACGGCATCAACATGTTGTGTTGAAAAAATTGTCCCATTTGGGGCAGGTTTGGGCATAAGCTTCTAAAAAACCAGAGCTTATCACAACAAGCCTCTTGGTTCCATTAGGGAACGTGTCACCTTTGTGGACGAAATGATATTTGTTGCCTCTTCTTGCTTTCCAATTTTTTCTAGTGTCAACATAGAACAACAGGAGTGTTGTGTTAAATTTTGGAATTTTTCGGGGTTCATTTGGACATTTTTATACATTAACTGAGTTTTCTATGCATTTATGTGCATAATTCAAATTTGAACTACATACACATGCTCCAGTGCATAAAAATGGGTTGAAAAATCAAATGTTTGTCCTTGGTTGGATGCTTAGGTCCCATGCAAGAAATGGGAATGAATGTCAAACACCTCGGCTCCGTCGCTTGGCCGCAAACATTGAGATACATTGTTTTAAAATTCTAGTAAATCCAAAACTCGTCTGAAATTCATGAACCTTGGCATGCTATCATGTTACGACATCAACATGCTGTGGTAAAAACATTGTTCCATTTGGGGCAGGTTTAGGTATAAGCTTCTCACAAACCAGAGCTTCTCACAACAAGCCTCATGGTTCCCGTAGGGAATGTGCCTCATTTGTGGATGAAACGATATTCGTTGCCTCCTCTTGCTTTCAAATTTTGTCCTAGTGGCAACATAGAGTAACAGGAGTGTCGTGTTAAAATTTGGAATTTTCCGGGGTTCGTTTGGACATTTTTATATATTAATTGAGTTTTCTAGGCATTTTATATGCATAATTCAAATTTGAACTACAAGCACATGCTCCAGTGCAGAAAAATGGGTTCAAAAATCAAATGTGTGTCCTTGGGTGCATGCTTAGGTCCCATGCAAGAAATGAGAATGAATTTCAAACACCAGGGCACCATTGCTTGCTGGTAAAACATTGAGATGCTTTGTTTTTAAATTATAGTAAATCCAAAACTCGTCTGAATTTCATGAAACTTGGCATGCTATCATGGAATGGCACCCAACATGCTGTGGTATTTTTTGCGTCCAATTTTAGAGAAGGCGCACTCGAATCGACAACCAACAAAAGCATTTTGAAACAAATAGCTGCCACCTTCCCAACGTACAATTTAAATCATGGGCGTTCTGTTAACCACTCACGTGACGCCATGTGTCAGACTTTTAATGGCTAGGAGGTGCCGTGTGGACGGCTGCTTGAGTAGATGGGAGGCGTGCGAGCGCAGTCCGCTGCGCAGGCTGACCGGGAGGCGTGCAAGCTGTCCTCCAACGCATAGGCTCACCAGGAAGCGTGCGAGCTGTATGCTGAGCAGGCTCACTGGGAAGCGAGCCCTTTGACTTCCATGGCCGCCCGCCTTGCTTGCATCCTCTCCATTAATGGCGCCCGACCACTGTTTAATACGGGCGGCCTTACTGTTTGCCTCCCATTCCCCTCCCGCAGACTTCCACCAACGCCATGGCGCAGAAGGATCATGTGCCACTAGTCTTCTAGTTTGGTGAAGTCGACTCCAAGCCAGACGAGATAGAAAATAAGGAGGAATGGGGCCTCATGGACATGGCCCTGAACTAGCTGGCCGCGGCGATTGCTGCCCCCGCGCCCATCCCAGCTCCCATCCCCACGCCCGCGCCAGCGACCATCCCCGTAGCATTGACGGGCTGGTCACCGAGCACTATCGTAGAGCTGGAAGCCGCGGGCGTCAGCGAGGTCCCCGTGGACCCGCGCGAGCTCGTGTACATGCCAGCGCCAGCGCCCGTGCACGTGCGCGCCCCTGCACCCACCACGGTGCCGGTCCCTGTGCGTTTGCCTGCACCCGCCGCGCCCGTGCCCGTGCGCGCGCCCTCCTCAGCGTCATGGGACGCCGCCGTCAACCGCTACCTCGCAGCGCCGCGAGTTGCCGCCCTCCCGCGCCCCGCCCGTCGATCGCGCAATGATAGGATGTTTGATTTCCAAGTGAAGAACATTTTGTGCTGCCTTGAAGACTTCAACAACGGCGTCCCAGAGGACGACAACGACAACCCTGGCGCGGCACGCTGCCTCCGCTGCCGCCGGAATTAGTTTTTTTAGGTTTAATACTGTATCTCAATCGTATGAATATAAAGTCGCAGTGTGACTAAATGAAACATATGATTTGAGCAAACTTGTGTTTTTCTCTCTGAATGTACAGACTTATCAAATGACTTAAAAAAATCAATGGTTTTCAAATTTAAAACACTCATCGCAAACGTTTAAGATAAAACACCCGTATGCAAACCGATAGCTTCCCAGTAAGCCAAGGGAAAATGTAACGAGCAGGATTTGTGGAGCTCTTCATTGCAAATGTTTTAGATAGAACACCCATATGCAAAGCGAGAGCTACGGTCTTCCCCAGTAAGCCAAGGGAAAAATTTACCGCGCAGGATTTGTGCATCCCTTCATCGCAAACAGTTCAGATTGTATACGGTATGCAAAGCGAGAGCTATGGTTCCTTCGTCACTAAGCCAAGAGAAAATCTGGCATGCAGGATTTGTACATCCCTTCAACGCAAACGATTTTTTCGGATGACCCGTGTGCAACCACGTACAGACAATTTGGTAAGATTTGCATCTGTCATATTGGGTATATTGCCATTTGTCAAACTGGAAAGATTGACATTTGTTGATCTAGTAACATTGCAATTTGTCAACCTTGTAACACTGCCATTTGTCAAAATTTGCAGCTAAAAATCACTAGGACTATCTAATTTTTGGAACTAAAATTCAGTAAGCATAGATTTCATTCATAGATCAAGCAGTCGCTCTTTATACAAACAGTTCAACTCGACAGCTGAACTGACCAAACTTTTCCCCAATTTTTGCCAACCACGTACTGAAATAGCTAGTTCAACTATATATACTAGCTAATTTTAAGTACGTTGTACAGTTCAACCACATCTATAGTCAGATGAACTGAATACAATAGCCCCTAAATACTACTACTATGGAGGGGCTTTGTACTACTTCCAACAGCCTCTCCTCTGCCGAGCGCGCTAAGAGGCAGAGGAGGAGGAGCCTACCGACGAGCTGGACAACTGCAATCTGGTTCCTGCCGCTACTGCACCTTCAGCGATGCTCACCTCGAATGCCCTCTGCCGCTCCAGACTACCCCTCTCGAAGCGGCGGGACTCCTCGTAGATCTCCTCATTCCTCGCCTCTGCGGCTGCATGTGCTGAGGCCACGGCGGCGGTAAGACTCTTTGCATGCTCGACGAGGCACTCCTCCTCCTCCCGCAGGAACTCGATGTAGCACACAAGGTCGCTGACGCACGTGCGGGCCTCCACCTCCACCTCCCGCCTTCGGGCGGCTGTGGCGGAGTGGGTGATGACCCCAGCGGTCGACGGTGGGCTGACGGCCATGGCGGCCGATGGTGGGGTAGCGGCCACGACGGCCACCTCCCGCCTTCGGGCCGCGGTGGTGGAGCGGGTGATGGCCATGGTGGCTGACAGTGGGGTGGCGGCCACGACGGCCACCTCCCGCCTTCGAGCCATGGTGACGGAGTGGGCGATGGCCCTGGCTTTCGATGGTGGTGTGGCAGCCACGGTGACAGACGATGGGGTGGCGGCAACGGCGACCGGCAACAGCTGTCGACGGGCAGCGGCGGCGGAGCGTGTGGTGGGTGTTGCGCGCACACCCAACAGGGACGCCACGCGCACTACACTAGGCCGGGGACTGCGCCGCCGCTGTGGTGTAGCCTCCCAGCTGGAGCTGTCCTCTGATGATGGTGAAGTGGCTGAGCGATGACGACGGACATGTGCCATTGGCGATTGTGGGAGAAGCAGACGAGATAAGCTACAGGGAGGAAGGGGAAAATGCGACGCAGGACTCGCCGGTCGTGAGTGTTTATATAGCAGGCCGGTAAGCATTGTGATTTTGGGGGATTTCGCCGAGTCGGGCGGGAAGCTTGCGCGGCTATGCGTGGGAACCTGTGCGGTTGCGCGGGAATGGGCTCACCGATGATTCATTCGCGCCACTTCGAGCCACCGTTTGGCCAAAAGAACGCCCCCGCGCACTGCTCAAGCTTGCGCTCAAAGCGGTCCGCAACAGCGGGGTGACAAGATGTGCGAGAGGAGGACGGAACGACACGTACAAATACAGTTAATAAAAAAAATGTTTTCGATTTAATTACCTACTACCCCCGTCCTGGTTTATAAGTCCTCTTTGTATTTTTGTGCCAAATTTTGATTAGAGATTTAACTAATAAAATACGAATGCATGTCACCAAAGATTATATCATTGGATTCGTATTTGAACATAGTTTCCAATTATATAATATTTATAACATGCATTAACATTTCATTAGTTAAATTTAAGGTCAAAATATGGCACAGAATATAAAGGGGACTAATAGACCAAGACGGAGGTAGTAGCACACGACCGCTCTCTACTCAGCATTGCAACTGCCGGCCGGCTTGTAGATGACCATTCCCTGCGTGTTCAACTGCTACATGCGTGTGGTTGCTCGCGGTTGAGGCGGCCGCGGCGTGCTCTGCTCGCGTCCCGCCGCGCACATTCTGCTCTCGCGTCCCTCCGCGTGCTCCGCGTGCTCCGCCCACGTCCCTCCACACGCGCTTCTAGTGTTTGGGGCTGGCGCATGATCACGTATGTTCATGCTGCCATTATGCATGCGGTTGCGCCGGGCGCGGCGCCACGATGCAGTTACCCGCTGCAAAAACTGCCATGCGGACGTGCCGAGAATCTAGGCCGCCCGGCCCCCATTTATTCCCGCGGCCATTGACCTTCATCTCTCGCGCCACATGATATAATAAGCACACCCATGACGACACATACAGAGAGGACATCCAGCGGTTCCAATGGCGCTCCCCGTGGCTGCAATGGCGCTCCCAGCGGCCGACGACGACAACAGGGGGCAGTTCACCATGCATCACGTAGTGGACACGCACGTTAGGGGGAAGGATCTCTCGGTGAGGTACACGAATGAGCCGGTCTTGGTGGAGAGCTCCATCCAAACTATGGAGCAGTTGCTTGCTGACGACAAGTACCAAGTGGTCGGCTTCGACCTTGAGTTCACCAGCGGTCGTGCCGGGTAAGATCAGAAGGTTGCCATTGCCCAGTTGTGCGTGCGACATGACGTCCTCGTCTACCACTACCACCTGGACACAAGGCCTTGCGAGCGTTTCTCCAGGTTTATCAGCAGCTCCGACTACAGTTTTGCTACGATGGACACCACCAATGATCTAAAAGCGCTCAAGGTTTCGGGCTTGACCTGCCAGAATCTTGTCAACATCCGTGACCACTACAAGGTCTGGGGCAGCACCAACAACAAATAGAACTCCCTGGTTGACCTCGCCTCAGCCATCATTGACCCTACATGAAGATGAAGGATGAGATCAAGGACAAGAACGCCTGGCACAGTGCCTGACATCAGAGACTGGACGAATAACACGTCAAGTACGCGGCCAAGGACGCGTACACAAGCTACGAGATGTACAAGCGGATCGTTGACATGAGGAAGTGTCTTCGTCCTGCCCCACACGAGGGATCGAGCCACAGAGCAGTGGCGGGAGCGTCACAAAAAGTAGATGACTAGATGATCGTTTCTCCTAGTTTAGAATGCATGCAATTTTTAATTGAGGTGTGTATGAATGATCTGTACAGTCACTTATGTAATTGGATGTTTATTTTAGTTATATATATGTTATTCTTCTGTAGACAGAGCAAATCACACGGCTTATTAGCAGCAATCGTCTGTGTTATTATTGGTCTTCGCACACATTACTGATTACGGACCTGTTTGCCGCGTATCACACACATCTTGTTCAGTTGAACTATTTTTGTTGTCTTGGCTCATCGCAAACAGTTCATCCGAGTGAACTGTATGCCCTCCATCGCACACACCTTGATTTGGCTGACCGTTTCTATTGTGTTGCCTAATCACACACAATTCATCCTAGTGAACTGTATGCCGTATATCGCACACACCCTCATCTGGCTGACCGTTTCTATTGTTCTGGATCATCGCAAACAATTCGTATGGATTAATCGTATGCCAGGCATCACACACGCATCTCTGATCTGAATCATGTTTGATGTCCGCGCAATCGCAAACAGGTCGTCTCTTTTTTGACGGTTTTCTTACACCACCGTTTGCGATTAATGCATCGAACACAGTTTCGTCGAAGGGTCTCTGATTGGACTGTCGCGTTTGGACCATTTGCAGTAGTGCGTGATGAACATGTTAGGTAGCATTCCGCATCAAAAATTCAGTTTTTATCATTTACCTACTCGAGGACGAGCAGGAATTAAGCTTGGGGATGATTGATACGCCCCCAATGTATCTATAATTTTTTTTGTTCCATGCTATTATAATATCAATCTTGGATGTTTTATATGCATTTATATGCAATTATATATCATTTTTTGGGACTAACCTATTGATCTAGTGTCAAGTGCCAGTTGCTATTTTTCCCTGTTTCTGCTTTTCTAGGGAATTGGTACCAAACAAAGTCCAGACGCTACGAAACTTTTTGACGATTTTTCTCGACAAGAGTGACCCTAGAAGCTTCGAGAGGAGACCAGAAGGCAAATGAGGACGACAAGGCAACATGGCGCGCCCAGGGGGGTAGGCTCACCATGATGCCTTGTGGGCCTCTCGTTGCCCCGTCTGACCTAATTCCACCTTTATAAATTCTCTAAAATCAGGAAACCATCAGAGAGCCACCCAAAATACTTTTTTCACCGCCGCAAGTTTTTGTTCTTTCGCGATCCCATCTGGAGGCCTTTTTCGGTACTCTGCTGGAGGGGGAATCGATCACCGAGGGCTTCTACATCAACCATGCTGCCCTTCCGATGATGTGTGAGTAGTTTACCATAATACTACGGGTCATAGCTAGTAGCTAGATGGCTTCTTCTCTCTCTTTGATCTTCAATACAATGTTCTACTTGATGTTCTTGGAGATCTATTCGATGTAATCTTCTTTTGCGGTGTGTTTGGTGGGATCCGATGAATTGTGGGTTTATCATCAGATTATTCATGAATATTAATTGAGTCTTCTCTGAATTCTTTTATGCATGAATATTATAGCTTTGTATTTCTCTCTGATCTATCCGTTTGGTTTGGCCAACTAGATTGATTTATCTTGCAATGGGAGAGGTGCTTTGTAATGGGTTCAATCTTGTGGTGCTCAATCCCAGTGACAGAAGGGGACATGACACATATTTTTATTGTTGCCATTAAGGGGAAAATGATGGGGTTTATTCATATTGATTGGATTTACTTTGTCTATATCATGTCATCTTGCTTGAGGTGTTACTCCATTTTTCATAAACTTAATACCCTAGATGCATGATGGATAGCGGTGGATGGGTGGAGTACGTAGTAGATGCAGGCAGGAGTCGGTCTACTTGTCTCAGACTTGATGCCTATATACATGATCATTGCCTTGAATATCGTCATAACTATGCACTTTTCTATCAATTGCCCAACGGAAATTTGTTTACCCACCGTATGCTTTTTGTTCGAGAGAGAAGCCTCTAGTGAAAACTATGGTCCTCGAGTCTACCTTTATCATATATTAAATCCAAAAATACCTCGCTGCAATTTACTTACCGTTCTTTTATTTTGTGTTTTTGTTTATCTATCTATCACTATCAGATTTGATCCTTGCAAATAACCGCCAAGGGGATTGACAACCCCCTTGATCGCGGTGGGTGCAAGTATTTGCTCTTTTGTGTCTAGGTGCTGTTATCGAGGTTTCGCGTGGTTCTCCTACTGCATTGATAACCTTGGTTCTTAACTGAGGGAAATACTTATCTCTACTGTACTGCCTCATCCTCTCCTCTTCAAGGAAATCCCAATGCAGCTGACAAGTAGCACCTGCTAAGCCGAAGATGTTATCCGAGGACGATTGCTAACCTCGGCTTCGAAGACAAGTTCGGGGGCTACTGATGGTGTCCTAGACTAGGGGGTCCTGGCCCAACCGGACTAATGTATGGGTGATACCTCTCCAGCGTATCTATAATTTTTGATTGTTCCATGCTATTATATTATCCATCTTGGATGTTTTATATGCATTATTATGCTATTTTATATCATTTTTTGGGACTAACCTATTAACCTAGTGCCCAGTGCCAGTTGCTATTTTTTCCCCATGTTTTTGTCTTTTACAGAAAATCAATACCAAACAGAGTCCAAACAGAATGAAACTTTTTGACGATTTTTCTTGGACCAGAAGACAATTAGGAAGCTTCTGGAGGAGGCCAGAAGAGCCATGGATGGGACACAAGCTCAGAGGCTGCGCCCTAGGGGGCACCTCCCGAGCTTGTGGGCCCACCGTGGCACCTCTAACCCTCATCTCAGCTCCATAAATACCCAAATATTCCTCGTATACCAGAGGGCACACCAAAAATACTTTTCCGCCGCCGCAAGTTTCTGTCCTCGTGAGATCCCATCTGGAGACCTGTTCCGGTACTCTGCCGGAGGGGGATTCGATCACGGAGGGCCTATACATCAACCTTGCTGCCCTTCCGATGATATGTGAGTAGTTTACCGCAGACCTACGGGTCCATAGCTATTAGCTAGATGGCTTCTTCTCTCTCTTTGATCTTCAATACGATGTTCTCCTTGATGTTCTTGGAGTTCTATTCGATGTAATCTTGTTTTCCGGTGCGTTTTTTGAGATCCGATGAATTGTGGATTTATGATCAGATTATCTATGAATATTATTTGAGTCTTCTATGAACTCTTTTATGCATGATTAAGATAGCTTTATATTTCTCTCCGATCTATTGATTTGGTTTGGCCAACTAGATTGATTTTTCTTGCAATGGGAGAGGTGCTTGTATTGGGTTCAATCTTGCGGTGTCCTCACCCAGTGACAGAAGGGGTAGCGAGACACATATTTTTATTGTTGCCATTAAGGATAAAAGGATGGGGTTTATTTCACATTGATTGGATCTATCCCTCTACATCATGTCATCTTGCTTAAGGCGTTACTCCGTTCCTGTTAACTTAATACACTAGATGCATGCTGGATAGCAGTCGATGTGTGGAGTAATAGTAGTAGATGCAGGCAGGAGTCGGTCTACTTGTCATGGACGTGATGCATATATTCATGATCATTGCCTTAGATATCGTCATAACTTTGTGCTTTTCTATTAATTGCTCAACAATAATTTGGTTAACCACCGTATGCGTTCTTTCAAGAGAGAAGCCTCTAGTGAAAACTATGGCCCCCTGGTCTATTTTTATCATATTATTTTCAGATCTATAAAACCAAAAACCCAAAAATACCTTGCTGCAATTTATTTACTTTTACTTTGTTTTGCACTTTTATTTATCTTTTATACCTATCTTTATCAGATCTCATCCTTGCAAGTAACCGTGAAGGGATTGACAACCCCTTTATCGCGTTGGGTGCAAGTATTTGTTTGTTTGTGTAGGTGCAACCATTGGTGACTTGGGTGTTCCTCCTACTGGATTGATACCTTGGTTCTCAAACTGAGGGAAATACTTATTTCTACTTTGCTGCATCACCCTTTCCTCTTCAAGGGAAAAACCAACGCAAGCTTAAAAAGTAACAATGGGCTAGACCACCAGCCCATTAAGGAGGAGGGACTCTGGAGGCCTTCAAAGTGTGGCGACTGAAGACTTGGCGTGTACTTCATGCATATCTGATTAGATTTGGCATGTAAATTCTTAGATGGCAACTGACCATGTGTAACCCTAGATACCCCTGGTGCTTATATAAACCAGAGGGTTTAGTCCATAGAGGCCATCCATACACCCATTCATACATTCATCATACCCCTAGGGTTTAGACCACAACTCACGATCTCGAGGTAGATCAACTCTGTACCTTGATACTTCTAGAATATAAGCAAGAGCAGGATGTAGGGTTTTACCTCCATAGAGAGGGCCTGAACCTGGGTAAACTTTGTGTGTGTTCTCTCTTGTTACCCATCGATCCGATCTAACAGCTCGGGCCACCCTACCCGAGATCTACCGGTTTTGACACCGACAATCCGACCCCCGCCCAGAAATCTGGCACGAGGGCACCAGAGAGCACTCAAACCTGGACCGTCTCCAGGTCGGACATCCTTCCCCAGACATCCGTCCCGACGTGAACCGCCAGACATCCGCCCCTAGCCCGGACATCCGGCACCTGCGAGTGCCTAATGGGCCAGAGCCCATGTATCCCCTCTTTCCCCCTCTCATCTCGTGGAACACTACATATAGACCCTCACCTCCTCCTAGCTATGGTCAGCAAAGGTTTAACTCATTTGAGATTGAGTTTTGCTCATCCACTTACCTCTTCCATGGAGTTCAAGGCCTCCATGTGAGAAGATTCCCCAATGTATTCAAGACCCCTTCTAGGGAAGATCCTCCAAGGATTCAAGATCTCTCTCCTTCAAGGATTGGGATTGGAAGACTCTCTATATGAAGAACATGGTGCTACTTTGAAGCACAAGTGTGGTAAAAGGATGGTAGCATGCCCCTTCTCTCTTTTTCTCTCATTTTTTGTTTTCTTTGTTTTCTCTATTTTTGTTTCTCTTTTTTTGTCATGGGGTCTTTTTGGCCTCTTTTTTTAGAACAGTCTCATGGACCTCATACCCACTTTTTCGAGGGATCATTAGTCTCCACCATTCTTTTCCTCACTGTGGCAATGCTCTAATGATGATGATCATAACACTTTAATTTACTTAGAACTCAATAAATTAAAAAATATGACTACATATGAATGCATGTGGCAGTGTACCAGGATTTGCAATGATCTAGCATAACATGTATAACAATGATGAATGGTGGGTTTGCCACAAATATCATGTCAGTTCTATATGATCATGAAAAGCAATATGACAATGAATGCTCAAGTCGTGTGAATATTGATGGTGGAAGTTGCATGGCAATATATCTCAGAATGGCTAAGGAAATGCCATAATAGGTAGGTATGGTGGATGTTCTGAGGAAGGATATATAAGGCTTATGTGTGATAGAGTGTATCATATCACAGGGTTTGGATGCACCGGTGAAGTTTGCACCAAGTCTCAAGGTGAGAACATGCAATGCATGATACGTCTCCGTTGTATCTACTTTTCCAAACACTTTTGCTCTTGTTTTGGACTCTGATTTGCATGATTTGAATGAAACTAACCCGGACTGACGCTGTTTTCAGTAGGACTACCATGGTGTTGTTTTTGTGCAGAAATAAAAGTTCTCGGAATTGGACGAAACCTTTTGGAGATTTATTTTGGAATAAAAGAAAAATACTGGAGCAAAGACCCACTGGAGGGGGGAGGGCTGCTGCCCACTAGGCACCAAGGCGGGCCCTGGTGAGTAGTAGGCCCCATGAGGCTCCGCGGACCCTAATTCCGATGCTATAAATTCAGATTTCCCGAGAAAAAATAGGAGAGGAAGTTTCATCGTGTTCTACATCGGGAGGCCAGATCTGGAGTCCGTTCGGGGCTCCGGAGAGGGGGATCTTTTGTCTTCGTCATCATCAACCATCCTCCATCACCAATTTCATGATGCTCACCACCGGGAGTGAGTAATTCTTTCGTAGACTTGCTGGACGGTGATGGGTTGGATGAGATTTATCATGTAATCGAGTTAGTTTTGTTAGGGCTTGATCCCTAGTATCCATTATGTTCTGAGATTGATGTTGCTACGACTTTGCTATGCCTAATGCTTGTCACTAGAGCCCGAGTGCCGTGATTTATGATATGAACTGTTTATATTTTCATAAATATATTTGTGTTCTTGATCCTACCATGCAAGTCATACGCACCTATTACGTGTTATGATCCCATACCCCAAGGTGACAATAATTGGGATTCTTTCCGGTGATTATCGTAATTTGAGAAGTTCATGTATTCACTATGTGTTAATGCTTTGTTCCGGTTCTTTATCAAAAGGAGGCCTTAATATCCCTTAGTTTCCTTATGGACCCCGCTGCCATGGGAGGTAGGACAAAAGATGTCATGCAAGTTCTTTTCCATAAGCACGTATGACTATATACGGAATACATGCCTACATTACATTGATGAACTGGAGCTAGTTCTGTGTCGCCCTAGATTATAACTATTACATGATGAATATTATCCAACAAAATCACCGATCCAATGCCTACGAGCTTTTCACATATTGATCTTTGCTAAGTTACTACTATTGCTGGTACTGTCACAATTGCTATAAAATTACTGCTACCGTTGTTACCGTTATTGTTGCTACTATTACCACTGCTATCAAATTATCATATTACTATGCTACTGATCACTCTGCTGCAGATATCTAGTCTCCAAGTGTGGTTAAATTGACAACTCAACTGCTAATAATTACAAATAGTCTTTGGCTCCCCTTGTGTCGAATAAATAAATTTGGGTTGAATACTCTACCCTCGAAAACTGTTGCGATCCCCTATACTTGTGGGTTACCAAGACCTTTTTCTGGTGCCGTTGCCGACGAGCATATCTATATTTGTTGAGTCACTTGGGAATTATATTTGTTGATTACTATGAGGAATCTTAAGGATGATAGAACCAAGATCGTTCCCTCTAAGACGAGGGGAGGTAAGTAACTGCCATCTAGCTCTGCACTTGATTCACCTTCTATTTTAAGTAAGCTTGCAACACCACCATCTGCTATTAATTTTGATATGTTGCAAGTAATTGATGATGCTACTTCTGCTATGAATGATGCTAGTACTTTGCTTGATAAGACTATGTCACTAGGTGAATTTCTTGATGAACAATTTGCTAGAGCTAAGGAAATTGAGAATGCTGAAACCAATGAAATTACTGAAACTAATGAAGTTATTGAGACTAAAAATTATGAAACGCCTATTCAATCTAGCTATCCTAGATATGAATTTTCTAAGATACCTGAGGGTTATGTTCTGGAAGGGGAGGTTGCTAGGGATTTGCTTGCTTGTAAGGATAGAGATGATCTTAAGAAATTACTATGCAAGTTGAAAGAAAAATCTTTGAATGCTAGAATGAAATATGATCCTAAGATTTCTACTTCACCTATCTTTATTGCTGATAAGGATTATGAATTCTCTGTCGACCCAGAGTTAATTACTTTGGTTGAATCTGATCCTTTCCATGGCTATGAAACTGAAACTGTTGTGGCACACCTTACCAGATTAAATGATATAGCCACCCTATTTGCTCATGAGGAAAAAATTCACTATTACTATATTCTTAAATTATTTCCTTTCTCATTAAAGGGTGATGCTAAGATATGGTATAATACTCTTGCTCCTGGTTGTGTGCGTAGTCCCCAAGATATGATTTATTACTTCTCTAAAAATATATTCCTGCTCATAAGAAACAAGCTGCCTTATAGGAAATATTTAACTTTGTGCAAATTGAAGAAGAGAGTCTCCTACAAGCTTGGGGAAGGCTTCTCCAGCTAGTCAATGCTTTGCCGGATCATCCTCTTAAGAAAAATGAAATACTTGATATCTTCTATAATGGACTAACTGATGCTTCTAGGGACTACCTAGATAGTTGTGCTGGTTGTGTTTCTAGGGAACAAACTATTGAACAAGCAGAAGAATTATTGAATAATATATTGAAGAATGATAATGATTGGATACTTCCTGAACCACCACCTAAACCCACTCCGAAGAAAAGGGGTATTTTATTTCTCAGTCCTGAAGATATGCAAGAAGCAAAGAAATATATGAAGGAAAAAGGTATTAAAGCTGAAGATATTAAGAATTTACCACCTATTGAAGAAATACATGGTCTTGACACATCACCACAGGTGGTACAGGTAAATTATCTTATAAAGTTTAATGAAGGTGATATCCCTTATAATAAATCTCCTAGTCAATGCTTGTATGAATTTGACAACTATATTATTAAGCAAGATCATTTTAATGCAAATGTTATGAAACAATTTAAATGAAATAACTACATGATTGATCGTTCAAGTGACTTGTTGTTTAGAATTGTTAATGATGTCAAAGGTGTAAGTAAACATGCATCTATGGTTCAATCCCAGTTACAACAAGTTGCTAAATCTCAAAGTGAATTGCTCAATGAAATGAATAACAACATAAATGATCATGCTGTTAGAGTAGTGACTAGAGGAGGTACAATGACTTAGGAGCCACTTTATCCTGAAGGTCATCCTAAAAGAATTGAGCAAGACTCTCAAAGAATTTAGTGTAGATGCACCGAGTTCATCCAAAAAGAAAAGGAAAAAGAAAAATGATAGGACTTTGCATACTTCTAGTGAACCCAAGGTAGAAAAACCTTCTAAAGATAATAATGATGTCTCTATTTCTGATGCTGAAACACAATCTGGTAATGAACATTCACCTAGTGATAATGATAATGACAATGATGATTTTCATATAGATTCTCAACCAGATAATGATAAAGAACCTGACAATGATGTTGAAATAGAACCTGCTGTTGATCTTGATAACCCACCAGCTAAAAATAAATGTTATGATAAAAGAGACTTTGTTGCTAGAAAATATGGTAAAGAAAGAGAACCATGGGTTCAGAAACCCATGCCCTTTCCACCTAAACCATCTAAGAATAAGGATGAGGAAGAATTTGAACGCTTTGCTGAAATGCTTAGGCCAATCTTTTTGCGTACTGGTTTGACTGATATTTTGAAGATGGCCCCTTATGCTAAATATATGAAAGATATTGTCACCAATAAAAGAAAAATACCTGAAGCTGAAATCTTCACCATGCTTGCTAATTATTCTTTTAAGGATGGAGTACCTAAAAAACTAGGAGATCCAGGAATGCCAACTATACCTTTCTCCTTAAAAGAGGTTATGTCAAAACTGCTTTATGTGATTTGGGAGCCAGTGTTATTGTTATGCCTTTCTCTCTATATAAAAGACTTTACTTGAATAAACTCACATCTACTAAAATATCATTGCAAATGGCTGACAAATCTACTGCCATACCTATCGGTGTGTGTGAGGATGTGCTTATTGTAGTTGCAAATGTTACTATCTTAACAGACTTTGTTATACTTGATATGCCCGAGGACGACAACATGTCGATTATCCTTGGTAGACCCTTTTTGAATACTACAGGGGTTGTTATTGATTGCAACAAAAGCAAGGTCACTTTTCATATCAATGGTAATGAGCATACGGCGCACTTTCCGAAGAAACAATTTCAAGTGAATGGTATCAATGTTATTGAAAAAACTCCAACAATTACCATTGGGAGTTTTCAAATTCCTCTTCCTACTGCCAACAAGAAATACAAAATACTTATTGTAGGGGATATGCATATTCCTGTTGAGGTAACCTAGTGTTATACGAAGATTCTTAGGTTTCATGTTAATTGAAAATAGTTTGTTAATAAGACTTGATCAACCTTATGAATGGATTCTTTTTGAGAGACATGTGATTGATGAATTTAGTAAGCACAACCTTCTGTCCTTACCTTTTGTTTTTTGTTATTTTTAGTTAAATGCAATGAAATGCCATGTTTACCCTATTTTTTGAATTATCCGTGCAATAAAAAAATAGCCCAAAAATAAAAGTGCTCAGAATGACATGAAATTTTAACATGATTTTTTTTGAACATCTGAGAATTTCTGTCACTGAATACACCATAGGGGGGGTGCCCCAGGTGCCCATTAGGCACCAGGCATGCCACACCCCTAGGGTGCGCCCTGGTGGGTAGTGGGCCCCATGAGGACCCCCTCATTTATTCCCTTAGCCCACATCATCACTCACCTCCAGAAAAAAATCCCTGTAGTTCTCTCTCTCGTGTTCTTGCTCCCAAACCTGAGATTTTCGATCTCTTTGCTCAGAGCTTCGTTTCCGAAACTATTTTGGGGGATTGCTACTTGGTATGTGACTCCTCCATTGCTCCAATTCATTTTTTTGCTTTAGTGGTTTATATTTTGAGTAATTATCTACTCTTGGTGCTACTGAAAATGAGCTTGCATGTTAGATTCTTTGAGTTCTAAGTAGTTTGAATGCTTGATATAGCCACTAGACATCCATATGAGTAGTTGCTATTAGTTTTGTGAAGTTTTATTGATATAATTTTGTGTCCCAATTTTTTTTGTTCAGAAATTTGTTCATAGGAAAATGGATTTCTTCCGGATGAGTTCCTCCAAAAGGAATGCCAAGGGAGTTCTTAGGGAATCCTCAGACAATGACCTCAACACTCTGCCTAGGACAGAGGTCCGACCATGCGAATGGCCGCACATTGCCTTCATGAACGAAGCCGAATTCTACCAAGAGTTTGTGAAATTCGTTGCAAATGCTGGACTTACTGACTTCCTCACAGATGAGTGTGACCAACACCACATCCTTACAAATTCTTTTGGGCAAAACTTTCATTTCTTGAATAGGCTCGAACCCCCTGAGGTGCGCTTTGATTTATATGCTGAGCATCATCAGATACCGCTTACTGAATTTTGTGAGATATGCTTGATTCCTTCTGATGGGGAATTAAGAGAGCCTAGACCAGCGGAGTTTGAGGGATTCCTCCGCACTCTAACAGTGGGAGAGGAAAGGGGCGTGTCAAAGGCCACAACCACTAGTTTGTAATTTACTTCTGTGCATTACTTTTCCTTATTCATAACGAAATGTTTGACTGCTAGAGAGCAAGGCAGTATACTCAATGCCCTCGACCTCACCATTTTACTCCATGCACTTCATAATAACCACACCTATAACCTCGGGGCTATCATTGCACACCTCATTCTGTTGCTTGCACCTGCTTTGTTTGATTCTTATGCCAGGAACGAATACACCGTCCTACCGCGGACATCGTTGCTTACCAGAACACGCTGGCAGCAGTAGAGGACGAGACCCAAGACTGGGTCGCTCAGGTACCGCCACCTAAACACTTCCATATGGGTCCGGATGGTGATCACCAAGCTAGGCAAAAGCCTTAGCTTGGGGGGGGGTACGTATTTCTCACTGACATTACATTCATGTTCACACATTTCACTTTAGTTGTCGGTGGTTCATCCTCTTTCATTGTATAATCCATGTTAGATTTATTTTCTCGCTTTCTTCTTGTGTGTTTGAAAAACTTTGAGAAAATCCAAAAATATTTCTCGCTTCTTTTAGGCATTTCTTTCTAGTTTAAATTAGTTGTAGTATTAAAATAAAACCCAAAAAGATTCCTCATTTGTTCTTTTACTTGTTGGGAGCTTTCCCGTGTAAATAGTTTTTCTTGTTTTTATTTTCCTTTATTAATTTGCTTCCTTAAAGAAAAACTAAAAACTCCAAAAGTATTTCAGTGTGTTTCTCTGAAATTCTTTTCTTTTGTTGACTCGTACTAAGGAGAAGACAAGGATGAAAATGTTGAGTGGCTATCATATGCATTATTGCTGATCTAACAAAGAGCGCATATTATTTAGTCTTCTCCTTTGAATAAAATGTTTGCATATTCCAGCTTAGTCCACGACGCTCTTGCGCTATTATTATTTTCATATCATTCGGTCATGCAAGTGAAAGGCAATAATGACGATATTTGATGAAGTGACTGAGGCAAAGAAAGGCGGGTATGAAGTCAACTTGTTTTTGTTTTGTAAATATGTTTAACTCAGTATGTATGATTCAGCATATTATGATTAAACATGTTTATGATGAAAATTAGAGATTATAGTTGCTCATGCCATGCTTAAGTAGCTAAGAGTGGATAATGATTTATTTTAGATGTCAACATGCATTAAAATGGTTGTGATGTAGTATGATGATATGGTACCCTCCTCCGAATGTTTCGAGTGGCTTGACTTGGCACATGTTCACACATGTAGTTGATTCAAAACCAAATAGCCTCCACGATATTTATGTTCATGGTGTTTATATCCTACTCATGCTAGTATTCAATGTTAATTATTCACAACGCATGTTTATGACCGTTTTTGCTCTCTAGCTGGTCACTTCTCAACCTATTTGCTAGCCTTCGCCTGTACTAAGTGGGAATACTACTTGTGCATCCAAATCCTTAAACCAAAGTTATTCCAGATGAGTCCACTATATCTACCTATGTGCGGTATTACTCTACCGTTCCAAGTAAATTTGCATGTGCCACCTCTAAAATTCAAATGAACATCTGTTTTGTGTGCCCATACCGCTCGTGGAGCGACAGGGGGTGGTCAGTATCTTCCATCCTAAGCGGGTTATTCTCATGATGAGTGTTTATTCACTCGTCCTTGCATGAGAGGGGCCGGTAATCGGGATGCCTAGTCCCATGTTTAAAATTGCAAATAATAAAACAAACTCCCCCAGAAAATTGTTGGTATGGACGGCACCCGAGGATTCGGCTAGCCATTTATTGTGTTTGTTGGTGGAGGGGGGGGGGGGTAAACTTTACTTTTACCGCTTTGGAACTGCCGCTAATGTGTTTAGCATGGAAGAAATTGAAAACTTTTGGTCGTAACATTGACAGGAAAGGTATACCGCCCAAAATTATATTTATCTCGAGTTTAAGATTTGAGTTCCGGCACCTCTGCAAATCCCCGCTTCCCTCTGCGAAGGGCCTATCTATTTACTTTTATGTTATTTTACTTTTACTGTTGAGTCATCACCTTCTCAAACAAGCACCAGTCCGAAGAGCACTATTTTCATTCGCATGCATTATGTGTAGTAAATGTTGTGTGCATCATGACTGGATCTCTTCTACCAAGAATTATAATGTTTAGTCACTGCTTGAACTTTGGAGGTGCTCTGCATTTATGTTTTGCGGTCTCAGAAAGGGCTAGCGAGATACCATATTGTCATATTATATCATGATTGTTTTGACAAAGTGTTGGCATTTGAGATATTTTATTATTGCTTGCTAGTCGATTATGCCATTGATATGAGTGAATATAATTTCTAAGAGTTGCTGTTTGCATGGTTAGTCATGATCTTTGCTGAAAACCTAGGTATTATTTAAGCATATATATGGACACAAGAACAAAAGAGTTCGTAAAAGTTTTTCTTTGTCACTTTCAGTTTGTCAACCAAATTGCTTGAGGACAAGCAATGAGTTAAGCTTGGGGGAGTTGATACGTCTCTGTCGTATCTACTTTTTGAAACACTTTTGCTCTTGTTTTGGACTCAAATTTGCATGATTTATATGAAACTAACCCGGACTGACGCTGTTTTCAGCAGAACTACCATGGTGTTGTTTTTGTGCAGAAATAAAAGTTCTTGGAATTGGACGAAACTTTTTGGAGATTTATTTTCGAATAAAAGAAAAATACTGGAGCAAAGACCCACTGGAGGGGGGCCCCTGCTGCCCACTAGGCACCAGGGCGCGGGTAGTGGGCCCCACGAGGCTCCGCTGACCCTAATTCCGACGCTATAAATTCAGCTTTACCGAGAAAAAAATACGAGAGGAAGTTTCATCGCATTTTATGATACAGAGCCGCCGCCACCTCATGTTCTTCATTGGGAGGCCAGATCTAGAGTCTGTTCGGGGCTCCGGAGAGGGGGGGGGGGGTCTTCCGTCTTTGTCATCATCAACCCTCCTCCATCACCAATTTCATGATGCTCACTGCCGGGAGTGGGTAATTCTTTCGTAGGCTTGCTGTACGGTGATGGGTTGGATGAGATTTATCATGTAATCGAGTTAGTTTTGTTAGGGCTTGATCCCTAGTATTATGTTCTGAGATTGATGTTGCTATGACTTTGCTATGCCTAATGCTTGTCACTAGGGCCCGAGTGCCATGATTTCAGACCTGAACTGTTTATGTTTTCACCCATATATTTGTGTTCTTGATCCTACCATGCAAGTTATACGCACCTATTATGTGTTATGATCCGCATACCCGAAGGTGACAATAATTGGGATTCTTTCTGGTGACTACCGTAATTTGGGGAGTTCATGTATTCACTATGTGTTAATGCTTTGTTCTGGTTCTCTATTGAAAGGAGGCCTTAATATCCCTTAGTTTCCTTATGGACCCCACTGCCACGGGAGGGTAGGACAAAAGATGTCATACAAGTTCTTTTCCATATGCACGTATGACAATATACAGAATACATGCCTACATTACATTTATGAATGGGATCTAGTTCTGTGTCGCCCTAGGTTATAACTATTACATGATAAATATTATCCAACGAAATCACCGATCCAATGCCTACGAGCTTTGCACATATTGATCTTTGATATGTTACTACTATTGCTGTTACTGTCATAATTGCTATAAAATTACTTTTACCGCTTTTATAGTTACTGTTGCTACTATTACCACTGCTATCAGATTATCATATTACTGTGCTACTGATCACTCTGCTGCAGATATTTAGTCTCCAGGTGTGGTTGAATTGACAACTCAACTGCTAATACTTACAATCACTACCGCAGGATGCTGCTAACGCGACACTACAATCAGAGACCCTTCGACGAAACTATGTGCGATGCATTAATCGCAAACAGTGATGTAAGAAAACCGTCAAAAAAGATGCAAAACATTTGTGATGGCAGATACATCAAACACGGTTTAGATTTTAGTTGCGTGTGTGATGCGGGGCATACGGTTTAGTTCAATGAACTGTTTGCGATGAGGAAGAAGAACAGAAACAAGCAGCCAAATGAAGGCATGTGTGATATACGACATACAGTTCAGTCGGATTAACTGTTTGTGATGAGGCGGAACAACAGAAATGGGCAGCCAGATGAAGGTGTGTGCGATTGAGGGCATACACTTCAGACGGATGAACTGTTTGCGATTAGGCAACACAACAGAAACAGTCAGCCAGATCAACGTGTCTGCGATTGATGGCATACACTTCACACGGATGAACTGTTTGCGATTAGCCACAACAAACAGAAACAGTTAGACAGATCAACATGTGTGAGCTAGACGGGCACACATTCTAATTAAAAGAAGCATGCGCGATGGTAATAACGAGCGCGCACGGTTGTTGGAACTAGACGTGTGCTGACATCGTCTATTGCGGTGCACCCTATGGTGCAAATGCCACGTACGCGGCCGAGAAAGCGTGCCCACGTTACGCCGTTTGGGAATAGTGCTGCACTTAGAAATTATAGAACCGTCAATAAATTTTGAGCCTGCGTCCCGTCACATTCCAAATTACTACCACGCTATATTTAATTGCAAACCTATTCACAACGATCAAAACCTAAATGGTTTCCCACTTAGGGGCGTATTAGTACTCGGTTATAAGTACTACTACTCCAAGATGACTGCACATTTCTCCTCAACTCCTCATCCACAAAAACAAACAAGTCATTCATCGTCATTCCCTTCCGTCTGCCATGGCCAGCGTGAGTTCTGGGTTGAGAGATTACTACCAGGGAGAGGCGAGCATGGAAGTGGAAGCACGAGAGATGTCCCGCCTCATCGTGAAAGTAGCCGACATGTCCCGCCGCGTGGCCATAGCAGCACATAGGTCCCGCTGCACCGTCGAAGCAGCACGGAGGTCCCGCCGCGCCGTTGATGCAGCAGACTGGTCCGGCCGCGCCGCAAAAGCAGTAGAGATGTCCCGCCACGTCACAAATGCAGCAGAGATGTCCTCCCGCGCCGTGGCGGCCTGGGAAAATGTCTCGCGGGCAGGCGAGGACTCTCACAGGCGCATGCGCGCTATGCTCGATGACCTGATGGGTCGGATCTCCGACTGGATGAAGCAGCAAGACGAGATGAATGCCTCGTTTGAAAATGCTACCAGCGTCATCCGGGGACTAGGGGAGGACAGGGCGAAGCTCCACACCGAGCGCGACCTGCTGAGGGCGAAGATCGCCAGAACGACGAAGCAGCACGAGGAGACCACTGCCTTGTTGCAGAGGACTGGCGTCATCGTCAAGAAACTTATGGACCAGAATGCCATGCTCTGCATCAAGCGCCAAAGGCTGGTGGATGAATCCGTGGATGCTCTCAAGCAGCGTCTTGAGGACATGAAAGAGCTCATCGCAGCTCGCCGCGGAGACTAGTTTCCGCGGCCTGCAGCAATGCATCAAGAAAGTAGAGATCAGTGAGCCAGTTCATTGTCTTCCTTCTTTTGCCCTTGTGTATTTCGGGCGTTGCCGCATGTGGCTTTTTTAATTATCTTCCTAAATATGTAAGACAATTATTATCCACTGTCATCGTCCTTATATTCATCAGTCTTGCTATAAGTCGCAGTCGATGCTATATAGGTTCGTCGGATCTTACATCAATATCCGTGCAAAACTTTCTTTTCAGATTTTCTTTTTTCTCTCTTAAATCTCAGCCGAGTGAGACATAGCCACGCCATGAAACAGGGGCTCCGACGCCATTAATGGATACGTTGGGAGGGAGGTGGGCGTCGGATAGAGTTCAAAGGGCTCTCCTCCTGATGAGCACACGCAGGGGTCTGATCGCACGCCTCCCGTACTCAAATAGCTACCCCGCACGCCACCTCATAGCCAATAAAAAAAGGGGACGCGTGGCGGCACGTAAATGGTAAGTAGAACGCCCACGGTTTCAATAATACTTGTGTTTCCGATTTGTAACATGACAACACTTGTTCCAAAATGACTTTGTTGATTGTTAATGTGTGCGCCTTCGCAAATCGGACAAAAAATTTACCACAACATGTTGGTGCCATGTCATGACACCATGCCAAATTTCATGATTTTCAGGCGAGTTTTGGATTTATGGGAATTTTAAAACCAAGTTTCTCGATGTTTCCGGCCGAGCCAAGACGCCCAGATGTTTGAATTCCATTCCCACTTCTTGCATGGGACCTAGAAATTCGCCCAAGTACACATAAATGATTTTTCAACTAACTTTTGCGCACTTGAGCATGCGCTTGTACTTCAAATTTGAATTATGCGCATTAAATGCCTGGAAAATCAATTAATGTATAAAAAAGGCCAAACGAACCCGGAATAATTCCAAAATTTAGCACGAAACTCCTATTTGGTCTAAGCTGCCTATGTTAAAAAAAGCAAGGTGGGAGACGGCAGTGTATGTCGTTTCGCACACGGAGGTGACACGTTCCCTCTCGGAACCACGAGCCTTCTTGAGAGAAGCTCCGGTTTTCAAGAAGCTTATACCAAAGCTTGTCCCAATTCAGCCAAAAAATTTACCACAGCATGTTGGTGCCATGTCATGACACCATGCCAAGTTTCATGATTTTCAGGCGTGTTTTGGATTTACAGGAATTAAAAAACTCGGTTTCTCAATATTTCCGGCCGAGCCATGACGCCCAGATGTTTGAATTCCATTCCCATTTCTTTCATGGGACCTAGAAATTCACCCAAGGACACACATGTGATTTTTGAACCAACTTTGGTGCACTGGAGCATGTGCTTGTAGTTCAAATTTGAATTATGCACATTAAATGCCCAAAAATTCAATTAATGTATAAAAAAAGGCCAAACAAACCCGGAATAATTCCAAAATTTAGCACGAAACTCCTATTTGGTCTAAGCTGACTGTGTAAAAAAATTAAGGCGAGAGAAGGCAGTGTATGTCGTTTCGCACACAGAGGTGACACGTTCCCTCTCGGAACCACGAGCCTTCTTGAGAGAAGCTCCGGTTTGCAAGAAGCTTATACCAAAGCTTGTCCCAATTCAGCCAAAAAATTTACCACAGCATGTTGGTGCCATGTCATGACACCATGCCAAGTTTCATGATTTTCAGGCGTGTTTTGGACTTACAGTAATTAAAAAACAAAATTTTCAATATTTCCGGCCGAGCCACGACGCCCAGATGTTTGAATTTCATTTCCATTTCTTGCATGGGACCTAGAAATTCACCCAAGGACACACATGTGATTTTTCAACCAACTTTGGTGCACTGGAGCATGTGCTTGTAGTTCAAATTTGAATTATGCACATTAAATGCCCAAAAATTCAATTAATGTATAAAAAAGGCCAAACAAACCCGGAATAATTCCAAATTTTAACACGGCACTCATATAGTTCTATGTCGCCTCTGTAAAAAATCATGTGGGGGGGGGGGGGGAGGCAGCATATATCGTTTTGCACACAAAGGTGACATGTCCCCCCTCGGGAACCACGAGTCTTCTTGAGAGAAGCTCCGGTTTGCAAGAAGCTTATACCAAAACTTGTCCAAATGCAGACAATTTTTTTACCACAGCATGTTGGTGACATGAAATGACACCATGCCAAGTTTCATGATTTTCAGGCGAGTTTTGAATTTATAGGAATTTAAAAACCAAGTTTCTCAATGTTCCCGGCCGAGCCACGACGCCCAGATGTTTGAATTTCATTCCCATTCTTGCATGGGACCTATAAATTCACCCAAAGACACACATGTGATTTTTCAACAAACTTTGGTGTACTGGAGCATGTGCTTGTAGTTCAGATTTGAATTATGCACATTAAATGCCTAGAAACTCAATTAATGCCTAAAAATGGCAAACGAACTCGGAATAATTCCAAATTTAAACACGACACTCATGTAGTTGCATGTTCACTGTAGATAAATGTTCTAGCAATTCAAACACCATCCTTACCCTCCGTAACACCATTTTGTCTTTCAAAACATAATGAAAAAATCAGGTATACCACAGACAGTTTACTAGTAAGAATCGTGTGGGATGCGATATAAAATATCTTGGCGCACCGTCTTGTCTGGCTTACGCAGGAAGCTTCGTTGTCTACAGTCCACTGCCCGTGCTTGAACCACACTTGCGTGCTAGTTTCTCGCGGCACCGAGCAAAATTTTTCTGCCACCACGGAAATATCTATCTCCCCGCCCCCTCCCTCCCACCAAAAACCACATTTCCACTGTTCCTCCTTGCTTTCCAAGTTCAAACCATCATCGCTGCTTACTGGCAGCTCACCCTCCTCGCCGGCGACCCTTCTTCTTGCAGCGCCGCCTCCTCGTCGGTGACCCTTCTTCTTGCAGCGCCGCCTCCTCACCGGCGACCCTTCTTCTTGCAGCGCCGTTTCCTCGCCGCCGACCCTTCTTCTTGATGCGCGGCCTCCTTGCCGCCGACTCTTCTTCTTGCTGCGCGGCCTCGTCGATATGGTCAGGTAATCCACACCCCACCCACACCATCCTCCTCCTTCCCCGTCCCACATGCCCCGACCGACAGCGCGACACATTCCGCCGAAATCACTGTCCCCGTCCTCCAATTAAGCGCCGGCCACAACCATTTTGCACGCAGTATAACGTGGAGCTCAGTAGCATCTGGCAGTGGAGAAGCAAATCATGGCCGCACGCACGCACGAGGTCGCTATGGCTACCATGCATGCCGACCGCCAAATCTTGGAGGAGCACCTCATCTTTGAGGCCACCGTCGACACCGCCACGCGGTTGTATACTTTAAAATACAGTTCATGCTATTTTCTCGAGGCCACCGCCAGTGCCTTCTAGTGATTTGTCCTCTGTAATGTTAATATGCAATCTGATGTTCAGTTAACAGTTTGGTCCTCTGAAATGTAATGTTCAGTTAACAGTTTGGTCCAACAATTGCTACATTTCGTAGTACTATTCTCAAGCATTCTTTGTTTTGTTAAATGTCTTATCTTCTAGTACATGTTTCTATTCTGCAATGTCGTGCTCAGTTTACTGTTTTGGTTCATTTGGTTTGCTGTCCATTTAACTGTTTGGTTCAATTCTGCAATTTGATTTTCATTTGCTATGGGTACAATTTTGTATTGTTATACATGTGAGAAATAAATCGAATTTGGCTGTACTCAATACATCTTCTACTGATAGTATGGCAACTCTCAGTTAACCTGATCAAGATCTTCCTTATATGTGTTGCAGGGAAACAATGGGAGACACTGTGGTTTACCATCGAGGTTTGCTCATGCATGGTCCTTTCGCTAATAGCACATTATTGTGCAGTTGCAGGAATCATTCTAATATTTAGGTTTCTTACAATTTAGTCTTGCACATGTAGGTCCTGCTGTCAGAGGCTTAGACCCACTGTTTGACCCATTTTGCATATGGGGAAATGAGATGTCCATGAATATTAGTCAAGTTAAGAAACTCAGAAAGATTGTTACGTTGAAGAAACTTGCGACGAATAACAGCAAGCTCTTTGTTTGCACAATGAAGAAGACATCAGTCAACTATAGGATGGTACTAACTCTTTTACCTTGTTTTTACCTCTTGTGCCATTTCAAAATTTATAACAGCGATTTATGCATATCTTTGTTTTCAGTACTTTTCAAAGCAGTTCACCGATGATTACCTCTCAAACCACCTGCATGGTCAAGAGGCGAGGAAGGTATTCATTCAACACCCACAGTACAATATTGAAGTCTTCCTGAAGAGGACGAAGGTTGGGCGGGCAATTATCCATAGCCACTGGCCTAAAGTTGCAAGGACATTCAACATCACCGAAGGCTCAATATTTGCCTTCCGCTTCTGCAGTTTCCCAGATGAGATTCATCTGTCTATTTACTATGTATGATGCTACTTTCCAAAGGTTTTCGATGTTGCATGTGAAACTTGGTGCTGTTGTGTAATGGCGTAACTGAGTGCTGAAGCTATCTGATGTAATTCGATTATGAAATCCTGGTTGCTGTTATATGGATATGAAATATCTGGTGTGTTTTATAAGAAATGTCAATTTGATTACTACATGGATTATCAATAATAGGCTAATTACCCTGCTTATTGGGGTTTTCTATTGTAGACGGTTACTCAGACAACACCGTGGGCAATGAACTCAAACAACCCACACGGTTTCTAGAAAGTAGGCGTGTTGGATCAACTAACAATCACACACGGCTTCCGGCAGAGAACTATTTGCGTTAGGCCACCTTGCACAAACGTTTCCACACACAAAATTGTGTGTGATATACATACGAACGGAAATGTTTTTCTGGGATTCACCGTGTGGGATGTACATACGAACGGAAACGATTGGGCTTCGATGCCTCGCCCGATCGCACACGAGCTCATTTTGCCCCCGCCTGTGTGGCCAGAGGGCCTATCCCCGACGGTTTCTGGGTTGTGTGGGAAGGACCCCCCTATCGCACACACTCACTAGGCGATAGTTTAAAACTCCGTCACGGAAAGGGGGTAAAAACCATTTGTATAGCACGTCTCTGCACCAGTGAAATATTCTTTGGCTCCCCTTGTGTTGAATCAATAAATTTGGGTTGAATACTTTACCCTCAAAAACTGTTGTGATCCCCTATACTTGTGGGTTATCAATGCACAGTCCCGAAGAGGCTAGCAAAAAATGGATAGGTGGAAGTGCTTATAGTCCAAAAACCCACATTTGTCGTAAAGAACTCAAGTACTTATTGTGAAAGCCTATTAGCCCACGAAGCAAAGTAAGACTCGCATGCTCCTAGGGAGGAGGTTGGGAGGAGTTAACCATTGCGTGCCCCCAGACCGGATAACACAAGGTATCAATCAAGGACAAATCATGCTCTAACTTCTTATCAATGTCAAAACCGACATTTTCATGAATAGGGAATCACAAACCTTAATACCAATATTATTTACAAAACCAAGATTATTCACTAGTACACCCATATATTACCATCTCAATATCACAAAACTATTGCAGGAAATAAAACACAACATATTCAATGATCTTCATGCAAGTTTTTATTATACCACCTTTGTATCCCTATTATTTTTGGACTAAACATATAATTCATGCAAATTACCAGTTCCTATTAAACTCTCAAAAGGATATAAGTGAAGAAAGAGACTGCAAATGATTTCTATAAAATGTATGCATCACCATGCTCAAATGATATAAGTGAAGAACATGAGCAATTGCCTCAACTCAAAATATATAAGTGAATATCAATGAGCATTCTTGTAACACCCAAATAGTTAAGCTACAGTTACCCCATGTTAATGATGCCTTGTCATCATGTTTTCCAAACTTAGTTGCCCCTTGATAAAAACCAAACTCAAATTCAAATTCAACTTGCAAGTCAAATAATTATTTCTTCAAATAATAAAAAAAATGTTTGTTGGGATGCAAATATTCACTAACTATTTTTGATGAATAAACCAACATCATTTGAATTATTAAAATGACCTTAACCTAATTAAAACAGCACCAACATTATTAAATTGAGCCATTTTAATTTAAAACAATACTTAAACTGCTCAAAATAAATTGAGACTTGGTGGGCTATCTCAACACATTGCCTAATATTTATGTGCTAAGTTGCAGATGTAACTAAAAATCATGTAGTGCCTAAATTAAATGTAAAACATAAGCTAAAACGATTACAGAAAAAGGTAAAAAAAACTTCACTGCGCACCTGTAGCCTATTGCTATAACGCATAGCCCAGCCCACCTAGCCGGCCTTCTCCTTTCTCTGTAGAGAGAGGAGGAAGAACCATGGCGTGTCGGCCATCCATGGCCTCCATGGCTCGATGGTCGATGTCTGGCGGTACAGGGTGCCTGGGAGAGGATAAGGCCGACGCCCTCGATCCTATGGACAAACCCTAGCCCCATTCCCATCTCTCTCGCTCGTGTTCATTGATCCAAATGAAACCCGTGCTCGTGGTTGCCATGGCACCATCGTAGCCACGACCATCATGCTCGCTGCCTAGAGAGAAGCTGTCCAGGAGCTTCACTGCCATCATCTGCTTTGCCTACGTGCAATGAATCAAGCCGGGATGTCCCGTACGTTCACCATCGACCTCGTCTTCACCGCGTACATCATCGTCATCCGCCGTCAATTGCTGCCGCTCCGGTCCACCTACAGCCTCCCAGACCACGGCCCCAAGTTCGCTGTGAGCTTCTATCCCAAACCCCCCTCTCATTGGCTTCAATCCTTTGTCGTATGGCTGTCCCTGCGAGCTCGGTCGCCATGGCTAAAGTTTCGTGCCCGCGCGTGCGTCAGCATGCCCCTGCCGCCTCTAGCCGCACCCCTGCACCCGCCCGTGCGTCGCCTTGCCGCTGCTTCCCCCGTGCTCTGCTGCTACCTGCTACTACACTACTACCTGATGCTAGCTCTCCTGCTGCCGCTGCTCCTTCTGCATCGCTGTTGCCTGCTACGCTGCCGCTACCTACCTACGGCTACTGCTTACTTGTAGCCGCCTGCTGCCGCTGCTACTGGCCATCCGTGCCGTGGCTGCGTGCCTGTGTGCGTGAACGCCCAACCATGGCCATGGCCACTTCCACCTTGGCCGGCCAGGTTTGGATTAGAGGCTAACCCCATGATGGTAAGTTGATACAAGTGGTGGTTACGAGGTAATCTCTGAACATAGTAAGTTGGTCCATGATATTTTAAACATGCTGCATGCTAGTATCATCATTGTCTCATGAGGAACATGTTGATGTCATGCTCATCTCGTATTGTTCTAGTGATATCATGTTCACCATTGATCTTTAACCTATAAATGCCATGCTATTGTTTGTCTTGATTGCTTTAGTTGCTGTGAGCTTGCGAGTACATTCAAAGTACTCACCTGGCGTGTCATGCCAGATTGCAGGTCATGCCATGATTTCTTGCTTGTTGAGAATTCCGAGTTTGCGAGCTAGGATTGCGTACCAGCCAGAGTCCCTGTGGAGTGGAGTTCATCACTGTCGTCATTCCGCTGCTAGAAGTTATTCCGCTTCCTTGAGTTGTTTCGCTGCTAGCATAGAGCTTCCTAGGTACACATAGTGTCGCTGTGGCGATGTGATCCGTGTATCTCCAGAACCCTTGTATCAATTGTAATTAAGAGCTTATTTGTTCTATGCCAAGCAATGCCGTATTCCAGAAGACTTGATCTCTGGGCTGGAATAAGGGGTGTTCCGGTTCCTCTGAGCCGGGGTGCCACAGAACACTCCGACGGCGAGGATGGCATTGGTCCTCTCGAGGCTGCACCCGCATGGAGGAAGCAGCTGCTGCCCTCCCCAGGCCTCACTAAGGCAAAGATGGCGACAGATGATGCCAGCGCCAAAGGCTCCTCCCTCATCGCTGGCGCCCGCCTCCCACCTGCATAGGAAGGTGCGCCCGGCACCTCCCTCTGGGCAAGCTCGAGGGCTCCCACCTGGAGAGCGTCTGACATGACCAGTGTGACAAGGGAGGTGCTCGGGCACCACTTGGAGTCGTGCTTCGATGCGCGCCCCCGTAAGCAAGAAGCACGGCGACAGGCGCCAGAGGCGCAAGAGTTCATCATTTAGGAAATTCACAAGCTGTGGGAAGCTCAGGCCATGCACGGCGAGTGCCGCCCCGCGTGTTCCATCAGTTCGGCTGCCGCCCCCGTAGAGGGCAGCAGGGTGCACGTGTGCGTCGACATCGCGAGCCTCAACAAGGCTAGCTCCCAGGATCTCTTTTGACTGTCGTGCATTGGCGTGAGCAGGGGCATCGCCACCAACTACATCTGCATGCCATTCGACCTTCAAAACGCTGGCGCCACCTTCCAAAGGCTGCCGTGGCTCGCGATGGTGCCTCCCGAGACTTCAGCCCCTCGTGAGCCCTCGAGGCGGATCCCTTCGGCGTGCTTTGTCAGGCAGCCTGACGCTCCCACAGCAGCATGATTACCAGGTGACTTTTTGGTTTGTTCAATTGAGGGCTCCCCTCGGGCCGCATTAGCCTCAGGCTGGCTAGGGCCCGTCCCTACAACCGCAACACCTTTTGGTCGTGCAAGTGAATCTGGTTATCCTTGATGAGTTATTTGGCTTGCTTAACCCTGTGTTCGGTGCCTCACCACCTTTGAGAGTGCCGCGTCCTTGCGACTTTACTCCTGTCCGTCCCATGAGCGGGGGCTAGGCACGGCGTCTATGCTTGGGTCCATCCCTGTAGCATCGCTAAACCCAAGTGATCGAGCTCTGGCTCGCGGGCCTGCTTCCGTGCACGTCACCTCACCGAGATCCTTGGTGCCTCGTTTCCTCATGGAACAACCATGAGTCAGTGGGCGAGTGTGCGTCGCCCTAGTGCCTCGAAGTTTTTGCAAATGTGCAGGGACCAAGCTCTACGGCGGCCCCAACGATCATTCGAAAAGCCTCGTGTGGCAAAGACTCCAAGGATCGGGTCGTGATCTACCGGGCGCCACTACACACATGAGCTAAGTCAAACCGCCTCACGAGACTCCACTTCCATCTCTAGGATTCCCTCCTCTCATGACCTAGGCGGGGGCCACCCTCCTTTTCCGTGCAAGCCGCTTGCACATCAAATGGGGGTCCCTAAGCATCGCGCCTCAGGAACCCTCACTAGCCTCCGGAGCCCCTCACCTCCTGGCCTTGTCCCACGCATCGCGACCTGACATACCAGCCATGGCTGAGGCTCGCTCGGGGGCTGGGTCCCAATGATGTAGAGCACCTTGGCAAGCAAAGGAAAAGGGGTGTTCCTCATGAGGAGACCTCAGGGGGGAGCTTATGATTTAAACCACAAACGCATTGGTTGAGGCGCAAAAACATCAAATTTCACGCACCCCTCGCGGGGCTTACATTGACCCATCGCAGATGGAAGATGTGATAAAGAAGGAACTTCAGGGAGGAACATCCCGATGACGCGCGAACTTCTCATGAGCTTTGGCTGCGTCACGTTGCACCCTGAAAAGCTAAGTTGACTGCCCCACGCGGCCTTGTGGTCTTTGATAGCGCTCCTTCTTCTCGTGATCTCGTCCAGGTCGGAAGCCCCTCCTCTCGCATGAGCCGCTTGCACGTCAAAGGGGACCTACTGAGCATCGCGCTTCAGGAGCTCCTATCGTACCTTGGCCCTGTCACCTCCTGGCCTTGTACCAAGCATTGTGACCTGACATACCAGCGACGGCTGAGGACTTCTCGGGGCTGGGTCCTAGCAACACAGAGCATTAGGGTAATCATGAAGGAGGGGGCGACCCTAACAAGGAACGCTAAAGAACGAGCCCGACTTCGAACCACAAAACCGTTAAATTTAAAGGCGCAAGCGCCGCGGTTCCTTACACGCCCCCACGGGGCCCATTTCGTTCCGATGCAGGGAAAAGAAGAAAACAAAGGAAACCTCCCGGCGAAGGCCGCCGCTCCTAGGGCGCGGCTCAGGCATCATCCGCACCCTAGTCGGAGTCCTTCTCCTCGCTCTTGATGCCGAGGGAGGTGCCGCTGCTCCCGCTTCCGTCTGAGGGGGACGCATCACCGTTGTCGTCGCCGGAGGTGCCACTATCGTCGCTCTCCATGCAACACTTCAGGCGGCAGCTAGTGACCCTGAAGATCTTCATGAAGAGTGTGGTGACCCCGTTGTACTTGAAGAGGAGGACATGCCCCTTGTTCAGGCCTTGGGTGAGGGCGAACTACTTCCACCTGCGCTTCAAGAACATGAACCGGGGGGAGTGAACTCCGTTGCCACCCAGGAGGGCCCGTTGCAATAGCCGTCCGGCTACGGCCACAGGCCAAGAGGTGCGCGGTTCACCATCTCTTCCGCAAAAGGGTGCAGGAGTCGGAGCCAGGTGCAGGGTTGGCGGTGCATCCCCACGATGAACTCAAGGGCCACGTTGGCAGAATGGCTCCACAACTGGGGCCAGGCGACTGTACCATCCTGCCCGCCTCGGCCACGGCTGCCTCACCCCCCACGTCCACGCCCGCGGGCAGAGCTTTTCCTGCGGCTGCCGGAGCCGGCGTAGGCCGCCAGCAGAGGGCGCCCGCGTCCCCGAGGAAGCACCCCAGGCGTGGCGGTGGATGTACGAGGGCAGCCCCGCCCCTTCACTGACTTTGACGGCTCAACCTCCTCCATCGCGGCCTTTCTCTTCTCGGCGGCGGGGACCTCCTCATGGGTGCCGTGGTAACGACAACGGCGAGAGGAGATGGAGAATCAAGGAGACGAAGATGAACCGGGGGGGTCCTTCCCCTCGCACTTATATAGCACCTGAAGGAGGGGTGCCCCGTGCCTCTTCGCCTTCGGGGATCAAAACAAAAGAGCAGTGATGGCCTCACGCCATGCGCGGTCAGGCTTTATATCATCCTGAGCAATTGCCGAGGCATCGTGGGGGAAGTGGGGGCATCCCGCGCCCGATCATGCGCCACGCGTCAAGCCTGGCCTACAGGCGGATGGGGCCCGCGTTGTTTCACCCCCCTTGCAGGCGGGATCGTGCTTGCTACGGGCCCGGGGGCACCTGTCGGGCCCGTGGGACTGGGGGTACCCAGGCGCGTCTGCCTGTGGCCCAGGAAGCAGGTGGCCCACTCCAGGACTTCACGAGTAAGAGCCCTCGCGAGGCCGCCGCCTCGCGAGGTAGACGTCAGCAAGCATCACCATCAGCCTCGTGAGGCCCCTCACGGGGAAATCTCCCGAGGCTGCCTCCCAAGGCCCTCACGGAGAGTAAGCCAGAAGCGGCTTGAGGAGTCGCACGGTATTGCGTCTCCACGTGGGTGACACGCGCGACGACTAGCGGCGCCAGAGGCCATGCCAGCAGGTGTGGATGTGAAGGTTTTCCTCTTTCGTGCTAATGGAGCATGGACATCACATCGGTTCCCAAAGCAGTCCCCAAAGGTTACCCTTACGGTGCAAGAAGACCAAGACAATGGGTTCGCCAGGACGAAGGTCATCACCAAGCCCACCGACGCATCATGGCAGAAGGCCTTTTCAGGCGAAGAACACCTTTAGTCAGGATAAGCTGGAACCTTGTCCCCCTTCGAATTGGCCATTGTGGCAACCCTTCCCGCCTTTTGTTTTTGGGTGAAGAGTACCAAGGCTAGATAAGTAGGGGCAGTGTGCCACCGTAGAAGGAAGAGCTCTCTGGAGGGTGGCTGATTTCCCCCCTTGTACACTCGTGCTCATCCACCCTCACGAGGCAATCCAACCACAAAGCAGGAGTAGGGCCTTACACCACAAGGTGGCCCGAACCTGGGTAAACTGCCGTGTCCATTGTTCTTCTTCCTTAGCTCAAGCACACCAGAGCATCGCCGTGAGGTTGTGAAGCTGAGTAGGGTGATAGAACAAGCGCACCCCAGAGTTCGAAACTCCTTGGGTCCCAGGAGCCCCGATTCCAACAGGTGGCTTCGGGTAGGAAATATTGGTGGGGCCGAGTTGAGATTTAGGGTTTGGACATATTTGGATAGAGAAAGTGGCTGAGGGTTTTGGAGCAATATCACTAAGCACTTGAGCAAAAAGACCATTAAGCAACACCTCATCCCCTTTTAATAGTATTGGCTTTCCTATGGACTCAATGTGATCTTGGATCACTTAAACAAAAATGTAGAGTCTTGAGCTTTTGCCAATCCTCGTCCTTAGCATTTTGAGGGGTCCACATCTCTAGTTCATGCCATGCCAATCATTGAACATCCTGAAATACTTATCTTAAATGGGCATTAGTTCAATGAGATATATGTTGTTATGAATTACCAAAACCACCCGGGGGTTAGTTGCACTTTCAATCTCCCCCTTTTTGGTAATTGGTGACAACATGTAGATCAAAGCTTCGACAAATGATTAAATGAATGAAATACATCATCGCTTTGAAAAGTATGTGATAAGCAAGAGCTCCCCCTAAATTTGTGCATTATTAAAAATTTGCGTTCGAATGCAAATGCACAATCGATTAGGATCATGGGTCACTCTTCCATGTCACATACAACTTGGTGGAGCGCACAAAATGATATGAGTGAAATAGTAAGCACGCATCACCAAAAGCTTAAGTGAATGATCATACACAAATATTGATAGAGATAAGAATTAAGCACCACATGAAGCATAGTATGATCAATTACACACATAACAAATGAAGTATCACAAATCAAGCGGAAAATAGTAGAAAGAACTCAAGAAAAACCAATGAGCAAAAGTGAGACACTCTCTCTTGAAGCCCAATGATCTATACATATTCTCCCCCTTTGTCAACAAGTACCAAAAAGTTCAAATAGGTATAGCACTATATGGATCTCTAGGCACGGTCCTCGGCAGCTCCTGAAGGTGACTTCTGGCTGGTGGCTCCGGTGTGCGTAGATGGTGTGGAGAGAAGTCCATCTGTGAAGGCTTCGGCTGACGTCTGCTGGGTTGGTAGAGTAGATACTAGAGGTGGCATAGTGGCAGTGGCAGCAGGTGCAGAGTGAGTGGTCCTTGTGTCTGCAACTGGCACGGCAGCAGATCTGGGTGCCCTAGGCACTGTCTGGAACCTCTCAGTTGTAGCTCGCTCATCTCCACTGTCCTCTTCAGCGGCTCTAGCAGCATCAACATCTTCCTTCAGCTTTGTCACAACTGGCTGAACCTTGGTGATCTTTACATCAAGATCATATAACTTTGCTTCGACCACCCGCTCTAAGCTTTCCTAGTTCTTGGAAATGTTGGCCAGAATTTTCTCAATCCTTAATGTTGCTTCAAGCAGATATGTCATTTGAACATTCTTTGTCTTGAGATTGGCTATGGGAGCATTGGGTGTAGATGCCTCTTGTGCTGCTCTTGCTGCTACAGCTGCCTGGATCTCCTGTTGAGCTTGAGCAGACGAAGGATGCAAAGGATCCATTACTACAACATTGTCCTCAAACTCAGGCTGCAAGGGGAGATGCTCACGATCAAGTAGATAGGTGCTCGTTCTAACCTTGGAGTTGATGAGCAACTGAATATGAGGAGCAAATCCACAAGATCTCTTCTGGTCAGCTGCGGTTCTCTTGATTGTCTCAACTATCAGGCTCATAACTTTGAATTTCTGTGGTGTATCAAACAAATGCAACAAGTTGATGGAGTGTCCACGGATCGTCTTGTCATCTCCATACTTGGGCAAAAGAGTGTACCTCAAGATAGTGTTGGTGGTGGCCAAACCAGCAAGCAAGTGCTTCACTGAACCAAGCTTATGCGTGTCAAGATCTTTCTTGGGAATAGGCTTGTACATGTTTGCCATAGAGTTATGATCCATCCCGGGCTTGCCATAGACATCAATATCATCTTCCTCTTCCTTAGGGGCATCGAGAAGTTCAGCCCATTCAGAGATGGTTGACTGGTATCTGGATCCCTCAGTCATCCATACAATTCTGCCATCCGGATAGAAATGTGTTGTGGAATAGAATTGCATGATCATTCCATTAGGTGAGCTTCTTCCCAACAAATGCATCAACTCCTGCAAGGTTGAAGCTCTCATGTACATGGGGAAAGTGATCCTCATTGGCATCAATGTACTTACAGTCTACCCACTTCATGTCGCTGACAATGGGCTTCTTGTCAAGCAGAATGGTCTCATAGATATCCTATTGCTCTCGTGTGTGAAAGTGATAGTCACATGCAGTCCTCCTCCTAACAGAATGTGGATCAGACATCCTCCACTCATGCAAACCTTTGTTCTTCCAGAGCATCATATTTTCTGCTTCTAGATGCGAGTTGTCATGGTCTGGAATCTTTGTCTTCAGCTTCCTGAGCACTAGTGGCTCATCATCAATATCAACTTTAGGCACTGGGGCCTTGTTCTTCTCACTAGCGAGATGTTCCTGGTTGGCCTTTTGGGTGCTGGAGATTTGGGCTTGGACTTGGGCTTGGAGGGAGCAACAGACTTCATAGCGTCAGACATAAGCTTTTGAGTCTTTGCTGGAGGTGCATCTGCAATTGGTTCCTCCTCCTCCTCATCATGATCATCAACAACCATGGAGGGTTTGCCAATAACATGAGCAGTTATCCTCCTTGGCATTTTCTTCTTCTTGCCTGCATTAGCCTCTGTATCACTAGGCTCCTCAAGAGTGAATGTCATGATTTCTTTGGGAGTTGTGGCTTTGCATGCCTTGGAGATTGGGACCTTCCTCACAACCAATCTCTCCTTGGCACTTCCTGAAGGCTTGGTGCTCGCTGCTGTGCCATACTCCTTGGCAAGCACCTTCTTCTTCTTCTTCTTCTTCTTCTTTGAGGTTACTTCCTTAGGATGGAAATCCTCATCCTCTATCTCTGAGCCCTTGTTTTTCCTTGTTCTCTTGGCAGCCCTAGGCAAATTGCTAGGAGTGATCCTGCTTCCTTCATCATAACTTTCAGCTGGACTTGATCCTTCACTGAGATTCTCATGCTGCTCTGACATGTTTTGGCTGTCACTGGCACTAGACATCTCGCAAGTAGTGTCGGGCCCGAGGGATTGGGGGTACCCAGGCCCGTCTGCCTACGGCCCAACACACGGAGCATATCTTGGGCCCCACGGGCAACCCACCACTGAACTTCATGAGCAAGACCCTCGCGAGGCCCTCGCCTCGTGAGGCACGCATCAGCGGGCACCACTAGGAGCCACATGAGGCCCTCTCGCAGGGAGGTCTCCCGAGGCAGCCTCCCGAGGCCCCTCATGAAGGCGAACCAGTAAAGAGAAGCTCAGCGGGGTCACGCAGCCCTGTGCCTTCACGTGGGTGACGCGCGCGATGATAAACGGCCCTAGAGGCCGTGCTAGCAGGCACGGATGAGGAGGCTTTCCTCTTTCGTGCTAAGGGAGAAAGGCCAACATGCCAGTTCCCAAAGCAACCCCCACAGGTTGCCTGATTGGTGCTAGAAGACCAAGACAATGGGCGCGCAGGGCGAAGGTCATCACCGAGCCCACCGGAGCGTCATGGATGGAAGCTTTGCAGGCGAAGACCACCTTTAGTCAGGATAGACTGCGCCCCTGTCCCCCTTCAAACTGGCCGTTGTTGCAACCCTTCCCGCCATGTGTTTGGGGGGAAGAGGACCAGAGGCAAGATATAAAAGGAGGGCAGGGTAACGCCATAGAGAGAGGATTTCCCCGGCGAGAACAACACCATTGTACTCTCACCCCAAGCAATCCCAACCAAAAGAGTAGGAGTAGGGTTTTACACCGCAAGGTGGCCCGAACCTGGGTAACTACAGTGTCTCCAGCCTGCTTCTGCTAGCTCTCTCACACCGTAGCCTCGCCATGGTTAGTTGAAGGGAAGAGTAGGGCGGTAGGAGCAAGCGCACCCCAGAGTTCGAACCTCTTGGGTCCCCGGAGGCTGAATTCCGACATCTGGCGTGCCAGGTAGGGGTGCGCTGTTGTTCTCCCACTCCACCTCAAATTTTGCTTTGCCAACTCCATGCCTGATGATCGCCATGCGCGTGCCGAGTGCCTAGTGGCTCGCGTCGCCCAGACGGAGCCCGCGGGCCACGGCAACCTCCGTCACTCTGCTGAGGCCGTGGCTGCTGCCACCGACCCCGCTGCCCACGAGCAGCAGGACTCCTCCATGTACCCTTCCGTGCAGCCCGACGGCCGCACCGCTATAGCCTCCTCCTCCCTTGGTCGCCGCAGGCCACTGAACATGTAGGATGCACTGCTCATGGAGCGTGAGCTCCTCCGCTACCGCCCGGCCGACGCCGGCTATCACGCCTGGCTTGGCTGCATCACCGAGCTCGTCAACGCCGCCGGGGACGCCCCGACGCCCTCCGACTCGCTCCATCCTCCGCTGTCTTGCGCTGGGGACGTGGCACATGGCGCGCCTCCACCACCTTCCTTGCGCAGGGACCTCGACGGGACCCGGCGTGACGCGCGCCCACGCGACCCGCCCCATGGAGCGCCTTCGGCTCGAGATGAGGCCAGCTGTCAGATTGTCCACAGTGCGCTGCTTGACGCGCATGTGCTCCTCGAGCAGCAGCGTCAGTGCAAAGACTGGATTGTCCAAGATGTCACGGCAGCTAGGCGCCAGAACCAGGCCGCCCTCATGCGTGGTGCTCCTTCAAGCAGCGTGGGATGCCTGGCTTTCACTCGCGAGTTGTGTCGGGTCGTTTGGCCCGTCAAGTTCAAGCCGGATCTACCCCCGCGCTATGATGGCACCCTTGAGCATGCCTATCAGGCCGCAGCAGCTGAGAATTCTGGTGGCGAGGACGCCGCCGGGCCTCTCGGGGCCGTCCCCACGAAGAAGAAGCAGCTGCTCTCCAAGGAACGCCCCGAAGCGAAGAAGGTGTTTGCTGGCGGCGGCAGCCAGCGTCCTGCCCTCGCCGTTCGAGCTTGTCATCCTCCCGCATAGGAAGGTGTGCTTAGCGCCTCCCTTCGGCCGGGCTCGGGCGCTTTCGCCTGACTGCTGCACCAAGGGAGGCGTTCGGGCACCACTTGGAGCCGTTCCTTAATGCGCGTCCCCTCAACCAAGGAGCACAGCGCCAGGCGCCAGGGTCACAAGAGTTCATCACCCAGGAGATTTACAAGTTGCAGGGAGCTCTGGCCATCCGTGGCGAGTGTCGCCCTGCGCATCCCGCCTGCACAGTTGCCATGTCCGAGAAGGGCGGCAGGTTAGCTTGTGTGTGTACTTCGTGAGCCTCAACAGGGCCTGCTCCCAGGACCACTTTTGGCTGTCACGCGTCGGCCTGGGCAGGGGCCTCGCCATGAAATACACCTGCATGCCCTTCGGCCTAGAGAACGTCGGCGCCTCCTTCCAAAGGTTGGCACAGCTCGGAATGGCGCCTTGAGAGCCCCTAGTCCTTCGCAAGCCTCGAAGGCCTCGGGAGCACGACGGCATCTGAGGGGCGAGCCTCCGCGACGCGCTTCGTCAAGCAACCCGGCGCTCCTACAGCAGCATGTCGCCAGGTGATTTTTTGGTTTGTTCAGATTGAGGGCGCCCCACGGGTTGCATCATCCTCAAGCTGGCCAGGGTCCGTCCCTGAAGCCACCTCACTTTTTGGTCGTGTAGCGAATCTGGTTATACCTTAATGAGTTTATGTTGCTTGCTTAACCCTGTGTTCGGTGCCTCGCCACCATTGAGAGCGTCGCGCCCTCGAGATTCTCCTCATGACCGTTCCATGACCGGGGGTTGGGCACGGCGTCTGTGCTTGGGTCCGTCCCTACAGCGCTGATAAATCCAAGCAATCGAGCTCTAGCTCGCGGGCCTACTCCTGTGCACGTCACCTCACTGAGATCCTTGGTGCCTCATATCCTCATGGAACAGGCACGAGTAGGTCGGTGAGCGTGCGTCGCCCCCGTGCTCCAAAGCTTTTCAAATGTGCAGTGCCCTAGGAACCAAGTGCTTGGGAGCCCCGCATGACTACCCGAAGGGCCTCGTGAGGCAAAGACTCCAAAGATCAAGTCGTGGCTCACCTGATGCTGCTCCGTGCAAAAAGCTAAGTCTAACCGCCTCACGAGCGCATCTATCATCGTTAAGAGTTCCTCCCCTCGTAGCGTTGGTGGCGCCTGTCGCCTCTTTTTTGCATGAGTCGCTTGCACGTTAAAAGGGGGGCTCCCAGAGCATCGTGCCTCAGGGGCCCTCACAAGTTCTCGACACCCCTCACCCCCTGGCCTTGTCCCAGGCATCACGACCTGACATACCAGTGGCGGCTGAGGCTCGCTCAGGGGCTGGGTCCTAACCACGTAGAGCATTTTGGCAAGCAAGAAAAAGAGGAGCAAGCCTCGCGAGGAAGCTTTGGGTCAAAACATATGATTTGAACAATAAAAAGCATTAATTAAGATGCAAAAGTCATAGCTTTCACACGCCCCCATGGGGCCCATGTCGATCCAGTGCAGATAAGAGAAATAAAATAAAAACGTCGGGCGGGTGTGCCTACTCCCCAAGCCTCCGGCTCAGGCACCGGTGCCACCCTATTCTGAGTCCTTGTCCTCACTCTTGATGTGGGGGGAGTCGTCGCTCTCTCGCTTCCGCCCAAGGGAGATGCGTTGCCATCATCGTCCTCACCGGAGGTGTCCCTGTCATCGCTCTCCATGCAGCACTTGAGGCGGTCGCTGACCACGAAGATCTTCACGAAGAGCGTGGCGGCCCCATCGAACTTGAACTGGAGGATGTGCCCCCGCTTCAAGCCGCGAACGAGGGCGAGCGACTTCCACCCCCGCTTCAACAACATGAAGTCAGTAGGGGTTAACTCCGCCGCCACCCAGGAGGAGCCGTTGCAGCAGCTGTCCGCCTGCAACCACAGGCCCAGTAGCGCATGGTCTGCCATCTCTGCCGCGAAGGAGTCCGGGAGTCGGAGCCAGGCGCAGGGCCATCGATGCATGTCCACGATGAACTCGCGGACTGCCTCAGCTGAGTGGTGCTGTGCCCGGGGAGGCAACGCGGCCACAAGCGCATCGCCCTCCGTGCCCGTGCGCGGGCGACGCCTCTTTGATAGCCACTTGGGCCGGCGTCGGCAGCCACAGGGGAGCGTTCGCGCCCTCGGGGTGGCACCTTGGGCGTCGCAGCATGGCCTCTCCCCCTCGCCATCATCGTAGGAGCCAGATCAGGGCGTGGAGCAGAAGACATGAGCCGAAGGAAGAAGATGAGTCGGGGGGACCTTCCCCTCGCCCTTATATAGCACCCGGAGAAGGAGCGGCCTGCGGCTCTTCGCCTTCGGAGGTGCACAAGGAAGGCTATCACTGGTACAGCGAGGTGCTATACAAACGGTTTTTAACCCCTTTCTGCGACGGCGTTCTGAACCATCACCTAGTGAGTGACTACAATAGGGGGGTCCTTCCCACATGACCCAGAAACCGTCGGGGATATGCCCTCCTAGCACACACGCTCGGCAAAATGAGGTCGTGTGCGACCGGCGAGCGATCAAATACGGTTATACGTACAGTAGTGATAAAAAAATACAATTATACAGGCGAAATCGTTTCCTGTCGTAAGTACATCTCAGACAGTCAGTCCCCGCTAAATGTTTCCGTTCGTATATACATCCCACACAGTCGCTCCAAGGAAAACGTTTCCGTTCGCAGGTACATCACACACAATTTCCCCCGTTAAATCATTTGTGATAGCATTGCCATTGCACACGATATTAATAATTTTATCATTTTTGTTATTGAATGCATCACACACGGTGCGTAGAAGAATGTGTGTGGCAAAGGCTGTCCATCACACATAGTTTTTATGTGGTAAACATTTGCGCAAGGTGGCCTAACGCAAACAGTTTTCAAGAGGATGTCGTGTGTGATCGTTCATTGATCCAACACGGTTTATTCCTAGAAACTGTGTGCGTTGCCTGATGTCATCGCCCACGGTGTTTTGTCAATAACCGTTTGCAATAGAAAAACCCAATTAGCAGGCTAATTGGCCATTAGCAGGCTAATTGCCCTATTATGAATAATCCATTTATTAATCTAATTGACATTCATATTAAGCACATAATATATTTCATTTTCATATTAAGGAAGCAGGATTTCATAATTGAAATACATTAGAGTACAACATCATATAGCTTCAGCACTCAGCTACCCCATTACACAACTGCACCAGCACCAAGTTTCACATGCAACATCTAGAACCTTTCGAAATTAGCATCATAGACGGTACATAGACAGATGCATCTCATCTGGAAAACTGCTGAAGCAAAAGGCGAATATTGAGCCTTCATTGATGTTGAAGGTCTTTGCAACTTTAGGCCAGTGCCTGTGGATGATTGACCGTCCATCCTTCGTCCTCTTCAGGAACACTTCAATATTGAACCGTGGGTGTTGTATGAAAACCTTCCTTGCCTCCTGACCATAGAGGTGGTTTGAGAGGTAATCATCAGTGAACTGCTTTGGAAAGGCCTGAAAAAAAGGATGTGCATAAATATCTTCTCTATATTGGAAATGGGGCAAGGGAATAAAAAAGGCAAGGTATAATAGTTAGTACCATCTTGTAGTGAACTGATGTCTTCTTCATTGTGCAGACAAAGATCTTGTTGTTTTTTGTCGCTAATTTCTTTATCCTAACAATCTTTCTGAGTTTCTTGACTTGATTGATATTCATGGACAACTCATTTCCCCATATGCAAAAAGGGTCGAACAGTGGGTCAAAACCTTTGACAGCAGGACCTACATGTGCAAGACCAAATTGTTAAAAACCTAAATATTAGAATGGTTCCTGCAATTGCACAATAATGTGCTATTAGACAACGGACCATGCACGTGCTAACCTTAATTGTAAACCTTAGTGCTTCCCATTGTTTCCCGGCAACACATATAAGGTAGTTAGTCATCAGGTTAAGTGAGGGTTCGCATGCTATCAGTAAAATATGTTGATGAAAAATAAGCACATTGCAGATTCATCAGATTAATTCAAGCCACATGGAAAACCCATTTATCCAAACCAAGCATGATTAAGAACTAGGAAATATAGCACTTGTATATGTTTCTCATGTATTAAGTGAAGCCAAATTTGATTTATTCCTCACATGCACAACAATACAAAAGTCTACCCACGACAATTGGACATCGCATTGCAGAATTGAACCAAGCAGTTAACTAAACACCACAACAAATGAACCAAACATTAACTGAGCACCACATTGCACAATATAACATACTCCTAATAGAAGATCAGACAGTTAACCAATTCAAGCATGCTTAACAACTTGGAAATATAGCAATTGTATTTGTTTCTCATGTATTTATTACAGCCAAATTCAATTTATTCCTCACATGGTATACAATAACAGAATGCACCCACAACAATTGAACATCGCATTGCAGAATTGAACCAAATAGTTAACTAAACACCACAACAAATGAACCAAACGTTAACTAAGCACCACATTGCACAATATAACATACTCCTAATAGAAGATCAGACAGTTAACCAAACCAAGCATGCTTAACAACTTGGAAATATAGCAATTCTATTTGTTTCTCATGTATTTAGTACAGCCAAATTCGATTTACTTGTCACATGGTATACAATAACAGAATGCACCCACAACTATTGAACATCGCATTGCAGAATTGAACCAAACAGTTAACTAAACACCACAACAAATGAACCAAACATTAATTGAGCACCACATTGCACAATGTATAACATACTAGAAGATCAGACAGTTAACCAAACCAAGCATGCTTGACAACTTGGAAATATAGCAATTGTATTCGTTTCTCATGTATTTTGTAAAGATAAATTCGATTTATTTCTCACATGGAAGACAATACAAAATTGCAGCCTAAAGAATTGAACATCACATTTGCAGAATTGAACCAAACAGTTAACTGAAGACAACAACTAATTAACCAAACAGTTAATAAGTGAGCACCACACTGCACGACATATAGAACATATACACTAGAGCAACAGATTGCATGGTAAAATTAGATAGCACAATTCACTAGAATTTGTTAAGGAAAGGCAGGAGCAGCACATGCAACGGGTAAACCGAGCATGCTTAATGGGCGTAGCTAGCAAATGGCAAGGTGCTCCTCCAAGATCTGGGGGTCGACACGAATGGCAGCCATCGCGACCTCATCCGTGCATGCGGCCGTGATTTGCTTCTCCGCTGCCAAATGCTCCTTGAGCTCCTGGCTATACTGCGTGCACCATGGCTTAGGGCGGCGCTTATTTGGTGGAGGGGTCAGTGATTTGGGTGGAAGGTATCGCACCGGCGGTCGGGGCATTTGGGATGTGGAAGGAGGAGGAGGATGGTAGTCGGGTGTGGATTACCTGCCTGGATAGACGAGGCCGAGCAGCGTGAAGGAGGGTCGCTGGCGAGGAGGCGGTGCTGCAAGCAAGGAGTGAAGGTTTCAACTTGGAAAGGAAGGCGGAAACAGGGGAAATGTGGCTTTTGGTAAGGGGAGGGGGCGGGGAGGTAGATATTTCTGCGGAAGCCGAAATTTTTGAATCGGTTCAGCGAAAAAACTGGCGCGCAAAGTGTCATCAGACACGGTCCCTTATTCAGAACTGTGTACAATATGTGAACATCACAAACGATTCAGATAGCTTAACCCGTGTGTGATGAGTTTGAACGTCAAAATTTTTGGTTCGAATTTCCCTGGTTACAGTGGTCATCCACGTCATTGCATAATTTGGGTACACAAAGGAGACTACAGCATACCCACACTTCTTAATCGAGCAAGTTCAGCAATTAAACAGAGCTAGCTGACCTATACATTACTCTAACAATTAAAGACCGGCGCTCTTAGTTAAACAAAACAAATAGTACTACTACGGCTGGTGCTCATCGATCTCCGCCGCCTCCTCCATGTCCAGCTCGCGCCCGATGGTCTCCTGGGGAAGGGGCTCCATGGCATCCATCGCACCATACTTGGCAAGCATCTCGCCATCCGTGTCCGCCATCTCTTTGGAAAAGGCCACCACGAGCTGGGCGTAGGCGGCCGTGATCTGGGCTTGGACGGGCTCCATCGTGGCAAGGTATGCGGCGGAGGAACGGACGGCTGCTCGAACGCTCTCGGCGATTGCCAACTCTTCGGCTGTGGGTTGTCGATCATTGTCGGAGAAGCTTCATTCGATTTGTGCAGTGACCGCCATGAGCTCGGCGTGGGCGGCCTCGACATGGTCGTGGGCGGCCTCCATCAAGGCTAAGGCCGCCGCTGCGGAACAGAGAGCTGCTGTGCCGCTCTCGCCAGTTGCTATCCCCGAGGCAGATGTTGCTGCCGCCACCTGAGAAGCAACAACGGCCGTTTGGGTTGCCTTGGCCGCCCGGTCGCAGATTGCAGCCGCGCTCATGAACCTTGTTAGCACGCGCATGGCGGCTGCGGCTGCGCTCTCGCCGGAGTGGGCCGCCGAAGTTGCCCTAACGATGCGGGTCCACGTCCCCATCTTTCACCGGCGATGATTGAACAGTGCAATGATATTTGGGGAGTGAGCTAGTGTGCTTGACACGCCGGCTGTGGACTGTAGCCGACGCACCTTCTCGCATAAGCCATAGGCGTACTATACACCGACGGTGCTCCAAGATATTTTGTACTGCATCTCACATGGTTGGTGATAATAAACTGGGTGGGATCTACTTGATTTTTCATCTTGATTTGAATTACATAACGGGGTCACAGCGGCAATGGAGGGTGTTTGAATTGCTAGAACTTTTATCTGCAGTGAACATGCAACTATATGTGTGTCGTAGAAAAATTGGAATTATTCAGGGTTTGTTTGGACATTTTATACATTAAATTGGTTTTCTAGCCATTTCAGGTACACAATTCAAAATTAAACTACATGCACATGCTCCGGTGCACCAACATGGGTTGTAAAATCATATATGTGTCCATGGGTTTATGCTTATGTCCCATGCAAGAAATGGGGATGAATTTCGAACACCATGGCACCGTGGCTCTCCGGCAAACATTGAGGTACTTGCTTTTGTAATTCTAGTAAATCCAAAACCCGTCTGAAATTCATGAACCTTGGCATGCTTTCATGGAATGGCATCAACATGCTGGGTTAAAAAATATTGTCCCATTTGGGGTAGGTTATGCTATAAGCTTCTCACAAACCAGAGCTTCTCACAAGAAGCCTCATGGTTTCGTTAGGGAAACGTGTCACCTTTGTGGACAAAATGATATTCGTCGCCTCTTCTTCCTTTCAAGTTTTTTCCTGGTGTCAACATAGAACAACTGGAGTGTCGTGTTAAATTTTGGATTTTTTCGGGGATCATTTGGACATTTTTATACGTTAACTGAGTTTTCTAGGCATTTATGTGCATAATTCAAAATTGAACTACATGCACATGCTCCAGTCCATAAAAACGGGTTGCGAAATCAAATGTTTGTCCTTGGTTGCAAGCTTAGGTCACATGCAAGAAATGAGAATGAATGTCAAACACCTTGACACTGTCGCTCGGCCGCTAACATTGAGATACATGGTTTTAAAATTCTAGTAAATCAAAAACTCATCTGAAATTCATGACACTTGACATGATATCATGGAACGACATCGACATGCCATGGTAAAAATATTGTCCCATTTGGGGCAGGTTTGGGTATAAGCTTCTCGCAAACCAGAGCTTCTCTCACAACAAGCCTGATGGTTTCGGTAGGGAACGTGCCACCTTGGGGGACGAAATAATATCTGTTGCCTCTTCTTACTTTCAAAAATTTTCTCGTGTCAACATAGAACAACACGAGTGTTGTGTCAATTTTTGGGATTTTTCGGGGTTCGCTTGGACATTTTTATACATTAACTAAGTTTTCTATGCATTCATGTGCATAATTCAAATTTGAACTACTTGCACATGCTCCAGTGCATATAAATGGGTTCAAAATTGGAATGTGTGTCCTTGGTTACATGCTTAAGTCCCATGCAAGAAATGAGAATGAATGTCAAACACCATGCCACCGTCGCTCGGCCGCTAACATTGAGATACATGGTTTTTAAATTCTAGTAAATCGAAAACGTGTCTGAAATTTATGAAACTTGACATGCTAGCATAGAACGGCATCAATATGCAGTGGTAAAAATATTGTCCCATTTGCGGCAGGTTGGGGTATATAAGCTTCTCACAAACCAGAGCTTCTCACAACAAGCCTCATGGTTACAGTAGGGAACGTTTCACCTTTCTGGACGAAACGATATTCGTTGCCTCTTCTTGATTTCAATTTTTTTCTAGTGTCAACATAGAACAACATGAGTGTTGTGTTAATTTTAGGAATTTTTCAGGGTTTGTTTGGACATTTTTATACATTAACTGAGTTTTCTATGCATTTATGTGGATTATTCAAATTTGAACTACAGGCACATGCTCCAGTGCATGTAAATTGTTTGAAAAATTAAATCTGTGTCCTTGGCTGCATGCATAGGTCCCATGCAAGAAATGGGAATGAATGTCAAACACCTTGCCACCGTCGCTCGGCCGCAAACATTGAGATACATGGTTTTTAAATTCTAGTAAATCCAAAACTCGTCTGAAGTTCATGAAACTTGACATGCTATCATGGAGCGGCATCAACATGCTGTGGTAAAAAAATTGTCCCATTTGGGGCAGGTTTGGGTATAAGGTTCTCGCAAACTAGAGCTTCTCACAACAAGCCTGATGGTTTCGGGAGGGAACGTGCCACCCTTGGGGACGAAATGATATCCGTTGCCTCTTCTTGCTTTCAAATTTTTTCTAGTGTCAACATAGAACGACAGGAGTGTTGTGTCAATTTTTGGGATTCTTTGGGGTTCGCTTCGACATTTTTATACATTAACTGGGTTTTCTAGGCATTTTATGTGCATAATTCAAATTTGAACTACATGCACATGCACCAGTGCAGAAAAATGGGTTGGCATATGAAATGTGTGTCCTTGGGTGCATTCTTAGGTCCCATGCAAGAAATGGGAATGAATTTCAAACACCAGGGCACTGTTGATTGTCGGCAAAACGTTGAGATACTTTGTTTTTAAATTCTAGTAAATCAAAAACTCGTCTGAAATTCATGAAACTTGGCATGCTATCATGGAATGGCACCCGACATGCTATGGTATTTTTCGTGTCCATTTTGAGAGAAGGCGCACTCGAATAACAGCCAACAAAGGCATTTTGAAAAATAGCTGCCACTTTAATATCTCAAACGTTTGTATAATTAAAATCGCGTGCGTTCTGTTAACCATTCACGTGACGCCACGTGTCTTGGTTTTAATGGCTATAGGAGGTGCCGTGCGGACAACTGCTTGACTGAACAGGAGGCGTGCGAGCGCAGTCCGGTGCGCAGGCTGACCGAGAGGTGTGCAAGCTGTCCTCCAATGCGCAGGCTCACCAGGAAGCGTGCGAGTTGTACGTTGTGCAGGCTCACTGGGAAGCGAGCCCTTTGACTTCAATGGCCGCCCGCCTTGCTCGCATCCTCTCCATTAATGGCGCCTGAGCCGCTGTTTAATACGGGCAGCCTTACTATTCGCCTCCCATTCCCCTCCCTCCCGCAGACCTCCACCAACGCCATGGCATAGACGGATCATCTGCCACTAGTCTTCAAGTTTGGTGAAGTCGACTCCGAGCCGGAGGAGATAGAAAATAAGGAGGAATGGGGCCTCATGGACATGGCCCTGAACGAGCTGGCCGTGGCGGTTGCTGCCCCCGCTCCCGTCCCAGCTCCCATCCCCGCGCCCGCGCCAGCGACCATCCCTGTAGCATTGACGGGCTGGTCGCCGAGCACTATCACAGAGCTAGAAGCCGCGGGCGTCAGTGAGGTCTCCGCGGACCCGCACGAGCTCGTGTACATGCCAGCGCCAGCGCCCGTGCCCGTGCGCGCCCCTCCACCCATCGCGGCGCCGGTCCCCGTGTGTTTGGCTGCACTCGCCGCGCCCGTGCCCATGCGCGCGCCCCCCTCAGCGGCATGGGACACCGCCGTCGACCGTTACCTCTCAGCGCCGCTAGTTGCCGTCCTCCTGCGCCTTGCCCGTTGATCGCCTGACGACATGATGTTTGATTTCCAAGTGAAGAACATTCTGTGCTGCCTTGAAGACTTCAACAACGGTGTCCCGGAGGACGACAGCGAGAACGACGGTACGGCACGCCGCCTCTGCCGCCACCCTCGATCATATGAACATAAACTCGCAGTGTGACTGAATGAAAGATATGGTTTGAACGAACTTGCATTTTTCTCTCTTATTGTACAGACTTATCAAACGATTTTCTTTTGAAAAAAATGTGAATGGTTTTTAAATATAAAACACTCATCGCAAACGTTTTAGTTAGAACACCCGTATGCAAACCGACAGCTTCCCCAAGAAGCCAAGGGAAAATGTGCCAAGCAGGATTTGTGCAGCTCTTGATCGCAAACATTTTAGATAGAACACCCGTATGCAAAGTGAGAGCTCTGGTCTTCCCCCTTAAGTCAAGGGAAAATTCGCAGCGCAGGATTTGTGCATCTCTTCAACACAAAAGGTTCAGATTGAATACGGTATGCAAAGCCAGACTTCGGCGCTAAGCCAAGAGAAAATGTGCCGAGCAGGATTTGTACATCCCTTCAACGCAAACGATTGTTTTGGATGACACGTGTGCAACCACGTACAGACAATTTGGTAAGATTTGCATCTGTCATATTGGGTATATTGCCATTTGTCAAACTGGAAAGATTGACATTTGTTGATCTAGTAACATTGCCATTTGTCAACCTTGTAACACTGCGATTTGTCAAAATATGCAGCTAAAAATCACTAGCACTATCTAATTTTTGCAACTAAAATTCAGTAATTAAGCATAGATTTCATTCATAGATTAAGCAGTCGTTCTTTATACAAACAGTTCAAGTCGACAGCTGAACCGACCAAACTTTTCCCCAATTGTTGCCAACCACGTACTGAAATAGCTAGTTCAACTATATATAGTAGCTAATTTTAAGTACATTGTACAGTTCCACCACAGCTATAGTCAGATGAACTGAATAAAATAGCCCCTAAATACAACTACTACTATGGAGGGGCTTTGTACTGCTTCCGACAGCCTCTCCTCTGCCGAGCGCGCTTAGTAAGAGGTAGAGGAGGAGGAGCCTACCGATGAGCAGAGCAACTGCAATACGGTGCCTGCCGTTGCTGCACCTTCAGCGACGCTCACCTCGAATGACCTCTACCGCTCCAGACGACCCCTCTTGAAGCGGTGGTTCTCCTCGTAGATCTCTTGATTCCTCGCCTTTGAGGCGGCGTGTGCCACGGCCACGGTGGCGGTAAGGCTCTTTGCGTGCTCGATGAGGCACTCCTCCTCCTCCCGCAGGAACTCAGTGTAGCGCGCAAGGTCGCTGACGCACGTGCGGGCCTCCACCTCCGCCTCCCGCCTTCGGGCGGTGGTGGCGGAGCGGGTGATGACCCCGGCGGTAGGCGGTGGGCTGGCGGCCACGGCGACCAACGATGGGGTGGCGTCCACGACCACCACCTCCCGCCTTCGGGCCGCGGTGGCAGAGCGGGTGATGGCCACGGTGGCCGGCCACGACGGCCACCTCCCGCCTTCGGGCCGCGGTGGCAGAGCGGGTGATGGCCACGGTGGCCGGCCACGACGGCCACCTCCCGCCTTCGGGCCGCGGTGGCGGAGCGGGCGATGGCCCTGGCTTTCGACGGTGGTGTGGCGGCAACGGCGGCCGGCAACAGCTGCCGACGGGCAGCGGTAGTGAAGCGTGTGGTGGGTGTTCCGCGCGCACCCTACAGGGACGCCACGCGCACTGCACTACGCCGGGGACTGCGCCGCCGCCGCGGTGTAGCCTCCCAGCTGGAACTGTCCTCTGATGACAGTGGAGTGGCTGAGCGACGACGACGGACCGGTGCCATTGGCGATTGTGGGAGAAGCAGACGAGATAAGCTACATGGAGGGAGGGGAAAATGCGACGCAGGACTCATCGGCCGTGAGGGTTTATATATCAGGCTGGTAAGCATTGGGATTTTGGGGGATTTCAGCGAGTCAGGCAGGAAGCTTGCGCGGGAACCTGTGAGGTTGCACGGGAACGGGCTCACCGATGATTCATTGGCGCCACTTCGAGCCACCATTTGGCCAAAAGAACGCCCCCGCGCGCTGCGCAAGCTTGCGCTGTAAGCCGTCTGCGGCAGTGGGGTGACAAGACGTGCGAGAGGAGGACGAAAGGCCACGTACACATACGGTTAATAATTTTTTTTGTGATTTAATTACCTACTATACCCCGTCCTGGTTATAATTTTTATAACATGCATTAACATTTTGTTGGTTAAATTTAAGGGCAAAGTATGGCACATAATATAAAGGGGACTAATAGACCAAGACGGAGGTAGTAGCACACGGCCGCTCTCTACGCAGCGACGCAACTGTCGGCCGGCTTGTAGGCGACCATTTCCTGCGTGTTCAACTGCTCTATGCGTGTGGTTGCTTGCGGTTGAGGCGGCCGCGGCGCGCTTTGCTCACGTCCCGCCGCACGCGCTCTGCTCTTGCGTCCCTTCGGGTGCTCTGCCCTCGTCCCTCCATGTGCGCTGCCAGTGTTTGGGGCCGGCGCACGATCACGCACGTTCGTGTGCATGCGGTTGCGCCGGGCGCGGCGCGACGGTGCAGTTTCCCGCTGCTAAAACTGCCATGCGGACGCGCCGAGAACCCAGGCCGCCTGGCCCCCATTTATTCCTGCGGCCATTTACCTTCATCTCTCGCACCACACGACACAATAAGCACATCCACGATGACACATACAGAGAGGACATCCAGCGGTTCCAAAGGCACTCCCCATGGCTCCAATGGCGCTCCCAGCGGCCGATGACGACAGCGGCAGGCAGTTCACCACGCATCACGTAGTGGACACCAACATGAGGGGGAAGGCCCTCTCGGTGGTGTACACGAACGATCCGGTCTCGGTGGAGAGCTCCATCCAAACTATGGAGCAGTTGCTTGCCGAGGACAAGTACCAAGTGGTCGGCTTCGACCTCGAGTACACCATCGGTCGTGCCGAGCATGATCAGAAGGTTGCCGTCGCCCAGTTGTGTGTGCGACATGACGTCCTCGTCTACCACTACCACCTAGCCACAAGGCCTTGCGAGCGTTTCTCCAGGTTTATGAACAGCTCAGACTACAGTTTCGCTACGGTGGACACCACCAACGATCTAAAAGCGCTCAAGGTTCCGGGCTTGAAATGCCAGAATCTTGTCAACATCCAGGACCACTACAAGGTCTGGGGCAGCGACAACAACAAACAGAACTCCCTGGTTGACCTCACCTCGGCCATCATCGACCCCTACTACATGAAGATGAAGGATGAGAGCAAGAAGGACAAGAACGCCTGGCACAGTGTCTGGCATGAAAGACTGGATGAACAACACGTCAAGTACGCGACCAAGGACGCGTACACAAGCTACGAGATGTACATGCGGATCGTTGACATGAGGGAGTGTCTTCTTCCTGCCCCAGATGAGAGATCAAGCCATAGAGCAGTGGCGGGAGCGTCACAAGAAGTAGATGACTAGATGATTGTTTCTCCTAGTTTAGAATGCATGCAATTGTTTATTGAGGTTTGTGCGAATGATCTGTATAGTCACTTATGTAATTGGATGTTTATTTCAGTTATATATATACATGTTATTCTTCTGTAGACAGAGCAAATCACACGGCTTATTAGCAGCAATCGTCTGTGTTATTATTGGTCTTCGCACACATTTCTGATTACAGACCTGTTTGCCGCGTATCACACACGTCTTGTTCAGTTGAACCGTTCCATTGTGTTACCTAATCACACATAGTTCATCCTAGTGAACTGTATGCCGTATATCGCACACACCCTCATCTGGCTGCCCATTTCTGTTGTTCTGCATCATCGCAAACAGTTCTTTTGGATTAACCGTTTACCACTCATCGCACATGCAACTCTAGTATGAACCGTGTTTGATGTCGCTGCCATCGCAAACGTTTTGCATCTTTTTTGACGGTTTTATTACATCACCGTTTGTGATTGATGCATCGCACGCAGTTTCGTCGAAGGGTCTCTGATTCGACTGTCGCATTAGGACCATCCTGCAGTAGTGAATGATGGCCTCGCACCGTGCGCGGACAAGTCAGCCTGGGAAATTGCCGAGGGTCGTGGGAGAAGTGGGGGCGCCCAACGTCACGTCGTGCGCCACGCGATGAGCCTGGCCCGCAGGCGGTTGGGGCCCACGCTGCTTCGCCCCCTGCAGGCGGAGTCGTGCGTGCCACGAGCCCAGGGGCTACTGTCAGGCCCATGGGACTAGGGGTACCCAGGCCCGTCTGCCTGTGGCCCAGCGCACGAGCATATCTTGGGCCTTGTGGGTGGCCCACCAATGAACTTCATGAGCAAGACCCTCGCGAGGCACTCGCCTCGCTAGGCATGCGTCAGTGGGCACCACTAGGAGCCTCGCGAGGCCCTCTCGCAGGGTGGTCTCCCGAGGCAGCCTCCCGAGGCCCCTCGCGGAAGCGAACCAGTCAAGAGCAGCTCAGCAGGGTCGCATGGCCCTGCGCCTTCATGTGGGTGACGCGCGCGATGATGAACGGCGCCAGAGGCCCTGCCAGCACGCGCGGATGAGTAGGCTTTCCTCTTTCGTGCTAAGGGAGCAAGGCCAACACGCTGGTTCTCAAAGCAACCCCCAAAGGTTGCCTGATTGGTGCTAGAAGACCAAGACGACGGGAGCGCAGTGCGGAGGTCATCACCGAGCCCACCGGAGTGTCATGGATGGAAGCTTTGCATGCGAAGACCACCTTTAGTCTGGATAGACTACGCCCCTATCCCCCTTCAAACTAGTCATTGTGGCAACCCTTCCTGCCATGTGTTTGGGGGGAAGAGGACCAGAGGCAGGGTATAAAAGGAGGGCAGGGTACCGCCGTAGAGAGAGGATTTCCCTGGCAAGAACAACACCATTGTACTCTCTCCCCAAGCAATCCCAACCAAAAGAGCAGGAGTAGGGTTTTACACCGCAAGGTGGCCCGAACCTGGCTAACGACAATGTCTCCGGCTTGCTTCCGCTAGCTCGGTCGCACCGTAGCCTCGCCGTGGTAAGCTGAAGGGGAGAGTAGGGCAGTAGGAGCAAGTGCACCCCAGAGTTAGAACCTCTTGGGTCCCCGGAGCCCGGATTCCGACAAGCAGACCCTGTAAATAGATAGGTATGAGCAGAGTAGACGAGTCATCACAAAAAGCAGATAGTTTTTATGAAATTTGAGTTCAAATCTTAGTGTTAAGTTTTCACAGAATGCATTTTGGATGTACCAAGTTGGTTATTTCGGTGATACCGAAGCAATCAACAGAACCAAAACACTCTATTTCGGTCATACCGAGATGTGGTTCGGCGTCTCCGAGTTGCTAGGGTTTCACTGAAACTTTACTTTTGGTCTCACCGATTAGCACTTCTCGGTGGCATCGAGACGTACTAGTGCAATGTCCAGAGCCAAATCGGTGACTTCGAAAATTCCTAATCGGTCGGTCGGAGATGCTTTCGGCGGAAACCTAAACCTAAAATCTTTGCTCGAAACTAATCTAAGGAATCAATCTGGTGGATAACATTCATAGCAAGATACATGGAAAAACCCTTGTGCATTGAATCGGAAAAAGTGAAGCACGAGGGGGGCGAATATCAGCCTAACTTGGTGGAGATCCTCTACAGCGGCAACGGCGCGGAAGATTCCGTTGATCGCGACGGTTTCCGGCAGCGACAGCACACAGGTGACAGGGTCGATGATCTGAAGACCATGGTGATGGCAGCATGGGGTGCGGGGGTCATGACAACATTTGAAGAAATTTTCAAACGTACAGGCCGTGGGATATATACCTGTGTGCTGTCGGTGGCACCGAATGGAACAAATCGGTGGCACCAAGACGTGTAACTTCTTGCAGTTACAGCAAATCAGTGACGCCGAGTTGTTCTAATTGGTAGCACCAAGATGAAAACCTAGATCAATCTAAATGATTTCTGTTTGACCGAGTTTGAATGAGTTGGCCCAACTGAAATGCATAAAGAAGGTTTTGGAGGTCAGTCTTTCTCAGATTGGTGACTCCAAGTGTGCCTCACATGGAGGGTCCGAAAATGACTTGTTCAATCTTTGTGATGTAGCATGAAAAGAGTTTGAGACAAGAAAAGCATAGATAGCTAGAGAAGGTTCTTAGGCATTCTTGTACATCCACTTGGCCAGAAAAACCAAGACAATCAAAACAATAAATGGATGTCCTTGAATGAAGAATATATGCAAACCAAAATGCTCACACAATAAAATAGCAAATGAAATATGTGTCAAACATACACAACCAATTCTAGCATCTATCAAGCAATTGGCGATGACTAGGTCATCTATAAATGAGTATATTGACTTTGGAGTCAAATGAGAACATTTGATCATAGGTCATACTCATCGTTTAAGCACAAGTGGGGTTGCCACTTTTACATAAAGCGTTAATGTGTTCACACCATTAGAGTTGCTTTAGCTCAGTTTTTAGAGCAAAGCTCCCCCTAGATGTGATATCCCCCGAAAGAGGGATGAACTAACCTTGGGTTTTGTCGATGATGACATCATGTAGATAGTGAAGATGTGGATGCTCAATGTTAATGTAGTCGATCAAGAGTTCAGAGCAATCCTTTTGAGTTTTGCACTTTCAATACCTACATGGGTTAGTCCCACAAGGAACATACAAGAATATCCATAGACATAGAGTGAATTGCCCATATGATGATGTCCATGAAAGCATTAGGTTACCTTGTCCCTTGTCTTACCAACAAGAGGGTTTGTGACTCCATGAACTTAGTGCAAGATCTGAAAGTTGATTACACAAGCCCTTGCCAAAATGAATATTAGTAAAATATGTTGGTGGCGCCACCCTCAAGAACACTCTAGTTCTTCGTCTTTGGGACCCACATCAACTTGATGGGAATCCTTTGAGTTGTAGTTGAACTTGATGAAGTAGAGCTTGACGTAGCCTTGGGAACCCACTTGACCATGGCTTTAGGTGCTTCTACAAATGAGTCAATCTCTTCTTGAAGCTTGTCCTTGCCTTCTAACTTGTGGTCTTGTGGTGGAAGATCATCCTGAGCTTGTGTTCCCTTGAAAGAAGTGGGGTCATACTTCTCTTGTTGAGGAACAAATTTTGTCTTGGGATATTGACCTTCTTCCCATTCAATTCCATTGGCATTGAACTTTCATTCAAAACCAACACCTTGATTCTTCTGGTGTCTTCCTTGCTTGCGTACAATTTCCTCAAATTCTTACACCCGACAAGGCTCTTGTAAACACCTTTCTCTATAATTCCCTTCAATAAGCTATTTTCTTGCTCAAGTGTAACCTGGCTAAGAGAATCATTAGTGGAATCAAGAGAATTACTAGAAGCAACAACATTGGATTTAGCATGGTTATTGTTACTACTAGAAGAAGAATCTTTCTTGCTCTTGTTGCTAGATTTTACTTGTGGCATATAAGTAGACAAGAGGAGATGTTTGGCAATGTAAGAAGAACTCTTCTTTTGAAGATCATCATTGATAGCTTTTAGAAACTCATGCTCTTGCTCTAAATTTAGCTTCTCAAAGCGTAGCTTCTCATGAGTTCTTAGGAGCTCTCTATGATCCTCTTGAGTTGTTTCATGAGCTAACTTAAGAGTGTTTAGTTCTCTAGTTAAACGCTCAATCTCCTTCTTATCATTGTCATTCGTTTCATCTTGATTAACATGATTATTAGCAAGTTCATTATAGCTCACATCACTAGCTTTGTCAACAAGTAAATCATCATCACCTAGCAAATCATCTTCATCACTATTGAAATCAAGATACTCGAGGTGTGATACCTTGGGGCCTTTAGCCATGAAGCATCTTCCAATTCCTTCATTTGGTGAATCAAATATGTCATGGGAGTTTCTCTCTTTGTTTCTATTCTTGTAGAATTTGTTGAAGTTCTTCACCATTAAGCTCAATTCTTCATTGAAGACTAGCCTGTCACTTGATGTTGTGGGAGCATCACTTGAAGCTTTGTATGCATAACTTGACTTGTTGTGGAGCTCTTCTTTATCCTTGAGTGACATCTCATGAGCAACAATTCTACCAATGATTTCCGTGGGCTTGAGATCTTTGTACTTGGGCATCATTTGGATCAACGTGCACACGGTATCATATTTGCCATCCAAAGCTCTAAGGATCTACTTGATGATGAATTTGTCGGTCATCTCTTCACTTCCTAAGCCGACAATCTCATTTGTGATGAGAGCAAACCTAGAGTACATTTCAACGACTCCTTCACCATCCTTCATCTTGAACTTGTCAAGTCGACTTTGAAGCACATCCAACTTGGATTCCTTGACGGACTCGGTACCTTTGTGCATATCAACCAAAGTATCACAAATTTCCTTTGCATTCTCAAGGCGGCTGATTTTGTTGAATTCCTCAGGGCACAATCCATTGAAGAGAATATCACAAGCTTGAGCATTGTATTGCAACATCTTCAATTCTTCCACGGTCACTTCACGATCCAGTTCTCTACCATCCTCAAAGAATTCACCTTACAAGCCAATACGAACAACATCCCAAACGGCGGGGTTATGACCAAGAATATGCATTTTCATCTCATGCTTCCAACTAGCAAAATTAGTACCATCAAAATAAGGACCTCTACGGTGATAGTTACCCTCACTAGATGCCAAACTCTCCTAGGTCGTGAAACCAAGGCTATGATCATCAAAGCAATGGAAATCAAGGATTACGGAGAGGAAAGCTCTGATACCACTTGTAGGATCGAAAGTATGTCTAGAGGGGGGGGGGGGGGGGGGTGATTAGACTACTTGACCAAATAAAACCTAACCTTTTTCCCAATTTTAGTTGTAGGCAGATTTTAGCAATTATGACAAGTCAAGTAACACCCTACACATGCAAGTCTAAGAGTATAGCACTGGAATGTAAGATATAGCACATGTAAGTAAAGGGAAGGGTTTGGAGAAGGCAAACACAATGGTGAACACGAAGATTTTTTTGCGTGGTTCTGATAGGTGGTGCTAGTGTACATCCACATTGATGGAGACTTCAACCCATGAAGGGTAACGGCTGCGCGAGTCCATGGAGGGCTCCACCCATGAAGGGTCCACGAAGAAGCAACCTTGTCTATCATACCATGGCCATCGCCCACAAAGGACTTGCCTCACTCGGGTAGATCTTCACAAAGTTGGCGATCTTGTTGCCCTTACAAACTTCTTGGTTCAACTCCACATCATGTAGGAGGCTCCCAAGCGACACCTAACCAATCTTGGACACACCACTTTCCAAAAGGTAATAGACAGTGTGTTGACAATGAACTCCTTGCTCTTGTGCTTCAAATGATAGTCTCCCCAACACTCAACTCTCTCTCACAAATTTGGCTATGGTGGAAGAAGAATTTGAGTGGAAAGCAACTTGGGGAAGGCTAGAAATCAAGGTTCAAATGGTAGGAATGGAAACACTTGATCTCAACACATGACTAGGTGGTTCTCTCTCAGAAAATGAATGGTAGAAGTGTAGGCACGTTCTGATGGCTCTCCCTTATGAGGAAGAACGGGTTGAGGGGTATATATAGCCTCCACACAAAATCCAACCGTTACACACTTCTGACCATGTCGGATTCAGGGCTCCGTAGACAAAAGAAGGTTCAAACTCTGGGCGTGTGCAAAGATCTCAACCTCTCAAGTCTCAAGCTCGTCGCCCTACAGCCTAGCCTCGCTGAACGCGAGCGGGGAAGAAGATGAACATGGCAGTTTACCCAGGTTCGGGCCACCTTGCGGTGTAAAACCCTACTCCTGCTTTGTGGTGGATTGGCCTCACGAGGACGCTGAGGATTAACAAGTACAGTGGATGAACAGCCTCGCGAGGGCTCGGTGGTGAGGGTGGAATGGATCTGATCTGGTTCCTTCAGTCCCTCTTTCTCGTCCCCTTCTATGATGGTGGCTAGCCTATATTTATAGTGGCCTTGGTCCTCTTCCCTTAAAACTTAGGCGGGAAGGGATCCCACAACGACCAATTTGAAAGGGGACAAGAAGTACATCTAATCCTAAAGAAAGGTGGTCTTCACCTGCAAAGCTTCTCGTCGTGACGCCACGGTGGGCTAGGCGATGACATCAGTCCTGCCGAGCTCGTGGTCTTAGTCTTGTGGCACCGAAATGGAAACCTTTGGGAGAATCCTCGGGAACCTACGCCTGTCCTTGCTCCCTTAGCACCGAAAGGGAAACTGCCTCCTCTGTGCCCGCTGGCGCCCGCCTGGCCATGGTCGTCATGGCTCACGTGATCACAGCCTCGTGAGGCTGAGTACCTGCATAGAAATCTCCGCTCCTCGGGAGGCAGCCTGGGGAGGCCGCTCCCTTGGAGGTCTTGGTGCTGTCTGCCTCGCGAGGCCAGGGGGCCCTCATGAGGGTCTTGTCTTGGAGTTGTCGCTGCTGGGCCCTACAGGGCCGTCGAGAGAGCCATGTCGTGGGCCGTAGGCAGGCAGGTCTGGGTACCCCCGATCCTAGAACGCCGACAGTAGCCCCCGGGCCCAAGGCACGCTCGGGCTGGCTTTGAGGCGAAGCCAAAGAGAGAGAGGGCGGAGCGCCACGGGCCCCAATCACCTGCGGGCCAGGCTTGACGCGTGGCGCTCGTCGGGACGTGGATGCCTCTGCTTCCCCATGTTTCCTCGGCAACCGCTCCAAATTGACAGCAGCCTGGTGCATGCAGCAGTGCCATCATCACTCGAAACGTGGAAGAGCGCCGGTTAGCCTTCTTCCGCCTATAAAAGGGGAGGAGGGCGGAGCCCCTAGCCCATATTCATCTCCTTGCTCCCCCATTCCGCACTCTTACAGCAGCATCCATGGCACCGGTGAGGAGGTTCTCTGCCGCCGAGAAGGGGAAGGCTCCACGGGAGGGACCGGAGCTGCTCCCGCCGAAAAGGGGCGCGGCCGCCCACGCAAGGCCACTGCAACGCCCACGCCTGCCCTTCCCCGATACGAGCGTGCCCCGCCGGGGGTCCATGCCGGCCCAAGCATTCACGTGCAGGGTCCTTCCCATGGGGATGGCCTCGGGGACCACGGCGGACGAGGCCAAGGAGGGAGGCAGGCAACGGCCGTCCAACCACCTCACTCGCGGGCCCATGCCGACGGCACAACTCACGAGTTTGTAGTGTGGGTGACGATGCCACCGCGCACCTGGATCCAACTCCCACACGCCTTGGCAGAGAAGCTGCCAGCGCGGGGACCCGTCGAGCTGTGGCTACAGCACAACGGCTGTTGCAGCCAGTCCTCAAAGGCAGACGTCGAGACCACCTTCTCCGGCGATGTCTTCATGACCCGGGGATGGGGAACGATCACCCGCGCCTCTGGCTCTGAAGTGAGGCACGCCCTTCATTTTAAGTATGATGGGGCATCGATGCTCTTCTTCAAGGTCTTTGGAGAAGACGGAGAACGCCTGGAGTGCTGCCCCAGGGGCAGCGACAGTGGCGGCGAAGCCCTCGGCGGTGAACTTGCCCTTGGCCGCTGCACCTCTAGCAGCAGCGGCACCTCCTCCACGTCAAGCTCGAGCGACGATGATTACGACGAGCCGCCGCGCCGCCGTGCCCGGGTCTAGGAGGGGGATGACACCAGCTAGGTGCCATGACGCCAGAGCCAGCGCCTCCTGAGCTACGGCCCTTCGGAGGCCTTTTCTTTTGTTTCCTTCCCTGCATCAAAACCGTGAGGGCCCTGTGGGCATGTAAGAATCATGGCGCTTGTGCCTTTATATTATTGTTTCCGGTCCATGCTCTTGGCTACACTCGCATTTCTTGCTTGGGCACCGGTCCCCTTTTTGGTCTTGCGATAGCGTGTTGCTCTACGTCGATATGATCCAGTCCCCAGGTGGGCTTCAGCCGTCGCTGGTATGCCAGGTCGCAATGCCGTGTGCAAGGCCAGGAGGTGAGTGACCCGAGGTCTAGTAAGAGCAAGCTCCTGAGGCGTGATGCTTAGGAGGTCCTCTTTGACATTCAAGTGGCAGTCGAAAGATTAAAGAGGGGGGGGGGGCCTTGCCCGAGCGAGGTCGCGGAAGAATAAAACGTTAGCAGTGAGGCTCATGCTGGCGTATGTAGGATAACTTAGCTTGGCCAGGTTGCGGCCCGCGGTGGTTCCTTCATCACGAGGGCGAGCTTCTCCGGAGCTCTTGACCTTGTGCATGTTCCTTGTTCTGTAATGGATTAAGGTAAACCCCACCAGGGATGCGTGAGGAGACTAATGCCCACCATATTCCCAGAGAACGAACGCCAGCGTCGCGGAGCCATACCCCTCTCCCTGCATTCCCCTGCGAGGTTGGCAACCCACCTTTCTATGCTCATCATGTTGGTCTACGTCCTCAGGACCCGGCCCTCGAGAAGGACTCAGCCGCCGCTAGTATGCCAGGTCGCGATGCCGTGGTCAAGGCCAGGGGGTGAGGGCTCGAAAGCCAGTAGGAGCTCCTGAGGCGCGATGCTCAAGGGACCCCCTTTTAACGTGCAAGCGATTTGTGCAAAAGAGGGATAACTCGCCTTGCGGAGGCGCTTGGGAGAGGTCGTACTCAATGACATGTGGCGGTTGAAGCAATTTTACTTAGCCTTTTGAGAGCCGGAGCGCCGCTTGGTCCCGAGGTCCTGTCTCCTGAGGTTCCTGTGTACTTATTAGTCGTGAAACACGAGGGGCGGTGCGCGCTTGCTGATCTGCTCGTGAACGTTCCACGAGAAGACAAAGGCACTAAGGAATTGGTGAGGTGACGTGCGCGGGGCCGACCCGTGAGTCAGAGCTTAGTCTCTTAGGTTTATCAGCACTACAGGGATGGACCCGAGCACAAGCACTGTGCCGGTAGCCCCCTCTCGTGGGTCGTTCAAGGGGAGAGCTGGCAACGCGTGAAGCCCGTGGGGATGGCTCCAGGAGCAATACATCATCAAGCGCAAAGTTAATAACCACAGTAACCCATGAAAGCAATATGTGTATGAGGATAGGCTACATCTGTTCTTCAATTGTAGTTTTAGTTCTAGGGTTTGGAATTATCTCTGCGTTGACTGGACCAAGGGCTCTGATATCTAGCAGTGTATCCACCGTGCCAGATCCAGCTTCAAGCACCCCTTCTTCTTTGAAGTTATGCTCACAACAGCATGGAACATTTGGATTTTAAGGAATGGCAGGACTTTCAGAGGGGAGAGAGCCACTTTTAGTTCCTGGAGTTGTCGCTGCTGGGCCGTACAGGGCCGTCGAGAGAGGCACGCCGTGGGCTGTAGGCAGGCAGGTCTGGGTACCCCCGATCCCAGAACACCGACAGACCCATCTCGGTGGCACCGATCAGAAAACTCGGTGGCTCGGATCCGTGTAAGAATATGAACGTTAGGAATCTTGGTGGGACCGACGGGAACAACTCAGTGGTATCGATGTGCAAGGGATTAGGGCAAACGTCATCTCGGTGGCGCCGATTGCATCATCTCGGTGGGACCGAAGTGAAGTAACAAGGCAACATAGAATCAGTCAAGCAATCTCGGTGAGACCGATTGTAACATCTCGGTGGGACCGAAATAATTGCAATAAGCAACAGAGAGCTGGCAAGGCCATCTCGGTAGGTCGAGATCCATATCGGTGAGACCGAATTGTTAGGGTTTTGGCAGTGGCTAAGTCCAGATGAACTCAATGGCTCGGGGTAGGAAATATCGGTGGGGCTAGTTGGAATTTAGGGTTTGGACATATTTGGATAGAGAAAGTGGCTGAGGATTTTGGAGAAATATCACTAAGCACTTGAGCAAAGAGACCATTAAGCAACACCTCATCCCCTTTTAGTAGTATTGGCATCCCTATGGACTCAATGTGATCTTGCATCACTTAAACAAAAATGTAGATTCTTGAGCTTCTGCCAATCCTTGTCCTTAGCATTTTGAGGGGTCCACATCTCTAGTTCATGCCATGCCAATCATTGAACATCCTGAAATACTTATCTTAAATGGGCATTAGTTCAATGAGATATATGTTGTTATGAATTACCAAAACCACGCGGGGATTAGTTGCACTTTCATTTATACAAAAAAAAACACTATGTGTAGGAGTTCATGATGTAATTTATCATCAGTTCGCAAAGTAAGCACAAATACAGTTTCATGTGTGTTATAGAAAAAACAATGTGGTTTATATATTATATAGTAGTTCACTACGCATGTGTTGAGGTACAAATCTTGATCTTTTGGAGGTTCAATGCATCGCTGCTGAAAGCTACATTCTCTCATTAGTATAATGCAAATTTTTAATAAAAATAAATAGTGATTCCGTATGTATTATACGAGCAGTTCATACAAAAAAGAAGAAGCAAAAAGCAATGATTCAATATGTATTATATGTCCAATTTTTCTTTATTTAGGAAAAGGCTTCCTAAGCATGGTTCAGTTTCAGCACAAAGGCTCGGTTCAACAAAACCCATGCCAACTTGGATATATTTTTGTAATCCAATAGATGTGAATGCTAGTCTTCTTACCAACTTATCACTTAATAAGTTATTGGACTGACCAAAACTTTCTGTAGTACTACTTGACATCACTATTCAAGATCAATTTTGAGCTTTAAGTTCCATTTTTATTCATTCCCGTTTTGATACATATTTAGGAATTACCTTTGTTAACTTTGGCATCCATCGACGCCTCGCGCCCCCGAGAGGCCACGCGCTAGATCCAGTAGGGCAACACTATTGACACCGACATTGTAGTCCTCCGGTGTCACCCTTCCCGTCTCTGTCCAGGAATGGGACTCACACCACTCCAACTCTTCCTCGCTTGTCCGTCCGAGCTCCTTGTGCCATGCTTGATGGTCATTTCATCATTATAAAACATAAATTTCTTTCAATTCTGAACATGGACAGTTCTAAGAACATTGTTCTGCAGACCAAAAGTGTGTGATGCATGTTCTCTTCATATTTTTTGTGTTTTGGAGTAAATCAACATAGATTGTTGACACAGTAGCTTCTAATTTTTTGTGCTGGATTTGGAGATATGAACAATAATTGATTTGATCAGTACTTGGATGTGTGATATTTTTGAAACCAGGACGACCTCGACCTTCGTCTGCTTCGTGTTTCCAGCCGCATGTAGGATCACCTGGACTTGCTTCCATTAGCTGTTGGTGCACCTCCTGTTAGCTCCTAGCTGTTACCTAGTGTGCTTGAAGCTACCGCTACAAAGAAGGTAATGAAGAATATTCACTGCTGCTATTGTCTTGCAAGTTTAGGAATCGGGTCTGATGTTGTGCAGGCATGCATGGTGTGTGCTCTGTGTGTGTTATTTGTGCGAGATGTGAGCTCTGTGATGCTCTAAATAGGAGAATTTGTGCTTATTGTGATACTATAGATGGGTGTTATTAGTGCTGCCATTTGTATTTGGGCTTATCATAGTTCACCTGGGAGAGCTATTATGTACGAAAGTTCATGTATTGATGCCCCTGGAGTCCATGTAGCTCTGTTGCTGTGCTGCCCTCATCGGCCTCGGCTATGTACGTCAGTCCAATCCCATCGCCCCAGGCCGTTCACTGTCGCAGCGACCAGGCCGTTCATAGAAAATGTTGATTATATTGATACCTAAAACTAGTCTGTGCTCACTTTTGAATTGAAAAAGAAAAGGAGTCTCTCTAATAATAAGTTCATAGAAAACAGAAACAAAAATAAACAAAAAAACATGAAACACAAAAAATCCATGAAATTAGCAGGGAAAACATAATAAGTTCTAAGAAAATAAATATATAAGTTCATATTTCGAAATGAATGAAGTATTTGGGAACTAAAATGAAGTATTTCAAAGTGCAGAATTTCTATTTAGGTTTCTTTGTGTACTTCTAATGTTACTGTGCATGAACTTGTCGTTATTTTTACATGTTTTACATGATTATGGTCATTTCGACCTTGACAAATTTCATTTCACCTTGTATGCTTTTTTCCGTTCATCTTACAGGCGAAAGAGCTCCCTCTAGCTCAATGAATTCAACAAAATAATCCATGCTTCCACTGCATCCTGAGTTCAAGGGATTCCTTAGGGGCCTTCTACACCATCTTGCTAATGATGCTATCGCTGGATGCCACAGCCATGCTCGTCGTTCTTGTGCTGACATTCACATACTGCTCCCTGTTTTAGTCCACTGAGATCCATAGAAATAAGTTATATTTAGTTCGCCACATTTACAATTGATGATCCTATGTTAACAGAAACAATAGATCAAGCTCCTAAAAAAGCAATTATGTGTATGCTACATCACTTTGAGGAACTACAACAAACAAAATAAGGAGAGCTTGGTACTACTTGATTTTTTATAGTACTTCTTGAACCCTTTTTTGTTGTATATATTGGCTCCTATTTATTGCAACCTCGTCACATTGTTGGATGCATGTGGTACTTCTCTTGTGCATATTCAGTTTCAATAAATGGTGAACTGAATGGAAAAATCATGCCATCTATGGTGAAAGTTCAACAAAAAAGTAGAGCTCATTTACAGGTAAGAAATTCATGTACATCTATAGGGAAAGTTCGACTAAAAATTGAGTTCATTTACAGGAAAATTGATGCACATAAAATTGGATGTGTGTGCAAGAAAGGACAATGGGTTTGATTTCACAAAAACAAAACAATTGATGAACCTCACAAGTTCGGATATGATGACACCTTCAGTTCAAGTGATCAACCCCTAAACATTTTGGACTGTGAAAAATACCTCAGTACAAACACACATATAGATCAGTACGCGTACTCTGTTTTTCAGATGGGGAAACATTACGATGGGTCTTACCATATTCAAAATTACTCTTTAACGGTTGCGAATTTGAGAAAATGTTCAACATGACTAAGTTTCGTATTTTTTATAGCTTTCCAACGGTATATTATTTGCCCCATTTCGACAAACTTATTAAAAAATCGTGTTCAAAATCAATTTTCATCATATTTGAATTTGAATTTAAACTGTAAGGGATTTGAAAAAACTTTATGTACGCAAAATTTGTGCATTTTCCATAGCTTTCCAATGCCGTATCATTTGCGTCAATCCAACAAACCGTTAGCAAAAATTCACGAAAATACTTTTTGCCCAGAATTTCATGGTTTTTCAAATTACTTTTAAATCATACATAATTTAAAAAAAAACTATATGAGGAAGATGCATATTTTCTCTAGCTTTCCAATGCCATCTCATTTGCTCAATTCTGACAAACCGTTTGAAAATTAACTCCAAAATATGATTCTCATTTTTGGTTTTGAAAAAAACCGTTTTTTCAAAACTGCTCTTAAACCATGATGATTTTACAAAACATTTCTATAGGTTTGCAATCTAGATGTTAAGAGCTTTCCAACGATATATTACACGCCCCATTCCGATGATAAAAATTCATGAAATTTTTTTGAAGTAAGGAAGACGATCAATTTAACGAAATGACAGCATCAGTACAACTGCTCAAAGTCGTCAGTTTGAAATAGTAACAGAATAATATTCTGTTCCGCGAAACAGAATAATATTCTGTGCCTCGCAAATTAATCGGAGATCCCCGACCCCACGGAGGTTCATGAAGTGCGAAGTAGTGCCCCCCCACACACTTTGAGTCGGTGGGCGGAGGCATCTCACCAAAGACGTACTCTAACCAAGTAGAATCACCACCTTGGTCGTATAACCTCTCTCGTTGTTGGGTCACAGTGATGGACGTCCACGCGGCCCCACAAATGGGCTAGCTTGTCGCCGATGACCATGCGAGGGAGTGCCTGAAGACAACCACTGCGTGCATGTGGCCCAAACATATGTATGGTGTTATGTGGTGTTTGAATACCCAATGCACAACCTCGATGTGGCACCGTGCTTTTGGAACCGGAAAGTCCCCACACTGAGCGAGGGTTCACCATGCGTAGTATGTCACCCCACTTCAAGTCGGTGAAAGGGGATTCATGTGTATGCATGCGCTCAAAACTTAGGTCTGGAGTATCACCATGATGGACGTACGACTATGCGTTAACACAAACCAAAAGAAAGAAGAATCCACCTTGGTAACCTCTCTTGTTGTCGGTCAAAGTGATGGACGTCCACACGGGCCCACGAATATATAGGTTGTCGATGATAACCAAGCGAGGGAGAGTGTCCGAAGACAACCACTGCATGCATGTGCCCCAAACACACATGTATGGACGTGCGTGATGCATGCATATGTTTGAATACCCAAAGCACAACATTGATGTGGTGCATGCGTGTAAAATCACACAGTCCCCACATAGAGCAAGGTTCATGATGCATCACGTGCTTGCCCACCCACACACTTTGATCTGGTGGGAGGGGTTTATACGTACACATGCACTCAAAGTATGTTATGTGATCTCACAGAACGACCTGTACTGTAAGATGAACCAAAAGTTAACCCCCTCCTTGTTATATGTCTAATTAACCTCTACCGCTGTCGGTCAAAGTGATGGACTAAGCGGCACATAGATGGACAACCGCCATCGCTTGCATGTGGGCCAAACATATGTAGGGAGATGTGTGGCTGTGATGTTTGAATACCTAATATGCACAACTTTGATGTGGCACCTGCCTCGGAAACCTTAAAGTCCCCACACAGAGCAAGGTTCATGACGCGTAATATATGTTGCCCTCCCTTCGACGCGTAATATAGACTCCTACCGTAACACAACCCGAAAATAATCCTCCTTGTTCGTCAGATTTACCTCTCTCGTTGGGTCAAATTAGTGATGGACGACGATGTCGCGGGCCCACAGAGGGAAGCGTCACACGCGAGTGACTGACAACCACCGTCTGCATGTGGCCCAAAGAGGTCTTTGTGATGTTTGAATACCCAATATGCACAACTTCGATGTGGCACCTGCCTCAGAAACTGAAAAGTTCCCACACGGAGCAATGTTCATGACACGTGTGTAGTATGTGCTAGCCCCTTCCCCCCTCTTCGACGCGTACTATATACTCCTGCCATAACACAAACCAAAAAGAAACCTCCTTGTTGGTCAAATTAACCTCTCTTGTTGGGTCAAAGTGATGGAGGACGACCTCGCGGGCCCACGGATGGAAGCATCGCATGCGAGTGATTGTCCTATATGATGCATAGTATATGTTGCCCCCACCCTCTTCGACACGTACTATATATGTACTCCTACCGTATGTAACACAAACCAAAAATAACCATCCTTGTTGGTCAAATTAACCTCTATCGCTGTAGGTCATAGTGATGGACGACGACCTCGCGGGCCCATAGAGAGTGTCACAAGCGATTCGAGTGAGTGTCCTAGGACCACTGCGTGCATGTGGCCCAAAGAGACATGTCAAACATTTTCTGCAGCGAACATGTGACCAAAGGAGTGTAGTGTTAAAAATTGAAAAAGAAATCAGAGATCATTCGGCCGTTTTTATACATTGATTGATTTCCAAGGGATTTAATTGTGCAAAAATAAAATTTGAGCTACGTGAAACCCGTGATAGTGCACCAAAATGGATTGGAAAATCATATGTGTACGTGTCCCTGGGTGCATGTGCTTAGTTCCCATGCAATAAATTTCAAACATCGATAATCTTGATTTTAAAATCTAGTAAATCCAAAACTAAGTTCAAATTCATGAAACTTATCGTGGTGTCATATGGACACCAATTGACTGTGATATTTTATTTTTTTTGTCAAATTTGAGACAAGTTTTGATATAATCTTCTTACGGTCAGGAAATTATTAATAATTAGCAACCAATATTGCAAACGGATTATTTATTCGAACCGTGGGCGTTAGACCAACAATGTACGTGCCGTCCTTCGGTTAACCAAGAAAGCGGCATCATTAATCATCAAAAAGGAAAAAAATATAATACATGCCGCCACGCGTCCCGTGTGCCGTACGAGCATGCTTGAGCTGATGAGACGCATGCGAGCAGTCCGCCACGCAGGCAGATCGAGAGCCGTGCGCGTGTTTGCTACGTAGTGTCACCGGGGGGCATGCAAGTAGCTATGTGAAATGACGGCAGGCATGCTAGCAGTTCGCTACGCAGGCTCACCGGGAGGCGAGCTATCCGTTTGACTGCCGCCTACCTCACTCCCATTGCTCCATATTAATGGCGCACCCAAGCCACTGGTCATAATAGGCAGCTGCCCCCCCGTCCATAGTGGTCACCGCTGCTTGGAGTGTGTGAGGATGCCGCCGAAGCGCACCATCGAAGGGAGTGGCTATGATGGGGCTGGTGAAGCACCCGCGCAATGCGTGGAGGTGGGCACAGAGGTTGCGGTCCCCACCGATGAGGTCTCAGGTGGGCAGCAGTGCAACCTTGACTTCGTCGCCGCCGTCATGCCTTCCTAGCAAGAGCCGGAGGTCCACATCTACTCCGGCAACGCCTCCGACTCGGAGGGAAAACCGGTTAGCCCCCCTTTCTTTTTTTGGAATAGAAATCCTATGGTTATGTTCTCCCAGTCCATGAAATTAGAGAAAGATTCGTTAGATCCGTGTAGTGTATTGGTTGTTTGAATGGTATCTGTCTATTGTTAGTGATTAATTATTTGTTCTATAAAAATTATTTTTTTGCTAATAATCCGACTAGGGTTAGTTTTCGTGCTAATAATTCGTAGTCAGATTTTGAGAATTGATTTTGATTGTCCTATAAATATTTGTGCCATTTTTTCTTCCAGATCTTTTGAACTGATTTCGAATGTCCTATATATATGTTTGTGCCAAAAAATTTCCCCCAGATTCGTATGTACACCAATGAGGCTCCGGCCAGCGGCGCCGCTGGTTGTAGATCCTGCACCCGACAGCGCAGGCAAAAGCAGCCACGACCCCCTAGATCCAAGGAACCCGTAGAATCTGGGGTGGATCGCATCAGCGATCTCCCGGACGCCATCCTTGGGGAGATCATCTCCCTTCTACCCACCAAGGATGGCTGCCGCACATAGGTCCTCACATCTCGGTGGAGAATTCTATGGCGCGCCGCGCCTCTTAATCACGACTGTTGCCAGCTATTTGTCGTTAATGATTTTGAACTCCATGAGGCCATCATATCCTCCCACCAAGGCTCCATTCAACACCTCTGCATCTCAGTATGCTACCTGCTGGACATACCCTACACAGTGGACACCTGGCTGACATCCCGTCAATTCAAAAAACTCCAACAGCTTGAGGTCTACCATTACTACGAAAATAGCTTCCCACCAAGTGTTGTAGCTGTTCCCTCACCATCGATGTCCATCTCATGGTTTTCCTCCTCTCTCCACACCACCACCTTGGCCCGGTGCCATCTAGCAGACAATCTGGTACAAATGCTTCGACTCCCACTACTAAAAAAACTTGCACTTGTGGTGGTTGATCCGTCGGAGGCCTCACTGCACAACTTCATCCACTCCAGCTGCCCTGGTGCACTTGCTGCTTGTTTTTTGAAAAGAAATCCGTATCCGTTATCTCCAAATAAAGTGGCCTCGCCATGTAAGGATTGGAATTTGTTTTAAAGGACATGAGCTCATCATCAAAGATGCCCGTTCACTCCAAAGGTTGCTCCTTGATTATCGTTATGCACCTTCACAAATAACTATGGTGTCTGCGCCTAAACTTGAGACCTTGGGTGCAATTCGTGACCCATTTAATGGTTACAAGATGGTGGTTGGATCCACACTTAGTCAGGTACTGTATATTATCATCACCACTTTTGTAATCATAAGTTGCATTTTTCATTTTTGCGCATAAGTTTTATATCATCTTGGAGTACACTTTTGGTACTAATATTATGTTCTATGCTCAATGTAGAGTTTGTCCATGGATAGGTCATCAATGGTGCCAGATTCTGTCAAGGCCTTACATATCAGTATGTGGTGTTTTGATCTGAACATGATTATTGGCTTGCTGCGATGCTTTCCATGTCTGGAGAATTTTTATATAGAGGTGATGATTTCACGCACATTGGAAGCCCATATATAATGTACTAGAATTAACCGTTCAGCTGTCGCTCTTTTGATATACTCTTTTTTTAGACATTAACTATTTTCAATCTTCATGTCTCTTTAGGCAAAAGCACATGGACAAAAAGGTATATCCAATCGGTGGCATAAGAAGCACCGGGATTTTCTCAGTTTTCATGACATTCGTTTGAGGGCAATAACCATGGAAGGATATGCATCCAACCATGCAAACACTAGGTTTATCACATTCTTCCTGTTGAATGCGAGGGTACTATGTACGTGAAGATTAAGTTTTTTGACAAAAAAATTTCTCATGGATGGACATGGTGAACAACATAAAAAGAAGTTTCAGGTGGACAAAAGGGCTTCTGAATGTGCTCGGCTTCTATTTATGTCGGTGTGGACGACCATCTATGGGGCCATCAAGCCCCTTGTAGTTTGGCTACGGAAATGCACAAGACGCAAAGAGCAAAACCAAGGGAGGACGCAGGGATCTTTACCCAGGTTCGGGCCACTAAGAGGTGTAAAACCCTACTCCTGCTCGTTATATTGGGTGTATGTGTTGGAACACAAGTACAAGGAGCGCTACCCCGACAAGGATGCGAGAGGGAAGCAGCTATGCATGTAGTTGTGCAAAGGGTCGATCCTTGTAAACGTTGCCCAGGCCCTCCTTTTATAGCTCAAAGGGGTTACCACTGTGGCAAAAAGGTAATTACATGATCATTAGATAGGAACAGTGTTATCATACCTAACTCTGCTAGTTAGGACAAAAAGCATTAAATGCGCGTTTAGGTGTCATCAGGAGGAGGAGCCCCGGCAAGGTTGCTGCACCGCTTGCCTAGCTAACTCCTATTAGCTTGACATGCCATTTGGACGGGTGTCGATAAAAGTAAAAATCCTCTCGGCGATCTGACACGTGTCTGACAAGCCTCACCTAACTGCCGGCGGGCTCGACACCTCACTGATCAATGACTAGCTGATCGATGAGGTGGAGTGTTGGCAGCTGGCGGGAGCTTGCCAGTCAAGGAGCTTGTCGGGCCTTCACCTTGCCGGCTCAGCCTCGCCGGCAATGGCTGCTTCTAGTATTGATCTTGATGACTGTCTTGTTGTTCTCCATGGCCAAGTGGATCTACTTGGTCCTGAATCTTGGTCTTCTTGATGCGCTCCTTGATCTCTCAAAGAGTGGCTCCCTTGGCTTGGGAATCTTATTTACAACTTGAGTTGGCAGGGGAGCTGCTACTTGTCTGTGCATAGGTTAGGGCATAAAATACCCATGTTTTATACACCGACAGGAGCCCCGAAGCCTAAGCCACACGTGCTGCTGAGCATCATTGGGCTGGGCCCAAACAATGCACACACATGCAACAAAGACTGACGCAAAATCTTGCCATGGTGATATCTGTCTTCTGAGATCTTCTTTGCTTCTTCTTTAATCTAGACTTAAATTAGCCCTCCGACCGTCCTCCGGCAACCTCGTCGCTCGGGCGGACATCCACTGCTTGTGTTAGAAACCAAGGGCGAGCGCGTGCGTGGGTCGCCACTGGGCTTGGCTTGGGCATGCCTGTGATCACGCGTGGCTACGGGTAACTACCATTTTTTTCATCACTCCTCCCTTTACTGCAGCCCCCCATGACGTGGGTCGTGCGCAGAACGTGGGATTGGCGAAGAGGGGTGGTCGTGGAGGTAGTGAGCCGAGAAGAGGAGTCAGGGCGCTAGATTGGTGAGGATGGACGGTCATTGGAGTAATGCGTCGGCCAGAAATGCAGGGTGAAGAATTGGTGGAACGGGGCGGTTGCCCTAAGATGGTGGAGAGCCAGCCCCTGTGCCTCTCCCTATATAGAGGGGGCCGCGGAAGGTGATGCTCATCCACTTCTCCTTGCCCCAATCTCTCGGTATCCGCTATCTTCTTCTTCTTCCCTCACCCCTCGCATCCGCTGCTGGTATGGCAAGGGGGAAAGATCGGGCATGAGCTTCTGTTGCTGCCACGAGAGCTTCTTCCCGGCACCATGCCTCCGCCTCTACCGTGGTCACAGAAATTGGATCCAGCGCTCGAGGACAGGCCGTGGCCCAGGGTGTGGAAGGCGCGGTCTCAGGGCCGGGGCGGCCGCACCGGGCCCTTGTCGCCTCACCCCCGACTGTTCCGCTCCCAGCAGAGGGCCACACGGAAGTTACGGCGCTCGAGTTTGTCATGGAGCTGCATGACCGGCCGTGAAGCCGGCTGCGGCTCCCTCATCCCTTTGCTATGGTGATGTAGATCGACCAGCCGCTCGGCTTGTGGTTGCACATAGATGGTTGCTGCAACGGCTCCGTCTGGGTGAACGTCAAGTTTTCCGCCAACGGCCTCATGTACTTCACACGTGGGTGGAACTCCTTCGTTCATGCCCGTTGTTTGGAGAAGGGGCACCTTCTTCACTTCAAGCTAGTGGAATCTGACAAGCTCGCTGTGAAGTTCTTCAGCGCGTCAGGAGCTCGCATGGAGTGCTGTGCAGAGAGCTCGAGCAATAGCGAAACTGCCTCCTCGAGCGAAAGTGACAAGGAGGACGATGGTGAATACAATGATGGCAAGTCTCCGATGTCAAGACCGAGGACGACGGCTCCGACTCGAGCTGAGCGCCGGCAGCACCATCATCTGCTCTGCCGGGGGCGAGCTGCTCCTTGCCTAGGCGCCCCTTTTGCCGTGCGCTGCACTCGATGTAAGCCCTGGGAAAAAGGGCTAAAAAAATGTTATTGAGCATCCGTTAATAAATATTTACTATTTATAATGCTTGTTGTCCCCTTTGCTTGTTTGTGCCTTTGTATGATTCCGATCTCTCGCCCTACGTGCCTTCGACACTTGCCGGCGGGCGCCCTTGCCGCGAGCACTTTGAGGAACGGATCCTTAGCAGCCTGCTGGCAAATGCTGCCACCGACAAGATATCTAGCCGATCCCAACGCAACTACAAGAACCTTGTCAAGTGGACTTGATGAGGACATCAATACCATTGTTAGACCCACAACCCCTGCTTCTATACATACTGGACCAATTACTAGAGCTCGCGCACGCCAATTGAATTACCAGGTACTTTTGTTTCTTGGTAACAATTCTAATGTTCATGAGAATATGATGCTGCCTAAATTGGACACACTTGTGTTGATTACTAATGAAGGGCCTAGCATGGACAAGAGGGATGAACATTGCATCAAGACCAAGCATGGAGATGAAGACGCGTGCGAAGGGAACCAAAACGACATTTCTAGTGTAGATTTTAGCACTTTGAAGGCTCCTTGATGACATACAAGGACATGGACAAAATATACAAGATGCCCTTTCATAAATTTCGTCCATAGCTTATTTGAGGAGCTGTGCCACCTTATTTTTGGGCCAGGCCCATGTAATTTTGAAATACAACTTCCTAAGCTATTTTTAGAGTCCGTACATGTGGGGAAACATAATTAGGGTTGGTTTCAGACCCCTCCTCCAAGGGGTCATGAAATTCCCCCTATTCCTCCATATATATAGCCCTTAGGGCATCATTTAGACTTTGGGTTTTGTTTAGATTAAAGTTCGCCATAGTTGCAACTTCGTGTACTTCGTTTGTGTTCAACGACCAGACAAAGACGTCACAAAACCCCACCTTGATCAATAAAGCTTTCCTCTTATATTCGCAATATCTAGATTGCAATATCAGTTTCTTGCTTTTTCTTCGTTTGCTTGCAGGAAATAGACCCTCATGGTCAGGTTGATTGTGCTCCGGTGTGGTCAATAACCTTTGGAGTTGGTTTAGCGATTGCTAAGGCACAACGTCCTCACACGTTCGTAGTCGGATCGTCAAAGTCTACTCCTACGAAAATGATAATCACCATCTCATCGAAAGACGGGACACCTTTGCCAAAATTAGAGCACGAATGGTCACGACAAGATTCCTCCACGTGCAGGTTTTTTTATACAAACATAGAATGGTGCAAAGGGGAATCACAAAACGTAACAAATAATTTTTAGTCAAAATTTTTCCAACTTAGCTTTCTTTGCTGTACTTCTTATCGTATGAAGTGAATACTGACATCGACACCATGGTACTGCGTTCCTTCCACCACTCCCCCCGAGAAACATGCACGTGAGGAATCCTTCTATCTCTGAAAGAAAAGAACGAAAGGAATAGAGTAGTTTGGGAACCTTTGCGGTTCATCAGTAGTTTTCATACAAGCCGAAATGTAATCACAATGTTCCTCATATTGATACATAAGTAAATATGCAAAAAGGGTTGCAAAACACTTAGCTTTATTCACATATGCACAGGGTCTGCGCCTGGCTTTGAACAAACGGTTACAAGTCTTGGGGACAAAGCTTGTACAAAAGGGGTTGCCGGGAACGCGCCAAAAGATGTCGGTGTGGACGACCATCTATGGGGCCATCAAGACCCTTGTGGTTCGGCTAAGGAGATGCACAAGAAGCAAAGAGCAAAACCAAGGGAGGACGCAGGGATCTTTACCCAGGTTCGGGCACCGAGAGGTGTAAAACCTACTCCTGTTTGCTATATTGGGTGTATGTGTTGGAACACAAGTACAAGGAGTGCTACTCCGACAAGGATGCAAGAGGGAAGCAGCTATGCGTGTAGTTGTGCGAAGGGTCGATCCTCGTAAACAATGCCCTGGCCCTCCTTTTATAGCTCAAAGGGGTTACCACAGTGGCAAGAAGGTAATTACATGATGATTAGATAGCCAATAGTGCTATCATACCTAACTCTGCTAGTCAGGACAAGAAGCATTAAATGCACTATTAGTTGTCGTGAGGAGGAGGAGTAGGAGCCCCAGCAAGGTTGCCGCGCCGCTTGCCTAGCAAACTTCTATTAGCTTGACATGCCATTTGGACGGGTGTCGATAAAGGTAAAAATCCTCCCGGAGAGCTGACACATGTGCGACAAGCCTCACCTAACTGCCTACAGGCTCGACACCTCACTAATCAGTGACTAGCTGGTCGATGAGGTGGAGCGCTGGCAGCTGGTGGGAGCTTGCCAGCCAAGGAGCTTGTCGGGCCTTCACCTTGCCGGCTCAGCCTTGCCGGTAATGGCTGCTTCTAGTATTAATCTTGATGACTGTCTTGTTCTTCTCCTTGGCCAAGAGGATCTACTTGGTCTTGAATCTTGGTCTTCTTGATGCACTACTTGATCTCTCAAAGAACAGCTCCCTTGGCTTGGGAATCTTATTTACAACTTGTGTTGGATGTCTTGACTTTTTGGCAAGCTTCATTGCTGGGGAAGAGTTGTTGCATGTGCATAAGTCAGGGGTACTGGGGGCCCAGGCCTCAGTACAGCGGCAGAAGCGCCCGGGCCTGGGCCTTACGCGCATGCGAGGCGTCATTTGGGCCAGGCCCAAAAACATGCACATGCACGCGTGTGGAGAGCATCTGCCACAATCTCTTGTTGCGATCCTAATCATGTGGGTTTTTTTGATGCACGTCCAATCCGCGCATTAAATGCGGGTTATGGGAACGTGGACTGTTGCAGTTACCTTGTGGTAGCGCGCCTGCAAAAGGCGTTGCTAGGGTGAACAACGAAGAGTCAGCCCCCCTCGCCTTCCCCATAAAAAGGCAATCACGAGGAGGCGCTGCTCATTCGTTCCTGCTCTTCCTCGCTCCATATTATTATTCCCACCGGAACCGCTCCCGCCGCCGGCGCCGCTGACCTTCACACCAATCCAATCCCCTACTTCTTCCTCAAGCCCCAATGGCACCCAAGAAGAACAACACAAAGGGGAAGAAGGCGGCCAAGCCACTCAACCCCAAGGCGGAAAAGAAGAAGAAGGATCTGGAGGGAATGCTGCCGGTGCGGATCGGCTATCTATGGGATGGCTAGGCCCCTTTGTGGTTCGGCGGGGGGATTGCACCCAATGCAAAGAGCAGAAAGAACAGAGGACACAACAAGATTTACCCAGGTTTGGGCTGCTGAGAAGCGTAAAACCCTACTCTTGCTTTTGGTGTATTGAAATGTGGAGCACAAGTACATAGAGCGCTCTCCCCTGACAAGGTGCTAGGAGAAGGCAGCTACACGAGCAAGTGTGCATGGGGTTAGAATGGGTTCGAACCCTTGTATCGGTTGCCCTGGCCGTCCTTTTATAGCTCAAGGGGTTACCACAATGGCAAAAGGGTCATTACATAGAGATTAGATAGCAATAGTGCTATCATACCTAACTCAGCTAGTTAGGACAAAAAGCATTAAATGCATCACTAGGTGTCACGAGGAGGAGAAGCCCCAACAAGGGTGCAGCACCGCTTGCCCAACTAACTCCTTTCAGCTTGACATGCCATTTGGACGGGTGTCGATAAAGGTAATCTTTCCTGCAGCGAGCCGACACGTGCTGGTAGACGCTACCTCACTGGCTGCAGGCTCGACACCTCGCCGATTAGCGATCAGCTGGCTGGTGAGGTGGAGCGCCGGCAGTTGGTGGGGGTTTGCTAGCCACGAGGCTTGCCAGGCCTTCACCTTGCTGGCTCGCCCTTGCCGGCAAGGGTCACTTCTAGTGCTTCATCTCATAGTTTGTCTTGGTCTTCTTGATGCGCTTCCTTGATCTCGAGTTGGCCTCTAGCAAGACCCCTTACTGGGGATGCTGCCACTGTCCATGCATAAGTCCGGAGCACTAAGGACCTCGTTCTTGGTGCACCGACAGGAGCCCCCGGGCCTGGGCCACACGCGCATCCAGAGTGCCGTTGGGCTAGGCCCAAATACATGCACGCACACAGGTGGCGGAGAAAAACTGCTGTGATCTTTTGCCGCAATCTGTAATCATGACGGTTCCTGCTGGCGCATGTCCAATCCGCACATTAAATGCACAGCGTGGGAACATGGCTTACTGCTGTAACTTGCAGTGGTGTGCCTGTGAGAGGTGCTACTAGCGAAAACAGCGAAGAGCCAGCCCCCTCACACTTTCCCCATAAAAAGGTAATCACGAATGGACGCTGCTCATTAGCCCTCGCTCTCCCCGCTCCATCTTCTTCTGCCTACCAGAATTGCTTCCGCCGCTGCCGCTGCTGCCGCTGCCGCCGCCTCTCCCATACCCACCCAATCTTCCCTTCTCCTCTCCATGCCTATAATGGCGCCCAGGAAGGCCGATGCCAAGGGGAAGAAGGCGGCCAAGCCACTCGACCCCCAAGCGGAAAAGAAGAAGGAACTGGAGGAAATGTAGTGGCGGTGAATGGAGAACATGGTTTTCACGCCGTCGTCTCTGTCAGGCAACGCCCTGATTGATAGATATGCATATATGTGGGGGAGAGAGACCGCTGACCATGGAGCCCCCAAGGTTCTCCCTTACGGCCCTCAGTTCACAGCAGATTCTTATCCCTTGTTTTGCGCATACTTCTACTGCGGCCTGTCGCCCCCATTCTCAGATTTCTTCTACGAGATGATGTCTACCTTCAGGTTCATATTGCTAGATTTCACCCCCAACACCATGACATCCATGGCGGTTTTCGCTCATTTTTGTGAAAACTTCGTCGGAGTTGCCCCCAATTTGGATATGTTCCTCCATTTCTTCATCCCTCGGATTGAGGATAAATCACTATCCGGACGCGTGACATGGTTTTTGAGGGGGAAGAAGGACTAGAGAGATTATCTCCCCGGGAAGCTTCACAGCAAGTGGGAAGAGTGGAGAGGAAACATGTGTTGGATTCAAGAGAAAGGTCTCCCGGCATTGTGCCTGCCACGGATAGAGAGGATCAAGCGTGGTGATACCTGGAGTAAGTTTGGAGCCACTAAAAAGAAATTCCGCATAGTGCTGAACAGGGTCGCCCGCCTGAAGAGCGCTGGCTTGACCATAGGAATGGTGGGAGCCGACTTCCTCCAGTGCCAGATTGCTCCATTGCAGCACAGGAATAGGCCTGCTTGGGAGTACCAGAACGCTGCTAACAGGATGCGGTTATACCCTGGGCATGGTAACAACTTGATGGTGATGGGGCATGCCTGGCTTTCCCAACATGTGTTCCGGAGAGCTGGCACGTTCCACTTGTCGGCCAAAGTTGTGTTGCTGCACATCAACTCTGCGAGGAGTGCAATCTTGGCGTGGATGCCCGAGTGCACTGCCAAAGGGGTCAAGAAGGACTGGAAATTGCCCAAGCTTGAGGATGAGATGGAGTGTGTCTCCAATCTGACAGAAGTGGCGTCCCATGTGGAGACGGATCTCATCAAGGCCACCATAGAGGAGGAGGAGGAGGTGTACATTGCTAGTAGGATTGCAGAGTCCCGAAGGAAAAAGGCCGAAGCGGCTGTGGGAGCTGAAGATGATGACGATGAGGAAGAGGAAGAAGAAGATGGCGATGAGGATGAGCCTACCGAGGAGAAGCAGGAGGAACTTGATGGAGGGAAGGTTGCGGGGGCCGAGACTACCGGGGAACCCGGAGGAGAGGAGCTAGAGGAGAAAGGCCCTCTAGTTCCCGAGCCAAGGCGCCGTCTCCGGAGCACGACCAACCAAGAGCTGTGGCTGCCTCCCCAATGCGAGCCACCCCCACGGTGAAGAAGACAACCACCAGGACCGGCCGCCAGGAGGTGGCACGCCGTCAACCTGCTCGGAGCTCCAAGTCCAAGTTCTCGTCTTCCCGGCAAGAGCTTGTCGGGGAAGATGAGGTCCCCCAGCCGACGACCTCGCCCCCACCAGCCATCAAGAGGACTAGGGAAACTCCTCCGCCTCCCAAGTATGACATGAATGCCCCCCCTCGAATCAGACGAGGAGTAAATAAATCTTTGTCTCTTTTCGATCAAGCTTCGATTTGTTCAACTGCTATCCTATTTTGACTTCTCTTGCTTTTCAGGGATGAAGAATCACTCACGCAGCAGGCCAAACGTGCCAAGGTTTCGGAGGAGCGCAACTCTTTGACAAGAACTGGGCAAGGGTCATCAGTGGCTGATGTCACTGTTGCTAGCCCCCAGCTCAGCCCTCCGCGTGAGGGTGCGCCTCCGGTCCGGCTAATCGCCGTCAACATAGAAGTTCCTGTTCCCAACCCTGACAGAGAGATGGGAGAGGCCCACCATGAAGAAGAACACCAAAGAGAGGATCCCGTAAAGGGGTCCCCGTCAACCATCGTACCGCAAAGTGCTTCTTCAACAAGGGCCTCCGCCGACAAACCTGCTCGCACTGGTGCCACTCCGACATCAGAGAACGTCGAGGGCAGTGCGCCAGCAACTCAGGTTGCCGAGGAAGGGGATGTCCTTCCGCAACAAGTAGCGATGGGTAATCCTCTTTTCATTATGCACTTCTCGTTGAATTCTTGTCTTCGACTTGCAACTTGAATTTTATTTCTTCCCTTGCTTTTCGCTCTGGTCCTCAGTCCCAACTTATCCCGAAGAAGGCGAGGTCTTCGAGGCAGTTACGGATATTGCGAAGGCTACTGCCGAGGAGGCCACCAAGATTGCTGCCATGGAGGACATTGAGCAAGTCGTCGGGGACGGCCAGGAAGCCCCCGCAAAACCGGAGGAGTCCCATGGCAACCGACCTGATCCCGCCAAGATGGACGTTGATGAGGCGCTCGTTGCGATGTTACGCCAGCTCCCTCCACCCAACCAACAGTGGCGGCAACTTCACAAACCCCGCCAAGCAGTGCGGGCCCGGGCACTTCTCATCACAGACTCGGAGCCCCAGCTCATTTGGGGCCGTGGGACCAAATTTTGATGAAGAAATTGCTCAGATCCTGCTTCCCCTGGCCAAAGATCCATAGATGCCGGTGATATGACCAATGAAGCTGAGGATTACGCCTTCTTGAAGGCCATGGCCATCGGGTTCAAGGGCGTCTAAGACCGGTACGGCAAGAGGTGGAAACAAGTTTAGGAAGAGCGCAAATCCGTGGATTCGGTCGACCAGTAGATAAAGGAGAAGGCGGAAGAGCTGCACACATGGTACAATGATCGATCCCACGAGCTCAGAAATCAAGAGGAGAAGGTGGCATCCACCAAGAGGAGGCGGCATTCCATGATGGCAAGTCGACAGAGCGTGAGGCACTGCTCAACGTCAAGGAAAGGGAGCTCGCTGCCTAGGAGCAAACCATTGTCGCGACTCTCCATGGCAAGAATGAATAAATTGAAGAGCTTGTGAAGCAGCGGACCCAAAAACTGGAGGACGACCACAAGAAGGCCATGGAAGCTCATGTCTCGGACAGTGCTGCCAGGCTCAAAGAAGCCGACGAGGCTGCAATTGTTGCCACCGCCAATGCAGACATGGAGGCCCAGGCTGGCAAGTTAAAGGAGGAACTCGCTAGCAGTGGGAAGGAGATTGAGGCCCTCAAGGCCGAAGCACAGAAAGCAGCTCTCAATCTAGGAGAGCTGCAGATGCAGCTTTCGTCCAAGGGCCAGGAGCTAACCACCACCAACGATATGGTTCAGGATCTAAAATCCAAACTTGGCGGTCTAGAGGAGAACCTTGATTCCACCAAAGAGCAGGAGAGAACCTTGACGGAGAAGCTTGCTGCCGAGGAAATCCTCTGGAAGGATGTTGAGAATAGGCACGAGGAGCTGCAGAAGATGCATTCCCTCTAGACAGAGAAGCTGGTTGACACAGCCGAACGCCTCACTTCCCAACTGGCCGAGATGGATATGAAGAGCTGGAGCTTCACGGTTGATGATCATGAGGTTGCCAGCGCCAGGCTGACCAAGTTCTTTTATGGTCTCATCGAGGCGTTCAAGACATATCACAAAGACAGAAGCACCTCCTTCGCCAATGAATCCTGGGAATTCGCACGCAGTGTCCTCTATGCAGTGCTGCTCATCCTTGCTCACCGTAACCCTGGACTTGACCTCCCCAAGATCTTCAAAAGGTTGCCGGAAGATACGGACATCACTGCTGCCGACAAGATTGTCGCGCCTCTTGCCGACAAGGTCCTCAAGGTGCCCAGGATCCAAGGTGATTGCCGTGACTAGGCTCGTCGTCATGCCCATCATCGTGCTGTCATTTGAAAGATACATTTGATCTTATGTTAGATCTGCACTAATTTTGTGATGTAATACGACTTTAAGTAGGTGTATGAACGCATGCTATCCCCTCATTTTACTTTCTCTTGCCTTTGTATAATTGGGCACCCTACGCATGCTGGAGGCTTGCCGGGGCAACACTAGCCGCGAGCGCTTTGGGGACGGATCCCAAGCAGCCTGCTGGCAGTATTGCCACCGGTAAGCTATCCTTTGTCATTCTCAGTGCTGCCACTCGAACTGTTGAGCAGACTCGAAACAGACAAGGGCGTGAATGATCACGACAAAGCTCCTTCGTGTGCAGGTTTCTTATACAAACACAAGATTTAAATAATGGAAATCACAGGAAATAGTAAAGGAATCTTAAGTTGAAGATTCTCCAACTTAGCTTTCTTTGTTGTAATCCTTGTTATGTGGAGTGGAAGATCCCCTTCCACTACCCTTCACTGGAAACTTTGCACACGAGGAACTCTTTTACTCATACACCAGACATGTATAGAGAATCGCGACGCACTGAGAACTCTGTCGGGGGAGGCTGTATCCTTCGTCATGGCATTCATTTAATGATTTGGGCCTATTGGCTCGGGCGGATGGCCAACAAACTCGCCGCAGCTTGCAATGCGACTGGGCATCCAATCTTTCAAGGTGGTCGCCTGTCAATGCTGAGTGCGAACCCGTCGATGACTTGGTTAATTACGTGCATCGTGTTGTCGGGGTGGCCTTCCATTCTCTGCATTCATCCAAAAGTGGTGCGAGTACTTCCCCGTTCGCTCGCCCGGCAACGATTGTCATTGAATTCACCAAATTCAAGGATCTGGAGCAATCATCGACGTTTTGTCAGGCTCAACAGTTCATCGTACTTGTGGTGGCCGCTGACGCTGTTACTACTAGAGCTTTGATCAAGCAGGGCTGCTTTGTCAGTCGCATTCACCGTTGTTGTTGTCTTCGCCAGAGGGTCGAAGTAGATGTCCGCCTCCGGCATTTCCACCGCCCGTTTCCGCTGTAGCGGGAACAACGACCACACCGCCTGCGCCGGTCGTGCCCACCACGGCGTTCGCACTGTTTGCGGTGACGGCACTGCCAGCGCCGCCCGCAGACATGTGCGGTGGAAGCTTGGACGTGGAAGGCTTTGCTGCCATGGAGCCCTTCTTTTTGGGCGCCATGGGTGGCGATGATGATGATGAAACGCGACGGAGTCCACACGCCGCCTGCTATCTAGGTTCACACCGGTGATCCCTTGCCTGGCGCGCCAAAGATGATGGTGCGGGTTGGCTATCTATAGGACGGCTAGGCCCCTTTGTGGTTCGGCGGGGGGATTGCACACAACGCAAAGAGCAAGAACAACAGAGGACGTAGCAAGATTTACCCAGGTTTGGGCCACTTAGAAGCATAAAACCCTACTCCTGTGTTTGGTGTATTGAAATGTGGAGCACAAGTACATAGAGCATTCTCCCCTGGCCAGGTGCTAGGAGAAGGCAGCTAGATGAGCAAGTGTGCATGGGGTTAGAATGGGTTTGAACCCTTGTATCGATTGCCCTGGCCCTCCTTTTATAGCTCAAGGGGTTACCACAGTGGCAAAAGGGCCATTACATAGTGATTAGATAGCAACAGTGCTATCATACCTAACTCTGCTAGTTAGGACAAAAAGCATTAAATGCATTGATTGCTTGTATCTACGTTGGTATTTCCCTGAAGAGGAGAGGATGATGCAGCACAACAACAGTAAGTATTTCCCTCAGTTATGAAACCAAGGTTATCAATCAAGTAGGAGGATCCACCCAAACTATGTAAACAGTACCTGCACACAAATAACAAATACTTGCAACCCAACGCGTAAGAGGGGTTGTCAATACCTCGTCGGTATTGAGATAGATTAAATTGTATGAGATTGGTTGAATAGATCTAACAAAAACACAAAATAAAATAAATAAATAAAAAGTGCAGTAAGGTATTTTTGGATTTTTGGATCAATAGATCTAAAAATAATATGATAGGAAATAGACCCGGGGGCCGTAGATTTCCCTAGAGGCTTCTCTCAAGAAAATAGCATACTGTGGGTAAGAAAATTACTGTTGGGCAATTGATAGAAGAGCAAATAATTATGACGATATCCAAGGCAATGATCATGTATATAAGCATCACATCCAAGATTAGTAGACCGACTCTTGCCTGCATCTACTACTATTACTCCACACATTGACCGCTATCCAGCATGCATCTAATGTATTAAGTTCATGGAAAAACGGAGTAATGCAATAAGAATGATGACATGATGTAGACTAGATCTATTCATGTAGAAATAGACCCCGTCTTTTTATCCTTAATGGCAACATGCATGCGTGTCATGTCTCTTTCTGTCACTGAGATTGAGCACCGCAAGATCGAACCCATCACAAAGCACCTCTTCCCATGGAAAGAAAAATCAATCTAGTTGGCCAAACCAAACCAAAGTTTCGGACAAGAAATACGAGGCTATAACAATCATGCATAAAAGAGTTCAGAGAAGACTCAAATAATATTCATAGATAGAACTGATCATAAACTCGCAATTCATCGGATCCCAACAAACACACCGCAAAAATTCATCACATCAAATAGATCTCCAAGAACATCGAGGAGAACATTGTATTGAAGATCAAAAAGAGAGAGAAGATATCTAGCTACTGCCTATGGACCCGTAGGTCTGTGGTAAACTACTCACGCATCATCAGAGGGGCAAGGGTGTTGATGAAGAACCCCTTCGTGATCGTTGACCCATTCGGCAGAGTGCCGGAAAAGGCCTCTAGATTGGATCTCGTGGTTCTGGAACTTGCGGCAGCGGAAACTATTTTCTCTCGACTCCTCTAGGGTTTCTGGAATATTAGAGTATTTATAGAGCTGAGAGGCGGTGGAGGGGGTGCATGTGGGCCCCACTACCCACCAGGATGCGCCAGGGGCCTCTGGCGCACCTTGGTGCCTGGTGGGCCCCACAGGGGCCCTCTGGTGCACCTCCCGGGTGTCTTCTGGGCAGAAAAATTCTCCAAAAAGTTTCACAGCAATTAGACTTCGTTTGATATGGATATTCTGTGAAGTAAAAAACAAGAAAAAAACAGCAACTGGCACTGGGCACTATGTCAATAGGTTAGTCCCAAAAAATGATATAAAGTTGCTATAAAATGAATATAAAACATCCAAGATTGATAATATAACATCATGGAACAATAAAAAATTATACATTGGAGACGTATCATGCATCACGAGGTGTCGTGAGGAGGAGAAGCGCTGGAAAAGGGTGCAGCACCGCTTTCCCAACTAACTCCTATTACCTTGACATGCCATTTGGACGGGTGTCGATAAAGGTAATCTTTCCTCCAGTGAGCCGACACGCGCCGGCAGATGCCACCTCACTCCTGTGGGCTCGACACCTCACCGATTAGCGACCAGCTGGCTGGTGAGGTGGAGCGCCAGCAGTTGACGGGGGTTTGCTAGCCATGAGGCTTGCAGGGCCTTCACCTTGCCGGCTCGCCCCTGCCGGCAAGGGTCACTTCTAGTGCTTCATCTCGTAGTTTGTCTTGGTATTCATGATGCACTTCATTAATCTCGAGTTGGCCTCTAGCAATACCCCTTGCCGGGGATGCTGGCACTGTCCGTGCATAAGTCCGGGGCACAAAGGACCCCGTTCTTGGTGCACCGACAAATGGAGAGGCGGCGGAGAGAGAACATGGTCTTCTCAATGTCGGCCTTGACGGGCAATGATCTGATTGAGAGGTATGTGTACATGTGGGGGAAGAAGACCGATGACCATGGAGCTCCAGGAGTCTTTACCCAAGGCCCCAAGGTTCCTGGAGATTCATATCCGTTCTTCTGCGCATACTACTACTGCAGCCTATCTCCCCCTTTTTTGGTTTTTTTCTGTGCAATGATGTCCACCTTCGGGTTTAGACTGTTGGATTTCGTCCCCAACGCGGTGACATGCATGGTGGTTTTTGCACAATCTTGCGAAAACTTTGTCGGGGTTGCTCTACATCCCTCGGATTGAAGACAAGTCACTTTATGGCAGTGTGACATGGATCCCGAGAGGGAAGAAGAACCAAAGGGATTACCTTCCTGGGAAATTACATGGCAAATGGGAGGAGTGTAGGGAAAATTGGTGTTGGATCCAAGAGAAGGAATTCCCTTCATTCTGCGTGCTGTGGACGAAAAGGATCGAACGCGGCGAGGATTGGAGCCAATTTGGCGCCATCGAAAAGATGCTTCGCCTGACACTGAATAGAAGCTCCCCCCTAAAGCATGCCAAACTAACCATAGAGATGGTGGGCACTGATTTTCTTTGACGCCGCATCTCCCGCTGCCGAAAAGGGAGAGCTTCACTTGGGAGTACAAAAATGCTGTTGACAAGATGCGGTTGTACCCCAGGCTTGGCAACAATTTGATAGTCATGGAGCATGCATGGCTCTGTCAGCAGCTGTTCCTGAAGACCGGCATGTTCCATTTGCCGACCCATGTTGTTCTGCTGCACATCAACTCCACGAGGAGTGCTATCTTGTCGTGGATGCCAGAGTGCATCGCCCAAGGAGTCAAGGAAGACTGGGCACTGCCCAAGCTCGAGGACGAAATGGAGCGGGCTTCCAATCTGACTGAGGCGGCTTCCCGGAAAGAAACGGATCTCGTCCGGGCCACCACGGAAGAGGAGCAGGTGTATATCGCCAGTAGTGTTGGATTCAGGGGTCCGCAGACCCAAAGAAGGTTCGAACTCTGGGGCGTGTGCAAAGAACTCAACCTATCCAGCCAACCGAACACGCCGCCCTACAGCCTAGCTTGAAGGACAGGGAAGAAGATGGACACGACAGTTACCCAGGTTTGGGCCACCTTGCGGTGTAATACCCTACTCCTGCTTTGTGGTGGATTAGCCTCAGGAGGGGCTGAGGATGAACTAGTACAGAGGATGAACAAGCTCGCGAGGCTTGCTCTGGTGAGGGTGAGTTGTTCTCGGTCCCATCCTCCTTCTATGGTGGCTGCTAACCTATTTATAGTGGCCTTGGTCCTCTTCCCTGAAAACGAAGGCGGGAAGGGATTCCACAATGGCCAATTTGAAGGGGGACAAGTAGTACATCTTATCCTGACGAAAGGTGGTCTTCGCCTGTAAAGCTTCTGGTCATGATGTCGCAGTGGGCTCGGTGATGACATCCGTCCTGCCGTCTTGGCGGTCTTGGTCTCTCTACACGGGAATGGAAACCTTTGGGTGATTCCTCGGGACCCCGCGCCTGCGCTTGCCTCCTTAGCACCAAAGAGGAAACCTCCCGCTCTGCACCCACTGGCGCCCGCCTGGCCTTGGTCGTCATGGCTTGCGTCACCTCAACCTCATGACGTGGGCACCTGCATAGAAATCTCCGCTCCTCAGGAGCCAGCCTAAGGAGGCCGCTCCCTTCGGAGGTCTCGATGTCGCCCGCCTGGCGAGGCTTGGCACCTTGCTAGGGTCTTGTCTTGAAGGTGGTGTAGATGGGCCATACCAAGCCGTTGATAGAGCCACGCCGTGAGCCGCAGGCGGGCAAGTCTGGGTACCCTGGTTCCCAGAACGCCGACAGTAGCCCCTGGGCACAAGGCGCGCTCGGACTTGGCTTTGAGGCAAAGCCAAAGGGCAAGGGCGAAGCGCCGCGGGCCCCAATCGCCAGCGGACCGGGCTGAGACGTGGCGCTTGATGGGACATGGGCATCTCCACTTCCCCACGCCGCCTCGGCAACTGCCCTAGGCTAACAAAAGACTGGCACTCACCCCCGAGCCTTCATTGCCCTCTCCTTGTCTTGCTCCAGATCCCCTTTCTTCCTGCTGAGGATATCTCCAGATCCGGTGGAACTCCTCCGCCTTTCCTTGTCTTTTTCCCCAAGTTCTTCGCTAATGGCATCCGGGAAGGCGAGGTTGGCCGCGCCAGCCGCGAGCTCCTCCTCCTCTCCTGCATCGGCTCTCGGAGCATCCTCCATCATCGAGGAGAGACACCTTGCTACCGTGCTCCCGTTGACAGTAGGCGCCGACAACGAGGGGAAGGAAACGGCACTCCGGGCCGTCTCCGCCGAGCAAGGGGCCCTGGCAGGGACATTCTACCCCTTCTTCCTCCACAGTGTCTTTGCGGGGCTCGTCTCGCCCTTCTCCAAGTTCTTCATCACTGTCCTGGACCACTATCAGATCCAGGCTCTACACCTTCAACCCAACTCCATTCTCCTCCTGTCGATCTTCGCCTTTTAGTGCGAGGCGTTTGTGGGCGTGATGCCTTCCGTTGCGCTCCTTCGCCACTTCTTTTACCTTCGGCTACATGACCCAGCCCAGCATTCCGGCTGCATCTCCTTCGCCGCGGTCCACCCCGGCAACGCGCTCATGCGGGCCGGGAAGAAGGTGGAGAACTTCCGGCGCAAGTGGGTCTTCATGGACACCGGGGGCCTCCATGCGCGGCTGGAACTGCCGACCGAGCTGCCAAAGAAGCTCGATTGGTGTGGTCATGAGAAGCTCACCGACCCCCGGGCAGCGCCAGTCCTGAAGAAGATGACGGCGGACATGGAGGTTGGGGTGCTGACGGGGGCCATGCTCGTCAGGGAGTTCCTGACGCAGTGCCTGGCCCCGCTCCAGGCACACTCGCGCCCCATGTGGGACTTCAAGGGCGCGAAGGACAACATCCGGCTGTGCCCAGGGAGCTTGACGGGCGAGGAGCTCGACAAGGCCATGCATACCCTGCTTGAGAAGGATCCGGGCGGCCTCTCAGCGGCCTACATCCTGCTGTACCTTCGGGGCGACGGGGCGGAGCTGGTCACCGCCATGCCTGTCTTCAATGAGCTGGGGCTCGTGCCGCCGGAACTCCCCAGCTCCCCGGTGATGGTATCTTCCGGCGACGACGCTGAGGAGAAGGGGGAGGAGGACTCGGAGGCGACCATGGACGACGTGGCGGAGACCTCTCCCCCGCTGCAGAGCGAGCTTCTCCGACAACGACGCCGCCGCCGAGCCCTTGGTCAAGTGATCACCGCGCTCTACCGGGGTCGTCACGCGGTCCGGGGCCACCCCTTCATGGAGGCCAGGCCGAACGACTCCGAGGAAGGGCGAGGTGGCATCCTTTCCTTGAAGCGTCTCCTCCGTCTTGCCGTCCATCGCCACAGCATCGAAACCAGCCGTCGCGCGCCCCGCCGATTCCCAAGGCACAGCAAAGCCCGCGCTCAGGAAGATTGGGGGTGCCCTGGCCTCGATTAGGAAAAGGGGGGTACATTGCTGCTGACGAGTAAGTATCTTACCTTGTTTTTCATTTATCGTTCTTGGCATCGTGCCCGCAGTACTCACTTCCCGGCAACCAGGGTGGAGACCGTGGTGAAAAGAAGTAAGGAGGGAGGTGGGGCCACGGGGGCACCGCTGCCGGCTGCAGCCACAGTGACCCTGGCGCAGGCAGAGGAGACCGCCTCGCGCCCCCTCGTGATGGAGCGGGCCCCTCAAGGAGCGGTGGCGGAGCCCCAAGAGGAGGCCGTCTCCATGGGCCGGCGGGCTCCGGAGCCGCCTGTCCCCGTCGCACCTGCGGGGGATTCAGAGGTTCCAGAGCCCCCAACTGCCCTTGCTGCTGCGGTGTCACCAGTCCATGCGCCAGTGCCGCCCCCTTCCCAGGCTCTCGCGTTGGCGGGTCGCAGCCCCCTTGCCAGGCCCGGGGCTCTGGAGGAAGCTTTCTCTGCAATGGACTAGCTCCGGACCGATCTCCAGGACGCCGACAGGTGCACGGTGAAGGAGCGGCTGGGGTTAGTCTCGGTGTGGCTCCAAGCCGACGCGTCCGCCAGGACAGCCTAGAGCCGGGCCGAGGCCGTCGCCGCGGAGAGTAGGAGGGAGGCCAATGAAGCCGCCAAGGCCCTCGACGTGGCGCGGGCCGACACAACGTCTGCCAAGGAGCGCTGCGACAAGGCGGAGACTGCGTTGAAGGCCCTTTGCGAGGAGCAGGCTGCCCACACCCGTAGGCTTCAAGAGTAGGAGGAGGGGCTCAACGACCGAGAGGCGATGCTCGCCGATCGCGACGCCAAGCTGGCCCAGGCAGCCAAGGACCAAGCCATGGAACGGGACTGCCTAGGCAAGCTGAAAGAGTAGGTGGACAAGGCCTGGGCATCACACGCCCAGCTCGTCTCCGAGGCGACAGCCAGGCTGGAGACCAGGGAGAAGGCCCTTGCCACTACCGAGGAGACGGCGGCCGTGGGACGCGAACCCTTCGTCTCCCTCGAGCTCAGGTCTCGCGAGGCACTGTGCTCCCTCTAAGGGGGAGGGTACGAGAAGCCGCTGACGACCCCGAAGGATGGCCCTGCTGGGCTTCTCCTCAAGCTTGCGGAGGCACTTGAGGGTGTCGCCGCTGGGATGGATTCCATGATGGAGGGAGAGTGCCGCGCACTCTTTACCTCGGGCGCAACACGCGTTTTCAGCCACCTGCTCCTCCGGGACCCGAGCTTCGACCTCTGGGCACTGACTAAACCGGTACCTCCTGAGTCCCGCACCATTGCTGCTGAAGCCATGAAGAAGCAAGTGGAGGCCCTACTAGGGAAGTTCCTCCACGTCCCCGACCCTACAGCTGCAGAAGCTGGTGGCAAAGAGGGTGGCAGCATCATCAACGATGGGCTCCCCAAGGTGGGCGGCAACAGCAGCCAAGGCGACAGTGGCGCTTCCTCCTAGTTTGGCCCTGCAACATGCATCGTACCTCATGGAGGCATGAAAACTTCTGTTTGAACTTATGAGACATTATGCTTTGTAATAATTTACTAGATCTCCGCAATTTCTCTTTCGCGCTTGGTTTCCTTCGCATTTGCCAGCGTTCTGCGTCGGCAGGGCCCAGCCCCACACGTACCTCATCCACCGTTGGGGCGTCCGGATCACCAGGACGAGACCAAGGGGCGAGGGGATACATGACTAGTGAGGCCCTTGAGTCGCGATGCTCAGGGGTCCCCCTTGACGTACGAACAACCTCGATGTTCTGCGTCAGCAGGGCCCAGCCCCGCGCGTACCTCGACCGCCGTTGGGGCGTCAGGATCACCAGGACGATACCAAGGGGCGAGGGGCTACGTGGCTAGTGAGGCCCCTGAGTCGCGATACTCAGGGGTCCCCCTTGACATGTGAACGGCCCTCATGAAGGAAAAACAAGCAGCCGTACAAGGTAATCTGGAGTCCTTCATACCTTTGCTCGCCAGCCTTTGCCTGGGAGGGACGCGGGAAGACCAGGTGCGAGAGACCTGGTGAGGTAGCGTACGCCAAGCGGGGCCTGAGCGTAGCCCCCCTGCCCAGCCCCCTCGCACGACCCTCCCATAGGGAAAGCGGAGCGGTGGGGCCGGATAGCGAGCCTGTGGCTCTCCTGAGGTTATTGCAGCCGCTAGGGTGCCCTCAGTTGTTTATTCACCAGCGCGGAGCATGGTGCTTCCACTTCGGCGTGGGCATAGCCGCGCCTCGACCGTGTCGTCCGCCAGCGTGGAGCATGGGGCTTCCACTGGTGCGTGGGCATAGCCGCGTCTAGACCGTGTCGTTCGCCAGCGCGGAGCATGGGGCTTCCACTGGTGCGTGGGTGGGAGTTCCCTCTGAGGGGAGACTCCGGGGCGTGTACAGCCCTGTCCGGACACGTGGCTTGCATGGCCGGACTGGAGGAGGTGTATATGGGCACCCGTGAGCCAGCGCGGGACTCACGGGGCCCTACCTCAAGGCAGGTTGCGCCTGAATTTTTACGGGGGGCCTGCAAAAATTGCGAGAGATGTTGGGGCGGCCTGCGCCGAGTGAATCTCCGAAGGACATCGCATGAGAAGGCCGAGCACCAACAACCTCTAGAGGTGACGTGAACGGGACCGGCCCACCAGACAGAGCTCAGCCGTTGGGTTTATCGACGCTGCAGGGACGGACCCGAGCACAGACACCGTGCCCAGTCTTCTCATGCAACAACCCTAAAGAAAGACAACCGGCGCGTGGCTCCCATGGCGGCGAGGCTCTGGGTCGCACGCCCTAACTCATCCGCTCTTGATTAGCTCATGTGAGAACAAGGCACCAAGGACCATGGGAGGTGACGTGCACGGGAGCTAGCCCCCGAGACAGAGCTCAGCCACTTGGGTTTATCGACTCTGCAGGGACGGACCCGAGCATAGATGCCGTTCTAGTCCTTAATCATGAAGCGGTCGTGGGCGGGCTCATGAGAGTGCACAACATTCATGGTGGCGAAGCACCGGACATGCAGATGATAATATTAAGCAATTCATGGAAGGGTGAAGCCAGTTCTGATACATGCGCAAAATGATACATGCTGCAGGTGTAGGCCCTGGCAGCTTGAGGATAATGCAGCCCGAGGGGCGCCCTCAATTGAACAAACCAAAAAGTAACCTGGCGCCGTCGTTATAGGAGCGTTGGGGTAGCTGAAGATGCACGCTGCAGAGGTCATTCCACATGAGCCTACCGACTCCTAAGGCTCGGGGAACTCTGGAGGCCCGGGAAGCTCGCGAGGGTCCGACACCTCCTCTGTCAGGATCGCCTGATGCCGGGCCTCACGAGCCGCTAGGATGCCCTGCATGTAGCACTGGTGTGGGGCAGCCATGTTCAGCAGGCCGAACGGCATGCGGATGTAGCTGTGGGGGCAGCCTCCACTCCGTCCAACGCGGGACGGCCAGTAGAGCTTCTGAGAAGCGGCCTTGTTGAGACCTGGGATGTTGACGCAGACGCGCAGATTGCCACCCATGTCAGGGGCGGCTACTGCACTGGACGATGCGAGGCGATGCTCGCCACGCATGGCTCACGCCTCCTGGAGCTCCTTGATTGTCTTGGTGATGAACTCCTAAGCACCTGGTGCCTCGCGCCCTGCGCCCTGCTCATGAAAGCGCGCGTTGAAGCATGCCTCCACGTGGTGCTCAAACGCCTCCCTCATGACATTGGTCAGGTCAGAGGCCCTCCAGAGGAGAGCCCCTGAGCCCGTCCTAAGAGGGGCGCTGGGCACGCTTTCCTATGCGAGGGGGAAGGGTGCCCCAGCAGCGGGCGCAGGACTTGAGGCACGATCGTCGGACGCACCAGCCTCCTGGCGGCCCTTGGGGAGGAGCTGCTTCTTCTTCTTGGGGATGGCCTCAGGAGGCTGAACTGCACCCTCGTCGTCGGAGTTCTCGAGCACCGCAGCCTGGTAGGCGCGCTCAAGGGAGCACACCGCTGCCTTCTCGTCGCAGGTGACCGTGATGATACCGCTGCTTCCTGGCATCTTGAGGACGTTGTAGCCGTGGTGGGTCGCCGCCATGAACTTGGCGGGGGCTGGATACCCGAGGATGGCATTGTACGGGAGGTGAATGTGGGTGACATCAAAGTCGATGAGCTCGGTGTGGTAGTTGTCTCACTGGCCAAAGGTGACAGGGAGGCGAATCTGCCCTATGGGGGTGGTGGAGCCATCGGTCGCTCCCGAGAAAGGCTTGGTAGGGAGGAGCTGGTCATATGGCACCTGGAGCGTCTCGAACGTCTCGACGGAGAGACCATTGAGCCCCGCGCCGCCATCAACGAGTGTCTTGGTGATGAGGACGTTGCTGATGGTCGGTGAGTAGAGCATTGGGAGCGCGCCAACGGCAGCTGAACATTTGAGATGGTCTGTAGAGTCAAAGGTGATGGCATACTTTGACCACCTGAGGGGGCGTGACGCCTCGAGCTTGGGGAGGGCCGCGTTCACCTCGCAAGTGAACTGCTTGAAGATGCGATGAGAAGCGGGGGCCTGAGCACCACCTAGGATGCAGGCAATGGCACGAGGCTCTTGGAAGCCCCCGGCCCCATCGTCTTGGCGGTGGTCGTCATTCCTCCTTGGCGGCGGCGGTAGCGAAGGGAGACCAGCGTGGGGCTGGCCCTGCCAGCGGTCCTCACGAGGCTGATCGCGCCATTCTTGGCGGGGGTCGCGGTTGTCCCAGCGGCCACGCCGGCGGCCTCCTCCACGGCCGTAGCCACGGTCGTTGCGCTCGGTACGGCGGCCAAAGCGCCCATCGTGGATTGTCCTGAGCTCTTGGCAGTCGTTGATGTTGTGGCTGTGGACGTTATGGAAGACGCAAAATAGACGGCTGCCCTTGGAAGACTCGGGGTGGTCGCAGCCGTGCTTCATCTCAGGCTCAGCCGCGAGCACAGCTAGGCCCTTACGCTTCACATCCTTAGCCTTGGCCTTCTTGTCTTCAGGATCGACCTCCGGGAGCTCCAGGAAGGAGAGGCGACCTTCCTCCGCCCTCGCGCACTTGGTGGCCATGTTAAACATCTCTAGAGTCGAGCACAAATCCTCGTGCATGGCGAGCTCTTCCTTCATCTTGACATCCCGGACACCCTCAGAGAATGCCGTGATGATTGCCTCGTCTGACACCTTCGGGATCTTGAGGCGAACGTTGGTGAAGCGCTGTATGTACTTGTGCAAGGTTTCGCCTGGCTGCTGCTTGCTATGTCGCAGGTCGCCTGCCCCGGGAGTGCGGTCGCGAGTGCCCTGGAAGTTGGCGATGAAGCGCTCGCGTAGCTCATCCCAGGAGGAGATCGATCCCACCGGAAGGTTCAGGAGCCAGGAGCGCGCACCGTCCTTGAGGGCCATGGGGAACCAGTTTGCCGTCACATTCTCGTTGCCGTTCGCCGCCTCGATGCTCAGCTCGTAGAGCTGGAGGAACCCTGCGGGGTCGGGGGTGCCGTCGTAGCGTGGAGGCAGATCTGGCTTGAACTTGCCGGGCCAGACAACGCGGCGCAGCTCCGGAGTGAAAGCACGGCACCCTGCCGCATTCAGTGGGGCCACCCGCCGGGGAGGAGCCTGATCTTGATGCCCACGCGCGGCCGCCTCTGGCGGTATGCGGTCTTGACGTGGCGGTGCTGGGAGCGCACGCGCGTCTCCTTGGGGCCGCTGCACCACCTGGCAGCTTTCTTCATCGCGCACTATCGCTCTGCGCGGTGGGTCGCGCTGGGGAGCCTCACGCCTCGGCTCAGGGCCCTCGCCGTGCAGCGGAGGGGGAGGAGGTGCGCCGTGGGCCACATCACCCGCATGGGACAGTGGAGGGCGAAGCGAACGAGACAGTGCAGGAGCTTTTCCAAGACCTCTTTCAAATTCTTTTCTTCTTTGGTTCAATCTTTCCTCTTTTCTTTCTTCCGGAGTATCTCAACAATTTTGGTGGTGTTCCTCGTCATCATTCTCAACATTTGAAGACCAAAGAAGAGTTTTCCTCTAAATCTTGTCTGTTCTCTCGAAGATTCATGGTTCTAGCTTCATGTTATCCTCTCGAATTATTCCATTTGTCAGAAAATTTTTTCTTACCCATCCGGAGTATGTCAGGAGTTGCTTTCTGTTTCGTTTCACCGAAGGCCATCATTCCAGAATAATTCTTCGTCCTCACATTCCAGCTATCATTATCCAATTATCCCAGCGCGTCTGTCAAGTATTCTTTAATCAGTTCGCGATCTCTTCGTTCTCTTGTCTCTAAATTCCCTCAAGTATCTTCATTCGCTTTCTAATTCTTCCCGGTGATTCGTTCTCTTTTCTTCAATCATTTTCAATTCTTACGATGGTTCATTCAAGATTCCTCTTCCTTTGCTCTCATACCAATTAATTCGTTCTTTCCAAATCCTACCGGTGGTTCGTTGAAGATTTTCCAAAGTTTGCGCTATATCTCTCATCAATGCTTTTTCAATGAGAATAAGTAGTATGCCAAATTGGTTGCTTGTCATTAATTTAAATTTATGAAGGATAAGCATACAATAAATCTTATTCTTATTTCCTTGAGGTGATTAATTTCTTCTTTTCGGAGTTGTTCATCATATCACATTCTCGGTTCGAGATGCTTCATCTTTTCTTTTCGGAGTTCCAAGCTCTCTCAATTATCTCGTCCCGAAGGTCCATCTAAATCATTGCAAGCGTTCAATTCTTGTTCTTGCAATCTTTCCTTCTTTTCCATCATCCTTTTTTTATCCGGAGTTCTTCCAAAGTTTCTTCATGATGGTTCATCAAGGATTTAATTCATTCTCAAAGTGTTCTTCAAGATTCTTGTTGGAGGAGTTCAAGCATTCTTCATCTTGCATTCCAAAGTGCAATTCTTTCTACCTTATCTTTTGAGGTGGTGTTATGTCACTCTTGACAATTTCCCTTCGTGTTTCATGATTCACAAGTTGTCGAGAATGAGATATTTAAACCCATCATTTTCTCTTCATTCAGGAGATCCTTTGCAACCTGTCAATCTCTTCATTGGAGTTATCTTGGGTTATATTTCACCTAAAGCCTTCCCTAAGGAATGTTGCTATTATGGTGCTTATCAATGATCCAAGTTATCTCTTTATCATCTTGGTGGAAGAAGTTTTTCATCTCTTCTTCGATCTAAAGCAAGCAATTGTTTCCGTAAGTGTCCGGTTGTCACCTCATAATTTTGAGATGTTTTCCATAAGCCCACAACAAACTTATTCTCTTCGTTGTTGATTTTCCAACAACTCCGTTCAATCCTTCTTGCAAGGATGGTTTCCAAGTTCGTTTGTGGCAGAAGTTGTCATTTTCTTCTCCGTCCCTTTATCCCAACAATCTAGCTTCTATTCTTTTGTTCTGGAGGCATTGTGATGTTGCTCTCTTCACCCATCACCTCGTTTTATCAAGATCATGTTCTTTTCCTTGCTTATCCTTTTAACATGAGTGTTGTGTCCTCTATTCAAGTTCTTTTCATCTTATCAAGACTTTGCCTCTCCTTTCACCCAGAGCGTCGCCCGAATTCTTCCTTTTCTATCTCGTTTTAACCGGAGTGGTTTCAAAGTCTATCTTGTCCCTTAAGCTTTTGGTTCTCATCGTATTCCTTGTTCCTCTTGTTTAACAGAGTGTTTGCAATCTCGTTCATCTCCATTGTATTCTTTCTTTCAATTTGTTCAACCTCTCAAGGTTCGTGGTTTCACTCGTTTGTCAAAGAAGCAACTTTGTTTTACCTCTTGCTGTTCCGCTTCTCTCCGGTGCCATCCTTAGATCTCGGGACGAGATCTCTTGTAAGTGGGGGAGTGTTGTAATGACCCGAGACCGACGCTCCGGAAGCCTTCCAGTTATTTCATTATCGCCATGTGATTTTTTTTGTTTATTGCATTCATCATCGCATCATCCGCATTACATCCGCATGTTTTCATAAAACTCGTAGTCATTCGTAGTTGGTGCTTCTCTCTTTGTCTCCGTTGATCTTTTGTCAGGCCCCTTTGTTTTGTCAATCTCTCTCAGATCCCCTCGCGCGTGTCCGAAAACATCCCCGAACTCGAACCGACCGGTCATGACCGATGGGTTCAGATCATCCCCAAACAACCCTAAAACATCTTCGGTTTCTCTGTTGGTCTACCTAACCTATTCATCTCCAACTGGCCGATTATAATCGGAGGAACCGATTAGTCCTACCTATATAACTAGACCAACCCTAAAACCTAGGGACCTTGTCCCATCCATCCCGTCTCACGCCGCCACTCCACCAAATCCCAATGGGGATCTCCCTGCCCGATCCACCCAACCAGCCTCCACCGTCCACTCGATCCATTCCACGCTCGCGCCCGAGGCCCCATCATGGCCATTGCCTCCTCCTTGCCTCGCCGGAGCCAACAGCGCCATCGGATCCAGGACCCTGCGCCGACCCTTCTCCTCTTCCTTCCTCCTCTGCTACTCTCTCTTTTTCTCAGTTCATCTCTCTCCCTCCGCTGCATCTCCCTCACCCCATGGTCTCTCTGTCCAGGAGGCAAGAGCTCCTCCAGTCGCTGCCATGGAGAACCCCAAGGTCCAGCCTTCTGCTCGGATCCGTACGCCCGGCCATCTCCCTTAATGCCGGCGAGTTCCTTTTGCATCACCGTTGCCCGTTCGTCCCCGCCGGATCCGCGAAGTCACCCATATGGGACCTCGTCTGCCTCCCCTGCATCACGCCTCGTCGCCAGGATCTCGCGCCAAAACTGCCTTCCATCGACCACAGCCCAGCCGCTCCCAAGGCCGAGCGCCCAAGACCAGTCCACGTGGCCTCCCGTCCGCGCTGTCCTCGCCAGCGCCCTCGCCTACCCGTGCCTGCGCCGTCATGCCTCGTCGTCAGCCGGCCGCGGGTCCTAGCCCGAGCGTCGCCTGCCGTCGAGTCTGCATCCTCTGCTTCGAGCGACAGAGGGTAACGGGTCATGCCCGCGTTGACCAGTCGCCTCATCTCATGCCGCTTCCACCCTACGCCAAGCTGGCCTCCTTCCTTCCAGATCCAAGACAGCCCAGTCAAGCCCATTGTGAGCAGCTCCCCAGCCCCTCCAATTTTAGCCCGTTGTGTTTTTTTCCTGCTGTTGCGATTTTCGCATTTATCCAGAGAACGCCTGTTTTACAGAAAAGTCCCTAGTGTTCATGCATATAATAACTTCATAACCGTGCATCATTTGTAAAAACTTTATATATGTAAAATGCTTAGAATTTCATCTAGTTTCATAATATGCTGCTTTCATCCATGCTTAAAATGTTTAAAATGTTGTTTGCATTTAATTTGCTAAATGCCATGCTAAAATGATTTATTTCATAACTAAACAACCGTAGCTCCGAATTAAATAAACTTTATATGTAAATGGGGTGCAAAAATGCATAGGTTAACATGGTGCACTTTATTTTCCTATTTAACAAAATATGCACATGGGGATTTTCTGGAATTGTTGTTTGTTGTTTTCGGCCTCATTTAAACTTGCCTAAATAGTTAGTTTACTTATGCTTCACCTCTTGCCATGTTAACCAACATTTAATATTGTTGAGTACATAAATGAGAGTTAACTAAATATTTGAATGTGGTGTTTCATCAATATGCAACTTAATTTGTAGTATTGTTTGTTGCACCTTGCCATGCCATGACTCATTGAAATGGACATGCATCATACTTGATTATGCATCATGCCATGTTTATTCTTGTGTGTTTACCATGTTGTTTGCTTCTTTCCGGTTGTGCTTCTTCTCGATAGTTCCGGTAACATTGCGATTGTGAGGATCGGTTCAACTATGTTGGTTCGTCATGGATTCGTTCTTCTTCCTAGCGGGATTTCAGGCAAGATGACCGTTACCCTGGATACCACTACTATCTTTGCTTTGCTAGTTGTTTATCAAGCCTCCCAAATTGCCATGATAAGCCTCTAACCTTTCCACCATCCCAGCAAACCGTTGTTTGGCTATGTTACCGCTTTGCTCAGCCCCTCTTATAGCATTGCTAGTTGCAGGTGCAGTTGCAGTTTGTTCCATGTTTGGAACATGGATATCACGAGATATCACAATATCTCTTATTTAATTAATGCATCTATATACTTGGTAAAGGGTGGAAGACTCGGCCTATTTCTTGGTGTTTTGTTCCACTCTTGCCGCCCTAGTTTCCGTCATACCGGTGTTATGTTCCTTGATTTTGCGTTCCTAACACGGTCGGGGTTTATGGGCCCCCCTTGACAGTTCGCTTTGAATAAAACTCTTCCAGCAAGGCCCAACATTCGTTTTAACATTTGCCAACATAATAATACTGAATTAATTAATTAACTCATAGGGCGTCATGAACCCGAGGATTCTTTATTCCACATAATACAGGGGGGCCAGTGCTGATGGCGCTGGTCCAAACTAGAGCCACTTGCGGCGCCACCTGGGGCAACTCGGGTTTTCGACTGTCATACATAGTGTTCATCCGATCGTGGCCTGAGACGAGATACATGCTGCTACTATCAGGGTGTCGGCACATCAGGAGGTCTTGCTGGTTTTGTTTTACCATTGTGAAAATGTCTTGTGAACCGGGATTCTGAGCTTGATCGGGTTGTTCCAGGATGGAGGATTTTCCTCCGCTGATCGTAAGAGTTTGTGATGGACTAAGTTGGGACACCCCTGCAGGGTTTGATCTTTCAAAAGCCGTGCCCGCGGTTATGTGGCAGATGGGAATTTTTAATATCCGGTTGTAGAGGACTTGACACCAGATCCGAATTAAAATACACCAACCGCGTGCGTAACTGTGACCGTCTCTTTTCGAGTGAGTTCGAGAAGAGAACACAATGGGGTTATGTTTTGACTCGTAAGTAGATCAGGATCACTTAATGATCATTACTAGTTTGCGACCGTTTGCGTAGTTTCTCATCTTATTCTTGTACTCATAAGTTAGCCACCATATAATGCTTAGTGCTACTGCAACCTCACCACTTATCCATTCCATACCCATTAAGCTTTGCTAGTCTTGATACCCATGGTAATGGGATTGCTGAGTCCTCGTGGCTCACAGATTACTACAACAACAGGTGCAGGTACAGGTAAAGCGAAGCTTTGACGCGAGTGCGATGCTTGCTTATTTTGGAGTTCTTCTGCTTCTTCTTTGATCAAGGGTTAGGTTCCGGGTCGGGAGCCTGGGATTAGCAGGGTGGATGTCGTTCTTCTTTTTTGTTTGTTTTCATCCGTAGTCGGATCCTACTCTTCTGTATTATGATTGCTATGTATTCATGTATTCATGTTGTAACTTGTGGCGAGTGTAAGCCTTTATCTTGTATTCTCGTCTATTCAGTACATGATATGTTGTAATGATATCCACCTTGCTATGCGCTCGAAATGCGTTTGTGCCCCAATCATGAATTCATCACGTGATTGGAATAGAATCGCATCTTGGGCACTACAAGTTCCCTCGGGGGGAGACTCCGGGGCATGTACAACCCCGTTCGTAAGTGTGGCTAGCACGGCAAAACTGGAGGAGGTGTATCTGGGCACCCATGAGCCTTTGCGGGACTCACGAGGCCCTACCTCAAGGCGGGTTGCGCCTGATTTTGCGGCATGGGGTGCGCTTATGACACCTGTGGGGAAATTGGGGGGGGGGGGGGTCGTGCACCGAATGCCCCTCCAGAGGTTATCGCATGAGAAGGCCGGACACCAATGACCCAGGAGGTGACGTGAATGGGGCCGGCCCACCAGACAGAGCTCAGCCATTGGTTTTATCGACGCTGCAGGGACGGAACCAAGCACAGACGCTGTGCCAAGTCTTCTCATGCAACGATCCCACGGAAAAACACCCGGCGCACGGCTCCCGCTATGGCGAAGCGTCGAACTGCGGTCATACGAACCAGGCCGCGCGCCCTTACTCGCCCACACGCGATTAGATCATGTGAGAACAAAGCACCAAGGACCCCGGGAGGTGACGCGCACGGGAGCTGGCCCGCGGGACAGAGCTCGGTCACTTGGATTCGACAACGCTACAGGGACGGACCCGAGCACATACGCCATGCCAGTCCTTAATCATGAGGCGGCCGCGGGCGGGTTTGCGAGGGCGCAGCGATATCATGGTGACGAAGCACCGGACATGCAGTTGAAATACTTGGGAAATTCATAGAGGCAAGGCCAATTCCGATACATGCGCAAAAATGATATAGCTACGGGGCTGGGCCCTAGCAGCCTGAGGATGATGCAGCTCGGGGGGCGCCCTCAATCTGAACAAACCAAAAAGTCACCTGGCACCATCGTTGCGGGAGCGTCGGGGTAGCTGAAGACGCTTGCTGCAGAAATTGCTCCTCACGAGCCGGGCGGGTCCGGAGGCCCGCCAAGCTCACGAGCCCGTCGGGCTCGCGAGGGTCCGGCACTTCTTCCGACAGGACCGCCTGGCACCTGGCCTCGTGAGCCGCCATGGCACTCTACGCGCAGTGCTAGTACGAGGCGGCCATGTTCAGCAGGCCAAACAACATGCGAACGTAGCTGCAGCGGTAGCCCCCACTCCGGCCGACGCGGGACGGCCAGAAGAGGTCCTACGAAGCTGCCCTATTGAGGCCCGGGATGTTGACGCAGACGCGCAACTCGCTGCCCACATCAGGGGCCGCAGCTGCATTGGGAGGCCGTGCGGGGCGACGCTTGCCGCGCATGGCCCTTGCCTCCTGAAGCTCCTCGATCGCCTTGACGATGAACTCTCTCGCACCTGGCGCCTCGCGCCATGTGCCTTGCTCGCGGGGGCGCGCCTCAAAGCATGCCTCCAAGTGGTGCCCGAGCACCTCCCTCGTCGCCCTGGTCAGGTCAGAGGCTCTCCAGACAGGAGCCCCCAAGCTCGTCCTGAGGGAGGTGCCGGGCGTGCCTTCCTATGCGGAAGGAAGAGGCGCCCCAGCAGCGGGTGGGGGGGCTGAAGTACCACCGGCAGGTGCGCCAGCCCCCTGGTGACTCTTGAGGAGGGAGCTACTTCTTCTTCTTGGGCGTGGTCTCAGGAGGCAGAACGGCGCCCTCATCATCTGGGTTGTCAGCCACCGCGGCTTGGTAGGCGTGCTCGAGGGAGCACACTGTATCCTTCTCATCGCAGGCAACCGTGATGATGCCGCCATTCCCCGGCATCTTGAGGACATTGTAGCCATGGTGAGTTGCCACCATGAACTTGGCAAGGGCCGGGTATCCAAGGATGGCGTTGTACGGGAGGCTGATGTGGGCGACATCGAAGTCGATGAGCTCGGTGTGGTAGTTGTTGCGGTTGCCGAAGGTGACAGGGAGGCGTATCTGCCCCAGGGGGATGGTGGAGCCGTCGGTCACCCCTGAGAAAGGCTTGGTTGGCAGAAGCTGATCATAGGGCACTTGGAGTGTCTCGAATATCTCGACGGAGAGGATGTTGAGCCCCGCGCCACCGTCGATGAGGGTCTTGGTGACAAGGACGTTGCTGATGGTGGGCGTGCAGAGCATGGGGAGCGCGCCTCCGGAAGCCGAGCACTTGAGGTGATCTTTGGAGTCAAAAGTGATGGCGTACTATGACCACTTGAGGGGACACGCGGCCTCAAGCCTCGGGAGGGCTGCGTTCACTTCACGAGCGAACTGCTTGAAGATGCATTGCGAGGCTGGGGCCTGCGCACCACCCAAGATGCAGGCGATAGCACGAGGTTCTTGGAAGCCCCGAGCCCCGTCGTCCTGCCGGTTGTCGTGGTTCCTCCTTAGCGGCAGCGGAAGCAGAGCGAGGCCAGTATTGCCCTGAGGATGGGCCTCATGAGGCTGATCACACCAGAACCCATCGCGAGGCTTGTCGCACCAGCGGTCCTCACGAGGCTGATCGCGCCAGTCCTGACGGGGGTCGCGGTTGTTGCAGCGCCCTCCTCCATGGCCGTAGCCCCGGTCACCACGCTCGGGGCGGCGACCAAGGCACCCATCACGGAGGGCCCTGAGCTCTTGGCAGTCGTTGGTGTTGTGGCTATTTACATTGTGGAAGATGCAGAACGGGTGGTTGGCCCTGGAGGGTTCACTGCGGTCATGACCGCGCTTCATCTCACGTTCAGCCACAAGTACGGCGGGACCCTTGCGCTTCGCCTCCTTAGCCTTGGCCTTCTTGTCCTCGGGGTCTACCTCAGGAAGCTCCAGGAGGGAGAGACGGCCCTCCTGGGCCCTTGCGCATCTGTTCACCAGGTTGAACATCTCCAGGGCCGAGCACAGGTCTTCGTTGATGGCGAGCTCCTCCTTCATCTTGACGTCCCAGACGCCTTCAGAGAACGCTGAGATGATGGCCTCGTCGGACGCCTTCGGGATCCTGAGACGGACGTTCGTGAAGCGTTGTATGTACTTGTGCAACCTCTCGCCCGGCTACTACTTCACGCATCGCAGGTCACCCACTATAGAAGCACGGTCGCGAGTACCCTGGAAGTTGGCGATGAAACGCTCGCGAAGCTTGTCCCAAGAGGAGATCGACCCCACTGGGAGGTTTAGGAGCCAAGAGCATGCGCCGTCCTTGAGGGCCATGGGGAACCAGTTCACCATGACCTTGTCTTTGCCGTTCACCGCTTCGATGCTCAGCGCGTAGAGCTGGAGAAATTCCGCAGGGAGAGGAGTGTCGTCGTAACGCGGAGGCAGATCCGGCTTGAACTTTTCGGGCCAGACGACGCGGCGCAGCTCCGGGGTGAAAGCACGGCAGCCTGCTGCGCTCACATGTGCGGGCCGCATGGGTGGATCTTGGTCTTGACGCCCACACGCTGCGACCTTCGGTGGCGCGCGGTCCTGGTGCTGGCGCTGTGGCGCCGGGAGCGCGTGCTCATCGGCTTGCGGGCGCTGGATCACCTGACAGCTTGCTTCATCGCGCGCCGGCGCCCCACGCGGTGGGTCGCGCCGGGGCGCATCACGCCTGGGCTTGGGGTCGGCGCCGCGCAGAGGATGAGGAGGAGGCGCGCCGTGAGCCACGTCGCCCGCCTGAGATGGCGGGGGAAGGAGCGAGCAGGACGGCGCAGGGGCCTCACCGGCGGCGCTGATGAGCTCGGCGATGCGGCCAAGCTAGTCGTCATAGAGGTCGTTGGCCGGGCGGTAATGCAGGAGCTCACGCGCCATGAGCAGTGCAGCCTGCGTGTTTGCCGGCCCGCAACGATCATGGGAAGACGATAGAGTAGCTGGTGTGGGTGATGGGCTCGCGGTGTGGCCATCACGCCGCACGGAAGGTGGCAGCGATGAATCCTGCTGCTCACAAGCAGCAGGGTCAGTGGCAGCATTAGCCACCGGGGAGGCAGAGTGGTGAGGAGTGCCATTGCCCACGGGTGCCGTCTGGGCAACACGAGCGGCCCGACGCTCCGCACGGACACGGCGAGCATCGGCCATTGGAGCGACGGAATGGAGGCGAAGCGAATGGTGGAAGAAGGACTTTGACACGCCCCTACCTGGCGTGCCAAATGTCGGATTTAGGGCTCTGCAGACCCAAGAAGGTTCGAACTCTGGGGCGTGTGTGAAGAACTCAACCTCTCAAGCCTACCAACTCGTCGCCCCACAGCCTAGCCTAACCGGACATGCGTGAACAAGGAAGAAGATGAACACGACAATTTACCTAGGTTCGGGCCACCTTGCGGTGTAATACCCTACTCCTACTTTGTGGTGGATTGACCTCACAAGGGGCTGAGGATGAACTAGTACAGAGGATGAACAACCTCGCGAGGGCACGGGGGTGAGAATGAGTCGACCCCTTCTATGGTGGTGGCTAACCTATATTTATAGTGGCCTTGGTCCTCTTCCCCCGAAACATAGGTGGGAAGGGATACCACAATGGCCAATTTGAAAGGGGACACGTAGTACATCCTATCCTGATAAAAGGTGGTCTTCTCCTACAAAGCATCTGGTCGTGACGCAGCAGTGGGCTAGGTGATGACCTTCGCTTTGCCGAGCCTGTGGTCTTGGTCTTGTAGCACCGGAATGGAAACCTTTGGGGGATTCCTCGGGTACCCACGCCTGTCCTTGCCTCCTTAGCACCAAAGAGGAAACTACCTCCTCTATGCCCGCTGGTGCCCACCTGACCTTGGTCGTCATGGCCCACGTCATCGCAGCCTCATGAGGCTGGGTACCTGCATAGAAATCTCCGCTCCTCGGGAGGCCGCCTGGGGAGGCCGCTCCCTCGGTAGGTCTTGGTGTCGTCCGCCTCGCGAGGCCAGGCCCCTCATGAGGGTCTTGTCTTGGTGGTCTTGGAGGTGGGCCGTACCAGGATATTGAGGGAGCCACGCTGTGGGCCGTAGGCAGGCAAGTCTGGGTACCCTGGTTCCCAGAACGCAGACATGCATCAACTTGTTTGCACCCTTGGCGGACTGAACTCGCCTAAGGACAAGGTCACCTTCCTCAAGACTACGGGCATGAACCCTGCGGCTGTGATAGCGACGCAGGGCTTGCTGGTAGCGTGCAGCACACGTAGCAGCCCGGAGATGGTTCTCCTCAAGGAGCACGGCATCGTCATGCCGGTGCTGCTCTTGCTCTACTTCATCGTAGGCAAATACTCGAGGTGACCCGTATATGAGATCTGTGGGGATCACTGCTTCTGCCCCATAGACAAGGGAGAAGGGAGTCTGGCCGGTAGCTCGATTTGGTGTCATACAGAGGGACCAAAGAACCACCGACAGCTCGTCGATCCAGCGTCTGCCGCACTTCCACAGCTTTTCTAAAGTTCTTGTCTTGAGTCCTCGCAGCACTTCAGCGTTCATCCTCTCAGCTTGTCCATTGCTTCTGGGATGAGCAACAGAGGCGAATGAAACTTTGCTTCTGAGGGTTTGAACGTATTGCATGAAGGCGCGGCTTGTGAATTGGGTGCCGTTGTCAGTGATGACTCTGGCGGGTACTCCAAAGCGGCACACCAATCCCTTCAAGAACTTGATAGCTGATTGTGCGGTCAGCTTTCTCACAGGCTCCACCTCCGGCCACTTTGTAAACTTGTCGATTGCGACATACAAGAATTGAAAGCCCCCGGTAGCAGGGGGAAGGGGCCCAAGATGTCGAGCCCCCAGACCAAAAATGGCCATGACAAAGGGATCATCTGGAGAGCTTGAGCAGGTTGATGGATATTCTTGGAGTGGAACTGGGAGGCTTCACATCTGGTGACTAGCTCAATTGCATCTTGGAGGGCCGTGGGCCAGTAGAAACCTTGCCGGAAGCTTTTCCGACCAAGGCTCTTGATCAAATATGGGAGCCGAACATGCCTTTGTGTATCTCTGCCAACAGTTCCTTCCCCTCTTCCCAGCAAATGCACTTCAATTTCCCGTTGGGCCTCCTTCTATATAGCGTGTTGTCGACAAACTAATACGTACTGGCCCTCCGGGCTACTCTTTCAGCTTCTTCTTGCTCTTCGGTAAGTTCTCTCATTTGGAGGTAATGGACTATGTGCCATGCCCAAGTTGGAGCCTGGGGCTCGACAACAAGGATCAACGGCACCTCCTCGTTCGTGGGAGCGCATATCTCAACCACAAGAACTGGTGGTTCGGTGGGAGGGTGCTGCTCACCAGGTGAAGTGGAGTTTTTCCTGCCAACCTCTCTACCGGGGGCTTTGGGAAGCTCTGCTGGGAGAGGCTTGCCGGAGTCCAATTTCCTCCTCTTTCTGGCCATTGTTGTTGGGGATACTGAGGGTTGAGTCAGGTGGAGAACAGAAGTCCCTGGTTCCACAGGAAGCTTCTGTGCAGCGCATTTTGATAGATGATTAGCAATGCTGTTTTCCGCACGTGGCACGTGCTCTGTTTGCAATCCGTCAAAATGCTCCTCCAACTTCCTCACCTCTTTGACGTATGCCTCCATTAATAGGCTCTGGTAATCCTTGTTCACTTGCCTTACCACAAGCTGTGAGTCTCCACGGATGATCAACTTCTTAATTCCCAATTTTGTTGCGATCCTGAGTCTGGCAAGGAGCCCTTCATACTCTAAAGTGTTGTTGGTAGCTTTTTCCCGGGGAAAGTGCATTTGGACCACATACTTGAGGTGTTCTCCAGTGGGTGCGACAAGGATCACGCCAGACCCTGTACCTTGCAGTGAGAAGGCGCCATCAAAGTACATGATCCATTCTTGGGGGGCCTCCTTGCTGGGGATAACTGTTTCTAGTGTTTCTTCATCTGGGGTTGGTGTCCATTCCGCGATGAACTCCGCCAACGCACTACTCTGAATGGTTGATGTACTCTCATACTTTAGACCAAAGCTCAACAGTTCCAAAGCCCATTCTACTATCCTGCCAGTGGCCTCTGGGTTCCTCAGTATGCGTTGCAAAAGGGAAGCGGGTGACAACTGTGATCTCATGGGCTTGGAAGTAGTGGCGCTGTTTCCTCGAGGCCATGATGAGGCCAAAGATTAACTTTTGCATGCTAGAGTACCTTGATCTAGCCCCCTACATTAGGGAGCTGACAAAGTACACTGGCCACTGCACCACCTTCTTCTTTGTCGCGGTCTTGGAATTGTCTTTGTTTTCCTGCCTTTCTTTCTCTTGATTTGCACCGGACCTTGCCGGGATAGGTTCACTTCCCTCTTCGGAGGGGACAGTAGCTGCGGCTGCTCCTTCATTCACTTCCCGTTGCGCACCAATGCTGCACTAACCACTTGATTGGTTGCCGCTAGGTACAGTAGCAACGGCTCTTGTGGTTTAGGAGCGACCAAGGTGGGAGCAGAGGAAAGATAGGTCTTCAAGTCTCGCAGCGCTGCTTCTGCCTCCGGGGTCCACTTCATTGGCCCTGCCTTCTTCAAATTTTGAAGAACGGCAAGGCGCACTCGGCAGACTTGGAAATGAACCTACTCAGTGCCGCAACACATCTGGTCAGTCGCCTCACTTCTTTAACTGTCTTGGGTGCTTGAATTTGCTTGATCGCCTTGATCTTGTCGGGGTTGGCCTCTATCCCCCGGTGGGATACAAAGAAGCCAAGTAGCTTGCTGGAGGGAACGCCAAACACGCACTTCTCAGGGTTCAACTTCAAGTTGATCTTGCGTAGATTCGCAAAGGTCTCTTCCAAGTTCTGAATGAGAGTTGATTTGTCCTTGGTCTTGACTACTATGTCATCCATGTATGTCGGCGGGATAGACCCCGGGTAGCCTCATCCGGACCTAATAACATTTCAAGACATCGGGGTGAGCAAAGCCCCTCATGCCTTGTGGGCATGCGGCCGGTTCCTTGGTCCCGCTAGGACCAAGTGGCCGGCTTCCAGAAGACGGTGCACTCATAGAAGGCGGCTCTGGTGGGAGGCCGGCTCCTAACAGACGGCCCCTCCTCCCCTCGGAGTCCGCACTCACCTACTCCGACGAGACGGGGCATGGCTGCAGAGCCAACTACTCCCTCGAATCCCGGAGGAGCGTGGCTACAGTGTAAGCTGACCAAGCGGCCACCTACCCGCCTGGCGCAGGACTGTAGCCATGCGACTCAGGACATGGCCCTCGTCAGCAAGGGTCATGCTACAACAAAAGGCGATCAGTACGGCCCGCAGGCGGTGGGCTCTACCTGTCCGCGAGCTACCAGAAGGCGGCGCACCCCTAGAAGGCGGCGTTGAGGGGCGGGCCGGCTCCCGGCAGACGGACCCTTCCCTCCCCTCGGAGTCCGCACTCACCCACTACGATAAGACGGATCGCTGCCACAGTGTACGGTGACCAAGCAGCCACCAACCCCCCTGATGTGGGACTGTAGCCATACGACTCCTAACGAAGCCTCCGTCATCAAGTACAAAGCTACAACAAAAGGCAATCAGCATGGCCCGCAGGCGGCGGGCCCTACCTGTCGGCCGGATTCTCGGCAGCTGGCGGGGCCCTCCAGGGGCGGGCCCCAGCAGCCGGCGGAGAACCCGGCGACCCTAGACACTGACGTCCGGGTCCTACACCCGGCCGCATTACCATTGTACCCCTGAGGGGTTGGCCTATAAAACCCCCCAGGGCTTACCCAAGCAAGGGGTTCAGCCTTCATTCCCATACACCACCATAGCTAGGAGAAGAGAGGTAGCTCTACCCATCTTCCTCCTCTAGCAACACAGCTCAAGGAGCAACCTTGTACACTCTTGATCATAGTCATCATGCGGAGACCCCGCAGAGCAGGACTAGGGGTGTTATCTCTCTGGAAAGCCCCGAACCTGGGTACGTCTCGTGTGCGATCGAGCTCGTGCTGACTCCCGCTTCCAGGGCCCGACGACGTCCTCTTGGCTCCACCCGTGATAAGGCACCCCCTGGCATCTGACGTGAGATTACCACGACAGTTGGCGCCCACCATGGGGCCATTCGCGGCGTCGGCCGGAGACACGTTCTGGACGGGAACTGCCTTCCTCTCCGGCGAGCACGTTACGGCCGGCTTGATCAGCCAGCCCGATGCCTTCGCTTGCGCTTGCTCCGGCTCATCGTCCGACGCGAGAGCCGTTTGCCCCACGAGCTGCCTCGACAGCGCCATCAAGATGGCGGCCATGAAGCACTGCGCTGAGGCCAACCAGCGCGAGATCAATCGCATAGCTGGCGGCACGCCGGCTGCGGCCAAGCCCAGCCGAGCCGGCGCCATTCGGCAACGCGGCGCGGCCATCACCAGCATGCTGGGAGTTGGACGTCCGATCTACGACACCCCCGTGCAGAACCTGCGCACCGCGCAGGCGGCGGCAGAAGAACTCGAGAACCTGGAGGGCGATGAACGGCGCAGCCAGCTAGACCGCCTCCAGGAACTCCTCAACACTGCGAACACGCAGCAAGATGCGTGCAACCGCGTGGTGGGAGCCGGCCGGCATGCCGAGCTCCCGGAACGGAACCCTCCACCCCGCCGTGAGAATGGAGTGACCACCTGGTCCCCTAGTGGTGGTGGCCTGGGCCAGCGGGACCCGGAGCAGGCAGCTAGCCGCAGCCGACGCTCTCACCAGACGGTTATGGGTAGTGGGGAAGTTCCTCCAAACCAGGAGGGCCAGCGTCAGTAGGATGAACGACCGCCTCCCCCCCGCAGGGAGTGATTGGCTTCTCCGGCACCGGTTGACCACCCGATTTTGGGGTGCCAGCTAGGCCCCCGTGAAGCAGTCGGCGAGAATGATGCTCATCGCCGGATCGAGCAGCTGGCTCGGTCCCTGGCAGTAGAGGAGGAGGATACAGTCGGCCCGGCCTGCTTCGGCCCCCGCATCCGCGACGAGACCTTCCCCAAAGAGTTCTCGCTCCCTCGCGATACTCCCAAGTAGACCAACACCATGAAGCCGGAGGATTGGCTGACCGACTACGCCACAGCAGTTAGCATAGCAAACGGCCACATGCGCATTGCCGTGAAGTATGTTCCACTCATGCTCCAGGGCACGGCCCGGACATGGCTGAACAGCCTCAAACCCAACAACATCAACAGCTGGTTGGACTTCAGCGACGTCTTCATCCGCAACTTCACCAGCACCTACAAGCGGCCCACCAAGCCTCGCCAGCTCTCCTTGTGCGTTCAAGGTCCGACTAAGTCCACCCGCGACTACCTGACGCGCTGGGCCGAGTTGCGCAACTCCTGCGAAGGGGTGCACGAGGTGCATGCCATTGAGTACTTCACCGCCGGGTGTAGAGAGGGCACCCTGCTCAAGCATAAGCTTCTGTGCGACGAGCCAGCTGCCTTGGATGAGCTTCTGGTTGTGGTGGACAAGTAGGCCACGGCCAACTCTTCCATGAAGTCAGAGATCCGGTTTGACGCGTCCGGGAAGGTGATCCAGCCGGCTTCCCAGCCACTAGCTGGTGACTCCAACCGGCGTCAGCAGCCGAACGATAGCAAGCGCAAGGCCCAGCAACCGGCTTCTAGCAACCGGCAGGTGGCTACTGTTGAGGACCAGCAGCCGGTAGGTCAACCCGGCCCCAAGCGTCAGCGGGGCGGCAAGGGTGCCTGGCTGCCGGCCTTCTCCTTCGAGCAAGCCCTCGACGCTTTATGCAAGTTCAACAGTGGCGCGAAGCCGTCCAACCATACAACCCGGCAGTTTAACTGGCTCGCCCGAATCGCTAAGGGTGAGGGTTTGCCGCCTCCTCCTCCCGGCCCGGCGGCTTCGGCTCCTCAGCAGCTGGCCCGTCCTGTCGGCATGCTCCAAGATGAGTTCCCCGACGAGAACGCCACGTACGTCGTCTTCCCCAGTGAAGCTGACGACAAGCATAGTCGGCGTCAGCAGCACCGCAAGGTGAATGCTGTTGTTTCAGAGGTCCCCCAATTTATGCACTGGTCCAAGAGGCCCATCACCTGGAGCCGCGATGACCATCCGGCCGTGATGCCCTCACCGGGTGCTTATGCCATGGTGCTGGACTCCACCTTCTCAACTGAGAGGCGGGCCTGCCGCTTCTCCCGGATCCTGATAGACGGTGGTAGCAGCATCAACATCCTCTACCGCGACACCATGGAAAAGCTGGGCATCAAGGAAAAGAAACTCTAGCCCAGCCGGACCATGTTCCATGGCATTGTCCCTAGGCTTTCCTGCTCTCCAATCGGCAAGATCAAGATTGACGTCCTGTTCAGTGACAAGACCCACTTCCACCGCGAGCCAATCTGTTTGAGGTGGTTGACTTGGACAGCCCCTACCATGCGCTCTTGGGCCAGCCAGCTTTGGCCAAATTCAGGGCGGTCCCACATTACGCCTACCTGAAGATGAAGATGCCGGGTCCCAAGGGCATCATCACCATTGCCGGCGACTACCAGAAGTCGCTCATGTGCGCCGCGGCCAGCTCCCGGCTGGCCGAGTCCCTCATCATTACAGAAGAGAAGTGCCTCCTTGATCGGGCTGTGGCCATGGCCAGCGAACAGCCGGCCATGCCATCCGACCCCAATGAGGTTGAGGCCGAGGGCTCCTTCCAGCCGGCCAAGGAAACCAAGAAGATCATCTTGGACCCAGCGCACTCGGAGAAGTACACTGTCATGGGGGCTAACCTCGACAGCAAATAGGAAAGCGAGCTCGTCGACTTCCTCCATGAGAATCGGGACATCTTTGCATGGTCCCCCAAGGACATGCCGGGTGTTCCAAAGGATTTCGCCGTGCACAAGCTGCATGTGCGGCCGGATGCTAAGCCGGTCAAGCAACCCCTCCGCCGCCTATCAGAAGAGAAGAGAAGGATCGTTGGTGAAGAAATCCCCGGCTTCTGGCAGCCGGCTTCATCATGGAAGTGTTCTACCCAGACTGGCTTGCCAACCCAGTCCTCGTTTTGAAGAAAAACAACAAGTGGCGCATGTGTATCGACTACACAAGCCTCAACAAAGCCTGCCCCAAGGATCCGTTTGCCTTGCCCCGGATTGATCAAGTGATCGACTCCATGGTCGGCTGTGAGCTTTTGTCCTTTTTGGACGCCTACTCCGGCTACCACCAGATCAAGCTGGACCCGGCCGATCGACTGAAGACCGCCTTCATCACCCCTTTTGGCGCCTTCTGCTACATCACCATGACGTTCGGCTTGAGGAATGCGGGCACCACCTTCAGCGCTGCATGCAGAAGTGCCTCTTGAAGCAACTCGGCAGAAATGCCCACGTCTATGTGGATGACATAGTGGTGAAGACGGAGATGCGTGGTACCCTTCTGGAGGATCTCAAGGAGACCTTCGCCAACCTGCACCGCTTTCAGATCAAGCTCAACCCAGAGAAGTGTGTCTTCGGAGTACCAGCCGGCCAGCTCCTTGGTTTTCTTGTTTCTGAGCGTGGGATTGATTGCAACCCTGTTAAGATCAAGGCCATTGAGCGGATGAAGAAACTGACCTGGCTGCGGGACGTCTAGAAGTTCACCGGGTGCCTAGCCTCTCTCAGCTGGTTCATCAGCCGGCTGGGCGAGAAGGCCCTCCCACTATACCAGCTGATGAAGAAGACCACATGCTTCGAGTGGACCGATCGGGCGGATGAGGCATTCCTCCAGCTCAAGCGGATGCTGTCCACGCCGCCTGTTCTGGCCGCTCTGGCTGCTAAAGAGCCCATGTTCCTCTACATCGCTGCTACCAACCGGGTCGTCAGCATGGTGATTGTTGTCGAGCGCCCAGAAGCCAACAGAGCTCAGCCGGTCCAGAGGCCAGTCTATTACTTGAGCGAGCTGTTGTCCGCCTCCAAGCAGAACTACCCCCACTACCAGCAGATGTGCTATGGCGTGTACTTTGTCGCCAAGAAGCTGAAGCAGTACTTCCAGGAGCATACCATCATGGTCGTCTGTACCGCCGCCTTACCGAGATCATGGGCAACCGAGATGCCTCGGGGGCGGTTGGCCAAGTGGGCCATGAAGCTGGCTCCCCACACCATCCTCTACCAGCCCCGCACCACCATCAAGTCCCAAGCACTGGCCGACTTCCTTGTCGACAGGGCCGAGACCCAGTACCTGCCGCCAGCGCCGGATTCAACGCATTGGAAGATGCACTTCGACGGCTCGCAGATGTGCACTGATTTGGGAGCCGGCATCGTCCTCACCTCTCCCAAAGGCGACAAGCTCAAGTACACGCTGCAGATTCACTTTGCCGCCTCCAACAATGTGGCCGAGTACGAGGCACTCGTCCACGGTCTCCGGCTGGCCAAGGAGATCGGCATCCGCCGCATCCTGTGCTACGGCGACTCGGACCTGGTAGTCCAACAGTCCTCTGGTGATTGGGACGCCAAGGACGCCAACATGGCCAGCTACCGCTTCCTCGTCCAGCAGATCAGTGGCCACTTCAATGGGTGCGAGTTCCTCCATGTGCCACGAGTCGACAAAGAAGCAGCCGACACCCTGGCATGGATTGGTTCTACCCGACAGGCCATTCCAGTAGGCGTCTCCCTCGAGTGTCTGCGCAAGCCATCTATCCAACCTTCGCCGGAATCAGAGTCCATCTTCGTGCCGGTTAACCCTGGAGCAGTCGGATCTGGCTTGGGGACTCCAGCAGCCGGCCCGAGGACTTCGGCAGGTGGCCCGGGGGCTACAACACCCAAACCCGGCCCGGGGACTGTTGTAGTCGGCCCGGGGACTTCAACAATGCAGCAAGCAGCGGCTGGCTCCGACCCGCCGCCTCCCAACCCGGCTTCCCAAACGCCGGTTGCTGTCATGACGGTGGTGGAAGCTCCGTCTTGGGCGCAACCCATCCTCAACTTTCTAGTGAGCCGCGAGCTACCAGCCGATGAAGGATGCCAAGGTAGCCTTCGCAGAAGGTCACGAAGGCGGAAAGGAGCACCACCGTGTTGGGGGTGAGATGGTGAGGTTGAAGATGGTAAAAGTCGAGGAAGGAGCGGAGGAAGCCGCTAGCCGGCAAGCCAAATCCGGCGAGGAAGTGGCTCCGGAAGACGACGAACTCGCCGGCCCTCGGCACCAATGAGATCTCCCGCGCGTCGGGATGGCGTGTGCCCACGACCCCCTTGACGGGAATCCTACGCGTCGCACGGAGGAACTCAAGGTGCCCGTCATGGATGTTGGAGCCGTCCCACTTGCCTCGTGCCATGGCTCGCGGTGGCCTGGCGGCGGCGCGGCGACATCAGGCGGTGGTGAGTCTGCGGTGGCGCGGCGAGGTTGGACGGCGATGAGGCCGCATCGGCACTTCAGCGGCGGGCGGTGCGGCAGCAAGGACGCAGAGGAGCGAGGAAGAAGAGAGCGGAGGGGGCGCGTGTGCGTTTGGCCGCCCCCTCCCTCCTATTTATACGGCAGCGGCGGCGGGGCCAAATGCGACGCTTCGCGGGTGGCGTGGGGATTAACTGCGCCCACGTCCTGCACGCCCCCGCATATCCCGCGGCTTAATGGCGCGCAATCACTCCACCCTGGAAGGGCAATCGTTTGCCTCGGCCGCAGCGGATCCACTCGCGCGCCGATGCTGCGTAGTGGCGGGCCCGGGCATGCGGCGGCGTCCCATCGCGCGCGTGGGCTGGCAGGCCAGCCTGGCCTGCTGGCGACGCATGGCAAGCATACAATGGGCGGCAAGCGCTCCACCCGGAGGTGTACCACCCGGCGCCCGCCGTGGCGATTCAAATCCACCAAGCGGCCGGCTTTGCCTTGGCCGGCTCCTGGTAGGCGGCTTCTTTGAGCCGGACGAAGCAAAGACACAAGATCTCTCGGAGGAGGAAACTGCTGAGGCACTCCGGCTTTGAGCCGTGGCACCTCACCGGTTTCGGGGACTACTGTCGGGGCGATAGACCCTGGGTAGCCTCATCCGGACCTAATAACATTTCAAGACATTGGGGCTAGCAAAGCCCCTCATGCCTTCTGGGCATGCGGCCAGTTCCTTGGTCCCGCTAGGACCAAGTGGCCGGCTTCCAGAAGACAGTGCACTCATAGAAGGCGGCTCTTGTGGGAGGTCGGCTCCTAACAGACGGCCCCTCCTCCCCTCGGAGTCCGCACTCACCTACTCCGACGAGACGGGGCGTGGCTGCAGAGCCAACTACTCCCTCGAATCGCGGAGGAGCGTGGCTACAGTGTAGGCTGACCAAGCGGCCACCTACCCTCCTGGCGTAGGACTGTAGCCATGCAACTCAGGACATGGCCCTCGTCAGCAAGGGTCATGCTACAACAAAAGGCGATCAATACGGCCCGCAGGCGGCGGGCTCTACCTGTCCACGAGCTACCAGAAGGCGGCGCACCCCTAGAAGGCGGCGTTGAGGGGCGGGCCAGCTCCCGGCAGACGGACCCTTCCCTCCCCTCGGAGTCCGCACTCACCCACTATGACAAGACGGAGCGCTGCCACAGTGTACGGTGACCATGTGGCCACCAACCCCCCTGATGTGGGACTGTAGCCATACGACTCCGGACGAAGCCTCCGTCATCAAGTACAAAGCTACAACAAAAGGCAATCAGCGTGGCCCGCATGCGGCGGGCCCTACCTGTCAGCCGGATTCTCGGCAGCCGGCGGGGCCCTCCAGGGGCGGGCCCTAGCAGCCGGCGGAGAACCCGGCGACCCTAGACACTGACGTCCGGGTCCTACACCCGGCCGCATTACCATTGTACCCCTGAGGGGTTGGCCTATAAAACCCCCCAGGGCTTACCCCAGCAAGGGGTTCAGCCTTCATTCCCATACACCACCATAGCTAGGAGAAGAGAGGTAGCTCTACCCATCTTCCTCCTCTAGCAACACAGCTCAAGGAGCAACCTTGTACACTCTTGATCATAGTCATCATGCGGAGACCCCGCAGAGCAGGACTAGGGGTGTTATCTCTCTGGAGAGCCCCGAACCTGGGTACGTCTCGTGTGCGATCGAGCTCGTGCTCACTCCCGCTTCCAAGGCCCGACGACGTCCTCTTGGCTCCACCCATGATAAGCCACCCCCTGGCATCTGACGTGAGATTACCACAACAATGTAAGCGCTCTTCAACCCGTGCAATTAAGGTTCGAAACCAATTTGCACTACCCTTGCAAAAGTGGATCCAACGCTCTTCAACCCGAAAGGCATCCGCACAAAGCAGTACGTGCCACATAGGGTTATGAACATGGTCTTCTCCTCGTCCTCCTTGGACATGAAGATCTGATGGTACCCAGAGTATGCATCTAATAAGTAAAGCAGATCACACCCGGAAGTGGAATCTATGATCTAGTCAATGCGCGGCAAGGGGAACGGGTCCTTCGAGCATGCCTTATTCAGATCTGTGAAGTCTATGCAAAGCCTCCATTTCCCATTCGCCTTGCGCACCACCACTAGGTTTGCCAACCATGTTGGGTGCAATACTCCTCTGACCAAACCAGCTGCTTCAAGTTTCTTGATCTCCTCGGCAATGAACTGTTGCCGCTCCAAAGCTTGCTTCCTGACTTTTTGCTTGACGGGCCATGCATGAGGGCAGACAGCTAGGTAGTGCTCGATTACCTTCCTGGGAACACCGGGGATGTCAGATGGTTGCCAGGCAAACACATCTACATTCACCCGCAGGAAGGCAACGAGCGAGCTTTCGTATTTTTCATCAAGGGTGGAGCAGATGGTGAACGTGCCACTAATGCCATCCAGCCCTGCCGGGACCTTCTTCACCACAGGTGAGGCAACTTTGGGCTTCTTCCTAGTGGAGCTCTCTGGCAAATCATCGACGGGTGTAGCACACTCCGAAGAGGTGCGCTTCCTGGATTGCTTGCCGGTATCCTTGCTAGCTTTCTTCCCTTTCTTACTTTCCTTGGCAGGAGCTGCAGCTTCCCCGGCCTTAGCGGCGACTGCATCTCGGTACATCTTATCTACGCATATGATTGTGTCCTTCTTGTCTGACGGAATGGAAATGACGCCCATCGGCCCTGGCATCTTCAGTGTGTTGTAGGCATAGTGAGATGCCGCCATGAATTTTGCCAGGGTTGGACGACCAAGGATTCCATTGTACGGCAGGGGGAGATCAACCACATCAAACACAACCTTCTCGGTCCAGTAGTTCAATTCTCCTCCAAATGTTATCGGCAGTGTGATCTTTCCCTTAGGACGACTCCTGCCGGGGTTGATCCCTTGGAAAGTGCCAATAATCTTGAGCTCTTCATCTACTATTTGAAGCTTGCTGAGCACTTTGGGGGAAATCAGATTCAACCCAGCCCCGCTGTCAACCAACATCTTCGTGACCTTGAGGTTGCGGATTGTTGGTGAAACCAACAACGGCAAGCACCCCACCGTGATGGTGCAGTCAGGGTGATCCTCTTCGTCAAAGATGATGGGCGTGCGGGACCATTTGAGGGATTTCTGGGAGTCCACTGCTGGCTCTATGGCATTGACCTCACACGCCCACTGTTTAATTTGGCGATGAGAGGAGTGCAAAGATGCGCCTCCGTCAACGCACAGGGCTTCAGTGGCTTTCTGGAACTCTTGCTCACTGGTTTCCTCTTCATCCCCTTCATCACTTTCGTCTTGGCCTTCTTTCTTCTCACGGCCTCTAGCGGGCCTCTCTTGATGCTGGGGAACCTTGCCGCGGCGGCATCCTCTCCCGCCTCAGCCCTTCCTGCCAACACTTTCTTGGTCTCTTTCTGTCGGATTCAAGGCTCCGCAAACCCAAGAAGGTTCGAACTCTGGGGCGTGTGCAAAGATTTCAACCTCTCAAGCCTAGAGCTCGTCGCCCCACAGCCTAGCCTAGTCGAACTCGTGTGAGCAAGGAAGAAGATGAACATGGCAGTTTACCCAGGTTAGGGCCACCTTGTGGTGTAATACCCTACTCCTTTGTGGTGGATTGGCCTCACGAGGGGCTGAGGATGAACTAGTACAGAGGATGAATGACCTCGCGAGGTCTCGAGGGTCAGAATGAGTCCACCCCTTCTATGGTGGTGGCTAACCTATATTTAAAGTGGCCTTGGTCCTCTTCCCTCAGAACTTAGGCGGGAAGGGATCCCACAACGGCCAATTTGAAAGGGGACAAGTAGTACATCTAATCCTGATGAAAGGTGGTCTTCGCCTGCAAAGCTTCAGGTTGTGATGCAGTGGTGGGCTCGGCGATGACCTCCGCCTGGCCGAGCCTGTGGTCTTGGTCTTGTAGCACCAGAATGGAAACCTTTGAGAGATTCCTTAGGAACCCATGCCTGTCCTTGCCTCCTTAGCACCAAAGAGGAAACTGCCTCCTCTGCGCCCACTGGCGCCCGCCTGGCTATGGTCGTCCTGGATCACGTCACCTCAGCCTCATGAGGTGGGGTACCTGCATAGAAATCTCCACTCCTCGGGAGGCCGCCTGGGGAGGCCGCTCCCTCAGGAGGTCTTGGTGTCGTCCTCCTCGCGAGGCCTGGCCCCTCGCGAGGGTCTTGTCTTGGTGGTCTTGGAGATGGGCCGTACCAGGCCATTGAGGAAGCCACACCGTGGGCCACAGGTAGGCAAGTCTGGGTACCCTGGTTCCCAGAACGCCGACAGTAGCCCCCGGGCCCAAGGTGCGCTCGGACTGGCTTCGAGGCGAAGCCAAGGGGCAAGGGTGAAGCGCCGCGGGCCCCAATCGCCCGCGGGCCCGGTTGATGCGTGGCGCTTGATGGGACGCGGGCGCCTCGGCTTCCCCATGTCGCCTCGGCAACCATTTTGAGTTGATAACAGCCTAAGGCATGCAGCAGGGCCATCATCACTCGGAACATGCAGGGGCGCCGGCTAGCCTTCCACCGCCTATAAGACGGCGAGGGGGACGGAGCCCCCGGTCCATCTTCATCTTCTTGCTGGTCCTCTCCTCTTGCTCCTTCTTCATCTTTTGCCGCCCTGTGGCACCCCAGCTCAGAGAATCGGTTTACCAGTGTTTCCAACCCAGAGATCATGTCTTAGGGAAACACACAACAACTTGGGACAAAACATAGCTGAACTTTTATTGATAATAGTCGAGTACAGGCTTATATATTACATGATCATCGAGGCCAAAAGCACATCTAGTGCTATGACAATATCTACATTATTTATCCAACATATCAGGGCCTCGGTATTACTGCGGAATACTACGGCGGAAGACTACTGCGTAGCGGAACATGATAGTAACTCCATCCACAGGGACACTGCTGAGGACACATCTTAGGCATCGCAACATGGACATCGAGACCTCTGTCTCAGTCTTCTCCTGCATCTGGCATGATACGCCAGGTGAGTACTTTGAATGTACTCGCAAGCACATGACAACCAAATATGCAGCAAATAATAGCATGGCAATGAGCATATTAAAACTTAAGTGATTCACTCACTGTCACCAACTTACTCATATCCGGGTTGTCTCACAACCCCCAGAATACTCGATCTCAACAAGTACTTTTGCTCATAAGACAAGTTCTTCCATCATTAATATGGTTATTACGGTTGATCACCTAGAGAGGTCTGGACGGGCTATCCAATTCCGTGGACGCGGCTATTCAAATAGATTTTACACTCTGCAGAGGTTGCGCACTTTACCCACACTATGGAGCATCTGACCTCGTGATCCCATTCGGGTGGACCAGCGTTGCTCCAACGAATCCTGCCTGACCCGTGACTCTCTCATCGTACCACCAGCAATCACACTCCCCCAGAGTCAAGCCTTGGGTGGCCCCTGTGTCCTCGTGACACCTGCCACAGTCGTGGCCAAACTAACTGTCCCAAACGGGGACGCCGACAAATAACTCAATTGGGCTCACAGGGTTATCGCCGTCTACCTGATCAGGGTAGCACGCACGCATAACCCTCCCTAGACGGAGGTTCCGGTGAAAGAGCATGGTGCCAGACCAAGTCAAGGCCATCCCATACCGGCAAATGTGGCTGCATGGGTAAGCCCGGACAGGTGACTCTTGATCAACCATCTAAGTTTCATTTATCAAGCATGGTGGTTCAACATTTCAGCTTGAGTTATCAACATAAGGCATTTAAATAATTTACTTTGAATAATCTATGTTAATGAAATGCAAGAAATGAATATGAATTCATGCAATGCCATGAAATGCTTCATAATATGGATGTCCTGGCTTGCCTTGATCAATTGGGTTGTTCAGAAATTCCTGGTCTTGAAATCCACAAGAATCTCCTTCTGAAACATTTTTAAATGGCAATTTTTTTTCACATAAAGCCTTTTTATTCACCAATAATTCTGTGGATATTGGAAAAATACCAAACTTGGTCAGAAAATAAAGGACTTTGATAGAGACACAATGCAAAAAGAATCAGGTCAGTTGGACCTTTCTGTAAAAGTTATTCACAGTCAAACCTGCTAGTCAACTCTGTTTAATAAAATCAAAATTAGAAAACAGAAATGGGCCACGTCGAAGGCGTATTTGCCCCGGGCGCCTCCACTTACCGCTTTGGCCAGTCGCTGGAAAGTGGGGCCCGGAACGTTTAAATAGAGGAGGAAGAGAGGGAACAGAGGGAGGCAGGGCTCCGGCGACGCTCACCGGCGATAGGGACGGCGGTTGGGCTGGGAAATGGCGGGAATCGATCGGGCACTCGAAGACGGTCCTCCCTGTACCCGTAGCTCTCCCGGAGACGGCCGGACGGCGGCGCGCCCTTCTTCTCCGACGGACAACAGCTACGGTGGTCGACAGAGGTGATGATTCCGGCAGCGGTTCGATTCGGGGAGGGGTCTGGAAGCACCAGTGGAACACTACGAACTCGATGGTGGGCTCGGGCGGAGCTGGGATGGCTTGGAGAGGGCTGGCGATGGAAGGGGATCGAGCGACAGAGCTTCTGCCGGAGCTGAGGGAGACGAGCTCCCGGCCCTCCTTGGGCGCTCTGGAGGTGGATGAGGGAGGTGGTGAAGAGGTGGTGAAGCGAGGAGGGGCTGGGCGGGGCTATTTATAGCCGGGCGGAGGTGCTCGGCGAGCTCTCTGGACGCGGCTCGAAGCGGGCCACGTCGCCGGCGAAGTACGCCTCGTTGGCTGGCCGCTTGCGGGCGAGAAGACTTGAGCGAGCAGGGGCATTCAATGCGGGAGGAGACAGCACGGGGAGGAAGACGACGGCGAGGTCTCCACTATGACCGCACGGGTCTCACAGTGCGGCGATGGCGTGGCGGCCGTTGAGGGCATCTCCGGCGAGGAGGAGGGTTCTAGAGGGGCTGCGTGTGACCCAGGGTCGATGTCGGCATGCCTAGACAATGCACAGCTGCGCGAGCACTCAGTCCCGATGCGACCCCAGCCTGGCACGACACAGAGCACGGCGGCAAGCATGCCAGCGCCGTGCTCACCATGATGCTTGGCACCAGGAGGCCACGTAGGTCTGGCCAAGCTTGTCCAACACATCGACCATCGATCTCTCAGATTACCTACAGCCTTGGTTTGTCTTGGTTCAGGCAGAGATGAGCGGTATGATCAGCAACAGTTTCTGATAGCAAACTTGGGGAGGTTCCAGAGAAGAGATGAGGTGGAGACTGAGCCAAAGCTGGTGTCTGGAGTGATCTTCGTTGGAAGGACTCCAAACTGGTCAAGTTTGAGGTGGTTTGGTTGAAGTTTGAGGGTAGTTCATGTGTAACTTGCAAAACTGGTCTAGAATGGAAATGTTGAGGTACTGCTCACTTAGTTGATCCCCTGGGGCTGAAACTTGGTGGAGGGAAGTCATTTGTAGTTGTCCTCATGCCACAAAAATTTGAGAGCAATTGGACAAACCTAGCATACACTTCCTTCACAAAGGTCCAGACTGACCAGGGACAAAAATGAATTGTTTTGCAAAATATTTGAACTAGGTCATGGAATATTTTTGGATATTGGAGTAAGATATAGTCCAAGGTATTTTAGGGAATTATATGAGAATATTTTGGCCATCCAAACTATAGGTTGCTTCTCAACCCATAGTGATGACCTAAATAAATAAAGAAAAGGGCTTTAAAAAATGATTTAAATTGGGATTTGGGTCCTTGAGGTACTTGGCAGGGTTTTGGCAAGGTGATGAGGCTTTGGATCACCTGGAATAAGATTCAAGAATGTCCAAGACCAAGTGAAAGATTGAAAATCCATTCAAATTCCAAATAAAACCAGGAAAAGTTCGAAAAGAAAAAGTTGTCAAAATCAGGGTGTCACAAACCTACCCCCCTTAGGATGAATCTCGTCCTCGAGATTCGGTTGCTCAGGGAACAAATATGGGTAAGCGGATCTCAGAAAATCTTCTCTTTCCCAAGTAGCCTCTTCTTCAGTCTGGTGCTCCCATAGCACCTTGTAAAATCTTATCACCTTACTCCTTGTGATTCTTTCCATCTCATCCAGGATCCTGACAGGTTTTTCCTCATAAGTCAAATCCTTAGCCAATTCTAATTCACTCATATCCGCTTGCTTGGCTGGGGGTGCAATGCATTTCCTCAACTGTGAGATGCGAAAGACATCATGAACGTCAGACAGTGCTGGTGGCAATTCCAACTGATATGCGACCCTACCCTTCCTAGCAATCACTGGAAAGGGACGGATATATCTTGGGGCTAACTTTCCCCTTGTGCCAAACCTCTTCACTCCCTTCATAGGAGTTACCCGTAGGTAAGCATAATCGCCGGGCTCGAAAGTTACTTCCCGGTGCTTTGGGTCGTAATAGCTCTTTTATCGGGACTTGGCTGCTCGAAGTCATTCTTGAATATCCTTGACTTGCCTTTCAGCCTCGAGCATCAAGTCCGTACCAAAAATGCGACTGTCTCCCGTTTTGGACCAGTTCAGTGGTGTGCGGCACTTCCGTCCGTACAATGCCTCAAAAGGCGACATTTTGAGACTTGCCTGATAGCTGTTGTTGTAGGAGAATTCTGCGTACGGCAAACTATCCTCCCATTTGGGTCCATGGGAGAGAGCACATGACCGAAGCATATCCTCTAATATTTGGTTCACTCGCTTGGTCTGTCCATCTGCCTGCGGATGGTATGCTGTGCTATGTTTCAGCATGGTTCCCAAGGCTTGATGTAGCCGTAGCTAGAATGCTGAAGTAAATAGGGAACCCCTATCTGAAGTGATAGACTTGGGTACTCCGTGCAGACTGACTATCTGAGACATGTAGAGTTGTGCCAGCTGATTTGCGTTGAAAGTGGTCTTTACTGGGATAAAGTGAGCCACCTTCGTGAGTATGTCTACAATGACCCAAATAGCATCATTGCCTCTCGTGGACTTGGGCAGTCCCACAATAAAATCCATACATATGTCGTCCCACTTCCACTGGGGCACTGGTAAAGGTTGCAGTAGCCCAACGGGTTTCTGATGCTCAACTTTGACCTTGTTACAAATGTCACAGCAGGCGACATAGTATGCTATATCTTTCCGCATTCTTGACCACCAAAAGGTTTCTCTCAAGTCTTGATACATCTTGGTACCTCTTGGGTGGATCGAATATGTGGACTCATGTGCTTCCTTGAGTATTTGTTGCCTCAAGTTGTTCTGATTCAGCACACAAATTCGTTTCTCGAACCACACGGTACCTTGTTCATCTACACGGAAGGACTTGACCTTCCCTTGCTGAATCAACTCCTTGATCTTTCGAATTTCTTCATCTGACTTCTATGCTTCCTTGATTTCCTTCATGAGGGTTGGAGTAATTTCCAACGTATCTGGGGTCATTGGGCCGCAAAGTACCATATTGAGCTTGACAAACTCTGCTTGTAATCTCGGATGCATACCCTCGACTAGTGTATTCACAACAGCTTGTTTCCTGCTCAGGGCATCAGCGACCACATTCGCTTTCCCTGGATGATAGTTTATTCCAACATCATAGTCCTTGACTAGCTCAAGCCATCTTCGCTGTCTGAGGTTCAGGTCGGGTTGAGTGAAAATATACTTGAGACTCTTGTGGTCCGTGTATATCTCACATCGTTGTCCAATAAGATAATGCCTCCAAATCTTCAGGGCATGAACCACAGCAGCTAGCTCCAAGTCATGGGTGGGATAGTTCTCCTCATGGGGTCGTAGCTGTCGTGATGCATAAGCTACAACCTTTCCCTCTTGCATTAGCACACATCCAATTCCACGCCTGGATGCGTCGCAATATATGTCGAAACTCTTGTGAATGTCTGGGAGGACTAAGACAGGGGCTGTGGTTAGCCTTGTCTTTAATTCCTGGAAACTGCTGTCACACTCGTCTGTCCAGATAAACCTTTGGTTCTTTTTCAACAATTCCATCAGTGGCTTGGCTATCTTAGAAAAGCCCTCAATGAAGCGACGGTAGTAGCCTGCCAAGCCCAGGAAACTACGGACTTTGGCCACCGTGACTGGTGTCTTCCAGTTCAAGACCGCAGTAACCTTACTGGGATCAATAGCTACTCCCTTCTCTGATAGAATATGTCCAAGGAATCCCACCTCTTTTAGCCAAAATTCACACTTACTAAACTTGGCATATAAGCGATGGGTTCTCAACCTTTCCAAGATAGCTCTGAGATGTTGTTTATGCTCCTCTTCATCCTTAGAGTATATCAGGATGTCATCAATGAACACTACTACAAACTTGTCCAGAAAGTCCACAAAGACTTTGTTCATCATACTCATGAAGTAGGCTGCAATGTTGGTCAATCCAAATGCCATAACTGTAAATTCATATAGTCCATAACGAGTGGTGAACGCTGTCTTGGGGATATCCTCCTTTCGGATTTTCAGTTGATGATATCCTGTTCTGAGGTCGATCTTGGAGAATACCCGTGCTCCATTCAACTGGTCGAATAAGTCATCAATTTGAGGGAGTGGGTACTTATTCTTGATAGTGACCTCGTTAAGTTGGCGATAGTCTACGCACATTCGTAGACTTCCAGCCTTCTTGACAAATAATACTGGTGACCCCCATGGCGAGTTGCTTGGACGAATATATCCTTTCTGTAGCAATTCGTCTAACTGCTTCTTTAGCTCTGCCAGCTCTGGGCCTGGCATACGATAATATTTCTTGTATATTGGAGCTGTACCAGGAATTACTTCAATGGCGAACTCCAATTCTCGATCAGGCGGCATTCCTGGTAATTCCTCAGGAAACACATCCGGAAATTTACCCACTACCAGAATCAGATTCATATCCGTAACAGTGGTCTGGTATGCCGTGCCCTTTCTTGTTATCATTTTGCTGGCCAAAAATTGGACGGTCTGTCCAGCGGGGTTCACCAATGTTACCGTTCTGGTGGCACAGTTGATACACACTTGGTGCGGTGCCAACCAGTCCATCCCCAGTATTATGTCCAGTCCTGGGGAGTCAATAGCAACAAGTGTGGCCGGGATTTTGACTCCATGGATTGAAATTTCTAGATCCTTATATATTATATTTGTTCTGAGCATAGAGCCAGGGGATTGTACCACCATGATTTTGTCCAAAAGTGAAGGAGAAAACTTGTGCAAGGTGGCAAAACTTCGCGAAATAAATGAGTGCGAAGCCCCAGAATCAAATAAAATTACTGCAGGTATGTCATGGACAGAAAACATACCAAGGACAATGTCTGGAGCTTCGCAGACTTCTTCGGTAGAGACGTGGTGGACGCATCCGTGGCTGAAGTGGTGGTTGGGGCGGCGTCCAAGGTGGTTGACTTGTGGCTTGTGGTCAGCTAATTGCTTTCCGTTATTATTAGTAGGACACTGCTTGGCGTAGTGTCCACTCTAGCCACAAGTGAGACAAGTGTTGTTGTGGCGGTAGTCCTCTATGACTGGCTGCTTGCCGAAGGTCTTGCTCTGGTTGCCTGGCTTGCTGTTGTTGCCACCATTGTTCCACACTGTTTTATTTTCAAATGACACTGTCTGCCAACTGCGCAACTTTTGCGCATATGGTTCCTTGTTGTCCTTCTTGGGCTCGAACTTCCTCTTACGATCATCGTTCCCATATTTGTGTTCTTGTTCGGCGATGAAGGCCTTATCCACCAATGTTTGGAAATCGGGGAAGTCCAACATGCATAGCTGACATCGGAGGGCGTGATTAAGTCCTCCGAGGAACCGGTCTATTTTCCTTTCTTCGGTGGCCACATCATGAGGAGAGTACCGGGCCAAATTGTTGAACTTGTTTAAGTATTCTCCCACAGACATGTTTCCTTGTGTGAGGGCCAGGAATTCCCTCTACTTCACTTTCATGATACCCGTGGGAATATGATACTTGCGGAACAACTGTTTGAATTTCTCCCAAGAAATCTCTTCAGCAGGCCACATTAACTTGGTGTTGTCCCACCATATGGCTGCCGGGCCTTCAAGATAATGGGTAACAAATGTGACTTTATATGCTTCCTCACAACGAGCGATGTCCAATTTCTTTTCCATGGTTCTTAACCAATCATCAGCCTCAATAGGATCCACAGCCTGATTAAAGCTGGGTGGTTTTGTACGCTGGAAGTCAGACAGTTTGGAATGCACCCCATTGCCATTGTTTTGATCTACTATTGTCTGCATACTCTTGAGAAATTCCATGATGTCTTGGTTTCTCTTTTCCTCAAACATTCTCATTATCTGATCTATGGTTGGTGCTTGAGGTGGTGGTGGTGGTAAGTCTTCGGGCGGTTGCCCTGCCTGCCTGGCAGATCGACGGATGGGGTTTCCATCGCCGCCTTGACTGCTACTTCCTTTCTTCATCCTAATTTTTGTTCCCATGGCAAATACCGAATCGATGAGCGACATCCATAAAGAGAAATACAGTAATATGACACCAAAAGGAAATTCATGAAAAAGGCGAAGAAAACAAGATAATTATACAAGATAACCCAACATCATACATGGCAAGCTAGTAGGGGAATATTAGGACTAGACTGCTCATACGACAGTCGGCATATGCAAAGATGCGTGCATTACTACTCAAATTCCAGTCTAGTGTGTCAGTGACATGAACACTGCCCATCTGAAGAGTCCTCATCATCAGATCCTGAGTCAGAATCAGAACTGATGATGTGAGTCACCGGGTTAAAGGAGACGCGATGTCGCTGCTGAGATGGCTCTCCTTCCGCGGGGGAAAGAGCACGTCGCCTCAGCATCGGCGGAGGAAGAGTGGCTAAGAGTGAGGCCCACTCAGCTGGGGTCTCGAGTCGACTACCAGACGATAAGCCTGATGGTCTAGAAAAACCAGAAGGGGTATCAAGCACACGCGGGGGTGGAACTGGTGGTGGATAACTGGGTGGAACTACAGGAGGAGGAGGAGGTGCTGGAGTCACTGCTGCAAGTGCCCCCTGAACACGACACAGCTCCTCAGCCAAGGAACTGATCATGCGATAACTGGCGTTCAGGTAGCGAGACAAAACACCAGCCGCATGATCACACGCCGGGTCAACAGGTGAGAAAAGGACTCGCCATGTCGTAGGTGACAGAGTGGGATAGTGGAAAAAACCTGGATGGGTCTGCATCTCGACCTCGTGGAAGCGCAAATCAGTAATAGCCTCCATGGCAGCAAACTGGATCGCTAGCTCCGGAGTAGAAGCCACTCCGCCCTTGGAAGAGCGAGAAGAGCTTCCAATATCCGAAGTCGCGGTCATGTAAGCCACTGCATGGTACTCATATACTGACTCGCCCAACTGCTCCCGAAACACCTGGTATACTGGGTCGTCACCGTTGGGATACAATCGAAGCCAGACGCTACGAAGCAGAGCTGGAAAAGTGTGGGGTTCTGGCTCATGATGGAAATGATATGGAGCTGGTGCCATCTACACTCACAATGCCAAGGATTAGTAACATAATGAATTATGATGCATGAGGCATGGCATGCAACAATCAAATGCAACAAACAGGATGCACACTAAAAATCCTATGCTAATCGCAGTCCTAGCGCGGGTTACCTAGGGTGTCCTACAGTCAGCACAGCTCTGATACCAAACTTTGTGGCACCCCGGCTCAGAGAACCGGTTTACCAGTGTTTCCAACCCAGAGATCATGTCTTCTGGAAACACACAACAACTTGGGACAGAACATAGCTGAACTTTTATTGATAATAGTCGAGTACAGACTTATATATTACATGATCATCGAGGCCAAAAGCACATCTAGTGCTATGACAATATCTACATTATTAGTCCAACATATCAGGGCCTAGGTATTACTGCAGAATACTACGGTGGAAGACTACTGCGTAGCGGAACATGATAGTAACTCCATCCACAGGGACACTGCTGAGGACACATCCTAGGCATCAAAACACGGACATCGAGACCTCCATCTCTGTCTTGTCCTGCATCTGGCATGATACCCCAGGTGAGTACTTTGAATGTACTCGCAAGCACATGACAACCAAATATGTAGCAAATAATAGCATGGCAATGAGCATATTAAAACTTAAGTGATTCACTCACTGTCACCAACTTACTCATATCCGGGTTGTCTCACAACCCCCAGAATACTCGATCTCAACGAGTACTTTTGCTCATAAGACAAGTTCTTCCATCATTAATATGGTTATTACGGTTGATCACCTAGAGAGGTCTGGACGGGCTGTCCAATTCTGTGGACGCGGCTATTCGAGTAGATTTTACGCTCTGCAGAGGTTGCGCACTTTACCCACACTATGGAGCATCTGACCTCGTGATCCCATTCGGGTGCACCAGCGTTGCTCTAACGAAACCTGCCTGACCCGTGACTCTCCCATCGTACCACCGGCAATCACACTCCCCCGGAGTCAAGCCTTGGGTGGCCCCTATGTCCTCGTTACACCTGCCACCGTCATGGCCAAACTAACTGTCCCAAATGGGGACGCCGACAAATAACTCAATTGGGCTCACAGGGTTATCACCGTCTACCTGATCAGGGCAGCACACGCGCATAACCCTCCCTAGATGGAGGTACCGATGAAAGAGCACGGTGCCAGACCAAGTCAAGGCCATCCCATACCGGCAAATGTGGCTGCACGGGTAAGCTCGGACAGGTGACTCTTGATTAACCATCTAAGTTTCATTTATCAAGCATGGTGGTTCAACATTTTAGCTTGAGTTATCAACATAAGGCATTTAAATAATTTACTTTGAATAATCTATGTTAATGAAATGCAAGAAATGAATATGAATTCAAGCAATGCTATGAAATGCTTCATAATATGGATGTCCTGGCTTGCCTTGATCAGTTGGGTTGTTCAAAAATTCCTGGTCTTCAAATCCACAAGAATCTCCTTCTGAAACATTTTTAAATGGCAAAAGAAAATGTCACATAAAGCCTTTTTATTCACCAATAATTCTGTTGATATTGGAAAAAGACCAAACTTGGTCAGAAAATAAAGGACTTTGATAGAAACACAATGCAAAAAGAATCAGGTCAATTGGACCTTTCTGTAAAAAGTTATTCACAGTCAAACCTGCTAGTCAACTCTGTTTAATAAAATCAAAATTAGAAAACAGAAACAGGCCACATCGAAGGCGTATTTGCCCCGGGTGCCTCCACTTACCGCTTCGGCCAGTCGCTGGCAAGTGGGGCTCGACCCGTTTAAACAGAGGAGGAAGAGAGGGAACAGAGGGAGGCGGGGCTCCGGCGACGCTAACCGGCGATAGGGACGGCGGTTGGGCTGGGAAATGACAGGAATCGATCAGGCACTCGAAGACGGTCCTCCCTGTACCCGTAGCTCTCCCGGAGATGGCAGGACGGTGGCGCGCCCTTCTTCTCCGACTGACAACAGCTACGGTGGTCGACAGAGGCGATGATTCCAGCAGCGGTTCGATTCGGGGAGGGGTCTGGAAGCACCAGTGGAACACTACGAACTCGACGGTGGGCTCGGGCGGAGCTGGGATGGCTTGGAGAGAGCTGGCGATGGAAGGGGATCTAGCGACAGAGCTTCTGCCGGAGCTGAGGGAGACGAGCTCCCGGCCCTCCTTGGGCGCTCTGGAGGTGGATGAGGGAGGTGGTGAAGCGAGGAGGGGTTGGGCGGGGCTATTTATAGCCGTGCGGAGGTGCTCGGCGAGTTCTCTGGATGCGGCTCGAAGCGGACCATGTCACCGGCGAAGTACGCCTCGCTGGCTGGCCGCTTGCGGGCGAGAAGACTTGAGCGAGCAGGGGCATTCAATGAGGGAGGTGACAGCACGGGGAGGAAGGTGACGGCGAGGTCTCCACTATGACCGCACGGGTCTCACAGTGCGGCGATGGCGTGGCGGCTGGTGAGGGCATCTCCGGTGAGGAGGAGGGTTCTGGAGGGGCTTTGTGTCACCCAGGGTCGATGTCGGCATGCCTAGACAACGCACAGCTGCGCGAGTGCTCAGTCCCGACGCGACCCGAGCCTGGCGCGGCACAGAGCGCGGCGACAAGCATGCCAGCGCCGTGCTCACCACGGTGCTTGGCACCAGGAGGCCACGTAGGTCTGGCCAAGCTTGTCCAGCACGTCGACCATCGATCCCTCAGATCACCTACAGTCTTGGTTTGTCTTGGTTGACGCAGAGATGAGCGGTATGATCAGCAACAGTTTTTGACAGCAAACTTGTTGAGGTTCCAGAGAAGAGATGAGGTGGAGACTGAGCCAAAGCTGGTGTCTGGAGTGATCTTCATTGGAAGGACTCCAAACTGGTCAAGTTTGAGGTGGTTTGGTTGAAGTTTGAGGGTAGTTCATGTGTAACTTGCAAAACTGGTCCAGAATGGAAATGTTGAGGTACTGCTCACTTAGTTGATCCCCTGGGGCTGAAACTTGGTGGAGAGAAGTCATTTGTAGTTGTCCTCATGCCACAAAAATTTGAGATCAATTGGACAAACCTAGCATACACTTCCTTCACAATGGTCCAGACTGACAAGGGACAAAAATGAATTGTTTTGCAAAATATTTGAACTAGGTCATGGAATATTTTTGGATATTGGAGCAAGATATAGTCCAAGGTATTTTAGGGAATTATTTGAGAATATTATGGCCATCCAAACTATAGGTTGCTTCACAACCCATAGTGATGACCTAAATAAATAAATAAAGAAAAGGGCTTTAAAAAATGATTTAAATTGGGATTTGGGTCCTTGAGGTACTTGGCAGGGTTTTGGCAAGGTGATGAGGCTTTGGATCACCTGGAAGAAGATTCAAGAATGTCCAAGACCAAGTGAAAGATTCAAAATCCATTCAAATTCCAAATAAAACCAGGAAAAGTTCGAAAAGAAAAAGTTGTCAAAATCAGGGTGTCACAGCCCCGCATCCATGGCACCCGTGAGGAGGTTTTCCGCTATTGAGAAAGGGAAGGCCCCCATGGAGGGACCAGGCTCGCCGCCGCCCAAGAGGGGCCGCGGGCGTCCCCGCAATTATGCTGCGCCGCCAACGGTGGCTCCCCAGGGGCACGGACGCATCCCTTCGAGGGTCGGCATCACCCCCGGCAGTCGCGGGAAGGCTCCCTCCCGCGCCGGGGGCTGCAGCGGCCGATTCGGCCACGGCCAAGGGGGAAAGCATGTGGTGGCCATCTGGCCACCGCGCCCGCGATCCCACTCGGCCGACCCGTCCCCGGAGTTCGTGGTGTGGGCGGAGAGGCCGGCGGGTACCTGGTTCCAGCTCCTGCGGTTCTTTGCGGGCGCGCTGTTGGCCGGGGGGGGGGCTCGGTGGCCTCTGGCTGCTGCAGCAAGGCCTCGTGGGTGGAGGTCGAGGTCACCCCTGCCAGTTACATGTTCCTGAACCGCGGGTGGCAGTCGTTTGCCCGCGCACGCGACCTGCAGGGGAGATGTACCCTCCACTTCAGGCACGACGGAGCGGCGACCCTCTACATCAGGGTCTTCGGGGAGGACGGCAGGTGCCTAGGGTGCTGTCTAGAGGACAACGACGACGATGTCCACCACCCCGACAATGACGGCCAGAGGGGTGGCAGCATCCTCGGCGATGAACTCGCCCTTGGCGACGGCCTTGGCGCCTCTAGCAGTGATGGCTCTTCTTCCAGGGAGAGCACGAGCGACGATGACTACGACGAGCCGCCACGTCACCGTGCCCACACCAGGGAGGGTGGTGAACCACCGCATCGCCGCACCCCTGCTCAGGAAGACATCGAGTTGTCTCGCCGTCGTGCTCCAGTGAAGCAAGAGGAGGACACCGACTGAGCGCAGGTGTCGCTGAAGCCAAGCCTAAGGAGTTGCAGTGGCCGCGAGGCCGCCTTTTGCTTTTTCTTTTTCCTGCATCAAGAAATACAGCGGGCCCTGACGGGGTGTGTAATGGACCATGGCGCTTGCGCCATTATGTTAATGCTTTTATTTCGTACCCTAGCATTTGTGTCGATATCAATCGACAGATTCCTGCTTGATCGTGATTAGGATAACTTAGCTTGGTGCTCTTATTGCGGATTCCTGCTTCGCGAGGGCGCACTCCTCCTGAGCTTGGATCCCCTGCGTGCCTCTCGCTCCCGTATTGGTGCGGTCGGGGCACCGAAGTGGTTTAGGGATCTTGCCGGGGTCTTCTTTCCTGAGGAGTAGATGGCTCTCGGGCCTCAGGAGACACCCAATGGCCGTGAGGCCCCAAGGGCTCTCATGAGGATGCAGGTCCTCCAGGTGTGCCTCACGAGGAGCCGCGCCCCGCGCGAGCCCCCGAGCGAGGACCGATTGTCACTGGTACGCCGAGTCGCGATGCCCGACGAGGCTGGGAGACGAGGGCTCAGGGGGGCATACATGCCCATTAGCTTGTTTGAGAGCGTCGCGTGAGGATTAGGACGCCAAGGTTTTGGCGAGGTGTGTTCGTGGGCGGGCCCAGGCGTACACACCGTGTCCAGCCCCCGCTTGCGAGACGTGCAAGAAGGAGCGATGGGCAACTGCCACCTTCCTCAAAGCAAGATTCAAGAGAGCAAACGCTGCAAGGAGAAAAATTCCCACCCCTTTCAAATAAAGACGTGACAATTTTGAATTTCATTCCAAGAAGTGGCAAATTGACTACAAAAGCAAGAAAGAGAACAGCCGCGTCCGGCGCCTACACTAGTCTTCTAGTCTTCCCGCTAGCACGGAGCATGGGGCTTCCACTAGGCGTGGGCATAGTCGTTGAAAGACCGTGTCATCCGCCAGCGCGGAGCATGGGGCTTCCACTTGGGTGTGGGTGGGAGCCCCCGTGAGGCCCCAGGGCGGCGCTCAAGAGAATCCGGGGCGTGTACAACCCCACTCATTATTACGTGAGAGTGTCACGGGTAGAACTTCCGGAGATGCTGGATGTTCCAGGCATTCTGGATGGGGACCCCGTACTGCGTCTCCAGGTGCGCGGCGCCAGGCCTGGAGACGCGGGCGACCCTGAACAGGCCCTCCCACATGGGAGAGAGCTTGTGAAGGCCCTCCCTGGAAAGGACGCACCTCAGGACGAGGTCTCCCACCTCGAGGGTCCGAGAACGGACGCTGTGGGAGTGGTAACGCCGCAGCGCCTGCTGGTACCTCGCTGCGCGAAGCGAGGCTTGGTGGCGGGCTTCCTCCCCAAGCACGAGGTCTATCCCCCACGAGGCATCCTGATGCGCCTCGTCGAATGCCAAGACCCGCGGGGAGCGAAGCCTGACCTCGTGAGGGAGGACTGCCTCGGCCCCGTAGACGAGGAAGAACGGGGTCTCGCCGGTGGGCTTAGTCGCAGTGGTGCGAATAGACCACATCACAGACTGAAGCTCACCAAGCCAACCCCTGCCGCAAGCCACAAGCTTATTCTTGAAGCTTCTCGCCTTGAGGCCCCTCAGGACCTCCACGTTTGCACGCTCGGCCTGGCCATTGCTCCGCGGGTGTGCCACCGAAGCGTAGCATATCTGCGTTCCAAGGTTAGCACAATACGTCCTGAAGAGGTTGCTCGTGAATTGTGAGCCATTGTCAGTAATGATACAATTAGGGACACTGAAATGGCTAACGAGGACCTTGATGAACTTGACGGCTGAGCCAGCGGGAATGGTGCATACTGGCTCTACTTCCGCCCACTTGGTGAACTTGTCGATGGTGACGTACAGGTAGCGGTATCCACCAGCTGCCCGAGGGAACAGGCAAGGATATCCAACCCCCAGACCGCGAATGGCCAAGAGAGCGGGATGGTCTGGAGGCCTTGCGCGGGCTGGTGAATTTGCTTGGCGTGGAACTGGCAGGCCTCGCAGGATCGTCCTAGCTCGGTGGCATCATTGAGCGCCGTCGGCCAGTAGAAGACGCTGTGGAACACCTTGCCCACGAGGGTGCGCGACGAGGAGTGGTGCCCACAGTCCCCGCCGTGGATATCAGCCAGCAACTCGCGCCCTTGTTCGTCGGATATGCACCGCAGCGAGACATTGTTGGGGCGTCGCCGGTACAGCTCGCCGTCCTGCAAGCAATAAGCAGTGGCCTGGCAGACCACGCGCTCTGCATCCTCCTCTTTATCTGGCAAGGTGCCGCGGAGGAGGTACGCCTTGAACTCCTTGGTCCAGCAGCCTGCCTGAGGCTCCTGTGCAAGGAGTAAACAAGCTCCTGAGGCCGGACCACAGGCCGGGGCTCCTGAGACCGGGGCTGGTGGCAGCTCCTCCCGGAGCAATGCCGAGCCCGCGGCCAGTGGAGCTGCGGACCGCTTGTGAAGCCTCTCCTCGAAGACGCCAGGCCTCTGGGGTTCGTGGCGGGACGCCCTCTTGACGATGTCGTCGGCTTCCTTGTTCGCGCCCCGCGGAATGTGCTGCAATTCCAAGCCCAGGAAGCGTTTTTCTATTTTACGTACCTCTTCCAAGTAAGCTTCCATGTGCTCGTCCTTCGGCTTGTACTCTTTGTTGGAGAAGTTGACGAGGAGCTGGGAGTCGCCCTTGATGGTGAGGCGTTTGACTCTGAGGCCATCTGGGGCCCTAAGGCCGGCAATCAAGCCCTCATACTTCGCGATGTTGTTGGAGACCTTCTCGCCGCACTGGAAGCAGAGCTGCACGGCGTAGTACAGCTTGTCCTTGGTTGGCGAGATGAGCACGACTCCAGGCCCCGTGCCCTGCCGCGCAAAGGCACCATCGAAGTGCATGACCCATCCGTCGGGCGCTTCATCACTGGGTGCGAGGGATTGACCCTCATCCAGTCCCCAATCAGGGGCATCGTTCCATTTCGCGATGAAGTCGGCCAGGGCCGCCCCCTTGATGACCCTTGTCGTGCTAAACTCTAACTGGAAGGACTACAGCTCGATGTTCCATTCTGCGACCGTCCCAACGGCGTTGAGGCTGCGCAGCACCTTCTCCAAGGGATACGCCAACACGACCTTGATGGGATGGCCTTGGAAATAGTGACGCAGCTTCCTAGAGGCGATGAGGAGCACGAGCAGGAGTTTCTGCTGCATGGGGTAGCATGCGCGTGCATCGCGCAACACCGTGCTAACGAAGTACACCGGGTGCTCGACGAGGGGTGAGGAGTTGAGGATGCCTTGCTCCGTTGGGGGCGTGAGGGGCTCCGGAAGCTCAGGGTTGATGAAGCAGTAGAGTCCTCAGGAGCATCACCCTGGGACGGCGAAGGTTGCGTGGCTCCCTACTGGCCGCTCCGCTTCGAGCCCGCGCCGACGGGCCCTTCTCTGACCACCACAAGCGCCGCACTGGCCGAGTGGGGGGTGGCCGCCAAGTAGAGCACTAGAGGCTCACGCGGGCTGGGTGCCACCATGACAGGTGGGATCGTGAGGTATCGCTTGAGGTCTTCGAAGGCTTCCTTAGCTTCCGAGGTCCACTCAAATGGTCCCTTCTTCTTCATCAACTTGAAGAAAGGGAGGGCGCGCTCACCAAGCTTGGAGATGAAACACCCCAAAGAGGTTATGCATCCTGCAAGTTTCTGCATCTCCTTGAGGGTCTGAGACGGGCTCATCCGCTCTATTGCCTTGACCTTCTCGGGGCTAGCTTCGATCCCTCTGTGCGACACCAGGAAACCCAACAGCCTGCCGGAGGGGACCCTGTAACACCCCAAAAGTATTTTTCCTGAATATTTGAAATCTTTCCTTTAAAAATAAATGTTTTGAAAATCATTTTTGGTCATATCATCTTTCTTCAATTTGAAAAACACCTTTTCAAATTTTATTTGGGTTTCAATCTTCTTTAAATATTCTGGTTGAAGAGTTTAAAGTTATATGGATAATTACTTTGGGGTTTTCAAACAATTTATTTTTAGCAAGAAAAGTTTTTGGGATAATTAAATTTTCAAAGGAAATAACCTTTTCACCTCCTTTTAGCCCTACTAAAATCCATCCAACAAATTTTCTTCCCCTCCAATTTATCCGACAAGTCACTCACCTCATCTAGGACAGAATCCAACTCTTTCCTACCCCACAAAAATATTTTTCACCACCCAAATAAATTCCAAAGTTGGAATTCATATATTCCATCATTCCTTTGGTTTACAAAGCAACCACCATTTCTACAAGGATTCCACCTCCACCAAAACTATCCCAGCAAATATATGGTACCCACAACCCATTTTTCCAAAAACATGGGGTACCCCAGTTCAAAATTTTCAAATCCCACTCAATTCAAATTTGGACCAGATTCAATATTCCTGATCCAAACATATTTTTAAATGCTCCAAAAATTCCCAAACTCTGCCAAACTCATTTCTGAGCATCCACACATTACCACAAAAATCCCCACAAAATCTTAAAATCTCTAGCACCTTCTGTCATTTTATCAAACAGCTAATGTGCACACTATTCATCGCTGTCCAAAATTCAGTTAACTGAATTTGGTTCAGTGACAGAAACGACGGCGCCATGCACTCCACTCCATCCCCACTCCTTCTCGTCCATGCCTCCTCCCTCGTAACTGCGCCGCCCTGGACCCCTCCTCGTCAGTGCCTCACCGCCGACAGCACAGAAGGAGGCCGGTGCACCTGCCTCCGTCCTCGGCGGCGGCAACCCGAGCTGATCCACGCGGCGCCTGCCATATTCACTCCCTCGCTGACCTCCCCCACCTAACTACTCATCACGCGGCACCTCCTCTGCACTCTCTCCATGCTGATCATGCCGCCCCTAGGCCCCCTGTCAGCCACCGGAGACGGACGACGTCCGCCGCACCCGTACACCGACCTCGCCGTGGATAAAGCCACCAAGCCCGAGCTCATTCGCGCTGGCGCTTCGGGCAGCTTCCTCCACCCTCACTGACACTCACCGACCACGACCACCGCCCAAACCGACCTCGCCGACCATCATAACTCCGGCGTGATCCGAACCCCGCCGGACCGCCTCGGGATCGCCTATAAAAAGGCCCCCGAGCCTCGTTCTTCTCACCCATCGCCTCCACCACCTCCCAATCGCCCCTACACCACCCACCCGACCTCGAGGAGGTCTTCTTCTTCCCCTCCGATCACCGCTCCGCCGCCACTGTCACCGATCCGTTCATCATCGTTACTCCACCTCAACTGCTCAAATCTTGCCAGTAGTCATATATTCCACCAAATACTCGATTCCCCGCTTCAATTCCACTCCCTGAGCTCTCTCCGACGAAATCCCAACGCCACCGAACCACCGTCTGCCACCGTTGACCTCGCCGGCGTTCAGGTGCTCCCCGGCGACCACCACCACCTCCCTCCGACGGGGCACTCCTCCCTGGTCATGTTCCGACCATCGCAGCCTTCCAAGACCCCGGCGATCACCGTCGGCGAACGCCGTCTCCTCTCTGTTTTCGCGCGTGGGTTCAAATATTTGAACCTGACGGGTGAACCCCACCCCGCGCTTTTTCTTTTCTTTTTCTCTGTCTAAAGACGAAGGCGTAATCTTGACTTTTACGCCTTCCACGCTGAGAAGCGTATTTCGGCCCGAAGCGCTTTCTTTATAAACGCACAGGGACTGGCTTTTTATAGAAAAACCCCTGGTTTTGAAAGTTTAATAACTTTTAAACCACAACTTCGTTTGGGTTGAACTTTTTTTTGAAATTCTTATTTTTCTCTCTAGTTTTTTTAGTATTTATTTTAAAATGTTTTGGGACAAATTTTTGTACTGCTGTCAAATTTTTTAATTTAAGTTGATTTTGAATTTTCAGAAAAAGAAGAGGGAAACTTTGCCAAGATTTTTGAAGGGTTTTCACCTGACTACTTTGGACAAGGCAAGCATTATTGAACTTGGGATATGCTGATTGCATTTGCATTTGCATGTTGCATCGGTTGATATTGCACCATATGTGTAGTATGTCACTAGCACTTACATGCATGGTCATATCTCTTTTGCTCATAGCTTGCACATCACTCAAGCAAGAGATTCTTATGACATGGTAAAGCTGTGGTAATATGGGAGAGTGTCTCCTGCCTTGGACGTGCCGGTGGGCACGGGCCATTATGCTTGACACGGTGGTGTCATGTGACTTAAGTGGAATATTCCGGTGATGTTAATTAACACCTCCTGAGTCGGCCTAGATCGAGTCTTGTTCCGTTACACCTAGCTGGATACCGTGCTGCCACGGGTCCTTCTGCAAGGAATGTGCGGCTGAGTAAGTTGTTAACCCCTATCCAGGTACACACCGTACAAAGGGCAACGATGAGGGTTTCCAAAAGCCTTGGACTAAATCCTGTCATCGGGTCAGGGGGCATGGGTGTTCCGGTTGTGACTAAGAGGAGGGCACCCCTTGTAATCCGCGCGTATTAATAGTGATCCCATGCAGGACATTGGTCTCTCTGTCTTAGAGTTTTTCTTGAACGATGCTTTGGGTGATTCCTGGCATCCGGAGAGTTATTCTGGTGTGTGCTGGTCAGGTGTGTTTTCAACCCAAAGACCGTAATGGGAATTAGTCAGTGTCATGGTACTGACTAAAGAAATCCTTTACTTGTGGGTAAAGAGTACACCCTCTGCAGAGTTAAAACTATTCGAATAGCCATGTCCTCGGTCAAAGGGCGTAGCTGGGTGGGTCAAGTGTCGGTCCCGGTATCGGTCTCCGGAGGAAATAATTAAAATGTGTCTGACTCATTTTTGCAGTATAATTGTTGATACCCTGTTGCTACCTTGATTATTTTATGCTTATTAAATATTATTATGGCTATGCATAATATTGTGGACTAACCCGTTTCTCTCATTTTGTATTCTTCCTGAGTGTCTCAGGGGCTGGCTAGACTACCCCGGGCACTCAACTATTATTTTCAAGACCTCTCGTGGCGTCTCTCGAGTTTACAGGCGGTTCCGCCACTACTCTTGTGGACACCCGATTGGCATTTCTCTTCAAGTCCAACCGTGGCGTCACTTGACGCCCGACAGGCATTTCTTTTCAAGACCTCTCGTGGCGTCTCTCGAGTTAACAGGCGGTTTATCTCGCCACTACTCTTGTAGACACCTGACCGACATTTCTCTTATTTTTCTGAATGTCACTTGGGCTGGCTAGACTACCCGTGGCATTCACTTGCTTTTATTTTTTTTAAAGACTGGTTATGGCTAACATGTTTCATTTACTTCCGCATCATTTTATAATTATGTCATGACCAGGATTTTAGTCAGCATGAGCATGTCATTATGTTCCTACATGAGCATGTGCATCCATTATATCTTTTGTTCATAATGTTTGTGAGTACATTCCAACGTACTCACTGGCTTGTCCCTGGCTATCTACTTGGCCAGACTTGGAGGAGGACGAGCTTGTGGAGAAGGATTGCGCTAGCGAGCCCGACGCTTAGAGGAGTCCCAGTCAGTCAACCTGTGAGATAGGAGTCTACCACATTTATCTTCCGCTGAGCTTCTGCTACACCAATATAATAGTCAAGCCTCACTCTGATGCTTGGCTTTACGTTATTGTATCAGAGATGTATCACCACCACACCACTGTCATATTCCGCCACTGCCATATATTTGGCGAGTTTGTAATAATTTTGTTGAGCCTTCAGACTCAACCCTGTGTAATATTATTTGTACTGGTTATCTGTATCAAGGAAGTCCACCAGTTGTGTTGATCTTGGGGCTGGTGTGACTTAGGGCCGTTTCTGAGATTTATTCCCAGAAAGGAGCCCGACAGGACTTGGTACCATAGCCAGGCTGACTGTAGGAAACCCTAGGCACGGTCGCTAGCACTTGAGTCAGTACTAACATTTTTTTAGCATGCATTTCATGCATCGTAACAAATTTTCCTTAGTCATCATATTCTTATGATATGACTGTTTGGATTTTTGTCTACTGATGTAGATGTCTGGCGGCAGCTGCCCATCCCAGATTTTTGCCAATGAGCCGGCGGGATTTTCCCGTCTTCTTGCCGTCATCGCTAGGGATGCGATGAGGTCTTCGAGCCGTCCTGAGTACACGATTTTTCCTGACAGGGTCACAGACACTCTGACTATGTACCAGGCTTCGGTATATATTCGGGGTGGAAGTAACCTGTCCTTCCGCAACTACCGTTTCATGGGGAGAGTCATGCCCTCTGAGAGGCATGCTATCCAGATGGCCGCCCGTGAGGCTATTGCACGTCTTAGGGACATCCTGCCTATTATGCAGACTCGTACCTATCACTACCTTCCGTGTCATGTTCCTTATACCAACCATTACGCTTTTTCCTGCACCGCGGGAGAAAGGGATGGGGCGATCGAGCCCCTTGTTCAGTACATCATGGCACTCGAGTCGATCTTTACCGCACTGGTGGACGACCATCTTGCTGCATGAATGGACCTGGCTCGTGTGAGGATCACTCGCAGGAGTGAGTTCCGTTCACCTTCACCACGTGCCCTTGTATTCTGACTCCTCCACACTACTCTCCTACTTAGCCCACGGTTCAGCACTCATCCCCGAGTGATGAGGCTAGTCGCTTGGCTGCTCCTATTCCGACCAGAGCTCCACTTTCGATGCACACGGTGCCACCTCAGACAGGCGTGGCATCAACCGCTACATGACTGGAGACCATCCCAGAGGAGGAGGAGGTTGAGTATCAAGAGCCACAGCTAGGACTCACCCTCAGCGGTGCTTACAGTGTCTCAGACACTCCGTGAGGACTGATCGAGCGTCAGCACCGTAGTAGTCTTTTTATGTTGACGTGGTTGTAAGATATTTATTTTCTGTTTCTTCTTCTTTTCCTTTTTGTAGGATGGCGAGTAATGGACTCGGACCACAGCTCATTGAGAGGATGAAGTAGTACGCTAGTTGAATAAGTGGTCTTGTAGTATACGGTTTCTGCAAGCATCTTGTATAATTAAGTCTTGCTTGTATAATTAAGTCCTGCATGTATGATATAACCTGTTGTACTTGCATCCTGGGGGGAGATTTATTTTCAGTCTCTTAAATTTTTTTTCTTGTTGCCTTTATAATTTCTTTTCTCATTGGTGTTACACAAATACCCCCAGAAAGAAAATGCATCGCCCCTGGACCCGTTCTATGCCAAATCCGCCAGAGAGCAACCATGGACATATGGGAAATAATTTTACACAAGGACAGAGTAGTCAACAGGACAGTGACATAGCATTTTCACAAGTGTGCCGTCTGTACGAGCAAAGCCAGCAACAGCACCAAGAAATGATCCAACATTTAATCAATATGGGAAACCACCAAGGACAAAATCAGAACAGGTCAAAATTATCTGAGCTCCAGAAGACCAATCCTACTGTGTTTTCTCACACCGACAAACCATTGGAGGCAGATGATTGGCTACGTGATATTGAAAGAAAATTGGTTATTGCCCAGTGTACGGACCGGGAAAAAGTACTTTATACCCCATACTATTTTTCTGGTATAGCAGCATCATGGTGGGAAAACTTATGCCACACTCATCCCAACGGAGCCAATATGACATGGGAACAATTCAAGGAAATTTTCGGGGAGCACATATCCCCAACAGTATCATGAAACTGAAAAAGAGGGAGTTTGAGGATCTCAAGCAGCGAGGCACCATGGTGACACAGTACCTGGATCAGTTTACTCAGCTGGCCCAGTATGCCAACGATGAATATATGACAGAAGACAAAAAGATGGAAAAGTTTCTCGATGGACTTATTCCGTCTTTAAAATGCCAACTGGTGGTCCACACCTTTCCTGATTTCAAGACACTGGTGGACAAGGCAATTATACTGGAGAACGAGCATCGTAACATGAACGAGATACGCAAGCGCCGTATGAGCCAGTCATCTCAGGTTCGCAACAATAAACCCAAGAATGAATTTCAGAAGCCCACAACACACCGACCAGCAACACTACTACCTCGACCCGCAGCTGTAGCACTGCAGCAGAACCGCAGTGCTTTCAACAACAGAACCAGAGATACAGCGTACTATCCGGGCATCACCTGCTATGCCTGCGGAGGAGAAGGGCATTACTCCAGGCAATGCCCAAAGCAGGGAAATAATACTACTAAGCCCAACAACAATGGTCGTGGTACAAACACAGCCTCCAAGCACAACAACATCAACCACAATAACAACCAAAGGAAGGGACAAGTCAACCACGTGACCTTTGAGGAAGCACAAAATGCACCGGATATTGTGTTTGGTACGTTTCCTGTCAACTCAATTAATGCTACAATTTTATTTGATTCTGGAGCTTCGCATTCATGCATCTCTAAAAAGTTTGCCGCGGAGAATCGATTTTCTTTTTCGCCTTTGCAAAATTCCATGGTTATTCAGTCCCCGGGATCGAAGCAAAGCACACAATGGTACTGCAAGGATGTAAATATCGAGATCAAAGGAATGGTATTTTTAGCCAACCTTATTGTTCTGGAAGCAGTCGAACTGGATGTTATTCTAGGAATGGATTGGTTAACCAAAAATAAAGGTTTCATAGACTGCTACAACCGCACGGTGACTCTTACAAGCTGCTAGGGAGAAACAATAAAATTTGGCACAAGGAGGATTTCCGCATCACAAGGAAAATTAAATCAAGTGGATGCGGCAGAATTAAGTAAGGTCCTTGTAGTCTGTGAATACCCCGATGTATTTCCAGAAGAGCTACCAGGCATGCCACCTGATCGGGAAATTGAGTTCGTTATTGAATTAGCACCTGGAACGGCTCCCATTTATAAGAAGCCGTATCGTATGGCTCCAACTGAATTGGCTGAACTAAAGAAACAAATTAAGGAATTAATGGAAAAAGGGTACGTCAGACCCAGCTCGTCACCATGGGGATCGCTAGTTTTATTTGCTAAGAAAAAGGATGGTACCCTCAGACTATGTATTGATTACAGGGCTCTCAATATGGTCACCATCAAAAATAAATACCCGCTGCCCAGGATAAATGACTTGTTTGAACAGCTAGCAGAAGCCAAGGTATTCTCAAAAATAGATTTGAGGTCAGGCTACCACCAATTGAAAATCCGATCGTCAGATATACCCAAGACTGCATTTACTACCAGATATGGATTGTACGAATTTACAGTGATGCCGTTTGGCTTAACCAACGCTCCTGCTTATTTTGTTCATCTCATGAACAAGGTTTTCTTGAAATATTTGGACAAGTTCATGGTCGTATTTATTGATGACATACTTATCTACTCCAAGACACCCGAAGAACACGAACAACACCTACAAATAGTCCTGGAAGAATTGAGGAAAAACCAACTTTATGCCATCAGTAAATGTGAATTTTGGTTACGACAAGTTGGCTTCCTAGGACACGTTCTGACACAGGATGGGATAGCAGTGGACCCAAGCAAGGTAAAAGCTGTCCAAGAATGGAAACAACCCACCAACGTGACTGAGGTCAGGAGTTTTCTTGGTCTGGCAGGATATTACCGAAGATTTTCGAAGGATTTTCCACCATAGCTAAACCCATGACCCAATTGCTTAAGAAGGATAAGAAGTTTGAATGGACTGAAGCTTGTGAGAAAAGTTTCCAAGAATTGAAGAAAAGATTAACAACGGCACCCGTTCTGGTCGTACCCAATGTGCACAAAAAGTTTGGGATATACTGTGACGCGTCCAGGAAAGGCCTTGGATGTGTATTGATGCAAGAAGGAAAAGTCGTGGCTTATGCCTCAAGACAGCTATGACGACACGAGGAGAATTATCCTACGCATGATCTGGAGCTAGCTGCGGTAATACATGCACTCAAAGAATGGCGACACTTTCTTCTCTGTGAGCGATGTGAAATATACACGGACCACAAAAGTCTTAAGTATATTTTCACCCAGCCGGAACTAAACTTGAGACAGCGTCGCTGGCTTGAGTTAATAAAGGATTACGATATCGGAATTCATTATCATTCGGGTAAAGCAAATGTTGTGGCAGATGCTCTCAGCCGAAATCCCTGTACCAATAATAATAGTGTGCAATTTTCACAACATGAGTTCAACCAAGAATTTGCCAAACTCAATATGGTCCTAGTCACAGAAGGAACCATTAATCAACTGGAGATGAAACCAACATTAGAGGATCAGATCAAAGAAGCCCAAGAAGGACACCCAAGTATTGAAGGGATTAAGAGGAAAATGAAACTGGGCAAGGCGCCCGAGTTTACCGTTGATGGTCAGGGAATTTTATGGTTCGGGTAAAGAATATGTGTGCCTAATAAGGAAGAATTAAAGCAACAAATTTTGGCAGAAGCCCATACCACTCCATATTCTATCCATCCAGGAGGAACAAAAATGTACAAGGATTTACAAGAAAATTATTGGTGGCACGGGATGAAAAGAGATATAGCCGTATATGTCACACGTTGTGATTCATGCCAGCGTATAAAAGCAGAACACCAGAGGCCAGCAGGACTATTGCAGCCACTCAGAGTACCTGAATGGAAATGGGACATAATAGGAATGGATTTTATCGTCGGACTGCCAAGGTCACGACATGGAAATGATGCTATCTGGGTTACAACAGATTATTTGACCAAGGTGGCACATTTCATTCCGGTAAAAACCACATACACCACACAGCGACTCGCCAGATTATATCTCTCCTAGATTGTTTGCCTACATGGAGTACCCAAAACCATAGTCTCTGACAGAGGCACCCAATTTGTCTCTAGATTTTGGGAGCACCTACAGCAAGCCCTAGGAACTCAACTGACATTCAGCACAGCATACCACCCGCAAACCGGAGGACAAACTGAGCGGGTAAATCAAATATTGGAGGACATGATAAGAGCATGTGTGCTCACTTACGAAGTTAGCTGGGAAGACAGTTTACCATACGCGGAATTCTCATATAACAACAGTTATCAAGCCAGTTTAAAAATGTCACCTTTTGAAGCCCTGTACGGACGAAGGTGCCGTACCCCACTCAATTGGTCAGAGACCGGAGACAGTCGAATTTTTGGTCCCGAAGTTCTTAAAGAAGCAGAAACAAAAGTGAAGCTTATTCAAGACAGACTGAAAGCAGCTCAGAGCCGTCAAAAGAGCTACTACGATCAAAAGCACCGCCAAATCAGTTTTGAGCCCGATGAATACGTGTATCTCAGAGTATCTCCAACTAGAGGACTACAGAGATTTAAAGTCAAAGGAAAATTGGCACCAAGATTTATTGGACCATTCTGTGTAGTCGCAAGAAGAGGCAAGGTTGCTTATCAACTAGAGCTACCGACAGAATTATCAGATGTTCACGATGTGTTTCACGTGTCACAACTAAGGAGATGTGTTAGTAACCCAGACAAGCAAGTGCAACACCAAGACTTGGACCTTCAACCAGACCTCACATATAGGGAACATCCTATAAATATTTTAGAGGAGTCTGAACGGAGGACCCGGCAGAATGTAATAAAATTTTACAAGGTTCAATGGAGTAATCACACCGAGGAAGAAGCAACATGGGAAAGAGAGGATCACCTGAGGACTGAATATCCGTACCTGTTTGAGGGACAGCTGAAATCTCGGGAACGAGATTTTTCTTAAGGGGGTAGGCGTTGTAACACCCCAAAAATATTTTTCCTGAATATTTGAAATCTTTCCTTTAAAAATAAAAGTTTTGAAAATCATTTTTGGTCATATCACCTTTCTTCAATTTGAAAAAAACCTTTTCAAATTTTATTTGGGTTTCAATCTTCTTTAAATATTCTGGTTGAAGAGTTTAAAATTATATGGATAATTACTTTGGGGTTTTCAAACAATTTATTTTTAGCAAGAAAAGTTTTTGGGATAATTAAATTTTCAAAGGAAATAACCTTTTCACCTCCTTTTAGCCCTACTAAAATCCATCCAACAAATTTTCTTCCCCTCCAATTTATCCCACAAGTCACTCACCTCATCTAGGACAGAATCCAACTCTTTCCTACCCCACAAAAATATTTTTCACCACCCAAATAAATTCCAAAGTTGGAATTTATATATTCCATCATTCCTTTGGTTTACAAAGGAACCACCATTTCTACAAGGATTCCACCTCCACCAAAATTATCCCAGCAAATATATGGTACCCACAACCCATTTTTCCAAAAACATGGGGTACCCCAGTTCAAAATTTTCAAATCCCACTCAATTCAAATTTGGACCAGATTCAATATTCCTGATCCAAACATATTTTTAAATGCTCCAAAAATTCCCAAACTCTGCCAAACTCATTTTTGAGCATCCACACATTACCACAAAAATCCCCACAAAATCCTAAAATCTCTAGCTCCTTCTGTCATTTTATCAAACAGCTAATGTGCACACTGTTCATCGCTGTCCAAAATTCAGTTAACTGAATTTGGTTCAGTGGCAGAAATGACGGCGCCGTGCACTCCACTCCATCCCCACTCCTTCTCGTCCATGCCTCCTCCCTCGTAACTGCGCCGCCCTGGACCCCTCCTCCTTAGTGCCTCACCGCCGACAGCACAGAAGGAGGCCGGTGCACCTGCCTCCGTCCTCGGCGGCGGCAACCCGAGCTGATCCACGCAGCGCCGGCCATATTCACTCCCTCACTGACCTCCCCCACCTAACTACTCACCACGCGGCACCTCCTCCGCACTCTCTCCACGCTGGTCACGCCGCCCTTGGCCCCTTGTCAGCCACCGGAGACGGACAACGTCCGCCGCACCCGTACACCGACCTCGCCGTGGATAAAGCCACCAAGCCCGAGCTCGTTCGCACTGGCGCTTCGGGCAGCTTCCTCCACCCTCACTGACACTCACCGACCATGACCACCGCCCAAACCGACCTCGCCGACCATCATAACTCTGGCGTGATCCGAACCCCATCGGACCGCCTCGGGATCGCCTATATAAAGGCCCCCGAGCCCCGTTCTTCTCACCCATCGCCTCCACCACCTCCCAATCGCCCCTACACCACCCACCCGACCTCGAGGAAGTCTTCTTCTTCCCCTCCGATCACCGCTCCGCCGCCACTGTCATCGATCCGTTCATCGTCGTTACTCCACCTCAACTGCTCAAATCTTGCCAGTAGTCATATATTCCACCAAATCATCGATTCTCCGCTTCAATTCCACTCCCTGAGCTCTCTCCGACGAAATCCCAACGCCACCGAACCACCGTCCGCCACCGTCGACCTCGACGGCGTTCAGGTGCTCCCCGGCGACCACCACCACCTCCCTTCGACGCGGCACTCCTCCCTGGTCATGTTTCGACCATCGCCGCCTTCCAAGACCCCGGCGATCACCACCGGCGAACGCCGTCTCCTCTCTGTTTTCGCGCGCGGGTTCAAATATTTGAACCTGACGGGTGGACCCCACCCCGCGCTTTTTCTTTTCTTTTTCTCTGTCTAAAGGCGAAGGCGTAATCTCGACTTTTACGCCTTCCGCGCTGAGAAGCGTATTTCGGCCCGAAGCGTTTTCTTTATAAACGCACAGGGACTGGCTTTTTATAGAAAAACCCCTGGTTTTGAAAGTTTAATAACTTTTAAACCACAACTCCGTTTGGGTTGAACTTTTTTTGAAATTCTTATTTTTCTCTCTAGTTTTTTTAGTATTTATTTAAAAATGTTTTGGGACAACTTTTTGTACTATTGTCAAATTTTTTAATTTAAGTTGATTTTGAATTTTCAGAAAAAGAAGAGGGAAACTTTGCCGAGATTTTTGAAGGGTTTTCACCTGACTACTTTGGACAAGGCAAGCATTATTGAACTTGGGATATGGTGATTGCATTTGCATTTGCATGTTGCATCGGTTGATATTGCACCATATGTGTAGTATGTCACTAGCACTTACATGCATGGTCATATCTCTTTTGCTCATAGCTTGCACATCACTCAAGCAAGAGATTCTTCTGACATGGTAAAGTTGTGGTAATACGGGAGAGTGTCTCCTGCCTTGGACGTGCCGGTGGGCACGGGCCATTATGCTTGACACGGTGGTGTCATGTGACTTAAGTGGAATATTCCGGTGATGTTAATTAACACCTCCTGAGTCGGCCTAGATCGAGTCTTGTTCCGTTACACCTAGCTGGATACCGTGTTGCCACGGGTCCTTCCGCAAGGAAGGTGCGGCTGAGTAAGTTGTTAACCCCTGTCCAGGTACACACCGTACAGAGGGCCACGATGAGGGTTTCCAAAGGCCTTGGACTAAATCCTGTCATCGGGTCAGGGAGCATGGGTGTTCCGGTTGTGACTGAGATGGGGGCACCCCTTGTAATCCGCGCGTATTAATAGTGATCCCATGCAGGACGTTGGTCTCTCCGTCTTAGAGTTTTTCTTGAACGATGCTTTGGGTGATTCCTGGCATCCGGAGAGTTATTCTGGTGTGTGCTGGTCAGGTGTGTTTTCAACCCAAAGACCGTAATGGGAATTAGTCAGCGTCACGGTACTGACTAAAGAAATCCTTTACTTGTGGGTAAAGAGTACACCCTCTGCAGAGTTAAAACTATTCGAATAGCCGTGTCCTCGGTCAAAGGGCGTAGCTGGGTGGGTCAAGTGTCGGTCCCGGTATCGGTCTCCGGAGGAAATAATTAAAATGTGTCTGACTCATTTTTGCAGTATAATTGTTGATACCCTGTTGCTACCTTGATTATTTTATGCTTATTAAATATTATTATGGCTATGCATAATATTGCGGACTAACCCGTTTCTCTCATTTTGTATTCTTCCTGAGTGTCTCAGGGGCTGGCTAGACTACCCCGGGCACTCAACTATTATTTTCAAGACCTCTCGTGGCGTCTCTCGAGTTTACAGGCGGTTCCGCCACTACTCTTGTGGACACCCGATTGGCATTTCTCTTCAAGTCCAACCGTGGCGTCACTTGACGCCCGATAGGCATTTCTTTTCAAGACCTCTCGTGGCGTCTCTCGAGTTAACAGGCGGTTTATCTCGCCACTACTCTTGTAGACACCCGACCGGCATTTCTCTTATTTTTCTGAATGTCACTTGGGCTGGCTAGACTACCCATGGCATTCACTTGCTTTTATTTTTTTTAAAGACTGGTTATGGCTAACATGTTTCATTTACTTCCGCATCATTTTATAATTATGGCATGACCAGGATTTTAGTCAGCATGAGCATGTCATTATGTTCCTACATGAGCATGTGCATCCATTATAGCTTTTGTTCATAATGTTTGTGAGTACATTCCAACATACTCACTGGCTTGTCCCTGGCTATCTACTTGGCCAGACATGGAGGAGGACGAGCTTGTTGAGAAGGATTGCGCTAGCGAGCCCGACGCTTAGAGGAGTCCCAGTCAGTCAACCTGTGAGATAGGAGTCTACCACATGTATCTTCTGCTACACCAATAAAATAGTCAAGCCTCACTCTGACGCTTGGCTTTACGTTATTGTATCAGAGATGTATCACCACCACACCACTGTCATATTCCGCCACTGCCATATATTTGGCGAGTTTGTAATAATTTTGTTGAGCCTTCAGACTCAACCCTGTGTAATATTATTTGTACTGGTTATCTGTATCAAGGAAGTCCACCAGTTGTGTTGATCTTGGGGCTGGTGTGACTTAGGGCCTTTTCTAAGATTTATTCCCAGAAAGGGGCCCGACAGACCCCGAACACGCATTTCTCCAGATTGAGCTTCAAGTTTATGCTGCGCAAGTTAGCGAACGTTTCTTCCAGGTCTTTGATCAGTGTCCTTGATTTCCGTGACTTGACCATGATGTCATCAACGTATGCCTCCACGTTCCTCCCCAACTGTGGCCCGAGCGCTATGTGCATCAGACGCTGGAAGGTGGCGCCAACGTTCCACAGCCCGAAGGGCATGCAAGTGTAGCAGTAGACACCACACAGAGAGATGAAGGCTGTCTTCTCGACGTCCTCTGCCGCTATCTTGATTTGATGATATCCCGAGAAGGCATCCAGGAAGCACAGCAAATCGCACTCAGTTGTGGTGTCCACGATCTGGTCGATACGTGGGAGCGGGAAAGGATCCTGAGGGCAGGCCTTGTTGAGGCTGGTGAAGTCGACGCACATGCGCTCCTTCCAGCCTTTCTTGGGGACGATCACGGGATTCGCCAACAAATCCGGGTGCTGCACCTCCCGGATGACGTCGGCCTCTAGGAGCTTGCCGAACTCCTGGACGATGAACGCCTGCTTCTCTTGTGCCTGGCGCCACGCTTTTTGTTTCACCGGGCGCGTGCCCGGGCACACCATCAGGTGATGCTCAATCACCTCCCTCGGGACACCCACCAAGTCTGATGCTTCCCACGCAAATAGTCTTTGTTGGCCCTCAGGAATGCCACCAACACCTCCTCCTGATCCAGGGGAAGGCCCACACCAATGGTGAAGGTGTGGCCTGAGCCCCCGGTGTCGATAGGCACCTGCTTCGTCTCGGCCTGGTCCTGAGAGAACAACTACTTCTTCTTCATGGGCGCGGCCTCCTGAGCCCCCGCCGCGTCCGCGGTGGCAGGGTGCGCAGTGGCCGCGGCCCTGTAGGCAAGCTTGAGGGCCCGGACCGCATCCTTTGTGTCCCCGACTACCGTGATGATGCCACTGCTGCCCGGCATCTTGACGATGTTGTAACCCGGATGGGTAGCCGCCATGAACTTGAAGAGGGCCGGATACCCCAAGATGGCGTTGTACGGGAGGCTGATATGGGCGACGTCGAAGTCGATGAGCTCAGTGTGGTAGTTGTGACGCGTGCCGAAGGTGACGGGGAGGCGTATCTTCCCCAGGGGAGTGGCCACGCCCTTGACCACCCCCGAGAAAGGCCGGGTAGGGAGTAGCTGATCATATGGTACTTGAAGCAAATCGAAGGTTTCCACTGAGACGACGTTCAGGCCGGCGCCTCCGTCGATGAGGGTCTTGGTCACCGCGACGTTGCTGATGGTGGGGATACACAGCATGGGGAGAGCACCTGAGGCAGTCGTGGCCTTGGGGTGGTCTCTGGAATCGAAGGTGATGACGGTCTCAGGTCCGGCGCGGCCTTGCGCCGCCAGGCACTCCGGTCGGGCGGTACCTTGCTGTCAGAGAAGCTGCTTGATGTGGCGGCCTGACACAGGCGCCTGGGATCCGCCGATGATGCATGCGACCGCGTGGGGCGCCGGGGCCGTGAAGCATGTGACGAACTAGTCGTAGAGTTCCTCCCAAGAGGAGATCGAGGCGCGCGGGAGGCCGCGGAGCCAAGATCCAGGAGCCTCTATGAGGGCGAGGGGGAACCAGTTTGCCATGGTCTTGTCATCGCCGCCCACCATTTCGATGGCCTGCGTGTTCGACTGGTGGAACCCTTCGGGGTCCGCGACACCGTTGTACCGCGGGGGCAACACCGGCTTGAACTTCGCGGGCCACTGCACTCATCGCAGATTGGAGGTGAAAACCGGGTAACCCGCGGTGCTCCTGTACGCCTCAGGCGGCCACGCTTGTAGGGCCGCGCCCGCCATGGTGGCCGCGAGGCGAGGGCGAAGCACGGTCGGAGGAGGAGTAGACTTCGACATGCCCCTACCTGGCTCGCCAAATGTCGGATTCAGGGCTCCGCAGACCCAAGAAGGTTCGAACTCTGGGGCATGTGCAAAGATCTCAGCCTATCAAGCCTAGAGCCCGTCGCCCCATAGCCTAGCCTAGCCGAACTCGCGTGAGCATGGAAGAAGATGAACATTGAAGTTTACCCAGGTTCGGGCCACCTTGCGGTGTAATACCCTACTCCTGCTTTGTGGTGGATTGGCCTCACGAGGGGCTGAGGATGAACTAGTATAGAGGATGGACGACCTCGCGAGGGCTCGTGCGTGAGAATGAGTCCACCCCCTCTATGGTGGTGGCTAACCTATATTCATAGTGGCCTTGGTCCTCTTCCCTCGAAACTTAGGCGGGAAGGGATCCCACAACGGCCAATTTGAAAGGGGACAAGTAGTACATCTAATCCTGACGAAAGGTGGTCTTCGCCAGCAAAGCTTCAGGTCATGACGCAGTGGTGGGCTCAGCGATGACCTCCACCTGGCCGAGCCCGTGGTCTTGGTCTTGTAGCATCGGAATGGAAACCTTTGAGAGATTACTCGGGAACCCAAACCTGTCCTTGCCTCCTTAGCACCAAAGAGGAAACTGCCTCCTCTGCGCCCGCTGGCGCCCGCCTGGCCATGGTCATCATGGATCACGTCACCTCAGCCTCATGAGGTGGGGTACCTGCATAGAAATCTCCGCTCCTCGCGAGGCCGCCTGGGGAGGCCGCTCCCTCGGGAGGTCTTGGTGTCATCCTCCTCGTGAGGCCTGGCCCCTCGCGAGGGTCTTGTCTTGGTGGTCTTGGAGTCGGCCGTACTAGGACAATGAGGAATCCACGCCGTGGGCCGCAGGCAGGTAAGTCTGGGTACCCTGGTTCCCAGAATGCCGACACTTTCCTTGTCACACTTCTCGTACTCAACTTTCTGCTTCTTGACAAGTTGCTCAACTTGGTGACACTCTTGGAGATCATGGCCCTTGGTTTGGTGGATCTTGCAGTATAGCCCGTCAGCCTTCCCGGCTTTTTCGGCCACCGCAGCTTCCTGGTAATCAGTGCATGCGACAACTTCCTTGCCGGGGGCTTCAGTCTTGGCCTTCTTGCCGGTACTAGGAGTGCCAGAGCCCTCAACAGCCAATACTGCCTTTTCCTTGCGTTTCTTGTTCTTCCTCTTCGGGTCTACGTCATCATCGTCATCCTCTGATTCAACTTCGACGCCATCCTCTTCTCCAGGGAGTCGCCTCCCTTCCTCTATTCTGGCACACTTATCCGCCAAAGTGTACAGCTCATTCACAGTCTTGGGCAACCGAATGTTCATTTTGGAACGTATCCTCCTGTTGCGCACGTTGGACTGGAACACATCAATTACAGCTGCCGGGTGGATGTCTGGGATGTTTCTGTGCACCCGGCTAAACCTCTCCATGTACTTCCGCAAGCTCTCCCCTTCCTTTTGTGGAAGGAGCTGTAGATCGCTTGGTCGTTTTGGTTCTTGATGGCCACCCGTGAAGGCGCCAACAAACTCATGGCACAGGTCAGCCCATGATGAGATGGAGTTCTCTGGAAGGTGCATCAACCATGACCTCACATTTGGCTTGAGCGCCAAAGGGAAGTAATTGGCAAACACCTTCTCATCTCTTCCTCCGGCAGCTTGAATAGCGATGGTGTAGGTGCTCAAGAACTAAGCCGGGTTCAACCTTCCATCATACTTCTCTGCTATCTTTGGCTTGAAAACATGGGCAGATGGCCAACAGACTTGCCGCAGCTCGCGAGTGAAGGCAGGGCACCCAACCTCGAAAGGTAGGTACCCGCCCTCACTGGGCGCGGGTTCGTCGACGTCTGGGCCATTGCGCCTGTCGTATTGGTGGTGGGCTTCATGGCGTCATTGTATGGTGATGTGCGCGTCTTCCCTCCGCCGATCCTCCAGGATCTGCCGCTGATCTCGACAGGCCTGAGGGTCAGACGAGACCATCGATACCTCATCGGGCTCCTTGTTGCGTGGTTCTGGTTGCGGTCCTTGTGCTGGCCATCGCAGAGGGGACTGTACCGTTGGAGTGGCTGTCACTTGCGGGAGTCGTGGCGGATCTGGCCGCTGTGATCCCCCTGCTTCAGCAAAACCGATCAAACTCTGGATGGTAGCTCTCCACCCATCCATATGATCGGTCGCTGGTGGGAATCTCAATAGGAGTTGGGCTCGCGCCATGGCTTCCGAAGCAGTGCTTGGCATGGACGACGACGCAGACCACGACGTCGCTCGGCTCCTGCCAGTACCAGTGGCGGCAGCGCCGTGCTCTCGTTGCCGCGAGCCGGCCGCCACGGTGGTACGGTGGCGAGAAGGGTGCGCCTGGGGGTTGATGGCCCCATTCGGCGCTTCATCTTGGTTACCCCGCCCCGGGGGAGGTGCTTGCCCCGCTGTTGCACCCGTTGCAGGGGCAACCAGGGGGCCACGGTTCACCCCGGAGTGAGCGTTGTCGCCGTGGCTGCGCCCTTCTGCACCCAACCTCTAAAGGTAGTTACCCGCCCTTCGGAGTGCTGTTGCTGCCGCCCTCCTCCAGTGTTTTCTGCTCCCGCTTCGACCGCGGGGGAATGACGACAGTGCCGCCTGCGCTGGTCATGTTCCCCACGACGTCTGCATCCCCCGACGTCGCTGCAGCCCCCATAGTATCGGTGGCTGCATGCGAGGGGGCCTTCAAGGTGGAAGGACGAGCAGTTGCACCGAACTTCTTCTTGGGCGCCATGGATGATGGAGCCAACAATCAAGAAGACGATGATGAAGACTGACGTGCTGTTTTCGACCTCGGGTTCGCACAAGCGCTGCCCCCTACCTGGCGCGCCAAAGATGTCGTGGTAGAACACGGCCACCTATGGGGCCATTGATACGTCTCCAACGTATCTATAATTTTTGATTGTTCCATGCTATTATATTATCTGTTTTGGATGTTTTATATGCATTAATATGCTATTTTATATTATTTTTGGGACTAACTTATTAACCTAGAGCCCAGTGCCAGTTTCTGTTTTTTACTTGTTTTTGAGCTTCGCAGAAAAGGAATACCAAACGGAGTCCGAACGGAATAAAACCTTCGCGATGATTTTTCTTGGACCAGAAGACACCCGGGAGACTTGGAGTGCAAGTCAGAAGAGCCATGAGGCGTCCACAAGGGGGGAGGGTGCGCCCTGGGGGTAGGGCGCGCCCCCTGCCTTGTGGGCCCCTCGATGACCCCCTTACCTAGATCTTCCTCCTATATATTCACATATATTTCCAAACCACCAGAAGCATCCATGAAAACACTTTTCCACCGCCGCAACCTTCCAATCCCGTGAGATCCCATCTTGGGGCCTTTTCCGGCATCCTGCCGGAGGGGGATTCGATCACGGAGGGCTTCTACATCAACTCTATTGCCCTTCCGATGAAGCGTGAGTAGTTTACCTCAGACCTACGGTCCATAGCTAGTAGCTAGATGGCTTCTTCTCTCACTTTCATTCTCAATACAACGTTCTCCTTGATGTTCTTGGAGATCTATCTGATGTAATCTTCTTTTGCGGTGTGTTTCTTGAGATCCGATGAACTGTGGATTTATGATCAGCTTATCTATGAATATTATTTGAATCTTCTCTGAATTCTTTTATGCATGATTTGATATCCTTGTAACTCTCTTCGAACTACCGGTTTGGTTTGGCCAACTAGATTGGTTTTTCTTGCAATGGGAGAAGTGCTTTGTGGCACCCCGGCTCAGAGAACCGGTTTACCAGTGTTTCCAACCCAGAGATCAAGTCTTCTGGAAACACACAACAACTTGGGACAGATCATAGCTGAACTTTTATTGATAATAGTCGAGTACAGGCTTATATATTACATGATCATCGAGGCCAGAAGCACATCTAGTGCTAAGATAGTATCTACATTATTTATCTAACATATCAGGGCCTCGGTATTACTGCGGGATACTACAGCGGAAGACTACTGTGTAGCGGAACATGATAGTAACTCCATCCACAGGGACACTGCTGAGGACACATCCTAGGCGTCGCAATACGGACATCGAGACCTTCGTCTCAGTCTTCTCCTGCATCTGGCATGATACGCCAGGTGAGTACTTTGAATGTACTCGCAAGCACATGACAACCAAATATGCAGCAAATAATAGCATGGCAATGAACAGGTTAAATTCTAAGTGATTCACTTACTGTCACCAGCTTACTCATATCCGGGTTGTCTTACAACCCTCGGAAAATACTCGATCTCAATGAGTACTTCTGGTCATAAGACAAGTTCTTCCATCATTACTATGGTTATTATGGTTGATCACCTAGAGACGTCTGGATGGGCTGTCCAATACCGTGCACGCGGCTATTCGAATAGATTTTACACTCTGCAGAGGTTGCACACTTTACCCACACTATGGAGCACTTAACCTCGTGATCCCATTCGGGTGGATCAGCGTTGCTCCAACGAAACCTGCCTGACCCGTGACTCTCCCATCGTACCACCGGCATTCATTTTCCCCCGGAGTCCTGCCCTGGGTGGCCCCTGTGTCACGTCGTGGCACCTGCCACCGTCGTGGCCAAACTAAACTGTCCCAAACGAGGACGCCGGCACATAACTCAACTGGGCTCACAGGGTTATCGCCGTCTACCTGATCAGGGCAGCACGCACGCATAACCCTCCCCGTCTGGAGGTACCGGTGAAAGAGCACGGAGCCAGACCAAGTCAAGGCTGTCCCATACCGGCAAATGTGGCTGCACGGGTAAGCCCGGACAGGTGACTCTTGATCAACCAACTAAGTTCCATTTATCAAGCATGGTGGTTCAACATTTCAGCTTGAGTTATCAACATAAGGCATTTAAATAATTTACTTTGAATAATCTATGTTAATGAAATGGAAGAAATGAATATGAATTTATGCAATGCTATGAAATGCTTCATAATATGGATGTCCTGGCTTGCCTTGATCAGTTGGGTGGTTCAGAAACTCCTGGTCTTCAAATCCATAAGAATCTCCTTCTGAAAACATTTTTAAATGGCAAAGGAAAATGTCACATAAAGCCTTTTTATTCACCAACAATTCTGTGGGTATTGGGAAAATACCAAACTTGGTCAGAAAATAAAGGACTTTGATACAAACACAATGCAAAAAGAATCAGGTCAATTGGACTTTTTTGTAAAAAGTTATTAATGGTCAAAGTTACTGGTCAACTCTGTTAATAATTCAAAATTAGAAAAAACTCAGAACGGGCCACGTCGAAGGCGTAAAACGCCGATGCGTGTCCACTTACCACTTCGGTAAGGCGCTGACGGGTGGGGCCCTTCATTTAAAATAGAGGAGAGAGAGAGAGCAGAGAAGAGGGGCGGCTCACCGGCGGTGATTGCCGGCGATAGCGACGGCGGTTGGGCTCATGGATGGTGGGGATGGATCGGGCGTTCGACGGCGGTTCACCCTGTACCCGTAGCTCGTCCGGAGATGGACGGACGGTGTGGTGCCCTTCTTCTCCGGTGGACGAGCGCTACGGTGTTCGACGGAGGAGCCCAATCCGGCAGCAATCCGGCGAGGCGAGAGCTCAGGGAGGACCAGAGGAACCCACTGATCACGCTAAAGGGCTCAGGCGAGGCAGAGGTGGACTGGAGGTGGCTGGATATGGAACGAGGGCGGCGGAGGAGCTCCGGTCAAGCTCGAGTCTGTGACACCCTGATTTTGACAACTTTTTTTTCAAACTTTTTCTGGTTTTATTTGGAATTTGAATGGATTTTTGAATCTTTCACTTGGTCTTGGACATTCTTGAATCTTCTTCCAAGTGCTCCAAAGCTCCATCACCTTGCCAAAATCCTGCCAAGTACCCCAAGGATCCAAATTCCAATTAAAATTATTTTCCAAAACCCTCTTCTTTTATTTGAGAATTTAGGGCATTACTATGGGTTGTGAAGCAACCTATAGCTATGATGCTCAGAAAATTCCCAATAATTCCCAAAAATTCTTTGGATCATATCTTGCCCCAATATCCAAAAAATTTCCATGGTCTAGGTCAATTATTTTGCAAAATAAATCATTTTTGCTCCTGGTCAGTTTGGACCTTTATGAAGGAAGTGCATGCTAGGGTTGTCCAATTGCCACCAAATTTTTACAGCATGAGGACACTCCAAGCAACCTTTCCCCACCAATTTTCAGCATCTGAAGATCATCCTAGTGAACAGTACTTCAAATCTCAGTTTCAGACCAGAATTGCAGCTTCTACATGAACTACTTCCAAATCTTGTCCAAACCACTTCAAACTTGACCAGTTTGTAGTTCTTTCAACGAAGATTACTCCAGACACCAGCTTTGGCTCCATCTCCACCTCATCTATGCTACAGAACCTCTCCAAGCTCTCTATCAGAAACTGTTGGTGACTCTACCTCTCATCTCTGCTTGAATCTAGCCAAACCAACGCTGCAGGTGAAGTGAGGGTTCGACGGTCAACGAGCTGGACAAAGTTTGCCAGACTAACGTGGCCCTTGGTTATGAGCTACCATGGTGAGCACGGCGCTGGCACGCTTGTCGCCGTGCTCTGCGCCGCGCAGGGCTCGGGTTGCGTCGGAGATGATCGCTCGCGCAGCGTTGCGTTGTCTAGGCATGCCGACTTCGTTCCTCGTTGACACCTAGCCCCTCCAGAACTCTCGCCTGCGCCGGAGAAGCCCTCGCCGGCCGCCACGCCATCGCCGCACTGTGGCGCCCATGCGGTCACAGTGGCGGGTGCGCCGTCGTCTTCTTCCCTGAGCCGTCTCCTCCGCATTCAATGCGCCTGCTAGCTCCTGTCCTCTCACCCGCAAGCAGCCACGCCAGCGCGGCGTATGTCGCCGGCGCCATGGCCCGCATCGACCTGCTTTGGGAGAGATCACCGCTCCCCTCCTCCCGGCTATAAATATCCATGCCCCGCGCTGCCTAGCTCCTCACTCCACTCCTCCTCCCTCATATCGATCGCTAGCAGTGAAGAACCCGAGGTAGAGAGGCCTCTGGCCTCGAACTCCGCCGGAGTTCCGCCGCTGATCCCCTCCTGTCGCCCACCCTCTTCAAGCCACCCCAGCTCCGCCCAAGCTCTCAGTCGTGATTAATAGAACCCCGTGGTGTGTCCCGAGCCTTCTGCCAGTCCAATTGCTGCTGGAGTGCTCGGATACGCCGACCACCGCAGCTGCTGCCCGCCGGAGATGAAGGGGGCGACGCCGTCTGTCCACCTCCGGCCAAGCTGCGGGTACAGGGCGGACCTCCACTCCGAGCTCTATCCATCCCAGTCCTCTCTGAGCCCAACCACCGTCGCTAACTCCGGCAATCACCGCCGGTGAGCCACCTCCCCTCTGCTCTCTCTCTCCCTCTCTGTTTTAAACGAAGGAGTCCCACAGTCAGCCTCTTACCGAATCGGTAAGTGGAGGCGCGCGGGCAAATTACGCCTTCGATGTGGCCCCTTCTCTTATTTTCTAATTTGATTTTTATAATGCTTGTTTTCGTCCTTGTTTCTCCGGTAGAAATCTTGGGGCACTCTTTGAGGTTCTTTGTGTTGGATTGAGTATTATGAATCTAAAATTGTTTGATGCATATCATATAATCAACTCATGGATACTCATGGTGACATTGGAGTATCTAGGTGACATTAGAAATGGTTGATGTGTATCATATGGTTTTATTTTAGTACGAACTCTTGGGCTGTTTGTGACACTTATAGGGATAGCTTGATAGATCGATCGTAAAGGATAACTTTGAGGTGGTTTCGTACCCTACGAACAATTTCTTCTTATGTTCTCCGCTAGATAAGAACTTTGGAGTGATTCTTCGTTGCACGTTGAGGGATGGTTATACGATCCAATTATATTAGCATTGTTGAGAGATTGCACTAGCGAAAGTATGAACCCTAGGCCTCATTTTCAAGCATTGCAATACCGTTTGTGCTCACTTTTGTTACTTGCTACCTTGCTGTTTTTTATTGTTTCTATTACAAAAATCAATATCTACTATCATTACTACACTTGTATCACTATCTCTTTGCCGAACTAGTGCACCTATACAATTTACCATTGTTTTTGGTGTGTTGGGGACACAAGAGACTTTATTATTTGGTTGCAGGGTTGTTTGAGAGAAACCATCTTCATCCTACGCCTCCCACGGATTGATAAACCTTAGGTCATCCACTTGAGGGAAAATTGCAACTGTCCTACAAAACTTTGCGCTTGGAGGCCCAACACGAGTGTACAAGAATAAAGTTGCGCAGTAGACATCACTACACCTCCGCAAGGACCGCTTCCCCAATGAGCGCAAGTCCAAGCTACTGCCAAGCGCCGATGGACCCTTCAAAGTGCTCGTCCATTGCAATGACAACGCCTACAAGATCGACATCCCACGCAACAAGTACAATGTAAGCGACATCTTCAATGTTGAGGACTTGGCTCCATACCATGGTGGTGAAGATCATGATCCGAGGACGGATCTCTCCCAAGGGGGAGATGATGCGGATCATCCTTCCATCATCCCCATGGACTCTATACCAATAGATCAAGCACCAAGTGGACCTATGACAAGAGCTCGAGCATGCGCCATCGAAACCGAGGTGAACTCACTCCTACTTGAGATTGATATGGATATATATGGAACTTGGATGCTAACTCACCAAAACATGTTATGTGTCATTAGGTACGAAGACTAACGCCACCAAGAAGCAAAGGGACACCCCAAAGGAGTAGGAGAAGCACCCCAAGTCCACGAGGAAGAAGGAGTCCCTCAAGATGAAGACAACACCTCCCAGGCCACCCCGTGCGCACGGGCCACCCAGACCCTACTACTTCTTGAGTTTGCGTTGGTTTTTCCCTTGAAGAGGAAATGGTGATGCAGAAAAGTAGAGATAAGTATTTCCCTCAGTTTGAGAACCAAGGTATCAATCCAGTAGGAGGAACACACAAGTCTCCAATGATAGCACCTACACAAATAAACAAATACTTGCACCCAATGCGATAAATGGGTTGTCAATCCCTTCACGATTATTTGCAAGGATGAGATCTGATAGAGATAGGTATAAAAGATAAATAAAAGTGCAAAACTTAAAAAAGTAAATAAATTGCAGCAAGGTATTTTTGGGTTTTTTGTTTTATAGATCTAAAAATAATATGATAAAAATAGACCTGGGGGCCATAGTTTTCACTAGAGGCTTCTCTCTTGAAAGAACACATACGGTGGGTAAAAAATTACTGTTTAGCAATTCATAGAAAAGCGCATAGTTATGATGATAAGTAAGGCAATGATCATGAATATAGGCATCATGTCCATGACAAGTAGACCGAGTCCTGCCTGCATCTACTACTATTACTCCACACATCGACCGCTATCCAGCATGCATCTAGTGTATGAAGTTAACAAGAATGGAGTAACGCCTTAAGCAAGATGACACGATGTAGAGGGATATATCCAATCAATATGGTAAAACCACATCTTTTTATCCTTAATGCCAACAATACAAATACGTGCCTCGCTACCCCTTCTGTCACTGGGTGAGGACACCACTAGATTGAACACAAAACAAAGCACCTCTCCCATTGCAAGATAGATCAATCTAGTTGGCCAAACCAAATCAATAGGTCGGAGAGAAATACAAAGCTATCTTAATCATGCATAAAAGTGTTCAGAGAAGACTCAAATAATATTCATAGATAATATTATCATAAATCCACAATTCATCGGATCTCAACAAACGCACCACAAAAGAAGATTACATCGAATAGAACTCCAAGAACATCGAGGAGAACATTGTATTGAAGATCAAAGAGAGAGAAGAAGCCATCTAGCAACTAGCTATGGATCTGTAGGTCTGTGGAAAACTACTCACACATCATCGAAAGGGCAACAAGGTTGGTGTAGAGGCCCTCCGTGATCGAATCCCCCTCCGGCAGAGTACCGGAAAAGGCCACAAGATGGGGTCTCACGAGAATAGAAGCTTGCAGCGGCGGAAATGTCTTTTTGTTGTGTCCTCTGGTATACGGGGAATACTTGGGTATTTATGGAGCTGAGATTAGGGTTAGAGGGGTCCCAAGGGGCCCACAAGCTTGGGGGGCACGCCCCCTGGGGCGCGCCCCCTGGGGCGCGCCCCCTGGGGCGCGCCCTGTGAGCTTGTGGCCCTCTGGTGGCTCCTTTGGCCTCCTCCCGAAGCTTCGTGGGTGTCTTCTTGTCCAAGAAAAATCATCAAAAAGTTTCATTCCATTTGGTATTGATTTTCTGTAAAAGACAAAAACAACAACTGGCACTGGGCACTAGGTTAGTAGGTTAGTCCCAAAAAATGATATAAAATAGCACAAACACACCACAAAAAAAAGAGCTACATCAAATAGATCTCCAAGAGACCATTGTATTGAGAATCAAGAGAGAGAGGAAGCCATGTAGCTACTGCCTACGGACCTGTAGGTCTATGATGAACTACTCACGCATCATCGGAGAGGCATCAATGAGGATGATGAACCCCTCCGTGATGGTGTCTAGATTGGATCTCCTGGTTCTGGAACTTGCAGCAGCTGGACTTGTGTTTCGTCGACTCCCCTAGGGTTTTTGGAATATTTGGGTATTTATAGGGCGAAGAGGCGGTGCGGGAGGCCACCGAGGTGGGCACAACCCACCTGGGCACGCCTGGGCTCCTGGGCGCGCCCTGGTGGGTTGTGCTCCCCTTGGAGCCCCCCTCTGGCACTTCTTTGGCCCATCAGGTGCCTTCTGGTCCAGAAAAATTCTCCAAAAAGTTTCGCTGCGTTTGGACCCCGTTTGGTACTGATATTCTGCGAAGTAAAAAACAAGCAAAAAATAGCAACTGGCACGGGGCACTATGTCAATAGGTTAGTCCCAAAAAATGATATAAAGTTGCTATAAAATGATTGTAAAACATCCAAGAATGATAATATAACAACATGGAACAAGCATAAATTATAGATACGTTGGAGACGTATGACAAGGAACCAGAGCCGGCGTGCTTCTTGTCGCGCCCACCGGAGAGCATCTCAAGTACGTGGTTCAAATGCACTTTCCCCGGGAGAAGGCCACCAACAACACTGCTGAGTATGAGGGGCTCCTTGCCGGACTCAGAATTGCGGTGGAGTTGGGAATTAAGAAGTTGATTATCCGTGGAGACTCTCAACTCGTAGTGAGGCAAGTCAATAAGGATTATCAGAGTCCATTGATGGAGGCGTATGTGGAGGAGGTGAGAAAGTTGGGAGAGCACTTTGATGGATTGCAAACAGAGCACGTACCACGTGCAGAAAATAACATCGCCGATCACTTGTCAAAGTGCGCCGGGCAAAAGCTCCCTGTGGAACCAGGGAATTTTGTCCTCCCTCTAACTCAACCGTCAGTGTCTCCTTCAACGATGACCAGAAAAGGAGAAAGTTGGACTCCGGCAAGTATTTCCCGGCAGGAATTCCCGAAGCTGCTGGTAGAGAGGCTGCCGGGGCAACCCCACTTTGGTTGGTGAGCAGCATGCTCCCGCGGAAGCACTCCCACGAACGAGGAGGTGCCTTTAGTCCTTGTTGTCGAGCCACAGGCTCCAACTTGGGCGCATCACGTAGTCCATTTCCTTCAAACAGGGGAGCTTCCCGAAGAGCAAGAAGAAGCTGAAAAAGTAGCCTGACGGTCAAGTATGTACCAGTTTGTCGATGATACACTGTACCGAAAAAGGCCAAACTGTGTGAAATTGAAGTGCATTTGCCGGGAAGATGGGCTGAAGCTGTTGGCAGAGATACACAAGGGTGTGTGTGGCTCTCACATTGGATCGAGAGCCCTAGTCAGAAAAGCCTTCCGGCAGGGTTTCTATTGGTCCACAGCCCTCCAGGATGCAACTGAGCTAGTCACTAAGTGTGAGGCCTGCCAGTTCCATTCCAAAAACATTCATCAACCAGCTCAAACCCTTCAAACGATCCCTTTATCCTGGCCATTCTCAGTTTGGGGGCTCGATATCTTGGGCCCCTTCCCCTGTGCTGCCAGGGGCTTTGAATTCTTGTACGTGGCAATCAACAAGTTTACAAATTGGCCTAAGGTGGAGCCAGTGAGGAAGGTGACGGCATAGTCAGCTGTAAAGTTCTTGAAAGGATTGGTGTGCCGCTTTGGAGTACCCAACAGAGTGATTACCGATAACGACACCCAGTTCACGAGCCGCACCTTTATGCAGTACATCCAAAGCCTTGGAAGCAAGGTCTCCTTCGCCTTTGTTGCTCACCCACTGAGCAATGGGCAAGCTGAGAGGATGAATGCTGAAGTGCTGCGCGGGCTCAAGACGAGAACTTTTGATAAGTTGCAAAAATGTGGCAAGCGCTGGATTGATGAGCTGCCGGTGGTTCTTTAGTCCCTCCGGATGACACCAAATCGAGCTACCGGCCAGACTCCCTTCTTCCTAGTATATGGGGCGGAAGGAGTGCTCCCCACGAAACTCATATACGGGTCACCTCGAGTACTTGCCTATGACGAAGTAGAGCAAGAGTAGCTACGACATGAGGATGCAGTGCTCCACATGGAAGATCATCTCCGGGCCGCTGTACGTGCTGCACGCTACCAGCAAAGCCTGCGCCGCTATCATAGCCGCAGGGTTCATGCCCGGAGCCTTGAGGAAGGCGACCTTGTCCTTAGGGGCATTCAGTCCGCCAAGGGTACCAACAAGTTGATGCCGAAGTGGGAAGGCCCTTACCCGGTAGTACAAGTCACCAGACCTGGCGCAGTCCGTCTGGAGACTGAAGATGGCATCCAAATGCAAAACTCATGGAATATTGAGCATCTTCGTAAATCCTACCCATAAGGCGCGGCTGCCGGGCTCAGCCCCCGGTAGCCACCTTTAGTATAAGCCTTGCCGATGGGCATGTAACCCTTTGTACAAAGCGAGGCGCAGACCCTGTGCGAAGATAATAAAACAAAGCGCTGGCATCTAGACTTGCATGCATGTTTTCTTAAGTATGATTTTGCTATGATAACCAATCCATTTAAGGAGGATCGTATGCTGCTGTTTTCTCCCCTGTACTGTCAACAGGTCCCCTGCCGTGGATGGAGTCCCCGAAGGGAAGAAGTGAGACTGGCCCAGCATAACGGTCCCCGGTGGCTACTTCTTGTCGAAGCGATGGGAAGGGCAGCAAACACAGATAAGTTATCCTCCCCATCCACTAGTACATCCCTGTATGAAAGTCTTGCGCATAGAAAAACCTTGCCGCCCTCAACATCTGTGCTCCCATCCTTTGATTCGAAAGTTTTGCTTTAGTCAGGATGGTTGAAGTGGCATTTAGAGGAGGGATTGGTGAGGGACCGGTTTCCTTCCGCGCTCCCAACCCATCAGGCTGGGTCCAGTGGTAGTAACAGAAGGGACCGGCAAGGTGTCTCACCGGGGAACCTTGTTTACCTGGAAGTATTGAGGGACCATCCCTCAGCATGGGCATGATACATGCACAAGTACCTGACAGGCATTTTCTTTTTCATTAATACGCGGATAAACAAGTACAAATCATACATGATACAAACATGGATGGAAGATTACATAATTTAAGCTAAAGTTTGGCAGGTGCCTACATCTTTTAATTTGAAAAAGGATAAGTGCCCCGTAATGCCTTTCTTGTCCCTCTCCTTCTAGGAACTGCAGTGGGAGGTGAAGAGGGCAAAAGGGGCGCCTAGGCAAAAGCCCAGCCTGACCCCGTTAGGTCCTGTGGGACGCAGCCCGACAAGATCGGGAGGGCGAAGGCAAAGCCAGAAAGGATGGAAGGAGCAGCTAGGCGATGCCCTGGTCACCACCGCCAGGACTAGAGGAACGCAGCAGGAGGGACACCGGCAGGGAATACGAAGCCGGAGTTCACGAGGAAGCCTGCCGGGGTCCAGCTGGAGGAGGCAGAGGCATCCACACCCAACACCCCAGCAAATCGCACTACCGGGGAGAAGGCCAGGTGCAGATGATGGTGCCACCGACGCCTAGCTGACGGTGATAGTGCGTCCGATGCTTAGCTGGACTCTAAGCCGCCGTCCTCCCGCTCGGCGCCGTCGTCTTCGCCGTCAGTGTCCTCTTCGTCGCTGTCGCTCGAGGAGGAGCTTTCGTCGTCGGTCGAGCTCTCCGCGCAGCACCCTAAGCGAACACCCGAGCGCCCGAAGACCTTGATGGAGAACAGGTCGGCCTCCATTAATTTAAAATAGAGAATGTGCCCCTCCATCAGGCTATGGGCACGAGCAAAGGTTTTCCAGCCACACCGGAGAAGCATGACATGAGGTGCGGGGAACTCCACGTCCACCCGCATGTTGCCATTACAGCAACCTCTCATGTGTAGCTTCAAACCGTGCGGCTGTTCAACCCCCATTACCCTTGCAAAAGGGGTGGGAAGCCGAAGACGGCTGTGCGGGGGCTCGTGCAGCCTAACAAGGAATTCCAGCACCGTGTCTCCGACATGGCCCTCTAGTAGAGTCGAAGCGACTGGAGGAAGAGTGGCCGATCCATCGCTGCGTCCCCCTCGGCCCCGAGCACCGCATCGGCCACGACCACGTCCTGCGGCTCCGCCTTGTGCACTAGATCCTGCCCCTGCGTCCCCAGCAGGAGCAGGGATACGATGCCGAGAGGAAGCCCTTGTCGCCCCTGTTGGGGCTCGACCGTGCCCTCTTCCCCTCACCATGGTAGAAGAAGGGCACAAGAGGAAGGAGAAGAGAATGTGTGGGTGAGCCCCTCCCGTCACCTCCGCGCCTCCTTTTATAGCGGAGCATGGCCGGGGGCTGGCTCCTCACCATCCAGGAGGTAACCACCCCGCTTCGCCTATCTAGTTCGTCTGCACTACTGACAGCATCCAGATTTCACGACCGCCCTCCTGCACCAATCCAGGGTGTCTAGCTTTCTGCCATGACACTCATTCCCGCGCCCTACACATCCGTTACCTACCCTGCGCCGTGCATGCAGCGTACGTGGCGGAAATGGCAGGCATGATGGAGAAAGTAAAATGGCAGTTACCTCCTCCTCCCCTGGGGTCGTGCGCGAGTGCTTCAATTAACTTCCCCTGAACGTGGGTAACCTCATGGCGTTTGACATCGCACGACTCGCGGGGAAACTGGGAGTTAACTCAATTCCAGGTTAAGGAAGAAGTAAGAAAGATATCAAGGAAGACATGGATCCCGCTGCGGCATGGTCGAAGTGTCCGCCTGTGTATTTGTTGGGGCCTACCCCAACGATGCCTGGCGGCACGTATGGGCCAGGCCCGGGGGCTCCTGTTGGTTCAACGAACATCTGCGTTTGTTGACCGAACTCATACACAGGCGTGCTGACGAGTGTACATCCAACACCAACATGTAATGCAAGGCCGAGCCAGAGAAGCCGCTCTTTGTGAGATCAAGGAGAGCATTAAGAAGAACAAAGCAGCAGGATATCACCTTGGGAAGGCCTCCCTTGCTGGGCAGAAGAGCCCGGCCATCTCGAGACCGCCCCGAAGGCAAGTCCAGAATTGCCCCGGCAAGCCTGCCGGGGCCGCCAAGACCAAACCGCTGCCAAGACACCACCTCTCCACTACACTTCGACGCTAGTCACTTATCAATGCGGTGTCAAGCCCCTAGGCGATTAAGTGGCACTCATTAAGCACATGACAGCTTGCTGGAAGACAGATCACACCCATTTGACACCCGTCCAAAGGCGTGTCAAGACGATAAGCAGAAGATGGCTAAGCGGTGATATAAGCTTGCCGGGGATGCACCCCCGCACGCCACCAAAGTAGCATTTATGGCATTTTTGTCCTAAGTGCCATAGTTAGGTACGATATCACTATTGGCTATCTAATCAGAAGATAATATCTGTTTGCCACTGTGGTTACCCCTTGAGCTATAAAAGGATGTCCAAGGCAACCTAGAGAGCGATTCAGACCCTCGCACACCTGTACTCGCGTAGCAGCTCTTCCCGAGGCCACCTTGCCGGGCTTGAGCGCTGCGCGTTCTTCGTGTTCCTCCATCCAATCCACCAAAGTAGGAGTAGGGTTTTACGCTTCTCAGCGGCCCGAACCTGGGTAAAAACTACCAGAGTCACTTCATCGTGCTGCCTCACGGCCTCCGCTCTTTGTGCAACGTGACTCCCCCCTACCCGAACCACAAAGGGGCCCGTGGCCCCATAGGTGACCGTGTCCACGCACGACACAAGTAATCTTTCTTTTTTTTGGCATGAATATTCAGATCCATAAGATTCAAAACAACAGTTTAATATTGACATAAAAACAATAATACTTCAAGCATACTAAATAAAGCAATCATGTCTTCTCAAAATATCATGGCTAAAGAAAGTTATCCCTACAAAATCATATAAACTTGTCATGCTCTATCTTCATCACACAAAGTATTTATCATGCACAACCCCGATGATAAGCCAAGCAATTGTTTCATACTTTTAGTGTTCTCAAGCTTTTTCAACTTTCATGCAATACATGAGTGTGATCCATGGATATAGAACTATAGGTGGAATAGAATATGATGGTGGAGGTTGTGTGGAGAAGACAAAAAGGAGAAAGTCTCACATTGAGGAGGCTAATCAATAGGCTATGGAGATACCCATCAATTGATGTCAATGCAAGGAGTAGGGTTTGCCATGCAATGGATGCAATAGAGCTATAGGTGTATGAAAGCTGAAAAGAAAACTAAGTGGGTGTGCATCCAACTCGCTTGCTCACGAAGACCTAGGGAAATTTGAGGAAGCCCATCATTGGAATATACAAGCCAAGTTCTATAATGAAAAATTCCCACTAGTAATATATGAAAGTGACAAAATAGGAGACTCTCTACATGAAGAACAAGGTGCTACTTTGAAGAACAAGTGTGGAAAAGCATAGTAACATTGTCCCTTCTCTCTTTTTCTCTCATTTTTTCTTTTTTCTCTTTTTTCTATTTTGGGCCCTTTGGCCTCTTTTTTTAATATATTTTGGGATCTTTGGCCTCTTTTTATTTTAAGTCTGGAGTCTCATCCTGATTTGTGGGGAAATCATAGTCTCCATCATCCTTTCCTCACATGGGACAATGCTCTAATAGTGATGATCATCACACTTTTATTTACTTACAACTCAAGAGTTACAACTCGATACTAGAACAAAAATATGACTCTATATGAATGCCTCCGGCGGTGTACCGGGATGTGCAATGATCTAGCATGACATGTATAAAAAATATGAACGGTGGCCAAGCCACAAATACTATGCCAACTATATGATCATGCAAAGCAATATGACAATGATGGTGTGTGTCATAATAATATGGAACGGTGGAAGTTGCATGGCAATATATCTCGGAATGGCTATGGAAATGCCATAATACGTAGGTATGGTGGTTGTTTTGAGGAAGATATAAGGTGGCTTATGTGTGAAAGAGCGTATCATATCACGGGATTTGGATGTACCGGCGAAGTTTCACTAATAGGAAAATGCTTATAGATAGAAGTTTACCAGTAGCGTTTGTTTATGACCCCACGCTACTAGTAGTTAGTGGTAGCGCTGGGTAGAAAGAGCGCTACTGGTATACATTAGCAGCAGCGCTGGTTTCCTTAGACCATGCTACTGGTAGGTGTGCCACACCACACAACCTGATCAATAAAAATTAGCAGCGCGGGTCGTCTACCCAGCACTACTGTTAGTTTAGGATCTATAGCGCTTGTTGATAGAAACGCGCTACTGCTATTTCTTCTATGTGTACACTTTTACCAGTAGCGTGTTTTTTCACCCCGCTCTATAGGTAATGGAACTTAGCAGCATATATTTTGGCTGGCGACCATAGCAGTAGCACGCATTGGTGACCAGTGCTACTGCTATGGTCGCCAGCCAAAATACCTACCACCTTTCCCCCCTTCTTCCTCCCCTCTTCTTCCTCCCCCTTCCTTTCTCCCCCTCTCCTTGCACTTGCTTGTTCCTTTCAATGCTCCCCCTCCTCCCCCTCTTCTTTGCCCCTCCACCACCACCTCATTAATGCACTCCCTCCTCCCTCTTTCTTTCTTTGCCCCTCCACCACCCCCTCCATTAATGCCCTCCCTCCCCCTCTTCTTTGCCCTCCACCACCCCCTTCCATTAATGCCTTCCCTCTCCTCCCTCTCTCTCCCTAGCTCTCTCTCTCCCTACCTAGCTAGTTAGAGCTATATCTAGAGCTACTAGCTAATTAAGAAGGTGCTCGATATCCCTCTCGACACATAGGTGAGCAAAAAAAGTGTTTGTGTGCGATAGGACCAAAACTATATATATATATGTGCGATATGAGAATATACCGAATTGTGTGTGGCATAATTTGAGTTGCCTATATTGTGTATTTGTTGAAATGTGGGTGACATGAGTTGCCTATGTTTTGCCGAAATGTCGATTCAATTCCATTTTGGCGAATTTCAGGCAAACTCAATATGTCCTATGTTTAGGGAAGGTCATGCCGAATTTTTGTATGAATTTGATCCATGCATGCATACATGGTTATAATATTTTGCTCCGCGCACAGGTGATCATGAAGGTTAATGGAAGGATGGTGGAAAGATACTGGCAATCCGCGGTGGATGACATGTATGAAAAAAGACTGAAGGATGTTGTATGTCCGTGTCGAAAATGCAAAGGAGGAGTCAGGCTCGACCCCTTTAAGGGTGGTAAATTCAAGGCGCACCTGCTCATGCATGATTTCATGGATGGCCATACTCGGTGGATAAGTGAAGATGATGATGATGAGGACGTCGACGGGGCAGGAAGTAGCGACATGGGGCCAAACGAAGAGATGACCGATTATGTGCCCGAAGAAGAAGATGGCCTCGGAAATGGTGATGGTGAAGAGGAAGTACAAGGCGGAGAAGACGCGGACACGCCGCTGTCTTTGTCGCTACTAAGTTCAGCCATGCGGGACCCACATGTTCGAGACCTGCTTCGCAAGAAGACGACTAGCGACAGAGCTGCTTCTAGAGAGGAGGCCAAACTGGCGCAACTGGAGGTAGACTCAATGACTCCTTTGTATGATGGTTGCGATCCCGAGATGACCCGCTTGAGTTTCACACTAGAATTTCTAAAGACGAAGGCAAAAAACAAATGGACGGATGCAAGCCTGGATGAGCTTCTGAAGTGTCTGAAGAAGGTTCTTCCCGCGGGAAGCCTGTGTCCTACTAGTGTCGAGGAGGCAAAGAAAATTGTGTGCCCTCTTGATCTGCCACACATTAGATATCACGCATGCATCAATTATTGCATCATATATCGAAACGAGCACGCGGAAAAAACCATCTGTCCAAAGTGCAATGCTTCACGATATAAGAAGACCGGAAAGAAAGCTCCATAGAAAGTTGTATGGTACTTTCCGATCACTCCGCGTCTGCAGCAGTATTTCATAGATCCTAAGGAAGCAAAGCTTATGCGCTGGCACGCGGAGAGGGTGAAGCCAGATGATGGAGATGATCCAAAGCTGAGACACCTCGCAGATGCTAGCCAGTGGAGAGCATTAAACGCTGAATTTGTTTTTTTCGCAAATGATCCAAGGAAGATCGTGCTTGGCGCTAGTAGTGATGGCATCAATCCATTTGGCAGCCAGAACACCAATCATAGCACATGGCCCGTGTTTGTATGGATGTACAACCTCCCCCTGGAAGTGCATGAAGGAAAAATACATACACATGGCTATGCTTATTCAAGGGCCGAGACAACCGGGAAATGATATAAATTTGTATCTCGGGTTACTAAAAGAGGAGCTACTGACCTTATGGACAACGCCGGCCAAGACATGGGACGCAAGCAAAGGAGAGTATTTCTACATGAGAGCCACGCTGATCACGACGGTGCAGGACTATCTCGGTTACGGGTATCTCTCCGGCCAGGTGTGCCACGGATATTGCGGATGCACCAGGTGCATGGATGATACAACTTCTCTGCAGCTATCGAAAGATGGCGGGTCTTCGAAAATCATGTACATGGGGCATCAAAGATGGCTCGAGAAGGATGACACGTGGAGAAAGCGTGGAGATCTATTCAATGGTAAGGCTGAGCATCGAGGTCCTCCACTTAAGCGTAGCGGTGCAGAAATATATGAGTTATTGAAGAACTGGGAAGAGTGCCCCTCACCGGGAAAGACGAAGAAAAAGGCACTAGAGCCGCTACTGAAGGTATGGAAGACGAGATCTGTTTTCTGGGACTTGGAATACTGGCCCAAACTCGACACGCCTTGATCAAATGCATATCACAAAAAATATCCTCGAGAGTTTGCTTCGAACATTGATGAACATGCCGGAGATGGCCAAGGATGGGCCGAAGGCAAGAAAAGACTTGGAATTTTTGAAAATCAGGAAAGATCTCCAAATGCCCGGTAAAAAGTCGACAGAGGAGACGGAGACGGAGACGGAAGATAGGGGCAAAAAAGTGAACAAGAAGGAAGAACAATATTGCCCCCCCTCTTGCTTCACCTTAGATCCGAAGGAGGTCGATCAATTGTTCAAGTGCCTTGCTGGAATCAAAGTTAGTTCCGGATACTGTGGGAAGATAAGCAGATATCTGGACACTAAGAAAAAAAGGTTCAACGGGATGAAGTCTCACGACTGTCATGTGATGATGACGCAGTTACTCCCGGTTGCACTTAGAGGGATTATGGACACACACGTCCGTGAGACGCTTACTGACCTATGCCACTTTTTTGATGCTATCTCTCGAAAGTCGATCAGTGTGAAGCAACTCCATAGGCTACAGGAAGAAATCGTTGTCATACTGAATGAGCAAGAGATGTACTTCCTGCCCATGTTCTTTGATGTCATGGTGCATCTATGTGTCCACATCATGGACGACATCATCGACCTAGGGCCGATATTCCTGCACAGCATGATGCCGTTCGAGAGGATGAATGGGGTTATCAAAGGATTCGTTCATAACATGTCCCATCCGAATGGAAGCATAGCCTAGGGATATCTGACTAAAGAGTGCATCTCTTTCTATGAGAGTTATCTAGCAGGCACCGGAGACCCTGTTGTTGGTTTGCCCGTCAACAAGCACTATGGAAGGCTCGAAGGCGAAGGTCACACCAACGGTCATAGGGATGTGAATGTGGTCCGCTCGGGCCAACAAAATGACCTTGACATGGCAAACTTAGTAGTGCTACAACACCTAGATGTGCTAGAAGATTTCATGACACTGCACAAAGAGACCATCGCAAAGAAGTACCGTGACCGTGGGGTGCACAGGACGGACGCTGAAGTTATTAGAGAGCACAACTCCACTTTCTTGCGTTGGTTCAAAGAGCGTGTTCTGGCTAATCCCCCGAAAGAGGGCTGTCCAGACGGAACGCTCATATATGCCTTAGCACATGGCCCGTTGACCAACCTCGCAACTTATCAAGCATACGATATCAATGGATACACGTTCTACATGGAGGACAAAGATAAGAATAGTGATAACCAAAACTTAGGGGTGACGATGGAAGCCATGACCGGGAACGTAATTGAAAGATATTACGGAAAGGTCAAACAGATCTGGGATCTTAACTACTCTGGATTGCATAGCGCGACGATGTTCCGTGTCAGATGGGCTAAGAACGTACAAAGAGAAAACCGACATTTCACTACCATGTGTATACCCGACTCTGATAGCGGTACCATCAACGCCACCCCCAAAAATGAGCCATGGGTACACGCTAAACATGTGACAGAATGTTTCTTCATAACCGACCCGAGCAATCCCAGCCGTGTTGTCATGAGAAGAGGCAAAAGGAGCATCGTCGGAATGGATGGAGTCGCCAACGAGGAAGACTACGACCAGTACGGTGATCCGATGAGGGAAGATGATGCTGATGACGATGAAACATACGTCAAAAGAAGAATGAAGACTACATTACCTACGAAAGATCGTAATCCCTGGAAAAGAAAAAAGTCACGACCATGGGCTCAATTATTCGACAACGAACAAAAGAGGGAAGAAGATCAGTCTGAAGCGTCGTCGTCGCCCAAGCTGACAAACTAATCCACATAATTTGTGTGTATCTATTTTGTATACCGCCATTAGCGGTCAAATGATGTAATATATATATTATACACTAATTATTATCCAAAGGGTAAACGGTGTTATTGCTCCAACAGACCAAATTAATTAAACCATAGCTAGCTAGAGATATATATACCCCTGCTATACAAAAAATTGTACAAATGCAAATGAAAGATAAGAAAAAGAAAATTGCACATGAAAGAAAAAGAAAAAGAAAAGAAAAAAAATTAAGTTAGCAGTAGCGTGGTTTGTGTTGGGCAGCGCTGTAGCTAACTTAGCTATAGCGTGTTTTGCCAAGACGCGCTATAGCTAAGTTGCCTATAGCACCGGTCTGAGAGCTCCTATCTCTTTCCTCTCTCTCACTCTCGCTCGTCGATCCCCTTCTCTGAGCTCCCACGCCACCGCCGACGCCGCACCACCCACGCCGCGGCCGCCGGACTCGACCTCAACCCCGACCCTGACACCGGCCCGGCCCCTTCCCCTGTGGGGACCCCCGGCCCGGCCCCTCCCCCCGTGTCGCCGCTCCCCCGACCATCGGCCCCATCTTCTCTCCGCCGGCAGGTCTCTCTCCCTCCCTCTCTCTATCTATCTCTGACCAAATTTGGTCTCTGCAGATCGACAAGGCTCAGCGACCCCGGCCCCCTCAGCCCCGATGACCCCGACCCCGACGCCGACGTCCTCAACCCCAATGACGCCGACCCCCTCAGCCCCGGCGACCCCGACCCCGACCTCTCTCTGACCAAATTTCACTAAGCACTTCTACCTCCTGTGAGAAACAACCCCTCCTACTTCTCAGCATTATGTTAGACTTTCAATAGATTTACAGTGCATTTGCAGTAGATTTAAAAACATGTAATTCACAGTAGAATTACACTGTAAAATTAGAAATTTTTACAGTAATTTTTGGAACAGAGAATAGTAAGTTAGAGGGTTACTATACATTATGTTAGACTTTAGAAAATTTTATAGTAATTTCAGTTAAAAGTGGCACATTACTGAAGTTAAAAAAGAAGAAAAGAAAAGACTGAAAATTACAGTGTTTGAAAATGAGGATTTTTAAATGAAAATTAGCTATGTTGCTGTCCATTTTGAAAATGAGGATTTTTAATGGCAGTTTAGTTTAGATTGATTGCTCTCCATTTGTTACTGCCACTATATGTCTGTGCTTGTTTCTAAACAGATCACTTGAGGTGCATGTGATGACACACATCACTTGACATGCAGATGAGTATGTGAAATTTTCTTGTCAGGGCTGCATTTCCGTGATTGTTAGTGAAATGCTACTTCAGCACATAGTGCTTATTGTCATTTGCAGGGAAACCGATTGTGAGTGACCTATGTTTTGCCAGAAATGTTGGTTCATGACCATTCCGGCAAATTTCAGGCGCTCTATATGTGCACTTTCTAGCATAGGTCATGCCGAAATTTTCCATGAATTTCGGCATGACTTGTGCTAGAAAGTTGGACGTATCGAGTGCTCGAGATTTGTCGCGATGGGAATGAAACGACATTCAGGAAAAACAAAGGTCACTTTTTTGGTCATTATTCACTTTATTATATAAAGCTCGATAATTAAATGACTATGACATTAAACCCTAGGAAACATGACCGACACTGATGAGGCCGGAGGTTCTCAGTCCCAAGAAGGTCGAGCACACGCCTACCTCGACTTTCTGGCGTATCAGGAGAGACAAGCTGGGTGTCAGGACCCCCTTGTCATGATGGACGGCGACGGTGGTGGCGCCGGCGCTGAGACTGATGCCACCAACACCGGCACTGAGACGGGCCCTGATGATGTTGCTAACGACAGCACAGAAGGTGGGACCTCCCAAGCCAGTGAAGGAAAGAAGGTAAAGAGGACACGACGCCCAAATGAGCTCGGCACCGGAAGACTGGTGGTCATGGAGGTGCACCCTGGCGAGTTCGAGCCAACATAGCCGCGGGAAGTGGCAGCGTGTTACAGCAACCAACTAGCATGCATCCTACGGGATACCACTAACATCAACACCACAAAAATATGGAAGAATGAACATTTGAAGAAGCTGCTCCTAACTAGGTTGCATGCAAGATTCCTGTTCCCCGGTCGGAATGACGATGTCGACCCATGGGAAGATGATGCCATGAAAAAAAATCAACAACAAAGCCCTAGGGAAGTTCTGCAACGCATTGAGCGCTTGGAAAACTAGGGTGAAAAAGGCGATTGAAGTAGACCATGAAACCTACGCCGAGATTGTTGCAAACAATCCAAAAATTACTATAGAGGACTTTGAAAAGTTCAAGGAGAATTGCAATGAAGAAGCTGCCAAGGCCAGGTCGGAGAGAGGCAAGCAGCTGCAGGCAAAGAACATGGGGAACCACCGCCTTGGAAGTCGTGGTTACATGGGAAAGAGGCCCGTGTGGGCTAAGGAGGACGCAGAACGTGAACGTCAGGGGATCCCAGACCCATTGGCTGAGTTCACCGACCAGCAGGAGCACGACTTCATTAGGGCCCGATTTTCGTGGGACCCAAAAAAAGATTTTTTTCACCGACGGGCCGACTAGGCAATTCATGAGATTAATGGTAATTATCCTTTTACCACCTTACATATTAGCTTCTGATCAATGAAGACTACTACATTCTAGTCGCATTAGTAAACGATTCATGCTCCAATTTGCAGAGAGAGCAACACAAGCTTGCGGCCAAAAGTGACTCGTCGACTCAGTCGTCGGCGAAGTACAAGTGGGACACTCCTTTCAACAGGGCCATGAACATAATGATGGGACACCCGCCGGGCCAGCGGCCGCAATATGGACGTGTGCATGGCGCCGGGGACGGTGCCACATGGAAGCACTATTAAAACGAGGACCCTGAGGCCAAAAGACAGAGAAAGAAGTTCAGTCAAGTGACTATCGACAAGAAGGTTGCGCGGGCGGTCGAGAAAACAAGAGCTGATACCAAAGCTGAGGCAATCCTGGAAGCGGTAGCTACCTGTAGAAATGATATGGCAGCTGCCTTTACAAGCTTGAATCCAACTGTGGTCAGCTGGGTGCAACAAAATCCAAATGCGGCGCCAACTGATTTTCCCATGCCCAGCTTCACCGGGAGCAACTCAATGAACACCGCACCCACACTAGTACCTACTATGGCAACCGCACCCGCACCTACTCCGCTAGCACCTGCTCCCACACCCAGCTCTCACAGCAGCCCTAGCTCCATCTCTAGCTTGAATGTCGGGCCGTCGACATTGGCTGAGCTCGATGCCCTCACGGTAAATACGTGTCGCTCCCTCATCAACACAACTAATTAATTAATCTTCAGTTGCCGTTCTTTTTGGATCTCTGACGCCGCATGTATACATGTCTTCGCAGGCTGACTCCACTCCGTGCACCCTCCTTTACCACATGAAGGGCGGGTTGGTGGATGTGGGGAAGGGTACTATAGTGAAGCTGTCGGTGTACTAAGTATTGGGCCGCTAGTACCCCGTACTTGTGCACGGGCAGTTGTAGCCATCCTCGCAGCAAGACTTGCCGGGAACAGCTCGAGGTCGGTTCAAGCCATCAAGGAAATCATCAAGTCAGAGATCTGAGGATCAGCAGATAAAGCAAAAGCTGGAATCTGAAGGCCAGCTTCCCCGGCAAGATTCTTGCCGGGACGGCTTGTGGAGCCCGGCAAGGCTTGGTGCCCGGCAAGGCCTGGCGCCAGGCAAGGCCCGGCGCCCGGCAAGGCTTGGTGCCCGGCAAGGACTCGGCGCCTGGCAAGATTCTCCCACTTTGCCACCGCTTCGGCACAGTAACAAGTCTGACATTCTGGGTCGTTCCCTGGATGCGTGGCGACGTGCCAGTGGAGGAGAGCTTAAGCGGTGCTGATGGGATGGCTTCTTTTTCCATCCCCAAGAAAGCGAGGACACCTAAACGGACACCTCACGGTGCATTAAATGCGCTTGTCCTAATCCATCAGGGGTTAGGTATGATACCCTATAGCTACTTTACACCTCAATGTATGTACATTTTGCCACTGTGGAGACCCCTTTGAGCATATAAAAGGATGCCCAAGGCAACTGCTACAGAGGAGGAGAACTTCTGGCCTATTCTGCATGCGTAGCTGGTCTTTGAACGTACTGTTCATTGCGAGCGTTCCTGAAGGCTGGGCTCAAGAACATCAATAAGAACACAATGCAGGAGTAGGGTTTTACGCTGATCAGCGGCCCGAACCTGGGTAAAAACTTCCCGCGTCGATCACTGGTTCTGCTCTTTGCGTATACCTCTCCCCCCGCCGAATCGTAAAGGGGTCTCTCGGGATCCCATAGGTGTCGTACCCCGACATCTTTGGCGCGCCAGGTAGGGGGATTGAAGGTTGCGTGAACCTGATCTGGTGATCGGCGCCTTAGTTTCTTCATCATCTTCATCATCATGCCACCCAAGAAGAAGAGCGTTGCGTCAGCGCAACCGTCCGCGTCCGTTTTGCCTACACCTTCGCGTACTGGCGATGGTGTGGGTGCAGAAGGAAGAGGACTAGAACCCCCCCGGCGTTCTGGTGATCTGAGCCAAGCGAGCGGTATCATTCGCAGTGGCAGTGGTAACCTGCATGCCGCTGGATCTAGAGATGGTGCTGTGTTGCCAACGGGTGGCACAACGAACTCGAGAGATCGAAGGGCGCCTGCTGGAGCTCCCGCGCCGGCCCAAGCCTCACGACCTACCCAGGTCGTGCATGATGAGCGACGTCATGGCGCTGGTGGTTCAGGGCGTCCCCATGAAAAGGTTTCTGCGCATAGATCCCAAGACGCGCGGGACCAACATGCACACCGAGCTGCCGGCGGAGGTGGCGCACGGTCGCGTGACCGTGGTGGTGCTCCTTCTAACATGGTTAGGAGTCAAAGCACCTCACGTACCTCGCACTTGTCGCCGCCACCTACGCCAGCGGAAGCCTTGGCGCGTGCGCAGCTGCTCCTCGATTTTCCTCCTGCCCCGGAGAAGATGGAGGAGTGGCGAGCTACCATCCAGAGCCTCATCGGCTTTGCCAACAAAGATGGACCGCAAGAGGCAGGGCCCTCGCAGCAGAGGCCCATCGATCCGGCCCGAGCCGATGTAGAGAAAACCGGAGGTGGTGCAACCACAGTGCACTCCCCTCCGCGGCACCAGCAGCGGCCGACAACTCAGCAAGTCGACCGCCATGAAGAAGTTTCCACGGTGTCGTCCGATCCACGAATGCACCGCGATCAGCGTCAAGTTCTCCAGGAGCGAGGCAAGGAGGACGCTCGAACTACCATCGAGCAACGACGGGAAGCGCGCTATCAGTCTGATAAGCGCGCGGGGCCGGCTGTCGACGAGCTTGCGCCAGGGGACGTAGGAGACTTGACTTATGAGGTAGGAACTCCAGCGTTTACCCGTGAGCTGCGGCAAGTCCGGTGGCCCAATTCCCGAACCTTTAAGCCAGAGGTCCCAGAGAAGTATGACGGAAAGACCCATCCCTCGGAGTTCCTGAGCATCTACACCATTGCGGTGCAAGCTGCCGGGGGCCGAGATGACAAGATACTTGCCAACTACTTCCCGTTGGTGCTCAAGCCCAACGTCAGGTCGTGGTTGATGCATCTGCCGGAGAATTCTATTTCTTCCTGGTCAGATTTGTGCCATCAGTTTGTTGGCGCCTTCGTTGGAGGCCACCAAGCTCCTGGCCAAGAGAGCGATTTGCACATCATTCCTCAGAAGGAGGGCGAGTCCCTGCGCAAGTTTATCCAGAGATTTAGCCGGGTGCAGTACAATATTCCTGACGTTCATCCTGCCGCTGTTGTTAGCGCGTTCCATCAGAACGTGCGTAACCGCAAAATGCGGGAAGAGCTGGCAATGAACAAAGTCAGGAGTATCGCCGAGCTTTACGCTCTGGCCGACAAGTGCGCTCGAGCTGAAGAGGGGAGGAAACTTCCTGGTGAGGCTGTTGGCGCGGCGGGCGAGTCCGAAGACGAAGACGCCGCAGCCCCGTCAAGGAAAGGCCGGCGGCGGAACAGGAAGCGCGGAGGCAAGGCCGTGCTTGCCGTCGAGGAATCCGACAACCCCGGCGCCGCCAAGAAGGCCAAGGTTGGCGACCCCGGCAAGGATCTTGCCGGGTGCCCTTCCTGTCAGGCCTTGGCGGCTGCCGACAAGTCGGAGAACTCTGGCAAACAGTATTGCAAGATCCATCGCACCAAGGGCCACGATCTCCAGAACTGCCGGCAAGTCGAGCAGCTTGCCGAGAAGCAAAGGGCCGAATACGAGAGGCGAGATAAGGAGAAGGCCCAAGATGGTGCTGAGGGGTCCGGCAAGAAGCGTGGTGGCCGAGGAGGTCGCCGCGGCAAGGCCAAGCAGCAGAAGGATCGGCCCGCTCGGGGCCGAGACAAAGAAGGAGATGATGATGAGATAGATGATGAATCCAGCGAGCAAGAATTCCAGAAGGCTACGGAGGCCATGTGCATTGATGGGGGTGCCTCGCTGCATTCCTCCCACCGCCAACTCAAACAGTGGGTGCGGGAGGTCAATGCGGCAGAGCCATCCCCCGATGCATGTAGGCCCCTGAAGTGGTCCAGCACGCCTATCATCTTTCACGCCGAGGATCACCCTGATCGCACAACTGCAGTCGGGTACTTGCCATTGTTGGTTTCACCAACAATTCGCAACCTCAAGGTGACGAAGATGTTAGTTGACGGCGGGGCCGGCCTAAACTTAATCTCACCGGATGTGCTCAGAAGGCTTCAGATTCCCGACGAGGACCTCGAGGAAACGGGTACGTTTCAAGGGGTCAACCCGAGAAGAACCCAGCCTAAGGGTAAGATCACGCTGCCGGTAACATTTGGCAGCGATCTTAACTTCAGGACCGAGAAGGTGGTGTTTGATGTCGCCAAGATCCTCATGTCATATAATGGGATCCTTGGTCGGCCAGCGCTGGCTAAGTTTATGGCGGCATCACACTACGCGTACAACGTCTTGAAGATGCCTGGGCCGTTGAGCATCATCACTATCCATTCTGATAAGAAGGATGCACTCATCTATGCCGACCAACTTTACCGGGAAGCAGTTGCAGCACCTGCCGTCAAGGCATCTGCTCCTGCCGCTGGAACTCCGAGGGGGAAGAAGAAGACCGGCAGGAACCTTGGCGCGAACTCCGGCAAGCGCACCTCCTCGGAGTGCTGCGCTTCCGTCGAGGACATACCAGAGAGTTCCACCGGCAAGAACAAGAAGTCCAAGGCTGCTCCGCCGGAAACCAAGAAGGTGCCTGCCAGGGAGGACGGAACGGGGGGAACTTTCACCATAAGTTCCACCCTAGGTGACAAATAGGAAAGCGCGCTCGTTGCTTTCCTGCGGGCGAATGTCGATGTGTTTGCATGGCAACCGTCTGACATCCCCGGTGTTCCCAGGAAGGTAATTGAGCACCACCTTGCTGTCTGTCCTCATGCGCGGCCCGTCAAGCAAAGGGTCAGGAAGCAGGCCTTGGAACGGCAAGAATTCATTGCCGAGGAAATTAAGAAGCTGGAGGCGGCAGGACTGGTCAAAGGAGTACTTCACCCAACCTGGTTGGCCAATCCGGTTGTAGTGCGGAAAGCGAATGGGAAATGGAGGCTTTGTATCGATTATACAGATATCAATAAAGCTTGTCCAAAAGATCCTTTTCCCTTGCCGCGCTTCGACCAGATTGTGGATGCCACCGCTGGTTGTGATCTCCTGTCCTTCCTTGATGCCTATTCAGGGTATCATCAGATTTTTATGGCAAAAGAAGATGAAGAGAAGACCGCCTTTATCACCCCATGTGGTACGTATTGTTTCATACGAATGCCTTTCGGGTTGAAAAGTGCTGGTTCAACATTTGCCAGAGCAATCCAGATTGGTTTTGAGCCACAACTCCATAGAAATATGGAGGCGTATATGGACGATATAGTGGTCAAAACCAAAGATAAAGCAACGCTCATTCAAGATTTAGAAGAAACATTTGCAAACTTGCGCAAGATCAATTTGAAGCTCAATCCTGAGAAGTGCGTGTTCGGTGTTCCTTCCGGCAAGCTCCTCGGATTCTTTGTATCTTGCCGGGGAATCGAAGCGAATCCCGACAAGATCAAAGCTATTGAGCAAATTGAAGCGCCGAGACGCGTCAAGGATGTGCGCCGTCTTGCCGGCTGTGTTGCTGCTCTAAGCAGGTTTATTTCCAAATCTACTAAGCGCGCCCTGCCCTTCTTCAAAATTTTGAAGAAGGCAGGTCCGATGAAATGGACTCCGGAGGCGGAGGCTGCGCTGCAAGATTTGAAGAAATACCTTTCCTCTCCGCCAACGCTAGTTGCGCCTAAACCACAAGAGCCGTTGCTGCTGTATCTGGCAGCAACAAATCAAGTGGTTAGCGTTGCGCTAGTGGCGCAGAGAGAAGCTGATGAGGAAGCAACGCCAGCGGCAGGACCGCCAAATGACACGGCAAGATCTTCCTCGGCAAGGGTTGATCCCGGCAAGACAGGATCTGCGCAAACAGAGGAACCCGTGCAGAAGAAGAAGGTGGTGCAGCGCCCAGTTTATTTTGTCAGCTCTCTTTTACAAGGAGCTAGGTCAAGATATTCTGGTGTGCAGAAGTTGCTTTTCGGCCTCCTTATGTCCTCGAGGAAGCTGCGCCATTATTTTCAAGCACATGAGATCACCGTCGTCACTCGCTTTCCGTTGCAACGGATTTTGCAAAATCCGGAGGCAACCGGCAGGATCGTGGAGTGGGCTTTGGAGTTGTCCAGTTTTGGCCTTAAGTTTGAAAGCACTTCGATGATTCAGAGCAGGGCCTTGGCGGAGTTCATTGCAGAGTGGACCCCGACGCCAGACGAAGAAGTTCAAGAAACAACTCTCCCCGGCAAGGAAATCGATCAACAATGGGTTATGTACTTTGACGGGGCTTTCTCGCTGCAAGGCGCCGGTGCTGGTGTGCTACTTGTCGCACCCACCGGAGAGCACCTCAAGTACGTAGTCCAAATGCACTTTCCCCGGGAGAGTTCAACCAACAACACTGCAGAATACGAGGGTTTGCTTGCCGGTCTCAGGATCGCGGCAGACCTTGGTATCAGAAAGCTCGTCGTCAAAGGCGATTCACAGCTTGTCGTCAGGCAAGTTAACAAGAGTTATCAAAGTCCATTGATGCAGGCCTATGTAGATGAAGTGAGGAAATTGGAAGAGCGCTTTGACGGTCTGTAGATGGAGCACGTTCCTCGTGCCGAGAACAATATTGCTGACGACCTGTCAAAGCGTGCTGCCCTCAAGTTGCCTGTGGAACCAGGAACTTTTGTGCTCCAATTGACTCAACCATCCGTGGCGCCATCGATGCGGCAAGAGAAGAGAAGAAAGTTGAACTCTGGCCAGTACTTCCCGGCAGAGCTCCCCGGAGAAGAGAAGAGAAGGAAGTTGCTGGGATCGACATGCCTGCCGAGGAACAACAGGCTCCGGCAGGGCCTCAGGCCCTTGCTGTCGAGACAAACGTTCCCCCGACAGAGGAGATGCCTTTAGTCCTAGCTGTCGAGCCTCAGGCTCTAGCATGGGCACATCACATTGTCCATTTCCTTCAGACAGGTGAACTCCCTGAGGAACAGGAAGAAGCGGAGAGAGTAGCCCGTCGGTCTGTTATGTACAAGTTCGTCGATGACGTCCTGTACAGAAAGAGACCAAATGGTGTGAAATTGAAGTGCATTCCTCGGGAGGATGGACTAGAGCTGTTGGCGGAGATACATGGGGGCATATGTGGCTCTCACATAGGGTCAAGAGCGCTTGCCAGGAAAGTTTTCCGGCAAGGTTTCTTTTGGCCTACCGTCCTCCAGGATGCAACTGCACTAGTAACCAAGTGTGAAGCGTGCCAGTTTCATTCGAAGAAATTACATCAACCAGCTCAAGCTCTTCAGACAATCCCTCTCTCCTGGCCATTTTCGGTCTGGTGGCTCGACATACTGGGCCCTATCCCCCGTGCTACTGGGGCTTTGAGTACTTGTACGTTGCTATCGACAAGTTCACAAAGTAGCCGGAGGTGGAAGCAGTGAGGAAGGTGACAGCGCAATCAGCTGTCAGGTTCTTCAAGGGAATTGTTTGCCGTTTTGGTGTGCCCAACAGGATAATCACCGACAACGGCACGCAGTTCACAAGTCGCACCTTCATGCAGTACGTCCAAGACCTTGGCGGCAAGATTTGTTTTGCCTCTGTTGCTCACCCAAGAAGCAACGGCCAAGCGGAGAGGGCCAATGCTGAAGTGATGCGCGGTCTCAGGACCAGAACCTTCGACAGGCTGAAAAAGTGCGGAAGACGCTGGATTGATGAGTTGCCGGCGGTTCTTTGGTCAATCAGAACGACACCAAATCGAGCCACCGGCCAGACGCCCTTCGCTCTAGTCTACGGAGCGGAAGCAGTTCTCCCCACGGAACTCATATACGGATCTCCTCGAGTGCTCGCTTATGATGAGCTTGAGCAAGAGCAACTGCGGCAAGATGACGCTATGCTCCTTGAGGAGAATCGTCTTTAGGCTGCTGTGCGAGCTGCATGCTACTAGCAAGCTTTGCGCCGCTACCATAGCCGCAAAGTTCATGCCCGAAGCCTTGAGGAAGGCGACCTTGTTCTTTGACGGATTCAGTCCGCCAAGAATTCAAACAAGTTGACGCCAAAGTGGGAAGGCCCTTACCGGGTAGTACGAGTCACCAGGCCTGGCGCTGTCCGCCTGGAGACCGAAGATGGCGTTCCAGTGAGTAATTCCTGGAATATCGAACATCTTCGCAAGTTCTACCCATAAGGCGCGGTTGCCGGGGGCTCCCGGCAACCACCTTTTTGTACAAGTCTTGCCGGCAAGGCATGTGATCCTTTGTACAAAGCCAGGCACAGACCCTGAGCACAGATGAATAAATTTAAGTGTTGTACATTCCCTTATTGATTCCCATGTTCATATTTATATATATATGCATGTTTATCTAAGACGTTGTATGACACCTGATCCCGGTAAGTTCTAACGAACCGCCAAGGTTTCATGCCTTTATTTTCTCTTCTTTCTTTTTCTCAAAAGACAGAAGGATTCCTCGCGTGCACATTTGCCGGGGGGGGGGGGGGGAAGGGAGAATGAATCCAGTTGGCGACGTTCGGAATCGACGCTTGCCGGAGGAAGAACAAAGACAGGAAGCTAAGTCTTAAAAACTCAGAGCAAGTTTTTCTTTTATTACCAAGTTATTTCCTTGGACGATTTCGACTCTTGTATGGAAAATCTGCACGCGAAGGAACCTTTGTTGTAATCGGTCGCGCCCTTATTTTGTTTCGAGCCTGCTCAGGGATTTAAGTGGCTGCACTGAGAACACCAAGGATTCTTGCCGGCCGCTGCGCCTCCAGCAGGCTGCTGAAGTCCCGCACCCAGCGCTCGCGGCAGGTTGCGCGCCGGCAAGTTTTTGAATAAGCGTAGGATGAACTCCATACGTAAAGGAATCAGACAAGGAAAGTAGCAAGCATGAGCCTAAACATAGTCAAATTGTATTACATCCATGAGTTGCCGCAATTCTAACTTGAGACTTAATTGTTTTTTACATGAGATGACGACGGCAAGAAAAAGGGAGAAGCACTCAATCCCTGCGCTGGCCTTCGATCCTTCTGATGGAGTCCACCTTCTCAAGGATAGGGGCGATGCACTCTTCAAGCGCCTCAACATTTGCATCCTTTGGCAGATGGCCGAGCGCGTTGGAGAGGTCGATGCCAGGATTGCTGTGCACCACCTTGATGAGCACCTTGCGGAGGACGGCCCGGCAAAGCCGACGAGTCTCGTTCGCCAGTTGGGTCGCCCGGCTAGACTGGAGCACCCTCAACACGTTGATGATGCTTTCAAAGAACATCGTCAACCTGGCACTTGGAGATATTCTTTCCTCGGAAGAATACTTGAAGTTTGACAAGCCCATGGTTGACAGTTCTGCGGTAAGCTTCTCCGCGGTGGCGATGAGACGGCCAGTCCAGATCTCCACTCCCTTCTCGTACTCGTTTTGGGCAGCGGCGGCGCTCTTGAGCAGGTTCCTCTCTCCTTGGAGATCCTTGAGTAGAGCCTTCTCACGGGCCTTGCCGGCCTCGAGAGACTTCTGCAGCGTGGTCAGCTTCAGCTCCAGAACCGTAATATTATCAGCCGCAGAGGAGAGCTGCTTGGTCTTGTCGGACAGGGCAACTTGCATCTCCACTAAGGAGTGGAGGGTTTTTTCCCTGTCCCCCTTGAGTGTCGAGAGCTCCTTGCCGTGCTCTTCGAGATCTGTTTCTAGCCTCTTCACTTTGTCATTCAGCTCGTTCTTGGCGGCCTCTGCAGCTTCGGTAGCATCGACGGCCTCCTTGAGCTTGCCGGCGTGACTTGCAGTCAGAGCTTTGAGCACCTCCTTATGTTTTCTCTCCAGCTCCTGGGTCCGCCGTGCGATAAGATTTTCAATATCCTCATCCTAGCTGTGAAGCTTGGCGGCGAGCGCCTGCTCACGTGCGGTGAGATCTTCCTCATGAGAATCAAGAGCAACGCGGCGCCCCGTCAGGAGGGCATCTTCGGCAGCAATCCTTTGAACAGCTTCATCATGTGCCTTCTCCATATCTGATTGCTTCAGGAGGATCTCATTCCACTGCTGGCTCACTTGTTCCCGGTCGGCAACCAATTCTTGGAGGGCCTCGGCGTGCCAGATCTGCATTTGTGCGACGCGCCTTTGGAAATCTGCTTCGGCTGCCTCAACAACTGCCATTCTGGAGTCCGCTTTGTCTTTCCAGGCGCGATGGAGAGCCTGGAGTTTGCGGAAATTCTCGCCCATGGCCTGAAGAAGCTGATCCTCTTCAGATTTGCCGCTGCTAGTGCTGGGATCGTCGACAACTTCGAGCCCGGCAGCAGCGATGATTTCTTCAAAAACTTCTCCTTCGGCTGGTGCCCCAGCGCTTGCCGTCCCCGGCAAGTTGATGAACAGGTTCTCGCCAACCTTGAGGTACTTGCTGGATGATGGGCCTTTAGATGTTGATGGCAGGTCTTCAGTGGCCGCCTCACCAGTGACAGGGGGCTCTGTGGCCGGTGCAGCGCCTGGCGCTCCTGCTGCAGGAATGTTGTCAGTACGGTCCTCAGCCTCCCTGTCGCCCCCTTCAGCAGGTTCTTCGACGGTTTCCTCTTGTGCTGTCTTGGCGGCCTCCCCGTCAAGAGCACCACCAGCCTCGACAGTGTCATCCTTGGTGGCCTCGCTGGCGGCGATCCTGTCTGCTTCGGCGGCGGCATCCCTGGCGGTCTCCTCGATCACAACGTCGACGTCCATGTGTTCCATCACAGGGAACTCTGAAGGGCGAAGGAGAAAAACAGAATAAGATCGAGGTTAAGGTTTGAAGTGACCGAAGACAGAGAGATAAGAGAAAAAGAATAACAAGCACTCTGAGGCAATCGAGTACCTGTGTCGGGCTGTCGGGAGGTGGCTTCACCCCTCCCGGCAACTTCGGTTGCCGGGGGCGTGTCGCCGGAGTCCGCACTTGCCGGCTCCTCCTCAGTTAGGACGGGCTCGTCGGCAGGATCTCTTGCTGGGGACGTGCTTGTGGGCGGAGCGGTCGATGAAGGAGGCACAATGGGGACGTCTCCTCCTTGTTGCCGTTCTTCTCCTACGAACCCAAAGATATCAGCAGACAAGAATGAAAGCCTCGGCACCCGCCAGCGGAAAAAGAACAATGAACTTACGCTGGGGGCTGTGCTGGGGGCTACGCTGGGGGCTGCTTTGAGGACTAGACTCCGGGCTCACAATGACGGTTTCTGGCACGCTAGTGGAGCCTGCCGGGGGCTCGTCGCCCGTAGAAGTCCTTGACCTCTTCGCCATCCTCTCCAGCAAGGTTTATGTGTCACTGCAGAGACGATACAAGCAAGTCAGTAAGATTGATGCAAGATTGGAAGGTAAAAGCTGTGGCAAAGTACTTACTCTTCTTCCTCTCGCTCCGGACTAAAGCCGGAGATGTCGAAGTCGACCTCCTTTGTGGTGTCTGAGTGGGGAGGCGGAGGAGGAGTCCTAGGCCGCTTGGCTGTGGCAGGCGCCGGGGCAGCTTCCGGTGCGGTAGTACGAGACCCTCCTGCCGCCCCAGCAGTGGCCGCTGGTGTGGGTCTCGCGCGCCGTGCAGGCTGTTGACGAGCCCCCTGCCGCGGTCCAGTCTTGCCGGCCACTTTCTTACCGGGGGCTTCGCCGCTCAAAGAGGGCTGGCTTGCCGGGATGCTAGATGCAGCCTTCCGAAGAATACGCTTCGTCTTCTTCTTCGGGGGTGGGGGCTCTTCTCGCGTCTCTTCTTCTTCGACCGAGTCCTCGCCAGACGAGCTTTCAGCGGTTGCGCTGCTCTCCTCCCCGGCAACCTCGCCCTCCCCGGCAGGCTTCACCTCCACTACCACCTCTGCGTCGCTAGCTTCCCACTCTGTGAAGCCGACGCTGCCGGCCTCTGCGGCAAGATTTGCCTCTTCCACCCTAGTAGCAATATAAGCTACTTCTTAGCCGGTGGTGGCTCGAATGAAATCTGACTCTTGCCGGACAGGCCTCTCCGTCAAGCTGTCGAAGAACTTCTGCGCTTCCTCCTCGCTTGGCTCGGCCCAGGTCGGGTCAAGGCCGTGGGCGTTGAACATCGGCAGGAAGGCAATGATTGACCCCAAGGCAGAGTTGTTGCACAAGGGGACAATCCTTGCCGGTAGCCGGTGCTTGTCTTTGCGCTGGAATAACTTCTGACAGAGAGCACCAAGCTGCATAGCGGTCAGATTGTTGTTTAGCCTAGGGCGCAATCTCATGATATCTGCCGCGTTCTTGTATTCCCAGGCTGGCCTTCCCCTGTTCTGCAGAGGGGCGATGCGGCAGCGGAGAAAGTCGAAGCCGATCATCTCCATCGTCAGCCCGGCAGCCTTCAAGCGAAGGATCCTGGTGGTGGCGATTGTGAGCCTCTCGTCTTCCGCAGCGAGATCACTCCAATCCTTGCCACGGACCACCTTCTGTTGCCGGGGATGACAAAAAGGATGAGGATCTGCTTCCTGGATCCAGCACCATTCGGCCCGCCACTCGTCCCACTTTTCGCGGTAAACTCCCTCTGGGTATATTTCTTTATTCCAAGCCCTTGGAATCCAGGCAATAGAACCAGAGAGAGCCTCTCCTTTTTGGATACGAGGGAAGAAATAATGGCGAAAAAGAGCAGAATTGGGGATCACGCCAACAAAATTCTCACAGAGATGAGCAAAGATAGACATGCAAAGTACTGCATTTGGCGTGAAATCAAGAAGACGGAAGCCGTATGTGTACATGATGTGATTGAAGAAGTCGGAAAAGGGGGGACAGAGCCCGCAATAGAAATATGCAGTGAAGAAAGGGTATCTGTCCGATCCACCTTTGGAGCAAGCACCTAGGATTACGCGTGTGGCGGGGTGAGCTTGCGTTCCCTTTGCCCACATGCATTGGTATCGCCCCTTCAAAGCTTCAGCATCGAGCGTCAGAGGGAAGATGACGAGCCTCTTCCGCATCTTCGCCAGTTCGCTCTCCGGAACTTCGGCTTTCGCCTCCTCGCCCTTGCCTTTACTGGCCTTGGGCGACATGGCGACTGTGAGGACGGAAGCTGGGGGTGGAGCGAGCGTGGGAGCAGCGAGCGGAAGAGGAAAAGGTTTCGCTCTGAGCTCGAGAGGAGGAAGGCGATGGCGATGCCCAGATTGAGAAGAAGAGGGGGGTAAATAGGTTTGTGCCTCTGCGACTTCTCCTTTTTATGGGGAAGGAGCGGGGCCGCCTTTTTTATTCCCCAATGTGAATGCGCCTCTATAGGTGCGAGACAGTTGCAGCCTTTTTGGCATGCTTCCCATGTCGCGCGCTCCGTGCGCGTAGTGGGGGGCACAGTAAAACGACATATTTACGAGCAGTTAATCCCCTGCCACGCGTGCCCGTGCACTGTTTGGGCCTAGCCCAACAACGCCTCGCACTCGTGTATGGCCTAGGCCCGGGGGCTCCTGTCGGTGTACTAAGCATTGGGCTGCTAGTACCCTGTACTTGTGCACGGGCAGTTGTAGCCATCCTCGCGGCAAGACTTGCCGGGAACAGCTCGAGGTCGGTTCAAGCCATCAAGGAAATCATCAAGTCAGAGATCTGAGGATCAGCAGATAAAGCAAAAGCTGGAATCTGAAGGCCAGCTTCCCCGGCAAGATTCTTGCTGGGATGGCCCGTGGCGCCCGGCAAGGCCTGGCGCCCGGCAAGGCCTGGCGCCCGGCAAGGCTTGGCGCCCGGCAAGGCTTGGTGCCCGGCAAGGACTCGGCGCCTGGCAAGATTCTCCCACTGTGCCACCGCTTCGGCACAGTAACAAGTCTGATATTCTGGGTCCTTCCCTGGATGCGTGGCGACGTGCCAGTGGAGGAGAGCTTAAGCGGTGCTGATGGGATGGCTCCTTTTTCCATCCCCAAGAAAGTGAGGACACCTAAACGGACACCTCACGGTGCATTAAATGCGCTTGTCCTAATCCGTCAGGGGTTAGGTATGATACCCTGTAGCTACTTTACACCTCAATGTATGTACATTTTGCCACTGTGGAGACCCCTTTGAGCATATAAAAGGAGGCCCAAGGCAACTGCTACAGAGGAGGAGAACTTCTGGCCCATTCTGCATGCGTAGCTGCTCTTTGAACGTACTGTTCATTGCGAGCGTTCCTGAAGGCTGGGCTCAAGAACATCAATAAGAACACAAAGTAGGAGTACGGTTTTACGCTGATCAGCAGCCCGAACCTAGGTAAAAACTTCCCGCATCGATCACTAGTTCTGCTCTTTGCGTATACCTCTCCCCCCGCCGAATCGTAAAGGGGTCTCTCGGGATCCCATAGGTGTCGTACCCCGACAGAAGCCCAAGGATCGATTGTTCCACTGCCGGCAGATGCCTGATAATGCCTTAAGGGTGTTCGTGGCGAGTGTGAAAGCGGGCTATGAGGGTTTCCCTTGTCCGATACAAACCGATGGAGAGGATGACGAGACCCCGACACAGCTTGGCCAATGCAAAAATTGGCCGATCCTATGGCCGAAAAATCTTCTTCGTGTCGAGGTGGCCGGGAGCACTCCAACTGGACCTCAGGAAGGTATGACCACAACCCCACCTACACAACTACAACCATCGTCTGTGCTGCTTGGTGAGATCGAGAGACACGAGGAAGGAGGGCCAACCGTTCCGGCGGATGATGCCATCTGCCCCATGGAAGAGGATATGGATCATGACATGGAGGAGGATGACCCTCTCCAGTATCTCAATACTGCCTTTGACAACGAAGTAACAATGAGTCAACCATATGAATATGAGATGCATGTACCAGAGCCGGAACGTCCTCGGGAGTGGAAAAGTCTTTGTTCATGCAATCCTCGCAGGACACGCCTCCAGATGCCGGTTCCACCCAAGCTTAACTAATTAGCCAGAGTCGTCCAATGCTGAGCCCGACAACACTAGAGGTGGTGGTTAGGGAGGGTCTGACAGACCCACCAGCATCTGAGCCCACCAAGAAGAAGCAGAGGAAGAGACCGGTGGTGAGAAAAGCCAATAAAGCTGCCAATGTTGGTTCTAGCACCCAGCCGCCTTGGACCAAGGTTGACAGTGTACCGATGAAACATGCGCCATTAATCCATGTTGCGGGAAAGCCAATGGTACTGGCGAATGCGCTAGAAGCCATAACAGGAGATCTCAGGAGACTCCATGACCATGTGCTTTCGACAGAGAGAAGCCTCCTCACCTCGGATGATCCAGGATACCCACTTTATACGGTTCATGTGCCGAGCAGTTGCAAGATGTATGTCCACACATGCCCCGCGGACCTCTTCTTCCTGCGATTTGATTACATCTTCCAGATGTTTCAAATGAGGACACTTGATTTTACGTTCGTCCGCCTGTATGCGCTGCACATGAACTACATCGTCAGGAGAGAGCAAGTCATTGGTCTTGCGGTCGTGGACCCATACTACATGCATGAGGGATTCTTGTCAAACAACGAAGCCAACCATCAATATGTGAGTTAGTACATCGAAGAATTCTTGGTCAGCAATAAGGACAAACAAACGGTTCTCCTACCTTATCATCCCGGGTAAGTCATCCGCGGATAGCCACTATAACACATACATCCTTTCGTGCATTTCATTAATTACTTTGCACGCATGGAGGCTAACTTGATCGTGCATTTTGCGCAACAGGGGGTGTCGTGCCGTTCTCATCGTTCTTTACCCGCGTTACTCCCACACTCTATATTTGGACCCATCGAAGAACATACAGAAGAAAGATTACACACACATAAAGTATGTTCTGGACAGAGCTCTCCTAGGCTTCAGCTTGCGGGGTGGCTACATCCAATGCAAAAAAACAAATAAGGCCGGGCCATGTTTCGGCCACAAGACTGACTTCTGCTACATCTAGCAACCGGCAAGAAGTGAGAATGATGGATTCTACGTCATCCATCTAATGATGGAGTACAGAAGGGATGTGCAATCACTTTGCATGAAATCTTCATCCGATACCCATATCCAGAGATGGGCCGAAGCCTTTGGAGCCGTGCCGGATAATCTACTTCGAAATGATTTCTACCGAATCCGGCAGGAAATTGCGTCCATCATCATCAAAACAGTCCTCGAAGAGAATGGGATGTTCTACGGCGGCCCAATATCGCGAGCTGACGTCCGAACCTGCATAGCCCTACAGCGTCAGGACATGACGCCTTTCACTAAGCTTGGGTGCACCCTCCCGGATATGGACAGATGGGAAGAGTGCACTACTTAAAAACAATGTGTCTGTTTAGTCACTTGTTACTTTCTGTACGACGAAACTTCGAATGTCTCAGTACGACGAAACTATTAGATGTAAATGGTGCCGCGCTCTAGTTACTTAGTTTCGGTACGATGAAATTTGTTAACTATGTTTACTATATATGTTGCTTCTATTTCGTAACTGTTTCTCCCCACAGGCTGACGTATCTTATGCTGCATATTATCGTTGAATTTGCTTCATAATATATATATATGTGCATCTCTGACAGGTATATAGATCAACGATGGCGAAGAAGTGGTATGCCGTGTATGTAGGGCATGTTCCGGGTGTGTACGATGAGTGGCCAGAGTGTCAGGCCCAAGTTTCTGGCTTCTCAGGCGGAAGCCAGAAGGGTTTGATAGTAGAGCGGAAGCCGAAGCTAGTTACTTGAGATTCATAGCGCAACAGGGGATTCAGAACCAGCGCCGCAGAAACTACTACATAATCCCGCTTTCGCTCATCGTGATCGCTCTTATCTCGTATGTCATAGTTTAGGTAGATGATGAAACATGTGTCTGCGGTGACAATGTAAGAGACATGTGATCATTAACTTGTATCGCTATTTCGAGATGATGATGAGATCGACATCATTTGTGTTCGATAATGATGATATGATGAGACTATGTTGTACCACTTCGATGATGATGATGAGACATTCCTTTTTCATATAGTTTCAATGTATGTGTATGTTGTAATTGTATAAAACCTATAAAAATACGAATACAACAAAATAAAAAAAATAAAATACTAGCAGTAGCGAGGGGTTTTGGAGTAGCAGCAGCGCTGCCATACCAGTAGCGTTGGTTGTAGGGGCGCACTACAAGTATTAGCAATAGCAATGCACAGAAGCGCGCTACTACTAGATATAGGTAGCAGTAGCGCTGGGTAAAAACCGTGCTACTGCTAAAGTTTAGCTGTAGCGCCGTAGCAGTAGCGCGGGCACCAGCGCTACTGCTACCTATAAAACCCATGCTACTAGTAGCCTTTTTCCTAGTAGTGTTTGCACCAACTCTCAAGTTGAGAAAGGGCAATGCACGGTACTGAAGAGGCTTGCAATGGTGGAAGGGTGAGAGTGAGTATAATCCATGGACTCAATATTAGTTATAAAGAACTCACATACTTATTGCAAAATTTTATTAGCCATCGAAGCAAAGTACTAATACGCATGCTCCTAGGGGGATAGATTGGTAGGAAAAGACCATTGCTCATCCCCGACCGCCACTCATAAGGAAGAAAAAAAAATCATGCTCCAACTTCATGACATTACGAGAGACCATACGTGCATGATTCGGGAATCACAAACCTTAACACAAATATTCTAATAAACCGCAATTACTCACTAGCATGACTCTAATATCACCATCTTTATATCTAAAAAAATGCAATGAATCAAACTTCTCATATATTCAATGATCTTCATGAAAGTTTTTATTATATCCCTCTTGAGTACCCATCATATTAGGACTAAATTCATAACCTAAGAAAATTGCCATACTATTTTTAAGACTCTCAAAATAATATAAGTGAAGCATTAGAGTTCATCAATTTCTTCAAAATAAAACCACTGCCGTGCTGTAAAAAGATATAAGTGAAGCACTAGAGCAACTACCTAGCTCAAAAGATATAAGTGAAGCACATAGAGTATTCTAATAAATTCACGATTAATGTGTGTCCCTTTCAAAAGGTTTACAGCAAGGATGATTGTGGAAAACTAAAAATCAAAGACTCATATAATACAAGACGCTCCAAGCAAAACATATATCATGTGGTCAATAAAAATAAAGCCTCAAGTAATTTTACCGATGGATTGAAAACAACAAAGGGGATGCCATCCGAGGCATCCCCAAGCTTAGATGCTTGGTTTTACTTGAATATTACCTTGGGGTGCCTTGGGCATCCCCAAGCTTAGGCTCTTGCCACTCCTTATTCCGTAGTCCATCCAAACTTCACCCAAAACTTGAAAACTTCACAACACAAAACTCAACAAAAAACTCGTGAGATCCGTTAGTATGATAAAACAAATCTCCACTTTTAGGTACTGTTGTGAACTCATTCCAATTTTATATTTGCATTATATCTACTGTATTCTAACTTCTCCATAGCTCATACCCCCCGATACCACCCATAGATTCATCCAAATAAGCAAACAACAAATCAAAAACAGAATCTGCCAAAAACAGAACAGTCTGTAAGGACCCGAATTATAGTCATACTTTTGTAACTCCAAAAATTCTGAAAAATTATGAAAACATAGGCAATTCATATATCAATCTTGTGAAAAAATTCAGAGTTTTTCCACGTTCCAGTGAATTTTAAAAATTCTGTTACTGGACGCAAAAGTTTTTGTTTTTCAGCAAAATCAAATCAACGATCTACCAAAGCATCCCAATGGTCTTACTTGGCTCAAACACTAATTAAAACACTAAAACACAATTATTACAGAGGTAATATTGCATATTTATTCAAGAACAGAAGCAAAAACATAAAATATAAAAATAAAATTGGGTTGCCTCCCAGCAAGCGCTATTGTTTTACGCCCCTAGCTAGGCATATTACATAGATCTAGGTATTGTCATCTTTGGTATGCAATCCATAAGTAGCCCTCATAATAGATTCATATGGCAACTTAATTTTGTTTCTTGGAAAATGTTACATGCCCTTCCTTAACCGAAATTCAAATCTAATGTTTCCTTCTTATTAAGGAAAGGTCTACCAAGAATAATAGGGCATGAAGGATTGCAATCTATATCAAGCACAATAAAATCTACGGGCACATAATTCCTATTTGCAACAATAAGAACATCATTAATCCTTCCCATAGGTTTCTTAATAGTGGAATCAGCTAAGTGCAAATTTAAAGAACAATCATCAAGTTTATGAAAACCTAGCACATCACATAAAGTTTTTGGAATAGTGGAAACGCTAGCACCCAAATCACGCAAAGCATTGCACTCATAATCTTTAATCTTAATCTTAATAGGTTCCCATTCATCATAACGCTTTCTAGGGATTGAAACTTCCAACTCAAGTTTTTCTTCAAAAGATTTCATCATAGCATCAAGGAAATTAAGCATGGATCGCAACAAGGAAATACAATCAATCAAACAACAATTATCATAATTAAAGTCCTTGAAATCCAAAAGAATGGGCTCATCACTAGTTAAAGTTTTGACCTCGCCAATCCCACTTTTATCAATTTTTTCATTAAGATCTTCACTCTCCAAATTATTGGGACGCCTTCTAGCTAAAGTTGACTCATCTCCAGTCTCTTCTTTACCAAGTTTTATATTAGCAAACAAATATTCAATAGGAGTCACACCAATTACTTTAAGATCTTCATAATGATTGTCGCAAAAACTAGAAGAACATACTTTTTCTAGCCATTCTTTCTTAGCACGCATCCTAGCGGTTCTCTCCCTACTTTCATTAATAGAAATTTGAATAGCTTTCAGAGACTCATTAATATCAAGCTTGGGTGGCATAGATCTAATCTTAAAAGAATCAATCTCATGAGAAATTCTATCAACGTTTCTAGTAAAATCATCAATCTTGAGCAATTTTTCTTCCACCATAGCATTGAAAATATTTTGTGAGTAAACAAATTCTTTAGTATTGTTCTCAATATCAAAGGGTATCTTATTTAAAGGACTTTTATAACTACCAAATGTTCATATTTTAGCAATAAGCAAGAACATTCCTTACTTCACTCTAATTATATACATGCATGCATTAGAATGACTAATTTTCCTTTCGCGTGCACTCCTCCCTCTAATTACATGCATATATGCATTATAGGACAAAAAGCTGATGTCATCCTAGATTCTTTCTTTTTTTCAAACTTCAAAATGTTTTGTAGCTCAAACCGTCGCTCCAATTGAAAAACCGTTCACGAAATAAATCGTCTCGACGAGATCTTCAAAACTAGATCCCATGTTGATAGGTTCTGGTGACTTTTTTTTCGGACCAAAAGTTACCACATCTGGGCTACGTAAGTTATCATGTCTGTCATGCATAAGTTACCATGTCATTTACACAAATGTTTATGGGGTGTGTTTTTAACAAACTTTTATCCCAGGGTCAAAAGGTGATTATGATGTTTGCAGTGAGTTATGAACTTTGTTGTGTATATTACCATGTTGCACAAAAGTTATTGTGGTATGTTTTTCAACAATTTTCATTAACTCGGTCAAAAAATTACTATGAAATTTGTATATGAGTTATCAGCTCTCATGTGCGTGTATTATCATGTTGTTTACACGTGAGTTATTGGGATGTATTTTTTAACAACATTTTTTCCTGGTCAAAAAGTTACCATATCCGGATTAAGTTATCAGCTCTGTTGTATGTATATTACCATGTTATTTACACACAAGTTATCAAGGTATGTTTTCAGCAAACTTTTATCCCAGGGTCAAAAGTTACCGTGGGGTTTGTAGTGAGTTCTCAACTTTATTGTGTGTATGAGGTACACAGTGCTTCTATTATCATGATATTCACGCAAATGTTACCGAGATTATATTTTTCAACAATTTCTCCTCGGAGTTCAAGTTATCATGGTGTTTGTACCTAAGTTATCATGTATATGATCTGTTATTACCATGATGTTTATACAAAAGTTACCAGGGTACATTTTTGACAACTTTTTTCCTTCAGGTCAAAGTTGACGTGGTGTTTGTGCCTAAGTTATCAGGGTTAACATGCAAAAAATACCGTGTTGTTTACACATAAATTACCGGGGAGATGTTTCAATACTTTTTTCACCCCCGGTTGAAGTTACCATGACATTTATATGTAAGTTATCGGGTCCCGGTGCACAAATTACCATGTCATTTGCACAGAAGTTACCGGTGTATGTTTCAACCCAAAAAATCCCTCATGTGAAGTTGACATGATATTTACAACGAGGCTACATGGGCAAGGTATACAACCCGTTGGTATATGGGAGACTACAAGACAACTTGAGGAATCCAAAGAAACACAAGAAGAAAAATGCTTTTTTTGGCTCATATAAAGGTGAAAAAAGGTTAACTGTCATATTTCTACTTATTGGACATATCCAATTGCTAGCTGAGTTGGTTAGTCTTGCATGCCTCGAATGGTGAGGGCAAGATATCAATTCCTATCCCACGCACTCAGTTTTTTGATTTAAAACGAAAAAGCAGCTTTAAATGTCAGTACACATAATTAGGAGCCCATTAATCATGCCAATTAGGATACTACGAGGGAATTAAATCATGCTAATTGAGAGTCAGGAGACTAAATCGAGTCAATTAATAGATTCTGCGATTAAAAATTGGGTCAATCCATATATTCCATAATTAAAGTCCCGTTAATTAAGGAGACACAAAAAATGGAATTACGGGAGGCTCGCGCGATAAAAAATTGATGGCATCCAGATCGTTCGGATCTATTGGAAAGATCCGAACGTTTGGAATTTACAAATATCGGATTTATTATAATTTCTAGAAGAATTTTTGTAGGAATTACCATAATTATTAGAGGAATTACTAGGAAACAGCCTAGGGTTAAATTGCCTCTATACGCGTTATTACCAAAATTGTTTCTACAAACAAAATTAACATCCATAGATTCATTATTATTCTCAATCAAATTAGACAAAGGCATATCATTAGGATCAATAGGGGCACTCTTGCTAGAAATTAATTTCATAAGTTCATCCATCTTTCCAATCAAAGTATTAATTTCTTCAATCGCATGCACTTTTTTACTAGTAGAAGATCTTTCGGTATGCCATTGAGAGTAATTTGCCATAATATTATCTAGGTTAGTAGTTTCTCCTAATGTGATTTCCATAAAAGTATCACTTGCAGTGGAATCCAAAAGATTTCTAGATGCAAAATTCAATCCGGCATAATTTTTTTGTATGATCATACATAAACCTAAACCATGAGTAGGGCAATTTCTTATCATCAATTTCATCCTCTCCCAAGATTGTGAAACATGTTCATGATCTAGTTGCTTAAAATTCGTTATATCTTTCCTAAGGGAGATGATCTTTGCAGGAGGAAAATACTTGGAGATAAAAGCATCTTTACACTTATTCCATGAGTCAATACTAGTTTTAGGCAAAGATGAAAACCAAGTTTTAGCACGATCTCGTAGTGAGAATGGAAATAGCTTTAATTTAACAATATCATTATCCACATATTTTTTCTTTTGCATATCACACAATTCAATGAAAGTATTTAGATAGTATGCAACATCTTCATTAGGACTACCGGAAAATTGTTCTTTCATAACAAGATTCAAAAAAGCGGCATTAATTTCATAAGATTCCGCACTAGTGGCGGGAGCAATCGGAGCACTAAAAAAACATTATTATTAGTGTTGGAAAAATCACACAACTTGGTATTTTCTTGAGACATCGTGACAAAGCAAGCAATCTATCACACAAGCAAACAAAAAGACAAACGAAGAGAAGGCGAATAAAAAGGCAAATATTTTTCTGTTTTTCTGAAAACATCCTAGAAGTGGGGGGGGGGGGGGGGAGGAAAACGAGAGGCAAATGGTGAATAATGTAATGTAAGAGATGAGAGTTTATGATGGGTACTTGGTAGGCTTGATGTAGAACCTCCCCGACAACGACACCAGAAATTCTTCCTGCTACTTCTTGAGCTTGCATTGTTTTTTCCTCGAAGAGGAACGGGTGATGCAGCAAAGTAGAGATAAGTATTTCCCTTAGTTTGAGAACCAAGGTATCAATCCAGTAGGAGGAAAACACAAGTCTCCAATGATAGCACCTACACAAACAAACAAATACTTGCACCCAACGCGATAATGGGGTTGTCAATCCCTTCACGGTTATTTGCAAGGATGAGATCTGAGAGAGATAGGTATAAAAGATAAATAAAGTGCAAAACTAAATAAAAGTAAATAAATTGCAGCAAGGTATTTTTGGGTTTTTGGTTTTATCACTACTGCAGGATGCTGCAAACGCGACACTACAATAAGAGACCCTTCGACGAAACTGTGTGCGATGCATTAATCGCAAACGGTGATGTAAAAAAACATCAAACAAGATGCAAAACATTTGCGATGGTGGATACATCAAACATGGTTGAGATTTTAGATGCGTGTGCGATGCGGGGCATATGATTGATCCATACGAATTGTTTGCGATGAGACAGAACAACAAAAACGGGCAGCCAGATCAAGGTGTGTGCTATATATAGCATATAGTTCACCCCGATAAAAATGTTTGTGATGAGGCGGAACAACAGAAACGGGCAGCCAGATGAAGGTGTGTGCGATATACGGCATACAGTTCACTTGGATGAACTGTTTGTGATTAGGCAACACAAAAGAAACGGTCAGCCCGATGAATGTGTGTGCGATATACGGCATACAGTTCACTCGGATGAACTGTTTGCGTTGAGCCAAGAGAACAGAAATGGTTCAACTTAACAAGATGTGTGTGATACGTGGCAAATAGGTCTGTAATCAGAAATGTGTGGGAAGACTGATAACAACACAGACGATTCCTGTTAACAAGATGCGTGTGTTGTGAGCAAACGATTGCTGGTATACAATTGTGAGTGATTGATGAAATCATCACCGACGGGTTCCACTGTTTAGTCCGTGTGTGATGTGATTTGCTCTGCCCGCACAACATCTACGCTCTATCTACAGAGCATCAACATATATACTTAAAAAACAACATTGCATAACCAAATTAAGCATACAATTACACAAGTGACTACACACATAACATTTCCACACACCAAAGTAAGCAATTACATGCATACTAAACTAGGAGAAGTGAGGATCTAATCATCTACTTCTTGTTGTGACGACGCTTGCCATTGCTCTGCTTCCGGCTGGATCCCTGGCCCTTTTGGGGAAGGAGGCACTTCCTCATGTTAATGATCTGCCTATACATCTCGTAGCTCGTGTACGTCTCCTTGGCCGCGTACACAACGTGAGCTTTGTCGAGTTTCTCCATCTAGGCCGAGTGCCAGGCACGCTTGTCCTTGTTGCAGGAATCCTTCATGTCTCTATAGTAGGGGTTGGTGATGGCCTCAGTGAGGTGAACTAGTGAGTCCTTCTCATGCTCCTTGCTGCCCCAAATCTTGTATTGGCCCTGGATGTCGACAAGATTCTGGCAGGCGATGCCCGAATTCTTGAGCACCTTTACATCGTTGGTAATATCCACCGTAGCAAACATGTAGTGGGGGCTGTCAACAAACCTGGTGAAACACTCACAAGGCCTTGTGGCCAGGCAGTAGTGGTAGACGAGAACGTGATTGCGCACGCACATCTAGGCGACAACGACCTTGGGACGAGACCCGGCACGAGCGCGGGTGTACTCGAGGTCAAACCCGACCACCTTGTACTTCTCCTCAGCAAGCAACAACTCTATGATGTGGATGGAGTGCTCCACCCAGACCGGGTTGTTGGTGTACACCATCGAGAGCTCCGTGAACCTTCTGTGGGTATCCACCACGGCATGCATGGTGAACTACTGCTCGTCGTCGTTAGCCGCTCAGAGCGCCATGGGAGCCGCGCAGGATACCCGGCCCTCTAAGAATTTGTCGTGGTGGGTGTGCTTCTTGCAATACTCGAGTGTGATCGAAAGGTTGAAGAGGCACAAGGATTAAATGGCCGATGTAATAAATGGGGGCCGGTCGGCCTGTAATCGTCACGTCTTGTCACCGCATTCATAGCAGAGGATTCCAGTGCATGCTTGAGCACCCCGCACGTGTTTCGTTTGACCACGTGTGGGCTTGAAGAGGCGTCAAATGTATCGTTGGTGAGCCTATTCCTGCACAACCACGTAGTTTACCGCGCAAGCTTCCCGCCCGGCTAGTTTGGCCACGCGTAGGCTAGAAGAGGGGCAAATCATGGTCGTTTATTGGCAAAAAGCTTGGTAAAAACGCAGTGTGTGGAATGAGTTCGATCATAAGTTTACCCGTGGGTGATGAGGTCAAAGTTACACAGAAGGGTGATGATGGACACTCGAGTGCAATAATTAATTCTGCGCTCTACAAGGCACACGGTTGAAGAAACCAACTGTGTGCAATAATGTCAAAGATCACAGTCGAATTAGCTATACAGATCATGTGCTATGAGATCGACAAGGGAAACACATTCGAGAATGGTTAATAAAATCTAAGTCCATTGCATATTAAGGTCAAAATAGTACTACCAATATACGAGTCTCATATGATGCCATTTCAACGATTGTACCACAAAAGCCCCAAATATTACAAGGTTCAAATTCCAGAGTTATATGGCTCAAATTCGAAGATTACAAAGTTCAAACTGATATTAGAAATGAAATTCAGCTCATTCAGCTGCAAACGCCCGCGGTGATCAGCTAAACATGGATATAAGAGAGGTTCAAACTAATATTTCCACTAGTAAGCCTGGTTTCGAAACCTCATCATTTCTGCAAAGGGATCAGCCATTGACAAGTCATGTATGGGGTTGACACAATGAATTCCGATTACTCTGTCAGCTGAAGTTCCAAAATGAAATTCAGCTTTTTCGAAGCCTTTTCCATTCTGCCGCAGCCACCGGCGCTGATCAACAAACCATTCATTTTTGCGAAATAAATGTAGGGCAAACCCCATTACCTTCAGCACCCTTGCTCTGACAACAAAGAACCTGGAGAATATAATCTCCGGTAAGGTCCATCGGTATGAGTTCAAAGTAATTTTTGAGAGATGCAAATCGAGGCAGTCAATGTGATTGTTATATTGTATCACATTATCCACCACCGGGCCTAATCTTATCTGCAAAAGAAGAAAACGTGTTAGTGCCTACATGCAGTTTTGAACACTACTACAGGCCTATTTGGTTTGCAGGATTTGTAAAATGCACTAACGTGCCATCTTCGATCCGACATGATTAACATGGGCATTTGATTACAATCTAGAAAAATGTAGCCTTCTTCACAAGAGGTCGGAGTGGATGAAAAGTTCTCTAAGAAAACTAGTACAGATGAATCCAAAGGAGAAATGCTTATGGATTGTAACCATATGGATCAAGCAACCAATATGGGGGGGGGGGGAACATGTATGTACTGAAATCCTCCAAAATTCCTTCAAAAATCATAGTACATTGTAATTGTAAACTTGGGAAAAGGTGTCAAAAATTGAATTCCCTTATGGTTAACATTTAACAGGAAAGGAACATCACCTCGATATATAGCTTCTCCAGGCACGGAAAGCATCTCAGGAAACTGACAACTTGGTCCAGGTTGGGGCCGATAGATTCTAGTGCCAAGACCTTCACTGTGCACAGATTCGGGGTCAAGCTTGTCGGAATCATTTTCTGGATGACAGAAGAACATACATCTTCAAAATTAGAAATAATGTTAATTTCAAGAAGGAGAGGTAGAAGGCGACTATTGTACCTGAACGTGTGTGGATCCAATAACAAGTTCGGAGTATTTGTCAGACAAGTAGCCCACCACTATCAATTTCGGCGTAGAAATGACATTGATTCTTGTTGGACCTTCTTGATCAACTATAAGTAATCTCTCAAGTGAAGGTGTGTCCTCAATGACCATGTGGTACACCTTTTGTGATCTCTTGTTAGAGCACCAACAACACACATAAATAGTCCGGAGAGTCATGGAGGTGATGTGGAAGCTACTCAACCCATTGATCACCTGAAGACGAAGCTACTCGAGTGTAGTACAGCCGCGGAGCAGGCTCTCCATGTCATCCTTTGGGAGGCAGACGACAACGAGCTCGAGGTGCTTCAGTCGTGGTAGAATAAGAGCGGACGCGTCATTAAGGGGGGGGGATGGCAGTTCATGAACTTGGTGACACGCATCGTGGGCGCGAGGCGGAGCACGGACATTGGCAGCGAGTGCATATGCCCATCATTAAAAGTGAGATCCTCGAGCTGATCTAGGGCGGGGGATCGGAACCGCTCGTCAAGCTTGGCTCGGTCCTTGCCGTTGGAACGGAACTTGCCCATGCTAAGGCCTCTGGTTGGGCCATGGTGACTGCCGAGGATCTGGGAGAACGCATCCAAGCTTTTTCGATAGCCATGGCAGAGCTCGTGGGCATCGATGAGGTCAAGAGGGGTGGAGTGCTATAGGGGGTGCCACCACCGGGAAAGGACGGTTGTCCATGCCCCATATTTGATTGGGAGGAGGGAGATGATGACTATCAACCTATCATTGGGGAGGGTGCTGATGAAGTCTACGTCGGCTGGAGTCGCGTGTGGTTCTCGCTTGACCCGCCTCCGCTTGTTGGCAGCCTCGTCCTCCACCTCCGGAGTCTCCTTGTCAACGGCGCTTTCTGATAGAAGTGGGTGTATAGGGAATATTTAGTTAAAATAGGGCAAAAGAAAAGTGTATTGGTAACTAGAAGTTAGTAGGTAGGTATAGAGTAAGAAAATGGAATAACAATTGGTTGCTTAAATAGTACACAATTCCTTTGATACTGCTGGGTAAGTCAACATGCAGATACTTAAAAAGAACACTTACTTCGAACAAAGTCTAGACGGATGATATCGTCGGGGAAGTTAGCATATATCTCATGAGCAGCCTCTTTTATGTGCAGTGCAATTTTAGTGCCAGCTTTCAGTACATAAAACTTAGACATTTATGTCCAAAGGCCTGTGGCAAAATAGGAGTGACCACATTCATCAAGTCTTACAGAAGCAACGATTGTAAGTCCATGGTTTGTATTCAGTATGACATCCCTGCAGTCTTGATTTATGTAAAGGGCAAGATTGTGTACTACAGATGCTGTTGCATAGCAAGGGACGTGCTGCAGAAAATGGTAGGATTGTTAAAGTATATGGTAACTTGCGAATATGGGCGAAATTTAAAGACTGTACAACAGTTGAAATTGAAGGACAAAAATCTAGAATTAAACAGATAGGGTAACCATGATGTCATGGAAATATGAGAGTAATCCAAAGAACAATACATCATTAATTTGCCTAATATAGAAAGAAGAGGGAAAAAAATCCCCTTTGACGTATATGCTGCATGTGGCACCTTTTATCCAAATGTAGCAATATATAGTATATGTTCAGGAAAGTAGGCCATGCCAACCAATGTAGGGAGAGATTGAACATACCGCGTGCATCCTCAAGTCATCTGGTACGGTGAGATGGAACTCCATGGATCTCTGGCCGAGGCTGCAAAGTCCTGATGTGTCCGTGCACTGTACACTCTATGAATGAAAGAAAACCCTCAAATCAGCTCGAATAAAAATGAATTCACGGCGATTTCAGCTGGGTGATTAAAGGAGGCAGATGAACTGGGATAAGAGATGAGAGAATGTATCATTAAATTAGTTACCTTGTTGTCCATGAGAAAAAACCATCAATATAGCGGATTCCCCAATGGGGCGGAGCTGGGTTGACGGCGAGCAGCGTCGAGAAAGTCGATGGCGATAGGCGGCGTCAAGCGGAAGTGGCAAAATGCGGTGGGGTTTGCTTGCAGCCTGGCGGCGGCGACATGCGTCGAGCTAAGTGGTTGCCGTGGCGATAGGCGGTGCCATGCAGAGTCACGGAGGAGCTTGTGCAAGTGTGAATGGGGACCGGAGGGGTGGCAGGTGGGGTGATGGTTTTTGTGACGTGGGGATGGTGAGGGTTTTCTTTTTTTCCTTTTTAAATTGGGTGGTGAGGGTTTTCTTTTTTCCTTTTTGAATTGGGTGGTGAGGGTTTTCTGTCCCACAAAGAGTTTCAGAGGCAATGGTTTGCTAGAGCCAACCGTGTGTGATTGACATAACTGGGAAAATGGAAGTCATTGCACACGGTTTCAATTTGGGAAAATAACCATGTTTCAGGGTGATTCCACTTTTCCTTCATCGGTTGAATATGAAAGTTTTACCTACGGTAAACATTCACCCTAATATGCATAAAATTCCATAAACTGAACTGAGTACATCCATATCCCACATTTAGACATAAGTAAACATACTCAAGCACATTTATAATTAAGACACTACATAGCCATGTTCAATCCCACATCTCATCTCATCTGCCGGCACGATCGTGAAGCTTCTCCAGGTAATCAGCGTACGCGGTGTGCTCCACCCTGCGAGAATACTCAAGAGGTATTGTTTTTCTATTTTGATGATTAATGCTGCCGCTTTATTGCTTAACCGAAGCATGGCACGTATCCATTGTTGGTCTAACGCCCACGGTTTGAATAAATAATTAGTTTGCGATATTGGTTCCGAATTATTAATAATCTCCCATTTGTAAGAAGATAAATATTACATCAAAACTTGTCTCAAATTTGAGAAAAAGTACAATACCACTGTGTATTGGTGTCCATATGACAACACAATAAGTTTCATGAATTTCAAATAAGTTTTGGATGTACCAGATTTTAAAAATCAAGATTCTCAGTGTTTGAAATTTCTTGCACGGGGAGTAAACATGCACCCAGTGAGACACATGTGTTTTTCCAATCCATTTAGGTGCACTGTCAAGTGTGCATGTAGCTCAAATTTGATTTTTGCACATTATACCCCTAGAAAATCAATCAATGTACTAAAACATCTTAATGATCTCTGTTTTTTTAAAATTAAAACGTCCCTCCTTTGGTAACATATGTTCACCGCAGGAAAATTTAACATGCATCATAGTTGCGGTGGATGCGCGGTGTGTGTGTGCATCTGGGGTGGGGGGCTGGCAGTACACTACGAGTCCTGAGCCACCGTGTGGGTTGGCCGTTTTGTGAGGCAGGTGCCACATCGAAGTCGTGAATTCGTTATTTAAAACATTACACAAGCCTTTCATACATACATGTTTGGGCCACATGCAGTCGGTGGTTGTCCTTCACGACACTAACTCGTGTGTGACACTTTCTGTGGGCCCGCGAGGTCATCGTCCATCACTTCGACCAACAGCTGACAGAGAGGTTGATTTGACCAGCAAGGTTAATTCTTTTTTGTTTGTGTTTTGGCGGGAGTATATAGTACGCATCGAAGAGGTGGGAGGGGACTAGCATATATACTACGTACGCATTCGTGAACACACCTCACTCAGTGTCGGGACTTTTTGGTTTCCGAGGCACGTGCCACATCAAAGTTGTGCATTGGCTATTCAAACATCAGACAACACCTCTTTGGGCCACATGCATGCATGCGGTGGTTATCCTAGGACACTCTCGTGTGACGCTTCCATCCGTGGGCCCGCGAGGTCGTCATCCATTCATGCATCACTTTGACCTACATCGGGAGAGGTTAATTAATTTCACCATCAAGGAGAATTGTTTTTGGTTTGTATCACCGTAGGAGCATATAGTATGCGTCGAATAGGGGGAAGGGGACCAGCATATGTAGTACGCTTCATGAACCTCGCTCTGTGTGGGGACTTTACGGTTTTCGAGGCATGTGCCACATCAAAGTTTTGCATTTTGGGTATTCAAACATCACAACCACACACACCTCTCCATACATATGTTTGGCCCACATGCAAAAGCGATGGTGGCTGTCCTCTGGCACCCACTCACGCGGTTATCAGCGATATCGATGCTTTCCATCCATGGGCCCGCTTGGTCCATCGCTACTTTGCTCGACAACGAGAGAGGTTAATTTGACTTAGGAGGGGATTATTTTTTGGTTTGTATTACAGTATATAGGTCATGCTCTGGGATGACATGATATAGTTTGAGCACTGCTACTTCTTTAGCTTGCATTGATTTTTCCATTGAAGAGAAAAGGGTGATGCAGCAAAGTAGAGATAAGTATTTCCCTCAGTTAAGAACCAAGGTATCAATCCAGTAGGAGGCACAAGAAAGTCTCCAATCTATGCACCTGCACAAACTAACAAACACTTGCACACAACGCGAAAAAGGATTTGTCAATCCCTTCACGGTCATGAACAAGAGTGAGATCTAATAGGGATGGGTATAAAAGATAAATAAAAGAGCAAACTAAAGTAAATATAAATAAATTGCAGCAAGGTATTTTTGGGTTTTTTGGTTTATAGATCTGAAAATATATGATGGAAAATAGACCCGGGGGCCATAGGTTTCATTAGAAGCTTCTCTCTTGAAATAAAACATACGGTGGGTAAACAAATTACTGTTGAGCAATTGATAGAAAAGCGCATAGTTATGATGATATCTAAGGCAATGATCATGAATATAGGCATCACGTCCGTGACAAGTAGACCGTAACGATTCTGCATCTACTACTATTACTCCACACATCGACCGACTCCTGCCTGCATCTATAGTATTAAGTTCATAAGAACAGAGCAACGCTTTAAGTAAGATGACATGATGTAGAGGGATAAACTCAAGCAATATGACATAAACCCTATCTTTTTATCCTTGATGGCAACAATACAATACGTGCCTCGCTACCCCTTCTGTCACTGGGTGAGGACACCGCAAGATTGAACCCAAATCTAAGCACCTCTCCCATTGCAAGAAAAACCAATCTAGTTGGCCAAACCAAACCGATAGTTCGAAGAGAAATACAAAGATATCTTAATCATGCATAAAAGAGTTCAGAGAAGACTCAAATAATATTCATAGATAATCTGATCATAAATCCACAATTCATTGGATCTCAACGAACACACCGCAATATTAGATTACAATGGACAGAACTCCAAGAACATAGAGGAGAACATGGTATTGAAGATCAAAGAGAGAGAAGAAGCCATCTAGCTACTAGCTATGGACCCTTAGGTCTGTGGTAAACTACTCATGCTTCATCGGAAGGGTAGCAAGGTTGATGTAGAGGACCTTCATAATCAAATCCCCCTCCGGCAGGGTGCCGGAAAAGGCCCCAAGATGGGATCTCATGGGAACAAAGGCTTGCGGCGGCGGAAAAGTATTTTGGTGGACGCTTCTGATGTTTGGAGAATATTTGAGAATTTATAAAGGCGGAACTAGGGTTAGGGCACTCCCGAGGGGCCCACAAGCCAGGGGCGCCCCCCTGGGGCACGCCCTAGAGGCTTGTGGCCTCCTCGAGACTCTTCTGGCCCTCTCTCTAAGTCACGTAGGTGTTTTCTGGTCCAAGAAAAATCATCGTAAAGTTTTATTCCATTTGGACTCCGTTTGATATTCCTTTTCTGTAAAAGTAAAAAACAAGGAAAAAACAGAAACTGGCACTGGGCTCTAGGTTAATAGGTTAGTCCCAAAAATAATATAAAATAGCATATTGATGCATATAAAACATCCAAAACAGATAATATAATAGCATGGAACAATAAAAAATTATAGTTACGTTGGAGACGTATCAAGCATCCCCAAGCTTAATTCCTGCTCGTCCTCGAGTAGGTAAATGATAAAAACATAACTTTTGATGTGGAATGCTACCTAACATATTTATCAATGCAATCTTCTTTATTGTGGCAAGAATGTTTAGATCCATAAGATTCAAAACAAAATTTTAATATTGACATAAAAACAATAATACTTGAAGCATACTAATAAAGCAATCATGTCTTCTCAAAATAACATGGCCAAAGAAAGTTATCCCTACAAAATCATATAGTCTGGCTATGCTCCATCTTCATCACACAAAGTATTTCATCATGCACAACCCCGATGACAAGCCAAGCAATTGTTTCATACTTTTGGTGTTCTCAAACTTTTTCAACTTTCACGCAATACATGAGTGTGAGCCATGGATATAGCACTATAGGTGGAATAGAATATGGTGGTTGTGGAGAAGACAAAAAGAAGGAGAAAGTCTCACATCAACTAGGAAAATTAATGGGCTATATACGGAGATGCCCATCAATTGATATCGTTGCAAGTGAGTAGGGATTGACATGCAACGGATGCACTAGAGCTATAAGTGTATGAAAGCTCAAAAGAAACTAAGTGGGTGTGCATCCAACTTGCTTGCTCATGAAGACCTAGGGCAATTTGAGGAAGCCCATCATTGAAATATACAAGCCAAGTTCTATAATGAAAAGTTCCCACTATTATATGAAAGTGACAAAATAGGAGACTCTCTATCATGAAGAACATGGTGCTATTTCGAAGCACAAGTGTGGAAAAAGGATAGTAACATTGTCCCTTCTCTCTTTTTCTCTAATTTTTTTGTTTGGGCTTCTTTGGCCTCTTTTTTATTTGGGCTTATTTGGCATCTTTTCTTTTTTAAGTCCGGAGACTCATCCCAACTTGTGAGGGAATCATAACTTCCATCATCCTTTCCTCACATGGGACAATGCTCTAATAATGATGATCATCACACTTTTATTTACTTACAACTCAAGAATTACAACTCGATACTTAGAACAAAATATGACTCTATATGAATGCCTCCGGCGGTTTACCGGGATGTGCAATGATCAAGAGTGACATGTATAAAAAATATGAATGGTGGCCAAGCCACAAATACTATGCCAACTACACGATCATGCAAAGCAATAACAATGATGGTGCGTGTCATAATAAAACGGAATGGTGGAAGTTGCATGGCAATATATCTTGGAATGGCTATGGAAATGCCATAATAGGTAGGTATGATGGATGTTTTGAGGAAGGTTATATGGTGGGTTTAATGGACCGGCGAAAGTTGCGCGGTACTAGAGAGGCTAGCAATGGTGGAAGGGTGAGAGTACGTATATTCCATGGACTCAACATTAGTCATAAAGAACTCACATAGTTATTGCAAAAATTTATTAGCCATCGAAAAAAATTACTACACGCATGCTCCTAGGGGGATAGATTGGTAGGAAAAGACCATCACTCGTCCCCGACCGCCACTCATAATGAAGACAATCAAAAAATAAATCATGCTCCGACTTCATCACATAACGGTTCAACATACGTGTATGCTACGGGAATCAGAAACTTTAACACAAGTATTTCTACCAATCCACAGTTACTCACTAGCATGACTCTAATATCACCATCTTTATATCTCAAAACAAATGTAAGGAATCAAACTTCTCATCTATTCAATGCTCTTTATATGAAAGTTTTTATTATATCCCTCTTGGATGCCCATCATATTAGGACTAAATTCATAACCTAAGCAAATTACCATGCTGTTTAAGACTCTCAAAATAATATAAGTGAAGTATGAGAGTTCAACAATTTCTATAAAATAAAGCCACCACCGTGCTCTAAAAGATATAAGTGAAGCACTAGAGCAAACTGCCTAGCTCAAAAGATATAAGTGAAGCACATAGAGTATTCTAATAAATTCACGATTAAAGCGTGTCCCTCTCAAAATGTGTGAAGCAAGGATGATTGTGGAAAACTAAAAAGCAAAGACTCATATCATACAAGACGCTCCAAGCAAAACACATATCATGTGGTGAATAAAAATATAGCCTCAAGTAAATTTATCAATGGATTGAAGACGAAAGAGGGGATGCCATCCGGGGCATCCCCAAGCTTAGATGCTTGGTTGTCCTTGAATATTACCTTGGGGTGCCTTGGGCATCCCCAAGCTTAGGCTCTTGCCACTCCATATTCCTTAGTCCATCAAATCTTTACCCAAAACTTGAAAACTTCACAACATAAAACTCAACAGAAAACTCATAAGATCCGTTAGTATAATAAAATAAATCACCACTTTAGGTACTTTTGTGAACTCATTATAAATTTAATTGGTGTTATATATACTGTATTCCAACTTTTCCATGGTTCATACCCCCCGATACTACCCATAGATTCATCAAAATAAGCAAACAATACATAGAAAACAGAATCTGTCAAAAACAAAACAGTCTGTAGTAATCTGGTAATTTCGTATACTTATGTAACTCCATAAATTTTGAAAACAATTTAGGAATTTTTTATATAAATCCTGTGTAAAAAATTCAGATCGAAATCAAGTTTCTGTGATTTTCTAAATTTCTGGCAATGAGCGCAAAAGTTTCTGTTTTTCTGCAAGATCAAATCAACTATCACCATAGACCATCCCAAAGGTCTTACTCTGCTCAAATACTAATTAAAACTCCAAAACACAATTACTATAGAGGTAATAATGTGTATTTTTACAAAAACATAAAAGAAAAATATTGGGTTGTCTCCAAACAAGCGCTTTTCTTTAAAGCCTTTTAGCTAGGCGTTGATAATTTTAATGATGCTCACATGAAAGACAAAAAATTGAAGCACAAAGAGAGCATCATATAGCATGTGAAAAACAAGTTTAAGTCTAACATAATTCCTATGCATAGGCATTTTATAGGGAAAAGATTTATCAAGACAAGCAAAAACTAGCATATGCAAGGAAGAAGAAAGAAACAATAGCAATCTCAACATAATGAGAGGTAATTTAGTAACATGAAAATTTCTACAACCATATTTTCCTCTCTCATAATAATTACATGTAGGATCATAATCAAATTCAACAATATAGCTATCACATAACCTATTCTCTACATGACCCACATGCATGCAATGTTGACACTCTTCCAAAATAGTGGGATTAACATAGAATAAAGTCATTACTTCTCCAAGCCCACTTTTATCAAAAAATTCGTAAGATTGATCAAACTGCAAAGTAGTGGGATCATTATTTCCTAAAGTTGACACTCTTCCAAACCCACTTTCAATATTATTGCAAACATTATTATCATGAGGCTTAAATAAATTTTCAAGATCATAAGAAGCATTATCTCCCCAATCATGATCATTGCAATAAGTAGTGGACATCGGAAAACTAGCATCCCCAAGCTTGGGGTTTTGCATATTATTAGCACAATTGAAATTAATAGAATTTATAATAACATCATTGCAATCATGCTTTTCTTTCAAGGAGCTATCATGAATCATTTTATAAATTTCTTCTTTTAGCACTTCATCACAATTTTCAGATTCACGAATTTCAAGCAAAACTTCATAAAGATAATCTAGTGCACTCAACTCACTAGCAATTGGTTCATCATAATTGGATCCTTTAAAAAGATTAGCAAGTGGGTGAGGATCCATAAACTTTTTGCTTTCTGATTTTCAATACACACACAATTATACCAAGCGAACGAGCAAACAAACCAAGTAAGACATAAAGGCAAAAGAAAAGATGAATGGAAAGAAGGCCAATAAAAAGGCAAATATTTGTGTGTTTTTCTGAAAACATTTTAGAAGTGGGGGAGAGGAAAATGGCAAATAATGTAAGTGCAAGAGATGAGAGTTTGTGATGTGTACTTGGTAGGCTTGATGTAGAACCTCCCCGGCAACGGCGCCAGAAATTCTTATTGCTACTTCATGAGCTTGCGTTGATTTTTCCCTTGAAGAGGAAAGGGTGATGCAGCAAAGTAGAGATAAGTATTTCCCTCAGTTAAGAACCAAGATATCAATCCAGTAGGAGGCACAAGCAAGTCTCCAATCTATGCACCTGCACAAACTAACAAACACTTGCACACAACGCGAAAAAGGGGTTGTCAATCCCTTCACGGTCACGAACAAGAGTGAGGTCTAATAGAGATGGGTATAAAAGATAAATAAAAGAGCAAACTAAAGTAAATATAAATAAATTGCAGCAAGGTATTTTTGGGTATTTTGGTTTATAGATCTGAAAATATATGATTGAAAATAGACCCAGGGGCCATAGGTTTCACTAGAAGCTTCTCTCTTGAAAGAAATAATACAGTGGGTAAACAAATTACTGTTTAGCAATTGATAGAAAAGCGCATAATTATGATAATATCTAAGGCAATGATCATGAATATAGGCATCACGTCCATGACAAGTAGACCAAAATGATTCTGCATCTACTACTATTACTCCACACATCGACCGACTCCTGCCTGCATCTAGAGTATTAGGTTCAGAAGAACAGATCAACGCTTTAAGTAAGATGACATGATGTAGAGGGATAAACTCAAGCAATATGACATAAACCCCATTTTTTTATCCTTGATGGCAACAATACAATACGTGCCTCGCTACCCCTTCTGTCACTGGGTGAGGACACTGCAAGATTGAACCCAAAACTAAGCCCATTGCAAGAAAAACCAATCTAGTTGGCCAAACCAAACCGATAGTTCGAAGAGAAATACAAAGATATCTTAATCATGCATAAAAGAGTTCAGAGAAGACTCAAATAATATTCATAGATAATGTGATCATAAATCCACAATTCATCGGATCTCAACAAACACACCGCAAAATATGATTACATCGGATAGAACTCCAAGAACATCGAGGAGAACATGATATTGAAGATCAAAGAGTGAGAAGAAGCCATCTAGCTACTAGCTATGGACCCTTAGGTCTGTGGTAAACTACTCACTCTTCATCGGAAGGGCAACATGGTTGATGTAGAGTCCCTCCGTGATCGAATCCCCCTCCGGCAGGGTGCTAAAAAAAGCCCCAAGATGGGATCTGACGGGAATAGAGGCTTGCGGCGGCGGAAAAGTATTTTGGTGGACGCGTATGATGTTTGGGGAATATTTGAGAATTTATAGAGGTGGAACTAGGGTCAGGGACTCTCGAGGGGCCCACAAGCCAGGGGACGCCCCCCTGGGGCGCACCCTAGAGGCTTGTGGCCTCTCGGGACTCTTTTGGCCCTCTCTCTCCAAGCCACGTAGGTGTTTTCTGGTCCAAGAAAAATCATTGTAAAGTTTTATTCCGTTTGGACTCCGTTTGATATTCCTTTTCTGTAAAAGTCAAAAACAAGGAAAAAACAGAAACTGGCACTGGGCTCTAGGTTAATAGGTTAGTCCCAAAAATAACATAAAATAGCATATTAATTCATATAAAACATCCAAAACAGATAATATAATAGCACGGAACAATCAAAATTTATGGATACATTGGAGACGTATCAAGCACACGTGCATGTGTACGCATGAATCCCTCCCACCGAGTCGAAGTGGGCAGTACCACGACACGTCATGAATCGATCTCGCTCTGTGTGGGGACTATACTATTTTTGACGCACGCGCCACAACAATGTTATGCATGGTATTTAAACATGCACGCATCACCTCCATACATACATATGCATGCAGTGGTTGTTTTTGAATGGTACACTCCCTCACGTGGTTATCAGCGACAAGCCTATATATTTATGGGCCCGCATGGACATCCATGATCACTTTGACCAAGAACGAGATAGGTTGCCATGGTGGATTCTTACCTTTGTTCCGTCATGGTGAGATTCAGACCTAAGTTTGAGCGCATACTATGCATGCATGCATGAATCCCCATCATCGGCTCAAAGTGTGGTGTGACATACATATATACAATGCATCGTCAACTAACCCTTGCTCCGTGTCGGGATTTCTGGTTCCAAAGCACGATGCCACAACAAAGTTGTTCCATTGTGTATTGAAACATCAACACTCCATACACATGTTTGGGCCACATGCAGGGCAATGGTTGTCTTCGGGGACTTGCTACTTGCGTGATTATTGGCGAGCTAGCCCATCTCTGGGGTCGCATGGACATCCATCACTTTGACCAACAACAAGAGAGAGGTTGTACGACCAAGGTTGTCGGTGCAACAAACCCTGGGTTTGTTGCCCTGACTATGCACAGGCATGAGAACAAGATTACAACACCAAGGCCGTGTCAAGATACAAGAGACCAAGATCTTCGAAGAACCAGCATGCTGATTAAGAAGGCCAAGACCAAGACAGAGAAGCGAGACACCACCAGGAGAAAAGCCTCCCTTGCCGGGCAGGCAGACCCGGCAAGGACAAGGGCTCCCCCGGAAGAAAGCATTCAAGACATCCCGACAGGGCCTGCCGGGACTCACGAGGGCAAAGACACCTCACCAAGCCATCTCACCACGTCGTTGATTAATGCGGTGTCAAGCCGCAAAGTGACTAAGTGGCAGCCATTTGCCACATGGCGGCCTCTTTCTATAGGAAATACCTATAGATGACACCCGTCCTGCGACGTGCCAAGCAAGCAGGCATGGAGCTGGCAAGACGAGCCCGGCAAGGCTTGCCGGGCGAGCAACGATGTGACGTTGAGCGGTGCATTTAATGCACTCTGTCAGCCTGCAGAATTAGGTATGATAGCACTGTTTGCTATCTTATCAGTGCATAATGACTGTTTTGCCACTATGGTGACCCTTTAACCTATAAAAGGAGGCCCATGGCATCCGTAGCAAGGGTTGGAAAGTTGAACACCCCCACGCTCGTACGTGTGTAGTCACTGCCTCCCCAGGGCGAGCCTACCGGGCAAGTGTACTACGCTCCACCACCACTTTTCCACCATCAATCCACCAAAGCAGGAGTAGGGTTTTACGCCTCGCGGCGACCCGAACCTGGGTAAAATTGCCCGTGTGATCTCTGCCGTGCTGCCCCATGTTCTTCTGCTCTTTGTGCAACGCGACATCCCCCCTGCCGAACCAGCAAGGGGCCCCTTGGCCCCATAGGTGGCCGTGGTTTCCCGCGACATCTTTGGCGTGCCAGGTAGGGGGATCGCTTGCGCGAACCTGAAAGCGTGTGCAGCGAGTCATCTTCATCACCATCTTCGTCTTCGACGGCGCCGTCGGCAATGGTGCCCAAGAAGAAGCCCGGTGCTGCTGCTCACCCATCCACCTCGAAGGCGCCGCCGCCCGCAGCCACCAATGCTATGGGGGACGCGGAGGCGCACGAGAGTGTGGATGCCGTTGGGGCTGTGGTCGGGGCAGGCGGCACCATCACCACTTCCCCTGCGGTCGAAGCAGGAGCATGAGACGACGGAGGAGAGCAACATCAGCAACACCCCGATGGCCACGCTCCGCGAGGTACGGGTGAAGGGGCTACTCTATCCACACTCCTTCCCCTCGCCGATGGGCACAGCCACAGCGATGGCACTCGGTTCGGGGAGAATCGCCGCCCTCCGGCCGCCCCCACCACAGGGGCGGCCACAGCGCGTACACCTCCCCCGGGATGAGTCGACCAGGCTGCTGCGCCTAGTGGACCTGCTGACCCTCAAGCACCATCACCACGCCACCATGCCATCCAGGTGGCCGCCCCGCAACAGCGGGGACGTGGTACAGTCGCTGCTGGCCCCGTCAGGAGCCGAGCGACGGCGTGATCTGCGTCATCATCGCCCATACCAAGTACTACTATGGAGGCCATGGCGCAGGCTCAACTACTGCTGAGGTTTCCGCCAGCGGCCGAGCAGATGGATGAATGGCGTGCCACCATCCAGAGCCTGCTTGGCTTCGCCGAGGCTGGGGGTTCGCAGTGAGCTGGCCCGCCACGGCCTCCCCAAGCGACGACAACGGCCCGTGCTGCTGGTCGTATGGAAGGGGCCACCCCCACGGTACAATCCCCGCCATGGCAGCCAGCGCGGGCGCAGCAGAATCAAGAGCCTAATGGTGTCTCGACGGCCTCTTCTGACCCTCGAGCGCGTCCAGGCCGGCAGCATGCCCCGGAGGACAGGCGGAGGGGAGGTGTGCGTGTTGTCATTGAGCAACGCCGCGACGCCCACCGCCGGGCCAATTGGTGTGACGGTCCCGACGTCGATGAGCCTGCACTCGATACTGGCGGGTACCTACCTTTCGAGGTTGGGTGCCCTGCCTTTACTCATGAGCTGCGGCAAGTCCGTTGGCCGTCCGTCCGCACGTTCAAGCCAGAGATACCTGAGAAGTACGATGGGAGGCTGAACCCGGCAGAGTTTCTGAGCATCTACACCATAGCTGTTCAAGCTGCCGGGGGAAGAGATGAGAAGGTATTCGCCAACTACTTTCCTTTGGCTCTCAAGTCCAATGTGAGGACTTGGCTGATGCACCTGTCAGAGAACTCCATTTCATCATGGGCTGATTTGTGCCATGAGTTCATTGGCGCCTTCACTAGCGGCCATCAAGAACCAGGTCGGCCCAGTGATCTGCAACTTCTTCACCAGAAAGAGGGAGAGACACTCCGGCAGTATTTGCAGAGATTTAGCAAAGTCCACAGAAATATCCCAAATATCCATCCAGCAGCTGTGATAGCCGCCTTCCAGTCCAATGTGCACAATTGAAAGATTCGTTCCAAGATGAATGTACGGTTGCCCAAGACTGTGAAGGAACTTTACACCTTGGTGGATAAGTGTGCTCAGATGGAGGAGGGAAGAAAACTGCCCGGAGAGGAGGATTGCATTAATGTTGATTCAGAGGATGATGATGAGTCCACCAGTCAGAAGAAGAGCAAGAAGCGCAATGAGAAGCGCAAGGATAAGACGGTAATGTCTGTTGAAGGGTCAGGTATCCCTAGCACCGGCAAGAAGGTTAAGGCCGAAACCCCCAGCAAGGAAGCTGCCGTGTGCTCTGACTGCCGGGAGGCCGCGACCATCGAAAAGGCCGGGAAAGGTGATGGACCGTAATGCAAGATCCATCGGACCAAGGGCCACGACCTTCAAGAGTGTTATCAGGTTGAGCAGCTTGTCAATAGACAGAAAGCAGAATATGAGAAGCGTGACAAGGAAAAGGGACAGAATGTTGCTAGCGGTAAGGGTCATGGCGGTGAAGTAAATCGCCCCGGCAGACCTCTTCGGAACAAAGGGAAACCCGCCAGGGATCGAGAGAAGGAAGCCTGCGGTGATGAGAGTGATGAAGGGGATGAAGAGGAAACCAGTGAGCAGGAGTTCCAGAAGGCCACTGACGCCCTGTGCATTGACGGGGGTGCATCCCTACACGCCTCTCACCACCAACTCAAGCGGTGGGCGCGTGAGGTTAATGTCGTGGAACCAGCACCAGGGGCCTAGGAACCACTCAGATGGTCATGCACGCCCATCATTTTTTATGAAGAGGATCATCCTGACCGCACCACCGAGGTAGGATGTTTGCCGTTGTTGGTCTCCCCAAAAATCTGCAACTTCAAGGTCACGAAGATGTTGGTGGACGGCGGTGCCGGGTTGAAACTGATTTCCCCAAAGGTTATCAGCAAGCTTCAGATAGCAGAGGATGAGTTAAAAGTCACCGGCATGTTTCAAGGAGTTAATCCCGGCATGAGTCATCCTAAGGGAAAGATCACGTTGCCTGTGACGTTTGGGGGAGAGCTGAACTACCAGAATAAAAAGATTGTGTTTGATGTGGTTGACCTCCCCTTGCCGTACAATGGAATCCTTGGACGCCCAGCCCTGGCTAAGTTCATGGCGGCATCCCACTATGCCTACAACGTCTTGAAGATGCCAGGGCCAGTTGGAGTCATTTCTGTCCCATCAGATGAGAAAGACGCAATCATTTGTGTGAACAAGATGTACCGGGATGCAGTCGCGGTAGAGGCAGTAGCAGTGGCAGTTCCCGCCAAGGAGAACAGAGGGAAGAAGAAGGATAGTAAGGGCTCCGGCAAGGAATTTGGGAAGCGCGCCTCTTTGGAGTGCGCTGGGCCTGTTGATGACTTGCCGGAGTGTTCCAACAGCGAGAGATCCAAGGTTGCTGCTCCACAAGTGAAGAAGGTCCTGGCAGGGCTGGCTGGCATTGATGGTACTTTCATTGTCAGCGCCACCCTCGATGACAAATAGGAGAGTGTGCTCGCTGCCTTCCTGCGGGCGAATATTGATGTGTTTGCCTGGCAACCATCTGATATCCCCGGTATTCCCAGGGAGGTAATCGAGCACCACCTTGCTGTCTGCCCACATGCCCGACCTGTCAAGCAGGAAGTCCGGAAGCAGGCCTTGGAGAGGCAGCAGTTCATTACAGAGGAGATCAAGAAACTTGAGGCAGCTGGTTTGGTCAGAGGAGTGCTGCATCCAACATGGTTAGCAAATCCAGTGGTTGTCCGGAAGGCCAATGGGAAATGGAGACTTTGCATAGACTTCACAGATCTCAACAAGGCTTGCCCAAAAGACCCATTTCCCTTGCCGCGCATCGACCAGATCGTCGACTCCACTTCAGGCTGTGATTTGCTCTCCTTTTTTGGATGCATACTCTGGGTATCATCAGATCTTCATGTCCAAGGAAGACGAAGAGAAGACCTCGTTCATCACCCCGTGTGGTACGTACTGTTTTATCCGCATGCCTTTCAGATTAAAGAGTGCCGGGTCTACTTTTGCAAGGGCAGTCCAGGTTGGTTTTGGGCCACAGCTGCACAGAAACATTGAGGCTTATATGGATGATATTGTGGTCAAAACCAAGGATAGATTAACTCTTATCCGGGATTTGGAGGAGACATTTGCCAATTTGCGCAAGATCAACTTGAAGCTCAACCCGGAGAAGTGTGTATTTGGTATTTCCTCTGACAAGCTGCTCGGGTACTTTGTATCCCATCGGGGGATCGAAGCCAACCCCGATAAGATCCAAGCCATCGAATAGATCCAAGCACCAAAGACGGTCAAAGATGTACGGCGTCTGACAGGGTGTGTTGCCGCGCTAAGCAGATTCATTTCCAATTCTGCCAAGCGCGCCTTGTCGTTCTTCAAAATCTTGAAGAAGGCAGGGCCCATGAAGTGGACTCCAGAAGCAGATGCGGATTTGCAAGAGTTGAAGGCCTACCTATCTTCTGTGCCCACCTTGGTTGCTCCCAAACCGCAAGAGCCATTGCTGTTATACTTGGCGGCAACCAATCAAGTGGTTAGTGTAGCCTTGGTGGCGCAGCGGGAAGTGGATGAAACAGAGAGTGAGCAAAGACCGGCAGAGTCAGATAGGGATCAGGACAGAGATAAGCACGGCAGCGAAGACAACCCCAAGGACACGGCAAGGAAGAAAGTGGTGCAGCGCCCAGTGTACTTCGTCAGTTCCCTGCTACAGGGGGCTAGATCGAGGTACTCTGGCATGCAAAAGTTAATCTTTGGCCTCGTCATGGCCTCAAGGAAACTGTGCCACTACTTCCAAGCCCATGAGATCATGGTTGTCACTTGCTTCCCGTTGCAAAGGATACTCCGGAACCCTGAGGCTACTGGCAAAATAGTGGAGTGGGCTTTGGAGTTATCCATTTTTGGTTTGAAGTTTGAGAGCACATCAACAATCCAGAGCAGGGCATTGGCAGAGTTTATTGCAGAATGGACACCAACCTTTGACGAGGAAGTGCCAGAAACAGTTATCCCCGGCAAGGAGGTGCCCCAAGAATGGATCATGTATTTTGATGGTGCTTTTTCCCTACAAGGTGCAGGGGCTGGCATGCTTCTCGTCGCTCCCTCCGGGGAACACTTGAAGTACGTCGTCCAGATGCATTTTGCCCGGGAAGAGGCAACCAACAATACAGCAGAGTATGAAGGGCTCCTTGCCGGGCTCAGGATTGCCGCAGAATTGGGAATCAAGAAGCTGATAATTCGAGGAGACTCACAGCTTGTGGTGAGACAAGTCAACAAGGATTACCAAAGTCCATTGATGGAGGCATACGTTGAGGAAGTGAGAAGATTGGAGGAGCGCTTTGATGGGTTGCAAACAGAGCACATACCTCGTGCGGAAAACAGCATAGCTGATCACCTATCAAAGTGTGCTGCCCAAAAGCTTCCTATGGAACCAAGAACTTTTGTTCTCCATCTTACTCAGCCCTCCGTATCCCCAGCAAAAATGGCCCGAAAAAGGAGAAAAGCTGGACTCCGGTAAGCCTCTCCCGGTAGAGCCATCCGCTCCTGGAAGGGACCCTGCCGGAAACAACTCCTCACAACCTGCCGGACCGCACACTCCAGCCGGACCCATGGTCCCTGCGAACGAGGAATGTGCCCCCACAGTTGAGGAGGTGCCGCTAGTCCTTGTTGCCGAGCCCCAGGCTCCAACTTGGGCAAGGCACATAGTCCACTTTCTCCAAACCGGAGAACTCCCCAATGACCAAGATGAGGCTGAAAGAGTAGCCCGGAGGGCCAATATGTACCAGTTTGTCGATGACACTCTGTACAGAAGGAGGCCCAACGGTGTGAAATGGAAGTGCATCTGCCCAGAAGAAGGGAAGGAACTGCTGGCTGAGATACACAAAGGCATGTGCAGCTCCCACATTGGATCAAGGGCGCTGGTTGGGAAAGCATTCCGGCAAGGATTCTATTGGCCCACAGCCCTCCAAGATGCGGTTGAGCTAGTCACCAAATGTGAAGCCTGTCAGTTCCATTCCAAGAAAATCCACCTGCCTACCCAAGCTCTTCAGACAATCCCTTTATCATGGTCATTTTTGGTCTGGGGGCTCGATATCCTCGGCCCTTTCCCCCGAGCGATCGGGGGTTTGAATTCTTGTTCGTTGCTATCGACAAGTTTACAAAATGGCTGGAAGTTGCTGCCATGAAAAAGGTGACTGCTCAATCAGCTATCAAGTTCTTGAAAGATTTGGTATTTCGTTTTGGAATCCCAGCAAGGATCATTACTAACAACGGCACCCAATTCACGAGCTGCGCCTTCATGCCATATGTTCATGCCCTTGGAAGCAAGATCTCATTTGCTTCTATCGCATATCCCAGAAGCAACGGGCAAGCTGAGAGGGGGAACGGTGAAGTGCTGCGGGGACTCAAAACAAGAACCTTTGATACGCTGCAGAAGCACGGCAGGCGGTGGCTTGATGAGCTGCCGGTAGTTCTATGGTCCCTCAGAATGACACCAAATTGAGCTACCGGGCAGACTCCTTTTTCCCTGGTCTATGGGGCGGAAGCAGTTATCCCCACGGAACTCATTTATGGGTCGCCTCGAGTGCTTGCCTACGACGAAGTAGCACAAGATCAGCACCAGCGTGACGACGCTGTGCTACTCGAGGAGAACCGTCTCTGGGCTGCTACGCGTGATGCACGCTATCAGCAAGCCCTGCGTCGATATCATAGCCGCAGGGTTCATGCCCGGTGTTTTGAGGAAGGCAACCTTGTCCTTAGGCGTGTTCAGTCCGCCAAGGGTACAAACAAGTTGACGCCGAAGTGGGAAGGCCCTTACCGGGTAGTACGAGTCACCAGACCTGGCGTAATCCGTCTGGGGACCGGAGATGGCATTTAATTGCAAAACTCATGGAATATTGAGCATCTCCGCAAGTTCTACCCGTAAGGCGCGGCTGTCGGGCCCTGCCCGGCAGCCACCCTTTTGTACAAGCCTTGCCTCAGTTGCATGTAACCCCTTGTACAAAGCTAGGCGATGACCATGAGCACCAGAGAAATAAACAAAGCACTGGGGGGCCCCCGACCAAATTGCATGCATGCATAAGCATTCCAATAGCATTTGCATAAGCATTTCATGAGCATTTGCATATGCATATAGATAGGATCGCATCCATTTGCATATGCATATAGATAGGATTGCATCCTACATCTTTCTCATCTGCATAAAGCTGCATGTTCCTGCCAAGAACTCGGTTTCTGCAAGAAGATGGGGAGATGAACCAACGCTGCGATCCCCGGTGAACCAAATAGATAAGTTCTACCTCTTGTCCATAAGTGTTCTGTAAGCTAAAACTTGTGCATAAGAAAACCCCACCACTCTTCAAAACTTAGGTGCTCCCGTCCCTGGCTCAAACGTTGCTTCGGCCTGGATGGTCGTAGTGGCCTTTGATGAAAAGAAGTTGGCGGGGGGCTGGTCCCTCTATTTCTAGCCGGTAGGCTCAGTTCCCGGCAACGAGGAAAGGGTACCGGTAGGATAGCCTGCCGGGGAAAACTTGTTTATTTAAAATAAATAGGCATTTCACCTCTGCGTGGACTTATACATGCACGAGTTCCAGGCAAGGTTCATCTTTTTCATTAATATGCTGGTCATACAAGTACAAACCTTACAGAACACATATATGGACTCGAGAGATTACATTATTTGAACTAAATTTTGGCAAATGCCTATGAGTTTAAGATTGAAAAAAGATAAATGCTCCATAAACTCCTCTCCCTGTCCCTCTTATCCCAGGTAGTGCGGTGGGAAGAGAAGAGGATAGGCAACGCATCGACACAACGCCACCCCGATCCCCGTCAAGGGCTGCCGAGCACAGCCTGACAAGATCGGGAGTGGCGAGGCTGCGAAGGAGGAAGACGTACAGAGCACCTTAGCGGCACCCTAGTCACCACTTCCAGAACCAGGCAGAAGGCTCCAGCACAGGCGCCGACAGAGAGGGGCGCCGGGGTCCGCCAGGAGACCACTGGAGGAAGCGGAAGTGCCAGGGGAGCAACCCTTTCCCCGGCCACCAAGAAAACAATGATGACGGTGCCGGGGAAGGGGAAGGGAGGACGGAGGGATAAGGTAGCAGGTCGCCAGTACGAGACGAACGCGTCGACGAATTCGTGCTCCTACTGGACGGCCTGCCTCCCGCCTTCTCCGTCTTCCCCAGCTTCATCTTCATCAACACCGCTCTAGGGGAGCGCCAGGACTCTAGCCCGACGCCTTCCTTGGAGAGACGACGAGCGGGAAAATCAGAAACTGGCCCGGAGTCGAGATTAATGAAGAAGCAAAGAAGACTCCAAGAGATCAGCCTCTTCAGTGCCCCTGCCTGTGCACTTATTAGGACCTACCCCGACGACGCCCGGCAGCGCGATCGGGGCAGGCCCGGGGGCTTCTGTCGGTGTAACAAACCCTGGGTCTGTTGCCCTGACTGTGCACAGGCATGAGAACAAGATTACAACACCAAGGCCGTGTCAAGATACAAGAGACCAAGATCATCGAAGAACCAGCATGCTGATTAAGAAGGCCAAGACCAAGACAGAGAAGCGAGACACCACCAGGAGAAAAGCCTCCCTTCCCGGGCAGGCGGACCCGGCAAGGACAAGGGCTCCCCCGGAAGAAAGCATTCAAGACATCCCAGCAGGGCCTGCCAGGACTCACGAGGGCAAAGACACCTCACCAAGCCATCTCACCATGACCCACGTCGTTGATCAATGCGGTGTCAAGCTGCAAAGTGACTAAGTGCCAGCCATTCGCCACATGGCGGCCTCTTTCTACAGGAAATACCTACAGATGACACCCGTCCTGCGATGTGCCAAGCAAGTAGGCATGGAGCTGGCAAGACAAGCCAGGCAAGGCTTGCCGGGCGAGCAACGATGTGACGTTGAGCGGTGCAATTAATGCACTCTGTCAGCCTGTAGAATTAGGTATGATAGCACTGTTTGCTATCTTATCAGTGCATAATGACTGTTTTTCCACTGTGGTGACCCCTTAACCTATAAAAGGAGGCCCATGGCATCCGTAGAAAGGGTTGGAAAGTTGAACACCCCCACGCTCGTACGCGCGTAGTCACTGCCTCCCTAGGGCGAGCCTGTCGGGCAAGTGTACTACGCTCCACCACCACTTTTCCACCATCAATCCACCAAAGCAGGAGTAGGGTTTTACGCCTCGCGGCGGCCCGAACCTGGGTAAAATTGCCCGTGTGATCTCTGCCGTGCTGCCCCACGTTCTTCTACTCTTTTTGCAACGCGACATCCCCCCTGCCGAACCAGCAAGGGGCCCCTTGGCCCCATAGGTGACTGTGGTTTCCCGCGAGAAAGGTGGATTCTTCTTGGTCCATTTTATGATACATCTTGGTGAGATGCCCTCTCCCGCCGACTGAAAGTGAGTGTTTGTGTGTTTGATGTGGGGGGGGGGGGGCTGCTACTTCACACTTTGCTAGGTCAACCTCCGTGGGGGTAGGCATGCATTTATAGCTTAGGATTCCCCTCCTGCCGACACGAAGGGGGGGGGGGACAAGCAATACCATGCTCTTTGTGAGATAGGTGCCTCATCAAAGTTGTGCATTTGGTATTTGAACATCAAACCACCCTTTTCATACATATATTTGGTCCACATGCAAGTGTGTTTGTGTTCTGACCCTTTCCCGCGTCATTTTCGCCAAATTTATGAACATTAGACAAGTCGGATGACGCAACAGACACGGTTCACTCACACTAATCATGTGCCACGTCGGTGCCCCTGTCACGCACATCAGCACAGTACATTGGGCTCCAGGAGGCTTCCCTTCTCAAAAATATCTACCCGCCCGTAGGGTTTTTCTATTTGATAACACACGGTTATTATGTTTCGACCATGTGTGATGTTTGTTGTTCCCACTCCCGCGTGCATCCCTCGAAATATCTGCCTGACTCGAGGGTTTTTCTGTTTCATAACACACGGTTGTTATTTCGGGACTGTGTGCGATGCATCATCCAAATTTTCAATAGCCCCGGCATTTTACTCCCGCGTAGTAAAATTTTCAGTAGCCGCGTCATTTCCTCAAACACCCCCCTCCACACACACATCCCAAAAACTCCTCGGGCACGCGCGCGCGCACACACACGCACACACCCCCACCACAACCCCTCCTTCACTCGAAACCCTAGCAAGGTCGCCGCCGTCGCCGTCGCAAGGCCTCCATTGTCAACATCTGCCGGTTTGCCCGTGCAGCTTACCCACCGATCTCCATACCCTAGCCGCCCTGAGTTTCTTAAATGACGCCTGCCAAATGCCCCCTTTCCCACAGATCCCCATCCCCATCCCCCACTCCAGAGCGTCGCAGCCTAAGCTTCCCGTGGAGCTCAAGGAGCGACTGGCCCAAAACAGGTGTATCGCGGCCTCTTCGCCCGACGTCGCCGAGGTGGCCGCCGAGGAACCTGACGACCATTACTGGTCGCAGGCTCTCAATCAGGGGGCTAGAGTATGCGGGTATGTCGCGGACGCCGGCTACGACATCGAGGTCATCGACAGCGACAGCCTGACGTGGGCTATGTCACAGGTTAAGTGGCCCACCCCCAACCCCTCGGGTTCAACCACCGTCGATCTCATCCATGGCCCCGCCGCTGATCTCCTCTGGCTCGCTGTCAAGAATTTGCCATCCTACATCGCCATCGAGCCCCTTTTGTCATTTCTGAAGGACACGTTCTGTGATGATGGCTTGGGATCCACAGCTGCCAAGTCAGACCTCATCGATGGCGACCACGAGGAGGGCACCCTCTCCGGCTCTTCCAAGGGGAAAGAGCCCATCTGCGACATCTGGGAGGGCACCCTACAGCCGTGCTCTTCCAAGGGGAACGAGCTCATCTGTGACAACATCGAGCGCACCTAGGGTCCGTGCTCTTTCCATGGGAACGAGCCCATCTGTGACAAGTGAGGAAACCCATGATTTGTTTTGCTGTGCCTCTTCACAGGGGGGAACCAATGATTTGTTTTGTCGAGTCCCTTTTGTAGTGTAGTGAGAATATGTCCAGTTTTAATTGCTATATTTGGTTGTTTGCAGTATGCCTTGTTTATTTCAGTTGTTCACAATGTGATGCTCTATATGTGCAACTATTTACTGTGCAGTACATTTTCATCAATACCAGTTTAAACATACCGATAGGAATGCATATATTTTCTTGCTGTTAAGCCTATTATAGCTAGCATATGCCTCTTTTAAAGTTTTTTGGTTGTCCGGTTCTTTGTAGTTAGCATATGTCCAGTTTCAAATGCTATCTTTGGTTGTTCGTAGTATGCCTTGTTTATTCCATTTATTCACAACGTGATGTTCTATATGTGCAAGTATGAACTGTGCAGTTCAATTTCATCAATACGAGTTTCAACAATACCACTATGAATGACTACATTTGGTTACTGTTAAGCATGTTGTAGTTAACATGCCTTTACATTTTTATTTAGAAATAACCAGTGTACTTAGACTGGCACAATACCAGTTTGAATGACTATATTTGCTTGTTGTTAAATGTTAGGCCTATTGCAGTTAACACACCTTTCCACTTCTTGTTTTGCTTAACTAGCGTGGTTAAACCTGCACACTGAAGCTATCGTTTGGAGATTATTTTGTCTGCCATGGATATATTTGGTTGATGTTTAGCCTATTGTGCTTAACATGCCTCTGGATGTACTTACACATGACAATTTTGGGAACGATTGATGTTTTCCATTGAGGTTAGTTTCATCCCATGGCTTATATATACTCATTGTTCAGGATATCGGTAGCTGGTACCATATAGGCCGGGGTCTGATAAGGGACTAATCAGTGAATCAGAGTTTTAACTGAATATATCTGTAACCCATTTATCGGTAGGTTAACTAGGGCCATATCTAATATATCTGAGGCTACATAGCAACATGCACTGTACTGAATGTCTAAATATGCAATCCTAGGCTGCATAGCAACAAGGAAGAGTGTTACCTTAATGTTCTGATGATGTCTAGATATACATAGAAGAGCAGCAACAACAACAACAACAACAACAACAACAACAACAACACAACAGCAGTTAATCAGCTGATAATTTGTAAAAATGCAATAAACTCCCTTCGGCCCATAATATAAGATGTTAATTCATCCAATATGTGAGTATATTGGATGTTATAAGATATTATATAATGGGACGGAGGGAGTGTTGTACTACATCATTGTGCAATTGCTGTTTAGCTTCTAATATTAACTTGGTGCTTTTAGGTACATATGTAATTGGTAAAGATCCGCGCTTCGACCCTTTCTGCGTATGGGGCAATGAGATATTGATGAAACATCATCAAGTGAGGAAGCTGATAAAGATTGTTAGTAAAATGGTTCAAAAGATGGCAATTAAACTATTTGTTTGCACTTTATCGAAGACAACAGTGAACTACGGGATGGTAAGTAAGAACTCTGCAGCCTTCTTTTTACTGCCCATAATGAGTTGTGTTAGATGACAATGTCTGAATCTTTTTCCTTTGCAGTGGTTCCCAAAGCAGTTTACTCAAGATTACCTCTCAAACTACATGATTGGTGGGCATGCAAAGGTTAAAGTATTTCTACCAGAACATGATGACTATCTAGATGTGTTCATGAAGACAGTGAAGGATGGGCAGTCGGCCATCACAAGGGGTTGGACTAGAGTCGTGCGTGCCTTCTGCATGGAGGAGGGCACAATATGGGCATTCTGCTTCACCTTGTTCCGCAACCAGAATGTATTTCGCCTCTTTCTTTACTGTCTTTAATAGTACAAGTATACAACTGTGGTTCATCATTGTTTATTTGGTGCTTATGTAATTCTTCAACATATGTACCTGTGAAACAAATAATGCATTGGCTGTTTGAACTTGTTGGCTATGAATAAAGCTATAGCATACTTTCAAATTCAAATCCGGCACAATTTTAAATTGTAGCAACTAAATTACGGTGAAATTATGCTCTGCAGGTCATGGCGCACACGGTCGGTAAAATACAAACATTTGTGATATACACCATAATCCGACACGGTTCACAGATAGGAAACGTGTGCGGGCATGCACACAGTTGCCGTTTACAAAGCGTGTGTGATGTCAGACAATATCACAAACGGTGCAGGCAAACTAAATCTTTGTGATAGTTGCCTTACTGTACATGATTTGCAATCATGAACTGTTTCTGATGTGGTACACATCATAAACGTTGCACCACAGAATAGCGTGTGCGATAGTTATCATGTACGACGATGTAACGACGGTCCGACTTTTCATAATCCTATCCGACACTCGTACGATGATTAGCTAATCTTCTTAATTAGTTATCGCATACGGTTCGGGAAAAGTGAATGTGTGTGATTGTCTGCTTATAATACACTTTCTATAATCATGAACTATTTGTGATGGGCCACACATCGTAAACGTAGCACCACAGAATACCGACTGCGATGGCAATGCAAGCACAAACGAGTAGCAAGGATGGAGCGTTTGGGATATTCGAGATATTAGAAATAGTCTTATAGGGACAACTGTATGCATCATGGCTCCCTATCCCCGACGGTTTTTGGGTCGTGTGGGAAGGACCCCCCTATCGCACACACTCACTAGGCGACGGTTCAAAATGCCATCACGGAAAGGGGTTAATAACCGTTTGTATAGCACCTCGCTGTACCAGTGTATAGATCTGAAAATAATATGATAAAAATAGATCTGGGGGCCATAGTTTTCACTAGAGGCTTCTCTCTTGAAAGAACACATACGGTGGGTAAACAAATTACCGTTGAGCAATTGATAGAAAAGCGCATAGTTATGACGATATCTAAGGCAATGTTCATGAATAGAGGCATCACGTCCGTGACAAGTAGACTGACTCCTGCCTGCATCTACTACTATTACTCCACACATCGACCGCTATCCAGCATACATCTAGTGTATTAAGTTAACAAGAATGGAGTAACACCTTAAGCAAGATGACATGATGTAGAGGGATAGATCCAATCAATATGGTAAAAACCCCATCTTTTTATCCTTAATGGCAACAATACAAATATGTGCCTCGCTACCCCTTCTGTCACTCGGTGAGGACATCGCAAGATTGAACCCAAAACAAAGCACCTCTCCCATTGCAAGATGGATCAATCTAGTTGGCCAAACCAAATCAATAGATCAGTGAGAAATACAAAGCTATCTTAATCATGCATAAAAGAGTTCAGAGAAGACTCAAAAAATATTCATAGATAATCTGATCATAAATCCACAATTCACTGGATCTCAACAAACGCACCACAAAAGGAGAACATTGTATTGAAGATGAAAGAGAGAGAAGAAGCCATCTAGCTACTAGCTATGGACCCATAGTTCTGTGGTAAACTACTCACACATCATCGGAAGGGCAAGAAGGTTGGTGTAGAGGCCCTCCGTGATTGAATCCCCCTCCAAAAGAGTACCGGAAAAAGCCCCAAGATGGGATCTCACGAGAATAGAAGCTTGCGACGGCGGAAAAGTATTTTTGGTGTGTCCTTGCTACTTCTTGAACTTGCATTGATTTTTCCCTTGAAGAGGAAAGGGTGATGCAGCAAAGTAGAGATAAGTATTTCCCTCAGTTAAGAACCAAGGTATCAATCCAGTGGGAGGCACAAGCAAGTCTCCAATCTAAGCACCTATACAAACTAACAAACACTTGCACACAATGGGAAAAAGGGATTGTCAATCCTTCATGGTCACGAACAAGAGTGAGATCTAAGAGAGATGGGTATAAAAGATAAATAAAAGAGAAAACTAAAGTAAATATAAATAAATTGCAGCAAGGTATTTTTGGGGTTTTTGGTTTATAGATCTGAAAATATATGATGGAAAATAGACCCGGGGGCCATAGGTTTCACTAGAGGCTTCTCTCTTGAAAGAAAACATACGGTGGGTAAGCAAATTACTGTTGAGCAATTGATAGAAAAACGCATAGTTATGACGATATCTAAGGCAATGACCATGAATATAGGCATCACGTCCGTGACAAGTAGACCGAAACGATTCTGCATCTACTACTATTACTCCACACATCGACCGACTCCTGCCTGCATCTAGAGTATTAAGTTTATAAGAACAGAGCAACGCTTTAAGTAAGATGACATGATGTAGATGGATAAAGTCAAGCAATATGACATAAACCCCATCTTTTTATCCTTAATGGCAATAATACAATACGTGCCTCGCTACCCCTTCTGTCACTGGGTGAGGACACCGCAAGATTGAACCCTAAACTAAGCACCTCTCCCATTGCAAGAAAAACCAATCTAGTTGGCCAAACCAAACCGATAGTTCGAAGAGAAATACAAAGATATCTTAATCATGCATAAAAGAGTTCAGAGAAGACTTAAATAATATTCATAGATAATATGATCATAAATCGACAATTCATCGCATCTCAACAAACACACCGCAAAATAAGATTACATCGCATAGAACTCCAAGAACATCGAGGAGGACATGGTATTGAAGATCTAAGAGAGAGAAGAAGCCATCTAGCTACTAGCTATGGACCCTTAGGTCTGTGGTAAACTACTCACGCTTCATCGGAAGGGCAGCAAGGTTAATGTAGAGGCCCTTCGTGATCGAATACCCCTCCGGCAGGGTGCCGAAAAAGGCCCCAATATGGGATCTCACTGGAATAGAGGCTTGTGGCAGTGGAAAAGTATTTTGGTGGACGCTTCTGATGTTTGTGGAATATTTGAGAATTTATAGATGTGGAACTAGGATTAGGTGATTCCTGAGGGGCCCACAAGTCAGGGGTGCCCCCTGGGGCGCACCCTGAGGGCTTGTGGCCTCCTCAAGACTCCTCTGGCCCTCTCTCCAAGTCACGTAGGTGTCTTCTGGTCCAACAAAAATCATCGTAAAGTTTTATTCCGTTTGGACTCCGTTTGATATTACTTTTCTGTAGAAGTCAAAAACAAGGAAAAAAAAACAGAAACTGGCACATAGTCCATTTCCTTCAAACAGGGGAGCTTCCTGAAGAGCAAGAAGAAGCTGAAAAAGTAGCCCGATGGTCAAATATGTACCAGTTTGTTGACGACACACTGTATAGAAAAAGGCCAAACAGTGTGAAATTGAAGTGCATTTGCTGGGAAGATGGGCTGAAGCTGTTGGCAGAGATACACAAGGGTGTGTGTGGTTCTCACATTGGATTGAGAGCCCTGGTCGGAAAAGCCTTCCGGCAGGGTTTCTATTGGCCCACAGCCCTCCAGGATGCAACTGAGCAAGTCACTAAGTGTGAGGCCTGCCAGTTCCATTCCAAAAATATTCATCAACCAGCTCAAGCCCTTCAGACGATTCCTTTATCCTGGACATTCTCAGTCTGGGGGCTCGATATCTTGGGCCCCTTCCCCCGTGCTGCCGGGGGCTTTGAATTCTTGTACATGGCAATCGACAAGTTTACAAAGTGGCCTAAGGTAGAGCCAGTGAGGAAGGTGACGGCACAATCATCAGTCAAGTTCTTGAAAGGATTGGTGTGCCACTTTGGAGTACCCAACAGAGTGATTACCGATAACGGCACCCAGTTCATGAGCCACACCTTTATGCAGTACATCCAAAGCCTTGGAAGCAAGATCTGCTTCGCCTCTGTTGCTCATCCACTGAGCAATGGGCAAACTGAGAGGATGAATGCTGAAGTGCTATGCGGGCTCAAGACGAGAACTTTTGATAAGTTGCAAAAATGCGGCAAGCGCTGGATTGATGAGCTTCCGGTGGTTCTTTGGTCCCTCCGGACAACACCAAATCGAGCTACCGGCCAGACTCCCTTCTCCCTAGTATATGGGGCGGAAGCAGTGCTCCCCATGGAACTCATATACGGGTCACCTCAAGTACTTGCCTACGACGAAGTAGAGCAAGAGCAGCTACGGCATGACGATGCCGTGCTCCTCGAGGAAGATCATCTCCAGGCCGCTGTACATGCTGCGCGCTACCAGCAAACCCTGCGCCGCTATCATAGCCGCAGAGTTCATGCCCGGAGCCTTGAGGAAGGTGACCTTGTCCTTAGGCACGTTCAGTCCGCCAAAGGTACCAACAAGTTGACGCCGAAGTGGGAAGGCCCTTACCAGGTAGTACAAGTCACCAGACCTGGAGCAGTCCATCTGGAGACCGAAGATTGCATCCAAATGCAAAACTCATGGAATATTGAGCATCTTCGTAAATTCTATCCGTAAGGCGCGGCTGCCGGGCTCAGCCCTCGGTAGCCACCATTTGTACAAGCCTTGCCAATGGGCATGTAACCCTTTGTACAAAGCCAGGCATAGACCCTGTGCGAAGATAATAAAACAAAGCGCTGGCATCTAGACTTGCATGCATGTTTTCTTAAGTATGATTTTGCTATGATAACCAATCCATTTAAGGAGGATCGTATGCTGCTGTTTTCTCCCTTGTACTGTCAACAGGTACCCTACCGCGGATGGACTCCCTGAAGGGAAGAACTAAGAGTGGCCCAGCATAACGGTCCCCGCGGCTACTTCTTGTCGAAGCGATGGGAAGGGCAGCAAACACAGATAAGTTATCATCCCCGTCCACTAGTACGTCCCTGTATGAAAGTCTTGCTCGTAGAAAAACCTTGCCGCCCTCAACATCTGTGCTCCCATCCTTTGATTCAAAAGTTTTGCTTCAGTTAGGATGGTTGAAGTGGCATTTAGAGGAGGGATTGGTGAGGGGCCGGTTTCCTTCCGCGCTCCCAACCCATCAGGCTGGGTCCAGCGGCAGCAACGGAAGGGACCAACAAGGTGTCTCGTCGGGGAACCTTGTTTACCTAGAAGTATTGAGGGACCATCCCTCAGCATGGCATGATACATGCACAAGTACCCGACAAGCATTTTCTTTTTCATTAATACGCGGATAAACAAGTACAAATCATACAGGATACAAACATGGATGAAAGATTACATAATTTAATCTAAAGTTTGGCAGGTGCCTACATCTTTTAATTTGAAAAAGGATAAGTGCCCCGTAATGCGTTTCTTGTCCCTCTCCTCCTAGGAACTACAGTGGGAGGTGAAGAGGGCAAAAGGGGCGCCTAGGCAGAAGCCCAGCCTGACCCCGTCAAGGCCTGCGGGACGTAGCCTGACAAGATCGGGAGGGCGAAGGTGAAGCCAGAAAGGATGGAAGGAGCAGCTAGGCGATGCCCGGATCACCATCGCCAGGACCAGAGGAACGCGGAAGGAGGGACACCGGCAGGGAAGACAAAGCCGGAGTCCACGAGGAAGCCTACCGGGGTCTAGCTGGAGGAGGCGGAGGCATCCACACCCAACACCCCGACAAATCACTCTACCGAGGAGAAGGCAATGTGCAGATGATGGTGCCGCGAGCGCCTAGCTGATGGTGACGGTGCGCCCAGCGCTCAGCTGGACTCCGAGCCGCCGTCCTCCCACTCAGCGCCGTTGTCTTTGCCGTCAGTGTCCTCTTCGTCGCTGTCACTCGAGGAGGAGCTTTCGTCATCGGTCGAGCTCTCCGCGCAGCACCCTAAGCGAACACCCGAGCACCCGAAGACCTTGATGGAGAGCAGGTCGGCCTCCATTAATTTAAAATGGAGAACGTGCCCCTCCGCCAGGCTATGGGCATGAGCAAAGGTTTTCCAGCCACGCCGGAGAAGCATGACATGAGGTGCGGGTAACTCCACGTTCACCCGCATGTTGCCATTACAGCAACCTCTCATGTGTAGCTTCAAACCGTGCTGCTGTTCAACCTCCATTACCTTTGCAAAAGGGGTGGGAAGCCAAAGATAGTTGTGCGGGGCCTCGCGCAGCCTAACAAGGAATTCCAGCGCCCTGTCTCCGACATGGCCCTCTAGTAGAGTCGAAGCGACATGGCACTGAGAGGTAGAGTGGCTGAGCCATCGCCGCGTCCCCCTCGTCCCCGAGCACCTCGCCGGCCACGACCATGTTCTGCCGCTCCGCCTTGTGCACTAGATCCTGCCCCTGCGTCCCCAGCAGGAGTAGGGATACGACACCGAGAGGAAGCCCTTGTCGCCGCTGCTGGGGCTTGACCGCGCCCTCTTCCCCTCACCATGGTAGAAGAAGCGCACAAGAGGAAGGAGAAGAGAATGTGTGGGTGAGCCCCTCCCGTCACCTCCGCGCCCCCTTTTATAGCGGAGCGTGGCCGGGGGCTGGCTCCTCACCATCCAGGAGGCAACCGCCCCGCTTCACCTATCTGGTTCGTCTGCGCCGCTGACAGCATCCAGATTTGACGACCGCCCTCTTGCAGCAATCCAGGGCATCTAGCTTTCTGCCATGGCACTCATTCCCACGCCCTACGCATCCGTTACCTAGTCACTTATCCGCGCCCTACACCACCGCTCCAACGCACTTCGACGCTAGTCACTTATCAATGCGTTGTCAAGCCCCCCAGGTGATTAAGTGGCACTCATTAAGCACGTGGTAGCTTGCTGGAAGACAGATCACACCCATTTGACACCCGTCCAAAGGTGTGTCAAGACGATAAGCAGAAGATGGCTAAGCGGCGATATAAGCTTGCCGGGGATGCACCCCCGCACACCACCTAATGTAGCATTTATGGCATTTTGTCCTAAGGGCCAGAGTTAGGTATGATAGCACTGTTGGCTATGTAATCACAAGATAATATCTATTTTTCCACTGTGGTTACCCCTTGAGCTATAAAAGGAGGTCCAAGGCAACCTAGAGAGGGATTCGGACCCTCGCACACCTGTACTCGCGTATCAGCTCTTCCCGAGGCCGCCTTGCCGAGCTTGAGCGCTGCGCGTTCTTCGTGTTCCTCCATCCAATCCACCAAAGCAGGAGTAGGGTCTTACGCTTATCAGCGGCCCGAACCTGGGTAAAAACTACCAGAGTCACTTCGTCCAGCTACCTCATGGCCTCCGCTCTTTGTGCAACGTGACTCCCCCTGCCGAACCACAATGGGGCCCGTGGCCCCATAGGTGACTGTGTCCACGCACGACACAAGTAATCTTTCTTTATTGTGGCATGAATATTCAGATCCATAAGATTCAAAACAAAACTTTAATATTGACATAAAAACAATAATACTTCAAGCATACTAAATAAAGCAATCATGTCTTCTCAAAATATCATGGCTAAAGAAAGTTATCCCTACAAAATCATATAATCTTGTCATGCTCTACCTTCATCACACAAAGTATTTATCATGTGCAACCCCGATGATAAGCCAAGCAATTGTTTCATACTTTTAGTGTTCTCAAGCTTCTTCAACTTTCAGGCAATACATGAGTGTGAGCCATGGATATAGCACTATAGGTGGAATAGAATATGATGGTGGAGGTTGTGTTGAGAAGACAAAAAAGGAGAAAGTATCACATTGAGGAGGCTAATCAATAGGCTATGGAGATCCCCATCAATTGATGTCAATGCAAGGAGTTGGGTTTGCCATGCAACGGATGCACTAGAGCTATAGGTGTATGAAAGCTCAAAAGAAAACTAAGTGGGTGTGCATCCAACTCGCTTGCTCACGAAGTCCTAGGGAAATTTGAGGAAGCCCATCATTGGAATATACAAGCCAAGTTCTATAATGAAAAATTCCCACTAGTAATATATGAAAGTGACAAAATATGAGACTCTCTATATGAAGAACATGGTGCTACTTTGAAGAACAAGTGTGGAAAAGGATAGTAACATTGTCCCTTCTCTCTTTTTCTCTCATTTTTTTTTATTTTTCTTTATTTTTTGGGCTCTTTCACTAGTACAGCGAGGTGCTATACAAACGGTTTTTAACCCCTTTCCGCGATGGCATTTGGAACCATCATGAAGTGAGTGTGGGCGATAGGGGTGTCCTTCCCACATGACCCAGAAACCGTCGGGGATATGCCCTCCCGGCACACACGCTCGGCAAAATGAGGTCGTGTGCGACCGGCGAGCGCTCAAATACGGTTATACGTACAGTAGTGCTAAAAAATACAATTATACAGGCGAAATCATTTCTGGTCATAAGTACATCCAGCACAGTCAGTCCCCGCTAAACGTTTCCATTCGTATATACATCCCAGATAGTCGCTCCAAGGAAAACATTTCCGTTTGCAGGTACATCACACACAATTTTCCCCGTTAAATCATTTGTGATAGCGTTGCCATTGTACACAATATTAACAATTTTATCGTTTGCGTTATTGAATGCATCACACACGGTGCGTAGAAGAAACTGTGTGGCAAAGGCTGTCCTTCACACACAGTTTTTATGTGGTAAACGTTTGCGCAAGGTGGCCTAACGCAAATAGTTTTCAAGAGAATGTCGTGTGTGATTGTTCATTGATCCAACACGGTTTATTTCTAGAAACTGTGTGCGTTGCCTGAGGTCATCGCCCACGGTGTTTTCTCAATAACCGTTTGCAATAAAAAAAACAATTAGCAGGCTAATTGCCCTATTATTAATAATCCATTTATTAATCTAATTGACATTCATTTTAAGCACATAATATATTTCATTTCCATATTAAGGAAGCAGGATTTCATAATTGAAATACATCAGAGTACAACACGATATAGCTTCAGCACTCAGCTACCCCATTACACAACTGCACCAGCACCAAGTTTCACATGCAACATCTAGAACCTTTCGAAATTAGCATCATAGATGGTACATAGACAGATGCATCTCATCTGGAAAACTGCTGAAGCGGAAGGCGAATATTGAGCCTTCATTCATGTTGAAGGTCTTTGCAACTTTAGGCCAGTGCCTGTGGATGATTGACCTTCCATCCTTCGTTCTCTTCAGGAACACTTCAATATTGAACCGTGGGTGTTGTATGAAAACCTTCCTCACCTCCTGACCATAGAGGTGGTTTGAGAGGTAATCATCAGTGAACTGCTTTGGAAAGTCCTGGAAATAAGGATGTGCATAAATATCTTCTCTATATTGGAAATGGGGCAAAGGAATAAAAAAAGGCAAGGTATAGTAGTTAGTACCATCTTGTAGTGAACTGATGTCTTCTTCATTGTGCAGACAAAGATCTTGTTGTTTTTTGTCGCTAATTTCTTTATCCTAACAATCTTTCTGAGTTTCTTGACTTGATTGATATTCATGGACAACTCATTTCCCCATATGCAAAAAGGGTCGAACAGTGGGTCAAAACCTCTGACAGCAGGACCTACATGTGCAAGACCAAATTGTTAAAAACCTAAATATTAGAATGGTTCCTGCAATTGCACAATAATGTGCTATTAGACAACGGACCATGCACGTGCTAACCTCGATTGTAAACCTCAGTGCTTCCCATTGTTTCCCTGCAACACATATAAGGTAGTTAGTCATCAGGTTAAGTAAGGGTTCGCATGCTATCAGTAAAATATGTTGATGAAAAATAAGCACATTGCAGATTCATCAGATTAATTCAAGCCACATGGAAAACCCATTTATCCAAACAAAGCATGATTAAGAACTAGGAAATATAGCACTTGTATATGTTTCTCATGTATTAAGTGCAGCCAAATTCGATTTATTCCTCACATGCACAACAATACAAAATTCTACCCACGACAATTGGACATCGCAATGCAGAATTGAACCAAGCAGTTAACTAAACACCACAACAAATGAACCAAACATTAACTGGGCACCACATTGCACAATATAACATACTCCTAATAGAAGATCAGACAGTTAACCAAACCAAGCATGCTTAACAACTTGGAAATATAGCAATTGTATTTGTTTCTCATGTATTTAGTACATCCAAATTCAATTTATTCCTCACATGGTATACAATAACAGAATGCACCCACAACAATTGAACATCGCATTGCAGAATTGAACCAAACAGTTAACTAAACACCACAACAAATGAACCAAACGTTAACTGAGCACCACATTGCACAATATAACATATTCCTAATAGAAGATCAGACAGTTAACCAAACCAAGCATGCTTAACAACTTGGAAATATAGCAATTGTATTTGTTTCTCATGTATTTAGTACAGCCAAATTTGATTTACTTCTCACATGGTATAAAATAATAGAATGCACCCACAACTATTGAACATCGCATTGCAGAATTGAACCAAACTGTTAACTAAACACCACAACAAATGAACCAAACATTAACTGAGCACCACATTGCACAATGTATAACCAAACCAAGCATGCTTGATAACTTGGAAATATAGCAATTGCATTCGTTTCTCATGTATTTTGTAAAGATAAATTCAATTTATTTCTCACATGGAAGACAATACAAAATTGCAGCCTGAAGAATTGAACATCACATTTGCAGAATTGAACCAAACAGTTAACTGAAGATGACAACTAATTAACCAAACAGTTAATACGTGAGCACCACACTGCATGACATATAGAACATATACACTAGAGCAATAGATTGCATGGTAAAATTAGATTGCACAATTCACTAGAATTTGTTAAGGAAAGGCAGGAGTAGCACACGCGACGGGTAAACCGAGCATGCTTAACCGGCGTAGCTAGCAAATGGCAAGGTGCTCCTCCAAGATCTAGGGGTCGGCACGAATCGTAGCCATCGCGACCTCATCCGCACGTCCGGCCGCGATTTGCTTCTCCGCTGCCAAATGCTCCTTGAGCTCCTGGCTATACTGTGTGCACCATGGCTTAGGGCGGCACTTATTTGGTGGAGGGGTCGGTGATTTGGGCGGAAGGTGTCGCGCTGGCAGTCGGGGCATGTGGGATGTGGAAGGAGGAGGAGGATGGGGGTCGGGTGTGGATTACCTGCATGGATAGATGAGGCCGAGCAGCGTGAAGGAGGGTCGCCGGCGAGGAGGCGGCGCTGCAAGCAAGGAGTGAAGGTTTCAACTTGGAAAGGAAGGCGGAAACAGGGGAAATGTGGCTTTTGGTAAGGGGGAGGGGGCGGGGAGGTAGATATTTCCACGGAAGCCGAAATTTTGAATCGGTTCAGCGAAATAACTGGCGCGCAAAGTTTCATCAGACACGGTCCCTTATTCAGAACTGTGTACGATGTGTGAACATCACAAACGATTCAGATAGCTTAACCTGTGTGTGATGAGTTTGAACGTCAAAATTTTTGGTTCGAATTTCCCTGGTTACCGTGGTCATCCACGTCATTGCATAATTTGGGTACACAAAGGAGACTACAGCACACCCACACTTCTTAATTGGGCAAGTTCAGCAATTAAACAGAGCTAGCTGACCTAAACATTACTCTAACAAATTAAAGACCGGCGCTCTTAATTAAACAAAACAAAGAGTACTACTACGGCTGGTGCTCATTGATCTCCGCCGCCTCCTCCATGTCCAGCTCGCGCCCGACGGTCTCATGGGGAAGGGGCTCCATGGCATCCATCACACCATACTCGGCAAGCACCTCGCCATCCGCGTCCGCCATCTCTTTGGAAAAGGCTGCCATGAGCTGGGCATGGGCGGCCGCGATCTGGGCTTGGATGGGCTCTGTCGTGGCAACGTATGCGGTGGAGGAATGGACGGCTGCTCGGACGCTCTCGGCGATTGCCAACTCTTCGGCCGTGGGTTGTCGACCGTTGTCGGAGAAGCTTCGTTTGATTTGTGCGGTGATCACCACGAGCTGGGCGTGGGCGGCCTCGACATGGTCATGGGTGGCCTCCATCAGGGCTAACGCCGCTGCTGCGGAACGGACAGCTGCTGTGTCGCTCTCGCCAGTTGCTATCCCCGAGGCAGATGTTGCTGCCGCCACCTGAGAAGCAACAGCGGCCGTTTGGGCTGCCTTGGCCACCCAATCGCAGATTGCGGCCGCGCTCATGCACCTTGTTAGCACGCGCATGGCGGCTGCGGCCATGCTCTCGCCGGAGTGGGCCGCCAAAGTTTCCCTCACGACGCGGGTCCACGTCCCCATCTTTCACCGGCGATGATTGAACAGTGAAATGATATTTAGGGAGCGAGCTAGTGTGCTTGACACACCGGCTGTGGACTGTAGCCGACGCACCTTCTCGCGTAAGCCATAGGCGTACTATACACCGACGATGCTCCAGGATATTTTGTACTGCATCTCACATGGTTGGTGATAATAAAATGTGTGGGATCTACTTGATTTTTCATCTTGATTTGAATTACATAATGGGGTCACAGCGGCAATGGACGGTGTTTGAATTGCTAGAACTTTTATCTGCAGTGAACATGCAACTATATGTGTGTCGTAAAAGAATTGGAATTATTCAGGGTTCGTTTGGACATTTTATACATTAAATTGGTTTTCTAGCCATTTCAGGTGCAAAATTCAAAATTAAACTACATGCACATGCTTCGGTGCACCAACATGGGTTGTAAAATCATATATGTGTCCATGGGTTTATGCTTAGGTCCCATGCAAGAAATGGGGATGAATTTCGAACACCATGGCACCATGGCTCTCTGGCAAACATTGAGGTACTTGCTTTTGTAATTCTAGTAAATCCAAAACCCGTCTGAAATTCATGAACCTTGGCATGCTATCATGGAATGGCATAAGCTTGCTGGGGTAAAAAATATTGTCCCATTTGGGGCAGGTTATGGTATAAGCTTCTAACAAACCAGAGCTTCTCAGAAGAAGCCTCATGGTTCCGTTAGGGAAACGTGTCACCTTTTTGGACAAAACGATATTCGTCACCTCTTCTTCCTTTCAATTTTTTTCCTGGTGTCAACATAGAACAACAGGAGTGTCGTGTTAAATTTGGGATTTTTTCGGGGATCGTTTGGACATTATTATATGTTAACTGAGTTTTCTAATCATTTATGTGCATAATTCAAAATTGAACTACATGCACATGCTCCAGTCCATAAAAATGGGTTGCAAAATCAAATGTTTGTCCTTGGTTGCAAGCTTAGGTCACATGCAAGAAATGAGAATGAATGTCAAACACCTTGACACTATCGCTCGGCCGCTAACATTGAGATGCATTGTTTTAAAATTCTAGTAAATCGAAAACTCGTCTGAAATTCATGAAACTTGACATGATATCATGGAACGACATCGACATGCCGTGGTAAAAATATTGTCCCATTTGGGGCAGGTTTGGGTATAAGCTTCTCGCAAACCAAAACTTCTCTCACAACAAGCCTGATGGTTTCGGTAGGGAACATGCCACCTTGGGGGATGAAATGATATCTGTTGCCTCTAATTACTTTCAAAAAAATTCTCGTGTCAACATAGAACAACACGAGTTTTGTGTCAATTTTTGGGATTTTTCAGGGTTCACTTGGACATTTTTATACATTAACTGAGTTTTCTATGCATTCATGTGCACAATTCAAATTTGAACTACATGCACATGCTCTAGTGAATATAAATTGGTTCAAAATTGGAATGTGTGTCCTTGGTTACATGCTTAAGTCAAATGCAAGAAATGAGAATGAATGTCAAACACCTTGCCACCGTCGCTCGGCCACTAACATTGAGATACATGGTTTTTAAATTCTAGTAAATCGAAAACACGTCTGAAATTTATGAAACTTGACATGCTAGCATGGAACGGCATCAACATGCAGTGGTAAAAATATTGTCCCATTTGGGGCAGGTTGGGGTATATAAGCTTCTTACAAACCAGAGCTTCTCACAACAAGCCTCATGGTTACAGTAGGGAACGTTTCACCTTTCTGGACGAAATGATATCCGTTGCCTCTTCTTGATTTCAATTTTTTTTCTAGTGTCAACATAGAACAACATGAGTGTTGTGTTAATTTTAGGAATTTTTCGGGGCTCGTTTGGACTTTTTTATATATTAACTGAGTTTTCTATGCATTTATGTGCATAATTCAAATTAGAACTACAGGTACGTGCTCTAATGCATATAAATTGGTTGAAAAATTCAAATCTGTGTCCTTGGTTGCATGCTTAGGTCCCATGCAAGAAATGGGAATGAATGTCAAACACCCTGCCACTATCACTCGGCCGCAAACATTGAGATACCTGGTTTTTAAATTCTAGTAAATCCAAAACTCGTCTGAAATTCATGAAACTTGGCATGCTATCATGGAGCGGCATCAACATGCCGTGGTAATTTTTTTGACCCATTTGGGGCAGGTTTGGGTATAAGCTTCTCACAAACTAGAGCTTCTCACAACAAGCCTGATGGTTTTGGTAGGGAACGTTTCACCTTTCTGGACGAAATGATATCCGTTGCCTCTTCTTGATTTCAATTTTTTCTCTAGTGTCAACATAGAACAACAGGAGTGTTGTGTTAAATTTTGGAATTTTTTGGGGCTCGTTTGGACATTTTTATACATTAACTGAGTTTTCAATGCATTTGTGTGCATAATTCAAATTTGAACTACATGCACATGCTCTAATGCATATAAATTGGTTGAAAATTCAAATATGTGTCCTTGGTTGCATGCTTAGGTCCCATGCAAGAAATGGGAATGAATGTCAAACACCCTGCCACCATCACTCGGCCGCAAACATTGAGATACCTGGTTTTTAAATTCTAGTAAATCCAAAACTCGTCTGAAATTCATGAAACTTGGCATGCTATCATGGAGCGGCATCAACATGTCGTGGTAATTTTTTTGTCCCATTTGGGGAAGGTTTGGGTATAAGCTTCTCACAAACCAGAGCTTCTCACAACAAGCCTGACGGTTTCGGTAGGGAACGTGCCACCTTTGGGGACGAAACGATATTTGTTGCCTCTTATTGCTTTCAAAAATTTTCTGGTGTCAACATAGAACAACAGGAGTGTTGTGTTAAATTTTGGAATTTTTGGGGCTCGTTTGGACATTTTTATACATTAACTGGGTTTTCTAGGCATTTTATGTGCATAATTCAAATTTGAACTACATGCACATGCTCCAGTGCATATAAATTGGTTGAAAAATCAAATCTGTGTCCTTGGGTGCATGCTTAGGTCCCATGCAAGAAATGCGAATGAATTTTAAACACCAGGGCACTGTTGATTGCCGGCAAAACATTGAGATACTTTGTTTTTAAATTCTATTAAATCCAAAACTCGTCTGAAATTCATGAAACTTGGCATGCTATCATGGAATGGCACCGACATGCTGTGGTATTTTTCGTGTCCATTTTGAGAAAAGGCGCACTCGAATAACAGCCAACAAAGGCATTTTGAAAAAATAGGTGCCACTTTAATATCTCAAACGTTTGTATAATTCAAATTGTGTGCGCTCTGTTTACCATTCACGTGACGCCACGTGTCTTGGTTTTAATGGCTATAGGAGGTGCCGTGCGGATAGCTACTTTACTGAACGGGAGGCGTGCGAGCGCAGTCCTGTGCATAGGCTGACCGAGAGGCGTGCAAGCTGTCCTCCAATGCGCAAGCTCACCAGGAAGCATGCAAGCTGTACACTGCGCAGGCTCACTGGGAAGTGAGCCCTTTGACTTCCATGGCCGCCCGCCTTCCTCTCCACTAATGGCGCCCGAGCCGCTGTTCAATACGGGCGGCCTTACTGTTCGCCTCCCATTCCCCTCCCTCCCGCAGACCTCCACCAACGCCATGGCGCAGAATGATCATCTGCCACTAGTCTTCAAGTTTGGTGAAGTCGACTCCGAGCCAGAGGATATAGAAAATAAGGAGGAATGGGGCCTCATGGACATGGCCGTGAATGAGCTGGCCGCGGCGGTTGCTGCCCCCGCTCCCGTCCTAGCTCCCATCCCCGCGCCCGCGCCAGCGACCATTCCCGTAGCATTGACGGGCTGGCCACCGAGCACTATCGCAGAGCTGGAAGCCGCGGGCGTCAGCGAGGTCTCCGCGGACCTGCGCGAGCTCGTGTACATGCCAGCGCCAGCGCCCGTGCCTGTGCCCGTGCGCGCCCCTCCACCCACCACGGTGCCAGTCCCCGTGCGTTTGGCTGCACCCGTCATGCCCGTGCCCATGCACGCTCCCCCCTCAGCGGCATGGGATGCCGCCGTCGAGCGCTACCTCTCAGCGGTGCCAGTTGCTGTCCTCCTGCGCCCCGCCCGTTGATCGCGCGACGACATGATGTTTGATTTACAAGTGAAGAACATTCTGTGCTGCCTTGAAGACTTCAACAACGGCATCCCGGAGGACGACAACGACAATGACGGCGCGGCACGCCGCCTCCGCCGCCGTCGGAAATAGTTTTTTTTGGGGTTTAATACTGTATCTCAATCATATGAATATAAATTCGCAGTGTGACTGAATGAAAGATATGGTTTGAATGAACTTGCGTTGTTCTCTCTTAATGTACAGACTTATCTAACGATTTTATTTTGAAAAAAACATCAATGGATTTTAAATATAAAACACTCATCGCAAATGTTTTAGTTAGAACACCCGTATGCAAACCGACAGCTTCCCCAGGAAGCCAAGGGAAAATGTGCCGAGCAGGATTTGTGCAGCTCTTGATCGCAAACGTTTTAGATAGAACACCCGTATGCAAAGTGAGAGCTATGGTCTTCCCCCTTAAGCCAAGGGAAAATTCGCAGCGCAGGATTTGTGCATCCCTTCAACGAAAACGGTTGTTTTGGATGACCCGTGTGCAACCATGTACAAACAATTTGGTAAGATTTGCATCTGTCATATTGGGTATGTTGCCATTTGTCAAACTGGAAAGATTGACATTTGTTGATCTAGTAACATTGCCATTTGTCAACCTTGTAACACTGCGATTTGTCAAAATATGCAGCTAAAAATCACTAGCACTATCTAATTTTTGCAACTAAAATTCAGTAATTAAGCATAGATTTCATTCATAGATTAAGCAGTCGTTCTTTATACAAACAGTTCAACTCGACAGTTGAACCGACCAAACTTTTCCCCAATAGTTGCCAACCACGTACTGAAATAGCTAGTTCAACTATATATACTAGCTAATTTTAAGTACGTTGTACAGTTCCACCACACTATAGTCAGATGAACTGAATAAAATAGCCCCTAAATACTACTACTACTACAGAGGGGCTTTGTACTAGTTCTGGCAGCCTCTCCTCTGTCGAGCGTGCTCAGTAAGAGTCAGAGAGGAGGAGCCTACCGACGAGCTAGACAACTGCAATACGGTGCCTGCCGCTGCTGCACCTTCAGCGACGCTCACCTCGAACGCCCTGTGCCACTCCAGACGAACCCTCTCGAAGCGGTGGTTCTCCTCGTAGATCTCCTGATTCCTGGCCTCTGAGGCGGCGGGTGCCGCGACCACGGCGGCGGTAAGGCTCTTTGCGTGCTCGACGAGGCGCTCCTCCTCCTCCCGCAGGAACTCGGTGTAGCACGCAAGGTCGCTGACGCACCTGCGGGCCTCCACCTCCGCCTCCCGCCTTCGGGCGGCGGTGGCGGAGCGGGTGATGACCCCGACGGTCGACGGTGGGCTGGCAGCCACGGCGGCCGACGATGGGGTGGCGGCCACGACCACCACCTCCCGCCTTCGGGCCGTGGTGGCGGAGTGGGTGATGGCCACGGTGGCCGGCTGTGGGGTGGCGGCCACGACGGACACCTTCCGCCTTCGGGCCGCGGCGACGGAGCGGGCATTGGCCCTGGCTTTCGATGGTGGTGTGGCGGCAACGGCGGCCGGCAACAGCTGCCGACGGGCAGCGGCGACGAAGCGTGTGGTGGGTGTTCTGCGCACACCCAACAGGGACGCCACGCGCACTACACTACGCCAGGGACTGCGCCGCCGCCGCGGTGTAGCCTCCCAGCTGGAGCTGTCCTCTAATGACGGCGGAGTGGCTGAGCGACGATGATGGACCGGTGCCATTGGCAATTGTGGGAGTAGTAGACGAGATAAGCTACAGGGAGGGTGGGGAAAATGCGACGCAGGACTCGCCGGCCATGAGGGTTTATATAGCAGGCCGGTAAGCACTGGGATTTTTGGGGATTTCACCGAGTCGGGCGGGAAGCTTGCGCGGGAATCTGCGAGGTTGCGCGGGAACGGGCTCACCAATGATTCATTGGCGCCACTTCAAGCCACCGTTTGGCAAAAAGAACGCCCCCGCGCGCTGCGCAAGCTTGCGTTGTAAGCCGTCTGCGGCAGCAGGGTGACAAGACGTGCGAGAGGAGGACGAAAGGCCACGTACACATACAGTTAATAAAAAAATGTTTGCGGTTTAATTACCTACTATACCCCCATCTTGGTTTATAAGTAGGATTTAACTAATAAAATACGAATGCATGTCGCCAAAGATTATATAATTGGATTCGTATTTGAACATAGTTTCCAATTATATAGTTTTTATAACATGCATTAACATTTTGTTGGTTAAATTTAAGGGCAAAGTATGGCACATAATATAAATTTAAGGGCAAAGTATGGCACATAATATAAAGGGGATGACCAAGACGGAGGTAGTAGCACACGGCCGCTCTCTACGCAGCGACGCAACTGTCGGCTGGCTTGTAGGCGACCATTTCCTACGTGTTCAACTGCTCTATGCGCGTGGTTGCTTGCGGTTGAGGCAGCCGCGGCGCGCTCTGCTCGCGTCCCGCCGCGCGCGCTCTGCTCTCGCGTCCCTCCGGGTGCTCTGCCCTCGTCCCTCCACACGCGCTGCCAGTGTTTGGGGCCGGCGCATGATCACGTACGTTCGTGTGCATGTGGTTGCGCCGGGCGCGGCGCGACGATGCAGTTACCCGCTGCAAAAACTGCCATGCGGACGCGCCGAGAATCCAGGCCGCCCGGCCCCCTTTTATTCCTGCGGACATTTACCTTCATCTCTCGCGTCACACGACACAATAAGTACACCCACGACGACGCATACAGAGAGGACATCTAGCGGTTCCAATGGCGCTCCCCGTGGCTCCAATGGCACTCCCAGCGGCCGACGACGACAACAGCGGGCAGTTCACCACGCATCATGTAGTGGTCACCCACGTGAGGGGGAAGGCCCTCTCGGTGGTGTACACGAATGATCCGGTCTCGGTGGAGAGCTCCATCCAAACTATGGAGCAGTTCCTTGCCGAGGACAAGTACCAAGTGGTCGGCTTCGACCTCGAGTACACCATCGGTCTGCCCTGCACGATCAGAAGGTCGCCGTCGCCCAGTTGTGCGTGCAACATGACGTCCTCGTCTACCACTACCACCTGGCCACAAGGCCTTGCGAGCGTTTCTCCAGGTTTATCAACAGCTCCGACTACAGTTTCGCTATAGTGGACCCCACCAACGATCTAAAAGCGCTCAAGGTTTCGAGCTTGAAATGCCCGAATCTTGTCAACATCCAGCACCACTACAAGGTATGGGGCAGCGACAACAACAAACTGAACTCCCTGGTTGACCTCACCTCGGCCATCATCGACCCCTACTACATGAAGATGAAGGGTGAGAGCAAGAAGGACAAGATCGCCTGGGACAATGTTTGGCATGAGAGACTGGATGAACAACACGTCAAGTACGCGGCCAAGGATGCGTACACAAGCTACGAGATGTACAAGCGGATCGTTGACATGAGGAAGTGTCTTGTTCCTGCCCCAGACGAGGGATCGAGCCACAGAGCAGTGGCGGGAGCGTCACAAGAAGTAGATGACTAGACGATCGTTTCTCCTACTTTAGAATGCATGCAATTTATTGAGGTGTGTGCGAATGATCTGTATAGTCACTTATGTAATTAGATGTTTATTTCAGTTATATATATATATACACACATGTTATTCTTCTGTAGACAGAGCAAATCACACGGCTTATTAGCAGCAATTGTCTGCGTTATTATTGGTCTTCGCACACATTTCTGATTACGGACCTGTTTGCCGCGTATCACACACATCTTGTTCAGTTGAACCGTTTCCATTGTGTTGCCTAATCACACACAGTTCATCCTAGTGAATTGTATGCCATATATCACACACACCCTCATCTGGCTGCCCATTTCTGTTGTTCTGCATCATCGCAAACAGTTCTTCTGGATTAACCGTTTGCCACTCATCGCACACGTAAATCTAATATGAACCGTGTTTGATGTCGCCGCCATCGCAAACGTTTTGCACCTTTTTTGACGGTTTTTTATACCATCATTTGCGATTATTGCATCGCACACAGTTTCGTCGAAGGGTCTCTGATTCGACTGTCGCGTTTGGACCATCCTGCAGTAGTGTTTAGCCTTTTTTTTAATATATTTTGGGCTCTTTGGCCTCTTTTTATTTTAAGTCCAGAATCTCATCCCGACTTATGGGGAAAACATAGTCTCCATCATCTTTTCCTCATATGGGACAATGCTCTAATGATGATGATCATCACATTTTTATTTACTTACAACTCAAGAGTTACAACTCGATACTAGAACAAAAATATGACTCTATATGAATGCCTCCGGCGGTGTTCCGGGATGTGCAATGATCTAGCGTGACATGTATAAAAAATATGAACGGTGGCCAAGCCACAAATACTATGCCAACTATATGATCATGCAAAGCAATATGACAATGATGGTGTGTGTCATAATAATATGGAACGGTGGAAGTTGCATGGCAATATATCTCGGAATGGCTATTGAAATGCCATAATAGGTAGGTATGGTGGCTGTTTTGAGGAAGATATAAGGTGGCTTTTGTGTGAATATCACGGGATTTGGATGCACTGGCGAAGTTTGCACCAACTCTCAAGGTGAGAAAGGGCAAGGCACAGTACCAAAGAGGCTAGCAATGGTGGAAGGGTGAGAGTGCGTATAATCCGTGGACTCAACATTAGTCATAAAGAACTCACATACTTATTGCAAAATTTTATTAGCCATCGAAGCAAAGTACTAATACGCATGCTCCTAGGGGGATAGATGGTAGGAAAAGACCACCGCTCATCACCGACCGCCACTCATAAAGAAGACAATAAAAAATAAATCATGCTCCAACTTCATCACATAACGAGAGACCATACATGCATGATTCGGGAATCACAAACCTTGACACAAATATTCTTACTAATCCACAATTACTCACTAGCATGACTCTAATATCACCATCTTTATATCTAAAAAAATGCAAGGAATCAAACTTCTCATATATTCAATGATCTTCATGAAAGTTTTTATTATATCCCTCTTGAATACCCATCATATTAGGACTAAATTTATAACCTAAGCAAATTGCCATACTATTTTTAAGACTCTCAAAATAATATAAGTGAAGCATTAGAGTTCATCAATTTCTTCAAAATAAAACCACTGTCGTGCTTTAAAAAGATATAAGTGAAGCACTAGAGCAACTACCTAGCTCAAAAGATTGAAGTCAAGCACATAGATTATTCTAATAAATTCATGATTAATGTGTGTCCCTCTCAAAAGGTGTGTACAGCAAGGATGATTGTGGCAAACTAAAAACCAAAGACTCATATAATACAAGACGCTCCAAGCAAAACACATAGCATGTGGTGAATAAAAATATAGCCTCAAGATGATTGAAAACAACAAAGGGGATGCCATCCGGGGCATCCCCAAGCTTAGATGCTTGTTTTTCCTTGAATATTACCTTGGGGTGCCTTGGGCATCCCCAATCTTAGGCTCTTGCCACTCCTTATTCCGTAGTCCATCCAAACTTCACCCAAAACATGAAAACTTCACAACACAAAACTCAACAAAAAACTCGTGAGATCCGTTAGTATGATAAAACAAATCTCCACTTTTAGGTACTGTTGTGAACTCATTCCAATTATATATTTGGATTATATCTATTGTATTCTATCTTCTCCATGGCTCATACCCCCCGATACCACCCATAGATTCATCAAAATAAGCAAACAACAAATCAAAAAACAGAATCTGTCAAAAACAAAACAGTCTATAAGGACCCGAATTATAGTCATACTTCTGTAAATCCAAAAATTCTGACAAATTAGGAAATCATAGGCAATTCATATATAAATCTTGTGAAAAAATCGAGAGTTTTTCCATGTTCCTGTGAATTTTAAAAAATTTGTCACTAGACGCAAAAGTTTCTGTTTTTTAGCAAAATCAAATCAATGATCTACCAAAGCATCCCAAAGGTCTTACTTGGTTCAAACACTAATTAAAACACTAAAACACAATTATTACAAAGAAATTCTATCAATGTTTCTAGTCAAATCATCAATCTTGAGCAATTTTTCTTCCACCATATCATTGAAAATATTTTGTGAGTAAATAAATTCTTTAATATTGTTCTCAATATCAAAGGGTATCTTATTTAAAGGACTTTTATAACTACCAAACATTCAGATTTTAGCAATAAGCAAGAACGATCCTTACTTCACTCTAAGTATATACATGCATGCATTAGAATGACTAATTTTCCTTTCATGTGCACTCCTCCCTCTGATTACATGCATGTATGCACTATAGGATGAAAAGCTGATGTCATCCTAGATTCTTTCTTTTTTTCAAACTTCAAAATGTTTTGTAGCTCAAACTGACGCTCCAATTGAAAAACCGTTCACAAAAAAATCATCTCGACGAGATCTTCGAAACTAGATCCCATGTTGATATGTTCTGGTGACTTTTTTTTCGGACCAAAAGTTACCACATCTGGGCTACGTAAGTTATCACGTTTGTCATACATAAGTTACCGTGTCGTTTACACAAAAGTTTATGGGGGTGTGTTTTTAACAAACTTTTATCCCAGGGTCAAAAGGTGATTATGATGTTTGCAGTGAGTTATGAACTTTCTTGTGTATATTACCATGTTGCACACAAGTTATTGGGGTATGTTTTTCAACAATTTTCATTAACTCGGTCAAAAAATTACTGCGAAATTTGTATATGAGTTGTCAGCTCTCATGTGCGTGTATTATCATGTTGTTTACACTTGAGTTATTGGGAGGTATTTTTTAACAACATTTTCCCCTGGTCAAAAAGTTACCACGTCTGGATTAAGTTATTAGCTCTGTTGTATGTATATTACCATGTTATTTACACACAAGTTATCAGGGTATGTTTTCAACAAACTTTTATCCTTGGGTCAAAAGTTACCATGGGGTTTGTAGTGAGTTATCAACTTTATTGTGTGTATGAGGTACGCGGTGCTTCTATTATCATGATATTCATGCAAACGTTATCGAGATTATATTTTTCAACAATTTGTCCTCATGGTTCAAGTTATCATGGTGTTTGTACCTAAGTTATCATGTATATGATCCGTTATTACCATGATGTTTATACAAAAGTTACCAGGCTACATTTTTGACAACTTTTTTCATTCAGGTCAAAGTTGCCGTGGTGTTTGTGTCTAAGTTATCAGGGTTGCCATGCAAAAAATACTGTGTTGTTTACACATAAATTACCGGGGAGATGTTTCAATAATTTTTTAACCCCCGGTCAAAGTTACCATGACATTTATATGAAAGTTATCGGGTCCCGGTGCACAAATTACCATGTCATTTGCGCAGAAGTTACCGGGGTTTGTTTCAACCCAAAAAATCCCTCATGTGAAGTTGACATGATATTTACAACGAGGCTACATGGGCAAGGTATACAACCTATTGGTATATGGGAGACTACAAGACAACTTGAGGAATCCAAAGAAACAGAAGAAGAAAAATGCTTTTTTTGGCTCATATAAAGGTGAAAAAAGGTTAACTCTCATATTTCTACTTATTGGACATATCCAATTGCTAGCTGAGTTGGTTAGTCTTGCATGCCTTGAATGGTGAGGGCAAGAGATCGATTCCTATCCCACACACTCAATTTTTTGATTTAAAATGAAAAAGCAGCTTTAAATGGAAGTACGCATAATTAGGAGCCCATTAATCATGCCAATTAGGATACTACGAGGGAATTAAATCATGCTAATTAAGAGTCAGGAGACTAAATCGAGTCAATTAATAGATTTTGCGATTAAAAATTGGGTCAATCCATAGATTCCATTTTTAAAATCCCATTAATTAAGGAAACACAAAAAAGGGGAATTACGGAAGGCTCGCATGATAAAAAATTGATGGCATCCAGATCGTTCGGATCTATGGGAAAGATCCGAATGTTTGGAATTTACAAATATCAAACTTATTATAATTTCCGAAAGAATTTTTGTTGGAATTACCATAATTATTAGAGGAATTACTAGGAAACGGCCTAGGGTTAAAATTGACTCTATACGCGTTATTACCAAAATTGTTCCTACGAACAAAATTCACATCCATAGATTCACTATTATTCTCATTCAAAGTAGACAAAGGCATATCATTAGGATCAATAGGGGCACTCTTGCTAGCAATCAATTTCATAAGTTCATCCATCTTTCCAATCAAAGTATTAATTTCTTCAATCGCATGCACTTTTTTACTAGTAGAAGATCTTTCGGTATGCCATTGAGAGTAATTTGCCATAATATTATCTAGGTTAGTAGTTTCTCCTAATGTGATTTCCATAAAAGTATCACCCGCGGTGGAATCCAAAAGATTTCTACATGCAAAATTCAATCCGGCATAAAAAAATTGTATGATCATCCATAAACTTAAACCATGAGTAGGGCAATTTCTTATTATCAATTTCATCCTCTCCCAAGATTGTGCAACATGTTCATGATCTAGGTGCTTAAAATTCATTATATCATTTATAAGGGAGATGATCTTAGCGGGAGGAAAATACTTGGAAATAAAAGCATCTTTACACTTATTCCATGAATCAATACTATTTTTAGGCAAAGATGAAAACCAAGTTTTAGAACGATCTCATAGTGAGAATGGAAATAGCTTCAATTTAACAATATCATTATCCACATATTTTTTATTTTGCATATCACACAATTCAATGAAAGTATTTAGATGGGATGCAACATCTTCATTACGACTACCGGAAAATTGTTCTTTCATAACAAGATTAAAAAAAGCGGCATTAATTTCATAAGATTCCGCACTAGTGGCGGGAGCAATCGGAGCAATAAAAAAACATTATTATTAGTGTTGGAAAAATCACACAACTTGGTATTTTCTTGAGACATCATGACAAAGTAAGCAGTCTAGCACACAAGCAAACAAAAAGTAAATGAAAAGACAAACGAAGAGAAGGCGAATAAAAAGGAAAATATTTTTGTGTTTTTCTGAAAACGTCCTAGAAGTGGGGGAGAGGAAAACGGGAGGCAAATGGTGAATAATGTAATGCAAGAGATGAGAGTTTATGATGGGTACTTGGTAGGCTTGATGTAGAACCTCCCCGGCAACGGCACCAGAAATTCTTCCTGAAACTTCTTGAGCTTGCATTGGTTTTTCCCTTGAAGAGGAAAGGGTGATGCAGCAAAGTAGAGATAAGTATTTCCCTCTATTTGAGAACCAATGTATCAATCCAGTAGGAGGAACACACAAGTATCCAATGATAGCACCTACAGAAACAAAGAAATACTTGCACCCAACGCTATAAAGGGGTTGTCAGTCCCTTCAAGGTTATTTGCAAGGATGAGATCTGATAGAGATAGGTATAAAAGATAAATAAAAGTGCAAAACTAAATAAAAGTAAATAAATTGCAGCAAAGTATTTTTTGGTTTTTGGTTTTATCACTACTGCAGGATGCTGCAAATGCGACACTACAATCAGAGACCCTTCGGCGAAACTGTGTGTGATGCTTTAATCGCAAACGGTGATGTAAAAAAAGATGCAAAACATTTGCGATGGTGGATACATCAAACACGGTTTAGATTTTAGATGCGTGTGCGATGCGGGGCATACGGTTGATCCATATGAATTGTTTGCGACGAGACAGAACAACAGAAACGGGCAGCCATATGAAGGTGTGTGCGATATACATCATACAGTTCACCCCGATAAACTGTTTGTGATGAGGCAGAACAACAGACACGGGCAGCCAGATGAAGGTGTGTGCGTTATACGGCATACAGTTTAGTTGGATGAACTGTTTGTGATTAGGCAAAACTAAAGAAACGGTTAGCCCGATGAATGTGTGTGCGATATACGGCATATAGTTCACTCGGATGAACTTTTTGCGTTGAGCCAAGAGAACAGAAACGGTTCAACTTAACAAGATGTATGTGATACGTGGCAAATAGGTCTGTAATCAGAAATGTGTGGGAAGATTGATAACAACACAGATGATTCCTGTTAACAACTCGTGTGTGTTGTGAGCAAACGATTGCTGGTATACAATTGTGAGTGATTGATGAAATCATCACCGACGGGTTCCATTGTTTAGTCTGTGTGCGATGTGATTTGCTATGTTTGCACAACATCTACGCTCGGTCTACAGAGCATCAACATATATACTTAAAAAAACAGCATTGCATAACCAAATTAAGCATACAATTACACAAGTGACTACACACATAACATTTCCACACACCAAAGTAAGTAATTACATGCATACTAAACTAGGTGAAGCGAGGATCTAATCATCTACTTCTTGTTGTGATGACGCTTGCCATTGCTCTGCTTTCGGCTGGATCCCTGGCCGTTTTGGGGAAGGAGGCACTTCCTCATGTCAACAATCCGCCTGTACATCTCGTAGCTCGTGTACGCCTCCTTGGCCGCGTACACGACATGAGCTTTGTCGAGTTTCTCCATCCAGGCCGAATGCCAGGCATGCTTGTCCTTGTTGCAGGAATCCTTCATGTCTCTGTAGTAGGGGTCGATGATGGCCTCGGTGAGGTGAACCAGTGAGTCCTTCTCGTGCTCCTTGCTGCCCCAGATCTTGTATTGGCCCTGGATGTCGACAAGATTCTGGCAGGCGATGCCCGAATTCTTGAGCACCTTTACATCGTTGGTGATGTCCACCGTAGCGAACATGTAGTTGGGGCTGTCGACAAACCTGGCAAAACACTGGCAAGGCCTTGTGGCCAGGCAGTAGTGGTAGACAAGGACATGATTGCGCACGCACATCTAGGCGACGGCAACCTTGGGACGAGACTCGGCACGAGCGCGGGTGTACTCGAGGTCGAACCCGACCACCTTGTACTTCTCTTCAGCAAGCAACAGCTCCATGATGTGGATGGAGTGCTACACCCAGACCGGGTTGTTGGTGTACACCATCGAGAGCTCCATGAACCTTCTGTGGGTATCCACCACGGCATGCATGGTGAACTGCTGCTCATCGTCGTCAGCCGCTTAGAGCGCCATGGGAGCCGCGCAGGATACCCGACCCTCTAAGAATTTGTTGTGGTGGGTGTGCTTCTTGCAATTCTGGGGTGCGATCGAAAGGTTGAAGAGGCACAAGGGTTAAATGGCCGCTGTAATAAATGGGGGCCGGCCGGCCTGTAATCGTCACGTCTTGTCACCGCGTTCATAGCAGAGGATTCCAGTGCATGCCTGAGCACCCCGCACGCATTTCGTTTGACCACGCGTGGGCTAAAAGAGGCGCCAAATGTATAGTTGGTGAGCCTGTTCCTGCACAACCGCGCAAGCTTCCCGCCCGACTAGTTTGGCCACGCGTTGGCTAGATGTCGGGGCCGGGTTTCGGGGACACGACATATCCCAGAAAATTAACCCCTCGTGTCATCACCAGCCCAGGATTACCGTTACTGGTGGACACGTCCTTGTTACATATTTCCAAGCTATTACAAGAATTGAGTACGAGACCATTAAGGTCTAATGATACAATAGTGATTCCGGTGGTGGATGACGGAATTGTCCCGCGGGTTCTTCAACGTCGATGGGGCTCCATTCCCACAGGAACGGCTGACCTGGATAATTCCTATCCCGCATGGCTGCCATCCTAGACTCCGCACGGACATCGCTGTGGTACTCCTTGTAGAAATCCTGACCTGGCCAAGTAAATAGCCAGGGACAAGCCTGTGAGTACGTTTGAATGTACTCGCAAACATCATGAACAAAAGATATACCAAAGCAACAATTAAATTATATGATCATGATGAACCACACTATATGCGTATGCTCATGATGGACTTAAATGCCTACTGACAGGAATTTAATCACGGCATGATAAAATATTAGCATATGCAAACATATAAATTTGTTAGTGATAAACAAGGAAAGTCGAAGGAAACAAAATAAAAGAAATGCCGGTCGGATGTCAAGTGATACCACGGTAGGTCTTGAAGAGAAATGCCAATTGGGTGTCTAAAAGAGAAATTGGACGAGACAAGACCATCCGAGAACTCAGGCGACACCACGAGAGGTCTTGAAAAGAAATGCCAGTCGGGTGTCAAGTGACGCCTCGGTCGGATTTGAAAAGAAATGCCAATCGGGTATCCACAAGAGTAGTGGCGTGATAAACCGCCTGATAACTCGAGGGATGCCATGAAGAGGTCTTGAAAATAAATGCCAATCGGGTGTCCACAAGAGTAGTGGCGTGACAGACCGCCTAATAACTCAAGGGACACCACGGAGAGGTCTTAAAAATATAATTGAGTGCCCGGGGTAGTCTAGCCAGCCCCTGAGACACTCAGGAAAAATATAAAATTAGAGAAACGGGTTAGTCCTCAATATTATGCATAACCATAATAATATTTAACAAGCATAAAAATATTCATGGTAGCAACAGGGTGACAATAATTATTCCGCAAAATAAATCAGGCTCAATTTAATTATTTTCCTCCGAAGACCGACACTAAGACCGACACTTGACCAACCCAGACTGTAGCCCTTAACCACGGACACGGCTATTCGAATAGGTTTAAACTATGCAGAGGGTGTACTCTTTACCCACAAGTAAAGGATTTCTTTAGTCAGTACCGTGACACTGACTAATTCCCATTACGGTCTTTGGGTTGAAAACACACCTGACCAGCACACACCAGGTTAACTTTTCCGGATGCCAGGAATCACCCAAGGCATCGTTCAAGAAAAACTCTGAGACGGAGAGACCAACATCCTGCATGGGATCACTATTAATACGCGCGGATTCCAAGGGGTGCCCCCCTCTCAGTCACAACTGGAAACACCCATGCCCCCTGACCCGATGACAGGAGTTAGTCCCGGATCCCTGGGAAACCCTCATCATGGCCCTCTGTACGGTGTGTGCATGGAAAGGGGTTATCAACTTACTGAACCATACCCAACCTGTGGCAGGAACCTGTGGCAGCACGAAACAAGTATGGGGGTTACCGGAACAAGAGTCGATCTATGGTCGACTCAGGAGGCATTAAGTTTCCTGCAACGGTTAGCACAACAAAGTATTCTTTCAACAGCAATCCCAACAGGGCCACAACCCTTGCATGCTCCAACATGCACAACAAACAAGGCATGATCACGCTCCAACATGATCATCATCCTGCCGGTAACGGTACTTTTCTTATGCCTGCTCCTGCAAGTTAGTCATGGCAACACACGTTGCATGGTACGATGAAACATGCCAACACTACATGCATGCAAATTTTACTCGGATTCAAACCATGCAAGCACTACTAGCAATATGCAATTTAGTTTGAATTTAACATAGTCATGTTTAAATTATTCTAGCAAATAAACTACCATGCATTCACCATATCAAGTGTTCAAGATGCTTGCCTTGAGCATGCAGAAATACTGGGTGCACTCCAAAAGTTTGAAAATTCATCTTCCCTCCATTTCCTACTTTCAAAAACATTAAAATAACCACATAAAGCAAAAGCAGTGTCAAAATTGTTTCAAATATTTGTGAAATAAATACTATAATAAACTAGACGAAAAATTATAAATACCAGAAAAAGAATTAAATTATTTGGAGTTCATATGAATTACTTAGAGAGTTTCTAATCTGAAATAATTAGAGAAATGGACTATTTCAAAGATCCAGTGGAGATAAAGCTTTAAAAAAAATGTTCACCAAAGCTTGAATAATAGAGCATGATTTTAGAAATCTACAGAAATTTGAATCATCAAATTTGGATTTGAATTGGCTGCTGTGGAAATGGTTGAAGTATATTGGAAAAGAAAAAAGAAAAAGGGAAGCAGTGCGCCCTGGGCGGGTTTTAACCGCGAGGTGTAACTGGGCCGGCCTGGTCGATCAGCAGCGCTGAGGAGGGGATGACGTCGGAGGCGGACTCCCGAAAATATGCTTCCGAGAGAGGAAGACGTGTTCATGGGAATTCGTTACCGCTTATCCGACTCAGCCGCGACCTTAGGTCACTGACGGTGGGTCCCACCGGGCCCACCCGTCAGGTTTGACCAGTCCATGGCGGCTCCTTCTCCCTCCTCCTCTGGCCGAAAAGGGACGGCACGCCGGCGACGATAGCCGGAGAACGGAGGCTTCCCCCGGGCATCTGAGCGTATGGGGGTGTTCCCCTCATCGAGCCGTGAGTTGATCACCGGAGGTTGCCTGGTCGCCGGTGGCGAGCTCCACAGCGGACATCGGCCACCGGGGAAAGAGGGATTTCGCTCGTGGCTAGTCTCGAGCAAAATTGAGGTTGGGGATGGATTCGTGGGGTTGAGAGGAATCTGTTGGTGGTGTTATTGGGGAAGGATCAGCTTTGGTGGGGTCGGATTTGACAGGGAGGTGGCGGCGGACGTGGTGGCTGGAGAGGAAGAAGACAACCCTCTCCGGTTGATTTGTTGCTCTATGGGGCTCACAGGTGAGGGAGGAGAGGTTCTGAGGAGCAGGGCGAGCTCGGGGTGGCCCTTTTATAGCTACGCAACATCGGTTCCGTGGCTTCTCGGTGAAGCGACGATGGCGGCGGCCATTACTGCGGCGTTGAGGTGGCTGGCGAGGTCAACGTGGAAGGCGGGGTCGGTGGGGATGTTCTGGCATCTGCGGATTGGGCCACACGTTGTGGGCGGCGGTGACAGCGACGTGCGGCGGCTGTGGCTGGTGCTGGCCGGTGGAGGACGGCGCTAGAGGCCAGGAGGGGATGTCTGCAAGCGTTGGGCTGGACGTGCTGATCCAGAGAAGGACTAGAATGAGAGGGGGAGGCAGCAGGGAGGCGGTAGGACTCGATGCCAGAGCTTGCACAACGGGTGCTCTGCATGCGCTCCCGACATGCACGCTAGGCACTCGACGAAATGCCAGGGTTCCTAGAGGGGTCTATTGGAAATGAAACTTAACAGGATTAGGCACTTGGTTATGGGGAAGCTAATAGACAAGCTGGTTTGCTTAGATGATCAAGTTCCCAATGCAGGCTTAAGACCTTGCCAAAATCTGTCATGCACACAGTGTGCTCGACAGAATGTCAGGGTGATCTAGGCAATTTAGTTAGACTTGAAAATTGGCAGGTGGAGATCTCTTTCGATGGTAAAGGTATTGGTGGAGTTGGTTTGGCAAAAGGAGATACTTTCTAGTGCAAGTTTTTTTAGAATTCATTTCTGAGCAGAGACTACAGGGGAATATTTGGTAGATCTAAATGATGCAAATGAAGCTGATCTTCTGGACTTAAGGTTTTGGTTGGAAGGACTATGAGTGGGAAAAACTGCAGAATTTTTGGAGCAGGGAAAATTGGGGTTGCAGTTATAAATCAGAAATGGGACAAAAATGAAAAGAGAATGTTTCACTCAAATTTTTCAAAAGACCAAGTTAGGTTTTTGCATAAAAGTGATTTATAGTCATCACATGACCTCCCATAATTTTTATGGGATTTAAAAAGAATTATTTAAAATAGTTGTAGTGCAACAGAAGCATTTAAAGTGTTGTAAATGCTATTAAAAGAATTGTTTGGGCAATTTTTTTATTATTAAAATAATTCTTACTGTTATTAAAATGTAATTGAAATGATTTGAGAAAACTACCAAAGCCACAATATTATTTCCAAAAATTTCTATATGGAGGGAAGAATTTTGATAAACAGAAACAGAAAGGGTTCTGAAATTAAATAAAGACCTAGTATAATTCAAAATTTTATTACTAGCCAAATTTTTATTTAGTAAAAACATGATTAAATTTTTGGGGTGTTACAAACACTACCCCCCTTAAGAAAATCTCGTCCTCGAGATTTGTTAAGGACGGAAGAATTAAATGCAAATCACAACAGACAAGCAATCATGCACAGGCACATCATTCAATCAAACACTACACACAGCTAGAAATATACACATATTCGTCTACGGCATGATGGTGGAATCTACAGGGCAACAGGGTTGCTAAGGACATGGCAACTACTCTGGCAGACTCAGTCTACTTCGTCGACATCCAGACGGGGGTGTCTCACGGACGTCGAGGCTTCTCCGGGGGCTTCAACGTCGGAGTTGACCGGAGTGTTATGAGGAGCTGCAGGGCTGGGGTAGCGATGATGACCCACGTGGGGTGTAGTGGCTATAGTCCCGTTGGAGGAAATCCCAAAGAGACGACGGAGTTCATCCGGGGAAACAAATGTATTGCCCGGGTAGGCAACAGGGGCAGACCTCGCAGGCTCGATTGGTCTCCCGGACAGTACTATCGGGGTGTCGGTGGCGGGTGCAGCTTCACTTCTCACCGGGGTCAGGAGAGCAAGCGTCCTGCGGGTCTCAATTAGATCATTGGTGACCTGATCGAAGAGTGCCTCTTGCGCTCTCAGGTAGCGCACCAGATGCACCAGAGCAGGATCCGTCTCATGTTCTCCATTGGCGACTTGGGTCGGTCTACCATAGCCTTCACGACTAGGGTAGTAGTAGAAGGAGTGGCAGTTAACCCTCGGCGACCGATGCCGGAGTTGAACTACAGCTTCTCGGGCTGCAAGTTGGATAGCTTGGGGCTCGTCGGTGGTCGTCCTCCCGGTGAACCGGTAAGGGCATTCTACGGTGATGCCCCTCCCGTAGATGTGCACCGTGGCCCAGTAGTGGTGGATGGCATCACTCGCATGCTCTTGGTACACGACATACTCCAGCGGCTCTTCGATGCAGAGAGCACGACGGGTGAGATTGGCAAGGATGGCTACAAAGCCTTCAAGTTCGACTGCGGTGGTCTCATTGTGCACGATGAGGCCAGGCATCTTGGGGTTTGGATATCGAACTGGGAGTGAGGCTGTGATGTGCTAGTTTGGGGCAAGACTTCTCTTATAAGCCAGCGAGGTCTTGCACGCTTGCGGATAGGACAACGCAGGTGTCGGCCACAGGCATACGGCCTATGGGCTAGGTTGATAGGTTAGGCACCGACTGTCAATAGGTGTCGGCCGCCACTGTGCAGACTTATCGGATGAAATGGGCTTGACTGTGGACAGGAAAGGATGTGGACGGTGTGGAAACCTAGGGATAGTGACCAGGCTAGGATAGGATTAGCCAATGGTCAGCCTGGCTCTGATACCAAGGCTGTCAGGGCCGGGTTTCGGGGACACGACATATCCCAGAAAATTAACCCCTCGTGTCATCACCAGCCCAGGATTACCATTACTGGTGGACACGTCCTTGTTACAGATTTCCAAGCTATTACAAGAATTGAGTACAAGACCATAAAGGTCTAATGATACAACAGTGATTCCGGTGGTGGATGACAGAATTGTCTCGCGGTTCTTCAATGTCGATGGGGCTCCATTCCCATAGGAATAGCTGACCTGGATAATTCCTATCCCGCATGGCTGCCATCCTAGACTCTGCACGGACATCGCTGTGGTACTCCTTGTAGAAATCCTGACCTAGCCAAGTAAATAGCCAGGGACAAGCCTGTGAGTACGTTTGAATGTACTCGCAAACATCATGAACAAAAGATATACCGAAGCAACAATTAAATTATATGATCATGATGAACCACACTATATGCATATGCTCATGATGGACTTAAATGCCTACTGACAGGAATTAAATCATGGCATGATAAAATATTAGCATATGCAAACATATAAAATTGTTAGTGATAAACAAGGAAAGTTGAAGGAAACAAAATAAAAGAAATGCCGGTCAGATGTCAAGTGATACCACGGTAGGTCTTGAAGAGAAATGCCAATCAGGTGTCTAAAAGAGAAATCGGACGAGACAGGACCATCCGAGAACTCTGGCGACGCCACGAGAGGTCTTGAAAAGAAATGCCAGTCGGGTATCAAGTGATGCCTCGGTCGGACTTGAAAAGAAATGCCAATCGGGTATCCACAAGAGTAGTGGCATGATAAACCGCCTGATAACTCGAGGGATGCCACGAAGAGGTCTTGAAAATAAATGCCAATCGGGTGTCCACAAGAGTAGTGGCGTGACAGACCGCCTAATAACTCAAGGGACACCACGGAGAGGTCTTAAAAATACAATTGAGTGCCCAGGGTAGTCTAGCCAGCCCCTGAGACACTCAGGAAAAATATAAAATGAGAGAAACGGGTTAGTCCTCAATATTATGCGTAACCATAATAATATTTAACAAGCATAAAAATATTCATGGTAGCAACAGGGTGACAATAATTATTCCGCAAAATAATTCAGGCTCAATTTAATTATTTTCCTCCGAAGACCGACACTAAGACCGGCACTTGACCAACCCAGACTGTAGCCCTTAACCGCGGACACGGCTATTCGAATAGGTTTAAACTCTGTAGAGGGTGTACTCTTTACCCACAAGTAAAGGATTTCTTTAGTCAGTACCGTGACACTGACTAATTCCCATTACGGTCTTTGGGTTGAAAACACACCTGACCAGCACACACCAGATTAACTTTTTCGGATGCCAGGAATCACCCAAGGCATCATTCAAGAAAAAACTCTGAGACGGAGAGACCAACGTCCTGCATGGGATCACTATTAATACGCGCGGATTCCAAGGGGTGCCCCCCTCTCAGTCACAACTGGAAACACCCATGCCCCCTGACCCGATGATAGGATTTAGTCCCGGATCCCTGGGAAACCCTCATCGTGGCCCTCTGTACGGTGTGTGCATGGAAAGGGGTTATCAACTTACTGAACCATACCCTACCTGTGGCAGCATGAAACAAGTATGGGGGTTACCGGAACAAGACTCGATCTATTGTCGACTCAGGAGGCATTAAGTTTCCTGCAACGGTTAGCACAACAAAGTATTCTTTCAACAGCAATCCCAATAGGGCCACAACCCTTGCATGCTCCAACATGCACAACAAACAAGGCATGATCACGCTCCAACGTGATCATCCTCCTGCCGGTAACGGTACTTTTCTTATGCCTGCTCCTGCAAGTTAGTCATGGCAACACACGATGCATGGTACGATGAAACATGCCAACACTACATGCATGCAAATTTTACTCGGATTCAAACCATGCAAGCACTACTAGCAATATGCAATTTAGTTTGAATTTAACATAGTCATGTTTAAATTATTCTAGCAAATAAACTACCATGCATTCACCATATCAAGTGTTCAAGATGCTTGCCTTGAGCATGCAGAAATACTGGGTGCACTCCAAAAGTTTGAAAATTCATCTTCCCTCCATTTCCTACTTTCAAAAACATTTAAATAACCACATAAAGCAAAAGCAGTGTCAAAAATTGTTTCAAATATTTGTGAAATAAATACTATAATAAACTAGACGAAAAATTATAAATACCATAAAAAGAATTAAATTATTTGGAGTTCATATGAATTACTTAGAGAGTTTCTAATCTGAAATAATTAGAGAAATGGACTATTTCAAAGATCCAGTGGAGATAAAGCTTTAAAAAAATGTTCACCAAAGCTTGAATAATAGAGCATGATTTTAGAAATCTACAGAAATTTGAACCATCAAATTTGGATTTGAATTGGCTGCTGTGGAAATGGTTGAAGTATATTAGAAAAGAAAAAAGGAAAAGGGAAGCAGTGCGCCCTGGGCGGGTTTTAACAGCGAGGTGTAACTGGGCCGGCCTGGTCGATCACCAGCGCTGAGGAGGGGATGACGTCGGAGGCGGACTCCCGAAAATACGCTTCCGAGAGAGGAAGACGTGTTCATGGGAATTCGTTACCGCTTATCCGACTCAGCCGCGACCTTAGGTCACTGACGGTGGGTCCCACCGGGCCCACCCATCAGGTTTGACCAGTCCATGGCGGCTCCTTCTCCCTCCTCCTCTGGCCAAACAGGTATGGCACGCCGCCGATGATAATCGGAGAACGGAGGCTTCTCCCGGGCATCTGAGCGTATGGAGGTGTTCCCCTCATCGAGGCGAACCCATCGAGCCGCGAGTTGATCACCGGAGGTTGCCTGGTCGCCGGTGGTGAGCTCCACAGCAGACATCGGCCTCCGGTGAAAGAGGGATTTCGCTCATGGCTAGTCTCGAGCAAAATTGAGGTTGGGGATGGATTCGTGGGGTTGAGAGGAATCTGTTGGTGGTGTTATTGGGGAAGGATCGGCTTTGGTGGAGTCGGATTTGACAGGGAGGTGGCGGCTGACGTGGTGGTCGGAGAGGAAGAAGACGACCCTCTCCAATTGATTTGTTGCTCTAGGGGGCTCACAGGTGAGGGAGGAGAGGTTCTGAGGAGCAGGGCGAGCTCGGGGTGGCCCTTTTATAGCTGTGCGACGTCGGTTCCGTGGCTTCACGGGGAAGCGACGATGGCGGCGGCCATTACTGCGGCGTTGAGGTGGCTGGCGAGGCCAGCGTGGACGGCGGGGTCGGTGGGGAGTTGGCAGACCAGAGTTAAGGCGGGGATGTTCTGGCGTCTGCGGATTGGGCCACGCGTTGTGGGCGGCGGTGACAGCGACGTGCGGCGGCTGTGGCCGGTGCTGGCCGGCGGCTGGCCGGTGGAGAACGGCGCTAGAGGCCAGGGGGGATGTCTGCGAGCGTTGGGCTGGACGTGCTGATCCAGAGAAGGACTAGAATGAGAGGGGGAGGCAGCAGGGAGGTGGCAGGACTCGATGCCAGAGCTTGCACAACGGGTGCTCTGCACGCGCTCCCGACATGCACGCTAGGCACTCGACGAAATGCCAGGGTTCCTAGAGGGGTCTATTGGAAATGAAACTTAACAGGATTAGGCACTTGGTTATGGGGAAGCTAATAGACAAGCTGGTTTGCTTAGATGATCAAGTTCCCAATGCAGGCTTAAGACCTTGCCAAAATCTGTCATGCACACAGTGTGCTCGACAAAATGTCAGGGTGATCTAGGCAATTTAGTTAGACTTGAAAATTGGCAGGTGGAGATCTCTTTCGATGGTAAAGGTATTGGTGGAGTTGGTTTGGCAAAAGGAGATACTTTCTAGTGCAAGTTTTTCCAGAATTCATTTCTGGACAAAGACTATAGGGGAATATTTGGTAGATCTAAATGATGCAAATGAAGCTGATATTCTGGACTTAAGGTTTTGGTTGGAAGGACTATGATTGGGAAAAATTGCAGAATTTTTGGAGCAGGGAAAATTGGGGTTGTAGTTATAACTCAGAAATGGGACAGAAATAAAAAGAGATTGTTTCACTCAATTTTTTCAAAAGACCAAGTTAGGTTTTTGCATAAAAGTGATTTATAGTCATCACATGACCTCCCATAATTTTTGTGGGATTTAAAAAGAATTATTTAAAATAGTTGTAGTGTAACAGAAGCATTTAAAGTGTTGTAAATGCTATTAAAAGAATTGTTTGGGCAAATTTTTTTTATTAAAATAATTCTTACTGTTATTAAAATGTAATTGAAATGATTTGAGAAAACTACCAAAGCCACAATATTATTTCCAAAAATTTCTGTATGGAGGGAAGAATTTTGATAAACAGAAACAGAAAGGGTTCTGAAATTAAATAAAGACCTAGTATAATTCAAAATTTTATTAATAGCCAAATTTTTATTTAGTAAAAACATGATTAAATTTTTGGGGTGTTACACTAGAAGAGGGGCAAATCGTGGTCGTTTATTGGTAAAAGGCTTTGTAAAAACGCAGTTTGTGGAATGAGTTCGATCATAAGTTTACCTGTGGGTGATGAGGTCAAAGTTACACAGAAGGGTGATGATGGACACTCGAGTGCAATAATTAATTCTGCGCTCTACAGGGCACACGGTTGAAGAAACCAACTGTGTGCAATAATGTCGAAGATCGCAGTCGAGTTAGCTTACAGATCGTGTGCTATGAGATCGACAAGGGAAATACATTCGAGAACGGTTAATAAAATTTAAGTCCATTGCATATTAAGGTCAAAATAGTACTACCAATATATGAGTCTCATACGATGCCATTTCAACGATTGTACCACAAAAGCCCCAATTATTACAAGGTTCAAATTCCAGAGTTATATGGCTCAAATTCAAAGATTAAACTGATATTAGAAATGAAATTCAGCTCATTCAGCTGCAAACGCCCGCGCTAATCCACTGAACATGGATATAAGAGAGGTTCAAACTAATATTACCACTAGTAAGCCTGGTTTTGAAACCTCATCATTTCTGCAAAGGGATCAGCCACTGACAAGTCATGTATGGGGTTGACACAATGTCTTCCGATTACTCTATTAGCTGAAGTTCCAAAATGAAATTCAGCTTTTTCGTCGCCTTTTCCATTCTGCCACAGCCGCCGGTGCTGATCAACGAACCATTCATTTTTGCGAAATAAATGCAGGGCAAACCCCATTACCTTTAGCACCCTTGCTCTAACAACAAAGAACCTAGCGAATATAATATCCGGTAAGGTCCCTCGGTATGAGTTCAAAGTAATTTTTGCGAGATGCAGAACTAAGCATTCGATGTGATTGTTATATTGTATCACATTATCCACCACCGGGCCTAATCTTATCTGCAAAAGAAGAAAACGCCTATATGCAGTTTTGAACACTACTACAGGCCTATTTGGTTTGCAGGATTTGTAAAATGCACTAACGTGCCATCTTCGATCCAACATGATTAACATGGGCATTTGATTACAATCTAGAAAAATGTAGCCTTCTTCACAAGAGGTTGGAGTGGATGAAAAGTTCCCTAAGAAAACTAGTACAGATGAATCCAAAGGAGAAATGCTTATGGATTGTAACCATATGGAGCAAGCAACCAATATGGGGGAGGGGACATGTATGTACTGAAATCCTCCAAAATTCCTTCAGAAATCGTAGTACATTGTCATTGTAAACTTGGGAAAAGGTGTCAAAAATTGAACTCCCTTATGGTTACACTACTACAGGATGCTACTAATGCGACACTACGATCAGAGACCCTTCGACGAAATTGTGTGCGACGCAATAATCGCAAACGGTGATGTAAAAAAACTGTCAAAAAAGATGCAAAATGTTTGCGATGAAGGATACATCAAACACGGTTCAGAATTTAGTTGTGTGTGCGATGCAGGGCATACGGTTCATTTCAATGAACTATTTGCGATGAGGCAGAACAAAAGAAACGGGCAGCCAGATGAAGGCGTGTGCGATATACGGCATACGGTTCACTCGGATAAACTGTTTGTGATGAGGCAGAACAAAAGGAACGGGCAGCCAGATCAAGGTGTGTGCGATATAGGGAAAACAGTTCACTCGGATGAACTGTTTGCGTTGAGCCAAGATAACAGAAATGGTTCAATTTAACAAGGTGTGTGTGATACGCGGCAAACAGGTCTGTAATCAGAAATGTGTGCGAAGACTGATAATAACATAGACGATTGCTGCTAATAAGACGTGTGTGTTGTGCGTTAGGATTGCATACAGAACAACAACATATATATACACACTTATAAGGACATGGTTGCACAACCAAATTAAACATCCAATTACATAGATGGCTACTACACACATGACATTTGCACACACCAAAGTAAACTATTACATGCATAATTACATAGGTGGCTACTACACACATACCATTTCCACACACCAAAGTCAACTATATATTACAAGCATAATTAACTAGGATAAACGATCATCTGATCATCATCTACTTCTTATGACGCTTGCCGCTACTGCTCTGCTTGTGGCTCGATCCGGCCTCATCGATTTCGGTAACGAGGCACTTCCTCATGTCAACGACACGACTGTGCATCTCGTAGCATGTGTACACGCTCTTGGCCGCGAACCTGAGGTGAGGTTCATCCAGTTGCCGCATCCAGGCCCCGTGCCAGGATACGGGACGTGTTCTGTTGGCATCCTGCTTCATCTTTTCGTAGGATGGGTCGATGATGGCCGAGGCAAGTTCAACCAGGGAGTCCTTCTTTGTGCTGCCCCAGACCCTGTAGTGCTCATGGATTTCGACAAGGTTCTTGCAGGGCAAGCCCGTAACCCTAAGTGCTTTTACATCGTCGGTGGTTTCCACCGTAGCGAACTTGTAGTCGATGCTGTTGAGAAACCTGGCGAAACGGTCGCAAGGCTCTGTGGCCATGCTAGTAGTGGTAGATGAGGACACGATGGGGCACGCACAACTGGGCGATGGCAACCTTCTGATCTATGTTGGGATGACCGCCGGTGTACTGGAGGTCGATGCCGACCACCATGTACTTGTCTCGAGCAAGCAACTACTCAATGGTGTTGATGTAGTCGTCCACCACAGCCGGGTCGATGGTGTACACCACCGAGAGATCCGTCTCCCTCATGTGGGTCTCCACTTTATGCTCGCAAAACTCCATTGGAGCACCGCTAGACATCCCCTCTCTATGTGTCGTCGTGGGTGTGCTTGTTGTGTTGTCGGGCGCCATCGAAAGGTTGAAGAGACTAAGGTTATAATGGCTGTGGGAATTAAAGGGGAAGCCGTATGGCCTGGAATATCGGCATGCTCGGATGGCAGTTCTAATTTGCAGCGCGTAACTCCATCGTGCAGCACGTAACTGCATCGTGGCGACGCGTGCTGTGCAACCGCATGCATATGGGCCCCCCGACGTGATCGTGCACAGGCCCAACCGCTGGCAGAGCGCGTGCGGAGGGACACAAGCAGAGCGCTCTGCGGTCGCCTCAATGGCGAGCAACCATATATATGCATATAGCAGTTGAACACGCAAGGAAAAGCTGTCCACAAGCCGAGCGCGTGGAGGTACATGAGCAGAGCGCGCCGACGGACAGTAGAGCGCGTCGATGGACGTGGGCAGAGCGTGCCGTGGCGCCTAACGACGAGCACAGCGTGCTACGGCGCCTAACGGCGAGCACAGTGCGCCGAGGGACGCGAGCAGAGGCCGGCACAGTGATACATGGCAAATAAGATGAACTGTGCGAGCGATGGCGGAGACATCAAGCACGAATCAGATTAGAGTTGCTTGTGCGATACGTGGCATACAGTTGATCCATCCGAGCTGTTTGTGATGGAATAAGCCGTGTTTGTTGTGGGCATGCTTGCTGGTATATAATCGTTTGCGATTGATGAATTCACCACCGACGGGTTACCTAGTGTGGTCCGTGTGCGATGTGATATGCTCTGTCCGCAGAACAGCTATGCTCTGTGTACAGAAGAACAACATATATATACTTGTAACAGGACATGATTGCAAGACCAAATTAAACATCCAATTACGTTATATAACAAATACCATAAATATTGCAAGGTTCAAATTCCAGCATTACAAGGCCCAAATTCAAAGATTACAAGGTTCAAACTATTCAGACACATAAACTTCATCTTCTTCAGAATCGTTTTCATGCATTATTTTTGCGAAAGGATCAGCCACCGAGAAGTCATATAGCGGCTCGATACAGTGACTTACGAATAATCTATCATATGAAGTTACAAACTGAAATTTAGCTTTTGCAGAGCCTTTTCCATTCAGCTGTAGATGCCTGCGCTCTTTAGCAATCCATTCACTTCTGCGCAGTAAATATAGGGCAAACCTCTTCACCTTGAGCAACCTTGCTTTGTCAACAAAGAACCTGGCGAATTTAATTTCTGGTGTGGTGCCTCGGTACTCATTAAAAGTAATTTCTGTGAGATGAAGATCAGGGCATTCAATGGGATTGTTATATTCCCCAACATTTTCTACTTTCGGGCCAGCTAGTATCTGCAAACGAAGACAACATATTAGTGCATATCTGCAGATTTGAACACTTCGGGCCTCTTTGATTTGCCGGATTTCTAAAATACACGAAAAGAGTGAAATGCCACCTTCAATCTTTCATGATAAACTTTTATCACGAAAGCATGTCGGGCGAAGGAATAAAAAGCGTACAACACTTGCATCTCAAAAAATATATTTATTGAAATCCTCCAAATTTCCTTGAGAAATCATTCTACATTTGTCATTGTAATCATCGGTAAAAGTAACAAAAAATTGCGCTCCATTGTGGTTAACAATTAACAGGAAAGGAGCATCACCTCGATGTATAGCTTCTTCGTGCAAGGAAATCATCTAAGGAATCTAACAACTTCATCCAGACCGGGGCCGACAGATTGTAGTGCCAAGATCTTCACTGTGCGCAGAGGCCGGGTCAAGCTTGTGGGAATCATTTTCTGGATGATAGGCGAACATATAGATCAACAACAATTAGATAAAATGTGTTGTCTGATAATATATAAGAAGGAGAAGAAGAATACTATTGTACCTGAATGGATACTGATCCAGTAACAAGTTCGTTGAATTCAGCACACGAATAGCCCAACACTGTCAATTTCGGTGCGTGAATGACCCTGATTCTTGCTGGACCTAATTTATTATGTACACACAATATCTCGAGGAAAGGCGCATTCTCAATGACAATATCGTGAAACACCTCAACTGATAGCCTTGGGCGGCGCCAGCAATGCACATAAATCGCACGGACATTTGTCGAGGTGATGTGGAGGCTACTGAACCCATCCATCGCATGAAGACGAAGGTACTCGAGCGTTGTACAGCTGACGAGCAGGCGCTCCAAATCCTCCTTCAAGATGCGGACGGCAATGAGCTCGAGGTGCTTAAGTTTAGGGAGATGAAGAGCGCGCGCGGCATCGATCCAGGGGAAAAGGCACCGCCTGAATGTAGCGCGGCGCAACGTGGGCGCGAGGCAGAACACGGACGGCGGCAGCGAGCAAGGACGTCTAGCATGAAGGCTGAGCTCCTCGAGCCGATCCAGGGCTGGGGATAGGAACCAGTAGTGCAACCTGGGTTTGGTCTTGTTGTGGGGATTGAGCCTGCCGATAACAAGGTGTCTGACCGGCCCAGGGTGCGTGGCGAGGATGTGGGACAATGCGTCTAGGCGTTGCTGCTCCCCGCTGCAGAACTCGTGGTTGATGATGAGGTCCAGGGCGGTGTAGTGCCAGAGGGGGCGCCACCACCGTGAGAGGACAGTGGTCTGCACGCCATATTTGATGGGGAGGTGGGATATGATGGTTACCAACATCTCGTCGGGGAGGCTGCTGATGAAGTCCACGTTCGCCGGAGGCTCTTGCGGTTCTGGCTCGACCCGCCCTTGCTTGTTGGCCGGCTCGTCCTCCATCTCGCAGTAGGCAGCGATCCTCGGCGGCGGTGTTTGTAGATGAGAACGGAGGACTGTTCTATGTACCTTCCCGAGGCGGCCGAAACAAAAGTCCAAAACCAGCAATAAATTGCAGCGCCCGAGGCGTGCGCGGAGGACTGCTCACAGTCGTGCTGTCTACTCAAACAGCTACCCGCGGTAGTAAATGGTTAGTTGAACGCCCATGGTTTGACTAATACGACCGTTTGCGATAATAGGAAAATCAATGTATAAAAAGGCAAAACGAACCCTGAATAATTTCATATGTTTACACAGTTCCATGTTGCCTCTGTAAAATAAATCAAGGCGGGAAGATACAGCGTATGTCGTTTCGCAACCAGATCATGTGACCAAGTTCGCTCTCGGAACCATGAGGCTTCTTGATAGAAGCTCCGGTTTGTATGAAAGAAAATATGGGTCAAAGCCGAGTTGAAAAGGGCAGCAATATCTAACCCCATCTTACAGAAGGTATAAAAGCACGAAGATTAATTGTTCATCAGGTTTACACAAAATCCAGATTGAATAGGACAATAACAACTAACGCAACCAAAGTTTTGAGCAGTCACAGTCAAATGGATCGGTATGATCCATAAAATCAAGATCCCGGACCAGAAAATCTACTGGTACATGAAGACAAGTTGTTGTAAATAGAAGCCGAGCACGTTCAGAAGCCCTTTTGTCCACCTGAAACTTCTTTTTATGCTGTTCAACGTGTCCATCTGTGAGAAAGTGTCTGTTAAAAAACTTAATCCTCATGGACAATAGTACTCTTGCATTCGACCAAAAGAATGTGACAAAGCTAGTGTTTGCATGGTTGGATGCATAACCTTCCAGCGTAATTATCCTCAAACGAATGTCATGAGAACTGAGAAAATCCCAGTGCTTCTTATGCCAGTGATTGGTTATAGCTTTTTGTCCATGTCCTTTAGCCTAAATAGACATGAAGACTGAAAACAGTTAATGTCTAAAAAAAATAGTACAGTTGAACGATTAGTTCTAGTAAAGTATATCAATGTGCTTGATATCATCACCTGTATATACAAATTCTCCAGACATGGAAAGCATTGCAGCAAGCCGATAACCATGTTCAGATCAAAACACCATGTACTGATATGTAAGGTCTTGACAGAATCCAGCACCATTGATAGGGTACCCATGGACAAACTCTTCATTGAGCATAGAACATAATATTAGTACCAAAAGCGTACTCCAAGATTATATAAAGATTATGCGCACAAATGAAAAATGCAGCTTATGATTACAAAAGTGTTGATGACATAAAACTTACGCACACAAATGAAAAATGCAGCTTATGATTACAAAAGTGTTGATGATAATATATAGTACCTGAATAAGTGTGGAGCCAACCACCATCTTGTAACCTTCAAACAAATCAGGAATTACACCCAAGGTCTCCAGTTTAGGCACATATACCACAGTTATTTGCGAAGGTGCATAACGATAATCAAGGACCAACCTTTGGAGTGAATGGGCATCTTTGATGATGAGCTCCTCTCCTTTAAAGCAAATTCCAATGCTTACAAGGTGAGGCGACTTTATTTGGAGACAACGGATATGGATTTCTTTTCCAAAAACAAGCAGCAAGCGCTCCAGGGCAGGGTAGCAGAAGTGGATGATGCTGTGCAGTGAGGCCTCCGACAGATCGACCACCACAAGCACGAGTTTTTTTAGCAGTGGGAGTCGAAGCATTTGTACCAGATTGTCTGGTAGATGACACCGGGCCAGGGTGGTGGTGTGGAGAGAGGAGGAAAACCATGAGATAGACACTAGTGGTGAGGGCACAACTACAACGCTTGGTGGACAGCTATTTGCATAGTAATGGTAGAAGTCAAGATGTTGGAATTTTTCGAATTGACAGGATGTCAGCCAGGTGTTCACCATGAAGGGTATGTGCAGCAGGCAGCATGCCGGGATGCACAGGCGTTGAACGGAGCCCTGGTGGGAGCAGATGATGGCTCCGTGGAGTTCAAAATCATGAACGACAGATAGCCAGCGACAGTCGAGATTAAGAGGTGCGGCGCGCCACAGAGTGCACCACCGAGATGCGAGGACCTGTGTGCGGCAGCCATCCTTGGTGGGGAGAAGGAAGATGATCTCCCCAAGGATGGCGTCCAGGAGATCGCTGATGCGGTTCGCCCGATATTCTACGGGTTCCTCAAATCCAAGGGGGCATGGCCGCCTCTGCCTGCGCTGCCGGGTGCAGGATCTACAGCCGGCGGCGCCGCTGGCTAGAGCCTCATTTGTGTACATAGCAATCTGGAAGAAAAAAAAAGGTAGGAACATACATGTAGGACATACAAAATCAATTCTCAAGATCTGGAAGAAAAAAAGGGCACAAACATATATGTAGGACATTCAAAATCAATTCTCAAGATCTGGCTACGAATTATTAGCATGCACGCTAACCCTAGTCGGATTATTAGCAAAAAAAATCGTTTGTACAGAACAAACAATTAATCACTAACCATAGATACCATTCAAACAATCAATACACTACACGGATCTAACGAATCTTACTCTGATTTCATGGACTGGGTGAACATAACCAAGGGTTTCTGTTCCCAACAAAGGGGGGGGGGACTAACCGATTTTCCGTCGGAGTCAGAGTCGTTACCGGAGTAGCTGTGGACCTCCGGCTCCAGCTGGGGAGGCACGACGACGGCGACGAAGTCAAGGTCGTGCTGCTGCCCGCGCGAGACCTCGTCGGCGGCGACAGCAACCTCTCCGCCCAGCTTCATGCGTTGCGCAGGTGCTTCACCAGCCCCGGCATCGCCACTCCCACCGATGGTGCGCTTCGGCAAAATCCTAATACACTCCATGCGGTGGTGACAACTGTGGACGGGGTGTTCGGCCGTGGATCGAGCGTGCCATTAATATGGAGCAGTGGGAGCGAGGTGGGCGGCGGTCGTAGGGTTGGCTTGCCTCCCGGTGAGCCTGCATAGCGGACTGCTGGCACGCCTACCGTCATTTCACACAGCTACTAGCACGCCCGATGGTGAGTGCGTAGCGAACACGCGCATGCCTTGGCCTCCCGGTCTGCCTGCTAGCATGTGTCTCGTCAACTCACGCATGCTCGTACGACACACGGGACGCGTGTGCGGCACGTATTATATTGATTTTTCCTTTTTGATGATTAATTCTGCCGCTTTATTGCTTAACCAAAGCACTACACTTACATTGTTGGTCTAAAGCACACAGTTCGAATAAAGAGTTCGTTTGCGATATTGGTTGATAATTATTTATAATTTCATGTATGTAAGAAGATTATATCAAAACTTGTCTCAAATTTAAAAAAAAAATATCATAGTCTATTGGTGTCCATATGACACCACGATAAGTTTCATGAATTTCAACTTAGTTTTGGATTTATTGGATTTTAAAATCAAGATTCTAGATGTTAAAAATTTCTTGCATGGGGACTAAACATGCACCCAGGGACATGTACACATATGATTTTGCAATCCATTTTTGTGCACTATCACGGGTCTCATGTAGATCAAATTTGATTTTTGCACATTTAAATCCCTGGGAAATCAATCAATGTATAAAAAACAGATAGATGTTAACTATTTTTGTCAGTTTTCAACACTAAACTCCTTTGGTCACATGTTCGCTGCAGAAAAAGTTTGACATGCATCTTTGGGCCACATGCACGCGGTGGTCCTAGGACACTCACTCGCGTGGGCCCGCGAGGTCGCCGTCCAGCACTATGACATGCGATGAGAGAGGTTAATTTGACCAACAAGGATGGTCATTTTTTGGTTTTTGTTATACGTACGGTAGGAGTATATATATATATAGTACGCGTTGAAGAGGGTGGCCGGGGGCAATACTACACATCATATAGGACACTCACTCGCGTGCGATGCTTCCATCCGTGGGCTCGCGAGGTTGTCCTCCATAACTTTGACCCAACAAGGAGGTTTCTTTTTGGGTTGTGTTGCGGTAGGAGTACATAGTACGCGTCGAAGAGGGGAGGAGGGGGCCGGGGCAGCACATATATACTACACACACGTCATGAATCGATCTCGCTCCGTGTGGGGACTTTTCTGTTTCCGAGGCAGGTGCTGCAAAGAAGTTGTGCATATTGGGTATTAAAAACATCACCAACACATTGGGCCACGTGCAGACGATGGTTGTCACTCATTCGCCTGTGACTATTCACCCTAATATATGACACAACGAGAAAGGTAATTTGACGAACAAGGAGGATTTTTTTCGGGTTGTGTTACGGTACGTAGGAGTATATATTACATGTCAAAGAGGGGAGGGGGGCAACATATATATACTACGTGTCATGAACCTCGGTTTGTGTGGGGGACTTAAAGATTTCCGAGGCAGGTGCCACATCAAAGTTCTGCATATATATTAGGTATTCGAACATCACGACCACACATCTCCATACATGTGTTTGGCCCACAAGCAATCGATGGCGGTTGTCCTCTAGCACTCACTCACGGGGTTATCAGCGAGATGCTTCGTCCATCTCTGTGTGCCTGCTTGGTCAATCACTTCGACCGACAGTGATAGAGGTTAATTTGACTTATAATTAGGAGGGGATTAAATTTTGGTTCGTCTTATATGGTTTGATACATGCAACTATACTTCGCACGCATGTGTAGGCATGAATCCCTCCCACCGGGTCGAAGTGGAGGGGGGGGGGGGGGGGCGAGCACGCGACGCATCATGAACCAGATCTGTGTGGGGACTGTGCATTTTTCGATGCATGCATGCGCCACATCAAAATGTTGTGCTTTTGGTATTCAAACATATATGCATGCATCACGCATGTCCATACGTATGTTTGGGGCACATATATACATGCAGTGGTTGTCTTTGGACACTCTCCCTCGCTTGGTTATCATCGACGGCCTATATATTCGTGGTCCGGTGTGGACGTCCATCACTTCGACCAACAACGCGAGAGAGGTTACCAGGGTGGATTGTTCTTCTCTTGGTTCGCGTTAGCATATAGTCGTACGTCGATCATGGTGAGATTCGAGACCTATGTTCGAGGGCTCGCATACACATGAATCCCTATATATATATATAGTATACTATGCGTCGTGAACCCTCGCTCCGTGTGGGGACTTTCAGGTTCCAAAAGCACGCGGGCACATCAAAGTTGTGCATTGGGTATATTCAAACACCACATGACACTTCATACATATGTTTGGGCCACATGCACGTAGTGGTTGTCTTCAGGCACTCCCTCGCGTGGTTATCGGCGACAAGCTAGCCTATTTTGTGGGGCTGCGTGTGGAACGTCAATGCATGACTTTGACCCAACAAACAAGAGAGGTTATACGACCAAGGTGGTGATTCTTCTTGGTCAGTCTTGCAATACGCCTTGGTGAGATGCCCCCTCCCACCGACTCAAAGTGTGTGCGTGTGGGGGGGGGGGGGCACAGTACTACTTCGTACTAGATGACCTTCCATGGGGTCGGGGATGCCCAGTTAATTTGCGATGCACATGTGCCACATCAAATTTTTGATTTGGTTATTTAAATATCATAGCACATCATTTTCACACACACACACACACACACACATCGGCCCACCCGCAGGTGTGGTTGGTAAGTGGTGTCACCCATCTAACGCCAGAAGAACACATCTGTGGGCCCGCACACGGTCCACATTTGATCGGAAGCAAAGGGGGGAGGGTGGGGAGGTTGATGTACTCCGTTCGGTTTTGTGTTACGGTATGGTGAGATGTCAGACCTAGCTATTTGGGGGCATGCGTTCATAGCTAGGATTCCCCTCCTGGCAACACGAAGTGTGTGTGTGTGTGTGTGTGTGTTTGGGGGGGGTGGGGAGCAATAATAACATGCGCTTTGTGTGACAGGTGGCACATCAAAGTTGTGCATTGGGTATTTGAACATCAAACCACCCTTTTAATACATATATTTGGTCCACATGCAAGTGTGTTTGTGTTCTGACCCTTTCCCGCATTTTTTAGCCAAATTTATAAACAGCGGATGAGTCGGACGCAGCAACCATCTGCGATCGGGTACGAAACAGACATGGTTCCCTAGGACTACCCGTGTGCCGCGCCCCTGCTCCTGTCACCCACATGATCACATTAGATTGGGCTCCACGGTGCTTCCCTCCCCCTCTCGAAAATATCTACTCCCTCGCACTCTCGAAAATCTCTACCCGCGTAGATGGTTTTTCTGTTTGATAGCACACGATTAGTATGTCTGGACCGTGTGCGATGTCTGTTACTCCCGCTCTGCTTCAATCAGTAGATCCAAATTTTCAGTAGCCCCGGCATTTTACTCCCGCCTCCATCCCTCGCAATCTCAAAAATATCTGCTCGGCTGGAGTATTTTTCTGTTTGATAGCACACGATTATTATGTTTTAACCGTTTGTGATGTTTGTTACTCCCGCCCCGCTCTGCTTCAATCCCTTGATCCAAATTTTCGGTAGCCCCACCATTTTACTCCTGCCTAGTAAAATTTTCAGTACCCGCGGCATTTCCTCAAAAACCACCTTGGACCCCCTCCACACACACACCCCAAATCCTTCGCTCACCCCAAATCCCCCGGTCACACACATACACACCACCCCTCCCTCGCTCCAAACCTAGCTAGGTCGCTGCCACCGCCGCCGCCGCGCCGCATCCATCGTCAACCTCTACCGGTCTGCCCGTGCAGTTTACGCACCGATATACATACCCTTGCCACCCTGAGTTTCTTAGAAGACGCCTGCGAAACGCCCTCTTTCCCAGAGATCCCCATCCCCACCCCCTCCCCCACTCCAGAGCATCGCAGCCTAAGCCCGACTACGATTCCCGGGGAGCTCGAGGAGCGAATGGCCAAAAAGAGCTTTACCGCGGCCTCTCCGCCCAACGTCGGCGAGGTGGCCGCCGAGGAAGCTGACGACGATGAATGGACCTGGATTGAGCCTTTCAATCAGCGGGCTAGAGTATTCTGGCATGTCGCGAATGCCGGCTACGACATCGAGGTCGTCGACACCGACGGCTTAACGCGGGTTATGTCACAGGTTAAGTTGCCAACCCCCAACCCTTCGGGTTCGACAGTCGTCGACCTCATCGATGGCCCTGCCGCTGATCTCGCGCGGCTCGTTATGAACAATTTTCCATCCTTCATCACCATGGAGCCCCTTTTGTCATTTTTTAAGGACATGTTCTGCGACGCTGGCCTGGGATCCTCAGCTGGCAAGTCAGACCTCATCGACGGCGACCACGAGGAGGAGGCAATCTGTGACAAGTGAGGAAACCCATGATTTGTTTTCTCTAATCCCTTTTATAGTGAGAACCTGTCCTGTATTTATTGCTATATTAGGTTGTTTGCATTACGCCTTGTTTATTTCTACGGTTTATGGTTGTTCGGTTGTTTGTAGTTAGCATATGTCTAGTTTCAATTGCCATCTTTGGTTGTTCATAGTATGCCTTGTTTATTTCAGCTATTAACAGTGTGATGTTCTATATGTGCTAGTATGAACTGTGCAGTTCAATTTCATCAATACCAAATTTAATAATAGCTCTATGAATGACTATATTTGGTTGCTGTTAAGCATGTTGTACTCCCTCCGAATCTTTTTAGTTCGCATATAAGATTTGTCTAAAGTCAAGCCTCTTAAAGTTTGACCAACTTTATAGAACAAAATACCAACATTCACAATATGAAATAAATATCAGTACATGTGTCATGACTTAAATTTTCATATTGTATAACTTTAGCATGCTAGATGTTGATATTTTTTCATATAAATAAGGTCAAACTTTATGAAGTTTGACTTCAGACAATTCTTATATGCAGAGTAAAAAGGACCGGAGGGAGTATTGAACACGCCTTTCCATTTGATTTAACAATGGCACTGTTTGGATACTCTAACTTAGCTAGAGGTTAGAGTTAGTTTCTAGCTCATGACCGTTAAAAGGGAGAGAGAGAGAGATTGGTGGAATAGTTGATTGTATTGCTTGAGCCTCGTGGGCATATATATAGGAGTACATGGTCATCTTGGAGTACAATTCAAGGTAGAATAAATCCTATGCTATCCTACGTTTCCTAAATAACAATGATACTAAACAATGACTAATCCTAAACTAACTCTAGCCAAAGAGGTGTTTGGATGACAGTGTTAGATTGACAATAAATGCACTAGGAGAACTAGCCCCAGTCAGCACCTCTTGGGTGGGATAGTTGTTTTGGGTGGGTTTGACGCAACTACCTCAAACTAGCCTCCTGTTTGGATACTTTAGGGCTATTTGAGCCCAAACTAGCTCAAACTAACTTTAACCCATGGATCCAAACAGGGCTAATAACTAGTGTACTTAGACCTGCACAATACAAGTTTGAATGACTATGTTTGCTTGTTTTTAAATATTAGGCCTGTTGTAGTTAATAACACACCTTTCCACTTCTTGTTTTTAAATATTAGGTTTTTAACAATTTGGTCTTGCACATGTAGGTCCTACTGTCAGAGGTTTTGTCCCACTGTTTGACCCTTTTTGCATATGTGGAAATGAGTTGTCCATTAATATCAGTCAAGTCAAGAAACTCAGAAATTTGATACGATAAAGAAATTAGCGACAAAAAACATCAGTGGGATGGTACACTATGGGATCTTTGTCTGCACAATGAAGAAGACATCAGTTCACTATGGGATGGTACTAACTGTTATACCTTGTCTTTTTAATTCCTTTGCGCCATTTCAAATATGGAGAAGATATTTATGCATATCCTTGTTTTCAGGCCTTTCCAAAGCAGTTCACTGATGATTACCTCTCAAACTACCTATATGGCCAGGAGGCGAGTAAGGTTTTTATACAACACCCATGGTTCAATATTGAAGTGTTCCTAAAGAGGACGAAGGATGGACGGTCAATCATCCACAGGCACTAGCCTAAAGTTGCAAAGACCTTCAACATCAATGAAGGTTCAATATTCGCCTTCCGCTTCAGCAGTTTTCCAGATGAGATTCATCTGTCTATGTTCTGTCTATGATGCTAATTTTGAAAGGTTGTAGATGTTGCATGTGAAACTTGGTGCTGGTGCAGTTGTGTAATGGGGTAGTTGAGTGCTGAAGCTATATGATGTTGTACTCTGATGTATTTCAATTACGAAATCCTGCATCCTTAATATGGAAATGAAATATATTGTGTGCTTAATATGAAATGTCAATTAGATTAATAAATGAATTATTAATAATAGGCCAATTAGCCTGCTAATTGGGTTTTTCTATTGCAAACGGTTATTGAGAAAACACCGTGGGCGATGACCTCAGGCAACGCACACAGTTTCTCGAAATAAACCATGTTGGATCAATGAACAATCACGCACGACATCCTTTTGAAAACTGTTTGTGTTAGGCTACCTTGCGCAAACGTTTACCACATAAAAAGTGTGTGTGATGGACAGCCTTTGCCACACAGTTTCTTCTACACACCGTGTGTGATGCATTCAATAACGCAAACGATAAAATTGTTAATATCGTGTGCAATGGTAACACTATCACAAACGATTTAATGGGGAAAATTGTGTGTGATGTACCTACGAACGGAAACGTTTTCCTTTGAGTGACTATGTGGGATGTATATACGAACAGAAATGTACTTCTTGGATTAACTATGTGGGATGTACATACTAACGGAAACGTATTCCTTGGATTGACTGTGTGGAATGTACATACGAACGGAAACACTTAGCGGGGACTGACTGTGTGGGATGTACTTACAACCGGAAACAATTTGGCTGGTATAATTGTATTTTTTTAGCACAACTATATGTATAACCGTATTTGATCACTCGCCGGTCGCACACGACCTCATTTTGCCGAGCGTGTGTGCCAGGAGGGCATATCCCCGATGGTTTCTGGGTCGTGTGGGAATGACCCCCCTATCGCAGTCACTCACTAGGCGACGGTTCAGAACGCCGTCGCGGAAAGGGGTTAAAAACCATTTGTACAGCACCTCGCTGAACCAGTGTTAACATTTAACAGGAAAGGAACATCACCTCGCTATATAGCTTCTCCAGGCACGGAAAGCATCTCAAGAAACTGACAACTTGGTCCAGGTTGGGGCCAATAGATTCTAGTGCCAAGACCTTCACTGTGCCCAGATTCGGGGTCAAGCTTGTCGGAATCATTTTCTGGATGACAGACGAACATACATCTTCCAAATTAGAAATAATGTTAATTTCAAGAAGGAGAGGTAGAAGGCGACTGTTGTACCTGAACGGGTGTGGATCCAATAATTCGGAGTATTTGTCAGACGAGTAGCCTACCACTATCAATTCGGCGCAGAAATGACATTGATTCTTGGTGGACCTTCTTGATCAACTACAAGTAATCTCTCAACTGATGGTGTGTCCTCAATGACCATGTGGTACACCTTTTGTCATCTCTTGTTGGAGCACCAACAAGACACATAAATAGTCCGGAGAGTCATGGAGGTGGTGTGGAAGCTACTCAACCCATTGATCGCCTGAAGACGATGGTACTCGAGTGCAGTATAGCCGCGGAGCAGGCGCTCCATGTCATCCTTTGGGAGGCAGACGACGACAAGCTCGAGGTGCTTCAGTCATGGTAGAATAAGAGCGGGCGCGTCATTATGGGGGGAATGGCATTTCATGAACTTGGCGACACGCAGTGAGGGCGTGAGGCGGAGCACGGACGTTGGCAGCGAGTGCATATGCTCATCATTAAAAGTGAGCTCCTCGAGCTGATCTAGGGCGGGGGATCGGAACCACTCGTCAAGCTTGGCTCGGTCCTTGCCATTGGAACAGAACTTGCCCATGCTAAGGCCTCTGGTTGGGCCATGGTGACTGCCGAGGATCTGGGAGAACGCATCCAAGCTTTTGCGATAGCCATGGCAGAGCTCGTGGGCGTCGATGAGGTCGAGAGGGGTGGAATGCTATAGGGGGTGCCACCGCCGGGAAAGGACGGTTGTCCGCGCCCCATATTTGATTGGGAGGAGGGAGATGATGACTACCAACATATCATTGGGGAGGCTGCTGATGAAGTCTACGCCTGCTAGGGTCGCGTGCGGTTCTCGCTTGACCTGCCTCCGCTTGTTGGCAGCCTCGTTCTCGACCTCTGGAGTCTCCTCGTCAGCGGCGCTTTCTGATAGAAGTGGGAGTAGAGGGAATATTTTGTTAAAACAGGGCAAAATAAAAGTGTATTGGTAACTAGAAGTTAGTAGGTAGGAATAGAGTAAGAAAATGGAATAACAATTGGTTGCTTAAATAGTACACAATTCCTTTGATATTGCTGGGTAAGTCAACATGCAGATACTTGAAAAGAACACTTACTTCGAACAAAGTCTGGACGAATGATATCGTCGGGGAAGTTAGCATATATCTCATGACCAGCCTCTTTTATGTGTAGTGCAATTTTAGTGCCAGCTTTCAGTACATAAAACTTAGGCATTTATGTCCAAAGGCCCGTGGCAAAATAGGATTGACCACATTCATCAAGTCTTACAGAAGCAACGATTGTAAATCCGTGGTTTGTATTCAGTATGACATCCCTGCAGTCTTGATTTATGTAAAGGGCAAGATTGTGTACTACAGATGCTGTTGCATAGCAAGGGATGTGCTGCAGAAAATGGTAGGATTGTTAAAGAATATGGTAACATGCAAATATGGGCGAAATTGAAAGAACTGTACAACAGTTGAAATCGAAGGACAAAAATCCATAATTAAACAGCTAGGGTAACCATGATGTCATGGAAATGTGAGAGTAATCGAAAGAACAATACATCATTAATTTGCCTAATATAGAAAGAAGAGGAAAAAATCCCCTTTGACGTATATGCTGCATGTGGCACCTTTTATCCAAATGTAGCAATATATAGTATATGTTCAGGAAAGTAGGCCATGCCAACCGATGTAGGGTGAGATTGAACATACCGCGCGCATCCTCAAGTCATCTGGTACGGTGAGATGGAACTCCATGGATGTCTGGCCGAGGCTGCAAAGTCCTGATGTGTCCGCACACTGTACACTCTATGAATGAAAGAAAACCCTCAAATCAGCTCGAATAAAAATGAATTCACGGCAATTTTGGTTGGGTGATTAAAGGAGGCAGATGAACTGGGATAAGAGATGAGAGAATATCTCATTAAATTAGTTACCTTGTTGTCCATGAGAAAAAACCTCAATATGGCAGATTCCTCAATCGGGCGGAGCTGGGTCGACGGCGAGCAGCGTCGAGAAAGTCGATGGTGATAGGTGGTGGCAAGCGGAAGTGGCAAAATGCGGTGGGGTTTGCTGGCAGCCTGGCGGCGGCGACAGGCGTCGAGCTAAGTGGTTGCCTTGGCGATAGGCGGTGCCATGCAGAGTCATGGAGGAGCTTGTGCAGGTGTGAATGGGGACCGGAGGGGGTGGCGGGTGAGGTGAGGGTATTTGTGACGTGGGGATGGTGAGGGTTTTATTTTTTTCCTTTTTGAATTGGGTGGTGAGGGTTTTCTTTTTTCCTTTTTGAATTCGGTGGTGAGGGTTTTCTGTCCCACAAAGAGTTTGGGAGGCAACGGTTTGCTAGAGCCAACCGTGTGTGATTGATGTAACTGGGAAAATGGAAGTCATTGCACACAGTTTCACTTTGGGAAAATAACCATGTTTCAGGGTGGTTCCACTTTTCCTTCGTTGGTTGAATATGAAAGTTTTACCCACGCTAAACATTCACCCTAATATGTATAAATTTCCATCAACCGAACTGAGTGCATCCATATCCCACATTTAGACATAAGTAAACATAGATTAAACATACTCGGGCATAGATAATAAGTCATACACAAACATAGTTCAACATATATAGTTCAACCATCATTAAGCATACTCAAGCACATTTATAATTAAGACACTACATAGCCATACATAGTTCAATCCCTCATCTCATCTCATCTGCCGGCACGACCGTGAAGCTTCTCTAGGTACTCAGCGTACGCGGCGTGCGCCACCCTGTGAGAATACTCAAGCGGTATTGTTTTTCTGTTTTGATGATTAATGCTGCCGCTTTATTTCTTAACCGAAGCATGGCACGTATCCATTTTTGGTCTAACGCCCACGGTTTGAATAAATAATCCGTTTGTGATATTGGTTCCCAATTATTAATAATCTCCCGTTTGTAAGAAGATAAAGATTACATCAAAACTTGTCTCAAATTTGAGAAAAACGTACAATACCACTGTGTATTGGTGTCCATATGACAACACAATAAATTTCATGAATTTCAAATAAGTTTTGGATGTACTAGATTTTAAAAATCAAGATTCTCAATGTTTGAAATTTCTTGGATGGGGAGTAAACATGCACCCAGTGAGACACATGTGTTTTTCCAATCCATTTAGGTGCACTGTCACGTGTGCATGTAGCTCAAATTTGATTTTTGCACATTATACACCTAGAAAATCATCAGTGTACTAAAACATCTTGATGATCTCTAGGTTTTTTTCAAAATTAAAACGTCCCTCCTTTCGTAACATATGTTCACCGCGGGAAAATTTAACATGCATCAAAGTTGCGATGGATGCACGGTGTGTGTGTGTGTGTGTGTGTGTCCGTCTGGGGTGGGGGGCTGGCAGTACACTACGAGTCCTGAGCCACCGTGTGGGTTGGCCGTTTTGTGAGGCAGGTGCCACATCGAAGTCGTGAATTTGTTATTTAAAACATTACACAACCCTTTCATACATACATGTTTGGGCCACATGCAGTCGGTGGTTGTCCTTCAAGACACTCACTCGTGTGTGACGTTTTCTGTGGGCCCGCGAGGTGATTGTCCATCACTTCGACCAACAGCCGGCAGAGAGGTTGATTTGACCAGCAAGGTTTATTCTTTTTTGTTTGTGTTTTGGTGGGAACATATAGTACGCGTCGAAGAGGTGGGAGGGAACTAGCATATATACTATGTATGCGTCTGTGAACACACCTCACTTAGTGTCGGGACTTTTCAGTTTCCGAGGCACGTGCCACATCAAAGTTATGCATTGGCTATTCAAACATCACACAACACCACTTTGGGCCACATGCATGCAGGCGGTGGTTATCCTAGGACACTCAAGTGTGACACTTCCATCTGTGGGCCTGTGACATCGTCGTCCATGCATGCATCACTTTGACCTACATCGGGAGAGGTTAATTAATTTCACCATCAAGGAGAATTCTTTTTGGTATGTATTATGGTAGGAGCATATAGTATGCGTTGAAGAGGGGGAAGGGGACCAGCATATGTAGTACGCTTCATGAACCTCCCTCCGTGTGGGGACTTTACGGTTTTCGAGGCATGTGCCACATCAAAGTTGTGCATTTTGGGTATTCAAACATCACAACCACACACACCTCTCCATACATATGTTTGGCCCACATGCAAAAGAGATGGTGGTTGTCCTCTGGCACCCACTCACGCGATTATCAGCGATATCGATGCTTTCCATCCCTGGGCCCGCTTGGTCCATCGCTACTTTGCTCGACAACGAGAGAGGTTAATTTTACTTAGGAGGGGATTATTTTTGGTTTGTATTACGGTATATAGGTCATGCTCTAGGATGACATGATATAGTTTGAGCAATGCTACTTCTTGAGCTTGTGTTGATTTTTCCCTTGAAGAGGAAAGTGTGATGCAGCAAAGTAGAGATAAGTATTTCCCTCAGTTAAGAACCAAGGTATCAATCTAGTAGGAGGCACAAGCAAGTCTCCAATCTATGCACCTAAACAAACTAACAAACACTTGCACACAACGCGAAAAAGGGGTTGTCAATCCCTTCACGGTCACGAACAAGAGTGAGATCTAATAGAGATAAATAAAAGAGCAAACTAAAGTAAATATAAATAAATTGCAGCAAGGTATTTTTGGGTTTTTTGGTTTATAGATCTGAAAATATATGATGGAAAATAGACCCCGGGGCCATAGGTTTCATTAGAAGCTTCTCTCTTGAAAGAAAACATACGGTGGGTAAACAAATTTCTGTTAAGCAATTGATAGAAAAGCGCATAGTTATGATGAGATCTAAGGCAATGATCATGAATATAGGCATCATGTCTGTCACAAGTAGACCAAAACGATTCTGCATCTACTACTACTACTCCACACATCGATCGACTCCTGCCTGCATCTAGGGTATTAAGTTCATAAGAACAGAGCAACGCTTTACGTAAGATGGCATGATGTAGAGGGATAAACTCAAGCAATATGACATAAATCCCATCTTTTTATCATTGATGGGCACAATACAATATGTGCCTCGCTACCCCTTCTGTCACTGGGTGAGGACACCGCAAGATTGAACCCAAAACTAAGCACCTCTCCCATTGCAAGAAAAACCAATCTAGTTGGCCAAACCAAACCGATAGTTCGAAGAGAAATACAAAGATATCTTAATCATGCATAAAAGAGTTCAGAGAAGACTCAAATAATATTCATAGATAATTTGATCATAAATCCAGAATTCATCGGATCTCAACAAACACACCGCAAAATTAGATTACATCGGATAGAACTCCAAGAACATAGAGGAGAACATGGTATTGAAGATCAAAGAGAGAGAAGAAGCCATCTAGCTACTAGCTATGGACCCTTAGGTCTGTGGTAAACTACTCACGCTTCATCGGAAGGGCAGCAAGGTTGATGTAGAGGCCCTTCATGATCGAATCCCCCTTCGGCAGGGTGCTGGAAAAGGCCCCAAGATGGGATCTCATGGGAACAAATGCTTCCGGCGGCGGAAAAGTATTTTGGTGGATGCTTATGATGTTTGGGGAATATTTGAGAATTTATATAGGTGGAACTAGGGTTAGGACACTTTCGAGGGGCCCACAAGCAAGGGGCGCCCCCCTGGGGCGCGCCCTAGAGGCTTGTGGCCTCCTCGGGACTCTTCTGGCCCTCTCTCCAAGTCACGTAGGTTTCTTCTGGTCCATGAAAAATCATCGTAAAGTTTTATTCTGTTTGGACTCCGTTTGATATTCCTTTTCTGTAAAAGTCAAAAACAAGGAAAAAACAGAAACTGGCACTGGGCTCTAGGTTAATAGGTTAGTCCCAAAAATAATATAAAATAGCATATTAATGCATATAAAACATCCAAAACAGATAATATAATAGCATGGAACAATAAAAAATTATAGATACGTTGGAGACGTATCAAGCATCCCCAAGCTTAATTCCTGCTCGTCCTCGAGTAGGTAAATGATAAAAATAGAACTTTTGATGTGGAATGCTACATAACATATTTATCAATGCAATCTTCTTTATTGTGGCAAGAACGTTTAGATCCATAAGATTCAAAACAAAAGTTTAATATTGACATAAAAACAATAATACTTCAAGCATACTAATAAAGCAATCATGTCTTCTCAAAATAACATGGCCAAAGAAAGTTATCCCTACAAAATCATATTGTCTGGCTATCCTCCATCTTCATCACACAAAGTATTTCATCATGCACAACCCCGATGACAAGCCAAGCAATTGTTTTATACTTTTGGTGTTCTCAAACTTTTTCAACTTTCACGCAATACATGAGCGTGGGCCATGGATATAGCACTATAGGTGGAATAGAATATGGTGGTTGTGGAGAAGACAAAAATAAGGAGAAAGTATCACATCAACCAGGCAAATTAATGGGCTATATATGGAGATGCCCATCAATTGATATGGATGCAAGTGAGTAGGTATTGCCATGCAACGGATGCACTAGAGCTATAAGTGTATGAAAGCTCAAAAAGAAACTAAGTGGGTGTACATCCAACTTGCTTGCTCACGAAGACCTAGGGCAATTTGAGGAAGCCCATCATTGGAATATACAAGCCAAGTTCTATAATGAAAAATTCCCACTAGTATATGAAAGTGACAAAATAGGAGACTCTCTATCATGAAGAACATGGTGCTATTTCGGAGCACAAGTGTGGAAAAAGCATAGTAATATTGTCCCTTCTCTCTTTTTCTCTCATTTTTTCTATTTGGGCTTCTTTGGCCTCTCTTTTTTATTTGGGCTTCTTTGGACTCTCTTTTTTAAGTCCGGAGACTCATCCCAACTTGTGAGGGAATCATAGCTTCCATCATCCTTTCCTCACATGGGACAATGCTCTAATAATGATGATCATCACACTTTTATTTACTTCCAACTCAAGAATTACAACTCGATACTTAGAACAAAATATAACTCTATATGAATGACTCCGGCGGTGTAGCAGGATGTGCAATGATCAAGAGTGACATGTATAAAAAATATGAACAATGGCCAAGCCACAAATACTATGCCAACTACATGATCATGCAAAGCAATAATAATGATGGTGCGTGTCATAATAAAACGGAATGATGGAAGTTGCATGGCAATATATATCGGAATGGCTATGGAAATGCCATAATAAGTAGGTATGATGGCTGTTTTGAGGAAGGGTATATGGTGGGTTTAATGCACCGGCGAAAGGTGCGCGGTACTAGATAGGCTAGAAATGGTGGAAGGGTGAGAGTGCGTTTAATCCATGGACTCAACATTAGTCATAAAGAACTCACATAGTTATTGCAAAAATTTATTAGCCATCAAAACTAAGTACTACATGCATGCTCCTAGGGGGATAGATTGGTAGGAAAAGACCATCGCTCGTCCCCGACCGCCACTCATAATGAGGACAATCAAAAATAAATCATGCTCCGACTTCATCAAATAACGGTTCAACATACGTGCATGCTACGGGAATCACAAACTTTAACACAAGTATTTCTACCAATTCACAATTACTCACTAGCATGACTCTAATATCACCATCTTTATATCACAAAACAAATGCAAGGAATCAAACTTCTCATCTATTCAATGCTCTTTATATGAAAGTTTTTATTATATCCCTCTTGGATTCCCATCATATTATGACTAAATTCATAACATAAGAAAATTACCATGCTGCTTAAGACTCTCAAAATAATATAATTGAAGCATGAGAGTTCAACAATTTCTATAAAATAAAGCCACCGCCGTGCTCTAAAAAGATATAAGTGAAGCACTAGAGCAAACTGCCTAGCTCAAAAGATATAAGTGAAGCACATAGAGTATTGTAATAAATTCACGATTAAAGCGTGTCCCTCTGAAAATTTGTGTAGAACAAGGATGATTCTGGCAAATTCAACAGCAAATACTCATATCATACAAGACACTCCAAGCAAAACACATATCATGTGGTGAATAAAAATATAGCCTCAAGAAAATTTACCAATGGATTGAAGACGAAAGAGGGGATGCCATCCGGGGCATCCCCAAGATTAGATGCTTGGTTGTCCTTGAATATTACATTGCGGTGCCTTGGGCATCCCCAAGCTTAGGCTCTTGCCACTCCATATTCCATAGTCCATCAAATCTTTACCCAAAACTTGAAAACTTCACAACACAAAACTCAACAGAAAATTCATAAGATCCGTGAGTATAATAAAATAAATCACCACTTTATGTACTTTTGTGAACTCATTATAAATTTATATTGGTGTTATATCTACTGTATTCCAACTTCTCCATGGTTCATACCCCCCCGATACTACCCATAGATTCATCAAAATAAGCAAACAACACATAGAAAACAGAATCTGTCAAAAACAAAACAATATGTAGTAATCTGGAAATTTCGTATACTTCTGTAACTCCATAAATTCTAAAAATTAGGATAATTTAGGAAATTGTTATATAAATCTTGTGTAAAAAATTTAGATCGAAATCACATTTCTTTGATTTTCTAAATTTCTGGCAATGAGCGCAAAAGTTTCTGTTTTTCAGCAAGATCAAATCAACTATCACCATAGACCATCCCGAAGGTCTTACTTGGCTCAAATACTAATTAAAACTCCAAAACATAATTACTACAGAGGTAATAATGTGTATTTTCATAAAAACAGAAAATAAAAATATTGGGTTGGCTCCCAACAAGCGCATTTCTTCAAAGCCTTTTAGCTAGGCGTTGATAATTTTAATGATGCTCACATGAAAGACAAAAAATTGAAGCACAAAGAGAGCATCATATAGCATGTGAAAAACAAGTTTAAGTCTAACATAATTCCTATGCATAGGCATTTTATAGGGAAAAGATTTATAAATACAAGCAAAAACTAGCATATGCAAGGAAGAAGAAAGAAACAATAGCAATCTCAACATAACGAGAGGTAATTTAGTAACATGAAAATTTCGACAACCATATTTTCGTCTCTCATAATAATTACATGTAGGATCATAATCAAATTCAACAATATATCTATCACATAACCTATTATCTACATGACCCACATGCATGCAAAGTTGACACTCTTCCAAAATAGTGGGATTAACATAGAATAAAGTCATTACTTCTCCAAGCCCACTTTTACGAAAAATTTCATAAGATTGATCAAACTGCAAAGTAGTGGGATCATTATTTCCTAAAGTTGACACTCTTCCAAACACACTTTCAATATTATTGCAAACATTATTATCATGAGGCTTAAATAAATTTTCAAGATCATAAGAAGCATTATCACCCCAATTATGATCATTGCAATAAGTAGTGGACATCGCAAAACTAGCATCCCCAAGCTTGGGGTTTTGCATATTATTAGCACAATTGACAATAATAGAATTTATAATAACATCATTGCAATCATGCTTTTCTCTCAAGGAGCTATCATGAATCACTTTATAAATTTATTCTTTTAGCACTTCATCACAATTTTCAGATTCACGAATTTCAAGCAAAACTTCATAAAGATAATCTAGTGCACTCAACACACTAGCAATTGGTTCATCATAATTGGATCCTTTAAAAAGATTAGCAAGTGGGTGAGGATCCATAAACTTTTTGCTTTCTGATTTTCAATACACACAATTATACCAAGAGAACGAGCGAACAAACCAAGGAAGACATAAAAGGCAAAAGAAAAGACAAACGGAAATAAGGCCAATAAAAAGGCAAATATGTTTGTGTTTTTCTGAAAAAAATTTAGAAGTGGGGGAGAGGAAAATGGGAAATATTGTAAGTGCTAGAGATGAGAGTTTGTGATGGGTACTTGGTAGGCTTGATGTAAAACCTCCCCAGCAAAAGCACCAGAAATTCTTCCTACTACTTCATGAGCTTGCGTTGATTTTTCACTTGAAGAGGAAGGGTGATGCAGCAAAGTAGAGATAAGTATTTCCCTCATTTAAGAACCAAGGTATCAATCCAGTAGGAGGCACAAGCAAGTCTCCAATCTATGCACCTGCACAAACTAACAAACACTTGCACACAACGCGAATAAGGGGTTGTCAATCGCTTCACGGTCACGAACAAGAGTGAGATCTAATAGAGATGGTGTAACACCCCATGTATTAAGCTACAATGATCACCCTTTTTTATTATGCCATGTCATCATGATCAACAGTGCTTGATCATCATTAGTATCATATCTCTTTTCAAATTCAAATTCAAATGGAAATTCAAACTAAAAGTGGAAAATAAAAGTTGTCCAACATAGAAACTAAAATGTTCATTAAATAACAAATAATTTAGAGGCAATTATAAAATTGTAACCAACATCAATGGGATTAGTTGAGTGCCCCTGACAACCTCAAACAGTAGCTAATAGCAACATTTAATAACCTTTTATTTAATCTAAATTAATTATGAAATTATATTTTACCCAAACTAGTTTTTGGTGTTAGATAATAATGCACTGCTAATTGTGAGCTAGGTCACTAATTTTGTAAAAGTCATTTGGAGGCCTGACTATTTGCACACAGAAAAATAAGAGAAAATAAATAAAAGAAAAAGACAAAAGGATAAATAAAAGGACAAAAGAAACCCCCCTGGCCTATTGGGCCGACTGGCCCAACCAGGCCGGCCCACCTAGCCCACTACTTAACCCCCCCCCCCAACCCTAGCACAGTCCCCCTCCGGTCCCTCCGTCCGAAAATGCCAAACACCGGGAGTACATTCCCGGATGAATTCCCCCTTCGCCAGTATCACCCGGCACTGTGTTAGATCACCTATGTCATCGCGTATTACCATGTTATACCTTGTGTAGCACTTGTTTGCTTAGTATTTATTGTTTCTTCCCCCTCTTCTCTCTTGTTAGACCCCGACACCGACGTCGTCCCCGAGACCGACGCAACTCAGGAGCCCTACGCCACCATTGACGACCTTGCCCTTGCCGCCGAGCAACCAGGCAAGCCCCCCCTTTTGATCATCCCGATATCGCCCATTCTATTTTCTCATGCTTGCATTAGAATTGCTGCTGCTACTGCTTTACCTATTCTGATGCATAGCCTGTTTATTGTAACCTACTATTGATACCTTACCTGCTTATCCTAAACTGTCTAGTATAGGCTGGGTAGAGACCTATCAGTGACCCCACTTATTCCGACTGCCCCGCTGGATTATCAGAAGACCCAATCAACGGGATTGAAGAACAGACCCCGGCACCACACATCACCCCCCTTAGTTGTAACGACACTGCAGCGTTACTATCGAGTGCCGAGGGTGAAACCACTTGTAGCACTTCTGATGTTAACTCTGTAGAGTAGCAATTCAGTCGTGGTCATCGAGGGTGATTCCTCCTTCACCACTTCCGATAACGACGCCGTCGTACAACACCTCAAGAGTGAACCCAGCGAGGGTGATTCCTCCGAGTTCACCTTGACAGTAACATCGAGTAGGAATCCAACGAGGGTGATACCTCGGATTCCCTTGATGTTATGGACAAACGGATACTTGGACCTTACACTGCCACTTGGAAAGGCGGGTCGACCCTGAGGGGTACCCGCGTGCGCCTAAGTGGCGAGTGTTGTGAAGACGGGTTGACCTGGATGGTGCCCGAGTGATGAATACGAGGCGTCGCCGGGCATTCTTGGCCCTTGCTGCAAGTCCTCGAGACAGGGCGATGGGGTCACATCTTTCGTGAGTCTCTGCTCGTTACCGCAAGCCCCTAGTCCACTAACGATTTGGATATTTGATCCAAGCAGGCCTCTGGCCTGATAGCACTAACCATCACGTGGGAAGAGTTATGGGCACTCTGTCGGAGTAAATGACCATGGGTAGCCCATTCAGCTCCCTTTGGTATTTCAAGACATCGGGGCAGGCTGCGCCCCTCAAACATCAAGGACAAAGGGACGCCTTCTTGAGGCCGGCTGGTCCAAGCAGTCGGTTGCCAGGAGGCGGCGGAGTCCACAAGACGGCCATGAAGTGGGCCGAGTCCTAGCAGGCGGCCTCCTGGGAGGCCGAGTCCTAGCAGGCGGCCCCTCGCGCCCTCAAAGTCAGCGCCAACATAAACATGATGAGACAGGGCATGGCTACAGTACAGGCCTGCCACCCCCGAATCCACGGCAGAACTTGGCCACAGTACAGCGTACCAAGCACGCATCCTGCGCCCCACGCAGGACTGTTGCCATGCCGCTCATGACATCACCCATGGCAGAGGAAGCCATGCTCCCATGACGGGCGGCCAGTATGGCCCGTAGGCGGCGGGCCCTACCTGTCCGTGACAAGCCAGAAGGTGGCGAGCCCAGACCAGTCGGCTCAGTGGGAGGTTGGCTCCTAGCAGGCGGCCCTCCTCCTCCCTTGAAGTCTCTGCGCCATTAACCAGATACGACGGGGTATGGCTACAGTGAGCCCCGCCAGGCGGCGGGACTGTATCCACGCTCCCCCTGACGAGGCCTTTGTCATCAGGGGCAATGCTACAGCATAAAGCAGTAAACATGGCCCGTAGACGGCGGGATCCACCTGTCGGCTGAGATCGCGGCTGTCGGCGGACCCACTAGGCGGCGGGCCCCGGCGGTCGGCGGAGAAGCCGGCGACCAGTGACGCTGACTGCCGGGCCCCGCATCTGGCCAGATTACCATTGTTCCCCTAGGGGGTAGGCTTATATAAACCCCCCAGCTTACCCCATGCAAGGGGTTGGCACTTTGGCAGATGCCTCGTTGAGCACTCACATCACCACACACACACAGAGAGAGTGGAGTAGAGCTAGCCATGCCCTTCTTCCTCCTCCAGCCAATCAGCTCAAGGAGCAAGCTTGTAGCTACCTGTTGAGGCAGTGATCATGCGGAGACCCCGCAGAGCAGGACTAGGGGTGTTATCTCCTAGGAGAGCCCCGAACCTGGGTAAGATTCGCAAGCGTACGCGATCTCGCTCACTCCCGCTTCTAGAGCCCGGTGACGTACTTTTGTCCCCATCCATGATAAGCCACCCCCTGGCATATGTCGCACGATATCCCCGACATTTGGCGCCCACCGTGGGGGCGCCAACTGTCGTGGTATTCTCACGGGGTGGTGCGAGGCGACAGATGCCACAGGGTGGCTTGGTGTGAGGGCAAGACTGCTGCCGGCATATCCAGGGACGGGTATGCGAGTAGCACGCGCTAGTTTACCCAGGTTCGGGGCTCTCCTGAGAGATAATACCCCTACTCCTGCATGTCTGAATATATGTGGTATATCTGGTACAGAGTGCTCCTGGAGCTGTATCATATATCTAGCAGTAGCAAGGAGCTAGCTAGCTAGTGAGGCATGGTGGCATGAGAGCCTCATGCTCCCATGAGAGTGTGTGTGCATGCGTGAGGGAGTTCCCCTCCGGGTGGATGGATGGCTATGTGCCCATATATATAGGCATGGCTAGCTCCCTCTTATAGTGTGAGGGTAGCTTACATCCAAAGCTAGGTAGTGGCATGGGGGCAAGTGGGCATGCGGCACCATGCCCATGAGGGGCGTGGATGTGACGTGCATGCCACCTTGTCCCTGATGCACTTTATAAAACAGTGCCCAGGGACAAGCACACTGTAGATGATGTCGCCACTACTATTCGTCAACAGTGCCGGGTACGGCCGTCTTGTCGGTGTCGGCGGTTGACTTCGGGCAGCCGGCTGGTTGGAGCAGTCGGCAGCCGGCTGGCTGGGGCAGCCGGACGGGGAGCAGGCCGGGTGGCGAGTCGTCCCGGGCAGTCGGACAGGGGGACGCCTGGGCGGCCTGAGCAGTCGGACTAAGGGGCTTTGCTAGCCCCGATGTCTTGAAATATTGTCTTGCCGTCTTCGGGGTACCCGTGGTCAATTACTCCGACACACTCTGCATCGTATGCATCAGCCGAAAGCTTTGTCAGACATCCAGTTCAGCCTCGTGGCCGGGCCGGGCCAGTACCATCCAGGACTGAGGTGGTGCTCGTCCCGACCCTGCACACACCGACCCGGAGTGCACAGGGCGATGGCCCAAGACCCCTGAGTGCTTAGGATATAGACCGACGGGGACCTCTCTGCTGGGCTCTAGGTAGGGCTGCGGTGTGTCGTTTGGCCGAGGTCAGGCATGACCCGAAAAAGTGTGTCCGGCCGGAGTTAAGCGAGCGTGGTGGGTAAGTTGGTGCACCCCTGCAGGGAAGAACACATCTATCGATAGCCGGTCCTACGGTAAAGGACACTCGGAGTTGTATCCCGATTGATACAGCTAGAAGTTGAGATGAGACCTGGATATGAGGCTCTGGGATTGCTTCTCGCAGGGAGTCGAGAAGGGATCTCAGGACGAGGTTGATGACAGTATGGCTCTGGGATTACTTTCTCGCAGGGAGTCGAGAAAGGATCTCTGGGTGAGGTTGAGACTTAATGATACTGCTACATTATATTGTACTGTTCAACTCTCTTCTATTGCTGCAAGACCTCTGAAGATGCTAGTCTTCGATAGGACTAGGCCTTCTCTCTATTCTGGCTTTTCTGCAGCCCAGCCCACATATACAGCCTCCCTTTGAAAATGTTGCATATGTAGTGTACATCCTTGCTTGCTGAGTACTTCGGATGAGTACTCATGGTTGCTTTGCTTTCTTTTTCCCCCATATTCATTTGATGCGACCAGATGAAGGAGCCCCGGATACAGCTGCCCCTGCCGACGATCGCTACTACTACCCCGAGGGTGGATACTACTACGAGTTGACTGACGACCAGGAGTAGGATCGGAGGGTCCCAGGCAGGAGGCCTGCGCCTTTCGATCGTAGTGTTTCATTTTGCCCCGCCTTTCTAAAGGCCCTTCTGTTTCTCTTTTAATATCTGTACTCAGATATCTGATGCTTCCGCTGACGCTTGTATGCCATCGAGCTATGTATTCGAGCCCTCGAGGCCCTGGCTTGTAATATAAAGCTTGTATGACTTTGTTTATGCTTTAGAGTTGTGTTGTGATATCTTCCCATGAGTCCTTAGGCTTGATCGTGTGCATTTGCGTGTATGATTAGTGCACGATTGAGCTGGGGGTGTCACAAGTTGGTATCAGAGCCGACTGACTATAGGAACCCCCTTTCCAACTCCTTGGCCGAAGTTGAGTCTAGTGGTCCAAAAACCGTTTTACTAACATGGCTGTGTGGCTTACGGGCCCACGTCGCCAATTGGGTGGTATTAGGATATTTTACTCCTCGACCTTTACTCTGGGACTTTGATCTCTCTTCTACACGGGTTAAAATTTTACTAACTTCAACATTAGGTTCTCGTGATCACATCCACCCGGTGTTCTGAAAATTTCCCCCTCCCTTCAAGTTTGTGGGCCAGGTTCTGCTTGCAGGATCCTCTTATCGAGGGCACCCTATGTTGTCACTTGCAGATTCCTCGCCCCAACAATTTTCTCCGACATTGATGTAGCCTTTGCTATGTCTCGTTGTGTACTTCCTTGCCCTGTGCCTGCGCGCCGCCTAGTTGTCTAGCCTTCCCCTTTCAGCTGTCGTATTGCCGGATTGTAATCGAGGCTATGTGTGGATTTGAATGTCTGGTGCGAATATGCTGAAGCATCTATTGCACTTCCTTCTATTGTGCATGTTACTTCATGAATCATTCCATACACCTGTAGTTCTTCTTGCTAAACTGCCCCTATTGATTTGGCAGGATGGCTGATGATCCTCCACCTCCACCTTATATTGCCGCAATGATGCAGCAGTTTGAACTGAACCGTCAGGTTATGACTGGGATATTGGCTCAGTTCCCAAACCAGAATGCTCATCAACAGACTGCTCCAATAACTCTGCCAGAATTTTTGCGCCTCAATCCATCCGTTTTCCGCAACTCCACCAATCCTATGGATGCTGATGATTGGCTTCGTGACATCCTGTTTGAGATGGAGTCAACTAATGTTGCCCCTGACAGTTACGTCACCTTTGCGACATTCCACTTAAAGGGTCCAGCTGCTCAATGGTGGGAAAGCCACAAGGGTATGTTGCGTGCTGAAACAGTAACCACTTGGCAGGGATTTCAGTCAGCTTTTCGTGCACGATACATTCCTCAAGGTCTGATCGACCAGAAGAAGTAGGAGTTCCGCAAACTTACACAGGCCACAATGACTGTGGATGAATATCAGAGGAAATTTCTTGAATTGTCCCGCTATGCTGAAGATGACGTCTGCACTGACGCACGCAAGCAGGAAAAATTCCGTGAAGGACTGCTGTCAGGACCCCGATTCTAAGTCACACCGATCTAGCCTGTAACACCTCATATCACTTTGCGGCCTCACGCACGGTATTCCCACGGGTGTCGCCTTACCATGGCCCAGGACCGTTTGCGCCTTTTGGCTCACGTATATGATAGTGTTGCTAGCATCCATATGACAGAGAACCCGGGCCGACATGGCTAGTCGTGAACCCAAAGCGGCGCTAACTTACGGGGACAGGCATACATGAATCAACATCGAGCATGTCGGTCAGCAGCGTGTGAATCCGGGCGGTAGCACTGGGCTATCAGGACTCCGGGAACCTGGGCTGTAGTAGGCTAGGCAGGACTCCGGATATCACCGCGTGACATTTCCCCGAAGGGACAGACACAGGAACGAAGTGAAACACATGCCGGCCAGTCTAAGTGTTCCGGAGCAGTAGTGCTGGGCTAGCAGGACTCCGGTAAACCGGGCTGTAGCGGACTACCAAGGCTCAGTGGAGACACCAGACTACATTTCCCCATAAGAGAGGCTGCCAAGGATAAACAACTAGATAGTCGGATCCCACACATACCAAGCATTTCAATCATACACACAATATGCTCGATATGTGTAAATACAACATGGCATCACAAAAAAACTCTACAACTCAAAGTACTTTATTTAAAGGCTCTGGGGAGCCATACATAACATGTTCATACAGATAGGGGTCACACGACCCGACACTCAAGTCATACAAACATACAAGCACATGCGGAAGCAACTAGTCTGAGTACAGACACTAGAAAGAAAGAAGGCTTGACGAAGCCTGTCTATCTACATAGGCCCTTCACAAGCTCAGGTCACCACCTGGGTGGCAAGTCACTCGTCAACGTCGAGATCTACATAGAACCCATCGGAGGGGGCGGTGTTCTCGTCTGCAACAATTATTAAAGCAACATGAGTACAAAGGTACTCAGCAAGTCTTACAACAGATCCTAATATACATGCACATTCTCAAGAAGGGTGGTGGAGTTATTGCAGCAAGCCAGCTTTGACTCTTGGCTACGCTATCCTACAAGACATCACTTGTGAAATTAGTTTTCGCACACGAGTCCACTAATCACCATCACAATACTCCACCGTGGATCCTCCCTCGTAATCCTACGAGAGGGCCATCCGCGGTACTCACACTTATCTTGAGTCTTTTAGTAGTAACCATTAACTTGTCTATGAACTGCATAAGTGACCAAGTAGTCCTTTACCGTGGACGTGGCTATTCGAATAGTTTTATACCCTGCAGGGGTGTACTTCTTCACACACGCTTTCACCACTTATCGCCGCTACACGACATGTACCCGGCAACCTTCAAGCGGAAGCCCGGCGAGGGTGTCGGCCACGACCTGACTAAACACACGAGTCTCTAGTCCAGGTTTATCGCCTATTCTGGTTCCATCCGCAAGGAAATCCGGCTGGGGTGTCCTCAACGGCCCCAAACAATGTGTGCAGGGTTCCCGAGGCACCAAACGGGCGACCCGGTACACCGTGCCACGTGCCTACCGCATCACAGCCCACCCCTAAGGTCAGCGCTGCACACGGCCTCCAGCAACTACAAACACGAGAAACTACTTGCAACTCCTGGACAGAGGACGGGGTGGTTAATAAGTCGAGAGAGTCAGTTAAGGATCCCAATGTGTGGTAGTAGCTGAGTCTTAAATCACGCATACAGATCTCAGTTCTTAAGGACGGTCTCAATGAAACAACCCACCATGTACTCCTACATGGCCTCTCATCGATACCTTTACCAAATCATGTTCAACACTTCACTCTCATTACCGACACAACCATTCACTCTAGTTCATCAGCCTGATGAGCCAGACCTGACACAATTCTAAGCATAGCAGGCATAGCATGGTAGGAAACACAGACATGGCTCAATCAACTCCTACACATGCTAGTGGGTTTCATCTAGTTACTGTGGCAATGACAGGTCATGCAGAGGATATGGGTTCAACTACCGCAACACACAATAGTTTGAAAGGCGTTGACTTAATGCAGTAAACGAGAGCAGAAGCGAGAAGATGGGTTTGTATCGAAATGATCAATGGGGTTGCTTGCCTGACAGAGTGGTAGTGGAATACCGCCCTTCAGTTGGATACTCGTGAATATCCTCGGAGGCAGAACCTACCACGAAGAACACATCGAAACACAATCATTACATGGCAATATGCAACAATATGATGCATGCTATGACATCGCAAAATGAGTGTGTTTTGGCTAGTGCAACTTAGAACATATTGGTTTGAGTTCATTTGAATCAAGGATTCAAGTGCAAACCCAAAGTAAGAGGTTATATTAGTGCATTAGCTTGTTTCATCTAATCAACAAGGTTAAAGTGTTCTGACATGCATGAAACAAGTACAGATGGGAAGATTGGATTTTTCTGATCCAAATTCATATATAATTTGTTTGATTTGGAGTTACGGTTGAATTACTATGAATTTTTGAAGTTTTTGGTATTTTCTGGAATTTCCTGAATAAAAAAAAATCCAGGAAATACTTATTGCGTCAGCATTGCGTCAGGGTGATGTCAGCAGTCAACGGGGTCGGTCCAGGTCAAACCTGGCCAGTGGGTCCCGCGTGTCAGTGTCATTAGTCTAACTAATTTTTAGTTAGTCCTAATCCTAAGTTAATTAGCAAGCGGGTCCCACCTGTCATAGGCCCAAGGGGGGTCAAACTGGGTCAGTGGGGTCAAACCCACCGGCGTTTAGCCGCCGGCGAGGCCAGACGCGGCGGGGCAGTGCGGGATTCGTGCTCCGGCGACCAAAACGTCGGCGGAGCACATCTACGTGATGCGGGGAGTGAGCCGCGTCGAGTGGTGGTAGTGGGTGGAGCTGGGGTGGCCGGAAACGACGCCGGCGATGAGCTGTGCGGCTGCCGGAGTTCGGGCGAGCTCGGGCTCGTCGCTAGGGGGCACGGCGTGGTGCGTGGAGTGGTTCCGCGGGCTCCTGCGAGTGCGGCGAAGACAATGGCGTGCTCGGAATCGAGCCAACATGGCTGTGGCCACGACGGCGACGTGCAGAAGCGGCGGCGGGTGCGGCCGAGCTCGATGCAGTCGATGCAGGGCTCGAGAGCGAGAACAGAAAAGATGGGGAGGTAGCTGAGGTCACGGCGGTCACGACGGAGCAGTCGGCGAGGTCGGGGGCGAGCCGGAGCAAGTGGGGCGGCGAGATGGATCTCCGACGACGGGCGTTAAAGACGAGGTCGGTGCGGTGGCTTCAGGGCGAACGAGCGCTCGGGGCTCGGTCTGCTCGACGGAGAGGACGGTGGCGGAGCTGCTAGATAGCGTGGGGCGACGAGGAGGCGACGGTGGCCGCGGTTACGTCGGCGGTGCGGCTACGGCTGCATCGGCCATGGTGGGGAGAGAGCGAGAGAGAGGCGCAGGGGGGAGAATGAGGTGTCTAGGGGGTCGAGGCGATGACGTGGAGGACGTCCAGGCATCCAGCGGCTCGAGCGGCAAGCAGCTGGCGCCGTGGCAGGCTCACGCACGCGGGTGTCACCTCCCTGCCTGCCTGGCGGGGACGAAGCAGCTGGCTGGCACGGGCCAGCACAGTGCTGGGCCGCCAGGTGGGCCGGCTGGTGGCTTGCCAGGTAAGTTTGTTTCTCTTTTATTTTCTATTTTCTATATTTCTGCAAGTTTGTGGCTTTTCTAAAAATACCTAGGCACTTTCAAAAATCACCAAACTGCTCATGCCCACTGTATAGAGTATATCCAACATGGAACATTTCAGTTTGGGATTATTTGGACATTTAAAATATTTACTAGCATTTAAATGCCCAAATGCAAGTTACATATGATTTAATTCAATGACCTTATGATGACGGAGGTGCTGGGTCATCCCCATTTCAAGTTTCTGGAAAGGTTTAAACATGATGCAACACTCTAATGCATGAACTAGCTAGGGTGTGACAACTCACCCCCACTCAAAAGAATCTCGTCCCGAGATTTAGGATCCTCCGAGAAGAAGGTGGGGTACTCAAGTCGAAGACGATCCTCCCTTTCCCAAGTAGCTTCTTTTTCGGAATGGTGTGACCATTGAACCTTGAGAAACTTGATATTCTGGCGTCGAGTGGTACGTTCGGCATGGTCAAGGATATGAACGGGATATTCTCGATATGTGAGATTATCTTGGAGATCAAGCGTTTCGTGGTCCACTTCACGGATAGGATCCGAGAAGCAACGCCTAAGTTGAGAAACGTGGAAGACATCATGAACTCTGGAGAGATGCGGAGGTAGTTCCAATTGGTAGGCAACTTCTCCTCGTTTGGCAAGATTGCGAAAGGGTCCAATGTAACGAGGAGCCAATTTACCCTTGATACCGAATCGATGGGTTCCCTTCAAAGGAGTAACCCGAAGGTAAGCCTTCTCGCCAACTTCATAAGTCATGAGCTTATGGTTGCGGTCATATTGGCTCTTTTGACGAGATTGGGCTGTTTTCAATTTCTCACGAATAATGCGAACCTGCTCTTCTGCTTCCTGAATCATATCTGGGCCAAAGAGTTGTCTTTCCCCGGTTTCTGACCAGTTAAGAGGCATTCGGCATTTTCGTCCATAGAGAACTTCGAAAGGGGCTTTGCCCAAGCTAGCTTGATAACTATTGTTATAAGCAAATTCGGCGAATGGAAGACATTTCTCCCAACCCATACCGAAAGAGATGACAGAAGCTCGGAGCATATCTTCCAGAATTTGATTGACTCGTTCTACTTGACCACTTGATTGAGGGTGGAAGGCAGTGCTAAAGGAGAGACGAGTTCCCATAGCATTTTGGAAACTTTCCCAAAATCGAGAGGTGAAAAGACTTCCACGGTCTGAGTTAATCTCCAATGGAACACCATGAAGAGACACTATTCAGGAGATGTACAAGTCAGCTAGCTGGCTAGCGGTTATACTCTCACGAACAGGTAGGAAGTGGGCTACTTTGGAAAGACGATCGACAACAACGAAGATAGCATTATTCCCTCTCTTGGTCCTGGGAAACCCGGTAATGAAATCCATACCGATTTTATCCCATTTCCATTCAGGAATAGCCAAAGGTTGAAGGGTGCCAGCAGGCCGTTGATGCTCTGCTTTAACATGATGACATACGTCGCAATTAGCAATGTATTGAGCGATTTCTCTCTTCATCCTAGTCCACCAAAACCTCTGGCGTAGGTCTTGATACATTTTAGTACTACCGGGATGAATGGTGAGAGGGGATTTATGAGCTTCCTTAAGGATCAATTGCCGTAGCTGTTGTTTCTTGGGAACCGCTAGACGGTTCTCGAAGAAGACAACACCTCGCTCATCCATGGAGAAACACTTAGCAGCTCCGCTAGCAATGTTCTCCTTGATCCGAGATATTCCTCTATCATACTGCTGAGCGGTTATTATTTGATCCATAAGGTTAGGTTTCGCCACCAGGGAGGATAGGAATCCTTGAGGAACAATGTGAAGGTTGAGCTTACGAAATTCCTCGTGGAGAAGTGGTTGACTTTGTTGTAACATCAAGTTGTTACAATAAGATTTACGACTTAGCGCATCAGCCATGACATTGGCTTTGCCCGGGGTGTAAGTTATTCCTAAGTCATAATCTATAATCAACTCGACCCAACGTCTTTGCCTGAGATTCAAATCCGGTTGGGTGAAGATGTATTTTAGACTTTGGTGATCGGTGAAAATTTCGCAACGATTACCGAGAAGGTAATGTCGCCATGTTTTGAGTGCATGGACCACAGCTGCAAGCTCTAGATCATGTGTGGGATAATTATCCTCATGTGGACGCAACTGTCAAGAAGCGTAGGCAATCACATGACGATCTTGCGTGAGTATGAAACCTAGTCCTTGTCGCGAGGCGTCGCAATAGATAACAAAGTCCTTAGAGAAATCTGGTGGCACAAGTACGGGAGCAGATGTCAGGCGTCTTTTTAGTTCCTGAAAGCTGAACTCGCACTGTGGGGTCCACTCGAACTTTTTATCTTTCTTGAGAACTTCAGTTAGAGGTTTAGCAATCTTGGAGAAATTCTCGACGAAGCGGCGACAATAGCTCGCTAAGCCAAGGAAACTCCGAACTTGCTTGACCGTTTCAGGTGGAGTCCAATCAAGGATGGCTTGAACTCGCTCGAGATTGACAGCAATACCCTTACCGGAGATTACATGGCCTAGATAGGTCACTTCTGGCAACCAAAATTCACACTTGGAGAATTTGGCATAAAGGCGATGATCTCGAAGTTTCGTCAATACTAGCCTTAGATGCTCGGCATGTTCTTCCTCATTCTTGGAGTAGATGAGTATATCATCGAGGTATACCACGACGAATTTATCGAAATACTCCATGAAGATCGAGTTCATTAACCGAGAGAAAGTGGCTGGAGCATTGGTTAAACCAAAGGACATGACGGTGTACTCGTATTGGCCATAACGAGTAACAAAAGCCGTTTTAGGAATGTCCCCGTTCTTGATTTTGATTTGATGGTAGCCCAACCTCAAATCCATTTTGGAAAAGACTGAGGATCCTGCGAGCTGATCATACAGATCGTTGATCCTGGGGAGCGGATACTTGTTCTTGATAGTGACCAAATTAACAGGTCGGTAATCTACAACCATCCGATCCGTTCCATCCTTCTTCTTGACGAAGAGGACGGGGCAAGCCCATGGAGATGAACTAGGACGGATGAAACCCTTTTTCAAGGACTCATCGAGTTGTTTCTTAAGCTCGGCTAGTTCTAGGGGTGCCATCTTATAGGGTCTTCTAGAGATTGGGACGGTTCCTGGAACAAGGTCTATCACGAACTCGACATCTCTGTCAGGTGGAACACCTGGCAGTTCTTCTGGAAAGACATCCGGGAAGTCACGGACTACCGGAATGTCTTCAAGGTCTGGAAGAGGGTTGGCATTTAGGGAGTAGAGCTGACGCTTAGACACTCGGGTCAAAACATTGACTGTGTTGCCCGATGGATGGGTGAGTTGAACAGTTCTAGTAGAGCAATCAATCTTAGCGTAATGGGCTGACATCCAGTCCATACCCAAGATGATGTTTATGTCCGAGGACTTGAGGGCTATCAGTGATGCAAGGAAGACCAATCTATCGACAAGAATTTCTTTTCCATGGCTTACCTGAGAGGTTTGCCATTTAGAACCAGGGGTTTGAATTACCATGGAGGTGGGCATGTCACAAAATGTGGTGTTGTGCAATCAAGCATAGCTCTCAGAGATAAAAGAATGAGATGCTCTAGTTTCAAAAAGAACAGTTGCCGGATGGCAGTTAACAAGGAGCGTACCAAGGACGACGTTGGGATCCTCATGAGTTTCTTCAGCTGAGACATAGTTGACATGGCCACGTGCAGTGGTGGCTGGCTTAGCGTAATATGTCTTTCCCGCTGCCTTGTCACGACCAACGGACTTTCCGGGCTGATTGGGGTGGTTGTTCTGGGGACACTCGCGTAGGTAGTGACCCGTCTCTCCACACTTGAAGCATGTCACAACATTGGGGCATGGAGCAGCATTAGCAGCGGGGCCACCATAGGCCTTGGGCGGTGCAAACTGCTGATTGGGGCGAGGCGCCTCAAAAGATGGCCTCGGTGTGAACCTGTGTGGCAGGGCTGTGTTTGGAATCCACACCCGGCGCTTCTGATTTCCAGAACCGGATGAAGAACCAAAGTCACGGGAGTGCTTGCGTGAGGCGTCATAGTCAGTCTGACCTGTCTCAGCACTGATGGCCTTATTCACTAACTTCTGGAAAGAGGTGCACTCATGCAGACGAAGATCACGGCGAAGCTCGGGGCTAAGTCCCTTGCGGAACCTTGCCTGCTTCTTGGCGTCGGTGGATACCTCTTCAGGAGCATAACGTGCTAGATTTCCAAACTCACGGCTGTATGCATCCACGGTCAGTCTACCTTAGGTGAAATTGCAGAACTCTTCCCTCTTACGATCCATGAGACCTTCCGGGATGTGATGCTCACGGAAAGCCTCACTGAAATCAGCCCAAGTGGTGATCTGGCCAGCCGGGCGCATAGCCTCATAGTTTTCCCACCAAAGGCTAGCAGGGCCTTCGAGGTGATAGGCAGCGTAAATAACCTTATCAGCTTCGGCTACGTTGGCAGAATGTAGCTTATTGGTGATGCTGCGAAGCCAATCATCCTCATCGAGGGGCTCGACGGAATGATGGAATGTCGGTGGGTACAACTTGATAAAGTCATTGATTGACACCAATTCGTTCCTCTGATGACGTGCAGTATTCTCCTCAATGCGTGCTAGCAAGCGGTTGGTCTCACGCTTGTTTCTTTCTGCCTCCACCATAACTTCGGCCAGAGATGGTGGGTGAGGCAGATTCCCATCCCTAGCTGCACTGGCTTCACCCTGCTCCGGGGCAACAGGGTTGTTGCGGGTATTAACCATCCTAGGAGAGACAAGACAACGGCTTAGACAAGGATGGCAAAATGCTGGCAAGGAAGTGCAGAATGTAATGGACGACATGAAATGCTGAGATGTTCATTTGCATGACATGGTAATATAGAAACTGCCATATATATACTATCGGTCATACACACCGTACATAGTTTAGTACAAGCCCAGGCTAAAGTACAACTATGGTGAAAGACGTTACATCTCATCAGAGCCATTCCAAGCTCCTATACATCATTTTTCTACACCTCCGGAATGAGATACACACCAAGTCGTATCCCACGAGTCACGCAGGACTGTGGAGAATACAACTGTTACAATACTAGTAAAGCTACTACCAACTCAGACGTCTCCATAGTAATCTTCATAGAGATTACCACCATGTCCTGGGAGCTGAACATGATCATCTAGAAACAGTCGGTCCTGTGGAGCATGCAGTCCAAAACGACTCGGATGTGGCCTTGGTCCAACAAACGGTGGCAGACGGGGACCACGGGGAGGAGTGATGCCTCCTACGTCACGCCAGTCCATACAATCTGGCAGACCAGACCGCACAGGGTACAAGTCCCTCATGTCCATATACCCAGCCTGCACGGCAGGTGCAAACCGTGTCAGAGTGGCCCAGTGATCAGAACGAGTGTTGAAGAGCTCCATTCGCAAGGCACGATTCTCACGGTCCTTGTCCTCAAGCAACTCGGTGGTGGTGCGGAGTAGTGAATCCTCGTGGGTAGAGTCAGTGTAAAGGGCCTGATAGTACCCTTGTGCCCCAGGGAGTGATGCTGGCATATAGCGGAAATCAGTGTTCCGAAGCAAGGCAAGTCTGGCTCGCATGACAGTCATCATCGAATAAGCAGTGTCCTGCACGGACATCTCGATGGTAACCCCAAGTCCATATGAGCAATGGAGGGGTTCAGTAGCTCCAGGATAGGAAGGGTATATCCTGACTGTGCAAAGGTATTGACTTTGATTAAAGTCTCGAAACTGCTCCTCGACGGTGTACTCAGGATACCACCGATAGCCTGTCTCGATCATCACTCGGACCAGCATGGCCGTGTGACCAGGTACATCGAGGCACCGAGTCAGACGAACCACTTGATTCTGGGTGCGAGTGGCCATCTGAAAGCACGAAATAATGCAAGGGCATTAGAATTTTCTAGGGAAAATCGGACAGCATAACGGCTGTAAATGCTCAGGAAAAGAATTTGAGACATTCACAACAGTTTGCAAAGCCACTCAACAACATCATATCACGGTTCTGGTTCAACTGACAACATACTAATAGTAATAGAAACTGAACTGAGGCTTGTAACCAACAATCCTATAAGTTACTACAGATTAGTAACACGGGAACCTAATAGAGAGAAGAGAGCCTAGTCCTTAACCCACGTAGAAAGAGAAGAGGATGACTCAGATCAGAAAGCATAAGGTAAAGGAGTAAAAAGAGCCTTACGTCCCTCCCACAATCAATTCCCCTACATATAACTAAAGCATTTCTAGACTCGACATCGACCAGTTTGGCTTAACGAACCTACAGGCAGTCCGGCTCTGATACCAACGCTGTCAGGACCTCGATTCTAAGTCACACCGATCTAGCCTGTAACACCTCATATCACTTTGCGGCCTCACGCACGGTATTCCCACGGGTGTCGCCTTACCTTGGGCCGGGACCGTTTGCGCCTTTTGGCTCACGTATATGATAGTGTTGCTAGCATCCATATGACAGAGAACCCGGGCCGACATGGCTAGTCGTGAACCCAAAGCGGCGCTAACTTACGGGGACAGGCATACATGAATCAACATCGAGCATGTCGGTCAGCAGCGTGTGAATCCGGGCGGTAGCACTGGGCTATCAGGACTCCGGGAACCCGGGCTGTAGCAGGCTAGGCAGGAGTCCGGATATCACCGCGTGACATTTCCCCGAAGGGACAGACACAGGAACGAAGTGAAACACATGCCGGCCAGTCTAAGTGTTCCGGAGCAGTAGTGCTGGGCTAGCAGGACTCCGGTAAACCGGGCTGTAGCGGACTACCAAGGCTCAGTGGAGACACCAGACTACATTTCCCCATAAGAGAGGCTGCCAAGGATAAACAACTAGATAGTCGGATCCCACACATACCAAGCATTTCAATCATACACACAATATGCTCGATATGTGTAAATACAACATGGCATCACAAAAAAACTCTACAACTCAAAGTACTTTATTTAAAGGCTCCGGGGAGCCATACATAACATGTTCATACAGATAGGGGTCACACGACCCAACACTCAAGTCATACAAACATACAAGCACATGCGGAAGCAACTAGTCTGAGTACAGACACTAGAAAGAAAGAAGGCTTGACGAAGCCTGTCTATCTACATAGGCCCTTCACAAGCTCAGGTCACCACCTGGGTGGCAAGTCACTCGTCAACGTCGAGATCTACATAGAACCCATCGGAGGGGGCGGTGTTCTCGTCTGCAACAATTATTAAAGCAACATGAGTACAAAGGTACTCAGCAAGTCTTACAACAGATCCTAATATACATGCACATTCTCAAGAAGGGTGGTGGAGTTATTGCAGCAAGCCAGCTTTGACTCTTGGCTACGCTATCCTACGAGACATCACTTGTGAAATTAGTTTTCGCACACGAGTCCACTAATCACCATCACAATACTCCACCGTGGATCCTCCCTCGTAATCCTACGAGAGGGCCATCCGCGGTACTCACACTTATCTTGAGTCTTTTAGTAGTAACCATTAACTTGTCTATGAACTGCATAAGTGACCAAGTAGTCCTTTACCGTGGACACGGCTATTCGAATAGTTTTATACCCTCCAGGGGTGTACTTCTTCACACACGCTTTCACCACTTATCGCCGCTACACGACATGTACACGGCAACCTTCAAGTGGAAGCCCAGCGAGGGTGTCGGCCACGACCTGACTAAACACACGAGTCTCTAGTCTAGGTTTATCGCCTATTCGGGTTCCATCCGCAAGTCAATCCGGCCGGGGTGTTCTCAACGGCCCCAAACGATGTGTGCAGGGTTCCCGAGGCACCAAACGGGTGACCCGGTACACCGTGCCACGTGCCTACCGCATCACAGCCCACCCCTAAGGTCAGCGCTGCGCACGGCCTCCAGCAACTACAAACACCAGAAACTAGTTGCAACTCCTGGACAGAGGACGGGGTGGTTAATAAGTCGAGAGAGTCAGTTAAGGATCCCAATGTGTGGTAGTAGCTGAGTCTTAAATCACGCATACAGATCTCAGTTCTTAAGGATGGTCTCAATGAAACAACCCACCATGTACTCCTACATGGCCTCTCATCGATACCTTTACCAAATCATGTTCAACACTTCACTCTCATTACCGACAAAACCATTCACTCTAGTTCATCACCCTGATGAGCCAGACCTGACACAACTCTAAGCATAGCAGGCATAGCATGGTAGGAAACACAGACATGGCTCAATCAACTCCTACACATGCTAGTGGGTTTCATCTAGTTACTGTGGCAATGACAGGTCATGCAGAGGATATGGGTTCAACTACCGCAACACACAGCAGTTTGAAACGCGTTGACTTAATGCAGTAAACAAGAGCAAAAGCGAGAAGATGGGTTTGTATCGAAATGATCAATGGGGTTGCTTGCCTGACAGAGTGGTAGTGGAATACTGCCCTTCACTTGGATACTCGTGAATATCCTCGGAGGCAGAACCTACCACGAAGAACACATCGAAACACAATCATTACATGGCAATATGCAACAATATGATGCATGCTATGACATGGCAAAATGAGTGTGTTTTGTCTAGTGCAACTTAGAACAGATTGGTTTGAGTTCATTTGAATCAAGGATTCAAGTGCAAACCCAAAGTAAGAGGTTATATTAGTGCATTAGCTTGTTTCATCTAATCAGCAAGGTTAAAGTGTTCTGACATGCATGAAACCAGTACAGATGGAAAGATTGGATTTTTCTGATCCAAATTCATATATAATTTGTTTGATTTGGAGTTACGGTTGAATTACTATGAATTTTTGAAGTTTTTGGTATTTTCTGGAATTTCCTGAATAAAAAAAATCCAGAAAATACTTATTGCGTCAGCATTGCGATAGGGTGACGTTAGCAGTCAACGGGGTCGGTCCAGGTCAAACCTGGCCAGTGGGTCCCGCGTGTCAGTGTCATTAGTCTAACTAATTTTTAGTTAGTCCTAATCCTAAGTTAATTAGCAAGCGGGTCCCACCCGTCATAGGCCCAGGGGGGGTCAAACTGGGTCAGTGGGGTCAAACCCGCCGGCGTTTAGCCGCCGGCGAGGCCAGACGCCGCGGGGCAGTGCGGGATTCATGCTCTGGCGACCAAAATGACGGCGAAGCACATCTACGTGATGCGGGGAGTGAGCCGCGTCAAGTGGTGGCAGTGGGTGGAGCTGGGGTGGCCGGAAACGACGCCGGCGACGAGCTGTGCGGCTGCCAGAGTTCGGGCGAGCTTGGGCTCGTCGCTAGGGGGCACGGCGAGGTGCGTGGAGTGGTTCTGCGGGCTCCTGGGAGTGCGGCGAAGACGATGGCGTGCTCGGAATCGAGCCAACGTGGCTGTGGCCACGACGGCGACGTGCATAGGCGGCGGTTGGTGCGGCCGAGCTCGGTGCAGTCGATGCAGGGCTCGAGAGCGAGAACAGAAAAGATGGGGAGGTAGCTGAGCTCACGGCGGTCACGACGGAGCAGTCGGCGAGGTCGGGGGCGAGCCGGAGCAAGCGGGGCGGCGAGATGGATCTCCGACGACGGGCGTTGAAGACGAGGTCGGTGCGGTGGCTTCAGGGCGAACGAGCGCTCGGGGCTCGGTCTGCTCGACGGAGAGGACGGTGGCGGAGCTGCTGGACAGGGTCGGGCGACGAGGAGGCGACGGTTGCCGCGGTTACGTCGGTGGTGCGGCTACGGCTGCGTCGTCCATGGTGGGGAGAGAGCGAGAGAGAGGCACAGGGGGGAGAATGAGGTGTCCAAGGGGTCGAGGCGACGACGTGGAGGACGTCCAGGCGTCCAGCGGCTCGAGCGGCAAGCAGCTGGCGCCGTGGCGGGCTCGCGCACGGCGGCGTCACCTCCCTGCCTGCCTGGCGGGGATGAAGCAGCTGGCTGGCACGGGCCAGCACAGTGCTGGGCCGCCAGGTGGGCCGGCTGGTGGCTTGCCAGGTAAGTTTGTTTCTCTTTTATTTTCTGTTTTCTATATTTCTGCAAGTTTGTGGCTTTTCTAAAAATACCTAGGCACTTTCAAAAATCACCAAACTGCTCATGCCCACTGTATAGAGTATATCCAACATGGAACATTTCAGTTTGGGATTATTTGGACATTTAAAATATTTACTAGCATTTAAATGCCCAAATGCAAGTTACATATGATTTAATTCAATGACCTTATGATGACCTAGAAAAATTTGAACCAGTTTTGGCAGAGGTTCTAACCCAAGATAAAAATGATGGACATTTTAGAAGGGCATTTCAGGTTCATTGAAAAAGATTTTAGTAAACCCTAGTTGTTTCCAGGGGAGGTGCTGGGGGTTCTATCATCCCCATTTCAAGTTTCTGGAAAGGTTTAAGCATGATGCAACACTCTAATGCATGAACTAGCTAGGGTGTGACAACTGCGTACTGATATAAACCTTGCACTTGTTGTCCATGATTGCATAGACTTCGCAACGCTTGTCAGCAAATCTTTCCAAGTTGAAACAGCTCTTACTAAATGCCAGGAGTCGCTCAAGCGCACTCGTGATGTTGGTTCTTCTTCGGGTCAGTCTGCTCATAAACGTCGAGTCTGGATCCCACACAACGTTCATCACCGACCTGCTCCAACACCAAGGCCGTCTTATGTTGCACCTCATCTACCTCCGCCGCCGAGACAGCTAGTGACTCAGGGTGGACAGTCCAATGCTGAAGCTCCTCCCCATAATGATCGGAATTGCTTCAAGTGTGGTCAACCAGGGCACCGTGCTACCAATTGCCGTCCGAACCAAAATCGAGATGCCCAAGCACGTCAGCCTAGGAATCCCAATGCCAGACCGTCTGCTGTTGTACTGGGCCATGCTAACCATGTCAATATAGAAGAGGCTTAGAAGGAACCAACCATTGTGATGGGTACCCTCCCGATTAATTCAGTTGCAGCTTCTGTCCTTTTCGACTCGGGAGCATCACATTCCTTTGTGTCTCAACAATTTGCTCAGCTGCATGAACTACATCTAGAACTGTTACCCACACCATTAAAGATTATCACTCCCCGTTCCAGGTGGCAGACCAAGATGGTAAGTCACAACAATCAGATCAAAATTGAAGGGTTGATGTTCTCTGCTTCCCTTATTGCTCTTGGACCTTCCGACATAGACATTATTCTCGGTATGGACTGGTTGACAGCCCATAATGCTTTGATTGACTGTGCTACTAAGACAGTCCAGCTCACACACCCTTCTGGTCAGGTGATCAACTACTCAGCCAAGATAATACAGAATGCCGAGAGCCAGATATATGCTCTAAATGCATTGAATGCTTCACCTCTTGAAGGCATCGAGAATGTTCCAGTTGTTCGTGATTTTCAAGATGTATTTCCAGAAGAACTTCCAGGAATACCCCCTGCTAGAGCTGTCGAGTTTGTCATCGACTTGAAGCCTGGCACAACACCCATTGTGAAGCGTCCTTATAATATGCCTCCGCATCATCTTCTCGAGCTTAAGGAAGAAATCGACACGTCACTTAAGAAAGGTTTCATCCACCCCAGTTCCTCTGCTTGGGGAGCACCTTCACTCTTCGTTAAGAAGAAGGATGGAACTAACCGATTGGTTCAGGATTATCAGCCAATTAACCAAGCCACAATTCAGAATAAATATCCGCTTCCTCGGATCAATGATTTGTATGATCAACTTGCTAGATCACCAGTATTTTCTAAACTCGACTTGAGGTTGGGTTATCATCAGATCCGTGTTCGTGAAGAGGATATTCCAAAGACTGCATTTGTTACTCGTTATGGCTCTTATGAGTACACTGTCATGTCATTTGGCTTAACAAATACTCCAGCCACATTCTCCCGTCTGATGAATTACATCTTCATGGATTATCTCGACAAGTTCGTCGTGGTATATCTGGATGATATTCTAGTATATTCGAAGAATAAAGAAGAACATGCTGAACACCTCCATCTAGTACTAGAAAGGCTCCGAGAACACCAGTTGTATGCCAAGTATTCCAAATGTGAATTCTGGCTTTCTGAAGTAACTTACCTTGGTCATGTGATTTCCAAGGATGGAATTGCTGTTAACCCGGAACGAGTTCAGGCTATTCTTGATTGGACTTCTCCGAAGAACGTCAAGCAAGTGAGAAGTTTTCTCGGCCTTGCAAGTTAGTGCCGTCGTTTTGTCGAGAATTTTTCAAAGATTGCTAAGCCTTTGACTGATCTGCTTCACAAGGGTGTTAAGTTTGAATGGACAGACAAATGTCAAGAAAGTTTCCAAACACTCAAGGACAAGCTAACATCTGCCCCAGTACTTGCTCCTCCAGATTCTCGCAAAGATTTTGTGATTTATTGTGATGCATCCCGTGAAGGATTAGGCTGTGTCCTAATGCAAGAGCGTAAAGTGATTGCCTATGGCTCTCGTCAGTTGCGCCCGCATGAAGAGAATTATCCGGTACATGATCTAGAACTAGCTGCTGTCATCTATGCACTGCAGTTGTGGCGACATTACCTCCTCGGTAATCGTTGCGAGATCTACAAGGATCATAAAAGTCTGAAGTACTTGTTCACTCAACCATCCCTGAACCTCCGCCAGCAAAGATGGATGGAGGCCATTGCGGACTATGATTTGGGTATTTCTTATACCCCTGGCAAGGCTAACATGATGGCTGATGCCTTAAGCCGCAAGTCCTATTGCGACAACCTCATGGTTAGGCGAGCTCAACCTTGTCTTTTTGAAGAACTATGCAAGCTGAATCTGTGTATTGTTCCACAGGGTTCTCTTAATAACCTTGTGATACAACCAGATCTTGAGAAAGCTGTTAAGAATGCACAAGCTAAAGATGCTGAAGTTGATCTGATGAAGAAAAATCTTCACTTAGAAAAGTACATCGATTTCTCACTATCTGAAGATGGAACCTTGTATTTCAGAGACCGCATCGTGGTACCTCGCTTCGAGCTTATGACCGACAAGGTCATGAAGGAGGCACATGATACCCCGCTGTCTATTCATCCGGGTAGCACCAAGATGTATCGTGATCTCCGTCAAAGGTACTGGTGGTCTAGAATGAAACAGGACATTGCTCGTTATGTTGCTGAATGTGATGTGTGTCATCGCGTTAAAGCAGAACATCAGAAGCCTGTTGGAATTCTGCAACCACTGCCTATTCCTCTATGGAAATGGGATAATGTTCAGATGGATTTCATTACAGGACTTCCCAGGTCACAGAAGGGTCACGATGCTATTCTTGTCATCGTCGACCAACTCTCTAAAGTTGCACACTTTCTGCCCGTGAAGGAAACTATCACTGCTAGTCAGTTAGCAGAATTATATATCTCCAGAATTGTATCACTCCATGGTATTCCGAAGGAGATTAGTTCAGACCGTGGTGGTCTTTTCACCTCAAAGTTCTGGGAAAGTTTCCAAAAAGCTATGGGAACTCACATTACCTGGAGTTCAGCTTATCACCCCCAATCCCAAGGCCAAGTCGAGCGAGTCAATCAAGTGCTTGAAGACATGCTTCGGGCTTGTGTTATATTGTTTGGCAAGAAGTGGGAAGAATCTCTCCCGTATGCTGAGTTCTCATATAACAACAGCTATCAAGCCAGTTTGAAAATGGCTCCATTCGAAGTACTATATGGACGTAAGTCTCGAACCCCTCTAAATTGGTCAGAAACTGGGGAACGCCACTCGTGGGTCAGGATATTATTCAACACGCCGAAGAGCAAGTCCGAATTGTCCGTGAAAATCTCAAGGCGGCTCAGGACCGTCAGAAGAGCAACTATGATCGCAAACGATGGGGTTTGACTTATCAACCTGGTGATCAAGCTTATCTACGTGTCACCCCTATGAAGGGCACTCACCGTTTCGGAATCAAGGGCAAGTTAGCTCCACGCTACATTGGTCCTTATCGCATAATTGCTAGACGTGGTCAGGTGGCATATAAATTGGAGTTGCCGCCGCAATTCTCTCATATCCACGATGTCTTCCATGTGTCGTTACTTCATCGTTGCTTCAAGGAATCTCCGCACCGAGCTGTGGATCACGAGATGCTCGAATTGCAAGATGATCTATCTTATAAGGAGCATCCAATCCGCATTCTCGATGAAGCTGAACGTCGGACCCGTCAAAAGGTTACCAAGTTCCTCAAAGTGCAGTGGTCAAATCATACAGAAGATGAAGCCACTTGGGAACGCGAGGAAAATCTTCGTGCGGAATACCCCGAACTTTTCCCTTCTACCTCTTAATTCTCGGGACGAGAATTCTTGTTAGTGGAGGAGATTTGTAACACCCCATGTATTAAGCTACAGTGATCACCCTTTTTTATTATGCCATGTCATCATGATCAACAGTGCTTGATCATCATTAGTATCATATCTCTTTTCAAATTCAAATTAAAATGGAAATTCAAACTAAAAGTGGAAAATAAAAGTTGTCCAACATAGAAACTAAAATGTTCATTAAATAGCAAATAATTCAGAGGCAATTATAAAATTGTAACCAACATCAATGGGCTTAGTTGAGTGCCCCTGACAACCTCAAACAGTAGCTAATAGCAACATTTAATAACCTTTTATTTAATCTAAATTAATTATGAAATTATATTTTACCCAAACTAGTTTTTGGTGTTAGATAATAATGCACTGCTAATTGTGAGCTAGGTCACTAAATTTGTAAAAGTCATTTGGAGGCCTGACTATTTGCACACAGAAAAATAAGAGAAAATAAATAAAAGAAAAAGACAAAAGGATAAATAAAAGGACAAAAGAAACCCCCCTAGCCTACTGGGCCGACTGGCCCAACCAGGCCGGCCAACCTAGCCCACTACTTAACCCCCCCCCACAACCCAGTCCCCCTCCGGTCCCTCCGTCCAAAAATGCCAAACACCGGGAGTACATTCCCGAATGAATTCCCCCTTCGCCAGTATCACCCAGCACTGCGTTAGATCACCTCTGTCACTGCGTATTACCATGTTATACCTTGTGTAGCATTTGTATGCTTAGTATTTACTCTTTCTTCCCCCTCTTCTCTCTCGTTAGACCCTGACACCGACGTCGTCCCCGAGACCGACGCAACTCAGGAGCCCGACGCCACCATTGACGACCTTGCCCTTGCCGCCGAGCAACCAGGCAAGCCCCCACTTTTGATCATCCCGATATCGCCCATTCTATTTTCTCATGCTTGCATTAGAATTGCTGCTGCTACTGCTTTACCTATTCTGATGCATAGCATGTTTATTGTAACCTACTATTGATACCTTACCTGCTCATCCTAAACTGTCTAGTATAGGCTGGGTAGAGACCTATCAGTGACCCCACTTATTCCGACTGCCCCGCTGGATTATCAGAAGACCCGATCAACGGGATTGAAGAACAGACCCCGGCACCGCACATCACCCCCCTTAGCTGTAATGTCACTACAGTGTTACTATCGAGTGCCGAGGGTGAAACCTCTTGTAGCACTTATGATGTTAACTCTGTAGAGTAGCTATTCGGTCGTGGTCATCGAGGGTGATTCCTCCTTCACCACTTCCGATAACGATGCCGTCGTACAACACCTCAAGAGTGAACCCAGCGAGGGTGATTCCTCCGAGTTCACCTCGACGGTTACATCAAGTAGGAATCCAACGAGGGTGATACCTCAGATTCCCTTGATGTTATGGACACACGGATACTTGGACCTTACACTGTTACTTGGAAAGGCGGTCGACCCTGAGGGGTACCCACGTGCGCCTAAGTGGCGAGTGTTGTGAAGACGGGGTGACCTGGATGGTGCCCGAGTGATGAATATGAGGCACGGCCGGGCATTCTTGGCCCTTGCCGCAAGTCCTCGAGACGGGGCGATGGGGTCACATCTTTCGTGAGTCTCTGCTCGTTACCGCAAGCCCCTAGTCCACTAATGATTTGGATATTTGATCCGAGCAGGCCTCTGGCCTGATAGCACTAACCATCATGTGGGAAGAGTTATGGGCACTCTGCATCGTATGCATCAGCCGAAAGCTTTGTCAGACGTCCAGTTCAGCCTCGTGGCCGGGCCGGGCCAGTACCATCCAGGACTGAGGTGGTGCTCGTCCCGACCCTGCACACACCGACCCGGAGTGCACAGGGCAATGGCCCAAGACCCCTGAGCGCTTAGGATATAGACCGACGGGGACCTCTCTGCTGAGCTCTAGGTAGGGCTGCGGTGTGTCGTTTGGCCGAGGTCGGGCATGACCCGGAAAAGTGTGTCCGGCCGGAGTTAAGCGAGCGTGGTGGGTAAGTTGGTGCACCCCTGCAGGGAAGAACACATCTATCGATAGCCGGTCCTACGGTAAAGGACACTCGGAGTTGTATCCCGATTGATACAGCTAGAAGTTGAGATGAGACCTGGATATGAGGCTCTAGGATTGCTTCTCGCAGGGAGTCGAGAAGGGATCTCAGGACGAGGTTGATGACAGTATGGCTCTGGGATTACTTTCTCGCAGGGTGTCGAGAAAGGATCTCTGGGTGAGGTTGAGACATAATGATACTGCTACATTATATTGTACTGTTCTACTCTCTTCTATTGCTGCAAGACCTCTGAAGATGCTAGTCTTCGATAGGACTAGGCCTTCTCTCTATTCTGGCTTTTCTGCAGCCCAGTCCACATATACAGCCTCCCTTTGAAAATGTTGCATATGTAGTGTAGATCCTTGCTTGCTGAGTACTTCAGATGAGTACTCACGGTTGCTTTGCTTTCTTTTTCCCCCATATTCATTTGATGCGACCAGATGACGGAGCCCCGGATACAGCTGCCCCCGCCGACGATCGCTACTACTACCCCGAGGGTGGATACTACTACGAGTTGACTGACGACCAGGAGTAGGATCGAAGGGTCCCAGGCAGGAGGCCTGCGCCTTTCGATCGTAGTGTTTTATTTTGCCCCGCCTTTCTAAAGGCCCTTCTGTTTCTCTTTTAATATCTGTACTCAGAAATCTGATGCTTCCGCTGACGCTTGTATGCCATCGAGCTATGTATTCGAGCCCTCGAGGCCCTGGCTTGTAATATAAAGCTTGTATGACTTTGTTTATGCTTTAGAGTTGTGTTGTGATATCTTCCCGTGAGTCCTTAGGCTTGACTGTGTGCATTTGCGTGTATGATTAGTGCACGATTGAGCCGGGGGCGTCACAGATGGGTATAAAAGATAAACAAAAGAGCAAACTAAAGTAAATATAAATAAATTGCAGCAAGGTATTTTTGGGTTTTTTGGTTTATAGATCTGAAAATATATGATGGAAAATAGACCCGGGGGCCATAGGTTTCACTAGAAGCTTCTCTCTTGAAAGAAAACATACGATGGGTAAACAAATTACTGTTGAGCAATTGATAGAAAAGCGCATAGTTATGACGATATCTAAGGCAATGATCATGAATATAGGCATCACGTCTGTGACAAGTAGACCAAAAATATTCTACATCTTCTACTATTACTCCACACATCGACCGACTCATGCCTGCATCTAGAGTATTAAGTTCATAAGAACAGAGCAACACTTTAAGTAAGATGACATGATATAGAGGGATAAACTCAAGCAATATGGCATAATCCCCATCTTTTTATCCTTGATGGCAACAATACAATACGTGCATCGCTACCCCTTCTGTCACTGGGTGAGGACACCGCAAGATTGAACCCAAAACTAAGCACCTCTCCCATTGCAAGAAAAACCAATCTAGTTGGCCAAACCAAACAGATATGTTCGAAGAGAAATACAAAGATATCCTAATCATGCATAAAATAGTTCAGAGAAGACTCAAATAATATTCATAGATAATCTGATCATAAATCCACAATTCATCAGACATCAACAAAGACACCGCAAAATATGATTACATCAGATAGAACTCCAAGAACATCGAGGAGAACATGGTATTGAAGATCAAAGAAAGAGAAGAAGCCATCTAGCTACTAGCTATGGACCCTTAGGTCTGTGGTAAACTACTCACGCTTCATCGGAAGGGCAGCAAGGTTGATGTAGAGTCCCTCCATGATCGAATCCCCCTCTGGTAGGGTGCCGGAAAAGGCCCCAAGATGGGATCTCACGGGAACAGAGGCTTGCGGCGGCGGAAAAGTATTTTGGTGGACGTTTCTGATGTTTGGGGAATATTTGAGAATTTATAGAGGTGGAACTAGGTTAGGGGACTCCCGAGGGGCTCACAATCTAGGGAGGCGCCCCCTGGGCACCCCCTAGAGGCTTGTGGCCTCCTCGGGACTCTTTTGGCCCTCTCTCCAAGTCCCGTAGGTGTCTTCTGGTCCAAGAAAAATCATCGTAAAGTTTTATTCCGTTTGGACTCCGTTTGATATTCATTTTCTATAAAAGTCAAAAACAAGCAAAAACAGAAACTGGCACTGGGCTCTAGGTTAATAGGTTAGTCCCAAAAATAATATAAAATAGCATATTAATGCATATAAAACATCCAAAATAGATAATATAATAGCATGGAACAATCAAAAATTATAGATACATTGGAGACGTATCAAGCACATGTGCATGTGTACACATGAATCCCTCCCACCGAGTTGAAGGGGGCAGTACCACGACACGTCATGAACCAATCTCACTCTGTGTGGGGACTATATGATTTTCGACGCACGCGCCACATCAATGTTGTGCATGGTATTCAAACATGCACGCATCACCTGCATACATACATATGCATGCAGTGGTTGTCTTCGAATGGTACACTCCCTGACATGGTTATCGGCGACAAGCCTATATATTCATGGGCCCGCGTGGACATCCATGATCACTTTGACCGAAAACAAGATAGGTTGCCATGGTGGATTCTTACTTTTGTTCGAGTTATCGTAGTAGGTCATGGTGAGATTCAGACCTAAGTTTGAGCGCATACTATGCATGCATGCATGAATCCCCGTCATCGGCTCGAAGTGTGGTGTGACATACATATATACAATGCGTCGTCAACTAACCCTTGCTCCGTGTGGGGATTTCTGGTTCCAAAGCATGGTGCCACAACAAAGTTGTTCCATTGTGTATTGAAACATCAACAGTCCATACACATGTTTGGGCCACATGCAGGCAATGGTTGTCTTCGGGGACTAGCTACTTGCGTGATTATTGGCGAGCTAGCCCATCTCTAGGGTCGCATGGACGTCCATCACTATGACCAACAACAAGAGAGAGGTTGTACGACCAAGGTGGATTCTTCTTGGTCTGTTTTACGATACATCTTGGTGAGATGCCCTCTCCCGCCGACTGAAAGTGTGTGTGTGTGTGTGTGTGTTTGATGGGGGGGGGGGGACTGCTACTTCACACTTTGCTAGGTGAACCTCCGTGGGGACAAGCATGCGTTCATAGCATAGGATTCCCCTCCTACCGACACGAATGGTGGGGACAAGCAATACCGTGCTCTTTGTGAGATAGGTGCCACATCGAAGTTGTGCATTTGGTATTTGAACATCAAACCACCCTTTTCATACATATATTTGGTCCACATGCAAGTGTGTTAGTGTTCTGACCCTTTCCCATATCATTTTCGCCAAATTTATGAACATTAGACAAGTTGGATGACGCAACAGACACGGTTCACTCACACTAACCATGTGCCACGTCGGTGCCCCTGTCACGCACATCAGCATAGCACATTGGGCTTCACGAGGCTTCCCCTCTCAAAAATATCTACCCGCCTGCAGGGTTTTTCTGTTTGATAACACACAGTTATTATGTTTCGACCATGTGTGATGTTTGTTGTTCCCGCTCCAGCCTGCATCCCTCGAAAATATCTGCCCGACTTGAGAGTTTTTCTGCTTCATAACACACGGTTGTTATTTCGGGACTGTGTGCAATGCATCATCCAAATTTTCAATAGCCCCGGCATTTTACTCCCGCGTAGTAAAACTTTCAGTAGCCGCATCATTTCCTCAAACACCCCCCCTCCACACACACACCCCAAAAACTCCTCGGGCGCGCGCGCGCGCACACACACCCCCCCCACCACAACCCTCCCTCGCTCAAAACCCTAGCAAGGTCGCCGCCGCCGCCGTCGTCGCAAGGCCTCCATTGTGAACATCTGCCGGTTTGCCCATGCAGCTTACCCACCGATCTCCATACCCTAGCCGCCCTGAGTTTCTTAGATGACACCTGCCAAATGCCCCCTTTCCCACAGATCCCCATCCCCATCCCCATCCCCCACTCCAGAGCGTCGCAGCCTAAGCCCGGCTACGCTTCCTGTGGAGCTCCAGGAGTGACTAGCCCAAAAGTGGTGTATCGCGGCCTCTTCGCTCGATGTCGCCGAGCTGGCCGCCGAGGAAGCTGACGACCATTACTGGCCGCAGGCTCTCAATCAGCGGGCTAGAGTATGCGGGTATGTCGTGGACACCGGCTATAACATCGAGGTCATCGATAGCGATGACCTGACATGGGCTATGTCACAGGTTAAGTGGCCCACCCCCAACCCCTCAGGTTCAACCGCCGTCAATCTCATCCATGGCCCCGCCGCTAATCTCCTTTGGCTCACTATCAAGAATTTGCCATCCTACATGTTCTGCGACACTAGCTTGGGATCCATAGCTGCCAAGTCAGACCTCATCAACGGCGACCACAAGGAGGGCACCCTCTCTGGCTCTTCCAAGGGGAAAGAGCCCATCTGCGACATCTGGGAGGGCACCCTATAGCCATGCTCTTCCAAGGGGAAGGAGCCCATCTGTGACAACATGGAGCGCACCTAGGGTCCGTGCCCTTTCCATGGGAACGAGCCCATCTGTGACAAGTGAGGAAACCCATGATTTGTTTTGCCGTGCCTCTTCACACGGGGGAACCCATGATTTGTTTTGTCGAGTCCCTTTTGTAGTGTAGTGAGAATATGTCCAGTTTTAATTGCTATATTTGGTTGTTTGCAGTATGCCTTGTTTATTTTAGTTGTTCACAATGTGATGCTCTATATGTGCAACTATTTACTATGCAGTACATTTTCATCAATAATAGTTTTAAACATACCTATAGGAATGCATATATTTTCTTGCTGTTAAGCCTGTTATAGCTAGCATATGTCTCTTTTAAAGTTTTTTGGTTGTTCGATTGTTTGTAGTTAGCATATGTCCATTTTCAAATGCTATCTTTGGTTGCCCATAGTATGCCTTGTTTATTCCAGTTATTCACAATGTGATGTTCTATATGTGCAAGTATGAACTGTGCAGTTCAATTTCATCAATACGAGTTTCAACAATACCACTATGAATGACTACATTTGGTTGTTGTTAAGCATGTTGTAGTTAACATGCCTTTCCATTTTTATTTAGCAATAACCAGTGTACTTAGACCGGCACAATACCAGTTTGAATGACTATATTTGCTTGTTGTTAAATGTTAGGCGTGTTGGAGTTAACACACCTTTCCACTTCTTGTTTTGCTTAACTAGCGTGGTTAAACCTGCACACTGAAGCTATCATTTGGAGATTATTTTGTCTGCCATGGATATACTTGGTTAATGTTTAGCCTATTGTGCTTAACATGCCTCTCGATGTACTTACACAGGACAATTTTGGGAATGACTGCTGTTTTCCATCGAGGTTAGTTTCATCCGATGGCTTATATATACTCACTGTTCAGGATATCGGTAGCTGGTACCATATAGGCCGGGGTCTGATAAGGGACTAATCGGTGAATCAGAGTTTTAACTGAATATATCTGTAACACATTTATCAGTAGGTTAAGTAGGACCATATCTAATATATCTGATGCTATATAGCAACATGTACTGTACTGAATGTCTAAATATGCAATCCTAGGCTGCATAGCAACAAGGAAGAGTGTTACCTTAATGTTCTGATGATGTCTAGATATACGTAGAAGAGCAGCAACAACAAAAAAACACAGTAGTAGTTAATCAGCTGATAATTTGTAAAAAATGCAATAAACTCCCTTGGGCCCATAATATAAGATGTTAATTCATCCAATATGTGAGTATATTGGATGTTATAAGATATTATATAATGGGACGGAGGGAGTGTTGAACTACATCATTGTGCAACTGATGTTTAGCTTCTAATATTAACTTGGTGCTTTTAGGTACATATGTAATTGGTAAAGATCCACACTTCAACCCTTTCTGCGTATGGGGCAATGAGATATTGATGAACCATCATCAAGTGAGGAAGCTGATAAAGATTGTTAGTAAAATGGGCCAAAAGATGGCAATTAAACTATTTCTTTACAATTTATCCATAACAACAGCGAACTGCAGGATGGTAAGTAAGAACTTTGCAGCCTTCTTTTTACTGCCCATAATGAGTTGTGTTAGATGACAATGTCTGAATCTTTTTCCTTTGCAGTGGTTCCCAAAGCAGTTTACTCAAGATTAGCTCTCAAACTACATGATTGGTGGGCATGCAAAGGTTAAAGTATTTCTACTAGAACACGATGACTATCTAGATGTGTTCATGAAGACAGTGAAGGATGGGCGGTCGGCCATCACAAGGGGTTGGCCTAGAGTCGTGCATGCCTTCTGCATGGAGGAGGGCACAATATGGGCATTCTGCTTCACCTTGTTCAGCACCCAGAATGTATTTCGCCTCTTTCTTTACCATCTTTAATAGTACAAGTATACAACTGCGGTTCATCATTCTTTATTTGGTGCTTATGTAATTCTTTAACATATGTACCTGTGAAACGAATAATGCATTGGTTGTTTGAACTTGATGGATATGAATAAAGCTATAGCATACTTTCAAATTCAAATCCGGTATAATTTTAAATAGCAGCAATTAAATTACGGTGAAATTACGCTCCGCAGGTCATTACGGCGCACACGGTCGGTAAAACACAAACATTTGTGATATACACCATAATCCGACACGGTTCACAGATAGGAAACGTGTGCGGGCATGCACACAGTTGCCGTTTGCAAAGCGTGTGTGATGTCAGACAATATCACAAACGGTGCGGGCAAACTAAATGTTTGTGATAGTTGCCTTATCGTACACGATTTGCAATCATGAACAGTGTTAGATGTGGTACACATCGTAAACGTTGCTCCATAGAATAGCGTGTGCGATAGTTATCATGTACGATGATGTAACGACGGACCAAAGTTTCATAATCCTATCCAACACTCTGATATGTCTCCATCGTATCTACTTTTCCAAACTCTTTTTCCCTTGTTTTGGACTCTAATTTGCATGATTTGAATGGAACTAACCCGGACTGACGCTGTTTTCAGCAGAATTGCCATGGTGTTATTTTTGGGCAGAAATAAAAGTTCTCGGAATGACCTGAAACTTCACGGAGATCATTTTTGGAATTAATAAAAAATATTGGCGAAAGAATCAACAGAAAGGGGCCCACACCCTGTCCACAAGGGTGGAGGGCGTGGCCACCCCCCCAGGGCGCGCCATCCATCCTTGTGGGCCCCCTGGACCTCCACCGACCTCAACTCCAACTCCATATATTCACGTTTGGGGAGAAAAAAATCGGAGAGAAGGATTCATCGTGTTTTACGATACGGAGCCGCCGCCACCTCCTGTTCTTCCTCGAGAGGGCAGATCTAGTGTCCGTTCAGGGCTCTGAAGAGGGGAAACCATCGCCGTCGTCATCATCAACCATCCTCCATCACCAATTTCATGATGCTCACCGCCGTGCGTGAGTAATTCCATCATAGGCTTGCTGGATGGTGATGGGTTGGATGAGATTTACCATCTAATAGAGTTAGTTTTGTTAGGGTTTGATCCATAGTGTCCATTATGTTCTAAGATTGATGTTGCTATGCCTAATGCTTGTCACTAGGGCCCGAGTGCCATGATTTCAGATCTGAACCTACTATGTTTTCATGAATATATATGTGTTCTTGATCCTATCTTGCATGTTATAGTCACCTACTATGTGTTATGATCCGGCAACCCCAGAGTGACAATAGTCGGGACACTTCACGGTGATGACCGTAGTTTGAGGAGTTCATGTATTCACTAAGTGCTAATGCTTTGGTCCGGTACTCTATTAAAAGGAGGCCTTAATATCCCTTAGTTTCCAATAGGACTCCGCTACCACGGGAGGGTAGGACAAAAGATGTCATGCAAGTTATTTTCCATAAGCACGTATGACTCTATTCGGAATACATGCCTACATTATATTGATGAATTGGAGCTAGTTCTGTGTCACCCTATGTTATAACTGTTGCGTGATGAATGCCATCCGACATAATTATCCATCATTGATCCATTACCTACGAGCTTTTCACATATTGATCTTTGCTTTGTTACTTTTCTGTTGCCACTGTTACGATTGCGACAAAACTGCTACTGTTACTTTCGCCACCATTACCGTTACTTCCATACTACTTTGCTACTAAATACTTTGCTGCATATATTAAGTCTTTCAGGTGTGGTTGAATTGACATCTCAGCTGCTAATACTTGATAATATTCTTTGGCTCCCCTTGTGTCGAATCAATAAATTTGGGTTGAATACTCTACCCTCGAAAACTGTTGCGATCCCCTATACTTGTGGGTTATCAAGACCATTTTCTGGCACCGTTGCCAGGGAGCATAGCTCTATTCTCCGAGTCACTTGGGATTTATATCTGTTGATCCCTATGAAGAATTTGAAAGATACTAGAACCAAGATTTTTCCCTCTACTACGAGGGGAGGTAAGGAACTGCCATCTAGCTCTGCACTTGATTCACCTTCTGTTTTGAGTAAGCTTGCGACACCTACACCTGCTAGTAATTCTGATATGTCACAAGTAATTGATGATGCCACTTCTGCTATGCATGATGCTTATGATGATACTACTGCTTTGCTTGATAATACTATGCCACTAGGTGAATTTCTTGATGAACAACTTGCTAGGGTTAGAGAAAATATTATTGAAACTGAAGATTATGATTCTCTCCCTATATACGAATTTCCTGTTGTACCTGAGGGTTATATTATGGATGAAGAAACTGCTAGAGACTTTCTTGCTTGCAATGATAGAGAAGATCTTAAGAAACTGTTAGCTAAGCTGAAAGAAAAATCCTTGAATGCTAGAATGAAATATGATCCCAATTTTGCTACTTCACCTATCTTTGTTACTGATAAGGATTATGAATTCTCTGTCGATCCTAAGTTAATTACTTTGGTTGAATCTAATCCTTTCTATGGTTATGAATCTGAAACAGTTGTGGCACATCTTACTAAATTTAATGATATAGCCACCCTATTTGCTCATGAGGAAAAAATTCGCTATTACTATATTCTTAAGTTGTTTCCTTTCTCATTAAAGGGTGATGCTAAGATATGGTTTAATTCTCTTACTCCTGGTTGTGTGCGTAGTCCCTAGGATATGATATATTATTTCTCTCAAAAATATTTCCCTGCTCATAAGAAACAAGCTGCCTTACAGGAAATATTTAACTTTGTGCAAATTGAAGAAGAGAGTCTCCCACAAGCTTGGGGGAGGCTTCTCCAGTTACTTAATGCTTTGCCTGATCATCCTCTCAAGAAAAATGAAATACTTGATATCTTTTATAATGGACTAACCGATGCTTCTAGGGACCACCTAGATAGTTGTGTTGGTTGTATTTTTAGGGAATGAACTATTGAGCAAGCTGAATTGCTATTGAATAATATATTGAGTAATGATAATGATTGGACACTTCCTAAACCAACTCCTAAGCCAACTCTGAAGAAAACAGGTATCCTATTTCTCAGTCCTGAAGATATGCAAGAGGCAAAGAAATCTATGAAAGAAAAAGGTATTAAAGCTGAAGATGTTAAGAATTTACCGCCTATTGAAAAAATACATGGTCTTGATAACCCGGCACAGGTAGTAGAGGTAAATTCTCTTTATAGATTTGATGAAGGTGATATTCCTCATAATAAGTCTGCTAGTCAATGCTTGGATGAGTTTGATAATTTTATTGTTAAACAAGAAAATTTCAATGCTTATGTCAGTAGACAATTGAAACGTAATGCTTACATGCTTGACCACTCAAGTAATTATATGAGCAGAACTGTTAATGATCTTAAGCTTATTAGTAAACATGCTTCCATGGTCACAACTCAAGTAGAACAAGTACTTAAAGCACAGGATGATCTGCTTAATGAGTTGAATAGTAAGAACAATGATAATGCTGTTAGAATTATGACTAGAGGTGGTAAAATGACCCAGGAACCTTTGTATCCTGAGGGCCATCCTAAGAGAGTTGAGCAAGATTCTCAGAGAATTAATACTGATGCATCTAGTCCTAGTAATAAAAAGAAAAAGAAAACTGATAGGACTTTGCATACTTCTAGTGAACCTGTCATAGACACACCTCAGAATCCAAATGATATTTCTATTTCTGATGCTGAGACACAATCTGGCGATGAACATGAACCTAGTGATAATGTTAATAATGATGTTCATGTTGATGCTCAACCTAGTAATCATAATGATGTAGAGATTGAACCTGCTGTTGATCTTGATAACCCACAATCAAAGAATCGACATTATGATAGGAGAGACTTTGTTGCTAGGAAACATGGTAGAGAAAGAGAACCATGGGTTCAGAAACCCATGCCCTTTCCTCCTAAGCCATCGAAGAAAAAGGATGATGAGGATTTGATCACTTTGCTGAAATGATTAGACCTAACTTTTTGCGTATGCATTTAACTGATATGCTTAAAATGCCTCCTTATGCTAAGTATATGAAAGATATTGTTACAAATAGAAGAAAGATACCGGAGGCTGAAATTTCCACCATGCTTGCTAATTATACTTTTAAGGGTGGAATACCAAAGAAACTTGGAGATCCAGGAGTACCAACTATACCATGCTCCATTAAAAGAAACTATGTTAAAACTGCTTTATGTGATCTTGGAGCCGGTGTTAGTGTTATGCCTTTCTCTTTATATCGTAGACTTGAATTGAATAAGTTGACACCTACTGAAATCTCTTTGCAAATGGTTGATAAATCAACTGCTATACCCATCGGTATTTATGAGGATGTGCCTATTGTGGTTGCAAATGTTACTATCTTAACGGACTTTGTTATTCTTGATATTCCCGAGGACGATAGTATGTCGATCATCCTTGGTAGACCCTTTTTGAATACTGCAGGGGATGTTATTGATTGCAACAAAGGCAATGTCACTTTTCATGTTAATGGTAATGAGAATACGGTACACTTTCCGAAGAAACAACCTCAAGTTCATAGTATCAGTTCTATTGGAAAATTTTCAACTATTACTATCGGAGGTTTTGAATTCCCTCTTCCTACTGTCAAAAAGAAATATGATATTCTTATTGTTGGGGGCATGCATATCCCCGTTGAGGTAACCTAGTGTTATTCGAAAATTCTCTGGTTTCATGTCATTCGGAAGAAGTTTGTTAATAAGACCTGATCAACCTTGTTAACGGATTCCTTTTAATGAGCATGAGATGGATGAATTTAGAAGGCACAACTTTCTGTACCTACTTTTTACTTTCTATTATTTAGAATGAATAAAGCAAAAATAGTATTTTCTGTCTGTTTTCTGAATTATCCGTGAAATAAAAAATGTCCCGAAAATAAAAGTTCTCCAAATGCCCTGAAAATTTAGTATGATTTTTTATGGAATATTTGAGAAATTCTGGCACTGAAAACACACCAGGGGGACCCACCACCTGTCCACAAGGACGGAGGGCGCGCCCTACCCCCTGGGCGCGCCCACCACCCTTGTGGGTCCCATGTGGCCCCCCGTCACTTATTCCAGCACCCATCCACTTCGTCTTCCTCCAAAAAAAATCATCCCATAGCTCAACCTCATGTTCTTGCTCATTTTGTTGCCATTTTCGATCTCCTTGTGTAAAGCTCCATTTGCAAAACTGTTTTGGGGGATTGTTCTTCGGTATGTGACTCCTCCAATGGTCCAATTAGTTTTTGTTCTACTGCTTTATATATTGCAAATTTTTGCTGCTGTAGTGACCCTGTTCTTGAGCTTGCATGTCAAATTTATATGGTCCAAAGTAGTTTTGATGCATGATTTAGCCTCTAGGCACTTGTAGGAGTAGTTGCTATCAATTTTATTGAGTTTGGTTCACTTTTATTTTGAATCTCTAAAAATTTCAGAAATTTTTTAGAGGAAGAAAATGATGAGGAGATTGTTGAGAGGCTCTTCGAGCCGGGGTTCGAAGGAAAAAGAAAATCAAGAGAAGGAAAAAGCCCAAGTACAATCTTCCTCGTGCCGCGGAGATTCGGCCGTGTGAATGGCCATGTGATGCATTCTTGGAAGCAGCCGGAATTTATGAGGATTCCTATTATTTGGCTGAGAATGCAGGCATCACCGACTTCCTCCACGACAAGTGTGATCAGTACCTCCTACTCACTAATACTTTTGTGCAAAATTTTCATTTTCATGCTAGGAGATCACCACCCACGGTAGAGTTTCACTTATATGATGAGCATAAGGAGATGACGCTTTATGACTTTTGTGAGGTTTGTAAATTACCTTATGAGGGTAGCGTCGAGGAACCACGTCCTAGTGATGTGGAAGATTTTATTAATGAAGTTACCGTAGGGGAAAGGAGAAAGGTGTCGGAAGCAAGAGTAGCTAGTTTACATTTTCCTGTTTTGCGCTACTACTCATTATTTGCTGGGAGATGTTTAATTGGTCACGGGGAGAGTGGAGGCCTTAGTGCTCCTGACCTTGCCACTTTACGCCATGCTTTACTTCGCGATAAAACTTTCAGTTTAGGTGCTATGGTTGCTAGATGGTTGAGTCTCAACCGTACTAAGGGTCCCATCTTTGGAGGTATCTATGCCTCTCGCCTTGCTAGACGCTTTGAGATACCCATTAGGCATAATGAGAAAGAGGAGAAACTGCTACCCACTATATACTTAGATTATGACAGCATGGTAGCACATAAGTTTATTCGCTATGATGAGGAAAAGAGACTCATTTATAACTTGATATTTAGTGAGGATACTTTTCAGATTATTACCTTGCCTGCACCTGGTTTGTTCGATATTTATTCACGGAGGTACTTCATTATGCCCGAGGACATTCGTGCATACTGGGAGGGGACGCGATCCCCAGCTCCTGAGCCAGAGCCATCACCTAATCCATATAATGAGTCTATTTATCAGTGGGAGCCACAAGAGCTCGCTAACCAGTGGAACCCCCAGGATCCTCCTCAGTACACTGGAGAGGGCTACTTTGACCCATGGGCATAGACCAACTTAGGCCAAAAGCCTAAGCTTGGGGGAGTACGTATTTCTCACCGACATTACATTCATGTTCACACACTCATTCTAGTTGTCGGTGTTCATACTTTTTCATTGTATTATACATGTTAGTTTATTTCTTTTTCTCACTTTCTTCTTGTATGTTTGAAAACCTTTGAGAAAAACAAAGAAAATTAGTTGTAGCTTAGTTTACTTTCCATGCTTAGTTGTAGTATTAAAGAAAACCCAAAAAGATTTCTCGTTCTTCTTTTACTTGTTGGGAGCTTTCCCGTGTAGATAGTTTTTCTCGTTCTTATTTTACTTTCTTTAGAAAAACAAAAAACTCCAAAAACATTTCAGTATGTTTCTTTGAAATTCTTTTCTTTTCTTTGGGGGTCGAGGAGAGAAGACCACGATGAAAATGTTGAGTGGCTCTCATATGCATTATTGTTGATCTAACAAAGAGCCCATATTACCTTGTCTTCTCCTTCGAATAAATGTTTGCAGATTCCAGCTTAGTCCAATGCACATGTACTATTATTATTATTCACATTGTTTGGTCGTGCAAGTGAAAGGTAATAATGATGATATATGATGAAATGATTGAGATGAGGAAAAGCTGGTATGAACTCGACCTATCTTGTTTTTGTAAATATGATTAGTTCATCGTTCTTGATTCAGCCTATTATGAATGAAACATGTTTGCAATGACAATTAGAGATTATAGTTATTCATGCTATGCTTAATTAGCTAGGAGCTTATAATGGTTTACCTTGCGTGCCAACATGCTTTTAAAATGGTTTTGATGTAGTATGATAGGATGGTATCCTCCTTTGAATGATTCGAGTGGCTTGACTTGGCACATGTTCACACATGTAGTTGAAAACAAAATCGACATAGCCTCCACGATATTTATGTTGATGGTGATTTATATCCTACTCATGCTTGCACTCAATGTTGGTTACTCACAATGCATGTTTATGACAGTTGTCGCTCTCTAGTTGGTCGCTTCCCAGTCTTTTGCTAGCCTTCACCTGTACTAAGCGGGAATACTTCTTGTGCATCCACTTCCATAAACCCAAAGTTATTCCATATGAGTCCACCATACCTTCCTATATGCGGTATTTACCTTCAAATGATAATCTATTTTTTATGCCTGAATCGCTCATGTAGCGACTGTTGGCTGTCAGTATCTTCCATGCTAGGTGGGTTATTCTCACGATGAGTGGACTCCGCTCATCATTCACGAGAAAATGGCTGGTAATTGGGATGCCCAGTCCTATGATCAAAAGATCAGAAACAAAAATTCAAATAATTAAACAAAACTCCCCCAGGATTGTTGCTTGTATGGACGGTACCCGATGTTTCGGACCAGCCGTGGAGTGTGATTGTTGGTGGAGGGGGAGTAAAAACTTTACCATTCTGTTTGGGAACCGCCTATAATATATGTAGCATGGAAGATATTGAGATCTCTTGGTCGTTATGTTGACAATTGTAACACCCCTATGTAATAACCACTGTGATCATCTGCTAATAATGCCAAGTCACTTTCATTTGCAATGCCTAGTCACATTGGTTAAAGATTCAGTTCAAATCCTTCTCTGAAAATCAACTCAAATACAAAAGTGCAAAATAAAGTTGCTCAAAACCTGTTGGAAAAATGTTCACCTTTTAGCAAATAATCCAAAACTATTTGCTGTTAAGGAACACAACATCTCCATCAACTTGAAATGGACCAGAGCATTTAAAACAGTGCCAGATCAGCACTAAAAATGCCATTTCCAATTTTTGAAAAATTCAAATGAACTCCAAGAATGCCCAAACCTTTTGTGGCAGTGTTGGATATTGCAATACACTGGTGTGACCTAGTTTCACATTCTTGCAAATTCATTTGGAGATACAAAATAATACCAAAACTTCCTTTGATAAAAGAAAAAGCAAAAACATAAAATAGAAAATAGAAAGAGGCACTGTGGCACAGTGCCCTGGACCCAGCCCACCAGCCCAACTCCCTCTTTCTCTCCGCTGCGTGTCGCCGCCGCCGTGGTCGAGCGCGCGCGTGCCGGCAGCGCGTCGGCAGCGTGACGGCCACCGACGCAGGAGGGATAAGGCCGAAGCCAGAGCATTTCCCCTGGCCTCCTCCGTCACTCTCCTCCTCTTCCCTCGCTCGCTCCACCCCTCTTCTCCCTCAGATCCGACGAGGCCGAGCGCCATCGCCACCGCGTCTCTGCTCTACCACGGCCACCGGCGACTGCTCGCCCGTCCGTGCTGTCCAGGAGGTCCGCCAGCGACCGCCATGTCGTCCGGTGCTCTCAGCTGGAGCGGGAGGCCCTGCAGCTGCCGATCGATGCTGCCCCCTTTGCTTCGGTCGCCGACGATCTCCATCGTCACCGGCGAGCTCACCTGTGATGACCCCGGCTTAATCGTGCACTAATCATACACGCAAATGCACACGATCAAGCCTAAGGACTCACTTGAAGATATCACAACACAACTCTAAAACATAAATAAAGTCATACAAGCTTTATATTACTAGCCAGGGGCCTCGAGGGCTTGAATACATAAGCTCGCATACAAGCGTCAGCGGAAGCATCAGATATCTGAGTACAGATATGAAACAGAAATAAAGAAGCCTTCAGAAAGGCAGGACAAAACAAAAGCTACGATCGAAAGGCACAAACCTCCTGCCTGGGACCCTCCGAACCTACTCCTGGTCGTCGGCTAGCTCGTAGTAGTAACCACCCTCGGGGTGGTAGTAGTTGTCGTCGGCGTGGGCAACTGACTCCGGGGCTCCGTCGTCTGGTTGCACCAAAAGGATAAATGGGGAAAAATAGAAAGCAAAGCAACCGTGAGTACTCATCCAAAGTACTCAGCAAGCAAGGATCTACACTACATATGCAACATTATCAAGGAAAGGCTGTATATGTGGACTGGGCTGCAGAAATGCCAAAATAGAGAGAAGGCCTAGTCCTATCGAAGACTAGCATCTTCAGTGGTATTGCAGCATTAGAAGAGTGTAGATCAGCACAGTATAAAGTAGTAGTAACAATAAGTATCAACCTCGGCCAGAGATCCTTTCTCGACTCCCTGCGAGAAAGATATCCCAGAGCCCTAGTATCCATTTCTCATCACAAGTAACCAGTTCTAGTTGTATCGATCGGGATACAACTCCGAGCGTCCGTTACCGAGGATCGGCTATGCATAGTTTAGTTCTTCCCTGCAGGGGTGCAACAACTTACCCACCACGCTCGATTAACTCCGGCCGGACACACTTTCCTGGGTCATGCCCGGCCTCGGCCAAACGATACGCCGCACCCCGACCTAGGCTTATCAGAGAGGTCAGCACGCCGGACTAAACTGGGCCCCTCGCCCTGAGCGCTCCTGCATGTTACGTTCACGGCCGAGAGCAGACCTAGTAGCCTCCAGTACAACGGAGGGTGCTTAACGCGGTCCAACCCGGCGCGTGCCGCTCCTTGCTGACATCCAGTAAGCTTTGGCTGATGCCACGACATAGAGTGCCCATAACTGTTCCCACGTGATGGTTAGTGCTATCGGGCCAGAGGCCCACTCGGATCAAATATCCAAACCGTTAGTGAATTAGGAGCGCGCGATAACAAGCAGAGACTCACGATCGATGTGACCCCGTTGCCCTATCTCGAGGACTTGCGGCAAGGGCTAAGAATGCACGGCCACGCCTCGTAATTATCTCACGGGTACTCTCTCTGGTCACCCAACTACACATCAATCGCATCACTTGCTCGCGCGGGTACCCCTCAGGGCCGACCCGACTTTAGTATCATGGTTATGTGGTATAGTCATAGTATCCGTGTGTCCAGAACATCAAGGGGGAACCCTGAGGAATCACCCTCGATGGAATTCCACCTGATGTAATCGTCAAGGTGAACGAAGGAGGAATCACCCTCGAGGTCCACTCTTGAGGAGTTGCATGACAACGTCGTTACCGGGAGTGGAGAAAGAGAAATCACCCTCGATGACCACAACGGATGAACTAACCTACAAGGTTAACATCAGAAGTGCCGACGAGGTATCACCCTCGGCACTCGATAGTGACCCAGTAGTGTCGAGCAACTAAGGGGGAAGTGATGTGCGGTGCCGGGGCCTGGTCTTCGATCCCATTGATCGGGTCTTCTGATAATCCAGCGGGGCAGTCGGGACAAAGTGGGTGTCTCTGATGGGTCTCTACCTAGCCTATACTAAACAGTTTAGGATAAGCAGGTAGGTAACAACAGCAGGTTACAATAAACAGGCTATGCAGCAGAAATAGGATAACAGTAACAACAACAAATTCTAATGCAAGTATAAGAGAGAGAAGAATAGGCGATATCGGTATGCTCAAAGGGGGGTGCTTGCCTGGAAGCTCTGCGGCAAGTGTCTACGTCTGCCTCGGGGACTACATCGGTGTCGGGGTCTAACGAGAGAGAAGAGGGGGAGGAAACAAATAAATACAGAGCAAACAATGCAACACAGAGCATGCCGTGCCTAGGATGCAGTGCAGGGTTGCCTAAGGATAAGTCTAAGTCATTTTAGTTATTTTAGGATTTAGGTTGGATTTATTAGCCGGTATATATGCACTATTCAACTACTGGAATCGGGCTAAAAGTTACGGGTTCTCCTATGTAGGGAGTTCCGACATGGAAACAGATGACACGATCAGATTCGTCTCGTCGTTCTGATCAACTTTCATGTAGAAAGTTTTTTCGATCCGAGCTACGGTTTATTTTCTACGATTTCCTAAAATTTTCACATTTTCTGAAATTATTTATATTAACAGAAAAGGAAATATGACATCAGCATGATGCAATGATGACATCAGCAATCAACTAGTCGGCTGACCAGGTCAAACCTGACCTATGGGTCCAGTGGGACCCACATGTCAGTCTCCGTTAGCTTAACAGTGGATTAAACTAACTAACTGGGTTAATTAGGGGTGTGGGCCCCATATGTCAGTGAGATATTAGGCTAAACTAATTATTCTTATTTAATAAATTGTTAATTAGGCTAATTAATTAATGGGGCACACATGTCAGTGGCTGGAGCTGCCCAGTCAGCACGTTAACTGGGTCAACCCAGTCAACGGGGCCCCCCGGACCCACTGGTCAGCGACCCAGGGGCGGGGCCCACCGAGCCACGTCGGCTTCGGCGCCAGAGACAACTCCGGCGACCAAAATCATGGTGGAGCTCGCCGGAGACGCTCGGAAACGCTCCACAGAGGGTTGTTTCGCGCGCGGCTACTTGCGTTCGAACGGCCGAAGGGTGCCGCGTCGCTTGGTGGTGGTGCCGGACCAAATGGTCGCCGGAAAAGTGGCCGGCGACGAGCTTTGGCGGCAGTGCGTTCGGGACCTCGATGGAAACTACGCTAGGAGGAACGGGGAGGCTCGGGCGCGGGCTCGTTGGGCTCCTGGGAGCACCAGGAGCTCGATGCCGTGCTCAGGCAAGCACGACAGGGGCCATGGCCACGGCGGCGAAGCGATCTATGGCGGTGAGCTCATGGGCATGACGTTGAGCTAGCTACGGTGCGTGAGGAGGTCAACGAAGAGGAACAGGAGGCGGAGGGGCTCACCGTGCGGCACGCAAGTTGGACCGTGAAAGGTTAGTAGCAGCAAGAGCTCGCCGGAGACGACGGAGATCGTCGACGACCGAAGCAAAAGGGGCGGCGTCGATCGGCAGCTGCAGGGCCTCCCCGTTCCAGCTGAGAGCATCGGACAATGTGGCGGTCGCTGGCGGACCTCCTGGACAGTGCGGACGGGCGAGCAATCACCGGTGGCCGCGGCAGAGCAGAGACACGGCGGCGATGGCGCTCGGCCTCAACGGATCTGAGGGAGAAGAGGGGCGGAGCGAGCGAGGGAAGAGGGGGAGAGTGACGGAGGAGGCTAGGGGGAATGCTCTGGCTTCGGCCTTATCCCTCCCGCGTCGGTGGCCATCGCGCTGTCAACGCGCTGCCGGTGTGCGCGCGCTCGACCACGGCGGCGGCGACACGCAAGGGAGAGAAAGAGGGAGTTGGGCTGGGCCCGGGGCACTGTGCAATTAGGCCCAGTGCACAGTGCCTCTTTCTATTTTCTATTTTTGATTTTTCTTTTATCAGAGGAAGTTTTGGTATTATTTTGAATCTCCAAATGAATTTGCAAAAATGTGAAACTAGCTCACACCAGTGTATTGCAATATCCAACACTGCCATAAAAGGTTTGGCCATTCTTGGAGTTCATTTGAATTTTTCAAAAATTGGAAATGGCATTTTTAGTGCTGATCTGGCACTGTTTTAAATGATGTGGTCCATTTCAAGTTGATGGAGGTGTTGTGTTCCTTAACAGCAAGTAGTTTTGGATTATTTGCTAAAAGGTGAACATTTTTCCAACAGGTTTTGAGCAACTTTATTTTGCACTTTTGAATTTGAGTTGATTTTCAGAGAAGGATTTGAACTGAATCTTTAACCAATGTGACTAGGCACTGCAAATGAAAGTGACTTGGCATTATTAGCAGATGATCACAGTGGTTATTACATAGGGGTGTTACAACAATGAAAGCATACCGTTCAAAATTATATTGAGCTCTGTTTTAAAAAACTCGAGCTCTAACACCTCTGCAAATCCATGCTTCCCTCTGCGAAGGGCCTATCTATTTACTTTTATGTTGAGTCATCATCCTCTTATAAAAAGCACCAGTTAGATAGCACCACTGTCATTTGTATGCTTTGTTATTAATTTATATTGAGTATGACTGTGACTGGATCTCTTTTACCATGAATTACAATGTCTAGTCAATCCTTGATCTTCAGGGGTGCTCTGCATTTATGTTTTGCGGTCTCAGAAAGGGCTAGCGAGATACCATCTTTTTATATCATATCATGATTGTTTTGAAAAAGTGTTGTCATCCAAGATTTATTATTATTGCTCGCTAGTAGATTGTGCTATTGATATGAGTAAACATGAGACCTAAATGCTATTGTGAATATGGTTAGTTCATAATCTTTGCTGAAAACCTGAATGCTGGCTTTACATATTTGCAACAACAAGATCAAACAGAGTTGGTAAAAGTTTTTCTTTATCACTTTCAGTTTGTCAACTGAATTGCTTGAGGACAAGCAATAGGTTAAGCTTGGGGGAGTTGATACGTCTCCATCGTATCTACTTTTCCAAACTCTTTTGCCTTTATTTTGGACTCTAATTTGCATGATTTGAATGGAACTATCCCGGACTAACGCTGTTTTCAGCAGAATTGCCATGGTGTTATTTTTGTGCAGAAATAAAAGTTCTCGGAATGACCTGAAACTTCACGGAGATCATTTTTGGAATTAATAAAAAATATTGGCGAAAGAATCAACAGAAGGGGGCCCACACCCTGTCCACAAGGGTGGAGGGCACGACCACCCGCCCCCCCAGGGCGTGCCATCCATCCTTGTGGGCCCCCTGGACCTCCACCGACCTCAACTCCAACTCCATATATTCACGTTCGGGGAGAAAAAAATCAGAGAGAAGGATTCATCGTGTTTTACGATACGGAGCCGCCGCCACCTCCTGTTCTTCATCGGGATGGCAGATCTGGAGTCCGTTCAGGGCTCCAGAGAGGGGAAATCATCGCCGTTGTCATCATCAACCATCCTCCATCACCAATTTCATGATGCTCACCGCCGTGCGTGAGTAATTCCATCATAGGCTTACTGGACGGTGATGGGTTGGATGAGATTTACCATGTAATCGTGTTAGTTTTGTTAGGGTTTGATCCCTAGTATCAACTATGTTCTAAGATTGATATTGTTATGCCTTTGCTATGCCTAATGCTTGTCACTAGGGCCCGAGTGCCATGATTTCAGGTCTGAACCTATTATGTTTTCATGAATATATATGTGTTCTTGATCCTATCTTGCAAGTTATAGTCACCTACTACGTGTTATGATCCAGCAACCCTGGAGTGACAATAGTCAGGACACTTCCCGGTGATGACCGTAGTTTGAAGAGTTCATGTATACACTAAGTGCTAATGCTTTGGTCCGGTACTCTATTAAAATGAGGCCTTAATATCCCTTAGTTTCCAATAGGACCTCGCTGCCACGGGAGGGTAGGACAAAAGATGTCATGCAAGTTCTTTTCCATAAGCACATACGACTATATTCGGAATACATGCCTACATTATATTGATGAATTAGAGCTAGTTCTGTGTCACCCTATGTTATAAATGTTGCATGATGAATGCCATCCGACATAATTATCCACCATTGATCCATTGCCTACGAGCTTTTCACATATTGATCTTTGCTTTGTTACTTTTCCGTTGCCACTGTTACGATTGCTACAAAACTGCTACTGTTACTTTTGCCACCGTTACAATTACTTCCATACTACTTTGCTACTAAATACTTTGCTGCAGATATTAAGTGTTTCAGGTGTGGTTGAATTGACAACTCAGCTACTAATACTTGAGAAATTCTTTGGCTCCCCTTGTGTCGAATCAATAAATTTGGGTTGAATACACTACCCTCGAAAACTGTTGTGATCCCCTATACTTGTGGGTTATCACACTCGTACGATGATTAGCTAATATTCTTAATTAGTTATCGCATACGGTTCGGGAAAAGTGAATGTGTGTGATTGTCTGCTTATCATACACGTTCTATAATCGTGAACTGTTTGTGATGGGCCACACATCGTAAACGTAGCACCATAGAATACCGATTGCGATGGCAATGCGAGCACAAATGAGTAGCAAGGATGGAGAGTTTGGGATATTCGAGATATCAGATATAGTTTTATAGGGACAACTATATGCATCATCGCTCCATATCCCTGAAGGTTCTTGGGTCGTGTGGGAAGGACCCCCCTATCGCACACTGATATGTCCATTTTGCATCATGTTTACCTACTATTATTTATTATGTTTTTATGCATAATAATGCTTTTTGGAGTAATTCTAATGCCTTTTCTCTCATAATATGCAAGGTTTACACAAAGAGGGAGAATACCGGCAGCTGGAATTCTGGACCTGGAAAAGCTACGTCAGAGTTACCTATTCTGAACATCTCCAAATGAGCTGAAAATTTACGGAGAATTATTTTGGAATATATGAGGAATATTAGAGCAAATAACCACCAGAGGGGGCCCACCAGGTTGGCACAACCCACCTGGGCGCGCCAGGGAGCCCAGGCGCGCCCTGGTGGGTTGTGCCCTCCTCGTCCCACCTCCGGTGCCCCTCTTCTGGTATATAAGTCATTTTGACCTAGAAAAAATAAGGAGATGACTTTCGGGACGAAGCGCCGCCGTCTTGAGGCGAAACTTGGGTAGGAGCACTTTTGCCCTCCGGCGGAGCGATTCCGCCGGGTGAACTTCCCTCCCGGAGGCGGAAATCATCATCATCATCATCACCAAAAACTCTCCCATCTTGGGGAGGGCAATCTTCGTCACCATCTTCAACAGCACCATGTCCTCTCAAACCCTAGTTCATCTCTCGTGTTCAATCTTTGTACCGGAACCTTAGATTGGTACTTGTGGGTGACTAGTAGTGTTGATTACATCTTGTAGTTGATTACTATATGGTTTATTTGGTGGAAGATTATGTGTAAAGATCCATTATGCTATTTAATACCCCTCTGATCTTGAGCATGATTATCATTTGTGAGTAGTTACTTTTGTTCTTGAGGTCACGGGAGAAGTCATGTTGCAATTAATTATGTGAACTTGATATGTGTTCAATATTTTGATGATATGTATGTTGTGATTCCCTTAGTGGTGTCATGTGAACGTCGACTACATGGCACTTCACCATATTTGGGCCTAAGGGAATGCATTGTGGAGTAGTTATTAGATGATGGGTTGCTAGAGTGACAGAAGCTTAAATCCTAGTTTATGCGCTATTTCATAAGGGACTGATTTGGATCCAAAAGTTTAATGCTATTGTTATATTTTATCTTATTACTTTTCTCGTAGTTGTGGATGCTTGCGAGGGGGTTAATCATAAGTAGGAAGTTTGTTCAAGTAAGAACAGCACCTGAGCACCGGTCCACCCACATATCAAATTATCAAAGTATCGAACACAAACCAAACCAACATGATGAAAGTGATATGATGAAATTCCCGTGTCCCCTCAAGAACGGTTTGCTTATTATAAGAAACCGTTTTGGCCTGTCCTTTGCCATAAAAGGATTGGGCTACCTTGCTGCACTTTATTTACTATTACAGTTACTTCCTCGTTACAAATTATCTTGCTATCAAACTATCTGTTACCGACCATTTCAGTGCTTGCAGAGAATACCTTGCTGAAAACCACTTGTCATTTCCTTCTGCTCCTCGTTCGGTTCGACACTCTTACTTATCGAAAGGACTACGATTTATCCCCATACCTGTGGTTCATCAAGGCTCTTTTCTGGCGCCGTTGCCGGGTAGTGAAGCGCTCTTGGTAAGTGGAAATTGGTAAGGAAAGATCATTGCTACGTGCTAAAATTTATTGTCACTTGCAATTATGGAGAACAATCCTTTGGGGGTTTGTTCGGGGTATCTTCACCTTGACCGGAACCACAATTAGTTGCCCCTAAATGTACTGCACCTACTGAAAATATTGGTTATGAAATTCCTTCGGGTATGATAGAACAACTGCTTGCTAATCCTTATGCAGGAGATGGAACCGAACATCCTGATATGCACTTGATATATGTAGATGAAATTTGTGTATTATTTAAGCTTGTAGGTTTACCCGGAGATGAAGCTAAGAAGAAGGTTTTCCCTTTATCTTTGAAGGGAAAAGCATTGGCATGGTATAGGCTATGCTATGATATTGGATCTTGGAACTGGAATCGATTGAAATTGGAATTTCACCAAAACTTTTATCCTATGCATCTAGTTCATCGTGATCGGAATTACATATATAATTTTTGTCCTCGTGAAGGAGAAAGTATCGCTCTAGCTTGGGGGAGGCTTATGTCAATGTTATATTCATGCCCCAATCATGAGCTCTCAAGAGAAATTATTATTCAGAATTTTTATGCTCGACTTTCTCGTGATGATCAATCCATGCTCGATACTTCTTGTACTGGTTCTTTTATTAAGAAGACTATTGAATTCAGGTGGGATCTTTTAGAAAGAATTAAACGCAACTCTGAAGATTGGGAACTCGACGAAGCTAAAGAGTCAGGTATAAAGCTTAAGTTTGTTTGTGTTAAATCTTTTATAAATACCGATGCTTTTCACAAGTTTAGCACTAAATATGGACTTGACTCTGAGATAGTAGCCTCTTTCTGTGAATCATTTGCTGCTCATGTTGATCTCCCCAAGGAGAAGTGGTTTAAATATCATCCACCTATTAAAGAAGAAATTAAAGAACTGGTTGTGGTTAAAGATGAAACTATCATTTACAATGTTGACCCAATTGTTCCTACTGCTTATATTAAAAAACCACCTTTCCCTGTTAGGATAAAGGAACATGCTAAGGTCTCAACCATGGTCAATAAAAGTAATATTAGAGCACCTAAATCTGCCGAACAAATCAAAGTAGAACCTAGTGTTGCTATGGTTAAAGATCTCTTGGCAGAAAATATAGATGGGCATGTTATTTACTTCTGTGATGAAGCTGCTAGAATTGCTAAACCAGATGAGAAGGATAAACATAGACCTATTGTTGGCATGCCTGTTGTCTCAGTCAAAATAGGAGATCACTGTTATCATGGAATATGTGACTTAGGTGCTAGCATGAGTGCTATTCCTTTTACCTTATACCAAGAAATTATGAATGATATAGCAGCCGCTGAAATAGAAGACATAGATGTTACTATTAAACTTGCCAATAGAGACACCATCACACCACTTGGGATTGTTAGAGATGTTGAAGTCTTGTGTGGGAATATAAAATACCCTAATGATTTTCTAGTTCTTGGTTCCCCACAAGATGACTTTTGTCCCATTATCTTTGGTAGACCTTTCTTGAACACTATCAATGCTACTATAGATTGTCATAAACAAACTTTCAGTGTTCGCTTTGGTGATGAGTCTCATGAATTTAAATTTTCCAAGTTTAATAGGCAACCTCATAAGAAAGAATTACCTAACACTACTGTAGGATGCTGCTAATGCGACACTATGATCAGAGACCCTTTGACGAAAGTGTGTGTGATGCATTAATCACAAACGGTGATGTAAAAAACCCATCAAAAAAGATGCAAAACATTTGCGATGAAGGATACATCAAACACGGTTCAGATTTTAATTGTGTGTGCGATGCGGGGCATACGGTTCAGTTGAATTAACTATTTGCGATGAGGCGGAACAAAAGAAACGCATAGCCAGATGAAGGCGTGTGCGATATACGACATACAGTTCACTCGGATAAACTATTTGTGATGAGGCGGAAAAACAGAAATGGGTAGCCAGATGAAGGTGTGTGTGATATACGGCATACAGTTCACTTGGATGAACTGTCTGTGATTAGGCAACACAAAAGAAACGGTCAGCCAGATCAAGGTGTGTGCGATATACGGCATACGGTCCACTCGGATGAACTGTTTTCGATTAGGCAACGCAACAGAAATGGTTCAGCCAGATCAAGGTGTGTGCAATGGAGGGCATACAGTTCATTCTGATAAACTATTTGTGTTGAGCCAAGAGAACAGAAATGTTTTACATAAACAAGATCTGTGTAATACGCGGCAAACATCCAATTACATAGGTGGCTAGTACACACATGACATTTCCACACACCAAAGTAAACTATTACATGCATAATTAACTAGGATAAACGATCATCTGATCATCATCTACTTCTTGTGCTAGCATGATGTTCCTTCTATGCTAAGTTTTCATTAATTTATGGCATTTTATGAACATGCCACCGTTTCCCGCCATTTCCTCACCGGTTTCCCACCACCCAGCGATATTGCGCATAAACCTAGGCGGCGTGCGACCCACGGAGGCAACAAGTGCAGCCTGTAGTACATCCACCTTTTCCATGCATGCCAACCCACCAAAGCGCCGCCTCTGCCATCAACCTCGTCGACGAGGAAAACGAGAAGGCGCCACGGCCCGTCAAGGCTGAGGCGCTCCCCGGCAATGCGATGGACGACGCCGTGATGCGCGTCATCGCCAGGGTTGAGCAGACCCTTGGCGCATGGCGCTTCAGCGCCACGGATCAAGATAGGCATGTCAGCGCCGAGAGGCTGCAGCTCGCCGCACAACATGATCAATGGCGCGCCGCAGAGCAAGCTAGGCGCATCCGTGCTGATAGGCTGCACCGGACGCCCGCCGTGCCGTTCGCATGGGTCGCGTCGTTCGCCTTGTCTGCGGCTCGCTCGATGCCAACGCGCTAGTTGCTAGGCTCGACCGCCTCCTTGGCCCAGGTGTCCACCTGTGCGCAGTAGAGGAACATTGCCGTCGCATCCTCGAGCTGGTGATCTCCGATGAAATAGCCAACTTGGAGCTCAAGATCGCGCTCCAGATGTACCACGAGCGTGTCAACCGCTTGGACGAACGCCTGCACGAGTTCAGGCAGAGCCAAGAGCTACCGTAGGCAAGGGCTGTTGGTCATGGTCTCATGGACGCGTTTTATTTTGTTGAGTCATTTCAACATGGATCGCTATGTATTCACAGCAATCATAATATTGCTCTGTTTATTACTCTGTTTCAATGTGTGTACTCTGTTTTCCATTCTTATATGTTCTATTTCAATGTGTGTATATATGCTTTCCATTCCGTATATGTGGATGATAACCGCTAGATACAAATTAGTATACAAAAACAGATAGAAAATGGAATTCATAATATATATTAATTGTTCATTAGTTCATCACAGAATATATATAATGTCATCACATATAGGTGATGTTACTTAACTACTAGGTACAATGCATAAAATTGAAAATGAACAATACTAAAACTAATAATCCTCCTGGGGGCAGTATTCTGGCAGCCCCTCGCCAGCAGCTCCCTGGTGCGCGACGTCTTCCCAGCGCGGAGGTAGTACTCCGCCTCCTCCGCATCGCAGCGCTTGATGTACCGATCTGCCTCTTGCTGGCGGACGAGCGCGAACGATCTTGCCATTTCGTTGGGTTCCCACCGAAGCTCCTCGTCGGTGGAACACTGGAGCTTATCGGCCCACCTCCACGCAACGATGAGGCACCTAGCTCCTTTGACCTTCCTCGCGAAGTACCCGTCTTCGTACACCTCCTCCACACGACGACGCGCCCGCCCCCAAAGCTCCACCGCCTCCTTTTTCCAGGCGGCTTCACAAGCCGCCTGGTACCTGGCTTCCTCCTCCGCCATCTCCTTCTTGAACGCCACTTGCCTGGCTTTCTCACCCGACGGCAGCGACTTCCACAGACAATGATTGTACTGGCCCCAAAACCACTCCAAAGTTTGGGGGTCTGGCGCAACCTCGTCCGGCGGTGCGTAGGGGTCCTCCTCGTCGCTGCTCTTTGACTGAGCATCCTCGGGGGACGGCGCCTCCTCGTCAGCGCGTGGTCAGATCGGCGGCGCCATGGCCAAGATTTGAGAGAGAGAGAGAGAGAGAGAGAGAGAGAGAGGGAGACCAAGGGAAGGATGTAGATGAGAATGCAGGCGGGACGACATGTGCAAGGTGGTATTTATTGGCGGCCAGAATCTAGATCGACAGGAACAATACACACGCCGGTCGCCGGAATTTACGAGTACTGTAGTTTGAATTACACACGATTCCCGCAGCAAAATCCGTGTCTGAACTTAATATCTGATGGTTTCCAATAAAGAACCGTGTATGATTAATAACCTGCGCCACTCACCTTCCAAACCTCGAGGCGCGAAATAGAGTGCCAATCATGTGGGGGCCGGTTGTCTTGCCAGATCTTTACATTTTCTTTTTTGAACACTAGATATTTACATCGTGTGATGATTTTTTAATTTTTTGGAATTTAAATGCCATGGCACTCCATGCATGTGTCCAAGCCGTGACACCAATATGTTTGAAAATTCGTTCCAATTTACTACACATGGAATTAACTCGCACACAAGTACACACATATTTTTTTTCAAACCGTTATGGTTAGCTGCTGCATGTAGATGTAGTTCAAATTTGGATTACGGTCATTAAATGGCTAAAAAATCACTTAAATGTCTTAAAAAGGTCAAATGACCCCTAAAATTTTCCAATTTTTGACATGACAGTTGTATTAGTGCACGTTAACTATAGAAAATTTTTGAAGCCCATAAGAGGAAGCTATCGCCCGTTCATCATCAAACCTGCATTGTTCCCTCTCGAAACCACGAGCCTTCTAGTGAGTTGCTCCTATTTGTGAGGGGTGTGTGTCCATACTTTCATCAAACAGGCCAATTTTTTTACCACATCATCTTGGTGGCATGAAATTACGTTAAGCAAGGTTTCATGTGTTTCTGATCATTTTTTTAATTTTTTGGAATTTGAATGGCATGGCGCTCCATGCATGTGTGTCCAGGATGTGACACCAATATGTTTGAAAATTTCTTCCAATTTACTGCACATGGAATTAACTCGCACACAAGTACACAAAAATATGATTTTTCAAACCATTATGGTTAGCCGTTGCATGTAGATGTAGTTCAAATTTGAATTATGGTCATTAAATGGCTAGAAAATCACTTAAATGTCTTTGAAAGGTCAAATGACCCCTAGAATTTTCCAAATTTTCACATGACAGTTGTATTAGTGCATGTTAAATGTAGAAAAAATTTGAAGGCCATAAGAGGAAGCTATCTCATGTTCGTCATCAAACATGCATTGTTCCCTCTCGGAACCACGAGTCTTCTAGTGAGTTGCTCTAGTTTGTGAGGGGTGTGTGTCCAAACTTTCGTCAAACGGGCCAATTTTTGTACCACATCATCTTGGTGGCATGACATTACATCAAGCAAGGTATCATGTTTTTCTGATCATTTTTTAATGTTTTGGAATTTAAATGCTATGGCACTCCATGCATGTGTCCATGCCATGACACCAATATGTTTGAAAATTCCTTCTAATTTACTGCACATGGAGTTAACTCACACACAAGTACACAAATATGATTTTTCAAACTGTTATGGTTAGCTGTTGCATGTAGATGTAGTTCAAATTTGAATTACGGTCATTAAATGGCTAGAAAATCACTTAAATGTCTTTAAAAGGTCAAATGACCCCTAGAATTTTCCAAATTTTCACATGACAGTTGTATTAGTGCACGTTAAATGTAGAAAAAAATTGAAGTCCGTAAGAGGAAGCTATCTCCCGTTCGTCATCAAACATGCATTGTTCCCTCTCGGAACCACGAGCCTTCTAGTGAGTTGCTCCAGTTTGTGAGGGGTGTGTGTCCAAACTTTTGTTAACCATGCCAATTTTTTTACCACATAATCTTGGTGGCATGACATTACAGCAAGCAAGGTTTCATGTGTTTCTGATCTTTTTTTAATTTTTTGGAATTTTAATGCCATGGCACTCCATGCATGTGTCCAGAGCGTGAGACCAATATGTTTGAAAATTCCTTCCAATTTACTGCACATGGAATTAACTCGCACACAAGTACACAAATATAATTTTTCAAACCGTTATGTTTAGCCATTGCTTGTAGATGTAGTTCAAATTTGTATTACGGTCATTAAATGGCTAGAAAATCACTTAAATGTCTTTGAAAGGTTAAATGACCCCTGAAATTTTCCAAATTTTGACACAACAGTTGTATTAGTGCACGTTAACTGTAGAATTTTTTTGAAGCCCGTAAGAGGAAGCTATCGCCCGTTCGTCATCAAACATGCATTATTCCCTCTCGGAACCATGAGCCTTCTAGTGAGTTGCTTCGGTTTGTGAGGGGTGTGTGTCCAAACTTTCGTCAAACATGCCAAAATTTTTACCACATCATCTTGGTGGCATGACATTACATCAAGCAAGGTTTCATGTGTTTCTGATCTTTTTTTTAATTTTTTGGAATTTAAATGCCATGGCACTCCATGCTTAATTGTGTCATAGCCGTGAGACCAATATGTTTGAAAATTCCTTCCAATTTACTGCAGATGGAATTAACTCGCACACAAGTACACAAATATGACTTTTCAAACCGTTATGGTTAGCTATTGCATGTACATGTAGTTCAAATTTGAATTACGGTCATTAAATGGATAGAAAATCACTTAAATGTCTTAAAAGGACTAATGATCCCTGAAATTTTCCAAAACTTGACATAACAGTTTTATTAGTACTACAACTTTTCTCGTACATTTAAAACACCATCCGTTGCCACTTTACTCCAAATTCGTCTTTCACGGCTAATAAAAAATATCAACAACATCACACACAGTTTTTTGTAGGAACCGTTTGCGATGAAAATTTGTGGGTCTATTAAAGTCTTCCTCCTTAAGCTTCGCCGGCTCGTCTGCTCCAGTGCCGGCAGCGCCTGAATCCACGAATCCCGATCCCCATTCCCGCAACCCCTTCCTGCAAAGATGACGCCATGGAAACGCTTCGTGAAGGCCCGTACGGTGGCTGCGTCCTCCCCGAGCACCGCCGCCTGCGCAGAGAGCGCGGCCGCCTACAGCGAGAGTGCCGCCGCATCCGCATTGAGCGCGGCTGCATCTGCCGAGATGGCGTCTGCGGCAATCGACAAGGCAGCTGCAGCTGCTTCTGCGACGGTGGGTGCAAACGCAGAGAGCGCTAGAGCTGTCGTCCGTGCCGCCGATGTCACCCTGGCCCGGTTCGAGGCCATCCATGCCAAGATCGAAGACGCACACGCCAAGATATTCCAGGCCACCTAGGAATCCAGCATGCAACCCATGTCCGAAAAGGCGGTGGTGGCCATGGAGCACTTGCTTCCTCATGAGATCACCGAGCAGGAGCTGGAGATGTAGGAGGCAGCGGAGATCGAGTAGCGCCAGGAGGAGGAGTTGCGTGTGGCCGTGGTCGAGGTAGAGAAGAGTCTGTCCGTCGAGGAATCGGCGGTGGAGTACCAATGCGAGCTCTGGCGCAGCCACTACTATGACTACTACAACCTTGAGGGCGGCACCGAGGACGAGGACGAGGACGTGGTCGACTTCAGCAGGGGGACGCGGAGTCCACCAACGGTGGCATGTCGCCAGGACAAGTCAGTGACGTCTCATCTCACACCGGCGATGCATAGGCCGGCGCGGCGGCGGCTTTGTTAAAATTATGCGTACTTAGGCTTTGTTTTTAATGCTGGTCTTTTGTTAGAGCAATGTTTAGGTCAACTGGCTCTATTTAATTACTAAAATTGCTCGATTCAGTAAGTGTGGTATGTGTGTTGTACGCTCTTTTGTGTGCCCAAATTAGCAAGCGATGTTAAATTATGCAATGACGTGGATGAGGACAGTACCCAGGGAAATTTCCACCAAAATTTGAATTATCAAACTCATCCCATGCACGTAAAGCAGAAGAATCATTTGCGATGCACATAATCATTCAAAGTGAATGGTGTCCGGCTTCACCGCGCGCAAAGTTGCCCTCCACATTTCAAATTTTTTGGCCTACCGCCGAAATATCTACCCCCGCCCCCTTCCCCACCCCATTTTCTCCCCAACCACAAGTCACATTTCCCCTGTTTCCTCCTTCCTTCCTTCCTCCCTAAGCTATAGCTGCTTCTTCGCTTGCTTCCTCGCTCTCGCCATCTCGCATCCTACCACCGGGGTCGCCATGGTCTTCTTCAATGACCTCTCTAGCGGTTCCTCCTCCGACGATGACTCCTTCACCACCTGGGTATGCATCTCCTCTCTCTCTCGGGCTATGACTTGGAATGAAGGATTTTAACCCGGCAGTCGATTTGAGTCATTTCTTCCTCTTGTAGCTCCCTAGGACCATCAGTTGCAACGAATGGAGCGGGGTGGCTGAAGATCTGTCTGCTTGTTGTCACCATCAATCTCCATGCGTGAAGCTAGTTGCGTTTGCATATGTGGACAGCGGGAGGAAGTTTATGGCATGTGCAAAGAAGGTTAGCCCCACTTTCATTGTTACAAATCATTTGTTAGATGTGATTCAGACACTGTCACTGTGCTATGTTATTCTGGATGTTAAGACAGTGTCACAGTTTGTACCTAGTATCTAAAAATGTTGCCATCTCATCAGCGTTGCCATTAGAAAATTATTTGGCACCGCTTCAGCAGTTTGTGTAGCCAACTTTGGTCCACACATCCGAGCAGCCAAGAAGTAAAATACTAAATCTTTATGGAAAGAAGGAACTGGGCATCGGAACAACTAGGTGCTTCGGAGTCCGGGTCCCTGATTTTTTTCCACTGCATCGGCTCGCCAGTGCAGGGCACCAGTGCGAAATGTAGCAACAGTTGTCTTTACACCGGTTTTGGCATACATAGTGGACGGCCTTAGTGCTATTAGTTCTATGTTACTAAATTTGTGCATGTACACACCTGTTAGTATCAATTTGCTGTCATCCAAACACTGTCGCTATGCTGTTGCAATTATATTTAGCTTCCTCATAAAATGTTCAATTTGTTATTTATAGTACATGAGTAAGAACTTGTAGCGTTGTTGTAGTTAATTATAGCTTCTGATGTTTCAGAATTTGGTTGTTGTCTCAGTAGCAATTAATTCATTTGCACATTGATCGTTTTGAGAAGATATGTCATAATTAACCTGTTTCTTCAGTTTTTCAAAATATGTATTGGTGATTTTCTATGTTGCTATAAACCCATTTCCCCTACAATTGTTACTGATCTAGTTTTAAATATTATAGGATGAACGGAAGTGTTCTTACCTGGAGTGGGTTGATCAAGAGTGGCCACAGTCTTTGAAGATGTGCCTAGCAAAGCTCTGGAGCATGTATGAGGAAGAGAACAGAGGTAGGCTTAGAGAAACTGTTGTAAACGCTGAAGAATATTTGAAGATGCGGGATAAAAAGAGGAAGGTGGAGAATGAACACAGATTTTTTAAATCAGACTTTGCTAAGATAGTGTTGGCAAAGGAGGAGGCACTTTCCCAGTTGGCTAGTGCAAAACAGGTTCTTACTGAACTGAAAGAGGAGGTGGATAAGACGAGCCTAGATGATCTCGATTAGGGAAATGAATATATTGTTCTTATGAAGCTGAACTAGCTATATGATGTATTGTGCTGTTTTCAGGTAGCTATCGTACTGTGATGTTAAAATATATTTATGTGCCTGATATGAAATTGGAAAACAGTTGTTCGATATGAAATGTGAATTTGCGTAATAATGGAATTATTAATTGTAAACTAATAAACCTGCTAAATGTGTCATGGAACTTTGCAAACGGTTCTAGCAGTAAAAGCGCTTGTGATGGATAGCCTAATGCCATACAGTTTTCTTCATCAAATCGTGTGTGATGTAGTTGAATAAAAGCAAACGGTTAACTGAGGCAGAGCGTGTGTGATAGTTACACCTATCACACATGAGCCTATACATAAAACTGTGTGGGATGTACATACGAACAGAAACGTTTTCCCTGAATTGACTATGTGGGATGTACATATGAACGGAAATGTTTTCACTGGATTGACTATGTGGGATGTACATTAGAACAGAAACGTATTCCTTGGATTTGACTGTGTGGAATGTACATAACAAACGGAAACGTTTGTTTGGGAATGACTGTGTGGGATGTACTTATGACCGGAACTGATTGGGCCTGTATAATCGTATTTGATCACTCGCCCGTCGCACATGACCTCATTTTGCCGAGCGTGTGTGCCAGGAGGGCCTATCCCTGATGGTTACTGGGTCATGTGGGAAGGACCCCCCTATCGCAGTCACTCACTAGACGACGGTTCAGAACGCCATCACGGAAAGGGGTTAAAAACCGTTTGTATAGCACCTCGTTGTACCAGTGTAATAAGGATGAAATAATTGGTCTTGCTTCTATTGTCGTGCCTCCTATTGATCCACTAGAACAATATTTGCTAGACCATGAAAATGATATGCATATGCATGAAAGAAATGAGATAGATAAAATTTTCTTTGAACAACGACCTCTGCTTAAACATAATTTGCCTATTGAAACTCTAGGAGGACCTCCTCCGCCTAAAGGTGATCCTGTGTTTAAACTAAAACAATTGCCAGACACTTTGAAATATGCTTATCTTGATGAGAAAAAGATATATCCTGTTATTATTAGTGCTAACCTTTCAGAACATGAAGAAGAAAGATTATTGAAAATTCTGAAGAAGCACCGAGCTGCTATTGGATATACTCTTGATGATCTTAAGGGCATTAGTCCCACTCTATGTCAGCACAAGATTAATATGGAACCTAATGCTAAACCTGTTGTTAATCACCAACGATGTTTGAATCCTAAAATGAAAGAAGTGGTAAGAACTGAAATATTAAAGCTTCTGGAAGCAGGTATAATCTATCCCATAGCTGATAGCAGATGGGTAAGTCACGTTCATTATGTCCCTAAGAAGGGAGGTATTACTGTTGTTCCTAATGATAAAAATGAACTTATTCCACAGAGAATTGTCACTGGCTATAGAATGGTAATTGATTTTAGAAAATTAAATAAAGAAACTAGAAAAGATCATTACCCTTTGCCTTTTATTGATCAAATGCTGGAAAGATTATGTAAGCATACACACTTTTGCTTCCTTGATGGATATTCTGGTTTCTCTCAAATACCTATTTCACAACCTGATCAAGAGAAAACCACCTTTACTTGCCCTTTTGGAAATTATGCTTATAGATGTATGCCTTTTGGTTTATGCAATGCACCTGCTAGCTTTCAAAGATGTATGGCTGCTATATTCTCTGATTTTTGTGAAAAGATTGTTGAGGTTTTCATGGATGACTTCTTCGTTTATGGAACTTCTTTTGATGATTGCTTAAGCAACCTTGATTGAGTTTTGTAGAGATGTGAGCAAACTAATCTTGTCTTGAATTGGCAGAAGTGCCACTTTATGGTTAATGAAGGTATTGTCTTGGGGCATAAAATTTGTGAACGAGGTATTGAGGTGGATAAAGCTAAAGTTGATGCAATTGAGAAAATGACATGTCCTAAAGATATCAAAGGTATACGTAGTTTCCTCAGTCATGCTGGTTTCTATAGGAGGTTTATTAAAGAGTTCTCTAAAATTTCTAGGCCTCTTACAAATCTTTTACAAAAGGATGTTCCGTTTGTTTTTTATGATGATTGTGTAGAAGCCTTTGAAACACTTAAGAAAGCCTTAACTTCTGCACCTACCGTTCAACCACCTGATTGGAACTTGCCTTTTGAAATTATGTGTGATGCTAGTGATTATGATGTCAGTGTTGTTCTAGGACAAAGAGTTGATAAAAAGTTAAATGTTATCCATTATGCTAGTAAAACTCTAGACAGTGCTCAACGAAACTATGCTACTACTGAAAAAGTATTTTTAGCAGTTGTATTTGCTTGTGATAAATTCAGATCTTATATTGTTGATTCTAAAGTGATTGTTCACACTGATCATGCTACTATAAAATATCTTATGGAAAAGAAAGATGCTAAACCTAGACTCATTATGTGGGTTCTCCTGTTACAAGAATTTGATTTACATATCACTGATAGAAAAGGAGTTGAGAACCCCGTAGCTGATAACTTGTCTAGGTTTAGAAAATATTCTTGATGACCCACAACCTATTAATGATAGCTTTCTTGATGAGCAACTAGCTGCAATAAATGTTTCTCAAAACACTCCTTGGTATGCTGACTATGCTAATTACATTATTGCAAAATATATACTACCTAGTTTCACATACCAACAAAAGAAAAAATTCTTCTATGATTTAAGACACTAATTTTGGGATGACCCACATCTTTACAAAGAAGGAGTAGATGGTATTATTAGAAGTTGTGTACCTGAGCATGAACAGGAACAAATCCTACGGAAATGTCTCTCCGAAGCTTATGGAGGACATCATGCAGGAGATAGAACTGCTGACAAGGTATTGCAATCTGGTTTTATTGGCCTACTCGCTTCAAGGATTCCCATAAGTTTGTTTTATCTTGTGATGAATGTAAAATAATTGGTAATATTGGTAAGCGTCATGAAATGCCTATGAATTATTCTCTTGCAGTTGAACCATTTGATGTTTGGGGGTTTTGATTACATGGGACCCTTTCCTTCCTCTAATGGGTATACACATATTTTGGTTGCTGTTGATTATGTTACTAAGTGGGTACAAGCTATTCCAACTAGTAGTGCTGATCACAACACCTCTATTAAAATGCTTAAGGAAGTTATTTCCCCAAGGTTTGGAGTCCCTAGATATTTAATGATTGATGGTGGTTCACACTTTATTCATGGTGCCTTTCGTAAAATGCTTGCTAAGTATGATGTTAACCATAGAATTGCATCACCCTATCATCCTTAGTCTAGTGGTCAAGTTGAACTTAGCAATAGAGAAATAAAATTAATTCTATAAAAAACTGTCAATAGGTCCCAAAAGAATTGGTCTAAGAAATTAGATGATGCACTTTGGGCTTATAGAACAGCTTATAAAAATCCTATGGGCATGTCTCCTTATAAAATGGTGTATGGAAAAGCTTGTCATTTGCCTCTTGAGTTAGAACATAAAGCATATTGGGCAATTAAAGAACTCAACTATGACTTCGAACTTGCCAGTGAAAAGACGTTATTTGATATTAGCTCACTAGATGAATGGAGAACCCAAGCTTATGAAAATGCCAAGTTGTTTAAAGAAAAAGTTAAAAGATGGCATGATAAAAGAATCCAAAAGCGTGAGTTTAAAGTGGGTGAACATATCCTTTTGTACAACTCTCGTTTCAGATTCTTTGCAGGAAAGCTTCTCTCCAAATGGGAAGGACCTTATGTTATCAAAGAAGTTTATCATTCCGGAGCTATCAAAAGAAATAATGCCGAAGGTACTAACCCGAAAGTTGTCAATGGGCAAAGAATTAAACACTATATCTCAAGTACGACGATTAATGTTGAAAGCAATATTATTCAAACCATGACACCGGAGGAACACATAAAAGAGACCTTCCGGAACACTCCAGAATCGTGAAAAATAGGAGGTACATGATACGGTAAGTAAACGGACTCCAAAAAATCCGCAAAAATATTTTTTGTCAGTTTTGGAATATAACAAAAATTAGGAAAATAAGAAACAACCAGGAAGGCAACCCTGGTGGGCACAAGACACCAGGGCACGCCTGGCTTGCCAGGCGTGCCCAGGTGGGTTGTGCCCACCTCGGGTACCTTCCGGACTCCATTTTTCTCTCGTTTACTTGTTTCCCAAGATAAAAAATCTTTATATACCCCCCAAACCTATTGACCAGCGTATCGCAGAGAAATCTTCTGTTCTTCTTTCTTGCTATTTTCTGACAGATCTAGATCACCATGGCCGCTTCAAGCTCCTCCAAGGACAAGTTCTTCGAGAACGTCATCAACCCATATTTGTGGGAGGTGATGGAGCACCCTCAAGCCATCGAGATCCGTGAGGGGGTGCTCCACATCCGTGACGTCCAAGGCCCCAAGGAGACGGGAGCCGTGGATGCCAAGCTCGAAGCTATGGAGCAGGAGGTCTTCAAGTGCAAGGGGATGATGGAACGTGGACTCAATGCCAATCACCTCATGATCACGGATTATACCCGTGATCTCAAGGTGGATTGCAAATCCATGAAGGACATCATCTTCACCTTCAACGAGCAAATCAACTTTCTGCAAAGCCAAATCTATGATCTCCAAAACCAAGTCTTTGAATATGAGGCAAGGTTTAAAGGTATGAGTTTGGCTGCCAGTTGGAAGACTCGCGAGACTCACTCCTCCTCTTATGATGGCGAGCCTTTGCCATGGAAACCTGAAGATAAACCTGCTACTACCTCATCACCACCACCACCTTCTACATCACCCAAGGAGACTTGAGTATCGGGTATGGGCACTCCCCTTGGCTTGTACCAAGCTTGGGGGAGGTGCCCCGGTATCGTATCACGATCACTATCTTTTGCCTTTACTTATCTTAGTTCGATCCTTAGTTATCTTTTAATTTAGTTGAATAAAAATTTAGTTCGATCTTTCTTCGAATGTTTGCTTAGTGATCTATCTATCCTTGTAATCGTGTGTGAGATATATAATAAAGTTTAGTTTGAGTTTTTCTTTCTTTACTTTCGTGTTCAATAAAAAGAAAGGAAAATAAGTAAAAAGATCATATGCTAATCTTATGGTAAGTGATGACATCACATAAGGAAGAGTATAAGTAGTAAAATTTATTAGAGATTGACAAACAGAGCATTGGTCAATGATGCAATTCATGAAAGAATTAATAAGGGAAGAGAAGATTCACATGCAAATACACTATCTTGGACATCTTTTATGATTGTGAGCCCCCATCAAAATATTATATGCCAAACTTGTTGATGTTGGACAAGGAAGACAATGTAATGATTTATATTTGTTCATATTCACATAGAAGTTATATTGTCATAGATCCTTTAACATGTGGTGCTTGCCCCCTATCTTTGCTAGCCAAAAATTCTGCAGTAAGTAGAGATACTACTTGTGCATCCAAAAACCCTTAAACCCAAATCTTGCTTTGAGAGTCCAGCATACCTACCTATGGATTGAGTAAGATCCTTCAAGTAAGTTGTCATCGGTGCAATAAGGCAATAAAAATTGCTTCTAAATGTGTTAGATCATTTAGTGTAAGAGAAAATTGAGCGTTATATGAACTTGTGATGGCAAAATAATAAAGGCGACAGACTGCATAATAAAGGTTGCTATCACAAGGGGCAATATAACGTGACATTCTTTTGCACTAAGAGATTGAGCATACAACCAAAAAGCGCATGGCAACCTCTGCTTCCCTCCTTGAAGGGCTTATCTTTTACCTTTATGTATTTACTTTTATGCAAGAGTCAAAGTATTCTTCTCTATTCCTTTTTATTTTTCTCTTTTGCAAGCATCATGTGGTGAGGAAAGATCTAGGCACATATATCCAACTGAATATGGGTGGGCATGAGTTATTATTGCTGACATCACCCTTGAGGTGAACGCGTTGGGTGGCAAAACTATAAGCCCCTATCTTCCTATGTGCCTAGTTGAAACTTTTTGCTCATGGGTATGCGGTGACTGTTAGCAATCATAGAAGACTATATGATGGTTGAGTATGTGGACTTGCCAAAAGGCTCCGATACGTGACCCTTCCCGAAAACATGATGAATTGTAGTTGCAAAGTTGACTACGAACATAGTTTGTTGGTTTTCAATAGAGTTTATGCTTTATACTTTAATGTTGTGATGAATTGTTACTTGTTCATGAGAAGTTTAGGACAAAAGTTATGTGATAAAAGTTCTATGATAAAGTTTGCTGCTGTTATAATAATATACATGATGCTTCTATGTCCGTATTATGTTTTTATCGACAGCTCTCTCTCTAAGCATGTGGACATGTTTTTCGATATCGGTTTTTCGCTTGAGGACAAGCAAGGTCTAAGCTTGGGGGAGTTGATACATCCATTTTGCATCATGTTTACCTACTATTATTTATTATGTTTTTATGCATAATAATGCTTTTTGGAGTAATTCTAATGCCTTTTCTCTCATAATATGCAAGGTTTACACAAAGAGGGAGAATACCGGCAGCTGGAATTCTGGACCTGGAAAAGCTACGTCAGAGTAACGTATTCTGAACATCTCCAAATGAGCTGAAAATTTACGGAGAATTATTTTGGAATATATGAGGAATATTGGAGAAACTAACCACCAGAGGGGGTCCACCAGGTGGGCACAACCCACCGGGGCGCGCTAGGGAGCCCAGGCGTGCCCTGGTGGGTTGTGCCCTCCTCGGCCCACCTCCGGTGCCCCTCTTCTGGTATATAAGTCATTTTGACCTAGAAAAAAATAAGGAGAGGACTTTCGGGATGAAGCGCCGCCGTCTCGAGGCGGAACTTGGGCAGGAGCACTTTTGCACTCAGGTGGAGCGATTCCGCCAGGAAAACTTCCCTCCCGAAGGGGGAAATAATCGTCATCATCATCACCAACAACTCTCCCATCTTGGGGAGGGCAATATTCATCAACATCTTCAACAAAACCATTCCTCTCAAACCCTAGTTCATCTCTCGTGTTCAATCTTTGTACCGGAACCTTAGATTGGTACTTGTGGGTGACTAGTAGTGTTGATTACATCTTGTAGTTGATTACTATATGTTTTATTTGGTGGAAGATTATATGTTCAGATCCATTATGCTATTTAATACCCCTCTGATCTTGAGCATGATTATCATTTGTGAGTAGTTACTTTTGTTCTTGAGGTCACGGGAGAAGTCATGTTGCAAGTAAATATGTGAACTTGATATGTGTTCGATATTTTGATGATATGCATGTTGTCATTCCCTTAGTGGTGTCATGTGAACATTGACTACATGGAACTTCACCATATTTGGGCCTAAGGGAATGCATTATGGAGTAATTATTAGATGATGGGTTGCTAGAGTGACAGAAGCTTAAACCCTAGTTTATGCGCTATTTCATAAGGGACTGATTTGGATCCAAAAGTTTAATGCTATGGTTATATTTTATCTTAATACTTTTCTCGTAGTTGCGGATGCTTGCGATGGGGTTAATCAAAAGTAGGATGTTTGTTCAAGTAAGAACAGCACCTAAGCACCGGTCCACCCACATATCAAATTATCTAAGTAGCGAACACAAATCAAACCAACATGATGAAAGTGATATGATGAAATTACCGTGTCCCCTCAAGAACGCTTTGCTTATTATAAGAAACCGTTTTGGCCTGTCCTTTGTCATAAAAGGATTAGGCTACCTTGCTGCACTTTATTTACCGTTACCATTACTTGCTTGTTACAAATTATCTTGCTATCAAACTATCTGTTACCGACAATTTCATTGCTTGTAGAGAATATCTTGCTGAAAACCACTTGTCATTTCCTTCTGCTCCTCGTTGGGTTCGACACTCTTACTTATCGAAAGGACTATGATTGATCCCCTATACTTGTGGTTCATCACACACACTCACTTGGCGACGGTTCAAAATGTCGTCACGGAAAGGGGTTAAAAACTGTTTATATAGCACCTCGCTGTACCAGTGTATAGCTCTGAAAATAATATGATAAAAATAGATCCGGTGGCCATAGTTTTCACTAGAGGCTTCTCTCTTGAAAGAACACATACGATGGGTATACAAATTACTGTTGAGCAATTGATAGAAAAGCACATAGTTATGACGATATCTAAGGCAATGATCATGAATATAGGCATCATGTCCGTGACAAGTAGACCGACTCCTGCCTGCATCTACTACTATTACTCCACACATCGACCACTATCCAGCATACATCTAGTGTATTAAGTTAACAAGAACGGAGTAACACCTTAAGCAAGATGACATGATGTAGAGGGATAGATCCAATCAATATGGTAAAAACCGCATCTTTTTATACTTAATGGCAAGAATACAAATATGTGCCTCGCTACTCCTTCTATCACTCGGTGAGGACATCGCAAGATTGAACCCAAAACAAAGCACCTCTCCCATTGCAAGATAGATCAATCTAGTTGGCCAAACCAAATCAATAGATCGGAGACAAATACAAAGCTATCTTAATCATGCATAAAAGAGTTCAGAGAAGACTCAAATAATATTCATAGGTAATCTGATCATAAATCCACAATTCACCGGATCTCAACAAACGCACCGCAAAAGAAGATTACATCGAACAGAACTCCAAGAACATAGAGGAGAACATTGTATTGAAGATCAAAGAGAGAGAAGAAGCCATCTAGCTGCTAGCTATGGACCCATAGTTCTGTGCTAAACTACTCGCACATCATCAGAAGGGTAGCAAGGTTGGTGTAGAGGCCCTCCGTGATCAAACCCCCCTCCAAATGAGTACTGGAAAAGGCCCCAAGATGGGATCTCACGAGAATAGAAGCTTGCGGCGGCAGAAAAGTATTTTTGGTGTGTCCTTGCTACTTCTTGAGCTTGCGTTGATTTTTCCCTTGAAGAGGAAAGGGTGATGCAGCAAAGTAGAGATAATTATTTCCCTCAGTTAAGAACCAAGGTATCAATCCAGTAGGAGGCACCAGCAAGTCTCCAATCTATGCACCTGCACAAAATAACAAACACTTGCACACAACGCGAAAAAGGGGTTGTCAATCCCTTCACGGTCACGAACAAGAGTGAGATCTAATAGAGATGGTATAAAAGATAAATAAAAGAGCAAACTAAAGTAAATATAAATAAATTGCAGCAGGGTATTTTTGGGGTTTTTGGTTTATAGATCTGAAATATATGATGGAAAATAGACCCGGGGGCCATAGGTTTCACTAGAGCCTTCTCTCTTGAAAGAAAACATACAGTGGGTAAACAAATTACTGTTGAGCAATTGATAGAAAAGCGCATAGTTATGACGATATCTAAGGCAATGATCATGAATATAGGCATCACATCCGTGACAAGTAGACCGAAATGATTTTGCATCTACTACTATTACTCCACACATCGATCGACTCTTGCCTGGATCTAGAGTATTAAGTTCATAAGAACAGAGCAACGCTTTAAGTAAGATGACATGATGTAGAGGGATAAACTCAAGCAATATGACATAAACCCCATCCTTTTATTCTTAATGGCAACATTACAATATGTGCCTTGCTACCCCTTCTGTCACTGGGTGAGGACACCGCAAGATTGAACCCAAAACCAAGCACCTCTCCCATTGCAAGAAAAACCAATCTAGTTGGCCAAACCAAACCGATAGTTCAAAGAAAAATACAAAGATATCTTAATCATGCATAAAAGAGTTCAGAGAAGACTCAAATAATATTCATAGATAATCTGATCATAAATCCACAATTCATTGGATCTCAACAAACACACCACAAAATAAGATTACATCGGATAGAACTCCAAGAACATCGATGAGAACATGGTATTGAGGATCAAAGAGAGAGAAGAAGCCATCTAGCTACTAGCTATGGACCCTTAGGTCTGTGGTAAACTACTCACGCTTCATCGGAAGGGCATCAAGGTTGATGTAGAGGCCCTTCATGATCGAATCCCCCTCCGGCAGGGTGCCAGAAAAGGCCCCAATATGGTGGCGGAGAAGTATTTTGGTGGACGCTTCTGATTTTTGGGGAATATTTGAGAATTTATAGAGGTGGAACTAGTGTTAGGGGACTCCCAAGGGGCCCACAAGCCACGGGCCTCCTCAGGACTCTTCTGGCCCTCTCTCCAAGCCACATAGGTGTCTTCTGGTCCAAGAAAAATCATTGTAAAGTTTTATTCCGTTTGGACTTCGTTTGATATTCCTTTCTGTAAATGTCAAAAACAAGGAAAAAACAGAAACTGGCACTAGGCTCTAGGTTAATAGATTAGTCCCAAAAATAATATAAAATAGCATATTAATGCATATAAAACATCCAAAACAGATAATATAATAGCTTGGAACAATAAAAAAATTATAGATACGTTGGAGATGTATCAAGCATCCCCAAGCTTAATTCCTGCTCATCCTCGAGTAGGTAAATGATAAAAACAGAATTTTTGATGTGGAATGCTACCTAGCATATTTATCAATGCAATCTTTTTTATTGTGGCAAGAATGTTGAGATCAATAATATTCAAAACAAAAGTTTAATATTGACATAAAAACAATAATACTTCAAGCATACTATTAAAGCAATCATGTCTTCTCAAAACAACATGGCCAAAGAAAGTCATCCCTACAAAATCATATAGTTTGGCTATGCTTCATCTTCATCACACAAAGTATTTCATCATGCACAACCCCGATGGCAAGAAAAGCAATGGTTTCATACTTTTGGTGTTCTCAAACTTTTTCAACTTTCACGCAATACATGAGTGTTAGCCATGGATATAGCACTATAGGTGGAATAGAATATGGAGGTTGTGGAGAAGACAAAAAGAAGGAGAAAGTCTCACATCAACTTGGCAAATTAATGGGCTATGGAGATGCCCATCAATTTATATTGATGCAAGTGAGTAGGGATTGCCATGCAACGGATGCACTAGAGCTATAAGTGTATGAAAGCTCAAAAAGAAACTAAGTGGGTGTGCATCCAACTTGCTTGCTCACAAAGACCTGGGTCAATTTGAGGAAGCCCATCATTGGAATATACAAGCCAAGTTCTATAATGAAAAATATTCCCACTAGTATATGAAAGTGACAAAATAGTAGACTCTCAATCATGAAGAACATGGTGCTATTTCGAAGCACAAGTGTGGAAAAAGGATAGTAACATTGTCCCTTCTCTATTTTTCTCTCATTTTTTTGTTTGGCCTTCTTTGGCCTTTTTTTAATTTGGGCTTCTTTGGCCTCTTTTATTATTATTTTAAGTCCGAAGACTCATCCCAACTTGTGAGGGAATCATAGCTTCCATCATCCTTTCCTCACATGGGACAATGCTCTAATAATGATGATCATCACACTTTTATTTACTTACAACTCAAGAATTACAACCCGATACTTAGAACAAAATATGACTCTATATGAATGCCTCCGGCGGTGTACTGGGATATGCAATGATCAAGAGTGACATGTATAAAAAATATGAACGGTGGCCAAGCCAAAAATACTATGCCAACTACATGATCATGCAAAGCAATATGACAATGATGGTGCGTGTCATAATAAAACGGAACGGTGGAAGTTGCATGGCAATATATCTCGGAATGGCTATGGAAATGCCATAATAGGTAGGTATGGTCGCTGTTGAGGAAGGTTATATGGTGGGTTTAATGCACCAGTGAAAGTTGCGCGGTACTAGAGAGGCTAGCAATGGTGGAAGGGTGAGAGTGCGTATAATCCATGGACTCAACATTAGTCATAAAGAGCTCACATAGTTATTGCAAACAATTATTAGCCATCAAAACAAAGTACTACACGCATGCTCCTAGGGGGATAGATTGGTAGGAAAAGACCATCACTCGTCCCCGACTGCCACTCAGAAGGAAGACAATCAAAAAATAAATCATGCTCCAACTTCATCACATAACGGTTCACCATACGTGCATGCTACGGGAATCACAAACTTTAACACAAGTATTTCTACCAATCCACAATTACTCATGTAAAACCCCATGTACTTAGCCACAGTAATCACCCCTAGTTAATGCCTTGTCATCAAGGTTAACATAGCCTAATCATCATTTGCATCATATTGCATTTCAAACTCCTAATTCAAACATCAAATTAAATTAAAGTGAAACTAAAAGTTGTGCCAAATTGGAAACTAAAATGTTCATTAAATAACAAATATTCCAGAGAAAATTCTAAAATTGTAACCAACATTCACTAAATTACTTAATTGACTCTAACAACAACAAAACATAATTAAATTAATACCTTTTGTTTAAATAAAATCCATATGGAAACATTTGGAGTCAAAACCTTTTTATATCAATGTTAAATATTGCACTGCTATTATATGGGCAAGTTCCATATTTTATAAAGTCATTTGGTTTAAAAAGAAAAGACAAAATATAAATAAGAAAAGAAAACAGAAAGAGAAAAGAAGAAAAAGAAAAGGCCATGGGGCACTGGACCTAAGTCCATAGTGCCCGGCCCAGCCCACGCAGCCATTCCCCCACCTCTCACTGCTCATGCCGTCCCGCTGTCGAACACCCTGCACGCGCCCGCACGCACGCACCTGGCCCCCCTCGCTCGCCGCTCGACAGTGTGTCGCCGCTCGCGATGAGGATAAGGGCGAGCCCCGCAGCCCCCTGGTGCCTCCATCGCCTCACTTTCCCCTCCCTCGCTAACTCTCCGCCATGGCCGATGCGGCCATCGCCGTTGCTCCGTCGCCCGCGTAGCCACCGCCTCCGCCTCACCGTTCCTCCTAGTCCAGCGTCACCGCCGAGCTCTGCTACATTGCCTGCGCCAACGAGCCGAAGCCGAGGAGCTCTGCATCGCCGGACTACCTCGTCTTCTTCCCCTATGGCCGCCGTCGAACGCATCCATGATTCGCCGCCGTCGCCCTTCCTCGAGCCGTCCCCGGGCCTTCCCTGCAACGCTAGTGAGCTGTCGCATCGATCCCTCCTCTCCCCGCTCTCTCTCCGTAGCCGTAGCTGCTGCCCCCTTCACACCCGAACGCGCCGCCGCCTGGCCTCATCGCCGGCGTGGCCTCGGCGACCATAGGAACCCGTGCGTGCCACCATCGCACTCACCGCGTCGCGTAGACGCCGTAGCCACCTCGTGCTGCTCATTTTGCCCGCCGTAGCCCCGATTCCGTAGCTCACCCGAAGCACGTCGCCGCCGGTGAGCTCCTGGCGTTCAACTCCGTCCACCGCAGCCCCTCGCACTGCCACCATTCGACGCGCGACGTCGAGCCGCGTCGAATGCGCCCAACCACAGCCCCTTAGACCCCCTGTGCACAAAACCCGCGCCTTCCCCGAGCCGTGCCGCCGCGTTTGGCTCACTGGAGCCAACTCCGGCGCGTCTCCGGCCGGCCCCGACATGGCGCTGACCTGGCCGCCCTCGTGCCACTGACCGATGGGCCCGGCTGGCCCCATTGACCAGTCAGCGCTGCTGACTGGGCAACCTGTGTCTATGACATGCGGGCCCCACTCCATTAAACTGTTTAAAATAATTAGATAATTAAGATAATTAATTAGTTAGTTAATTAAAACACTAAACCCTCACTGACTGCTGGGGCCGACCTGCTAAATATCCTAATTAGATTAAACTAACTCTGTTTAGTTAGCTTATTCAATGACATGTGGGTCCCACTGGACCCACCTGTCTGGTTTGATTGGTCAACCGACCAGTCGACTTGCTAATGTCACCCATGCGTCATGCTGACATCACCCCCGCACTGTTCTGGAAAATGTTAGGATTAAATGAATAATTAAATTCAGAAAATAATTAAAACTTTAGAAAATCATATAAAATAATCCGTAACTCCTGTTATATATGAAAGTTGCTCAGAATTTCGATACAAGTCTGAATACGCCCTCCGTATTCCTGTCAGATGCCCCTAGCTAGATGAACATGGAACTTTTTGCCTGATTTCAATAAATGAATAGTGCTCAACTTTAATAAAATAAATCCAAATAAATTCCTAAATTACCTAACTCATTTAGTTAGGCAGTAGAACACCCCGGCATAGCATTTACGCATGTCATACATATTGTTTGCATTTTTGCTGTGAATTTACTGTTTCTCCCCCCTCCTTCTCTCTCGATAGACGCCGAGACCGACGCCGTTGTAGCTGAGTACGACTACGCTACAGACAAGCAGCCTGTTGACGACCCCTCTTTCTTGCCAGAGCAACCAGGCAAGCCCCTCCCTTGAGCATCCAGATATCGCCCATTCCATTTCTCCTGATTACATTAGATTTTGCTACTGTTAATGTTTGCTCCTATTCTGATGCATAGCCTTCTTTTGTAACCTGTTTATTGTTACCGCACCTGCCTATGTAAAACTGCTTAGTATAGGTTGGTAGTGAACCATCAGTGACCCCCACCACCGTACCCTTGTTGCCCCTGCTTGATCATCGACGACTCGATCAATGTGATCGTCGACCAGAGACCGACACATCACTTCACCCCCTTAGTTGTACGACTCTGCATAGTTACTATCGGGTGCCGAGGTAGTGTGAACTTCGAGGGTGATGCCTCATACGTTCATCCTGATGATTTCATCGAGTGGAATTCACTGAGGGTGATTCGTCGGGGTTTCCCTCTTGATGTTATGACCACACGGTTACTTGACCTTTGTTACAGGCGGGTCGACCCTGATGGGTACCCGCAGGGGATCTATGATGTCGGGTGTGCCGGAAGGGCACTCGAGTGTGATATTGTGGCGGAGCTTCAGAAACTCTGATCGTCTCTGCGTGTTACTAAATCAGCCTATCGGATTTGGGTATTTGATCTGAGTGGGTCGACGTGCCCTATACGCACTACCACCACGCGGGATTATGGTTTATGGGGCCCTCTAGGTCGTATGTTCCTCCCGAATGCTCTTCAGACGTCATGGTTCACCGTGCGGGCTGATTGTCGGGAATGGGCTGGATACTTCACTGACGAGTTCAGTGTCGCGCCTGCACCCCGGCCAGTCTCGCAACGCGCAGGGTGCCCGGGGCGACGGCCCAAGACCTCTGGGTGCATAGGTTAGTCCGGTGTGCTGACCTCTCTGCTGAGCCTAGGTAGGGCGCTGCTCCGTGTCGATCTCCCGAGGACGGGCATTACCAAGCAAGTGTGTCCGGCCAGAGGTGATCGAGCTTGTTGGGTAACAGTAGTGCACCCCTGGAGGGAAGAATAATCTACCGATAGCCGGTCCTACGGTAAAGGACGCTCAGTTTGTTTATCCCGATCTATTACTTGAACTGGATACTTGTTTAATTAATTGAAGCTTCGGGATCGCTTTCTCGCAGGGAGTCGAGGAAGGATCTCTAGGCTTTGCTTCAACATGTTTGCTTAATAAAATGCTATTCTACTCTCTTCTAATGCTGCAAGATGGAGGCTCATGAAGATGTTTGAAGATGCTAGTCTTCGATAGGACTAGGCCTTCTCTCTATTCTGGCATTTCTGCAGCCTAGTCCACATATACAGTCTTTCCCCTTTGATAATGTTGCATATGTAGTGTAGATCCTTGCTTGCTGAGTACTTCGGATGAGTACTCACGGTTGCTTTGTTACTTCTTTTTCCCCATACCCCACTTTGATGATACATCAGATGATGGAGCCCAGGAGCCAGATGCCACTGCAGGAGCTTACTACTAGATGGGTCCAGATGGTACTTACTACTGGATCGAGCCAGCCGAGCAGGAGTAGGATCGGAGGCTCCCAGGGAGGAGGCCTACGCCTTTCGATCTAGAGTCGTTGTTTGTGCTAGCCTTCTTAAGGCAAACCTTGACTAACTATGTCTGTACTCAGATATTATTTGTATGACTGACTTATGTATTCGGATCCTCGTGATCACTGGTCTGTAATATTGTGGATCTCCGTTTATTTGTGTTAGAGTTGTGTTGTGATATCTTCCCGTCAGTCCCTGTGCTTGATCGTGCATGTTTGCGTGTATGATTAGTGCACGATTGAGTCGGGGGCGCCACAAGTTGGTATCAGTGCCGACTACCTATAGGAAGCCCCCTTTCCAACTCCTTGGCCGAAGTTGAGTCTAGAAACCGAAAAAACTAATTTACTAACTTGGCTGTGTGGCTTACGGGCCCACGTCGCCAACTGGGTGGTATTAGGATCTTTTATTCCTCTTCTATACTCTGGGACTCTAATCTCTCGTCTTTTCGGGTTAAATAAATTTTACTAACACCGACACTTAGGATCTCATAAATCTCGTCTACCCGGAGAGCTGGATATCGGTGCTTAATTCCTTACCATTGATCTGATTAGTCTGATAATCATTTTCCCTTTCCATTGTTTTGTTTAACCGTTCTCTCCAAGTTGTATTATACTCCGAGTTGTCATTCGATAAGACCGGATTCTGCATCAGAGTGTACATGGAGCGCAGGATTTTCCTATGACAGCCATTCGTCGTCCGCACTTGCAGTTACCCCGTTTCAGTGGTTTTCTCCGACGTTGATGTAGCATTTGCTATGTCTCGTTGTGTACTTCCTTACCGCGTGCCTGCGCGCCGCCTAGCATGTCTAGTTTTTAAATTTGCGCCATTATGCTGTCCGCATGTACCCGACTCTGTGTATGGATCTGTATGTCTTAATTGACTACTTTTAAGTATCTGTTACACTACTTAATTGTTGTGGAGTTACATCATGCTTGTCGCTAAACACTCACAACTGCTTTTACTAAACTACCCCCTGTTGATACTTAGCAGGATGGTTAGACCAGGTGGTCGTGGTCGTGCCCCTGAACGCCCACCACCGCCAGACTATATGGCAGCTATGATGCAACAATTCAAGCTCAACCGTCAGTTCATGACCGGAATCATGGCTCAGTTTCCGCATCAGAACAACCAGAACCCTGCTTCAATAACTTTGACAGAGTTTATGTGACTCAACCCCACTCAGTTCCGCAACTTTGACAAACCACTGTATGCTGATGACTGGCTCCGCGACATCACTCACAAGATGGAGTCTGCTAATGTCGCCCCTGCCAATTTCGTCACCTTCGCGGCCTTTTTCCTAAAGGGTCCAGCTGCTCAATGGTGGGACACCCACAAGCGTACACTTCCCGCTGGAACAGTGGTTACCTGGTATGAGTTCCAGGCTACTTTCCGTGCCCATTATATTCCTCAGGGAATTATGGACCGGATGAAAACCCAATTCCGCAACCTCACCCAGGGCAACAAGACTGTCGAAGCTTATCAGTGGGAATTCCTTGAGCTGTCCCGCTATGCTGAAGAAGACATCGCCACAGATGCCCGTAGACAAGAGAAGTTTCGTAGTGGACTCCACCCAGACCTCGAGCTTGCACTTGCTGCTCAAGACTTCAACGATTTTGCTACTCTTGTGAACAAGGCTATTCTGGTTGAGACCGCTCAGATGAAGCACAAGGACTCGCAGAAGCGCTATCGTGATGTTGGCTCATCTTCGGGCTCAGCACAAAAGCGTCGAGTCTGGATTCCCAACAATGTGTTCCGTCCAAATGCCCCTGCGCCAAAGAACAACTGTGCTGCACCACGTCTGCCTCCTCCACCACCGAGGCAGCCAAGAGCTCAAGCTGCTCCACCCAATGCTCCTCTTCGTCCTGAAGATGGTATGTGCTTCAAGTGCCGCAAACCAGGTCACCTTGCTAAGGACTACGGCCAGACTCAGAATCAGTTGGCTTTTCCTCGTACTGGCCATGGCAATGGTCGTGACAACAATCAGGCCCGCAACTATAATACTGGGTCTGCTGCTCATGGTCGTGGAGACGCTTACAACATTGATATTGAAGAAGTCCAGGATCAACCTGCTACTGTGATGGGTACCCTTCTCGTTAACTTAGTACCTGCTTCTATTTTATTTGATTCAGGAGCATAGCATTCATTCCTCTCTGGAAAATTTGCATTCATGCATGGCATTCGATATGAGAAGATGGATAATCCGTTTGTCGTTAAAACTCCCGGAGGTCATTGTCATGCTGACGTGATAGCACCTAACGTTACTGTCGAAATCAAAGGGTTGGAATTCCTTGCCTCACCCATCGTCTTGAAGTCTTCCACCATAGACCTCATACTCGGAATGGATTGGTTGAAAGCTCACATTGCTTCGATCAATTGTGCCACTAAAGTCGTCCAACTTCTTCACCCCTCTGACGAGATAGTGAATTATACCGCCCGCATTACACGGGATGCTGAAGCTCAGATATATGCCCTGAATGCTTTGAACGCCTCACCTCTGGAAGGAATCAAGAACGTTCCTGTCGTTCGAGATTTTCCGGACATCTTTTCGGAAGAACTTCCAGGAATACCCCCAGTTAGGGCTGTCGAGTTTGTCATTGACTTGAAGCCTGGCACTACCCCTATTGCGAAGCGTCCTTATAAGATGCCTCCGCACCACCTTCTCGAGCTTAAGGAAGAAATCGACAAGTCACTTAAGAAAGGTTTCATCCGCCCCAGTTCCTATGCTTGGGAAGCACCTTCACTCTTCGTTAGGAAGAAGGATGGAACTAACCGATTGGTTCAGGATTACCGGCCCATTAACCAAGCCTCAATCCAGAATAAATACCCACTACCCCGGATTAATGATCTTCATGATCAGCTTGCTGGATCCTCTGTCTTCTGGAAACTCGACTTGAGGTTGGGTTATCATCAGATCCGTGTTCGCGAAGAGGATATCCCGAAGACTGCCTTTGTTACTCGATATGGCTCTTACGAGTACACTGTCATGTCATTTGGCTTAACAAATGCTCCAGCAACCTTCTCCCAGTTGATGAACTATATCTTCATGGATTACCTTGACAAATTCGTCGTGGTTTATTTGGATGATATCCTTATATATTCCAAGAATGAAGAAGAACATGCTGAACATCTTCAGCTTGTATTGGAGAAGCTTCGGGAACACCAGCTATATGCCAAGTACTCTAAGTTTGAGTTCTGGTTATCTGAAGTGACCTACCATGGTCATGTGATTTCCAAGAATGGAATTGCTGTTAACCCGGAACGAGTTCAAGCCATTCTTGACTGGACTCCCCCGAAGAACGTTAAGCAAGTCAGGAGTTTTCTCGGACTCGCTAGTTATTGCCATCGGTTCGTTGAGAACTTTTCCAAGATTGCAAATCCATTGACGAACCTCCTACACAAAGGTGTTAAATTTGAGTGGACAGAAAAATGTCAAGAAAGCTTTCAGACACTAAAAGATAAGTTAACATCTGCCCCAGTGCTAGCACCCCCGGATTCCCAAAAGGATTTCATGATATACTGTGATGCATCTCATCAAGGATTAGGCTGTGTCCTAATGCAAGAGCGCAAAGTGATTGCTTATGGCTCTTGACAATTGCGTCCTCATGAAGAAGATTACCCAGTGCATGATCTCGAACTTTCTGCGGTTATTTATGCCCTGAAGCTATGGCGACATTATCTTCTCGGTAATCGTTGCGAGATATACACGGATCATCAGAGTTTGAAGTACCTATATACTCAACCAGATCTAAACCTTCATCAACAAAGATGGCTCGAGACAATTGCCGATTATGATATGAATATCTCATACACCCCTGGCAAGGCTAATGTAATGGCTGATGCTTTGAGTCACAAGGCTTATTGTAGCAACCAAATGGTTCACGAAGCACAACCTCTCCTTTATGAAGAGCTTCGCAAATTGAACCTCCATATTGTTCCACGGGGTTATCTCAATACCCTGGTTGTTGAACCAGACTTAGAACACAACATTAAGACTATGCAACGGTATGACTCTGAAGTTGAAAGGATTAAGCGATACCTCGAAAAAGGAAAGCCGTCGAAATTCCATCTTGATAATGATGGGATCCCATTCTTCCAACACCGTCTCTTCGTACCCAAGTTCAAGGATGAGAGGGAACACGTTATGAAAGAAGCTCATGACACTCCTCTGTTAATTCATCCTGGTAGCACAAAGATGTACCGTGACATTTGTCAAAGATACTAGTGGCCTATTATGAAGCGAGACATTGCTTGTTATGTTTCTGAGTGTGACGTTTGCCGCTACATTAAAGCAGAACATCAAAGGCCTGCTGGAACTCTGCAACCCCTTGATATTCCTGAATGGAAATGGGACAAGGTCCAAATGGATTCCCAGATCTCAGAAGGGTCATGATGCTATCTTTGTTGTCATTGACCGATTCTCCAAGGTTGCTCACTTTCTGCCAGTTAAGGAGACAATCACTGCTAGTCAGTTAGCAGACTTGTATGTTTCCCGAATTGTGTCACTCCACGGTGTTCCGTTGGAGATCAGTTTGGATCGTGGTAGCCTCTTTACCTCTAGATTCTGGAATAGTTTCTAAGAAGCTATGGGAACTCACCTGTCCTTCAGTACCGCTTTTCACCCTCAGTCACCGGGTCAAGTCGAACGAGTTAATCAAGTGCTCGAAGATATGCTTCGAGCTTGCGTCATCTCCTTCGGTAAGAAGTGGGAGGAATCTCTCCCGGATGCCGAATTCTCTTACAACAATAGCTATCAAGCTAGTTTGAAGATGGCACCATTTGAAGTTCTATACGGACGTAAGTGTCGAACCCCTCTGAATTGGTCAAAAACTAGGGAACGCTCACTCGTCGGACCGGACATTGTTCAGCAAGCTGAAGAAAAAGTCTGCATTGTCCGTGAACATATGAAGACTGCTCAGTCTCGTCAGAAGAGCAACTATGACCGAAAGCACAAGGAAATGGTCTATCAGCCTGGCGAGCAAGCTTAAATCCGCGTCACTCCGTTGAAAGGCACTCATCGGTTCGGAATCAAAGGCAAGTTAGCTCCTCGCTACATTGGCCCATTCCGTATTCTTGCCCGGTGAGGAGAAGTGGCATATCAATTGCAATTGCCACCAAATCTTTCTCAAGTGCATGATGTTTTTCATTTATCCCAACTCCGTCGCTGCTTCAAGGATCCTATTCGAGCGGTGGATCATGAAATGCTTGAATTGCAGGAAGATCTGTCTTATCCAGAATATCCCATCCGTATTCTTGACCAAGCTGAACGCCGGACACGTCAGAAGTCGATCAAATTCCTCAAAGTTCAATGGTTGAATCATTCTGAAGATGAAGCCACTTGGGAACGCGAGGATCGTCTTCGCGAAGAATACCCCGCTTTCTTTCATTCTACCTCTTAATTCTCGGGACAAGAATTCTTGTTACATGAGGAGAATTGTAACACCCCATGTACTTAGCCACAGTGATCACCCATAGTTAATGCCATGTCATCAAGGTTAACAGAGCCTAATCATCATTTGCATCATATTGCATTTCAAACTCCTAATTCAAACTTCAAATTAAATTAAAGTGAAACTAAAAGTTGTTCCAAATTGGAAACTAAAATGTTCATTAAATAACAAATATTCCAGAGACAATTCTAAAATTGTAACCAACATTCACTAAATTACTTAATTGACTCTAACAGCAACAAAACAAAATTAAATTAATACCTTTTGTTTAAATAAAATCCATATGGAAACATTTGGACTCAAAACATTTTTATATCAATGTTAAATATTGCACTGCTATTATATGGGCAAGTTCCATATTTTATAAAAGTCATTTGGTTTAAAAAGAAAAGACAAAATAGAAATAAGAAAAGAAAACAGAAAGAGAAAAGAAGAAAAAGAAAAGGCCCCGGGGCACTGGACCTAAGTCCACAGTGCCAGGCCCAGCCCGCGCAGCTCTTCCCCCACCTCGCACTGCTCATGCCGCCCCGCTGTCAAACACCCCGCACGTGCCCGCGCGCACGCACCCGGCCCCCTCGCTCACCGCTCGACAGCGCGTCGCCGCGCGCGATGAGTATAAGGGCGAGCCCCGCAGCCCCCTGGCGCCTCCATCGCCTCACTTTCCCCTCCCTCGCTCGCTCTCCGCCATGGCCAACGCGACCATCGCCGTTGCTCCATCGCCCGAGTTGCCACCGCCTCCGTCTCGCTGTTCCGCCTAGTCTAGCATCACCGCCGAGCTCCGCTACGTCGCCTGCGCCAACGAGCTGAAGCCGAGGAGCTCTACATCGCCGGACTGCCTCGTCTTCTTCCCCTACGGCTGCCGTCGAACGCCTCCATGATTCGCCGTCGTCGCCCTTCCTCGAGCCGTCCCCGGGCCTTCCGTACAACGCTAGTGAGCTGCCGCATCGATCCCTCCTCTCCCTGCTCTCTCTCCATAGCCGTAGCTGCCGCCCCCTTCTCACCCGAACGCGCCGCCGCCTGGCATCGTCGTCGGCGTGGCCTCGGCGACATAGGACCCCGTGCGTGCCACCATCGCACTCACCGCGTCGCGTAGACGCCGTAGCCACCTCGTGCTGCTCATTTTTCCCGCCGTAGCCCCGATTCTGTAGCTCACCCGAAGCACCTCGCCGACGCCGAGGTCGTGGCGCTCAGCTCCGTCCACCGCAGCCCCTCGCACCGCCACAATTCAACGCGCGACGTTGAGCCGCGTCGAACGCGCCCAACCACACACCTTAGACCCCCTGTGCGCGAAACCCGCGCCTTCCCCGAGCCGCGCCGCCGCATTTGGCTCGCCGGAGCCAACTCCGGTGCGTCTCCGGCCGGCCCCGACGTGGCGCTGACCTGGCCGCCCTCGTGCCACTGACCGATGGGCCCGGCTGGCCCCGTTGACCAGTCAGCGCTGCTGACTGGGCAACCTGTGTCTATGACATGTGGGCCCCACTCCATTAAACTGTTTAAAATAATTAGATAATTAAGTTAATTAATTAATTAGTTAATTAAAACACTAAACCCTCACTGACTGCTGGGGCCCACCTGCTAACTATCCTAATTAGATTAAACTAACTATGTTTAGTTAGCTCAGTCAATGACATGTGGGTCCCACTGGATCCACCTGTCTGGTTTGACTGGTCAACCGACCAGTTGACCTGCTGATGTCACCCATGCATCATGCTGACATCACCCCCGCACTGTTCTGGATAATGTTAGGATTAAATGAATAATTAAATTCAGAAAATAATTAAAACTTTAGAAAATCATATAAAATAATCCGTAACTCCGATGAAAATAATTTATATATGAAAGTTGCTCAGAATTTCGATACGAGTCTGAATATGCCCTCCGTATTCCTGTCAAATGCCCCTAGCTAGATGAACATGGAACTTTTTGCCTGATTTCAATAAATGAATAGTGCTCAACTTTAATAAAATAAATCCAAATAAATTCCTAAATTAACTAACTCATTTAGTTTGGCAGTAGAACACCCCGGCATAGCATTTAGGCATGTCATACATATTGTTTGCATTTTTGCCGTGAATTTACTGTTTCTTCCCCCCTCCTACTCTCTTGATAGACGCCGAGACCGACGCCGTTGCAGTTGAGTACGACTATGCTACAGACGAGCAGCCCGTTGACGACCCCTCTTTCTTGCCAGAGCAACCAGGCAAGCCCCCCCCCCTTGAGCATCCAGATATCGCCCATTCCATTTCTCCTGCTTGCATTAGATTTTGCTACTGTTAATGTTTGCTCCTATTCTGATGCATAGCCTACTTTTGTAACCTGTTTATTGTTACCTCACCTGCCTATGTTAAACTGCTTAGTATAGGTTGGTGGTGAACCATCAGTGAACCCCACCACCTTACCCTTGTTGCCCCTGCTTGATCATCGATGACTCGATCAATGTGATCGTCTACCAGAGACCGACACATCACTTCACCCCCTTAGTTGTATGACTCTGCATAGTTACTATCAGGTGCTGAGGGTGATACCTCGTAACGCACTACTGATGAATACTCTGCAATGTAGTAGTTCAGTCGTGGTCATCGAGGGTGATTCCTCCTTCTCCACTTCCGATACGACTCTGTCATGCAACCCCTCAGTGTGAACCTCAAGGGTGATGCCTCATAAGTTCTTCCTGATGATTTCATCGAGTGCAATTCACCGAGGGTGATTCCTCGGGGTTTCCCTCTTGATGTTATGACCACACGGTTACTTGACCTTTGTAACAGGCGGGTCGACCCTGATGGGTACCCGCAGGGGATCTATGATGTCGGGTGTGCCGGAAGGGCACTCGAGTGTGATATTGTGGCGGAGCTTCAGGAACTCTTATCGTCTCCGCGTGTTACTAAATCAGCCTATCGGATTTGGGTATTTAATCTGAGTGGGTTGACGTGCCCTATACGCACTACCACCACGTGGGATTATGGTTTATGGGGCCCTCTACGTCGTACGTTCCTCCCGAATGCTCTTCAGACGTCATGGTTCACCGTGCGGGCTGATTGTCGGGAATGGGCTGGATACTTCACTGACGAGTTCAGTGTCGCGCCTGCACCCCGGCCAGTCTCGCAACGCATAGGGTGCCCAGGGCGATGGCCCAAGACCTCTAGGTGCATAGGTTAGTCCGGCATGCTGACCTCTCTACTGAGCCTAGGTAGGGCGCTACTTCGTGTCGATCTCCCGAGGACAGGCATTACCCAGCAAGTGTGTCCGGCCAGAGGTGATCGAGCCTGTTGGGTAACAGTAGTGCACCCCTGCAGGGAAGAATAATCTATCGATAGCTGGTCCTACGGTAAAGGACACTCAGTTTGTTTATCCCGATCTATTACTTGAACTGGATACTTGTTTAATTAATTGAAGCTTCGGGATCACTTTCTCGCAGGGAGTCGAGGAAGGATCTCTAGGCTTTGCTTTAACATGTTTTCTTAATAAAATGCTATTATACTCTCTTCTAATGCTGCAAGATGGAGGCTCATGAAGATGTTTGAAGATGCTAGTCTTCGATAGGACTGGGCCTTCTCTCTATTCTGGCATTTCTGCAGCCCAGTCCACATATACAGCCTTTCCCCTTTGATAATGTTGCATATGTAGTGTAGATCCTTGCTTGCTGAGTACTTTGGATGAGTACTCACGGTTGCTTTGTTACTTCTTTTTCCCCATACCCCACTTTGATGATACATTAGACGATGGAGCCTAGGAGCCAGATGCCACTGCAGGAGCTTACTACCAAATGGGTCCAGACGGTACTTACTACTGGATCGAGCCAGCCGACCAGGAGTAGGATCGGAGGCTCCCAGGCAGGAGGCCTACGCCTTTCGATCTAGACTCGTTGTTTGTGCTAGCCTTCTTAAGGCAAACCTTGACTAACTATGTCTATACTCAGATATTATTTGTATGACTGACTTATGTATTCGGATCCTCATGATCCCTGGTCTGTAATATTGTGGATATATCTTCCCGTGAGTCCCTATGCTTGATCGTGCACATTTGCGTGTATGATTAGTGCATGATTGAGTCGGGGGTGCCACAACTCACTAGCATGACTCTAATATCACCATCTTTATATCTCAAAACAAATGCTAGGAATCAAACTTCTCATCTATTTAATGCTCTTTATATGAAAGTTTTTTATATCCCTCTTGGATGCCCATCATATTAGGACTAAATTCATAACCTAAGCAAATTACCATGCTGTTTAAGACTCTCAAAATAATATAGGTTAAGCATGAGAGTTCAAAAATTTCTATAAAATAAAGCCACCGCCGTGCTCTAAAAAGATATAAGTGAAGCACTAGAGCAAACTACCTAGCTCAAAAGATATAAGTGAAGCACATAGGGTATTCTAATAAATTCATGATTAAAGCATGTCCCTCTGAAAAGGTGTGTACATCAAGGATGATTGTGGCAAACTAAAAAGGAAAGACTCATATACTACAAGACGCTCCAAGCAAAACACATATCATGTGGTGAATAAAAATATAGCCTCAAGTAAATTTACCAATGGATTGAAGACGAAAGAGGGGATGCCATCCGGGGCATCCCCAAGCTTAGATGTTTGGTTGTCCTTGAATATTACCTTGGGGTGCCTTGGGCATCCCCAAGCTTAGGCTCTTGCCACTCCTTATTCCATAGTCCATCAAATCTTTACCCAAAACTTGAAAACTTCACAACACAAAATTCAACAGAAAACTCATAAGATCCGTTAGTATAATAAAATAAATCACCACTTTTGGTACTGTTGTGAATTCATTCTAAATTTATATTGGTATTTTATGTAACACCCCGAGAATCATGTAACAGTAATCCTAACCTAATGATGCCATGTAACCGTGTTAGTTAAGCCTAATTGCCCCTGGATGAAAATCAAACTCAAATTCAAATCCAAATCATAAGTGAAATTCGAAATTTCACAAACATGAAAACTAAAATGTTCTTATTGTTGAAAATATTCCATAACTAATTATGGTGGTGAAGCAACATTTTATAAAAGTGTTTTAATGCCCTATAACATTTATAATAGTGGCTCAAACAATTATTTAAAAGCTTTTCAATTAATAAAGTATACAAACTATTTTAATTAAATATCAAACTTTTTGTGGCAATGACGAAATTGGCATCACTAATATTGGACCAAGTTTTACTTTTTATAGAACCTATTTCTATTTAAAATAAAGGCAAATCAGTAGACATAAAAGAAAAACAAAAAGGGGTATGGAAAAAAGGCTTCACCGTGCAGTTGGACCCTAAGTCCCACCATGTCTGGCCCACCCACTTGGGGGTTATCCCCTATCTCTATTCACCGCGCCCTCGTGGACACACAACGCTCGTCCATGGACAGGGATCGCCACGCGGCGCACATCCGGCTTCCCCCGGCGTCCTACAAGGTCGTCTTGAACCCCCTACAACCCCTAGCACGCCAGAGCCCTCTCTCCCTCGCTCGCTCTCTTCCCCGCATCTCGCAACCAAAGCACCATCGCCATGACCGTCGTCGTCCACATGCCCACCCCGTCCCCGGCGCCTAAACACTTCTTCAAGAGCTTCACCGGCCTCTGCTACGTCATCTACGACCACGGGATCGAGCTCAATGCTACTACGCCGTGCGGATCGAGTCGTTCCCCTTCACTACCCCGCCGACGCCATCGCCGGATCCGCACCACACCGACCATCCCGACGCCTCCGAGCCACCCCTGTGCTTCGATGTGAGCTCCCCTCTGTTTCCCCTTCTTTTGTTTGCTCGTTTCCGTCGTCGTCCCCACGGGCCCATGCACCACCATGGCCATGGCACCACTGCCGAGCACGTTGTCGTTGATGGGGTCCGTCCCGAAGAAAACCAAGGTCGCTGTCGTGCATCTAGTGCTCCCAGGAGGCGTGCGTGTCGTATGCATAGCCGAATCCATGCTCGCCCGCTCAAATCGAACTAACACGCAGCCACCGCCACCGTCCGCCATGGCCGGCGATGCCTGCTTTGGCCGCACTTCTGCCGCGTGCTGGCCGTCCCAGGGCACTCCCTGGTCGCGCCCTCGCACAGCCCCGTGCCCACGTCTGCCCACTCGCACGCCCGTCAACTGCCGCCTATTGCCCCTGCTACAGCTGCCGTTTGTGCCTGCCGCAGCTGCCTTCTCCTCGTGCTGCTGCTACGTGCGACCTCGGTTGCTGCCGCCTGCCACTGTCCCCGCACCTACTGACTATGTCCGCCTCGCCCCGGCCTCTGGCTGGACCACGCCCGCTCACCCGTTGCCGTGCCTCTGCCTCGCCTAGCCGCGTCGGCCGTGCCCGACGCTGCTAGCCGGTGCCGCACGGGCACGCGACGTCGCGCGCGACGCTGCTCGCCGCCCCGCGCGCTGCGGCCCCTGGACCCTCCTGCCCGCACCCCCTTCTTCCAGCCGCGCCCGACGCTGCTCATCGTCGGCCGAGCCCATCGGCCGAGCCGTTTCCCCTGTCTACGTGCGTGCGTGTGTCGTTCCCCCCTGTGGCCGGCTTGGGCCACTTACTAGTGGGGCCGGCCCCTTTAAAGAAAAAAGGAAAAAGGAAAAGCTGTTAAAAAATAAAAATAAAATAAGTTTTTTTGGACAATGACAGTTGGCATGGTGCCCCTTTGACTGGTCAACGTGGACGAGTCAATTGCTGACTGTGCAGTGGACTGGCCCCACCAGTCAGCCCCTATGGTGCACTCTGGGTGCAGTGCACCGGGTGCACCTAGCAGTTTCTGTGATTAATATTCTTGAATTAAATTAAAACCAAGAAATTCAGAAATTGATTAAAACTTTGAAAAATCATATAAAATAATTAATAACTCGGATGAAAATAATTTATATATCAAAGTTGCTCAAAAAAATGTGTCGAATCCGAATATGACACCCACATACCTGTCACAACATGGATTCGTCCCCTCCGATTCATCTGTCCGGAAAATGCCAAATGCCGGGAAAGCATTCCCGGATGTTTTCCCCCTTCGTCTGTATCACCTAGCACTGCGTTAGGTCACCCCTAGCACAACGTATTGCCATGTTATGCTTTGTGATGCTTTGTTTGCTTTATAATTATTGTTTCTTCCCCCTCTTCTCTCCGATAGACACCAAGACCGCTGCCGATGCCACTGTGTTTGACCAGATCGACGACGACCCTTCCTTCTCAACAGAGCTTCCAGGAAAGCAAACCCCCATTGATCATTCCGATATCGCCCATTCCGTTCTCTCTCATGCTTGCATTAGATTTCGCTACTGTACTTTAATGCTCCTATTATGATGCATAGCCTGCTTTTCTAACCTACTCTTGTACCTTACATGCTTATCCTAAACTGCTTAGTATAGGTTGGTTAGTGATTCATCAGTGACCCCGCACCTTGTCCTTGTTGCCCCCGCTGGATTACCAGGTGACTCGATCAACATGATCGACGTCCAGGGCCCGGCACATCACATCACACCCCCTTTAGTTGTACGACTCTGCAGGGTTACTATCGAGTGCCGAGGGCGATACCTCGTATAACACTTCTGATGTTAACTCTGTAGTGTGGCTAATCTGTCGTGGTCATCGAGGGTGATTCCTCCTTCACCGCTCCCGATACGATCTGTCGTGCAACACCTCAAGCGTGAACCTCGAGGGTGATTCCTCCTAGTTCACCTTGATGATTACATCAGGTGGATTCCATCGAGGGTGATTCCTTGGATTCCCCCTTGGTGTTTTGGACACACGGTTACTTTGACTTTACCACAGAACCATGTTACTGAAGTCGGGTCGGCCCTGAGGGGTACTCGTGAGTTGATGTGTAGTCGGGTTGACCTAGAGGGTGCCCACGAGATTTCTACGTGGCACGGCCGGACATTTCGGGCCCTTGCCGTAAGTCCACGAGACAGGGCAATGGGGTCACATATCATGAGTCTTTGCTTGTCACCGCGCGCTCCCAAGCAACTAACAAGATTGGGTATTTGATCTGAGTTGGCCACTGGCCTATACACACTAACCACCCCGCGGGAACAGTTATGGGCACTCGACATCGTAGTATCAGCCGAAGCTTTCCAGATGTCAGCGACTGAGTGGCGCGCGCCGGGTTGGACCGCGTAAAGTACCCTCCTTTCTAATGGAGGCTGCTAGATCTGCTCATCGGCCGCGTTCGCAATGTGCAGGAGTGTAAAGGGCGATGAGCCCAAGACCCCTGCGCCCTTAGGATTTAGACCAGCGTGCTGACTTCTCTGTTGGGCCTAGGTAGGGCTGTGACGTGTTGATCTTCCGAGGCCGGGCATGACCCAGGAAAGTGTGTCCGGCCAATGTGATCGAGTGTGTTGGGTAATTTGATGCACCCCTGTAGGGAAGTTTATCTATTCGAATAGCCTTGTCCATGGTAACAGGACGACCTGGAGTTGTATTCTGATCTTTACAACTAGAACTAGATACTGAGATGTGGAATGGATATGATGGCTCCGAGATTGCTTTCTCGCAGGGAGTCGAGAAAGGATCTCTGGGCGTTAATGCTACAACATTCTTGCTAATTATAAAATGCTATTATGTACTCTTCTAAATGCTACAACATGGTGGCTTCAAGAAGATGCTAGTCTTCGATAGGCTTGGCTTTCCCTTCTAATTTGGCATTCTGCAGTATAGTCCACATATACAACCACTTCCCTTTGATACCTGTGCATATGTAGTGTAGATCCTTGCTTGCGAGTACTTTGGATGAGTACTCACGGTTGCTTTGCTACCTTTTTTCCCCTTTTCCATTCTTCCCGGTTGCTACGACCAGATGACGGATCCCAGGAGCCAGATGCCGCCACCGACGACTACTACTACCCCAATGGAGCCTACTACTACATGGAGACCGCCGATGACCAGGAGTAGTTAGGAGGCTCCCAGGCAGGAGGCCTTGCCTTTTCGATCTTCGTAGATGTTTGTGGTAGCCTTCTTAAAGCAGACTTGTCTAACTTATGTCTGTACTCAGATATTGTTGCTTCCACTGACTCGTTTGTATTCGAGCTGATGTATTCAAGCCCTCGAGGCCCCTGGCTTGTAATATAAAGCTTGTATTATTTTTAATTTGTGTCTAGAGTTGTGTTGTGATATCTTCCCGTGAGTCCTTGATCTTGATCGTACACATTTGCGTGTATGATTAGTGTACGGTTGAATCGGGGGCGTCACAAGTTGGTATCAGAGCTGACTGCATGTAGGAATCCCCCATCCAAACTCCTTGGCCGAAGTTGACTCTAGTCATTACAAAACTTTTTACTAACATGGCTGTGCGGTTTACGGGCCCACGTCGCCATTCGGTGGTATTAGGGTATTTTATTCCTCGTCTTTACTCTGGGACTCTGACCTCTCTTCTATTCGGGTTAAAGATTTTGCTAACTTTAACTTTAGGTTCTTGTAAACTACCTTCTCCTAGAGAGCCCCTCATTCTAGATGATCGCTGGCTTCATCAGAGGATTTCGAAGATACTCTTCGATGTTTTACCGAGACACTTTTCCCACCGCCATTGCAATTCCCTACCACCGATATACTACTATGGATAACTGCATATCCTTGTCGTTCATACCTTCATCCCCAGTTGCTCTTGTTATTACAAGATACATCGAATTATTCTCTGACTGTTAAGAATCCCTTGTGCCACTGCCTTGTAGTTCTTTGCCGCATGAATACCCCTACGAATAATTCCTCACAATCTTCGAAGATTTGTTCATTCATAATTATTCATGTGACTCACAAGATACTTTGAAATACTATCCGATCTTTTGATAATCCTCTGCCAACTATTACTCTACAAATACTTGTCTGCTTGCATTATGGTTGCTTTCCATATATCTAGCAATATTCATTAGCATCCTTTGCCATCGTCATTTTGAGCATTTGATTCTGTATGTTTGTGAATGCTCGCAATCATCAGTCGCAATTAGAATTCTTCCCTTCGGCTCAGACGTCACTCCGGACATGAGCTGGTTCTCGGCAAATCAAACCTTGATTGATTATCGATCTATGTCTATTCAACTTACTTGTCTTTTGATCAGAGCATCTGAAACTGATACACTGATCTGCAAATAAAAATTTCTTTGATTTAAAGCATCGAATTATTAAAGATGTTTCTATAATCCAATGCCTATGCGTTGTTTCTTCCTCTGGTTGTGTGCCGATGCTCACATCAGCTCCGTTATGGACCGTCAAATCATTTGTTGGATTATTATCCGACAGTGCCATTCATATTCAATTACCTTGTGGGTTCTTCCCCTGATACATGTTGCCTTTGGTAATTTGTATTCTCTGATTTGGCCAACCATGCTCTACTTTCGAGCTTGCATTTTTTTACTCCTGAAGATGTGGAATAGGTTCCTAAGATGCCCCGATGGGTTGAACCTATGCCTTCCCTAATCCGTGTGAACCCTAGAGTTTTCACGAGTCATACTCTTCTGGTATTTTATCAGATAAAATTTGAACATTACAACTTCATCAAACATGAGAAGTGAATGAAAGGTTATGCATTGGAGAAGTGGGAGTCGACCTTGGACTTTGTGTTCATGCCCATGGAAACAATGTAGATCCTATCATGGAAGCTCCTTGTAAAATCAATATAACAACCCCCCCCCCCCCCAAAACCCCCCCCCCCCGTGATATAATATCATCTCGTGTCTATGAATTGATCCCTTTGCAACCGTGGTTCCGACCATATGTTCACCCTGATTCCATTTCCTAGACAAGTTAAAACACTTGTCTTCTGCAGATCAATACATCTCCGCAACCTCTATTTTGATCTTCCTTCGAGTATTACCCTCCGGTATCTCAAGAATATCAAAGAACTGTGTTGCTTCCTATTAGTCTTCCGCTAGTATTACTTCTCACCGATTTTAGATTTCCCCCGGGTTCTGAGTTACTAGTCACTCGAGAACACCAATAAGTGAATCGATTCCGCACTCTGATTCAATAACGTTCATTGCTTACGAGTTTAATATTCCTTCAAGTCATTCCTAGCCTGATCGGCTATATCATTACCGTGCTAAATTTTAACTGTGCTAGCACAGTTAAAATTTAGCACGGGCACAGTTAAAATTTAGCACGGTAATGATATAGCCGATCAGCCTAGGAATGACTTGAAGGTATACCTGGTCCTTCTTCCCAGAGCACAATTTTCGATGATGAGCAAAGCCTATGTCGATTTTCCTCGTCATATCATTTTGCCTTGAACAACAAGCTTGATTTCGTGTTTGTGTCGTACCTGTGGTTCCAATAACCTTTCGCTTCATCATTCCTTTGACTTGATGTCATCGCCGATCGATTACATCTTCATGAAATCTCTCGACAAATCTGTCATGATTATCATCAACATTCTGACCTCTTCCAGGTTATGAATCAAATTCATGATGAGAAATACCATCCTTGCTCCCTTGATGATTTGTGTTAATATCGACAACATTCTTGCATATCTACTTGCTGTCCTGTCAGGTATATCCTGCTCTATTTGTTCTTGTGAAGGATATACTCCTAATACTTGTGTTTAAACATATTTTCCTTTCCATTGGTCTGATTAATGTAATAATCACATTTTCCTTTCCATTGTTTTGGTTAACCTTTCTTGTGATCTACATGATATAAGCAGTAATATTTCCCTGCTTATGTAAACACCTTGGTGTACCATCCTGTATAGTGTAACCTTGTTACTATTGTTGATGACATTCCGGTAACCACCGATGGATGAGAACTTTGCCTATTGGTCCGCCTTGTTTCAACGAGCAGGAAAATGGTTCTTTGCGTCCCTCTCCCTTGGTACCTACTTTGTTGCGAACATAACTGACAGACTATCCTCTGACATGCCTTGCTATCATGATCGTGCAAGATGTCAGCGCCCTTACCACTTTTAACCCACATGGTGGGCCCATAACCCACAGTTCCACAGGATCAAAACCTGGCTCTCCCGTACATCCCTGTTCCAAGGTTATTCATCATGCTTGGCATGGTATGTAAATCATGAGCCACCTTCCTAGGGATCTATTCTGGTATCAGACGCAATACTTATTCTCATAGCTCTGAACCCCTTTCACACTCTGTTCCAGACATCGAATGATTTTCTATGCGGTTGAAACTTCTTATTATATCTTCTTACTTTGCTCTTGATTTGTTTCATTTGTTCAACTCGAGAGATACTCATGAGTTCATTCATGGGATAACCCCCAGAAAATTACCCCTTATAGCATTCTATCACTGTCAAGCTACCCCTTACCTATTCGTAAGTACGATGGAATTACCGAAGAAAGGACGACGACTTCATCATGATGACCTGAAGTAGAGAAATGAAGACATCAACGAGAGGGATCAACTTCTTCGAGAAAAGCAACCAAGGACGAGAAGATCCGTTAGAATTTCATAACCAGAGCTTTCCCCTTACTCCACCTCTTAAATCTCAGGACGAGATTTCGTGTAGTGGAGGAGATTTGTAACACCCCGAGAATCATGCAACAGTAATCCTAATCTAATGATGCCATGTCACCGTGTTAGTTAAGCCTAATTTCCCCTGGATAAAAATCAAACTCAAATTCAAATTCAAATCCAAATCATAAGTGAAATTCAAAATTTCACAAACAGGAAAACTAAAATGTTCTTATTGTGGCAACTATTCCATAACTAATTATGGTGGTGAACCAACATTTTCTAAAAGTGTTTTAATGCCCTATAACATTTATAGCAGTGGCTCAAACAATTATTTAAATGCTTTTCAATTAATAAAGTTTACAAACTATTTTAATTAAATACCAAACTTTTTGTGGCAATGACTAAATTGGCATCACTAATATTGGACCAAGTTTTACTTTTTACAGAACCTATTTCTATTTAAAATAAAGGCAGATTAGTAGACATAAAAGAAAAACAGAAAGGGGGATGGGAAAAAGGCCTCACCGTGCAGTTGGACCTTAATACCCACCGTGTCTGGCCCAGCCACTTGGGGGTTATCCCCTATCTCTGTTCACCGCGCCCTCGTGGACACAGAGCGCTCATCCATGGACGGGGATCACCACGCGGCGCACATCTAGCTTCCCCCGGCGTCCTACAAGGTCATCTCGAATGCCCCCTGCAAACCCTAGCACGCCAGAGCCCTCTCTCCCTCGCTCGCTCTCTTCCCCGCATCTCGCAACCGAAGCACCGTCGCCATGACCAACCTCGCCCCCAGCGCCTGAACAGTTGTTCAAGAGCTTCACCGGCCTCCGCTACATCGTCTACGACCACGGGATCGAGCTCAACGCCCCTACGCCATGTGGATCGAGCCATTCCCCTTCACTGCCTCGCCGACGCCATCGTCGAATCTGCACCACCCCGACCACCCCGACGCCTCCAAGCCACCCCTGTGCTTCGATGTGAGCTACCCTCTATTTCCCCTTCCTTCGTTTGCTCGTTTCCGTCACCGTCCCCACGGGCCCATGCACCACTGCCGAGCACGTCGTCGTTGATGGGGTCCATCCCGAAGAAAACCAAGGTCGCTGTCCTGCATCTAGTGGTCCCAGGAGGCGCGCGTGTCGTATGTGTAGCCGAATCCATGCTCGCCCGCTCGAATCGAACTAACACACAGCCACCGCTGCCGCCCGCCATGGCCGGCGATGCCTACTCCTGCAACGCTCCCGCCGCATGCTGGCTATCCCAGGGCACTCTGCCCGCTCGCGCACCCGTCCACAACTGCCTGTCGCCCCTGCTACCGCTGCCATTTGCGCCTGCCGCAGCTGCCTTCTCCTCATGCTGCTGCTACGTGCGACCACGGCTGCTGCAGCCTGCCACTGTCCCTGCACCTGCCGATTGTGTCCGCCTCGCCCCGGCCGCCGCCCGGACCATGCTCACTCACCCGTTGTCGCACCTCCGCCTCGCCTGGCCGCATCGATCGTGCCCGACGGTGCTAGCCGGCGCCGCCCGGGCATGCGACGTCGCGCCCGACGCTGCTCGCCGCCCCGCGCGCCGTGGCCCCTGGACCCTCCTACCCGCGCCCCCTTCTTTCGGCCGCGCCCGGCACTGCTCATTGCCGGCCGAGCCCGTCGGCCGAGCCGTTTCCCCTGTCAAAGCGCGTGCGTGCGTCCTTCCCCCTGTGGCCGGCCTGGGACACTTACTAGTGGGGCCGGCCCCTTTAAAAAAAAGGAAAAAGGAAATGTTGTTAATTAATAAAAATAAAATAAGTTTTTTTGGACAATGAAAGGTGGGCCTGGTGCACCTTTGACTGGTCAATGTGGACCAGTCAACTGCTGCCTGTGCAGTTGACTGGCCCCACCAGGCAGCGCCTATCTTGCACTCTAGGTGCAGTGCACCGAGTGCACCTAGAAGTTTCTGTGATTAATATTCTTGAATTAAATTAAAACCAAGAAATTCAGAAATTGATTAAAACTTTGAAAAATCATATAAAATAATTCATAACTCGGATGAAAATAATTTATATATCAAAGTTGCTCAAAAATATATGTCGAATCCGAATATGCCACCCACATACCTATCACATGCCTCTAGCATAGTGAACATGGATCCGTCCCCTCCGATTCATCTGTCTGGAAAATGCCAAACGCCAGGAAAACATTCCCAGATGTTTTCCCCCTTTGTCTGTATCACCTAGCACTGCGTTAGGTCACCCCATGCACAATGTATTGCCATGTTATGCTTTGTGATGCTTTGTTTGCTTTATAATTATTGTTTCTTCCCCCTCTTCTCTTCGATAGACCCCAAGACCCCTGCCGATGCCACTGTGTTTGACTACGTCAATGATGACCCTTCCTTCTCAATAGAGCTTCCAGGCAAGCAAACCCCCATTGATCATTCTGATATCGCCCATTCCGTTCTCTCTCATGCTTGCATTAGATTTTGCTACTGTACTTGATTGCTCCTATTCTGATGCATAGTCTGCTTTTGTAACCTGCTCTTGTACCTTACATGCTTACCCTAAACTTCTTAGTATAGGTTGGTTAGTGATCCATAAGTGACCCCGCACCTTGTCCTTGTTGCCCCCGCTGGATTACCAGGTGACTCGATCAACGTGATCGACGTCCAGGGCCCGACACGTCACATCACACCCCCTTTAGTTGTACGACTCTGCAGGGTTACTATCGAGTGCCGAGGGTAATACCTCGTATAGCACTTCTGATGTAACTCTGTAGTGTGGCTAATCGGTCGTGGTCATCGAGGGTGATTCCTCCTTCACCACTCCTGATACGACTTTGTCGTGCAACACCTCAAGCGTGAACCTCGAGGGTGATTCCTCCTAGTTTTGGACACACGTTTACTTTGCCCTAGGGGGGACGCACCCCCCTGCCTTGTGGGCCCCTCGGTGACCTCCTGACCTAGCTCTTCCTTGTATATATTCACAAATATTCCAGAACCACCAGAGGCATCCACGAAAACACTTTTCCACCGCCGCAACCTTCTTTTCCCATGAGATCCCATCTTGGGGCCTTTTTCGGCATCCCACCGGAGGGGGAATCGATCACGGAGGGCTTCTACATCAACTCCATTGCCCTTTCAATGATGCGTGAGTAGTTTACCTCAGACCTACGGGTCCATAGCTTGTAGCTAGATGGCTTCTTCTCTCTCTTTGATTCTCAATACAACGTTCTCCGTGATGTTCTTGGAGATCTATCCAATGTAATCTTCTTTTGCGGTGTGTTTGTCGAGATCTGATGAATTGTGGATTTATGATCAGCTTATCTATGAATATTATTTGAATCTTCTCTGAATTCTTTTATGCATGATTTAATATCTTTGTATTTCTCTTCTAATTATCGGTTCGGTTTGGCCAACTAGATTGGTTTTTCTTGCAATGGTAGAGGTGCTTAGATTTGGGTTCAATCTTGCGTGATTCCACCGAGTGTCAAAGTAGGGGTAGCGAGACACGTATTGCATTGTTGCCATCAAGGATAAAAAGATGGGGTTTTCATCATATTGCTTGAGTTAATTCCCCTACATCATGTAATCTTACTTAAAGCGTTACTCCGTTCTTTATGAACTTAATACTCTAGATGCATGCTGGATAGGGTCGATGTGTGGAGTAATAGTAGTAGATGCAGGCAGGAGTCGGTCTACTTGACACGGATGTGATGCCTATATGCATAATCATTGCCTTGGATATCGTCATAACTTTGCGCTTTTCTATCAATTGCTCGACAGTAATTTGTTCACCCACCGTATTATTTGACTTCATGAGAGAAGCCACTAGTGAAACATATGGCCCCCGGGTCTATTTTCCATCATAATACTTTCCGATCTACTATTTTCCATCATATTACTTTTCGATCTACTATTTTGCAATCTTTTATTTTCAGATCTATATACCAAAAAACCCAAAAATATGTTTATCTATCTCTATCAGATCTCACTTTTGCAATTGACCGTGAAGGGATTGACAACCCCTTTATCGCGTTGGGTGCAAGTGTTTGATTGTTTGTGCAGGTGTTGGTGATTTGTGCGTTCTTCTCCTACTAGATTGATACCTTGGTTCTTAACTGAGGGAAATACGTACCTCTACTGTGCTGCATCACCCTTTCCTCTTCAAGGGAAAAACCAACGCAAGCTCAAGAAGTAGCACCCCCTGGCCAACTAGGCCCAACGGCCCAGCCGGCCAGCCCACTAGCCTAGCCGGTCCCCACTCCCCCTTGATAACCCCCCTAGGGGAAACCCTAGCCCAACCATCGCCCCACTTCTCCCCCCACTCCCTCGCTCTCTCCCTCTGATCTAGATCGAGATAAGGGGCACTACCATAGCGTCCGTCATCGCCCGCGGACCTCGTCGGAACCGTCCCGTCGCCCCCTGCAGTCGCCGTTCCCTCCTCGTCCTCCTCCCCAAAGGCGCCATCGAGCCTCGCCGCTTGTTCCCCTGCAACGTAGGGTGAGGAACCCTTGTCCTCCTCCCTCTCGCATCACGCGCCCCGCCATGCCCGGGCCTCGCCGCGCTGGCGCTCCGCTCGTCGCACCCCAGCCGCGTTCAACCGCATGGCCGCGCCCTCGCCGGCCACTGGCCCTGCCCGTGACCGCACCCGGTTCCAGGCACCCAGCGCCTCTGCCCGTTGCCGTCCCGAGGTCGCAGCCTCCTCCCCGCGGCCGCCCCTGTGTGCACCCCACCGCGGTGCCCTAACTCTGCCCCATGGTCCCCGCGCCACCGCCGCCCGCACCTCGCATCCACAGCCACCCGTGCGCGTTCGCTCATGCGCCGCCCCGCGCCACTCCCGCTCCGCCGTGGCATCCCTCCGCTGCGCGCCACCCAGCTCCCTCTGCTGCGCCCCGCTGCCACCCGCCGACGGTTGCGTGCGCCGTCGATGCCCCCTTCGCCCATGCACCGCCTCCACCGCTAAGCCCCGCGCGCGCTCGCATGCATCTGCTCGTCGCGGCCCCCTGCTCCGCCCGGACTCAGCCGCCGGAGCTCCCCGCCGGCGCGTTGCCCCGCCCCCTGCTCCCAGTGGCCGCGCCCGGTGCCCTCTGGCCGCCCCGGCCGGCGCCCAGGGCCAGCCGGGCTACGCCCGCACAGCTGCCCGCTGGCGCCCGTCGCCCGGCTCTGCCTGAACCTGCAAGCCCGTTAAGGCTCCCCCGAGCCACTAACTAGGGGGCCCCACGCCCCAGAAAACAAAAAAAAAAGATTAAAAATTGAATGAAATAAATAAATATTTAGTTAATTAATTAACTAACTAACTTAATTAATTCTGTTTAAGTAAACTGATTAAACTTAGGTAACCTAATTAACTAATTTAACTAACTAATCTGTTAATTAGCATAATGTGACAATGACAACCGGGACCCATGCGTCAGTTGACCCAGTCAACGGTCAATGTTGACCGCTGATGTCATACTGACGTCATGCTGATGCATTAAACCTATTTTTGATTTAAATTAATTCTATTAATTTCTAAAATGAATTAAAACTTTGGAAAATTATATAAAATAAATCGTATCTCGGATGGAAATACTTTGTACATGAAAGTTGCTCAGAAAGACAAGACGAATCCAAATACGCAGTCCGTTTGTCGGCCACGCGTCCCTAGCATAGTGAACTTGCAACCGTCACCCTCCGGTTCGTCTGTCCGAAAACACCAAATACCGGGGATACTTTCCCGGATGTTTCCCCCTTCGCCAGTAGCACCTAGTACCTCGTTAGGGCACACCTAGCACCGCTATTTGCCATGTCATGCATCTATTTGCATTGTATTCATTGTTACTTCCCCCTCTTCTCTCCGGTAGACTTTGAGACTGACGCCTCTGCTGCCCCGGTCGACTACGATGTTAACGACCCCTCCTTCTTGATCGAGCTTCCAGGCAAGCAAACCCCCCTTTTTCATCGCGTTATCGCATTCTCTTTCCCTCTACTGCTTGCATTAGAGTAGTGTTACTATTTCATCGGTTTGATTCTATACTGCTGCATAGCCTGTCCTTGTTGCTACTGTTGTTGATACCTTACCTGCTATCCTAAATGCTTAGTATAGGATGCTAGTATTTCATCAGTGGCCCTACATCCTTGTCCGTCTGCCATGCTATATTATCGGGCAGTGATAACTTCGGGAGGTGATCATGGGAATATACATATTACATTATTATACATGATACATGATGTGACTAAAGTCGGGTCGGCTCGTAGAGTACCCGCGAGTGATTCACGGCCTGGGGGCTGAAGGGGCAGGTGGTTCCATCCAGGTTGTGATGGGCCTGGGTTCCCAACGGCCCCTCGAGTGATTCTTTGTGGCAGAGTGACAGGGGAGGTTGTGACCACCTAGGAGACAGGTGGGCCTGGTCCCTGGTCGGCGTTCGCGGATACTTCAAATAACACGCTTAACAAGATTGGGTATTTGATCTGAGTTGGTCGTTGGCCTTGTAAGCACTAACCGCCACGTGGGACAAGATATGGGCAACCGGCGTCATAGTATCAGCTGAAGCCTTCCAGACGTCAGCGACTGAGCGGCGCGCGCCGGGTTGGACCGCGTAAAGCACCCTCCTTTGTAATGGAGGTTGCCAGGTCTGCTCACCGGCCGCCCTCGTAACATGCAGGAGTGCAAAGGGCGATGGGCCCAATACCCCTACGCGCTTAGGATTTAGACCGGCGTGCTGACCTCTCTGTTAGGCCTAGGTAGGGCTGCGGCGTGTTGATCTTCCGAGGCCGGACATGACCTAGGAAAGTGTGCCCGGCCAGAGGGATCGAGCGTGTCGGGTAATGTGGTGCACCCCTGTAGGGAAGATTGATCTATTCGAATAGCCGTGTCCATGGTAACAGGACGACTCAGAGTTGTATTCTGACCTTATGATAACTAGAACCGGATACTTAATAAAACACACCCTTTCAAGTGCCAGATACAACCCGGTGATCGCTTTCCCACAGGGCGACGAGGGGAGGATCGCCGGGTAGGATTATGCTATACGTTGTTACTTGGTGAACTTACCAGCTACTCTCTTCTACATGCTTCAAGATGGAGCCTGCCAGAAGCATAGTCTTCGATAGGACTAGCTATCCTCCTCTTAATCTGGCGTTCTGCAGTTCAGTCCACAGATACTACCCATTTCATTGATACCGATGCATATGTAGTGTAGATCCTTGCTTGCGAGTACTTTGGATGAGTACTCATGGTTGCTTTGCTCCCCCTTTTCCATTCTTCTCGGATGTCACAACCAGATGCTGGAGCCCCGGAGCCAAACGCCACCTTCGACGACTCCTACAACACCGAGGGTGCCTACTACTACGTGTATGCCGCCAATGACCAGGAGTAGTTTAGGAGGATCCCAGGCAGGAGGCCTGTGCCTCTTTGATCTGTATCCCAGTTTGTGCTAGCCATCTTATGGCAACATGTTTAACTTATTCTGTACTCAGATATTGTTGCTTCCGCTGACTCATTTATATTCGAGAACTTGTATTCGAGCCCTTGAGGACCCTGGCTTGTAATATGATGCTTGTATGGCTTTTATTTGTGTCTAGAGTTGTGTTGTGATATCTTCCCGTAAGTCCCTGATCTTGATCATACACGTTTGCGTGTATGATTAGTGTACGATTGAATCGGGGGCGTCACACCTACAGGGAAGTTTATCTATTTGAATAGTCGTGTCCACGGTAACGGGACGACCCGGAGTTGTATTCTGATCTTTACAACTAGAACTGGATACTGAGATGTGGAATGGTTATGATGGCTCCGGGATTGCTTTCTCGCTGGGAGTCGAGAAAGGATCTCTGGGCGTTAATGCTACAACATGCTTGCTAATTATAAACTGCTATTATGTACGCTTCTAAATGATGCAAGATGGTGGCTTCAAGAAGATGCTAGTCTTCGATAGGCTAGGCTTTACCTTCTATTCTGGCATTCTGCGGTATAGTCCACATATACAACCACTTCCCTTTGATACCAGTGCATATGTTGTGTAGATCCTTGCTTGCGAGTACTTTGGATGAGTACTCACGGTTGCTTTGCTCCCCCTTTTCCATTCTTCTCAGATGTCACAACCAGATGCTGGAGCCCCGGAGCCAGACGCCACCTTCGATGGCTCCTACTACACCGAGGGTGCCTACTACTACGTGTAGGCCGCCGATGACCAGGAGAAGTTTAGGAGGATCCCAGGCAGGAGGCCTGCGCCTCTTCAATCTGTATCCCAGTTTGTGCTAGCCATATTATGGCAACTTGTTTAACTTATGTCTGTTCTCAGATATTGTTGCTTCTGCTGACTCATTTATATTCGAGCACTTGTATTCGAGCTCTCGAGGCCCCTAGCTTGTAATATGATGCTTGTATGGCTTTTATTTGTGTCTAGAGTTGTGTTGTGATATCTTCCCGTGAGTCCCTGATCTTGATCGTACACATTTGCGTGTATGATTAGTGTACGATTGAATCGGGGGCGTCACACCTGCAGGGAAGTTTATCTATTCGAATAGTCGTGTCCATGGTAACAGGACGACCTGGAGTTGTATTCTGATCTTTACAACTAGAACTGGATACTGAGATGTGGAATGGATATGATGGCTCCGGGATTGCTTTCTCGTAGGGAGTCGAGAAAGGATCTCTGGGCGTTAATGCTACAACATGCTTGTTAATTATAAAATGCTATTATGTACTCTTCTAAATGCTGCAAGATGGTGGCTTCAAGAAGATGCTAGTCTTCGATAGGCTAGGCTTTCCCTTCTATTCTGGCATTCTGTAGTATAGTCCACATATACAACCACTTCCCTTTGATACCAGTGCATGTGTAGTGTAGATCCTTGCTTGCGAGTACTTTGGATGAGTACTCACGGTTGCTTTGCTACCTTTTCCCCGCTTTTCCATTCTTCCCGACTGCTGCGACCAGATGACGGATTCCAGGAGCCAGATGCCACCACCGATGACTACTACTACCCCGATGGAGCCTACTACTACGTGGAGACCGCCAACGACCAGGAGTAGTTAGGAGGCTCCTGGGCAGGAGGCCTTGCCTTTTTGATCTTCGTAGATGTTTGTGCGAGCCTTCTTAAGGCAGACTTGTCTAACTTATGTCTGTACTCAGATATTGTTGCTTCCGCTGACTCGTTTGTATTCAAGCTAATGTATTCGAGCCCTCGAGGCCCCTGGCTTGTATTATTTTAATTTGTGTCTAGAGTTGTGTTGTGATATCTTCCCGTGAGTCCCTGATCTTGATTGTACACATTTGCGTGTATGATTAGTGTACGGTTGAATCGGGGGCATCACATTATATCCACTGTATTCCAACTTCTCCATGGTTCATACCCCCCGATACTACCCTTAGATTCATCAAAATAAGCAAACAACACATAGAAAACAGAATCTATCAAAAACATAACAGTTTGTAGTAATCTAGAAATTTTGTATACTTATATAACTCCAAAAATTACTACAAAATAGGAAAATTTAGGAAATTTGTATATGAATCTTGTGTAAAAAATTCAGATCAAAAGCTTGTTACTGTGATTTTCTAAATTTCTGGCAATGAGCGCAAAAGTTTTTGTTTTTCAGCAAAATCAAATCAACTATCACCATAGACCATCCCAAAGGTCTTACTTGGCTCAAATACTAATTAAAACACCAAAACACAATTACTACAGAGGTAATAATGTTCATTTATTAAAAAATAGAACAAAAAACAAAAAAATAAAATTGGGTTGCCTCCCAACAAGCACTATTTTTAACGCCCCTAGCTAGGCATAAAACATAGATCTAGGTATTGTCATCTTTGGTATGCAATTCATAAGTAGCCCTCATAATAGATTCATATGGGAACCTATTTTTCTTTCTTGGAAAGTGTTCTGTGCCCTTCCTTAATGGAAATTGAAATCTAATGTTTCCTTCTTTCATATCAATAATTGCACCAATCGTTCTAAGGAAAGGTCGACCAAGAATAATAGGGCATGTAGGATTGCAATCTATATCAAGCACAATAAAATCTACGGGCACATAATTCCTATTTGAAACAATAAGAACATCATTAATCCTTCCCATAGGTTTCTTAATAGTGGAATCCGCTAGGGGCATATTCAAAGAACAATCATCAAATTTATGGAAACCTAGCACATCACATAAAGTTTTCGGAATAGTGGAAACGCTAGCACCGAAATCACACAAAGCATTACACTCATAATCTTTAATTTTAATTTTAATAGTATGTTCCCACTCATCATAAAGCTTTCTAGGGATAGAAACTTCCAACTCAAGTTTTTCTTCAAACGATTTCATCATAGCATCAACGATATGTTTAGTAAAAGCTTTATTTTGATTAAAAGCATGGGGTGAATTAAGCATGGATTGCAACAAGGAAATACTATCTATCAAAAAACAATTATCATAATTAAAGTCCTTTAGATCCAAAAGAGTGGTTCCATCGCTACTTAAAGTTTTGACCTCTCCTATCCCACTTTTATCAATTTTTTCATTAAGATCTTCACCCTTCGAATTATTGGGATGCCTTCTAGATAAAGTTGACTCATATCCAATCCCATCTTTATCAAGATTTATTTTAGAAAACAAAGATTCAATAGGAGTCACAACAATCACTTTAAGATCTTCATCATTATTTTCACAAAAACTAGAAGAACATGCTTTTACAAACCAATCTCTCTTAGCACGCATCCTAGCGGTTCTATCTTTACATTCATCCATAGAAATTTTAATAGCTTTCAGAGACTCATTGATACCAATCTTAGGTGGCATAGATCTAATCTTAAAAGAATCAATCTCATGAGAAATTCTATCAACGTTGCTAGCCAAATCATCAATCTTAAGCAATTTTTCTTCTACCATAACATTGAAATTCTTTTGAGAATTAATGAAATCTTTAATTTTATTTTCAAGATCAAAGGGTATTTTATGATAATTTCCATAAAAATTGTTGTAGGAATTACCATAATTATTAGAGGAATTACTAGGGAACGGCCTAGGGTTGAAATTACCTCTATATGCGTTATTACCAAAATTGTTCCTACCAACAAAATTCACATCCATAGATTCATTATTATTCTCAATCAAAGTAGACAAAGGCATATCATTAGGATCAATAGGAGCACTCTTACTAGCAAACAATTTCATAAGTTCATCCATCTTTCCACTCAAAGTATTAATTTCTTCAATTGCATGCACTTTTTTACTAGTGGAAGATCTTTTGGTATGCCATTGAGAGTAATTTGCCATAATATTATCTAGGAGTTTAGTAGCTTCTCGTAATGTAATTTGCATAAAAGTACCTGATGTCTACTACACAACTTGTTCTTTTAGACTCGTGTTGGGCCTCCAAGCGTAGAGTTTTGTAGGATAGTAGCAATTTTCCCTCAAGTGGATGACCTAAGGTTTATCAATCCGTGGGGGGCGTAGGATGAAGATGGTATCTCTCAAACAACCCTGCAACCAAATAACAAAAAGTCTCTTGTGTCCCCAACACACCAAATACAATGGAAATTAGTATATGTGCACTAGTTCGACGAAGAGATGGTGATACAAGCGTAGTAATGATAGTAGATATTGATTTTTGTAATAGGAACAATAAAAAAATAGCAAGGTAGCATTTAATAAAACGGAGCACAAACGGTATTGCAATGCTTGAAAATGAGGCCTAGGGTCCATACTTTCGCTAGTGCAATCTCTCAATAATGCTAATATAATTGGACCATATAACCATCCCTCAATGTGCGATGAAGAATCACTCCAAAGTTCCTATCTAGCAGAGAACATAATAAGAAATTGTTTGTAGGGTACAAAACCACCTCAAAGCTATTCTTTCCGATCAATCTATCCTAGAGTTCGCACTAAAATAACAGCAAGCTATTCTTTCTGATCGATCTAACCAAGCGTTCGTACTAAAATAACACCATATGATACACATCAACCAACTCTAATGACACCTAGATACTCCAATGTCACCGCGAGTATCCGTGAGTTGATTATATGATATGCATCAAACAATTTCAGATTCATAATACTCAATCCAACACAAAGAACCTCAAAGAGTGCCCCAAAATTTCTACCGAAGAAACAAAGACGAGAACATGCATCAACCCCGATGCATAGATTACCCCAATGTCGCCTCGAGAATCCGCGAGTTGAGTGCCAAAACACATATCAAGTGTATCAATATGATACCCCATTGTCACCACGGGTATTCATAGCAAGACATACATCAAGTGCTCTCAAATCCATAAAAGTATTGAATCCGATAAAACGAAATCTCAAAGGGAAAACTCAATTCATCACAACAAGATAGAGAGGGAGAAACACCATATGATTCAACTATATTAACAAAGCCTGTGATACATCAAGATCGTGCCATCTCAAGAACACGAGAGAGACAGAGAGAGAGATTAAACACATAGCTACTGGTACAAACCCTCAGCCCCGAGGGTGGACTACTCCCTCCTCATCATGGTGGCCGCTAGGATGATGAAGATGGCCACCGGTGATGATTTCCCCATCCGGCAGGGTGCCGAAACGGGGTCTATATTGGTTTTTCGTGGCTACAGAGGCTTGCGGTGGCGGAACTTCTGATCTAGGGTTACCCCGAGGGTTTTTGGAATATTTTGGCAATTTATAGGGCAAAGAGGCGGTGCGGGAGGTCACTTAGGGGGGCACAACCCCCCTGGGCGCGCCTGGGCTCCTGAGCGCGCCCAGGTGGGTTGTGCCCACCTCGGGCCTCCCCTCTTGTAATTTTTTAGCCCATCTTGGGTCTTCTGGTCCAAAAAATTTCTCCAAATTTTTTTGCTGCGTTTGGACTCCGTTTGATATTGATTTCCTGCGAAGTAAAAAACAAGCAAAAAAACAGCAACTGACACTGGCACTATGTCAATAGGTTAGTCCCAAAAAATGATAAAAGTTGTTATAAAATGATTGTAAAACATCCAAGAATGATAATATAGCAGCATGAATACTTCATAAATTATAGATACGTTGGAGACGTATCAGCATCCCCAAGCTTAATTCCTACTCGTCCTTGAGTAGGTAAATGATAAAAGAAATAATTTATGGAGTGTGAATGCTAGCAAAGTGCATAAGTTTGACCAACGATAATTTCAATCACTTTTCCTAGCATGATGACAACAATTCTTTCTCATAAAATTTCTCATGTTAAAGTAGCAACCAATTCACATGTTAAGGTTCAAACAATGAATTCTCTTGAAACTTAATAACCTATGTTCTCGGTCACCAAGAAATTGCAAATCAACTCATTCAACAAAATTTAAGTAAGAGCTCCACATACTCAATCATCATATAGTCTTCTATGATTGCTAGTACTCAAAGCATATTCTTAGAACAAATGGCATCCATCAAACACAGAGAAAGATAGGGGCTTAATGCTTCGCCTCCCAACTCATTTATCATAGAGATAATTGTCAACAATAATAAATCATGATCAAATATATTTGACTAGATCTTTCCCCACCACATGATGCTTGACAACTAGAGAATAATTGAGGTTGAAATGAGACTGCATTCTATTGACTCTTGCATAAAAGTAGATACTAAAAAGTAAAAGATAGGCCCTTCGCAGAGGGAAGCAGAGGTTGTCATGCGCTTTTTATTTGGATGCCCAAGCTCTTAATGCAAAGGAATGTCATGTTATATTGCCCCTTATGATAGCAACCTTTATTATGCAGTCCATTGCTTTTATTACTTTGCCATCACAAGTTCGTACAACACTCAATTTTCCCTTACAATAAAAGATCAAACATATTTAGGAGCAATTTTTATTGCTTTATGCACCAATGACAACTTACTTGAAGGATCATATTCTATCCATAGGTAGGTATGGTGGACACTCATGGCAAGAAATTGGGTTTATGGGTTTTTGGATGCACAAGTAGTATCTCTACTTAGTACGAATTTTTGGCTAGCAAAAGATCCTAGGCAAACACCACATGTTGGAGGATCCATAACAATATAACTTCTATGCAAATATACACAGCCGTAACTCATTACGTTGTCTTCCTTGTCCAACTTCAACTAATTTTCCCAAGTTTGAAAATAATTAATGGGTATTCACAATCATAGAAGATGTCCAGGATAATATATTTATATGTGAAAGTTCTCTTCCTTATCCTAATCATTCATGAATTGCTTGTATGACCAATATTGTGATTATCAAGCTTCAAAAGATTTCACTTTCTAAACCCAAAGTGAAGATACTACTAGGCATGATATGAACATATAATTTGAACTTCATGATATTCAATTCATTCAACAATTTACTCATAGGATATAAGTGAAGCATAAGAGTAAATGACGAACTACTCCAAAAAGATATAAGTGAAGATCAGGCGAGTAGTTAAGTAAATGGGTAGCTATTTGAGGACTCTCTCTTATTTAAAAACTTTCAGATCTAATTATTTTATTAAAACAGCAAGCAAAACAAAGTAAAATGACATTCCAAGAATAGCACACATCATGTGAAGAAGCAAGAACTTAGGCTCAACCGAGGCTAACCGATAATTCTTATTGAAGAAAGGTGGGATGCCTACCGGGGCATCCCCAAGCTTAGATGCTTGAGACTTCTTGGAATATTAACTTGGGATGCCTTGGGCATCCCCAAACTTTCGCTCTTGTGTCTCCTTAATTCCTTTTATATCACGGTTTCCCTAAATCTTAAAAACTTCATCCACACAAAACTCAACAAGAACTCGTGAAATAAGTTAGTATAAATCAATGCAACACCTTATCATTCTCTACTGTCAAAAAATCACTAAAATTATTATTTAACATTGCATACTAAATGCCTCTGCATATTTAATAGTCCTATCCTTAAATAGAATCATTAAACAAGCAAACATAACAGCAATCTGCCAAAAACAGGATAGTCTGTAAAGGATGCAAGAGTATTCATACTTATATAACTCCAAAAATTCGGAAAATTTAGCACACTGTATAAAATTTATCAGAGATTATTGTGCAAAACGTTTCAACATTTTATCACATTTTGACTTTTCTGGAGAATTTTTGCAACAGCGATAAACTTTCTGTTTTGAAACAGCAACTCATATACTTGCAAAATAAGCATGGTGAAGGCTATCCTTGCCACTTTTATTGAAGTAAGAGATGCAAAACAATATTCTAAATAACATCAAGCAAATACTAATAAAATAATATGACGCTCCAAGAAAAAAACATATCATGTGACGAATAAAAATGTAGCTCCAAATAAGGTTACTGATAATGTTGGAGACGAAAAAGGGGATGCCTTTCGGGGCATCCCCAAGCTTAGTTGCTTGGATATTCCTTGAATATTACCTTGGGGTGCCTTGTAAATCCCCAAGCTTAGGGTCTTGTCACTCCTTATTCTTCTCATATCGATATCTCACCCAAAACATGAGAACTTCAATCACACAAAACTTAACGGAACTTCGTGAGATGGGTTAGTATGATAAAGACAAATCATTCACTTTGGTACTGTCAATATAAGATTTATAACTGTTTCCACATAATTCCTACTGTACTCTACAATTTCCACAATTTATATTGAGCAATATAAGCCATACAAACTAGAAACAAGCAAACTATGCATTGAAAACAGAATCTGTCAAAAACAGAACAGTTCGTAAATATCTGAATTAAGGTCATACTTCTGTAACTCAAACAATTCTGAACAATCAGGACAACGTAGACAATTTGTAGATAAATCGTATGTAAAAAAATCAGAGTTTTTTGACACTCCAGTGAATTTAAATAATTCTGTTACTGGAAGCAAAAGTTTCTGTTTTTGCACAGAATCAAATCAACTATCATCCATACTATCCCAAAGGCTGTACTTGGTACTTTATTGAAACAAAAGCAATAAAACATGATTACTACATTAGCTAAATCATGTGAACACACAAAAAAAGTAGGTAAAAGTATTGGGTTGTCTCCCAACAAGCGTTTTTCTTTAATGACTTTTTAGCTAGGCATGATGATTTCAATGATGCTCGCATAAAAGTAAAGTATTGAAACATGAAATAGAGCATCATGAATCACATGGCAAGCACATTTAAACCTAGAATACTTCCTATGCATAAGGATTTTCTGAGAAAACAATTTATGGGAGCAAGAATCAACTAGCATATGAAGGCAAAACAAGCAAAACTTCAAGATTTTCTACACATAGAGGGAAAATTTGATATTGTTGCAATATGTAAAAGCGTAAGTTCCTCTCTCATAGTAATTTTCAGTAGCATCATGAATGAATTCAACAATATAACTATCACATAAAACACTCTTTTCATGATCCACAAGCATAGAAATTTTATTAATCTCAACATACGCAATTTTTTCTCATTCATAATAGTGGGAGCAAACTCAACAAATTAACTATCATGTGACACTTGATTGGCATAATCATATTGAACATTAAAATCATGATGACAAGTTTCATGGTTATCATTATTCTTTATAGCATACATGTCATCATCATAATCATCATAGATAGCAACTTTGTTTTCATAATCAATTGAAACCTCTTCCAAAATAGTGGATTCATCACTAAATAAAGTCATGACCTCTCCAAATCCACTTTCATCAATATAATAATCATAAATAGGATGCATGCTTTCATCATAATAAATTTTCTCATCAAAACTTGGGGGACAAAAAATATCATCTTCATCAAACATAGCATCCCCAACTTATGGCTTTGCATATCATTAGCATCATGGATATTCAAAGAATTCACACTAATAACATTCAATCATGCTCATCATTTATGCCAAACATTTTATTGAATTCTTCTTCTATCAATTGAGCACAATTTTCCTTTCCATCATTTTCAAGAAAGACATGATAAAGACGAATAATATGAGGCCACCTTAATTCCATTTTTTGTAGTTTTCTTTTATAAACCAAACTAGTGATAAAACAAGAAACTAAAAGATTCAATTGCAAGATCTAAAGATATACTTTCAAGCACTCACCTCCCCGGCAACGGCGCCAGAAAAGAGCTTGATGTCTACTACACAACTTGTTCTTGTAGACTCGTGTTGGGCCTCCAAGCGCAGAGTTTTGTAGGATAGTAGCAATTTTCCCTCAAGTGGATGACCTAAGGTTTATCAATCCGTGGGAGGCGTAGGATGAAGATTGTCTCTCTTAAACAACCCTGCAACCAAATAACAAAAAGTCTCTTGTGTCCCCAACACACCAAATACAATGGAAATTTGTATAGGTGCACTAGTTCAGCGAAGAGATGGTGATACAAGCGTAGTAATGATAGTAGATATTGATTTTTGTAATAGGAACAATAGAAAAACAGCAAGGTAGCAATTAATAAAATGGAGCACAAACGGTATTACAATGCTTGAAAATGAGGCCTAGGGTCCATACTTTCGGTAGTGCAATCTCTCAACAATGCTAATATAATTGGATCATATAACCATCCCTCAACGTGCGATGAAGAATCGCTCCAAAGTTCCTATCTAGCAGAGAACATAAGAAGAAATTGTTTGTAGGGTACGAAACCACCTCAAAGCTATTCTTTCCGATCAATCTATCCTAGAGTTCATACTAAAATAACAGCAAGCTATTCTTTCCGATCGATCTAACCAAGAGTTCGTACTAAAATAACACCGTATGATTCACATCAACAAACTCTAATGTCACCGTGAGTATCCGTGAGTTGATTATACGATATGCATCAAACAATTTCAGATTCATAATACTCAATCCAACACAAAGAACCTCAAAGAGTTCCCCAAGATTTCTACCGGGGAAACAAAGACGAGAACATGCATCAACCCCATGCATAGATTACCCCAATGTCACCTCGGGAATCCGCGAGTTGAGTTCCAAAACACATATCAAGTGAATCCATATGATACCCATTGTCACCACGGGTATTCATAGAAAGACATACATCAAGTGCTCTCAAATCTATAAAAGTATTCAATCTGATAAAATGAAATCTCAAAGGGAAAACTCAATTCATCACAACAAGATAGAGAGGGAGAAACACCATATGATCCAACTATATTAACAAAGCTCGCGATACATCAAGATCATGCCATCTCAAGAACACGAGAGAGAGAGAGAGAGAGATTAAACACGTAGCTACTGGTACAAACCCTTAGCCCTAAGGGTGGACTACTCCCTCCTCATCATGGTGGCCGCCGGGATGATGAAGATGGCCACCAGTGATGATTTCCCCCTCCGACAAGGTGCCGAAACGGGGTCTAGATTGGTTTTTCGTGGCTATAGAGGCTTGCGACGGCGGGACTTCTGATCTAGGGTTACCCCGAGGGTTTTTGGAATATTTGGCAATTTATAGGGCGAAGAGGCGGTGCGGGAGGTCACCGAGGGGGGCACAGTGCCCACCTCGGGCCTCCCCTCTTGTCCTTTTTTAGCCCATCCTGGGCCTTCTGGTCCAAAAAAATTCTCCAAAAATTTTCACTGTGTTTGGACTCCATTTGATATTGATTTCCTGTGAAGTAAAAAACAAGCAAAAAACAGCAACTGGCATTGGGCACTATGTCAATAGGTTAGTCCCAAAAAATGATATAAAGTTGCTATAAAATGATTGTAAAACATCCAAGAATGATAATATGACAACATGAATACTTCATAAATTATAGATACGTTGGAGACGTATCAGTACCCCCCGCGGCGGAATCTAAAAGATTTCTAGATGCAAAATTCAATCCGCATAAAATTTTTGTATGATCATCCATAAACTTAAACCATTAGTAGGACAATTTCTTATCATCAATTTCATCCTCTCCCAAGATTGTGTAACATGTTCATGATCAAGTTGCTTAAAATTCATTATATCATTCCTAAGGGAGATGATCTTAGCGGGAGGAAAATACTTGGAAATAAAAGCATCTTTACACTTATTCCATGAATCAATACCATTTTTAGGCAAAGATGAAAACCAAGTTTTAGCACGATCTCGTAGTGAGAACAGGAATAGCTTCAATCTAACAATATCATTATCCACATCTTTTTTCTTTTGCATATCACACAATTCAACGAAAGTATTTAGATGGGATGTGGCATCTTCATTAGGACTACCGGAAAATTATTCTTTCATAACAAGATTCAACAAAGCAGCTTTAATTTCATAAGATTCCGCACTAGTGGCGGGAGCAATTGGAGTACTAATAAAATCATTATTATTGGTGTTGGAAAAGTCACACAAGTTGGTATTTTCTTGAGACATCGTGACAAACCAAGCAATCTAGCACACAAGCAAACGAAAAGATGGACGAAAGAAGGGCGAATAAAAAGGCAATTTTTTTAGTGTTTTTCTGAAAATGTTTTAGAAGTGGGGGAGAGGAAAACGAGAGGCAAATGGCAAATAATGCAACTGCAAGAGATGAGAGTTTGTGATGGGTACTTTGTAGGCTTGATGTGGAACCTCCCTAGCAACGGCGCCAGAAATTCTTCCCTTCAAGAGGAAAGGGTGATGTAGCAAAGTAGAGATAAGTATTTCCCTCAGTTAAGAACCAAGGTATCCATCTAGTAGGAGGCACAAGCAAGTCTCCAATCTATGCACCTGCACAAACTAACAAACACTTGCACACAACGCGAAAAAGGGGTTGTCAATCCCTTCACGGTCATGAACAAGAGTGAGATCTAATAGAGATGGGTATAAAAGATAAATAAAAGAGAAAAATAAAGTAAATATAAATAAATTGCAGCAAGGTATTTTTGGGGTTTTTGGTTTATAGATCTGAAAATATATGATGGAAAAAAACCCGGGGGCCATAGGTTTCACTAGAGGCTTCTCTCTTGAAAGAAAACATACGGTGGGTAAACAAATTACTATTGAGCAATTGATAGAAAACTGCATAGTTATGACGATATGTAAGGAAATGATCAAGAATATATGCATCACGTCCGTGACAAGTAGACCGAAACGATTCTGCATCTATTACTATTACTCCACACATCGACCGACTCCTGCCTGCATCTAGAGTATTAAGTTCATAAGAACAGAGCAACGCTTTAAGTAAGATGACATGATGTAGAGGGATAATCTCAAGCAATATGACATAAACCCCATCTTTTTATCCTTGATGGCAACAATACAATATGTGCCTCACTACCCCTTCTGTCACTGGGTGAGGAACCGCAAGATTGAATCCAAAACTAAGCACCTCTCCCATTGTAAGAAAAACCAATCTAGTTGGCCAAACCAAACCGATAGTTTGAAGAGAAATACAAAGATATCTTAATTATGCATAAAAGAGTTCAGAGAAGACTCAAATAATATTCATAGATAATCTGATCATAAATCCACAATTCATGGATCTCAACAAACACACCGCAAAATAAGATTACATCGGATAGAACTCCAAGAACATCGATGAGAACATGGTATTGAGGATCAAAGAGAGAGAAGAAGCCATCTAGCTACTAGCTATGGACCCTTAGGTCTGTGGTAAACTACTCACATTTCATCGAAAGGGCAGCAAGGTTGATGTAGAGGCCCTCCGTGATCGAATCCCCCTCCGGCAGGGTGCCGAAAAAGGCCCCAATATGGGATCTCACGGGAACAGAGGCTTGCGGCTGTGGAAAAGTATTTTGGTGGACACTTCTGATGTTTGGGGAATATTTGAGAATTTGTAGATGTGGAACTAGGGTTAGGGGAGTCCTGAGGGGCCCACAAGCCAGGGGGCATGCCCTGAGGGCTTGTGGCCTCCTCGGGACTCTTCTGGCCCTCTCTCCAAGTCACGTAGGTGTCTTCTGGTCCAAGAAAAATCATCGTAATGTATTGTTCCGTTTGGACTCCGTTTGATATTCCTTTTCCGTAAAAGTCAAAAACAAGGAAAAAAATAGAAACTGGCACTGGGTTCTAGGTTAATAGGTTAGTCCCAAAAATAATATAAAATAGCATATTAATGCATATAAAACAACGAAAACAGATAATATAATATCATGGAACAATAAAAAATTATAGATATGTTAGAGACGTATCAGTCCTCTGGTATACGGGGAATATTTGGATATTTATGGAGCTGAGATTTGGGTTAGAGGGTTCCCAAGAGGCCCACAAGCTTGGGGGGGGGCGCCCCCCTAGGGCGCGCCTTGTGAGCTTGTGGCCCTCTCGTGGCTCCTGTGGCTTCCTCCCAAAGCTTCGTGGGTGTCTTCTTGTCCAAGAAAAATCGTCAAAAAGTTTCATTCCATTTGGACACCGTTTGGTATTGATTTTGTGTAGAAGACAAAAACAAGGAAAAAACAGCAACTGGCACTAGGTCAATAGGTTAGTCTCAAACAATTATATAAAATAGCATAATAATGAATATATAGAACATCCAAGATGGATTATATAATAGCATGGAAAAATAAAAAATTATAGATACGTTGGAGACGTATCAGACCTCGTACCCACAGGCCTCCTAGAAGGCTACTGTAATCGGGACAAACACCCCCATGTGCATGGCCTCCAGACCCCATGCGCATGGGCCCTTGCCGCTGTAGCACCCCGTGCGCACGGGCGTGTACCATGCACACGGGACCCACATGCGGACGGGCCTCACTTACCCCGTGCGCACGGGCCTCCCAGGCTTCGGCCGTGGACGCCCTGTCTTGCCTCCCAAGTCGTCCCCGTCCTCCCTTTGGCTATATATTTTGGGTCTAAGAGATTTGTTAGGGTTAGCAAAGTATATGTGAGACATTGATAGAGCGTTGCTCCTTCTACCACTCCTCTTGGAGATCAAGACCTCTTAGGAGGGGATCCCAAGTGGATATCAAGACCACCATTTGGAGAAGATTATCATCAAGACCTCACCTCCTTAGGAGTGGGAAGAACATTACCTTTGTGTTTGTTTCCTTGGATTGTTCTGGTATTCTTGTGGGTCTCAACTATGCTATTCTAGTGGATGTGTGATTGAGTTTTGTTTGAGTGAATTTCCTTTTTGTGTTCTTGTGTCCATCCCTTTTCCCCCTCCAAGTGTGAAAAGATCTCCACTTAGGGTTCCACCCTACAACAGTATTTTTTGTGTTTTTATATATGATAAAAGTAGACCTAGGGGCCATAGTTTTCACTAGAGGCTTCTCTCTCGAGTATATAGCATACGGTGGGTGAAATAATTACTGTTGGGCAATTGTTAGAAAACCCTATAGTTATGCTGATATTCAAGGCAATGATCATGTATATAGGCATCACATCCGAGACAAGTAGACCGACTCCTACCTACATCTACTACTATTACTCCACCCATCGACCGCTATCCAGCATGCATCTAGGGTATTAAGTATAAAATAGAGTAACGCCTTAAGCAAGATTACATGATGTAGACAAAGTAAACCTAATCAATATGAATAAACCCCGTCGTTTTACCCTTAATGGCAACAATACAAATACGTGTCTTGTCCCCTACTTTGTCACTAGGATAGAGCACCGCAAGATTGAACCCATCACAAAGCACCTCCCCCATTGCAAGATAAATCAATCTAGTTGGCCAAACTGAATGGATAGATCGAAGAGAAATACAAAGCTATAACAATCATGCATAATAAAGTTCAGAAAAGGACCAATTAATATTCATGAATAATCTAATCATAAATCCACAATTCATCGGATCCCAGCAAACACACCGCAAAAGAAGATTACATTAGATAGAACTCCAAGAATATCGAGGAGAACATTGTATTCAAGATCAAAGAAAGAGAAGAATCCATCTAGCTACCAGCCATGGACCCGTAGGTCTGTTCTAAACTACTCAGACGTCATCGAAAGGCAGCAAGGATGATGTAGAAGCCCTTCGCGATTGATCCCACCTCCGGCAGAGTACTGGAAAAGGCCTCCAGATGGCATCGTGGAAGAACAGAAGCTTGTGGCGGCGGAAAAAGTGTTTTGTGTGGCTCTCTAGTATATTGGGAATATTTGGGAATTTATAGAGGCGGAATTAGGTTAAGAGGTGCCACAAGGGGCCCACAAGCTCAAAGGACGCCCCCCAGGGCACGCCTGGTGAGCTCGTCGCTCCCTCATGGTCTTTTGGTCTTCTCGCGAAACTTCATGGGTCCCTTCTGGTCCATAAAAAATCACCGTAAAGTTTCATCGTGTTTGGACTCCGTTTGACATTGATTTTCTGAAAAGCCAAAAAACAACAACTGGCACTGGGCACTAGGTTAATAGGTTAGTCCCAAAAAATGATATAAAATACCATATTTCTGCATATAAAACATCCAAGATTGATACTATAATAGCATGGAATAATCAAAAATTATAGATACATTGGAGATGTATCAAGCATCCCCAAGCTTAATTCCTGCTCATCCTCGAGTAGGTAAATGATAAAAATAGAATTTTTGATGTGGAATTCTACCTAAAATGTCTATCACGTAATCTTTCTTTTAATGAATATTAAGATCTCAATTATTCAAAGCAATAGTCTATAGTTTGACATAGAGACATCAATACTCAGGCATACCAACAAACAATCATTCCTTTCAAAAAAATGCTAAAGAACGCTATCCCTACAAAATCATATAGCCTTGTCATGCTCCATCTTCTTAACACAAAATATAAATCATGCACAACCCCGATGTCAGCCGAGCAATTGGTTCATACTTTTTAACGCCTTCAGCTTTTTCAACCCTCATGCAATACATGGGTGCAAGCCATGGACATAACACTACAGGTGGAATAGAATGCGGTGGTAGAGATTAATAAGGGGAAGACAAAAAGGAAGATAGTCTTAATCGACGTAGCTAATCAACAGGCTATGGAGATGCCCATCAATTGATGTCAATGAGAGGAGTAGGGATTGCCATGCAATAGATGCACTAAGAGCTATAAGTGTATGAAAGCTCAAACTGAAAACTAAGTGGGTGTGCATCCAAATTGCTTGCTCATGAAGACCTCAGGCATTTGAGGAAGCCCATCATCAGAATATACAAGCCAAGTTCTATAATGAAAATTTCCCACTAGTATATGAAAGTGCAAACATAGGAGACTCTCTATATGAAAAACATGGTGCTACTTTGAAGCATAAGTGTGTAAAAGGATAGTAGCATTGCCCCTTCTCTCCTTTTCTCTCATTTTTTTGTTGGGGTCTTTTTGGCCTCTTTTTTCTCTCCTTTTCTTTATTTCCTCACTGGGACAATGCTTTAATAATGATGATAATCACACTTCTATTTACTTACAACTCGATAAATCTGAAACATATGACCCTATATGAATGCCTCAGGCAGTGTACCAGGATCTGTAATGATACGAGCGTAACATATATGATAATGATGAATGGTGGCTAAGCCACTAATACTATGTTAGCTATATGATCATGCAAAGCAATATGACAATGAAGATGTATGTCATAATAATGGAATGGTGGAAGTTGCATGGCAGTATATCTCAGAATGGCTATGGAAATGCCATGATAGGTAGGTATGGTGGCTGTTTTGAGGAAGATATAAGGAGGCTTATGTGTAATAGAGCATATCATATCATGGGGTTTGGATACCCCGACAAAGTTTGCACCGACTCTCGAGGTGAGAAAGGGCAATGCACGGTACCGTAGAGGCTAGAAAATTGCGAAAAGGTGAGAGTGCGTATAATCCATGGACTCACATTAGTCATAAAGAAATCACATACTTATTATGAAAGTCTATTAGCCCTTGAAGCAAAGTACTACTATGCATTCCCCTAGGGGGGAGGTTGGTAGGAGTTAACCATCATGCGCTGATACATCTCCAACGTATCCATAATTTATGAAGTATTCATGACATGTTTACAACAACTCTATATGGTTTTGGTATGATTTGAATGGAACTAACCGGGACTGATGTTGTTTTCAGCAGAACTATCATGGTGTTGTTTTTTTTGTATAGAAATAAAAGTTCTCGAAATAGGCTGAAACTTTTTAACGATATTTTTGGAACAAAAGAGACCCCCAATGCTTCATGGGAGGACCAGAAGAGCCACGAGGCCCCCAGTCACCACCAGGGCGTGCCCAGGGGGGTGGTCGTGGCCTGGTGGTGAGTGGGCCCATCTTAGCTCCTTTTTGCGTGATTCCAACTCTGAAAATTCTTATAAATAGGGAAACCCCCCAGAAATAACCCTAGAACTTCGACTCCGCCGCCGCAAGCCTCTGTACCCAAGAGATCCCATCTGGAGTCCTATTCTGGCACCTTGTTGGAGGGGGAAATCATTACCGGATGCCATCTTCATCATCCCGGTGGTCTCCATGATGAGGAGGGAATAGTTCAACCTCGGGGCTGAGGGTATGTACCAGTAGCTATGTATTTAACCTCTCTCTCTCATGTTCTTGATTTAGCACGATGTTGATGTACCGCGAGCTTTGTTAATATAGTTGGATCATATGGTGTTTCTCGCTCTCTGTCTTGTTGTGATGAATTGAGTTTTTACCTTTGAGGTTTCACTATTATCTGCATCAAACATAGTGTTAGAATAAGAATTCAATAAAATGTTTGGCATAAAAATCTTTGAATGATAAGCATGATTGCAATGTTGCTAGTATGAATTCTTTGAATATCCATGATGTTAATGATATGCAAATCCATAAGCTTGGGGATGCTATGTTTGATGAAGATGATATTTTTAGTCCCCCAAGTTTTGATGAGAGTATTTATTATGATGATTGCATGCTTCCTATTTATGATGATTATAATCATGAAAGTGGGTTTGGAAGAGTGTCAACTCTAGGAAGTAATGATCCCACTATTTTGGAGGGTGTTGAATCTTATTGTAATAATTATGAAAGTGGATTTGGAGAGGTCATGACTTTATTTAATGATGATTCCACTATTTTGGAAGATGTTTCAATTGATTATGACAAAAAGTTGCTATCTATGATGATTATGGTGAGGACATGTATGCTATAAAGAATAATAATAACCATGAAACTTATCATGATTTTAATTTTCAATTGGATTATGCCAATCAAGTATCACATGATAGTGATTTCATTGAGTTTGCTCCCACTACTATTGATGAGAATAAATTTGCTTATGTGGATAGTAATAATATTTCTATGCTTATGAATCATGAAAAGAATGCTTTATGTGATAGCTATATTGTTGAATTAATTCATGATGCTACTGAAAATTACTTTGAGAGAGGAACATATGTGTCATGGTATAACACGGCCACCTATGGGACCATCGTCCCCTTGTGGTTCGGCAAGAGGGAAGAGCACATTGCACAAAGAGCGGAGAGCGTAGAGCAGTATGGCAGCGATGACACGGGCAGTTTTTACCCAGGTTCGGGCCGCCGCGAGGCGTAAAACCCTGCTCCTGCTTTGGTGGATTGATGAAAGGACCGTGGTGGAGGCGCAGCGCTCTAGCCCAGCAAGGTCGCCTTGGGACGAGAGCAGCTACGCGCGTATGAGTGTTCAAGGGTTCGAATCCCTTCTAAGGTTTCCACGGCCCTCCTTTTATAGGTTAAGGGGTTACCACAATGGCAAAACAGTCATTATCCAGCAATTAGATAGCCACAGTGCTATCATACCTAACTCTGCAGGCAGGATAGGGTGCACTAAATGCACCTTTTAGTGTCACATCGCAGGGGAGCCAGGCAAGCCTTGTTGTGCCATCCGCCCACCTTCTTGCCTGCATGCGTGACACGCCTCTGGATAGGTGTCATTTGGTGGTGATCTTCCTTAGAAATGGCTCCCACGTGCCATAGAACAACCACTTAATCACTTGGGGGCTCGACACCGCACTGGGAGGTGACTTGCATCATCGTGAGGTGGAGCGGTGGTGTCTTGGCGGGGCGATCTGCCCTTGGCGCCCCCGGCAAGCTTGCCGGGGGGGTCTTGAGACTTGTCTTTGGGATGACCTCGGCCTTGCCAGGCTCGCCTGTCCGGCAGGGAAGGTTTTTCATTAGTGAGATCTTGCTTCCTTGGCTTGCCTTGGTCTTCTTGATCCGCCCTTTCATTCCTCAAAGAGCTTATCTCTTTTGCTTGGCCTCGTCTTGGATGCTGTAACCTTACCCTTGAGCCTGTGTACAGTATTGGCAACATACACCAGGGTTTTTTGCACCGACAAGAGCCCCCGGGTCTGGCCCGAACGCGCTGCCGAGCGTCGTTGGGGTAGGCCCTGTCCAGTACACAGGCGAAGAGTTTGCGGTAGCTTATCCTTGAGATTTTCTTTGCTTCTTCATTAACCTGTGCTTGAGTCAGTTTCTGGCTTTTCCGCGCGTCGTGCGAGACGTTATGAGGGAGCTACGAGCCACGATCCATGGGCCACCCACATCCCACATTCACGGGGCGGTAACTGCCACTCCACTAGCTTCTCCTCTTCTGGCGTTTCTGCCATGTATGTTGCATGCATTGCACAGGGTTGGTGGCGGACGCGGGGAGCACAGAAATGTGTGCCATGGCAGAAAGCCAGGCGCCATGGATTGGCGCAGGGGGTCGACCTTGATTCCACGAGCCGTTGATGGCGCGGGGGAGCCGGATTGGCAGGGAGGGGTGGTTGCCTCCCCTGAGTGAGGAGCCAGCCCCCGGCCCTGTTTGCCTATAAAAGGGGCACGGGCGAGGTGCTGGCGCACACCCACCTCCTTGTTCTTTCTTCTGACATCACTCTCTCATCATGGTGAGGGGAAGAGGGCGTAGTGGCACTCCAATAGTGGCAACGAGGGCCTCTGCTCGACAGCGCCTCCCTCCTCCCCTTGGGGGTGCAGAAGCGGAGCCCGCTGCGAGGGGAGGCGGGAGAGGACAAGGTCGTGGTCGCCGCGGCGCTCGGGGTCGAGGGGGACGAGGTGGTGCTTTGATCGCACCTCCCCCTGCTGCCCAAGATCCTAATGAAGGCCACGTCGGGGACCAGCCGCTGGAGTTCATCATCAAGCTGCAAGGACCCCCGCGCAGCCGCCTTCGGCTTCCTACTCCATTCGCAAGGGTGATGGAGATCGAGAAGCCACCGGGTTGAGGCTGCACATGAGGGGCTGTTGTAACAGCAGCATGCGGGCGGACATATAGTTCCCCGCTCCTCATGTCATGCTTCTCCGACGTGGTTGGAAGACTTTTGCTCATGCCCATAGCTTGGTGGCCGGGCACGTCCTTCATTTCAAGTTAATGGACGCCACCCTGCTCTTCGTCAAGGTCTTCGGACGCTCGGGTGCTCGCTTAGGGTGCTGCGCGGAGAGCTCGACCGTCAACGAAAGCTCCTCCTCGAGCGATAGCGATGAGGAGGACTGTGACGGCGATGACAACATCGCCGACGGAGAGGACGATGGCTCTAACTCTGGCTGAACACCAGCCGCACCGTCACCGTCAGGCGGCAGCACCATCATCTGCACCTGCACCTCCTCTCCGGAAGGCGATTTGCCGGGGAGTTGGATGTGGAGGTGTGGATGGTGCCCCCCGCTCCTCCAGCAGCCTTCCAGCTGGGCCCTGGCAGGCTTCCTCGCGGGTTGCGGTTTTGTTCGCCCTGTCGCATCCTGCTAGCCCTGGTGGCGGCGGCCAAGGGGTCGTCTCCACCGCTCTCTTCACCATCACCTTCGCCCGCGCCCTCTCAGTCTTGTCAGGCTCCTTGTCGTGGGGCCTGACGGGGTCGGGCTGGGCTTCTGCTCAGGCACTCCTTTTGCCCTCCTCGCCTCTCCACGGTACTTCCTAGGGGGAGAGGGACAAGAAAGGGATTACGGGGCACTTATCTTTTTTCAGTCTAAAATATGTAGGCATCTGCCAAACTTTAGTCTAAATTATGTAATCTGTTTTATCCATGTTTGTGTTCTGTAAGATTTGTACTTGCTTACCAGCATATTAATGAAAAAGACAAGCCTTGCCAGGTACTTGTGCATGTGTTATGTCCATGCAGAGGCAAGATGCCTCTATACGTTTAAGTAAACAAGTTTTCTCAGGCAAGCTATCTTGCCGGTGCCCTTCGTTTGTTGTTGCGAGGCTTGGCCTGCCGGGCAAAAAACTATGCAAAGGGACCAGCTCCTTGTCGAACCCCATCCGTCAAAGGCCACTACAACCACCCTGACCGAAGCAACGTTCGGGATGCAGGATGGGAGCACCTATGCTTTCGGAGGTGACGAGGTTTCCACATGCACAAGTTTTCACCTTACAGAACATGTACGGATAAGAAATGACTTATCTGCTTGGCTTGTCGGGGACTGATATGTAGGCTTGTCTTCATTTCTTCTCTTCGGGGCCAGGTCCACGGCAAGAAACCTGCAACTTAGAGCAGAGGAAAACAATGCTACATGTGCCCTGATCTACATGATCATGCTATGCTCATGTTATGCTTATGCATGCATGCAAGTTTTAAGGGCCCCCAATGCTTCGTTTATTTATCTGCTACTCAGGGTCTGCGCCTGGCTTTATACAAAGGGTTACATGCAACATCGGCAAAGCTTGTACAAAAGGGTGGCTGCCGGTCAGGGCCCGACAGCCGCGCCTTACGGGTAGAACTTATGGAGATGCTTAATGTTCCATGAGTTTTGTAAATGAGTGCCATCTCCGGTCTCCAGACGGACTGCGCCGGGTCTGGTGGCTTGTACTACCCGGTAAGGGCCTTCCCACTTTGGCATCAACTTGTTTGCACCCTTGGCGGACTGAACGCGCCTAAGGACAAGGTCTCCTTCCTCAAGGCTCCGGGCATGAACCATGTGGCTGTGATAGCGACGCAGGGCCTGCTGGTAGCGTGCAGCATGCGTAGCAGCCTGGAGACAGTTCTCCTCAATTAGCACAGCGTCGTCATGCCGGTGCTGTTCTTGCGCTACTTCATCATAGGCAAGCACTCGAGGGGACCCGTATATGAGTTCCGTGGGGATCACTGCTTCTGTCCCATAGACTAGGGAGAAGGGAGTCTGGCCGGTAGCTCGATTTGGTGTCGTTCTGAGGGACCAAAGAACCACCGGCAGCTCGTCGATCCATCGCCTGCCACACTTCTGCAGCCTATCAAATGTTCTTGTCTTGAGTCCTCGCAGCACTTCAGTGTTCTCCCTCTCAGCTTGTCCGTTGCTTCTGGGATGAGCAACAGAGGTAAATGAGACCTTGCTTCCGAGGGTATGAACGTATTGCATGAAGGCGCGGCTTGTGAATTGGGTGCCATTCTCAGTGATGACTCTGACGGGTACTCCAAAATGGCACACCAATCCTTTCAAGAACTTGATAGCTGACTGTGCGGTCACCTTCCTCACGGGCTCCACTTCTGGCCACTTTGTGAACTTGTCGATGGCGAAGTACAAGAACTCAAAGCCCCCGGTAGCACGGGGGAAGGGGCCCAAGATGTCAAGCCCCCAGACCGAAAAGTGCCATGACAAAGGGATCGTCTGGAGAGCTTGAGCAGGTTGATGAATATTCTTGGAGTGGAACTGGCAGGCTTCACATCTGGTGACTAGCTCGAATAGCATCTTGGAGGGCCATGGGCCAGTAGAAACCTTGCCGAAAAGCCTTTCCGACCAGGGCCCTTGATCCAATATGGGAGCTGCACATGCCTTTGTGTATCTCCACCAGTAATTCCTTCCCTTCTTCCCAGCAAACGCACTTTAATTTCACACCTATGGGCCTCTGTATGTATAGTACGTCATCGACAAACTAATACATACTGGCCCTCCGGGCTACTCTTTCAGCTTCTTCTTGACCTTCGGGAAGTTCTCCTATTTGGAGGTAATGGACTATGTGCCGTGCCCAAGTTGTACCTGAGGCTCGACAACAAGGATCAGCGACCACGAGAATCGGGAGTTCGGCGAGAGGGTGCTGCTCGCCAAGCGAAGCGGAGTTGTTCCCGCTATCCTCTCTGCCGGGGGCTTCAGGAAGCTCTGCCGGGAGAGGCTTGCCAGAGTCCAATTTCCTCCTCTTTCTGGCCATTGTTGCCGGGGATACGGAGGGATGAGTCAGGTGGAGAACAAAAGTCCCTGGTTCCACAGGAAGCTTTTGCGCAGCGCACTTTGACAGATGATTAGCTATGCTGTTTTCTGCACGGGGTACATGCACTGTTTGCAATCCGTCAAAGCGCTCATCCAGCTTTCTCACTTCCTCCATGTATGCCTCCATTAATGGACCTTGATAATCCTTGTTTACTTGCCTCACCACAAGTTGTGAGTCTCCATGAATGATCAACTTCTTGATTCCCAGTTCTGTTGCAATCCTGAGCCCGACAAGGAGTCCTTCATATTCTGCAGTGTTGTTGGTAGTCTTCTCCCGGTGGAAATGCATTTGAACCACGTACTTGAGGTGCTCCCCAGTGGGTGCGACGAGAAGCACGCCAGCTCCCGCACCTTGTAGGGACAAGGCACCATCAAAGTACATGATCCAATCTTGGGGAGCTTCCCTGCCAGGGATAATTGTCTCTCGCGTTTCTACATCTGGAGTTGGTGTCCATTCTGCAATAAACTCCGCCAATGCTCTGCTCTAAATAGTTTACGTGCTCTCAAACTTCAAACCAAAGCTTGATAACTCCAAAGCCCACTCCACTATTCTGCCAGTGGCCTCAGGATTCCTTAGTATGCGTTGCAAGGGGAAGCGGGTAACAACCGTGATCTCGTGGGCTTGGAAGTAGTGGCGCAGTTTCCTTGAGGCCATGATGAGGCCAAAGATCAACTTTTGCATGCCAAAGTACCTTGATCTAGCCCCCTGCAGTAGGGAGCTAACAAAGTACACTGGCCGCTGCACCACCTTCTTCCTTGCCGTGATCCTAGAATTGTCTCCGCTGCCCTGCTCCTCTTTGTTCTGATCTGCATTTGACCTTGCCGGGATGAGTTTGCTTTCCTCTCTAGAGGGGACGGTAGTTGCGGCTGCTCCTTCATCTACCTTCCACTATGCCACCAGCACTACACTAACCACTCGATTGGTTACCGCCAGGTATAGCAGCAATGGCTCTTGTGGTTTAGGAGCGACTAAGGTGGGAACAGAGGAAAGGTAGGCCTTCAAATCTTGTAGTGCAGCGTTTGCCTCTGGGGTCCACTCCATGGGCCCTGCCTTTCTCAAGATTTTGAAGAATGGCAGGGCGTGCTCGGCGGACTTGGAAATGGACCTGCTCAGCGCGGCAACACATCCAGTCAAACGCCTCACGTCTTTGACTGTCCTGGGTGCTTGAATCTGCTCGATCGCCTTGATCTTGTCATGGTTGGCCTCTATCCCCCGATGGGACACAAAGAAGCCAAGTAGCTTGCCGGAAGGAACGCCAAACACACACTTCTCCAGGTTAAGCTCAAGTTGATCTTGCGTAAATTTCCAAAGGTCTCTTCCAAGTCTCGAATGAGAGTTGATTTGTCCTTCATTTTGACCACTGTATCATCCATGTAGGCTTCAATATTCCTATGCAGCTGGGACTCAAAAGCCAATATGCACTGCTCTTGCAAAAGTGGATCCAGCGCTTTTTAACCCAAAGGGCATCCATACGAAATAGTACGTGCCACATGGGGTTATAAATGCGGTCTTCTCTTTGTCTTCCTTGGACATGAAAATCTGGTGGTACCTGGAGTAGGCATCCAAGAAGGAAAGCAGGTCGCACCCAGAGGTGGAATCCACAATCTGATCGATGCGTGGCAAGGGGAATGGGTCCTTCGGGCATGCTTTATTCAGGTCTATGAAATCTATGCAAAGCCTCCACTTCCCATTCGCCTAGCACACCACCACCGGATTCACCAACCAAGTTGGATGCAATACCCCTCTAACCAAACCAGCACCTTTGAGTTTCTTGATCTCTTCAGCAATAAACTGCTGCCGCTCCAAAGCTTGCTTTCGGACCTTCTGTTTGACGGGCCGGGCATGTGGGCAGACAACAAGGTGGTGCTTGATTACCTCACTGGGAACACCGGGGATGTCAGATGGTTGCCAAGCAAACACATCGACATTTGCCCGCAGGAAGGCAAAGAGCGCGCTTTCCTATTTGTCGTCGAGGGTGGAGCTGATAGTAAATGTACCATCAGCGCCAACCAGCCCTGCCGGGACCTTCTTCACAACCGGTGCGGCAACCTTTGATCTCTTGCTATTGGAACTCTCCGGCAAGTCATCAACAGGCGCAGTGCACTCCGGGGAGGCGCGCTTCCCGGATTCTTTGCTGGCATCCTTGCTAGCTTTCTTCCTTCTCTTGCTTTCCTTGGTGGAAGCGGTATCTTCTGCGGCCTCTGCAGTGACTGCTTCTCGGTACATCTTATCCACGTATATAATTGCGTCCTTCTTGTCCGATGGAATGGAAATGACGCCCATTGGCCCTGGCATCTTCAGCGTCTTGTAGGCATAGTGGGATGTCGCCATGAATTTTGCCAGGGCTGGGCGACCAAGGATTCCATTGTATGGCAGGGGGAGGTCAACCACATCAAACACAATCTTCTCAGTCCGGTAGTTTAACCCCCCCCCCCCCCCGAACATCACCGACAGTGTGATCTTCCCCTTAGGACGACTCCTGCCAGGGTTGATCCCTTGGAAAGTACCAGTGACCTTGAGCTCTTCATCTACTATCCGGAGCTTGCTGATGACCTTGGGAGAAATCATATTCAACCCGGCCCCGCCGTTAACCAACATCTTTGTGACCTTGAGGTTGTGGATCGTTGGCGAAACCAACAATGGCAAACACCCTACCGCGGTGGTGCGGTCATGGTGGTCCTCTTCATCAAAGATGATGGGCGTGCGGGACCACTTGAGAGGCTTCCGAGAATCTGTCGCTGGCTCCACAACATTGACCTCACGTGCCCACTGTTTAAGCTGGCAGTGAGAAGAATGCAAAGATGCACCTCCGTCAATGCATAGGGCGTCAGTGGCCTTCTGGAACTCCTGCTCACTGGTTTCCTCTTCATCTCCTTCATCACTCCCATCATCGCATTCCTGCTTCTCACGGCCTTTGACAGGCTTCCCCTGATACTGAGGGGCCTTGCCGGGGCAACCTCCTCTGCCGCCTCGGCCCTTTCCAACAACGCCATCTTGATCCCTCTCTTTGTCTCGCTTCTCGTACTCAGCCTTCTGCTTCTTGACGAGTTGCTCAACCTGATGACACTCTTGAAGATCATGGCCTTTGGTCTAATGGATCTTGTAGTACGGCCCATCAGCCTTCCCAGCCTTCTCAGTAGCCGAGGCTTCCCGGCAATTAGTGCACACGGCAACTTCCTTGCCGGGAGCCTCGGTCTTGGCCTTCTTGCCGGCACCAGGAGTGCTCGATCCTTTAGCAACTAGCACTGATTTATCCTTGCGTTTCTGGTTGCATTTCTTGTTCTTCTTCTTCTGACTGGCGGTGTCGTCGTCCTCTGAGTCAACGTCGACACCATCCTCTTCACCGGGGAGACGCCTCCCCTCCTCTGTTCGGGCACACTTATCCGCCAAAGTGTACAACTCATTCTCATTCTTGGGCAACCGTACGTTCATCTTGGAATGTATCCTGCGGTTGCGCACGTTGGACTGGAATGCGGCTATCACCGCTGTCGGGTAGATGTCTGGAATATTTCTGTGCACCCGACTGAACCTTTGCATGTATTTCCGCAAGCCCTCTCCTTACTTCTATGGTAGGAGCTGCAAGTCACTGGGCCGTCCTGGTTCTTGATGACTGCCCGTGAAGGCGCCAACAAATTCATGGCACAGGTCAGCCCAGGTCGAGATGGAGTTCTCTGGCAAGTGCATCAGCCACGACCAGCAGTTTGTCTTGAGTGCCAAAGGGAAGTAGTTGGCGAATACTTTCTCATCTGTTCCTCCGGTGGCTTGAACAGCAATGGTGTAGATGCTCAAGAACTCTGCCGGATTCAATCTTCCATTGTACTTTTCTGGTATCTCTGGCTTAAATGTACGGGCAGATGGCCAACGGACTTGCCGCAGCTCGCGAGTGAAGGCGGGGCACCCAACCTCAAAAGGCACGTATCTGTCTTCACCGGGCATGGGCTCATCGACGTTGGGACCATTGCGCCTACCAGACTGGTGGCGGGTTTCGCGGCGTTGTTCGATGGTGATGTGCGCGTCCTCCCTTCGCCTGCCTTCTGGGACTCGTCGCTGGTCTCGACATGCTCGGCGATCGGATGAAGCCATCGATACGTCATCGGGTTCTTGCCCGCATGGCTCTGGCTATGGTCCCTGCGCTGGCTGCCGCGGAGGGGATTGCACCGTGGGGTGGCCCCTTCGGCACGGCCAGCGGCTCGGGCTATTGTCGCCGCCTGTGGAGGCCGTGGCGGGCCTCCCCGTTGTGATCCTCCCGCCTTAGAGAAACCAATCAAGCTCTGAATGGTGGCCCTCCACCCATCCATCTGATCGGCCGCCGGCGAAAATCTCAATAGGAGTTGGGCCCGCGCCATGGCATCCGAAGCGGTACTTGGCATAGATGATGAAGTAGATCGCGACGTCGCCTGGCTTCTAACGGTGCCGGTAACGACGGAGCCATTCTCTCGTTACCGCGAGCCGGTCACCTAGGTGGTATGGCGACGAGGTGGATGCGCTTGGGGATCGGCGACCCCATTCGGCGCATTGTCTCGGCTAGTTTGTCCTAGGGGTGGCGCGTGTCTAGTAGCCGCACCCGCGGCGGGGCCGCTAGAGGGTTGCGGTTTCCCCCAGAACGAGCGCCATCGCTGCGGCTATGTCCCTCAGTGGGGCGGAGAGGTGGAGACGGAACAATCTCTCCACCCACATCTTGTGGAGCATGGCTGCTGGGATGCTGTTGATGTTGTCCTCCTCCGGTGCCCCCTCACCCATTTCGGCTACAGGGGGAATGGTGACAACGCCACCTGCGCCGGCCACGTCCCCCGCAGTGCCCACATCCCCGGCTGCTTGCAGAGGAGCTTTAGAGGTGGACGTGTGAGCTGCTGCATCGGGCTTTTTCTTGGGCGCGATGGATGATGAAGTCGTCGATGAAGAAAATGATGATGAAGATGACGCGCTGCTCACACCCTCGGGTTCGCGCAAGCTCCTCCCCCTACCTGGTGCGCCAAAGATGTCGTGGTATAACACGACCACCTATGTAACCATCGGACCCTTGTGGTTCGGCAAGGGGGAAGAGCACATTGCACAAAGAGCGGAGAGCGTAGAGCAGTATGATAGCGATGACACAGGCAGTTTTAGCCAGGTTTGGCCACCGTGAGGCGTGAAACCCTACTCCTGCTTTGGTGGATTGATGAAAGGACTGTGGTGGAGGCGCAACACTCTAGCCCGGCAAGGTCACCTTGGGACGAGAGCAGCTATGTGCGTATGAGTGTACAAGGGTCCGAGTCCCTTCTAAGGTTGCCACAGCCCTCCTTTTATAGGTTAAGGGGTTACCACAATGGCACAATAGTCATTATCCAGTGATTAGATAGCCACAGTGCTATCATACCTAACTCTGCAGGCAGGACAGGGTGCATTAAATGCACCGATTAGTGTCACATCGTGGGGGAGCCCGGCAAGCCTTGCCATGCCATTCGCCCACCTTCTCGCCTGCCTGTGTGACACGCCTCTGGACAGGTGTCATTTGGGGGTGATCTTCCTCAGAGATGGCTGCCACGTGCCATAGAACAGCCACTTAATCACTTGGGGGCTCGACACCGCACTGGGAGGTGACTTGTGTCGTCGTGAGGTGGAGCGGTGGTGTCTTGGCGGGGCGATCTGCCCTTGGCGCCCCCGGCAAGCTTGCCGGGGGAGTCTTGAGACTTGTCTTCGGGATGACCTCGGCCTTGCCAGGCTCGCCTGTCCGGCAGGGGAGGTTTTTCCTTTGTGATATCCTGCTTCCTTGGCTTGTCTTGGTCTTCTTGATCCGCCCTTAAATTCGTCAAAGAGCTTATCTCTTTGGCTCGGGCTCATCTTGGATGTTGTAACCTTGCCTTTGAGCCTATGTATAGTCTGGGCAACATACACCAGGGTTTGTTGCACTGACAATATGCTTGTAGGTATTGCAATAATATAAAGTTTCCTCTCTATGTGTTGAAAATCTTGAAGTTATGCTTGTTTTTCCTTCCTATGCTAGTTGCTTCTTGTTCCCATGAATTGTTTGCTCACAAAATACCTATGCATAGGAAGTGGGTTAGGCTTAAATGTGCTAGTCATATGCTTCATGATGCTCCCATTATGTTTCAATTCTTTGTTCTTATGTGAGCATCATTGAAATCATCATGCCTAGCTAAAAAGGCATTAAAGAAAAGCGCTTGCTGGGAGACAACACAATACTTATACCTACTATTTTTGTGTGTTCACATGATTAAGCTACTGTAGTAATCATGTTTTATAGCTCTTGTTTCAATAAAGTGTCCAGTAAAGCCTTTGGGATAGTGTGGATGATAGTTGACTTGATTCTGTGCAAAAACAGAAACTTTTGCGCCCAGTTCTGGAATTACCATAATTCACTAGGATGTGATAAAATTCTTAATTTTTTACACATTATTTATATAAAAATTGCCTACGTTTTCCTCTGTTTTCAGAATTTGAGATTTACATATGTATGGTTGTTGTTCAGATCATTACAGACTGTTCTATTTTTGACAGATTCTGTTTTCAATGCATAGTTTGCTTGTTTTCTAGTTTTTATGGCTTATATTGGTCAATATAAATTGTAGAAATGATAGGGTACAATAAGAATTATGTAAAAAAATTATGAAACTTTTCTTGATAGTACCAAAGTGAATGATTTGCTCTTTATCATACTAACCTATCTCACGTAGTTTGGTTAAGTTTTGTGTGATTGAAGTTTTCTAGTTTTGGGTGAGATACGATATGAGGAGAATAAGGAGTGGCAATACCCTAATATTGGGATTCCCAAGGCACCCCAAGGTAATATTCAAGGAAGACCCAAGCAACTAAGCTTGAGGATGCCTAGGATGGCATCCCCCCTTTTGTCTTAACATTATTGGTAACCTCACTTGGAGCTATATTTTTATTCGTCACATGATATGAGTTTTGCTTGGAGCATAATTTTCTTTTATTAGGATTTGCTTGATGTTATTTAGAATAATGTTTTATATCTTTTATTTCAATAAAAGTGTCAAGTATAGCCTTTACCATGCTTATTTTGCAAGTCTATATGTTGCTGTTTGAAAATAGAAAGATTTTGATTATTGTCTGAATTTTTCAGAAAAGTCAGAACGTGATAAAATCTTGAAATTTTTACGCAGTAAGCTATGATAAATTTCTACAGTGTGGTAAATTTTCAGAATTTTTGGAGTTAAAGAAGTATGAATCTTCTTGCATCCTTTACAGACTATCCTATTTAGACAGATTGATGTTATGTTTGCTTGTTTAATGATTCTATTTGAGGATAGGAGTATTAAATATGTAGAGGCATTTAGTATGCAATATCAAATAATAATTTTAGTGATTTTCTACAGTAGAGAAGGATAAGGTTTTGCATTGATTTATACTAACTTATCTCATGAGTTCTTGTTGAGTTTTCTGTGGATGAAGTTCTTAAGATTTAAGTAAACCGTGATATGAGAGGAATTAAGGAGACACAATAATTCAAGCTTGTGGATGACCATGGCATCCCAAGATAATATTCCAAGAAGTCTCAAGCATCTAAGCTTGGGGATGCCCCGGTAGGCATCCCACCTTTCTTCATCAACAACTATAGGTTAGTCTCAGTTGAGCCTAAGTTTTTGCTTCTTCACATGAGATGTGCTATTCTTGGAGTGTCATTTTATTTTGTTTTCTTTGCTGTTTGAATAAAATACTTAAGATCTGAAATTTTAAAATGAGAGAGAGTCCTCACATAGCTACTTAATTATTTAACTACTCATTTGATCTTCACTTATAGCTTTTTGGAGTAGTTTGTCATTTACTCTCGTTCTTCACTTATATCCTAAGAGTAAATTGTTGAATGAATTGAATATCATAAAGTTGAAATTATATTTGCTTCATATGCTTGTATCATGCCTAGTAGTAGTTTCACATTGGGTTTAGGAAGTACTCCCTCCGTCCCATAATGTAAGACATTTTTTGACACTACACTAGTGTCAAAAAATGTCTTACGTTATGGGACGGAGGAAGTAAAATTTATTGAAGTTTGACAACCACAATATTGGTCATGCAAGAAATTCATGAATGGTTAGTATATGGAGAGAACTTTCACGTACAAATTTATTATCTTGGACATGTTTTGTGATTGTGAATACCTATTAATAATTTTTAAGCATGAGCAAATTAGTTGAAGTTGGACAAGGAAGACAACGTAATGAGTTATGGTTGTGTATATTTGCATCGAAGTTATATTGTTATGGATCCTCCAAGATGTGGTGCTTGTTTAGAATCTTTTGTTAGCCAAAATTTCTGTACTAAGCGGGAATACTGCTTGTGCATCCAAAATCCTTGAGCCAAATTTCTTCCATGAGTGTCCACCATACCTACCTATATACGGTATTACTCTGTCATTCCAAGTAAATTTGCATGTGCCATCTCTAAATCTTCAAATAAACATCTATTTTGTGTGCCCGTACCGCTCATGAAGCGACAGGGGGTGGTCAGTTTCTTCCATGCTAAGTGGGTTATTCTCATGATGGGTGTTTATTCACTTGTCATTGCACGAGGAGAGGCTGGTAATTGGGAAGCCCAATCCCATGATCAAAATGACAAATAATGAAACAAACTCCCCGAGAAAGTTGATTGTGTGGAGGGCACCCGGGAATTCGGCTAATGGCTTGTGTTTGGATGGTTGTGGGGGAGTAAACTTTACCTTTCCGCATGGGAACCGCCTATAATGTGTTTAGCATGGAAGATATTGAGAATTCTCGGTTGAGACGCTGACAGGAAAGGCATGCCTCTCAAAATTATATTCATCTATATTTTAAGCTTCAATCTCTGGCACCTCTGCAAATCCATGCTTCCCTCTGTGAAGGGCTTATCTTTTACTTTTTTTGTTAATTCTATTTTTGTTGAGTCAAGTTCTTATTCCAACCGATTCTTTAGTTGGAAAGCATCATGTGGTGGGGAAAGATCTAGGCACATATGGCCATTCAAATATATTTGATCATGAATTATTATTGTTGACAATTGTCTCTATGATACATAAGTTGGGAGATGAAACATTAAGCCCCTATCTTTCTCTGTGTTCGGGGGATGCTATTTGTTCTAAAAATATGCTTTGAGTATTAGCAATCATAGAAGACTATATAGTATGGGGAGATCTTACATAGACTTTGTTGAAAAAAGTTGAATTGCAATTGTTTGGTGACTAAGAACATAGGTTGTTAAGTTTCAAGAGAATGCATTATTTAAACCATAGCATGTGAATTGATTGCTACTTTATCATGATGAGTTCTATGAGAAAGAGTTGTTGTTAGGATGCTAGGAAAAGTGATAGAAATTATCATTGATCAAACTTATACACTATGCTGGCATTCACACTTCATAAATTATTTCTTTTATCATTTACCTACTCGAGGACGAGCATGAACTAAGCTTGGGGATGCTGATACGTCTCTGATACATCTCCAACGTATCTATAATTTATGAAGTATTCATGCCATGATTAAAAAAAATTGATGTGGTTTTGGTATGATTTGAATGGAACTAACCCGGACTGACGCTAATTTCAGCAGAACTACCGTGGTGTTGTTTTTTGTGCAGAAATAAAAGTTCTCCAAATTCAACAAAACTTTTGATGAATTTTTCTGGAAGTAAAGAGACACTAGAAGCTTCGTGGGAGGGCCAGAAGAGCTACGAGGGCCCCACAAGCCACCTAGGCACGCCCAGGGAGCTGGCCATGCCCTGGTGGCTTGTGGGCCCCCTGTGGCACCTCTTTGCGTGAGACCGAGAAACCCCCGAAAGTTAACCTAGATGAGATGTTTCGCCGCCGCAAGCCTGTGTACCTTTGAAATACCATCTGGAGCCCTATTCCGGTACCCTGCCAGAGGGGGAAATCATCACCGGAGGCCATCTTCATCATCCCGGCGGCCACCATGATGAGGAGGGAGTAGTTCACCCTCGAGGCTAGGGGTGTGCACAAGTAGCTATGTGTTTGATCTTTCTCTCTCTCTCATGTTCTTGATTTGGCACGATCTTGATGTACCGCGAGGTTTTTTAATATAGTTGGATCATATGGTGTTTTCCCCTCTCTATCTTGTTGTGATGAATTGAGTTTTTACCTTTGAGGTTTCACTATTATCGGATTGAATGCTTTTATGGATTTGAGAACACTTGATGTATGTCTTGCATATGGATACCCGTGGCGACAATGGGGTGTTCTATTGATTCACCTGATGTATGTTTTAGCACTCAACTCGCGGATTCATGAGGTGACATTGGGGTAATCTATGCATAGGGGTTGATGCACGTTTTCTTCCTACTTTCTCCAGTAAAAATCTTGGGGCACTCTTTGAAGTTCTTAGTGTTGGATTGAATATTATGAATCTGAAGTAGTTTGATGTGTATCGTATAATTGACTCACGGATACTTGTGGTGACATTGGTGTATCTAGGTGACATTAGAGTTGGTTGATGCGTATCATATGGTATTATTTTAGTACGAACTCTAGGCCTGTTTGTGACACTTATAGGAATAGCCCAATAGATTGGTCCGAAAGGATAACTTTGAGGTGGTTTCGTACCCTACAAACAATTTCACCTTATGTTCTCCACTAGATAAGAACTTTGGAGTGATTCTTTTTCGCACATTGAGGGATTGTTATATGACTCAATTATGTTAGCACTGTTGAGAGATTGCAATAGTGAAAGTATGAACCCTAGGCCTTATTTTCAAGCATTGCAATACCATTCGTGCTCCGTTTTATCACTTGCTACCTTGCTATTTTTTTATTTTCAGATTACAAAAACCTATATTTACTATCCATACTACACTTGTATCAACATCTCTTCGCCGAACTAGTGCACCTATACAATTTGCTATTGTATTGGGTGTGTGGGGGACACAAGAGATTTCTTGTATTTGGTTGCAGGGTTGTTTGAGAGAGACTATCTTCATCCTATGCCTCTCACGGATTGATAAACCTTAGGTCATGCACTTGAGCAAAAATTGCTACTGTCCTACAAAACTCTGCGCTTGGAGGCCCAACATGAGTGTAACACCCCTGTGTAATGATGCTATAGTAACCCTCCTAGATTAAGCTAATCATTTTGCTAAGTAGTGCATGATCATCCTTGATTCTATCTCATTTCAAATTCCATCTGAATTCAAATTCAAATAACAAGTGAACTTGAGAAGTTCTCAAAACATGAAAACTAAAATGTTCAAAATGTGGCGAATATTCCATAACTAATTATGGTGGTGAACCAACATTTTTGTAAATTGTTTAAATGCCATAAAACATTTAAAATAGGGGCTAAAACAATTATTAAAATGCTTTTTAAATAATGAATGTTGCACAGTGTTTTATTTAAATGCTAAATTAATTGTGGCAGTGGCCTAATTTATTATACTAATTTAGGTGTAAGTTTTATATTTTATAAAACTATTTTGGTTTTAAAAGGAAATGTAGAACAGAAAACAAATAAAGATAAAAAGAAAAACAAAATAGAAACGAAAAATAGAAAGGCTCACTGTTGGACTGGGCCGCAAGTGCACAGCGCACAGTCCAGCCCAACAGCGGCCACCATGGCACGCTGGCCGCACGCGCGCTGGCCTTGGCCGCGGTTGGCCACGTGCCGGGCATCCGGCGGCTCCCCGGCGACCTACAAGGATGCCCACGGCCTCCCCTAACCCTAGACGCCCCCAGTTCCCCCTCTCACCACCTCTTGCGCTAGATCCCCTCTCCCCCCTCCTCGCCCAACGCGCTTGCCGCTGTCGCTTCACCACCACCGCGGCCACCGCCGTCCCTGAGCGCCTCCGACGTGTCGAGCTGCATCGCCGGCCTCCGCTACCCCGACTCCGACCATGTGTGTGGGCTGGGACCCACTGGAGTGCCTGCCTCGTCCTCTGTCTTCCTCCTCTGCTCCGCCATCGCCATCACCTTCTCCGGCCACGACGAGCCCTCCCCAAGCTTGCTGCCATCCCCTACGACTCCGCTGTGAGCTCCTGAGAATTTCCCCTCTCTCCCCGCTGTCGCTCCGTTCTCCTAGCGCTTGCTGCCGTCGCGGCCGAAGCTCGCCGGCACCGTCTGGTACTTCTTGAGCTTGCGTTGGTTTTTCCCTTGAAGAGGAAAGGGTGATGCAGCAAAGTAGAGATAAGTATTTCCCTCAGTTAAGAACTAAGGTATGAATCCATTAGGAGGAACACACAAGTCTCCAATAATTGCACCTGCATAAACAAACAAATACTTGCACCCAACGCGATAAAGGGGTTGTCAATCCCTTCACGGTTACTTGCAAGGATGAGATCTGGTAGTGGTAGATGTAAAAGATAAATAAAAGTGCGAAATAAAATAAAAGTAAATCAATTGCGGCAAGGTATTTTTGGGTTTTTGATTTTGTAGATCTGAAAATAATATGATAAAAATAGACTCGGGGACCATAGTTTTCACTAGAGGCTTCTCTCTTGAAAGAAAGCATATGGTGGGTAAACAAATTACTATTGAGCAATTGATAGAAAAGCGCATAGTTATGACGATATCCAAGGCAATGATCATGTATATAGGCATCACGTCCGAGACAAGTAGACCGACTCCTGCCTGCATCTACTACTATTACTTCGCACATCGACCGCTATCCAGCATGCATCTAGTGTATTAAGTTAACAAAAACGGAGTAACGCCTTAAGCAACATGACATGATGTAGAGGGATAGATCCAATCAATATGGAAAAACCCTATCTTTTTATCCTTAATGGCAACAATACAAATACGTGTCATGTCCCCTTCTGTCACTGGGATTGAGCATCGCCAAACCAAATCAGTAGATCGTAAAGAAATACAAAGCTATATAAAATCATCCATAAAAGAGTTTAGCGAAGACTCAAATAATATTCCTAGATAATCTGATCATAAACCCACAATTCATCGAATCTCAACAAACACACCGCAAAAGAAGATTACATCGAATAGATCTCCAAGAACATTGAGGAGAACATTGTATTGAAGATCAAAGAGAGAGAAGAAGCCATCTAGCTACTAGATATGGACCCGTAGATCCGTGGCAAACTACTCACACATCATCGGAAGGGCAGCAAGGTTGATGTAAAAGCCCACCGTGCTCGAATCCCCCTCCGGCGGAGTACCGGAAAAGGTCCCCAGATGGGATCACACGAAGACAGAAACTTGCGGTGGCGGAAAAGTATTTTTGTGCATCCTCTGGTCTACATGGAATAATGGGTATTTATAGAAGAAGAATTAGGGTTAGAGGAGCCACGGGGGCCCCCATGCTTGGAGTCCCCTCTAGGATGCGACCCCTGAGCTTGTCGCCACCTCGTGGCCCTTCTGGCCTCCTCCCGAAGCTTCCAGGGTGTTTTGTGGTCCAAGAAAGATCATCAAAAAGTTTCGTTACATTTGGACTCTGTTTGGTATTCATTTTCTGTAAAGACAAAAACAAGGAAAAAAAAACACAACTGGCACTAGGCAGTAGGTTGATAGGTTAGTCCCAAAAAAATGACATAAAATAGCATAATAATGCATATAAAACATCCAAGATTGATAATATAATAGCATGGAACAATCAAAAATTATAGATACGTTGGATACGTATCAAGCATCCTCAAGCTTAATTCCTTCTCGTCCTCGAGTTGGTAAATGATAAAAACAGAATTTTTGATGTGGAATGCTACCTAACATGTTTATCATGTAACCTTTCTTTATGTGGTATGAATATTCAGATCCGTTAGATTCAAAACAATAGTTTAATATTGTCATAAAAACAATAATACATCAAGCATACTAAAAAGCAATCATGTTTATTCAAAATATCATGGCTAAAGAAAGTTATCCCTACAAAACCATATAGTCTTGTCATGCTCCATCTTCTTAACACAAAGTATTTATCATGCACAACCCCGATGACAAGCCAAGCAATTGGTTCATACTTATTAACGCGCTTCAGTTTTTTCAACTCTCGCGCAATATATGAGCGTGAGCCATGGATATAGCATTATAGGTGGAATAGAATATGATGTTGGAGATTGTGTGGAGAAGACAACAAGGAGAAAGTCTCACATTGACAAGGCTAATCAACGGGCATTGGAGATGCCAATCAATTGATGTCAATGCAAGAACTAGGGATTTCCATGCAACGGATGCACTAGAGCTATAAGTGTATGAAAGCTCAAAAGAAAACTAGGTGGGTGTGCATCCAACTTGCTTACTCATGAAGACCTAGGGCATTTGAGGAAGCTCATCATTGGAATATACAAGCCAAGTTCTATAATGAAAAATTCCCACTGGTGTATGAAAGTGACAAAATAGGAGACTCTCTATCATGAAGAACGTGGTGCTACTTTGAAGAACAAGTGTGGAAAAGTATAGTAACATTGTCCCTTCTCTCTTTTTTTCTCTCTCTTTTTATGTTTTTCTCTTTTTTTGTTGGGCACTTTGGCCTCTTTTTTCATTTTTTTATTCAAGTCCGGAGTCTCATCCCGACTTGTGGGGGAATCATAGTCTCCATCATCCTTTCCTCACCAGGACAATGCTCTAATAATGAATATGATCATCACACTTCTTTTTACTTACAACTCAAAAATATGACTATATGAATGCCTCTGGCGGTGTATCAGGATGTGCAATGATCTAGCGCGACATGTATAAAAATATATGAACGGCGGCGTAGCCACAAATACTATGTCAACTATATGATCATGCAAAGCAATATGGCAATGATGATATGTGTCATAATAAAATGGAACGGTGGAAGTTGCATGGCAATATATCTCGGAATGGCTATGGAAATGCCATAATAGGTAGGTATGGTGGCTGTTTTGAGGAAGATATAAGGAGGCTTATTTGTGATAGAGCGTATCATATCATGGGGTTTGGATGCACCGACGAACTTTGCACCACAACTCAAGGTGAGAAGGGGCAATGCACGGTACTGAAGAGGCTAGCAAATTGCGGAAAGGTAAGAGTGCGTATAATCCATGGACTCACATTAGTCATAAAGAACTCACATACTTATTGCAAAATTTTATTAGCCCTCGAAGCAAAGTACTACTATGCATGCTCTTAGGGGGACAGATTGGTAGGAAAAGACCATCGCTCGTCCCCGACCGCCACTCATAAGGAAGACAATCAATAATAAATCATGCTCCAATATCATAGCATAACGAGAGACTATACGTGCATGCTTCGGGAATCACAAACTTTAATACTAATATTCTTACTAAAACCACAACTACTCATTAGCATAAACTTCATATTACCACCTTCATATCTCAAAACTATTGCAAGGAATCAAACTTCTCATATATTCAATGATCTTCATGAAAGTTTTTATTATATCCCTCTTGAATACCCATCATATTAGGACTAAATTCATAACCTAAGCAAATTGCCATACTATTTATAAGAATCTCAAAATAATATAAGTGAAGCATGAGAGTTCATCAATTTCTATAAAATATAACCACCGCCGTGCTCTAAAAAAAATATAAGTGAAGCACTAGAGCAACTACCTAGCTCAAAAGATGTAAGTGAAGCTCAAAGAGTATTCTAATAAATTCACGACTAATGTGTGTCCCTCTCAAAAAGGTGTGTACAGCAAGAATGATTGTGGAAAACTAAAAAGCAAATAAAGCAAAGACTCATATAATACATGACGGTCCAAGCAAAACATATATCATGTGGTGAATAAAAATATAGCCTCAAGTAATTTTACCAATGGATTATAGACAAAAGAGGGGATGCCATCCGGGGCATCCCCAATATTAGACGCTTGTTTGTCCTTGAATATTACCTTGGGGTGCCTTTGGCATCTCCAAGCTTAGGCTCTTGCCACTCCTTATTCCTTAGCCCATCGAAACTTCACCCAAAACTTGAAAACTTCACAACACAAAACTTAACAGAAAACTCGTGAGATCCGTTAGTATAATAAAGCAAACCACCACTTTTAGGTACTATTCTAAACTCATTCAAATTTCATATTGGCATTATATATTGTTTATTCTAACTTCATCATGGTTCATACCCCCTGATACAACCCATAGATTCATCAAAATAAGCAAACAACACATAGAAATCAGAATCAGTCCAAAACAGAATAGTCTGTAGTAATATGGACTTTAGCGAAACTTTTGTAACTCCCAAAATTCTGAAAAATTAGGAAAACATAGGAAATTTGTATATCAAACTTGTGTAAAAAATTCAGATAAAAATCAGGTTTTTGTGAATTTACAAAATTCAAGAACTGAGCGCAAAAGTTTCTATTTTTCAGCAAAAGCAAATCAACTATCACCCAAGACCATCCTAAAGGCTTTAATTGGCACAAACGCTAATTAAAATACTAAAACACAATCATAACATTAGCATAATTTCATATTTATTGAAAAATAGAAAGGAAAACAAAAAATTAAAAGATAACTATTGGGTTGCCTCCCAACTAGCGCTATCATTTTACGCCCTTAGCTAGGCATATTGCATAGATCTAGCTATTGTAATAAAAGTGAGGGAGATCATCCATGCTCATCTCATACTCCCTCCTTTCAGTAGCAAGTTTCCTTTGTGGCAAGAAAAGATAATCAAAAGCGCTAAATTTAATAGGGTACGGATCTATAAGATCAAGTTTGGGAGGAGGAGGTTCTTCCCTTGGCCCTTTATATGTGCTCAGTATTTCTTCATTATAAACGTTCCTTTGATTATGCTCTCTAAGACTTTCATTAAGAACACGTCCTAGCCCATTATTTTGTATAGCAAAGTTATCATTGTGTTCGGAAGTTTTATCAATCAAAATAGATGGAGGAACCTTTTTCCTAAGATTTTCATTGTAAGCAGCATAATCTAGAGATTGTCATCTCCTTATCTCTTCTTCATTAAAAAGGATCTCCTCTATAGGAGGCCAACCACAATTTATATTGTAATGAGCAAATATTTCACTTGCTCCTTTCATAATATGCCCAAATTCATAAGCTAGAAATATAGTTGTAACATGCTTAACGAAAGGATCATGAATATTAGAAAATTCTAGAAGGATCCTTTGTATGGAAGGATGCATGTGAATAAATTGTCTTTCAAGTTCAACTATAAGCAAAGATATTGCATCCGCAAGACTAGAATTTTCATTCAAATCGACCCTCCTAGCATAGGTAACATACCGGCACAAGTAAAGAAATCTTGAATAACACCTTTTGCAATAATATTACCTCTACCTATACGGAGTTTTTTAGTATGCAAGATAGTAGCTTCTTCCCCATGAGAATCATCATCAACAAAATCATCAAAATTTTCCTCAATATTCTTACTAGTTTTTTCAATGATAACCTCCCCAGATTCAGACATGATAGTAACTTTTCAAGCAAACAAACAAAAAGCAAACATAAAGGCAAAAAGAAAGAAGGCGAATAAAAAGGTAAATATGTTTGTATTTTTCTGAAAACATTTTAGAAGTTGGGGAGAGGAAAACGAGAGGCAAATGAAAAATAATGTAAATGCAAGAGATGAGAGTTTATGATAGGTACTTGGTAGGCTTGATGTAGATCCTCCCTGGCAACGGCGCCAGAAATTCTTCCTGCTACTTCTTGAGCTTGCGTAGGTTTTTCCCTTGAAGAGGAAAGGGTGATGCAGCAAAGTAGAGATAAGTATTTCCCCAGTTAAGAACCAAGGTATCAATCCAGTAGGACGAACACAAAAGTCTCCAATAATTGCACCTGCACAAACAAACAAATACTTGCACCCAATGCGATAAAGGGGTTGTCAATCCCTTCACGCTTACTTGCAAGGATGAGATCTGATAGTGGTAGATGTAAAAGATAAATAAAAGAGCGAAATAAAATAAAACTAAATAAATTGCAGCAAGGTATTTTTGGGTTTTTGAATATGTACATCTGAAAATAATATGATAAAAATAGACCCGGGGGCCATAGTTTTCACTAGAGGCTTCTCTCTTGAAAGAAAGTATATGGTGGGTGAACAAATTAATGTTGAGCAATTGGTAGAAAAGCACATAGTTATGACGATATCCAAGGCAATGATCATGTATATAGGCATCACATCTGAGAAAACTACACCGACTCCTGCCTGCATCTACTACTATTACTCCACACATCGACCGCTATCCAGCATGCATCTAGTGTATTAAGTTAACAAAAACGGAGTAACACCTTAAGCAAGATGACATGATGTAGAGGGATAGATCCAATCAATATGGAAAAACCCCATCTTTTTATCCTTAATGGCAACAATACAAATATATGTCATGTCCCCTTCTGTCACTGGGATTGAGCACCGCAAGATTGAACCCATTACAAAGCACCTTTTCCATTGCAAGAAAAAACAATCTAGTTGGCCAAACCAAATCAATAGATCGCAGAGAAATACAAAGCTATATAAAATCATGCATAAAAGAGTTTAGAGAAGACTCAAATAATATTAATAGATAATCTGATCATAAACCCACAATTCATCGGATCTGAACAAACACACCGCAAAAGAAGATTACATTGAATAGATCTCCAAGAACATCGAGGAGAACATTGTATTGAAGATGAAAGAGAGAGAAGAAGCCATCTAGCTACTAGCTATGGACCCGTAGGTCTGTGGTAAACTACTCACACATCATTGGAAGGGCAGCAAGGTTGATGTAGAAGCCCTCTGTGATCGAATCCCCCTCCGGCGGAGTACCAGAAAAGGTCCCTAGATGGGATCTCACGAAGACAAAAACTTGCGGCGGCGGGGAAGTATTTTGGGTGTGTACTATGGTCTACAGGGAATATTTGGGTATTTATAGAAGAAGAATTAGGGTTAGAGGAGCCCTGGGGGGCACAAGCTTGGAGGGCGCCCCCCTAGGGCGCGCCCCCTGAGCTTGTCGCCACCTCGTGGCCCTTCTCGCATCCTCCCGAAGCTTCCAGGGTGTCTTGTGGTTCAAGAAAAATTGTCAAAAAGTTTTGTTCCATTTGGACTCCGTTTGGTATTGCTTTTATGTAAATACAAAAACAAGGAAAAAACAACAACTAGCACTGGACACTAGGTTAATAGGTTAGTCCCAAAAAATGATATAAAATAGCATAATAATTCATATAAAACATCCAAGATTGATAGTATAATATCATTGAACAATAAAAAATTATAGATACGCTGGAGATGTATCAAGCATCCCCAAGCTTAATTCCTGCTCGTCCTCGAGTAGGTAAATGATAAAAACAGAAATTTTGATGTGGAATGCTACCTAACATGTTTATCATGTAATCTTTCTTTATGTGGTATGAATATTCAGATTCAGAACAAAAGTTTAATATTGACATAAAAACAATAATACTTCAAGCATACTAAAAAGCAATCATGTTTATTGAAAATATCATGGCTAAAGAAAGTTATCCCGACAAAATCATAGTCGTGTCATGCTCCATCTTCTTAACACAAAGTATTTATCATGCACAACCCCGATGACAGGCCAAGCAATTGGTTCATACTTTTTAACGCGCTTCAGCTTTTTCAACTCTCACGCAATATATGAGCATGAGCCATGGATATAGCTCTATTGGTGGAATAGAATATGATGTTGGAGGTTGTGTGGAGAAGACAACAAGGAGAAAGTCTCACATTAACGAGACTAGTCAACGGGCTATGGAGATGCCCATCAATTGATGTCAATGCAAAAAGTAGGGATTTCCATGCAACGGATGCACTAGAGCTATAAGTGTATGAAAGCTCAAAAGAAAACTAAGTGGGTGTGCATCCAACTTGCTTGCTCCGCCGTCACCACCGCGGCCACCGCACGTGCAGCTCGCATCCGAGCTTTGCATCGTGCTTCTCGCCTTCCCCGCATTCCAACGCAACCACTAGCTCCTCCTCTCGCTCCCCCTAGCGCCGTCCCCAACGGGTTAGTGCTCCGGCCGCCGCCGTGAGCTCATCTCCAGCGAGATCATTGCCTCCCGACTGCTGTCGTCTACGGCAATGGATGTGCACGAGTCTCCGCTTCTCGTAGGTAGTCGCGACCATCCAAACGGTCGCCCGAGGCGCAATCCCGATGAGGTCTTGAGCCCCCTCCGCCACGTTTTGGTGGTCGGGGCGTCGCCGCCGGCGCGCCACCACCACACTGACGTGGAACCACCTAGGCCCACCCCTAGGCCACTAACTAGTGGGTCCTAGGGGCCCCTTTGACCCAGTTGACCACAGTCAACGGGCTGACTGGTGGCCCCCCTGTATTTAACTAAATGACATAATTAAAATAATTAGTTTAAGTAGTTAAATTAGTTAGACACTTACAAGTGGGCCCAGGTGTTTAATTAATTAGTTTAGTTTAAATATAATCTCTAATTAGCCCACTGTGAATAACAGGTGGGACCCAGCCGTCAGGTTTGACCTGGACTGGCTGGGTTGACTGCTGACATCATGATGATGTCACACTGACACCGTAATTCTATTTTTGAATTGATTTAAGTAATAATAAATTTAGAAAATGTTTAAAACTTTGAAAATTAATATAAAATAATCTATAAGTTAGATGAAAATAATTTATATATGAAAATTTCTTAGAAAAATCCAACGAATTCAAATATGTAGTCCGTTCATCTATCAAATCCCTCTAGCATGATAAACATGGAACCGTCCCCTCTCTTTCATCTGTCCGAAAAATGCCAAACACCGGGAAAACATTCCCGGATATTTTCCCTCTCCGTCTGCAATGTGTAGTACTGCGTTAGATCGCCCCTAGCACTGCATATTGTCATGTCATGCATAATGATGCATCTGTTTGCATTATATTTATTGTTTCTTCCCCCTCTTCTATCCGGTAGACACCGAGACTGACTTCGCTCCCGAGATTGACTACACTCCTGACGATCAGCCTCTTGTCGTAGAGCTTCCAGGCAAGCAAACCCCCTTGATCATTCCTATATCACCCAGTTCCTTCTCTCTCATGCTTGCATTAGATTTTGCTACTTTATTTGATTGCTCCTATTATGATGCATAGCCTGCTTTTGTACCTTACCTGCTTATCCTATATGCTTAGTACAGGTTGGTTAGTGATCCATATGTGACCCCTCACCTTGTCCCTGTTGCCCCCGCTTTATGACCGATGACTCGATTAACATGATCGATGTCCAAGGCCCGACACATCACATCACACCCTCCTTAGTTGTACGACACTTCAGAGCTACTATCGAGTGCCGAGGGTGATACCTCGTATAACACTTCTGATGTTAACTCTGTAGTGTAGCTAATCGGTCATGGTCTTCGAGGGTGATTCCTCCTTCACCACTCCCGTTAACGACTATGCCGTGCAACACCTCAAGAGGGAACCCTCGAGGGTGATTCCTCTAAGTTCACCTTGACGATTACATCAAGTGGAATCCATCGAGGGTGATTCCTCAGACCCCCCTTGATGTTTTGGACACATGGTTACTTTGACTTTACCCAGAACCATGATGAAGTGGCCCCGAGGGGTACCCGTGAGAGAAATGTGATGTCGGGTTGAGTGTACCCGCGAGTGGATGTGTAGTAGGGTTGACCTCGAGGGTACCCACGAGCTTTCTACGTGGCACGGTTGGGCATTCTTAGCCCTTCCTGTAAGTATGTGAGATGGGGCGACGGGACCACATATCGTGGATCATTGATCGTTACCGCGCGCTCCCAAGACACTAACGGTTTGGGTATGTGATAAGAGTAGGCCTCTGGCCTTTTCGCACTGACCACCATGGGGGAATAAGTATGGGCACTTTGCGTCGTACGTTTCTCCCGAAAGCTCGCAGACGTCAGCGATGGAGCGGCACGCGCCCGGGTGGTCCCTGTAAGCACCTGCCTTGTATAAGGAGGTAGCCAGGACTGATCCCTGCCGTCCTTGCAACATGCAGGAGTGCAACGGGCGATGGGCCCAAGACCCCTGTGCACCTAGGGTGTAGACCGACGTGTGGGCCTCTCTGTTGGGCCTAGGTAGGACTACGGTGTGTCGATTAGTCGAGGCCGTGTATGATCTGATGGTGTGCCCGGACGGAGTTAATCAAGCGTGTTGGGTAAGTTTGTGCACCCCTGTAGGGAAGTATATCTATTGGAATAGCCGTGTCCATGGTAACAGACGCTCGGAGTTGTATCCCGATCGATATAGCTAGAACTGGATGCTGAGGCATGAAATGGATATGATGGCTCCGGGATTGCTTTCTCACAAGGAGTCGAGAAAGGATCTCTGGGCGCGAATGCTACAACATACTTACTTTATAATATGCTATTATGTACTCTTCTAAATGCTGCAAGATGCTTGAAGATTCTAGTCTTCGATAGGCTAGGCCTTCCCTCTATTTTGGCATTTCTGTAGTTCAGTCCAAAGATATAGCCCCATTCCTTTGATACGGATGCATATTTAGCATAGTTATGATGTAAGTCTTGTGAGTACTTTGGACGTGTACTCATGGTTGCTTTGCTACATATTTTTTCCCCCATTCCCGATTGCTGCGATCAGATGTCAGATCCTAGGAGCCAGATTCCACCCCCGATGACTACTACTACCCAGAGGGTGCTTACTACTATGTGGAGACCACAGATGACCAGGAGTAGATAGGAGGCTCACAGGCAGGAGGCCTTGCCTTTTTGATCGTTTTTGCTTTCGTGCTAGCCTTCCTAAGGCAGACTTGTTTAACTTATGTCTGTACTAAGATATTATTGCTTCCGCTGACTCATTTGTATTCGAGCCCTCGAGGCCCCTGGCTTGTAATATAAAGCTTGTATGACTTTAATTTGTGTCTAGAGTGTGTTGTGATATTTTCCCGTGAGTCCCTGATCTTGATCGTACACATTCGCGTGTATGATTAGTCTACGATTGAATTGGGGGCGTCACAACGAGTCTACAAGAATAAAGTTGTGTAGTAGACATCAGTCTCCAAAGTATCTACAATTTATTAAGTATTCATGCCATGTTTACAACAATTTTATATGGTTTTGGTATGATTTGAATGGAACTAACCCAGACTGACGTTGCTTTCAACAGAACTACCGTGGTGTTGTTTTTTGTGCAGAAATAAAAGTTCTTGAAATGGGTTAAACCTTTTTGATGATTTTTTCTGGAAGGAAAGAGACACTAGAAGCTTCGTGGGAGGACCAGAAGAGCCACGAGACCCCCAATCACCACCAGGGCGCACCCAGGGGGGTGGTCGTGGCCTGGTGGTGAGTGGGCCCATCTTAGCTCCTTTTTGCGTGATCCCAACTCTGAAAATTCTTATAAATAGGGAAACCCCCAGAAATAACCCTAGTACTTCGACTCCGCTGCCGCAAGACTCTGTACCCAAGAGATCCCACCTAGAGTCCTGTTCCGGCACCCTGGCAGAGGGGGAAATCATCATCGGAGGCCATCTTCATCATCCCGGCAGTCTGCATGACAAGGAAGGACTAGTTCACCCTCAGGGCTGAGGGTATGTACCAGTAGCTATGTGTTTGATCTCTCTCTCTCTCTCCAATGTTCTTGATTTGGCACGATCTTGATGTACCGCGAGCTTTGTTAATATGGTTGGATCATATGGTGTTTCTTGCTCTCTATCTTGTTGTGATGAATTGAGTTTTTACCTTTGAGGTTTCACTATTATCGGATTGAATAATTTTTGGGTTTGAGAACACTTGATGTATGTCTTGCATATGGATGCTGTGGTGACAATGGCATGTTCTGTTGATTCACTTGATATATGTTTTGGCAATCAACTTGCGGAGTCCCGTGGTGACATTGGGGTAATCCAGGCATAGAGGTTGATACATGTTTTCGTCCTTCTTTTCTCCGGTAGAAACCTTGGGGCACTCTTTGAAGTTCTTTGTGTTGGATTGAATATTATGAATCTGAAGTTGTTTGATGCATATAGAATAATCAACTCACGGATACTTGTGGTGACATTGGAGTATCTAGGTGACATTAGAGTTGATTGATGCGTATCATATGGTGTTATTTTAGTACAAACTCTAGGGCTGTTTATGACACTTATAGGGATGGCTCAATAGATTGATTGGAAAAGATAACTTTGAGGTGGTTTCATACCCTACAACAATGTCATCTTATGTTCTCCACTAGATAAGAACTTTGGAGTGATTTTTTGTCGCACGTTGAGGGATTATTATGTGATTCAATTATGTTAGTACTGTTGAGAGATTGCACTAGTGAAAGTATGAACCCTTGGCCTTGTTTCCAAGCATTGCAATATCATTTGTGCTCTGTTTTATCACTTGCTACCTCGCTGTTTTTTATATTTTTAGATTACAAAAACCTATATCTACCATCCATACTACACTTGTATCACCATCTCTTCGCCAAACTAGTGCACCTATACAATTTTCCATTGCATTGGGTGTGTTGGGGACACAAAAGATTTCTTGTATTTGGTTGCAAGTTTGTTTGAGAGAGACCATCTTCATCCTACGCCTCCCACGGATTGATAAACCTTAGGTCATCCACTTGAGGGGAAATTGGTACAGTCCTACAAAACTCTGCGCTTGGAGGCCCAACACGAGTCTACAAGAATAAGTTGTGTAGTAGACATCACGCGCCCCCGACCTCCACGCAATGGAAGATACTCAATAATAAATCATATTCCAACTTCCTAGCATAACTAAAGACTATAGGTGCATGCTTCGGGAATCACAAACTTTAACACCAATATTCTAACTAAACCACAATTATTCACTAGTACAACCCACATATTACCATATCTATATCGCAAAACTATTGCAAGGAATCAAAATTACCATATTCAGTGATCTACATGAAAGTTTTTATTATATCCCTCTTGAATACCTATCATATCAGGATCAATTTCATAACTTGTACATCTTGCCATTACTATTTATTAGACTCTCAAAAAGATATAAGTGAAGCATGAGAGTGCAACTATTTCTTTAAAATATAACCACCACCGTGCTCTAAAAGATATAAGTGAAGCACTAGAGCAACTGGCTAGCTCAAAAGATATAAGTGAAGCACATAGAATATTCTGACAAATCATGAATAAATATGTGTCCCTCTAAAAATGTGTGTGCAGAAAAAAATGATTTGGCAAACTAAAAAGCAAACAAAGCAAAGACTCTTATAATACACGACGCTCCAAGCAAAACTCATATCATGTGATGAATAAAAATATAGCTCCAAGTAATATAGAGATGGATTGTAGATGAAAGAAGGGATGCCATCCGGGGCATCACGAAGCATAGACGCTTGGTGGTACTTGCATATTACTTTGGGGTGCCTTGGGCATCACCAAGGTTAGGGTCTTGTCTCTCCTTATTCCTTCATACATCGTGATCTCACCCAAAACTTGAAAACTCCAGCACACAAAACTCAACAGAAACCTCGTGAGATTCGTTAGTATAACAAGCAAATCATAAACTTTAGGTAATGTTGTATACCCATTCATATTTATTATTGCACAATAAATAATTTATTCTAATTCTCCATGACTTATACCCCCCGATATAATCCATAGCATCATGAAAACAAGCAAACTATGCAATGAAAATAGAATCTGCCAAAAATAGAACATCATGTAATGATCTGAAAAAACTCAATACTTTTGTAACTCCAAAAATTCTGAAAATTTAGGACAACCTGGAAAATTTGTATATCAATAATGTGTAAAAAAATCAGAATTTTATCATGTTCCAGTAAATTTAAAGAATTCCAGTACTGGGTGCAAAAGTTTCTGTTTTTTTTCACCGAATCAAGTCAACTATCAACCAAATCATCCCAAAGGCTTTACTTGGCACAAACACTAATTAAAACATAAAAACACAATCATAATAGTAGCATAATTGTGTGAACACTCAAAAACAGAAAGAATTGGGTTGTCTCCCAACAAGCTCTTTCTTTATAGCCATTAAGATAGGCTTGGAATATTAATGATGCTCACATAAAAGACAAGAATTGAAGCACAAAGAGAGCATCATAAAACATGTGACAACTACATTTAAGTCTAATATACTTCCTATGCATAGGCATTTTGTAAGCAATTAAATTATCAAGACAAGAAATATCTAGCATATGCAAAGAAGAAGAATAAAACATTGACAATCTCACCATAAAGAGAGATAATTCAGTAACATGAAAATTTCTACAACCATATTTTCCTCTCTCATAATAATTACATGTAGGATCATATTAAAATTAAACAATAAATTTATCATAAACAATATTCTCTTTATGATCCACATGCATAATTTTTTTATAATCTTCCCAAATAGTGGGATTAACATCAACTAAAGTCATGACCTCTTCAAACCCACTTTTATCAATAATTTCATAAGATTGAACACTCTCCAAATATGTGGGATTCTCTTTTCCTAAAGCTTAAACTCTTCCAACCCCACTTTCAGTATTATTGCAGACATTATTGTCAATATCATATTCATCATGAGGCTTAAATAGATTTTCAAGATCATAAGAAGCATCACCCAAATCATGATCATTACAATAAGTAGTGGACATAACAAATTCATCATCACCAAGCTTGTAGTTTGGCATATCATTAGCACAGTTGACATTAATAGAATTTATAGTAACATCATTGGAATCATGCTTTTCATTCAAGGAGCTATCATGAATCACTTTATAAATTTCTTCTTTCAACACTTCATCACAATTTTTAGATTCATGATTTTCAAGCAATACTTCAAAGAGATAATCGAGTGCACTCAACTCACTAGCAATTGGTTCAACATAATTAGATCTTTTGAAAAGATTAGTAAGTGGATGAGGGTCCATATCAATAATTTTTAGCAAGCGAATATGCAAGCAAATAGAAGGCACATGGCAGCACAAGCAAAGATAACACTCAAAATATTTTTGGTGTTTTTGACTTTTTTAGAGAAGTTGGGGAGATGAAAACGAGAGGAAAAGGAAAATAATAAGTAGAGCAAGTAGATGATAGTTTGTGTGAAGGTACTTGATAGGTTTTGATGATGCCTCCCCGACAACGGCGCTAGAAATTCTTCCTGCTACTTGTGAGTTGCGTTGGGATTTCCTCGAAGAGGAGAGGATGATGCAGTACATTAGCGATAAGTATTTCCCTCAGTTAAGAACCAAGGTTATCAATCTAGTAGGAGAATCATAGAAAGCAACATGAATAGCACCTGCACACACAAAAGCAAATACTTGCAACCAACGCAAACAAGGCGGTTGTCAATCCCCTCGCTGGTTACTTGCAAGGATTAAATCTCGTATTGGTAGGTAAGAAAATAAATTTATAAACAAAATAAAAGAAATAAAATTGCAGCAAGGTATTTTGTGCTTTCGTATATGATAAAACTAGACCCGAGGGCCATAGTTTTCACTAGAGGCTTCTCTCTCGAGCACATAGCATACGGTGCGTGAACAAGTTATTGTTGGCAATTGATAGAAAAGCGCCTAGTTATGCCGATATTCAAGGCAATGATTGTGTATATATGCATCATGTTCAAGACAAGTAGACCGACTCCTGCCTGCATCTACTAATATTACTCCACCCATCGACCGCTATCCAGCATGCATCTAGGGTATTAAGTATAAAATAGAGTAACGCCTTAAGCAAGATGACATGATGTAGACAAAGTAAACCTAATCAATATGAATAAACCCCGTCATTTTACCCTTAATGGCAACAATACACATTCGTGTCTTGTCCCCTACTTTGTCACTGGGATAGGGCACCGCAAGATTGAACCCGTCACAAAGCACCTCTCCCATTGCAAGATAAATCAATCTAGTTGGCCAAACCAAACGGATAGATCGGAGAGAAATACAAAGCTATAGCAATAAAGCATAATAAAGTTCATAAAACATTCAATTAATATTCATGAATAATCTGATCATAAACCCACAATCCATCGGATCCCAACAAACACATCGGAAAAGAAGATTACATCGGATAGAACTCCAAGAACATCGAGGAGAACATTGTATTAAAGATCAAAGAGAGAGAAGAAGCCATCTAGCTACTAGCTATGGAACTGTAGGTCTATGGTAAAGTACTCATGCATGATCGAAAGGCAGCAAGGATGATGTAGAAGCCCCCCGAGATGGATTCCCCCTCCGACAGAGTACCGGAAAAGGCCTCCAGATGGGATCGCAAAAGAACAAAAGCTTGCGGTGGCGGTAAAAGTGTTTCGGGTGGCTCTCTGGTATATTGGGAATATTTGGAATTTATAGAGGTGGGATTTGGTCAAGAGGTGCCACGAGGGGCCCACAAACTTAGGGGGCACCCCTGGTGAGCTCGTCGCTCCCTCATGGCTCTTCTGGTCTTCTCCCAAATCTTCATGGGTCCCTTCTGGTCCATAAAAGCTCACCGTAAAGTTTCATCATGTTTGGACTCTGTTTGATATTGATTTTCTGAAAAGCCAAAAACAAGCAAAAAAATAGCAACTTGCACTGGGCACTAGGTTAATAGGTTAGTCCCAAAAAATGATATAAAAATAGCATATAAATGCATATAAAACATCCAAGATTGGTACTATAATAGCATGGAACAATAAAAAATTATAGATACGTTGGAGACGCATCAACCATCCCCAATCCCTGAAAGGGGGAACTGCTTGTCTTCATTTCCCACCTCGTCCGAGGTCTAGGCTTCCCTCTCCACCCCTGTTTTTCTATGGGCTCAATTTCCATCATCTTGCCCAAATTCCATTCTCCACATCGTCTCCTTCATAACGTTATATGAAGCCTTTCTCCGGTTGGGACCCATCTCAGCTGTGGCTGAAGGTGTTCAGTATTAAGCCGCAATAGTGGCTCCAAGCTTGCTGATTATGGCGGGGCCATGATCAGTGAGATCCCCAAAGTTACCTGGCTAAAGGGCATGTTCGTCGAGACGGTGAAACTTTGGCAACATGAATGGTTCTATGTGGCCGATCAACTGGCAGGGAACCAGGGGGAGGTCCCGGTCTTTTTGGCAGAGCCGCCGAAGAGGCTGCACTCTTGGACCGGCAAGGATCTCAACTGGGGGATCAGAAGGAAGTGGAGGTGCTCTAGGGTAAGCTCAAGGCCATGGTTAATACATGCATTACTCTGGTGGATGTAGTCCATGTGATGCTCCTTCACCGGGTCCTTCCACTCCATATCCGAGCTACTTCGATGTGGAGGTATAAGTCGGAGGACGTGGCGGCAACCCGAAGGCTTTTCCGAGGAGTGGACCTTGGCGGGATGCGAAAGCTCCTGTTCAAGCTCATGAAGGACGACCCCACACCCTGGGCCAAAGACATCCGCCTAAGTACTGACAACCCCATCGATGAGGCAATCCTCATTTCTAGTTTATTTATTCCATTTCTTTTGAGTGATTGGCCGCATGCTTTCTATACAAGTTTGGCGTACACAGGCCAGAAAGATGAAGTCCCCAACGCCGCTGCCAGAGGACCCCAGGACTCTCGAGCTCGAGAAGCTTTTGATCAATGAACCCTAACGAGGCCCAGTTAAATCGAAGAAGGGGAACAAGACCAGGGAAAAGAACTTGTCCATCCATGAAGGTTCCTTGGATGCCCCTACAAAGATCTACCAAAACTCTCCCTCTGAGTATGACACCAACAAGGGAGAAGGAAATGAGGAGAGCGAAGCACACTCCTCCAAAGGTGGGAAGAGATCGACATCCGAGGATGTCGAGGAAATAGCTCTCCTCGGGCATTCAAACATCTGAGGAAGGTCCACGCCGCCCCAATGGGCCACGCATCGACGCCCATGGCGACGGTAAGCTCGGGCTCATCCAATGGTGTTCGCCATCGTCGGGGGCACCCGGACTCCAAAAGGTAATCCCCTTTTTGCGAAATGCTTTTTAACTTTATGAATTTATTTCACTTGTCCATTGTTTTCAACAGCACGCAACGGGTCTAACTAATGAGGACGACTCCAACGATGGAGTTCTGTTGGCCTCATTGGCCCGGAGCTCCTCAGAGACAGCCATCGATACTCCCCCTACCCGTGATGGGTCGGGAGGGGCCACATCTTACTCCGTCCCTCCAGCTCCTAACGTCGAAGGAGGACCTGAAGCTCTTACGGTCGAGGTTAAATCCCTGTCCATGGAGGAGAACACCAAGGACCAAGGGAGAAAGACTCCACCCGATCAAGAAGAGCTAACAAAACCCAATCACACATCCACTAGAATAGCAAAGTTGAGATCTACAAGAATACAAGAACAATCCAAGGAAACAAACACAAAGGTAAGGTTCTTCCCACTCCTAAGAGGTGAGGTCTCTTCTCCAAAAGGAGGTCTTGATATCCACTTGGGATCCTCTCCTAAGAGGTCTTGATCTCCAAGAGGAGTGGTAGAAGGAGCAAAGCTCTATCAGTGTCTCACATATACTTTGCTAACCCTAACAAGTGACTTAGACCCGAAATATATAGCCAAAGGGAGGTAGGGGACGACTTGGGAGGCAAGATGTCAGGACCGGTTTTCCAGGAAATAAATTTCCCAGTCAATGGTCCTTGTGCTCACCAGCCCCAGGATTACTGTTAGCTAATGAGACACAATCTTGATACAGAAATTCCAAGCAAAATATAAAATATGTAGTACAAGACCATTCTGGTCTATGAGTACAACAAAAGTTTTCTAATGGCTGACGGCGGAAGCGGTTTGCGGATCATCAGCGTCTATGGGACTTCATTTCCCACAGGAACAGCTGACCTGGATAACTCCTATCTTCACGCGGCTGCTATCTCCATTGCCTAGGTTCCGGGGCTGTCGTCGTTGTGCTCCTCTCCAAGCAAGAAATCTGGCCAAGACAATAGCCAGGGACAAGCCAGTGAGTACTTTGAATGTACTTGCAAACATCATGAAAACAGGTATAACATAGCAGGTGATAATCATGCACTGAAATAATCCACGATCACTTAGTCAGTCCCAAAATAACATTCATGATGCACATAAGCAGGTCATTCGTATTAAACAGGAATAAGCAATCAGAGAATGAAGATAAAATAAACCGATCGGGTGTCTGAAGCGATGCCTCGAAAGGATAATAATATAAAGCATGCCTCAGTCGGGCATTTGAGCGACGCCACATAAAGGGCTTATAAGAAAAAAAATAACATGCGTGCCACAGTTGGGCGTCGGAGCGATGCCACCTAAAGGGCTTATAAGGAAAATAAATAATCAACATGCCACAGTCGGGTGTCTGAGCGACGCCACATAAAGGGCTTATAAAGGAAATAAATAACAAGCATGCCACAGTCGGGCGTCTGGGCGACACCACATAAAGGGCTTATGAAGAAAATAAATAACAAGTATGCCACAGTCGGGCGTCTCAGCGACACCACATAAAGGGCTTATAAAGAAAATAAATAATAAGCATGCCACAGTCGGGCGTCTCAGCGACACCACATAAAGGGCTTATATAATAATAATCACAATGAGTATTCAGGAGGTAGAACCATCCTAGGGATACTCAACAATTCAACAACAATATAAATGGTTAATCCACAATAATAATAATCCCAATCATCATTCGTCACACGTCATGATCAATATTCTGGTTTAGAAGTTTTCCTTCGAAGACTGACACTTGACCCATCCCAGACTGTAGTCCTTAACCGCGGACACGGCTATTCGAATAGATATAAACTCTGCAGAGGGTGTACTCTTTACCCACGAGTAACGGATTCCTTTAGCCCACCGAGACTAATTCCACTTACGGTCTTTGAATTGAAAACACACCTGACCCGCACACACCAGCTTAACTTACCGGTGCCTGGGATCACCCATGACACTCGTTAAGCAAAACTCTAAGTGGGGAGGCTACAACCTCGATTAGCATGGGATCAAATTTATATCGCGCGCTACTAAGGGGTGCCCCCCTCTCGGTCCCAACAGGAAACACCCATGCCCCCGGACCAAGTGGCATGCCTACCGGATGCACCCGGTATCTTCCACCATGGCCTCTTTGTACGGTGTGTGCCAAGAAAGGGGTTGACAACTTACTGAACCGTACCCTACCGGCGGCAGGGACAAGTGGTAGTACGAAACAAGCATGGGGGTTACTGGAGCAAGACTCGATCTATGGTCGACTCAGGAGGTTTATGTATTCCCTGCATGGTTAGCACAACAATGCTCTTCACACTTTCCTGACAGGTTCACCACCCCTCATGCTCCATCATGCCTCACTGCACATCCTCGCCACAACGAGATGTCAGTCACATGGTTGTGTTCATCGGAACACAACCTTCCTTCGGACTCCATCCGAACTATCACCAGGCATATGTGGCATGAGAAGTGGCTACTGTCACAAATATCACATATATAACAGAAAAGATTTTCACCATATGTTGATATGCAAGAGTATGACTTCCACATGAAATAACGTTACTCCATTTTAGCATATTGATGGAGTTCATATGTTCTAGCAAACAACACACAACTTATATCATAATGGAGTTCAAGATGCTTGCCTTCAAGGTGCAGAGAGGTGAGGTGCACTCCAAAACTTTTCAAAGTTTTAATCTTCCCTCCAATTCCTATTTTTTGAAAATATTCAAATTAACACAAACTTTAAAAACAGTACAAAAAGTTGTCCTAATTATTTTTGAAATAAATCTTAAAATAAACTAGGTGAAATTTGAGAGAGGTAGGAAAAGGAATCAACTCATTTGGAGTTTTATTTTAAAAGATATAGCCAGTCAAAGATAAGTCAAAAATCTGATTTTTAGAAACAGACTAAAAAATGGTTCAGAGCAGAATACGCTATCAGACAGGGATGACGTACTCGGGGAAAAAGGCGCCATCACTTAAAACAGGCCAGGGGCGACCTAGTCGCTGATGTGCAGGACCCGCTTGTCGGGTTCCTTCCTCCTCTCGCGCGCGCGTGCTTGGCAGAAACGGAGGGATACTCCGATGGGGCTCGCCGGCGCTAGGAGGCGCCATTCCCGACGCTCGGCGTACCAGCGCGTTCAGGAGGAAGGGCCGCATCGGATGGGGGTGAAGGGAAACGCCGGAGAGCTCTAGGCGAAGCAGAGCTTCAACAATGGCGGACCGAGGCTTCGGTGAAGAAAGGGCTGCTGCCCCAGAGCTATCTTAGGCACAAATGGGACTGGGATTGGTGCTATAGGATCATGGTGAAGCTGATAGAGATTGAGGGGTTCTGGGAGGGCTTTATATAGCAAGGGGGAGGCGGTTCCGAGAGCACCCAAAGATAAGGACGATGGCGGCGAGGGTGATCTACCACCACTGTTGCCGGGGCGACGTGGCTGCTTAGGGGGCACGCCAGGAGCTAGAGGATGAATGGGGACTGCTTCAGAGGCTAGCTGGCGCGCGCGGATGGCTCGGCGCTGGCCATGGCAGAGTCGGTCACGGGCGCCGATGGCCTGCGGACGCGTCGAGGGGAGGCTGCAGAGCCCGTGAATGCTGCTGGTCTGGGCTCCTGGTGCGACACTGCGAGCGGCGACAGGTCAAGATAAGCCCGGCTGCTGCTCCAGGGACGCGGCGGCTCGGTTGCGCGCGCGTGCAAAACGTGCGCTCTGGCCGTGCTCTGGACACGCGCGCCAGACGCTCGACGAAATGCCAGCAAGAGTTATGGGCTGCGGATAAGGATGGAACTTAACAGGGCTACTAGTGGGGCTTCTATAGACACTGTAGACACGTTGGTTTGGCTAGATAAGCTGGATCCTAATACAATCATAGCACCATGCCAATTCTGGCCATGCACTAAAGGTGCTCGACAGAATGACAAAGGCATCTAGAGAGGTTTCCTGGCCACCAAAATTTCCAGGTTGGGGTCACTTTAGGTGTAGGTGATGGTGGCAAGGTTAGTTTGGCAAAACCAGAAATTTGTTAGTGCAAGTTTTTGAGAAAACCAAATCTGGACAGAAAATGTAGGCTATTATTGCATGGACCAAAATTATTCAAATGGGTCCAATATCCTGGACTTAAGGGTTTGGTAGCAAGTACTAATAGCAGGAAAGATCCCAAGATCACTAGATGAATTTAAAATATGGTTGCAGTGCAAAATACCAAACTGGACCAGAATGAAAAAGAGGATGGTTTGCTCAAAATTTATAAAACACAAAGCTGGATTTCTGCATAAAAATGAGTTATATGCATCTACTGACATCTCCAAATTTTTATGGAATTTAATAATAAATATTTAAAGCAGTTGTAGTGCAATGGGAGCCCTTAACAGAATGGAAAAGCCATTTTAGAGAATTGATGCTTGGCAAAAGTATTATACAAATGCTTCCCCTTCCATACCCAACAAAAATCAAATATTTTAAGAAAGCATTCAAGCCCCTCAATATTATCCAAAAGTTTCAGATAAGAGGGAAAAAAATTAAAAATCCAGAGAAAAGAAGTAGCTCTGAAATTAATAGAAAAGTCAGAAAATAGAAAATAAATCTTTCTGACAAAATTTTAATTAATAAAACAAGATTAAATTTTTGGGGTGTTACAACACTACCCCCCTTAAGAAAAATCTCGTCCTTGAGATTTGCTAAGAACGTATTTTGAAAAAAGATTACTCGTACCACGCGGCAACCGTAACATGAAAACAGATACACCACACACATGATAGGACGGGGTTACAGTAAAAATTTGCTGTCTAATGTGCAGTTGTGGTGTACTAGCGAGGTAATCGATTTGGTTATAAAAGCGCGTGCGGTCCTGCATTTAGTGTATGTAGTGTGTGAGTCATATAACGAGAGGGCATGCAAATCAATTTTTTATTGAGAAAAACAATTTTCATCGTAGTGGTCTTTTAAGAAAAACCTTACTATGAAATTTGCTATAATTAAAAACAATCGATTTTTTAAATCACAAGAAACAACTTCAACCAATGCAATATACTAATACAGAAAATTTTAAAGCACAACACAGCTATCACAACAAGCAGTCAATTGCTACACAAACTGATATAACCACGGTGCTGACGGTTCAGGTAATAAGCTATATTTCACGAGGAATTATTCCCTGCAGTGGGATATATCCTTCGTCTACTCGGAGCGGATGGGGGACTCACAAAAGGCGTCTCTCTTAGTCTGGCCCTCAGGGGTCTGCTAATGGCGACTAGGGTTTTACACAGCAAGGGTCTGGAGAAAATCCATCACTTGCTGGGTCAAGCGCTCTCGAGCGATGACATAGTGCACCAGCTTAATTAGCGTCGGACCTTTCTCTTCTCAGGTGTAGTGAAAGGATGCGGCTTCTCTGGCTGCTGCACTATTCGGGAAAAAAATAGCCACGTTCACTGGCATAGGGTACCATGAATTGAAGATGGGTAACCGCTCCATAAGCAGCAATCTTTATGGTCATTATTGGAGTGGGCATGGATTTTCCCGATGAAGGGAACTTCCGTAGGGTCTTGGTTTGGGTCTACCTGCGGGGTGTGCCTGGCTGTACAATATGAGAGTGACCCTTGATTTGAACAGCTCGTACCAGGATGGGTGGGGAGAACTCATGGTACCGTGGTTAAAATCTCACAATTATTTTAATAAAATTCCCCGGGGTTGCATCTGGGGTCTTTATATGAATCCCAAGGTGTGACCTGAAAAACAAATGGCTGTGAAGGCAGTGCACAAGGTGAGGGATGCTTGGTAAGGTCACGAAGTGGCCTCACGTAAAGCATCTGGGCTGGATGACATATTGCGGTGTGGGGGCAATATTAACTGTCGGTTCTGTCCTCTGGTGGTCGGGGTCAATGTCACAGATATATATATAGAAAAATGCGATGTATTACTGTGGTTGTCAATTGGGGCAAACATTCCCTTTATATAAAGAAAACGAAGTCTTCCTTCGCACGCTTGTGAATGGGGCAACTCAGGTGTCGATCACGGGCATGTAGCTTACTGGGCTAGTCTGATAGGTTGGGCACCGACTGCCAAAAGCTATCGGGGTCACTGTGTGGGCTATCGGGTAGGATAAGCTTGGTTGTGGAGAGGTTAAGGTCTGGTGGGTGGGATAACCTAGGTTTATCGACTCGGCTAAGATAGGATTAGCCAATGGTCAGCCTGGCTTTGATACCAAGGTTGTTAGGACTGGTTTTCCAGGAAATAAATTTCCCAGTCAATGGTCCTTGTGCTCACCAGCCCCAGGATTACTGTTAGCTGATGAGACACAATCTTGATACAGAAATTCCAAGCAAAATATAAAATATGTAGTACAAGACCATTCTGGTCTATGAGTACAACAAAAGTTTTCTAATGGTTGACGGCGGAAGCGGTTTGCGGATCATCAGCGTCTATGGGACTCCATTTCCCACAGGAACAGCTGACCTGGATAACTCCTATCTTCGCGCGGCTGCTATCTCCATTGCCTAGGTTCTGGGGCTATCATCGTTGTGCTCCTCTCCAAGCAAGAAATCTGGCCAAGACAATAGCCAGGGACAAGCCAGTGAGTACTTTGAATGTACTCGCAAACATCATGAAAACAGGTATAACATAGCAGGTGATAATCATGCACTGAAATAATCCACGATCACTTAGTCAGTCCCAAAATAAAATTCATGATGCACGTAAGCAGGTCATTCGTATTAAACAGGAATAAGCAATCAGAGAATGAAGATAAAATAAATCGATCGGGTGTCTGAAGCGATTCCTCGAAAGGATAATAATATAAAGCATGCCTCAGTCGGGCGTCTGAGCGACGCCACATAAAGGGCTTATAAGAAAAAAATAACATGCGTGCCACAGTCGGGCGTCGGAGCGACGCCACCTAAAGGGCTTATAAGGAAAATAAATAATCAACATGCCACAGTCGGGTGTCTGAGCGACGCCACATAAAGGGCTTATAAAGGAAATAAAAACAAGCATGCCACAGTCGGGCGTCTGGGCGACACCACATAAAGGGCTTATAAAGAAAAAAAAACAAGTATGCCACAGTCGGGTCGCAGCGACACCACATAAAGGGCTAATAAAGAAAATAAAAATAAGCATGCCAAAGTGGGCGTCCAGCGACACCACATAAAGGGCTAATATAATTAATAAGCACCCAATGATATTCAGGAGGTAGAACCATCCTAGGGATACTCAACAATTCAACAACAATATAAATGGTTAATCCACAATAATAATAATCCCAATCATCATTCGTCACACGTCATGATCAATATTCTGGTTTAGAAGTTTTCCTCCGAAGACCGACACTAAGACCGACACTTGACCCATCCCAGACTGTAGTCCTTAACCGCGGACACGGCTATTCGAATAGATATAAACTCTGCAGAGGGTGTACTCTTTACCCACGAGTAATGGATTCCTTTAGCCCACCGGGACTAATTCCGCTTACGGTCTTTGAATTGAAAATACACCTGACCCGCACACACCAGCTTAACTTACCGGTGCCTGGGATCACCCATGACACTCGTTAAGCAAAACTCTTGGTGGGGAGACTACAACCTTGATTAGCATGGGATCAAATTTATATCGCGCGCTACTAAGGGGTGCCCCCCTCTCGGTCCCAACCGAAAACACCCATGCCCCCGGACCAAGTGGCATGCCTACCGGATGCACCCGGTATCTTCCACCATGGCCTCTCTGTACGGTGTGTGCCAAGAAAGGGGTTGACAACTTACTGAACCGTACCCTACCGGCGGCAGGGACAAGTGGTAGTACGAAACAAGCATGGGGGTTACTGGAGCAAGACTCGATCTATGGTCGACTCAGGAGGTTTATGTATTCCCTGCATGGTTAGCACAACAATGCTCTTCACACTTTCCTGACAGGTTCACCACCCCTCATGCTCCATCATGCCTCACTGCACATCCTCGCCACAACGAGATGTCAGTCACATGGTTGTGTTCACCGGAACACAACCTTCCTTCGGACTCCATCCGAACTATCACCAGGCATATGTGGCATGAGAAGTGGCTACTGTCACCAATATCACATATATAACAGAAAAGATTTTCACCATATGTTGATATGCAAGAGTATGACTTCCACATGAAATAACGTTACTCCATTTTAGCATATTGATGGAGTTCATATGTTCTAGCAAACAACACACATCTTATATCATAATGGAGTTCAAGATGCTTGCCTTCAAGGTGCAGAGAGGTGAGGTGCACTCCAAAACTTTTCAAAGTTTTAATCTTCCCTCCAATTCCTATTTTTTGAAAATATTCAAATTAACACAAACTTTAAAAACATTACAAAAAGTTGTCCTAATTATTTTTGAAAAAAATCTTAAAATAAACTAGGTGAAATTTGAGAGAGGTAGGAAAAAGAATCAACTCATTTGGAGTTTTATTTTAAAAGATATAGCGAGTCAAAGATAAGTCAAAAATCTGATTTTTAGAAACAGACTAAAAAAACGGTTCGGAGCAGAATACGCTATCAGGCAGGGATGACGTACTCGGGGAAAAAGGCGCCATCACTTAAAACAGGCCAGGGGCGACCTAGTCGCTGACGTGCGGGACCCGCTTGTCGGGTTCCTTCCTCCTCTCGCGCGCGCGTGCTTGGCAGAAACGGAGGGATACTCCGATGGGGCTCGCCGGCGCTAGGAGGCGCCATTCCCGACGCTCGGCGTACCAGCGCGTTCAGGAGGAAGGGCTGCATCGGATGGGGGTGAAGGGAAACGCCGGAGAGCTCTAGGCGAAGCAGAGCTTCAACAATGGCGGACCGAGGCTTCGGTGAAGAAAGGGCTTCTGCCCTAGAGCTATCTTAGGCACAAATGGGACTGGGATTGGTGCTATAGGATCATGGTGAAGCTGATAGAGATCGAGGGGTTCTGGGAGGGCTTTATATAGCAAGGGGGAGGCGGTTCCGAGAGCACCCGAAGATAAGGACGACGGCGGCGAGGGTGATCTGCCACCACTGTTGCCGGGGCGACGTGGCTGCTTAGGGGGCACGCCAGGAGCTAGAGGACGAACGGCGACTACTTCAGAGGCTAGCTGGCGCGCGCGGATGGCTTCGGTGGCGCTGGCCATGGCAGAGTCGGTCACGGGCGCCGGCGGCCTGCGGATGCGTCGAGGGGAGGCTGCAGAGCCCGTGAATGCTGCTGGTCTGGGCTCCTGGTGCGACACTGCGAGCGGCGACAGGTCAAGATAAGCCCGTCTGCTGCTCCAGGGACGCAGCGGCTCGGTTGCGCGCGCGTGCAAAACGTGCGCTCTGGCCGCGCTCTGGACACGCGCGCCAGACGCTCGACGAAATGCCAGCAAGAGTTATGGGCTGCGGATAAGGATGGAACTTAACAGGGCTACTAGTGGGGCTTCTATAGACACTGTAGACACATTGGTTTGGCTAGATAAGCTGGATCCTAATACAATCATAGCACCATGCCAATTCTGGCCATGCACTAAAGGTGCTCGACAGAATGACAAAGGCATCTAGAGAGGTTTCCTGGCCACCAAAATTTCCAGGTTGGGGTCTCTTTAGGTGTAGGTGATGGCGGCAAGGTTAGTTTGGCAAAACCAGAAACTTGTTAGTGCAAGTTTTTGAGAAAACCAAATCTGGACAGAAAATGTAGGCTATTATTGCATGGACCAAAATTATTCAAATGGGTCCAATATCCTGGACTTAAGGGTTTGGTAGCAAGTACTAATAGCAGGAAAGATCCCAAGATCACTAGATGAATTTAAAATATGGTTGCAGTGCAAAATACCAAACTGGACCAGAATGAAAAAGAGGATGGTTTGCTCAAAATTTATAAAACACAAAGCTGGATTTCTACATAAAAATGAGTTATATGCATCTACTGACATCTCCAAATTTTTATGGAATTTAATAAGAAATATTTAAAGCAGTTGTAGTGCAATGGGAGCCCTTAACAGAATGGAAAAGCCATTTTAGAGAATTGAAGCTTGGCAAAAGTATTATACAAATGCTTCCCCTTGCATACCCAACAAAAATCAAATATTTTAAGAAAGCATTCAAGCCCCTCAATATTATCCAAAAGTTTCAGATAAGGGGAAAAAATTAAAAATCCAGAGAAAAGAAGTAGCTCTGAAATTAATAGAAAAGTCAGAAAATAGAAAATAAATCTTTCTGACAAAATTTTAATTAATAAAACAAGATTAAATTTTTGGGGTGTTACACAAGACAGGGCATCCACGGCCGAAGCCTGGGAGGCCCGTGCACACGGGGTAAGTGAGGCCCGTGCGCACGGGGTTCCTATGTGCATGGTACACGCCCGTGCGCACGGGGTGCTACAACAGCGAGGGCCCGTGCGCATGGGGTGTGGAGGTTGTGCGCATGGGCGTGCGTGTCTTGGTTACAGTAGCCTTCTGGGAGGCCCGTGCGCACGGGGTCACCTGGGAGGTGCTGAAGTGATCTTGCTAGGATCCTCCTTCTTCCTCGTGGCCTTGGGTTGCTTCTCCTACTCCTTTGGGGTGTGCCTTAGCTGCTTGGTGACGTTCATCTCCATACGTCGGTTTCGATGGCGCCTGCTCGAGCTCTTGTCATAGGTCCACGTGGTGCTTGATGTGTTGGTGTAGAGTCCATGGGGATGATGGAAGGATGCTCCGCATCATCTCCCTCCCCCCCCCCTTGGGAGAGATCCGTCCTCGGATCATGATCTTCATCACCATTGTATGGGGTCATGTGCTTGTCGTTGAAGATGTTGCTTACATTGTAATTATGGCGCGGGATGTCGATCTTGTAGGCATTGTCATTGTAACGAACGAGCAGTTTGAAGGCTCCATCGCCTCATGGTAGTAGCTTGGACTTGCGCTCTTTGGGGAAGTGCTCCTTGTGGAGGTATAGCCATACTAGGTTGCCCGGTTTGAACACCATGGGGGTCTTGTTGATGTTGAGCTTGGTGGCGAGGCGGTGTACTTGACGCTCGATCGTGGTCCTTGTATCTTCATGCATCTTCTTAAGATAAATTGCTCCTACACTTGTGTCCATATTCACTCGTTCTTGGAGTGCTAGAGGAAGGATGTCCAAGGGTGATAACGGTTGAAGCCGTAGATGAACTCGATGGGGGACTTGACGGTAGTAGAGTATCTTGCACGATTGTAGGCATACTCAACGATGGGTAAGCACTCCTCCCACTCCTTGATGTTCTTCTTGATCAACACGCGTAGGAGAGTAGATAGCATCCGGTTGGTGAATTCTGTTTGGCCATCGGTTTGAGGATGATAGGCCGTCGAGAAGAGTAGCTTGATGCCAAGCTTGGCGCATAGTGTGTGCCAAAAGTAGCTTAGGAACTTAACGTCGCGGTCCAACACGATGGTCCTTGGCACTCCATGCAACCTCAAGATTTCCCTACAAAAAAGATTTGCAACATGTGAAGCATCGTCTATCTTATTGCATGGGATGAAATGTGCCATTTTAGAGAATCGGTCCACAACAACAAATACTGAATCTTTTCCATTTTGAGTCCTAGGTAATCCAAGCACAAAATACATGCTAATACCTTCCCATGGTTGATATGGAATAGGAAGTGACATATGTAGACCATGAGATTGAGCTTGGGACTTAGGTTTGCGTCATGTAGAGCATTGATTGGTGAAGCGTGCAACATCACAGAACATCTTTGGCCAAAAGTACTTGAAGGAGAGTGTGGAGAAGGTCTTGTCGTGCCCGAAATGTCTGATAAGTCCTCCACCGTGAGCCTCTTGCATAAGTAACAAATAAAAAACAAAGAGAAGACTCGGGTATACAAAGTTTGTTAGCGCGCATAAGATAGCCATTCTTGAGGTAATAGTTCTCCCAACAAGTGTTAGCAAGACATTTGGCATAAGGAATCGCAAATGAAGGATCATGTGGATATAAATCTTTAACATGCTCAAAGCCAATAACATTCAATTCAAGTTGAGTAACTAACATGCACTTGCGAGAAAGAGCATCCGCCACAACATTCTCTTTACCCTTAATGTACTTGATCACATAAGGAAAAGATTCAATAAATTCACTCCATTTAGCATGTCATTTATTCAACTTGGTTTGACCTTTAAGGTATTTAAGCATCTCATGATCGGTATGTATGACAAATTTATGTGGGCGAAGATAATGCTCCCAAACATGCAATACTCGCACTAAAGCATATAGTTCTTTGTCATAGATGGGATAGTTAAGTTGAGCTACGGAAAACTTTTGCTAAAATATGCAATGGGTTGTTTTCTTGCTTCAAAACTCCACCAATACCGTTACTGCTAGCATCACAATGGACCTCAAACGTCTTGTCAAAATTAGGCAATGCAAGTATTGGGGCATGTGCAAGCAAAGATTTGAGCTCACCAAATGCGGTAGATTGAGAGGGTCCCCAAACAAAGGGTGCATTATTCTTACTCAAGGCATGCAATGGTGAAGCAATGGTGCTAAAATCCTTAACAAAGTGACGGCTGAAGCCGGCTAGACCAAGGAAACTACGCACTTGTTGCAAATTTGTGGGTTGTGGCCAAGTTTTAATTGCTTCAATTTTAGACTCATCAACGTGAACACCCTTAGAAGACACAACAAAGCCCAAGAAAACAAGCTTGTCAACGCCAAAAATGCATTTCTCCATGTTAGCATAAAGACACTCGTTTCTAAGAACTTGCAAAGCGTCCCTAAGATGAGTGACATGATCTTCTAGTGATTCGTTAAACACAAGTATATCGTCAAAGTAGACCACAACACATATGCCAATATATTTACGAAGAACATAGTGCATCACACGCATGAAAGTGTTGGGTGCCTCCGATAAGCCCATAGGCATAACTAACCACCCGTACAAGCCAAATTTAGTTTTAAAAGCGGTTTTCCATTCATCACCTTGTTCAATGCGGATTTGGTAATAGCCACTTTTAAGATCAATTTTTGAGAAAATGGTGGCACCGGTAAGCTCATCTACCATATCGTCAAGGCATGGAATGGGATGCCTATAGCGAACGGTGATAGCATTTATGGGACGGCAATTGGAAAACAGGCAAAAACTACCATCTTTCTTAGGAACAAGAATAACCGGAACGACACAAGGGCTTAAGCTTTCACGTACATGTCCATTGTCAATGAGGTGTTGTACTAATACGTCTCCAACGTATCTATAATTTTTTCTTGTTCCATGCTGTTATATTATCGTTCTTGGATGTTTTACAATCATTTTATAGCATCTTTATATCATTTTTTGGGACTAACCTATTGACATAGTGCCCAGTGCCAGTTGCTGTTTTTTGCTTGTTTGTTACTTCGCAGAATATCAGTACCAAACGGAGTCCAAATGTAGCGAAACTTTTTGGAGAATTTTTTCGGACCAGAAGACACAACATGGGCCAAAGAAGTACCAGAGGGGAGGCCCGCGGTGGGCACAACCCACCTGGGCACGCCCAGGAGCCCAGGCGTGCCTAGGGGGGTTGTGCCCCCCTTGGTAGCCTCCCGCACAGCCTCTTCGCCCTATAAATCCCCAAATATTCCAGAAACCCTAGGGGAGTCGACGAAAAACAATTCCAGCCACCGCAAGTTCGAGAACCACAAGATCCAATCTAGACACCATCACGGAGGGGTTTATCATCCTCATTGGTGCCTCTCCGATGATGCGTGAGTAGTTCATCATAGATCTACGGGTCTATAGGCAGTAGCTAGATGGCTTCCTCTCTCTCTTTTGATTCTCAATACAATGGTCTCTTGGAGATCTATTAGATGTAACTCTTTTTTGCGGTGTGTTTGTTGGGATCCGATGAACTTTGAGTTTATGATCAGATCTATATCCATGAATATTATTTGAGTCTTCTTTTGATCTCTTATATGCATGATTATTTATAGCCTCGTATTTCTTCTTTGAATCTTTGGCTTAGTTAGGCCAACTAGATCGATTTTTCTTGCCATGGGAAGAGGTGCTTTGTGATGGGTTTGATTGTGCGGTGTTCTTTCCCAGTGACAGAAGGGGCAGCAAGACACGCATATATCGTTGCTATTAAGGATAACAAGATGGGGGCTATTCCATCTCGTCTACATCATGTCATTGTTCTTATTGCATTACTCTGTTTCTCCATGAACTTAATACACTAGATGTATGTAACATCCCAATTTTCAATTTGGATGTTTATAAATAGGTCATTCATATGCATCCATGATCTATGCATTTTTTTCCCATTGGTTTTATTTGAATTTTGATGCAAGGAACTTTGAGCAACACAAGGACCAAAAGAGAGAGTTGGAAGTTTCCCTAAAACCCACTTTTGAAATTTCAAATTTTGGAAATTGGATCAAACTTGGTTCCACCAAAATTCATTTCCATTATTTCAAAAATAAAATAAAGAGAGAAGATAAAAGGACTTCTTCAAAAACAGAAAGGAAATATTGGAAATTGAATTTGGAATCAAAATATTTTTGTTGGGTTTTATTTGCAATTTATTTTGTTGGAAATTTTATTAGTATAGCAAAAATGTTTATTTTTTTAATTTGCAATTTAGGCTAGATAAAAGTTCACAAGGTCATATATAAGACCATATAATTTTGTGAATTTTCTCGGAATTTTTAGGCTTATATTTATTTATATTTTCGGTTCTTTTGTGTTTCTGTAAAAAAAACATTTTTTTAAAGGGGCCACCGCCAGCCAGGCCAGACGCACAGCCGACCCAACTAGCAAGCCAGGCGAGGCCACGGCCCAGCCAGCGATACGCCCACGCCCGAACCGCCTTCGCCTCGCTCGCCCGCTCCATCCCTCGCTCGCACACCGCCTCGCCCAGCCACCGACAGGCGGGACCCACCTGTCAGCTTCGTCTTCCCCACGTCGAGGCGGAGTCCCGCTCCAGTACGCCGTCGCCGACCGACGAGTCCGCTCTGGACTCTGTCCCGCTTGTCCCCTCGGCCAAGTCTCCGCACCAATAAATAGCCCCGACCCCAGCCCTCTTTTTCCCTCAAACCACAAGCCCTGAAACCCACCACAGCTCCCGTACGAAGTCACCGGAGTTCCGCCACCGCCGGAGATCCGCCGAATCGTCCTGCGCTTCACCGCCGCCCTCGACCGCCGCCACCACCACCATCAACTTCCTCTTGTCGCGCCGCCTCTCCTCGTACCTTCGCCCGAAGTAGACAAGCCCCGGAGACGCCGCCCTGATCGAGCCTGAAGCCGCCGCCGCCATCTTCCTCACCGCCGACGCCGTCCGCCGCCGCAGTAAGCCGCCACGCAACCCCGTCTGTCCGATCTTAGATCTAGGGCTGCGATTAGAACTTAGGTTTTTATTATTTTCAAACCGGTATGCTCTAGTTAGCGAACGTTCACTGGTTTAGATCTGTAGTGAACGGTTTTCAGCCAACATCAGTTTGACACGTGGCCAGGGATCTATATGTAGTTATTTTCTTTTCAGTTTAGCCCCTGTTTTTCAAAACATCACAACTTTTCAACCGTTTGGCCAAATTCTATGAAACCAATGCCAAATTCTTCATGATGATCCCATCTACCCAGAGAGCCAAACTAAAAATATTTTTGAAAGATTTAAAATTTGAATTTGACCAGATCTTATTTCAAACTTCATTAGGGCATAACTTGAGTTTCGTAACTCCGTTTTGAGTGATTCTTTTTGCAAATCGAAGCATGTCACATGTACTTTCTGTTAAAACAAAATCATATATTTTTACTACTATTAAAATTACATTCTATTCAGAAGCTTTATTTGGTTGTTTTGGGAGTTTTCTGAAATCTTTTCATCTTGTTCCTTTGGTTCTTTGCTTGATTGCTTATGTGTGTCAATGTTTGCTTCATTAGATTATCCAGAGTGCAAAGTTTGCTACAACGAATCCCTAGAGTTTAATGATCATCAACAAGGCAAGTTACACTTTGATCATATTTTCCTATACCCAGTTTTTACTATGCATTAGTTCACCCCTACAAATTTGCATGAGTAGGATTGGGGATTGTGGGAATTGCTATGTAGTTCATGACGTAGGAACCTACGACTTTGATCACCCCGGGAATATTCGTTATGTCATATATTGCTTAGCCATGCTTGTAGACGGGGATTGGTATGTGAGATTCATGCAAGTTATGAGAGAAATTATAATTAATGGTAACTTTAAGGTGGCCACATTAACACAACTCTGGGTGGAATGGTCAGGGCGCCTGGAGAATCCAGTGTTCGTCCTAGGAGATCTCGGAGAACCCGTGTGATCACCCTACGGAATGCCACCCAGGCTCAAAGGGATCATACGATATTTCATGCCTAGAAACTTCCGTGTGCAGCCATAAGCCAATATGGGCTCTGGCATAGTTGAGTAAGTTTGTGTGAGCCTTTCCGGGTAGGCTAGCAGATGTAGGGGAAAGTAGGTGTACCGGCCTATCCAGGGTTAAGGGGAACACATTCAGAAAGACTATGTCTCGATCTTCCAATCCTGGAGGTGGTTGAGTCTTGTGGGGAAAAGAGCGCAAACCTCTGCAGAGTGTACAAACTAATCATGATTAGCCGTTTCCCCGGTTAGGGACAAACTTGAGTATCTAGAAGTGAATTATTGGTTGATCTCATCACTTTATTTAATTAATGTATTGGGTTATTAATAATTTGGTAATTTTGCGATTGAGTTGGAGGAACCTTCTCAATAATGGCATAAACTTGGTAGTAAAATAAAAATTTATTCCTTTGTTGTAGGGAAAAATTAGCTTTATGCAAAATTAAACTTAGAGCCTCCACCAGCCAAATTTGCATATAGAGATAGTCTTTTTCATCATTGCTCTATAGTGTGACTTTGCCAGCATATTCCATGTGCTGACCTACATGGCTGCAACGTCTCATGTTGCAGAGTTTTCCGACGAGGATTAAGGTGCGATAGGTTGTTGTTCTGCACTCATTTTTGTCGTGGAGTTGGATGGACTCATTTATCTTTGAAGCTTCCGCCGTTATTTTATTTAGATGGCCTTCAGCCATATTTATGTTGTAAATACTCTTTTGAGGACCTCGATGTAATAAAGTGTGTGATTGAACTCTGTTATAATTCCTTGAGTACTGTGTGTGTCAGCATACCGATCTAGGGATGACATTTAAGCACAGAGACTCCGGTCCATTGGGATCGGGTCGCTACAAGATGGTATCAGAGCACACACTGACTGTAGGACGCGACCACTAGGAATGGAAAAGCCATACGATGGAAAAATCTTATTTTACAATTTCCATATATATCCGTTGGTCTTATGCTCTTCTCTATTCATTTCTAATTCTTCTCTATTTCAACAATATAGATGTCGAGCCCTAGGACAAAGTTTGCTCAGCCCGACAAGACCATGCCCTTCGGACGACACCTATAGGAAGTCATGAAGTATGTGAACATCGCCCTACCCACTTTCACCGAAACCTTCATCGCGACCTTGCCGGAAGAGAAATGCTGGAGGATAGAAGTTTGTATCCCTGGGAGGGCCTTTGCACCGGCTACCGAGCCTATCGAGTTTACCTTGGATGCACCAACTTGGAGCTTAGGAAGGAGTATGGCTGCACACATCACCTTTGGACGCATTTGTGAGGTGTACAACAAGGATCTTGAAGATACCGTCTACAGGATATGAGGACGCCGGGATCACCAATGGGAAATGGTCCGCACCAGGAGAGATGAGTCGATCGCATCATACATACAGAATATGGACCAGCACATCCACCGATTGGAGAATCAGATGTGCACTAGCATGAAGAAAACCAAGAAGCTGCTCATCCGGAATATCGAACTGGAGGATGAAATCAAGGCAACCCGTGATGGATATGAAGAGGAAATCAGCGTGCTACTGGAGAAGTATGAAGACCTGAAGAACAAGCTAGAAGCAGCCGAGGAGAAGCTGGACCAGGGAGAGAACATTCAGAAGGACAACTCTAACGGGAACTTCATCGTCCAAGACAAGGATTATGAAGACGACGACGACGATGATGATGATGATGATGATGATGATGATGACGACGACGATGATGATGAGGAGGATGATGATGATGACTTGATGGAGTCTTCTACCAATCAGAACTTCTAGCCGACCACCATTTTAGATATTAGAAATTCATTTTACTTTTGATTAGAGTTTTCCGAGTAGTTCGTGGCCGTTCGGGAGATTTTGTAATAGTTAGCTTAGACCCGATTGTGTGAACCTTGATTGCAATTGAATGGTGTGATTTGGAATTTATTTGCCTCATATGCATATGGGTAGTGTAATTTCTCATTAGGTCCTTATTCTATTCTAATTTCTCATCCACTCAAAACCCATCAGATGCCTCCGAGACGTGACCCCAGATTTACTTTCCCACCGGAGCTCACCTAGTTGATCCAATAGCAGAATGCCTTGGTGCAGATGCTCATCCAGAACCAAGGCAACAACAATAACAACAACAAGCCACCGCCACCACGCCCAGTTGATAACCTGACCCGTTTCCTAAGGTTGAATCCGCGGTGTTCTCTAGCAGCACCGAGCCTATTGTTGCTGATGATTGGCTCCACAAGATCGGATGGGAGCTAGCAACTGCTGGATGCACAGATGCGGAGAAGGTGCGCTTTGCCGCACATCAGCTTGATGGACCCGCAGCCTCTTGGTGGGAGAATTACACCGCCACCTACCCCATTGCCATAGTTACATGGGATCAGTTTCTGCAGGCCTTCTGCACCGCTCATGTCTCAGCTGGAGCTATGAGTCTGAAGAAGTGTGAGTTCCGCAACTTACACCAGGGGAATCATACTGTGGGGCAGTACGTGGATGAGTTAAGCCAGTTAGCTCGCTATGCCCAGATGATGTGGCCATAGATGCCGCAAAGTAGGAGAAGTTTCTTGAATGACTAAATGATGATCTGGGAATGCAGCTGATGGTAGCAACCTTCAACAACTACCAGGAGCTGGTAGACAAGGTCATCATCCTTGAAGGCAAGCAGCAGCAGATTGATTGCCGCAAGCGAAAGTATAACCAGGGGAAGTACAACTCTGGAGTTCAGCAGAAGCCCTGCTACACCCCATACTCGGGAGGACACAATCATCATAACCATGGAGGCCATTCTCATCATGGAGGAAATGGACATAACCATAATGGCCATAGGAATGGCAATGGGAATGGAGGAAACAACAATCAGAATCATTCCAACCGCGCAACACCTGCAAAGAAAGATCTGAATCACATTACTTGTTTCAAGTGCGGGAAGACCGGACACTATGCCACCGAATGTCCCGAGGTGAAGACTGGCAATGGCAATGAAAGCTCTGGGAAGAAGCCCAACCCTTTCACCAGAGGTCAGGTAAATCACGTCAATGTAGAGGAAATTGACGAGCAGCCTAACGCAGTTGTTGGTAAGTTTTTGATTAATGCATTTACAGCCCTTGTTCTTTTTGACACTGGTGCATCGCATTCATTCATATCAAGGGGATTTGTGGACAAGTTTAAGTTGCTAACCGTAGCCCATAAGTCACCTATGCTAGTGAGTTCCCGAGGAGCGGAGTATATGGCTAGTCGGGGATGTTTTCAGTTGCCATTGACCAAAGGTAGACATGTTTTTCCCACAGACCTCATTATCCTAGAATCCCAAGGATTGGACGTGGTCCTAGGTACGGATTGGCTATCCAAGTATGAGGGAAACATCGATTGTGCCAGTAAGTCAATTCTTCTCACCATCCCAGAGGGTAAACAAATCAAGTATGTGTCGAGGCATACGCCAAGGAGGACTCAAGTGAATTCTCTTTCAGGAGTTGTTCAGGAGGAAGTACCAGTGGTGAAGAATTACCCCGATGTGTTTTTGGAGGAATTACCAGGCATGCCACCAGACCGAGACATAGAGTTTTTAATCGAGTTGTTGCAAGGCACTGGACCAATATCGAAGAGACCGTATCGGATGCCCGCAAATTCTGGAGGAAATTAAGAAGAAGATTAAAGAATTATTGGAGAAAGGTTATATTCGACCGAGTTCATCACCTTGGGGATCCCCAGTGCTTCTAGTTGAGAAGAAGGATGGATCCTTGAGAATGGTTGTAGATTATCGTGCGCTGAATGAGGTGACGATCAAGAACAAATATCCTCTGCTGATGATCAATGATTTGTTGGGCCAGCTGCAAGGAGCTAGAGTTTTCTCCAAGATCGATCTTCGATCAGGATATCACCAGCTGAAGATCCAAGAGCAGGATATACCTAAGACAGGTTTTACCATGAGGTATGAGCTTTATGAGTATACGGTTATGTCGTTTAGTTTGACTAATGCCCCTCACTATTTCATGAGTATGATGAACAAGGTATTCATGGAGTTTTTGGACAAATTCGTCGTGGTGTTCATTGATGACATATTGGTTTACTCGAAGAATGAAGAAGAACACAAGGAACATTTGCGACTGGTTCTCGAGAAGCTCAGGGAACATCAGCTATATGCCAAGTTTAGCAAGTGCGAGTTTTGGTTGAAGGAAGTCAGATTTCTCGGACATGTTATATCAGGAGAAGGAATAATAGTAGACCCTTCCAAGGTTGAATCCGTCACCAAATGGATGGCACCCACATCATTTGGAGAGATACGCAGTTTCCTTGGACTCGCAGGATATTACCGGAGGTTTATTGAGAATTTCTCCAAGATCGCGAAGCCCATGACGGAGTTATTGAAGAAAGACACCAAGTTTAATTGGACCAAGGAATATGAGGCCAGTTTTCAGGAGTTGAAGCAACATTTGGTTACCGCCCCAGTGCTAATTCTTCCGAATATACGCAAGGATTTCCAAGTATATTGCGACGCTTCTCGTCAGGGACTTGGAGTCGTTCTTATGCAAGAAGGAAGAGTTGTTTCGTATACCTCATGTCAGCTTCAACGTCATGAGTTGAATTATGCCACGCATGATTTGGAGTTAGCAGCCGTAGTGCACGCGCTCAAGACTTGGAGACATTTTCTTATTGGAAATCGTTGTGATGTTTACACGAATCACAAGAATTTGAAGTACAACTTCACGCAGAAGGAGTTGAATCTCAAGAAGAGGAGATGGTTGGAGCTCATAAAGGATTATGACATGAGACTTCATTATCACCCAAGAAAGGCCAATGTTGTGGTAGATGCTTTGTGCCGCAAGAGTTATGTTAATACCCTCATAACCGGAGGATTACCCCAGGAGTTAGCCGATGATCTCAGAGATCTTCGATTGGAGATAGTTCCAAGAGGTTTTGTTGCAGCATAGGAAATTCATTCCACTTTGTTGGGGAGGATCCCCAGAAGTTAGACAAGGGAATTGCGGAGATAAAGAAAAGAATGAACATAGGAAAGGCAGAAGGATTTCATTAGGATGAACATGGAACCTTATGGTTTGAGCAGCATATTTATGTGCCAAATGACCCAGAGATCAGGAAGTTAATTCTTCAGGAGGCTCATGGTTCGCCTTACTCGATACACCCAGGCAACACCAAGATGTATTTGGACTTGAAGGAAAATTTCTGGTGGACAGGTATGAAGAAGGATATTGCTGAGTATGTAGCAGTATGCGACGTATGTCAGAGAGTTAAGGCAGAGCATCAGAAACCAGCAGGATTACTTCAGCCTTTGCCAATACCCGATTGGAAATGGGATAAGCTTGGCATGGAATTCATCACAGGATTGCCCAGGACTCATTCAAGATATGACTCCATCTGGGTTGTAGTTGATCGCTTGACAAAGGTAGCTCACTTCATCCCCGTGAAAACCACTTATACGAGTGCTAAGTTGGCCAAGATATACATGACCAGGATCGTATGTCTGCATGGAGTTCCAAGGACCATCATATCAGATAGAGGAACATAATTCACCTCGAAGTTTTGGAATCAGTTACACGAAAGTTTGGGTACCAGGATAGAGTTCAGTACAGCCTTTCATTCACAGACAGATGGCCAGACCGAGAGAGTCAATCAGATTTTGGAGGACACGTTGAGAGCTTGTGCGCTAGATTATGGATCTAGTTCGGATGATAATTTGCCTTACGTAGAGTTCTCATATAACAACAGCTATCAAGCTAGTTTGAAGATGGCCCCTTTCGAAGCTTTGTATGGAAGGACGTGCAGGACACCATTGATGCGGGATGAAGTTGGAGACCGTAAATTGTTTGGACCAGATTTAATCAGAGATTCAGAGGAGAAGGTGAAGTTGACCCCTGACAGACTCAAGATAGCCCAGTCCAGGCTGAAGAGTTATGCCGATACTAAATGCAAGGAGGTAACCTATGAAGTCAGAGACAGAGCATATCTTCGTGTGTCACCACTTCGAGGAGTTAAACGATTTGGAGTCAAAGGAAAGTTAGCACCACAGTTTGTAGGGCCATGCAGAGTCTTGGAACGCATGGGTGAAGTTGCCTACAAGTTAGAATTACCCAAATGTTTGTCAGGAGTTCATGATGTGTTTCACGTTTCCCAGTTGAAGAAGTGCCATGCAGAGATAGCCGATATTCCTCTGAGAGATACAGTGCCCCTGGAGGAATTCAGCTGGAGAGTGACCTAACTTATGAGGAGAAACCTGTCAAGATTCTCGAGTTTGCCAACCGAGTTACCCGCAGCAAGGTCATAAAGTTTTGCAAGGTTCAGTGGAGTCACCATACCAAGGAGGAAGCCACCTGGGAACGAGAAGAAGACCTCCGAAAGGACCACCCACACCTTTTTGCTAGCCAACCCGAATCTCGAGGGCGAGATTCATCTTAAGGGGGGTAGGTTTGTAACATCCCAATTTTCAATTTGAATGTTTATAAATAGGTCATCATATGCATCATGATTTATGCATTTTGCCCCATTTGTTTTATTTGAATTTTGATCCAAGGAACTTTGAGCAACTCAAGGACCAAAAGAGAGAGTCGGAAGTTTCCCTAAAACCCACTTTCGAAATTTTAAAATTTGCAAATTGGATCAAACTTTGTTCCACCAAAATTCATTTCCATTATTTCAAAAATAAAATAAAGAGAGAAGATAAAAGGACTTCTTCAAAAATAGAAAGGAAATATTGGAAATTGAATTTGGAATCAAAATATATTTGTTGGGTTTTATTTGCAATTTATTTTGTTGCAAATTTTATTATTATAGCAAAAATGTTTATTTTTTTAATTTGCATTTTAGGCCAGATAAAAGTTCACAAGGTCATATATAAGACCATATAATTATGTGAATTTTCTGGGCATTTTTAGGCTTATATTTATTTATTTTTTAGGTGCTTTAGTGATTCTGTAAAAAAAACATTTTATAAAAAAAGGGGCCACCGCTAGCCAGGCCAGACGCGCAGCAGGCCCAACTAGCAAGCCAGGTGAGGCCACGGGCCAGCCAGTGATGAGCCCGCGCCCGAACCGCCTTCGCCTCGCTCGCCCGCTCCATCTCTCGCTCGCACGCCGCCCTTGACCGCCGCCACCACCACCATCGGCTTCCTCTCATCGCGCCGCCTCTCCTCGTACCTTCGCCCGAAGCAGACAAGCCCCGGAGACACCGCCCCGATCGAGCCCGAAGCCGTCGCCGCCGTCTTCCTCACCGCCGACGCCGTCCGCCGCCGTGGTAAGCCGCCACGCAACCCCGCCCCACCGATCTTAGATCTAGGGCTGTGATTAGGTTTTTACTATTTTTGAACCGGTATGCTCTAGTTAGCGAACATTCGCTAGTTACCAACGCAGGGATGACACTTAAGCACAGAGACCCCGGTCCATTGGGATCAGGTCGCTACAATGCATGCAGGATAGCGGTCGATGTGTGGAGTAATAGTAGTAGATGCAGGCAGGAGTCGGTCTACTAATCTTGGGCGTGATGCCTATATATTAATCATTGCCTTGGATATCTTCATAATTATTCAATCTTGTATCAATTGCCCAATAGTAATTTGTTTACCCACCATATGCTATTTTCTTGAGAGAAGCCACTACTGAAATCTATGGCCCCCGGGTCTATTCTTTATTATATTTGCTTTGAGATCTATTTTAATTCGCTATTATTTTTAGATCTATTATTCCAAAAACCCAAAAATACCTTCCTGCACTTTTTTTATTACTTATATTATTTCGCGTTTTATCGAGATCTATTTATCCAATCTACACAATTTTTATCCCGTCTACTTGACAATTTCTGGCGCTGTTACCCGTAGAGGGATTGACAACCCCTCATAAGCATCGGGTTGCAAGTATTTGTTCTTTGTGTGCAGGTACCGTTTGCATAGTGTTGCTTGTTTCTTCTACTGGATTGATACCTTGGTTTCATAACTGATGGAAATACCTACCATAGCTGTGCTGCATCATCCCTTCCTCTTTGGGGAAATACCGACGTAGTTTTTGGCGTGAATTTTTGGTGCCGTTGCCGGGGAGACATCATCAACATCTATCATGTTCCTAATCACAAATCTCATCTCCTTGAAATTTACATTATTTGCCATTTGCCTCTCGTTTTCATCTCCCCCACTTCACAAAAATTTGCCGTTTTGTTCGCCCTCTTTTTTGTTCACCATTTTCTTGTCAGATCTATTTTTGTTTGCAATCTTGTTTGTGTAGTCACGATGACTCAAGAAAACACCAAGTTGTGTGATTTTTCCAATACCAATAACAATGATTTTATTAGCACTCCGATTGCACCTCCCGCCACTAGTGCGGAATCTTGTGATATTAATGCCGCTTTGTTGAATCTTGTTATGAAAGATCAGTTTTCCGGTACTCCTAATGAGGATGCCGCGTCCCATCTAAACACATTCGTAGAATTATGCGATATGCAAAAGAAAAAAGATGTGGACAATGATTTTGTGAAGTTGAAATTATTTCCTTTCTCTTTGAGGGATCGTGCAAAAATTTGGTTTTCTTCTTTGCCTCGCAATAGTATTGATTCTTGGGATAAGTGCAAAGATGCTTTTATTACTAAGTATTTTTCGCCCGCTTAAATTATTTCCCTTAGAACTCAAATCATGAATTTTAAGTAACTTGAGCATGAACATGTTGCACAATCTTGGGAAAGAATGAAGTTGACGCTAAGAAATTGTCCTACTCATGGTTTAAATCTTTGGATGATCATACAAAATTTTATGCGGGATTGAACTTTGTTTCTAGAAATCTTTTAGATTCCGCCGTGAGTGGTACTTTTATGTAAATTACTTTGGGTGAAGCTACTAAATTGCTTGATAATATTATGGCAAATTATTCACAATGCCATACTGAAAGAGCACCTAGTAGTAAAAAAGTAAATTCGGTTGAAGAAATTAGTACGTTGAGTGAAAAAGTTGATGCTCTTATGAAATTGGTTGCTGATAAAAGTGCTCCTATTGATCTTAATGATGTGCCTTTGTTTACTTTGATTGAGCAAAATAGTGATCCCGTAGATGTGAATTTTGTCTCGCAAAACAATTTTAATAACAATGCTTATAGAGGTAATTTTAATCCTACGCCTTTTCCTGGAAATTCCTCTAATAATTATGGTAATTCCTATGGTAATTCTTATTACAATAATAATAGGAACACCTCTGATCTTGAGAATAATATTAAAGAATTTATCAATGGTCAAAAAGTTTTCAATACTACGATAGAAGAAATGTTGAATATGATTGATGATATGTCTAGAAGCATTGATAGAATTTCTCACGATGTAGAAAATATCAAGTTGAAAATTTTGTACCCAAGGTTGATGAATCAATTAAAGCTTTATATGTTTCTATGGATGAAAGTAAGAAAAGAACCGCTATGCTTAGAGCTAAAAGAGAATTTTTAGAAAGAGCATTTTCTAGTGATTGCTTTCATAAAAATGATGAAGATCTTAAAGTGATTGGTGTTTCTTCTATTGATTCCTTGTTTAGTAAAATTAAAATTAATGATAAAGGGATTGACGAAGAGTCAACTTTAGTTAGAAGGCGTCCCGATAATTTGGAGGGTGAAAATCTTGATGAAAAAATTGATAAAAGTGGGTTTGGAGAGGTCAAAACTTTAACTAGTGATGTTCCCACTCTTTTGGATTACAAAGACTTTAATTATGATAATTGCTCTTTGCTTGAATGTATTTCTTTGTTGCAATCCATGATAAATTCACCCCATGCTTATGAACAAAATAAAGCTTTTACTAAACATATCGTAGATGCCATGATGAAAGCTTTGGAAGAAAAATTGGAACTAGTGATTTCAATTCCTAGAAAATTGCAAGATGAATGGGAACCTACTATAAAAGTCAAGATTAAAAGTTATGAGTGTTTTGCTCTATGTACTTTGGGTGCTAGTGTTTCCACAATTCCGAAATCTTTATGTGATGTGCTTGGTCTTACCGATATTGAAGAATGTTTTTTTAATTTGCACTTGGTGGATTCTACTATTCAAAAGCCTTTGGGAATAATTAATGATGTTATTATTCTTGCAAATAGAAATTATGTGCCCATAGATTTTATTGTTCTTGATATTGATTGCAATCCATTTTGCCCAATTATACTTGGTAGACCGTTTTTACGTACTATTGGTGCCGTGATTGATACGAAAGAAGGCAACATTAAATTTCAATTTCCACTAAGAAAGGGTATATAACACTTCCCTAGAACAAGAATTAATCCACCATATGAATCAATCATGAGGGAATCCTATGGATCTAAAACTAAAGATGACAATACTTGAATCTATGCATTATGCCTAGCTAGGGCATAAAATGATAGCGCTTGTTGGGAGGCAACCCAATGACTAAAATTTATTTTTGCCTTTTTCTTTCTATTCTTGAGTGTTTTAACAATTATGCCTCTGTTATGATTGTGTTTTCTATGTTTTGATTAGTGTTTTTGCCAAGTAAAGCCTTTGGGATAGCTTTGGTGATAGTTCATTTGATCCTGTTGAAAAACAGAAAATTTTGCATCCAGTAACAGAATTGTTTAAATTTGCACAAGCGACGAAACATTCTGAAGTTTTTACACAAGATTGATATACAAATTTCCTCTGTTGTCCTAATTTTTAAGAATTTTTGGAGTTACAGAAGTATGAGAACAATTCACATCTTTATAGACTGTTCTGTTTTTGACATATTCTTTTTTCTTTGCATTGTGTGCTTATTTTGATGAATCTATGGATTGTATCGGGGGGTATAAGCCATGGTAAAGTTAGAATATAGTAGATATGATGCAATAACAAAATTTGAATGGGTTTGCTACAGTGCTTACACTAAAGATTGGTTTACTTATACTAATGGATCTCACGAAGGTTTTATTAAGTTTTGTGTGATTGAAGTTTTCAAGTTTTGGGTGAGATCGCGATGGATGAAGGAATAAGGAGTGAAAAGAGCCTAAGCTTGAGGATTCCCCATGGCACCCCAAGTTAATATTCAAGGAGAACCAAGCAACTAATCTTGGGGATGCCCCGGTAGGCATCCCCACTTTCTTCTAACGACCATCGGTAATTTACTTGGAGCTATATTTTTATTCATCACATATCATGAGTTTTGCTTGGAGCATCTTGTATTATATGAGTATTTTCTTGTTTTGATTTCTATTTTGTAACAAGTATCCTTGCTAGACACACCTATTTGAGAGAGCCAAAATTATGCTGTCATTTGTTAGAATTGCTCTATATGCTTCACTTAAAAAAAATTGAGCTATGGAATTGCTCTAGTGCTTCACTTATATCTTTTTGAGCACGGCGTGCTTTAATATTTTTGAAGAAATGCTCTCATGCTTCACTTAGATTTATTTGAGTGTTAGTAAATTATTGAAGAAATTCTCTCATGCTTCACTTATATTATTTTGAGAGACGAAATTTTTTATGCTCATGTTCTTCACTTAGATTTATTTGAGCTTGTCAAAAGCAATTGCAATATATGAAACTAGTCGCGAAGTGATAGATATTCAAGAGGGATATAACAAAAACTTTCATGAAGATCATTGGACAAAATAAACTTGATTCTTTGTAATAGTTTTGAGATATGATGATAGTGATATGTAAGTCATGTTGGTGAGTAATTATGCTTTAGTAAGAATATTTGTGTTAAGGTTTGTGATTCCCTATGCAAGCACGAAAGTCAATAGTTGTGCAATGAAATTACATCCCACTTGTGGTGCATTATTCGGTGTTAGTTATGGTTAATGCTCGCTTATGTGATTTTTCGTTTCTTGGTTGGTTGCTTCTCAATCTTGTTGCTAGCCTCCCCTTGTACTAAGTAGAAATACTACTTGTGCATCCAACATCTTTAAACCCAGTTTTGCCATATGAGTCCACCATACCTACCTATATGCGGTATTTCCATGCCGTTCTAAGCAAATTTGTATGTGCCATCTCTAGTTTTCAAAATAAATTTCCTTTTTGTGTGCTCGTACCGCTCATGAAGCGGCAGGGGGTGGCCAATATTTTCCATGCTAGGTGTGTTATTCTCAAGACGAGTGTTTATTCACTTGTCATTGCACGAGAGTGCGGCGGTAATAGGATGCCTAGTCTCAAAATGAAAAAGAAATTTACTTTATGTTTTCAAATAATAAATTCCTTGGAAAGTGTTGGTATGGACGGTACCCGTGGATACAGCTAGCCGTGGAATGTGAAAGAATGGTGGAAAAAGGAATAAAAATTATTTTCTGTTTCGGAATCGCCTATGATATATCTAGCATGGAAAGTGTTGGGAATTACTTGGTCATTTTTGTTGACGGGAAAACTATGCCTCTAAAAAAAATTATATCTTAATTTAAGCTTTGAGCTTTGGCACCTCTACAAATCCCTACTTCCATCTGCGAAGGGCCTATTTATTTACTTTATGCAATTTTATTTTTATTTGAGTCTCCATCTTCTCTTATAAAGCACCAACTAAGGGGCACTATGATCATACTTGAGCATTGGATGTAGCTAATATGCGAGTGTGTTTCATGAATCGATCAATGATTGCGCATGATGGGCTAGGGATAACTTTGTTTAGTGTTGATATTTTGAAAGACTTGGTTGCTTGTTGATATGCTTGAGTATTGAAATCTTCATGTCAAAACTAGACTATTGCTTTGAACCATATAAAAGTCCAAATGTCCATGCTACAAAAGAAAAGAGTATCTGATGAACATGTTAGGCAGCATTCCACATCAAAAATTCTGTTTTTATCATTTACCTACTCGAGGACGAGTAGGAATTAAACTTGGGGATGCTGATACGTCTCCAACGTATCTATAATTTTTGCTTATTCCATGCTGTTATATTATCATTCTTGGATGTTTTACAATCATTTTGTAGCAACTTTATATCATTTTTCGGGACTAACCTATTGACATAGTGCCCAGAGCCAGTTGTTGTTTTTTGTTTGTTTTTTACTTCACAGAATATCATTACCAAACAGAGTCCAAACGCAGCAAAACTTTTTGGAGAATTTTTTTGGACCAGAAGACACAACATGGGCCAAAGAAGCACCAGAGGGGAGGCCTGAGGTGGGCACAACCCATGTGGGCGCGCCCAGGGGGGTTGTACCCCCCTCTGTGGCCTCCCGCATCGCCTCTTCGCCCTATAAATCCTCAAATATTCCAAAAACCCTAGGGGAGTCGACAAAAAACAATTCCAGCCACCGCAAGTTCCAGAACCACGAGATCCAATCAAGACACCATCACAGAGGGGTTCATCATCCTCATTGGTGCCTCTCTGATGATGCGTGAGTAGTTCATCATAGACCTACGGGTCCGTAGGCAGTAGCTAGATGGCTTCCTCTCTCTCTTTTGATTCTCAATACAATGGTCTCTTGGAGATCTATTTGATGTAACTCTTTTTTGCGGTGTGTTTGTTGGGATCCGATGAACTTTGAGTTTATGATCAGATATATATCCATGAATATTATTTGAGTCTTATTTTGATCTCTTATATGCATGATTATTTATAGTCTCATATTTCTTCTTCGAATCTTTTGTTTAGTTAGGCCAACTAGATCGATTTTTCTTGCCAAGGGAAGAGGTGCTTTGTAATGGGTTCGATCTTGCGATGTTCTTTCCCAGTGACAGAAGGGACAGCAAGACATGGATGTATCATTGCTATTAAGGATAACAAGATGGGGGCTATTCCTACATGAATAGATCTCGTCTACATCATGTCATCGTTCTTATTGCATTACTCCATTTTTCCATGAACTTAATACACTAGATGCATGCTGGATAGCAGACGATGTGTGGAGTAATAGTAGCAGATGCATGCAGGAGTCGGTCTACTAATCTTGGACGTGATGCCTATATATTGATCATTGCCATGGATATCGTCATAATTATTCGATCCTCTATCAATTGCCCAACAGTAATTTGTTTACCCACCGTATGCTATTTTCTTGAGAGAAGCCACTAGTGAAATCTATGGCCCCGGGTCTATTCTTTATCATATTTGCTTTGAGATCCATTTTTATTCACTTTTATTTTCAGATCTATTATTCCAAAAACCCAAAAATACCTTGCTGCACTTTTTTATTACTTATTTTATTTCACGTTTTATCAAGATCTATTTATCCAATCTACACAAATTTTATCCCGTCAACTTGACAATTTATGGCGCCGTTACTCGTAGAGGGATTGATAACCCCTTATAAGCATCGGGTTGCAAGTATTTGTTCTTTGTGTGCAGGCACCGTTTACATAGTGTTGCTTGGTTCTCCTACTGGATTGATACCTTGGTTTCATAACTGAGGGAAATACCTACCGTAGCTGTGCTGCATCATCCCTTCCTCTTTGGGGAAATACCGACGTAGTTCAAGCGACATCAAGTACTTGCCTTTGTATCTCCTTAGTTTCTTTGGGGTTGATGCAGTATGGAGCCTTGTTCGGAAGGGGTGCACCGGGGATGAGGTCGATGCGGTGCTCGATGCCACGTACAGGAGGAAGGCCGGGAGGTAGCTCATCGGGAATTACGTCCGCAAACTCCTGTAAAAGATTAGACAACACTTGAGGTAGATGATTAGAGATGTTAGTCCTTGCTGCTTCATCTTTGTATACTAGGACATAGTGTAGGACACTGGATGGTTTCTCACACACTTCTCTCATCTCTCGTTTGGTGGCTAGGAGGACTAAGTTTTTGTCTCTCATCATCGAGTCACTCAATTTGGGCTTGTGGCACTCACTCTCTTTGTGGTGGTTCACACTCTCACTATTCTCTCCATAATGGGTGGATGCTTTCTTGTCAGCGATCACTTGACTTGGCGACATAGGTCGTAGCACGTACTCCTTGCCCTTCATATTGAAGCTATAGCGGTTTCTTCTTCTGTTGTGAATGCCGCCACGGTGGAATTGCCAAGGTCTTCCTAAGAGGAGATAGCACACGGACATAGGAACCACATCACACTCCAAGGTGTCTTCGTATCCGCCGATCTTGAAGGAAACTTGCACGGTGTGCTCCACTTGAATGGTGCTGGAGTTGCTAAGCCATTGGACCTTGTAGGGACGAGGATGCTTCATCTTGACCAATTGTAGCTTGGAACATAGCTCTTCACTTGCCAAATTGTGGCAACTTCCTCCGTCTACGATGACCTTTACGGAATGTCCATTGATGCCTGCTTTGGTGTGGAAGATGTGTAAATGTTGGTCTTCGTCTTGTTGGTGTTGAAGCATCAAGACCTTGGAGACAACAAGGTCGGGTCTTGAATCATTATCATGAAAGACTTGATCATCTTCCTCTTCATTCACTCGCCGGTGCATGGCCATGTGCTCAGGTGCTTCCATTTCTTCCTCGCTCATGGAGTCATAGGTGTCGTCGTCGTTGGCGATCATGGTGCGCCGAGTGGGGCACTCGAATGTCTTGTGGCCGCGGCCTTGACATGTGAAGCATTTGATGGAACTCGTCTTGACGGTCTCATCCGTTGGAGTAGATGATGATGAAGCTCTCAGCTTGAAATTGCTTGTAAAAGGAGGACGACTTGAAGATGTTGAAGTTTTCTTGTAACTTGACTTGTCGTCGTTGTTTGTTGATGCTCTAGTTGAGGTAGGAGGTGCCGAAGTCGTGGGAGCTTGAGTGTATGAGCTGTAGGTCTTGGAAGAGTACTTGGCGTATTTGAAGTCATCTTGTACTTATCGCTCGGCCCTGGTCACTTGATGAACTAGCTCGAGAAGGTTGGAGTATGGTTGGAAGTCAGCAATCTTCTTTATTGGGTGATTAAGGCCATTCAAGAAGCGCGCGCCATAGTTTGCTCGTCATCTTCTTTGACATTGGCCCATATCATGGCAATCTCCATTTCTTGGTAGTATCCTTCCACCATCTTTGTGCCTTGTTTGAGAAGTTGCAACTTCTTGAAGAGCTCGCGGGTTTAATGTGTAGGCACGAAGCGAGCTCTCATGACATCCTTCATTTGTGTCCAAGTCACGATTGGTGGTTCGCCTCTCTCCCATCATCTTGCGAGCACTTGTTCCCACCAAATGAGGACATAGTCTTGAAACTCGAGGGAGGCCATGGCGATTTCCTTCTCCTCTTCATAGTTGTGAAGACGGATTATCTTGTCGACCTTCAATGCCCATTAGAGATATTCCTCGGGATCGATGCTTTCGGAGAACTTGGGCATGGTGAACTTGAGCTTGCCGTAGCGTAGTTCTTCATCATGTGGATGATGGTGTTCTCATACTTGGCGTGGAGGAAGGTCTTCATTGTCATGCTCCTCTTGAAGGACTCGCCAATGAGGTCGAGGCATTTGTGCCAAGTTTCTTCTTTCTTGTTGCTCTTCACATCGAGCGATTTCATCTTGTCGTTCTTGGTGAAGTGCATCCTCTTGTTCACACACTTGATGGTTGCGTTTGGCGACAGCTCTAGTGGCCTCGCGGAGTGCGCGTTGTGCTTTGAGGGATTGTTCATCATGGCATCTTTGTTCTTGTCGAATTGCACCGCCGTCTTGAGGTGCTTGATGTTGCGGTTGTGGAGGTTGCTCGTGGTCCACGACGTCTTGTTCTTGGCGTCTTGCTCTTTCACGTGCTCAGACTCGGTCTTGCAAACCATTGCCATGGAATGGATTTTCTTGAGCTTGGTGGTCTTGGGGGTCATCGCGTCAATGAGAACGAGCTCGAGGAGGACTTGCATCGGAAGAAGAGTAGGCCAAAGAATGGCGACTTGAGTGGCGCTGTCTTGGTGAAGAGGTGGTGGATGACGCACGGCTCGCGATCATGTTGAGGAATTCTTCCATTTGTGTTAGCTTGGCGTCGAGGTAGTCCTGGTTTCTTGCTTTCGATTGGCGTAGGTCAATGGCGAGTTGCTCGATGCAATCACCCAAAGCTTCATTTTCTTGATGGAGAGCTCGTTGAGTGATGAAGAAGTGATTTTTGGTGACGTAGTCGCGTTCGTCATCTTGATCCTCGAAGAGTGGGTTCGTCGAAGAAGTTGGCCTATCCATCACAACCAAGAGTTGGTGAGTAGGAAAATGAGAGAATAATACCAAAGTTACCTTTTCCGAAGATTGAGGATGTATCGAGTATCACTCAATGGAATGCTATAATAGGAGAATTGGTACCGGGTTTTTTTCCTCACACCTACAAGTAAAAGGCTTATGGAGGATCTTGGTTAGGGAGTGGCACAATAATTCAAGCAAATATTAGTCAATATGTCCAAAATATTGAAAAGATTCACAAATGGCAAGTAAGACAAATAGATCGAACCGAAGGTTATCACTAGGAACACACACACGGAAGATAAGTGGGATCCACACAACCAAGGAATGAGCTCAAAATGTGAAACCACGGAAAATGCTCTTGTTGTACAGATACTAGAGAGACGCTAGCTCTAGTGCTCGAATGGGCTAGATACGCTTATGCACCAACCTATGAGAGAAACGTGCCATCTACAATCCCAAGTATGCGTATATATGTATTGACCAAGATGATGGAACTATGCTAAAAGGCTCAATGCTATTACTTACAAGCTCTTTGTTTATCTTTTCTTTTGCTTAAAAGCTTTTTTTTAGTATGCCACAATACTTGATATTCGAGCCGGAGTTTGAGACAACAAGTATGGTATGCACGGGAGAGACGTATCACTAAAGGTGCGCAAAAAGCGTGGCCTGGAAATTCTCAAATCGCTAGTATCAATGGGTAAGTGACGCAAAATGGCTAGAGGCTATCAAATGTAATGGGAAGGTATGAGTATAAGATGTCGTCAAGGTTACCATCCTTGCTTATGGTTAGTATGAAGATGAAGTGGTCAATGTTCGATGTGGAGTCTGAGGCGATGACGAGTGGCGGTGATGTCGAAGTCAAACCGTCCCTAAGTTGCCGAAACACCTTAGTACACAGTGAACCGCAACTCCAAAGCTCAAACACCAACATGAAGTAGTGCAGAAGGCGAATAGCGGTGGTGGATAACCAAGAATGTGCAAAATGGGTTGTGGCCGAACAGTACAGGAGGAGCCATGCACACGGGGTAAGAGGAGCCCATGTGCACGGGGTCCCGATGTCCCGTGTGCACGGGGTGTTCTGTTGCCCAAGAACATGCCCGGATCCGTGGAAAATCTCTCAAATTCGGCCAAAATCAGTGGTGGGATGGATGGGAGATGGTGGTAAGGGGTAGATCCACATGACAAACATGAAATTCGTGGACCAAATCAAAAAAATCTGACAAGATCCAACAAATTTCAAGAAAATTTTTGGGGCTATTTTTGTGGGGATTTTCAAATTGGGACAAAAAGCAACAAAGTTAGGCTAGAATATGAGGGGTAGGGACTCCAAGATGTGAATCAACCATGGCTCATGATACCAACATGTTGTAGGGTGGAACCCTAAGTGGAGATCTTTTCACACTTGGAGGAAAAAAAGGATGAACACAAGAACACAAGGAGGTAATTCACTCAACAAAACCCGATCACACATCCACTAGAATAGCAAAGTTGATATCCACAAGAGTACAAGAACAATCCAAGGAAACAAGCACAAAGGTAAGGTTATTCCCACTCCTAAGGAGGTGAGGTCTTGATGATAGTCTTCTCCAAAAGGAGGTCTTGATATCCACTTGGGATCCTCTCCTAAGAGGACTTGATCTCCAAGAGGAGTGGTAGAAGGAGCAAAGCTCTATCAATGTCTTGTGTATACTTTGCTAACCCTAATAAGTGACTTAGACCCAAAATATATAGCCAAAGGGAGGTAGGGGATGACTTGGGAGGCAAGACAGGGCATCCACAGCCGAAGCCTGGGAGGCCCGTGTGCACAGGGTAAGTGAGGCCCGAGCGCACGGGGGTCCCGTCAATGCTTCAAAGAATCTCTGCACCGAGCAGTGGATCATGAGCTGCTCGAATTGCAAGATGATCTATCTTATAAGGAGCATCCGATCCGCATTCTCAATGAAGCTGAACGTCGGACCCGTCAGAAGGTTACCAAGTTCCTCAAAGTACAGTGGTCAAATCATACTGAAGATGAAGCCACTTGGGAACGCGAGGATAATCTTCGTGCGGAATACCCCGAACTTTTTCCTTCTACCTCTTAATTCTCGGGACGAGAATTCTTGGTAGTGGAGGAGATTTGTAACACCCCCAGTGGTTAGCCACAGTAATTCCATTTTGATAATGCCAAGTCAGCATGATTAACAGTGCATGATCATCATTTGCATCATAATGCTTTTCAACTCCTAACTCAAAATTCAAATTAAAATGAAAGTGAAATATAAAAGTGGTCCAACATAAAAAATAAATTGTTCATTAGATGGCAAATATTCTAGAGACAATTCTAAAATTGTAACCAACATCATTGGAGTTGGGTAAGTGACTCAAACATCCTCAAACAGTGGCTGAAAATAACATTTAGTAACCTTTTAATTTATTTAAAACAAATATGAAATGATGTTTTGCCCAAACTAATTTTAGGTGTTAGGGAATAAAGCACTGGTATTTGTGGACTAGGTCTCCCTTTTTACAAAAATCATTTGGGGCCTAAACAATTAACAGAATAGAAAAGAAAAGAAAAGAAAAGAAGAAATGGAAAAATGCCCCTGTGCACTTAAGCCCACAGCCGCACAGGAGCTGGTCCAGCCCAACTAGACCCCTACCCCCTGACGCCGCGGGCGCGCTGTCGAGCACCCTGCGTGCGTGCGCGCGCGCCCCCGAGCCCGCCCCCCCTCCCTCGGCACTTGACAGCGCGTCGCGCGCTCGCCGTGGATAAAGAGCACCCCGCGGACACCTCCGAGCCCTCCCTCGCTCACTTTCCCCCTCTCCTTCCTCCCTGCCTCCTCCCTCCGAGCGCCGCAATGGCCTCGGCCGTCTGATACGCGCGGCCACCATCGCCCCTACACCTCGCGGCAGTGCCAGATCGCCCCGCTGTCCCCTGCTGCTTCGCCTACTGCATCGAACCGGAGCGGAAATCACCTGCCTCATCGCGCACGAGCTCGTCTTCAAGCTTTGGGCGCCGGTGATCGCCATCACGATTCGCCGTCGTTGCGCTACCCCGAGCCCACCCTTGCACGCCTACAGGACCACCGTGAGCACCCCGTCCTCCTCCCTCTCCCCCTGCGCTCTTCCCCTCTCCGTAGCTGCCGCTCCACCCATGGCCGTGCTGGACTCCGCGGAGCTCGTCGCCGACGTGTCGTCGGTGACCAATTGATCCTGTGGCCATGCTCGCTCGCTTCCCCGCATCGCGTAGGGCCTCGCGGCGTAGTCAGTTGGCTCACGCGCGTACTGCTGCTGCGTCTCCATCACCACCCGTAGACGCCGCCGCTTGCCGTCGTCGCCGCGCTCGATTCCGGCAACCCCCGCCGCCGTAACCGCCACCATCGAAAGCGGCTTGAAGAGCCCGTTCCAGAGAGCCCAGCCCCGCGTCGAATGGTGCCCTGTAGCACATTTCCGAGCTCGCCGGAGTTCCACCACCGCGCTCGGGGCTCACCGGCGCTTCTCCGGCGGCCGGCGCCGACGTGGCCCGTCTGGCCCACCGCCAGGGTCACTGACTGGTGGGCCCGGGGCTCCCCTTTGACCAGTCAGCGGTGCTGACTGGGCAGCCTGTGTCGCTGACACGCGGTCCCCACCCCTTTAAAATGTTTTAAAATAAATAAAAACCCTAATTAAGATGCTAATTAACCTAATTAGTTAATTAATTAAGTTAACAGACACTGACAGTAGGCCCCACCCCCCTTAATTAACCTAACTTAATTAAGTTAACACTAATATTGCCTCTGTCTCACTGACATGTGGGCCCCACTGTCAGGTTTGACTTTTGTCAACCCCCTGTTGACTGCTGACGTCAGCAATACATCATGATGACGTCACTCTGCACTGTTTTGGATAATTCGAATTTAAATAAATAATTAATTCCGGAAAATTGATTTAAACTTTAGAAAATCATATCTTTTAATCCGTAGCTCCGATCGAAAAACTTTATACATGAAAATTGCTCAGAACGACGAGACGAATCAGAATACGCCGTCCGTTCGTCCGTCACGCGTCTCTAACTATCCGAACATGCAACCGTCCCCCTCCGGATCCTCTGTCCGATAATTCCAAAGACCCGGGAAATAGCGTCAGATATTCTCCCGCTCCGTCTGATACGTGTAATGCTGCATTAGACTACGCCTAGCACCGTGTATCGTATTTGTCATGCTCATGTTTGCTCTATATTTATACTGTTTCCTCCCCCTCTTCTCTCTCGATAGCCCTCGACCCCGACGTCGTCCCCAAGACCGACGCAGCTCCGGAGCCCGAAGACACCATTGACAACCTTGCCCTTGCCGCCGAGCAACCAGGCAAGCCCCCCCTTTGATCATCCCGATATTGCCCATTCTATTTCTCATGCTTGCATTAGAATTGCTGCTGCTGCTTTACCTATTCTGATGCATAGCCTTTTTATTGTAGCCTGCTATTGATAAGTACCTGCATACCCTAAACTGCTTAGTATAGGCTAGGTAGAGACCTATCAGTGACCCCACTTATCCCGACTGCCGCGCTGGATTGTCAGAAGACCCGATCAATGGGAATTGAAGACCAGGCCCCGACACCGCACATCACCCCCCTTAGTTGTAACGACACTGCAGCGTTACTATCGAGTGTCGAGGATGAAACCTCTTGTAGCACTTCTGATGTTAACTCTGTAGAGTAGCTATTCGGTCGTGGTCATCGAGGGTGATTCCTCCTTCACCACTTCCGGTGACGACGCTGTCGTGCAACACATCAAGTGTGAACCCATCGAGGGTGAATCCTCTGAGTTCACCTTGACAGACACATCGAGTAGGAATCCAACGAGGGTGATACCTCGGATTCCCCTGATGTTATGGACACACGGATACTTGGACTTTACGCTGTTACTTGGAAAGGCGGGTCGACCCTGAGGGGTACTCGCGTGCGCCTGAGAGGCGAGTGTTGTGAAGACGGGTGCCAGTGTGGTGCCCGAGTGGTGAATACGAGGCGCGGCCGGGCATTCTTAACCCTTGCAGCAAGTCCTCGAGACGGGGCGATGGGGTCACATCTTTCGTGAGTCTCTGCTCGTTACCGCAAGCCCCTAGTCCTAACGATTTGGATATTTGATCCGAGCAGGCCTCTGGTCTGATAGCACTAACCATCACGTGGGCATAGTATGGGCGTTCTGCATCGTATGCATCAGCCGAAAGCTCTGTCAGACGTCCAGTTCAGCAGCGCGGCATGGAGTGATTGGCGCCATTGCGGTGGTGCTTGGATCTGAGCCATGTGCGCAACGACCCGGAGGGTGAGGGGCGATGGCCAAGACCCCCTTGCGCTTAGGATGTAGACCGGCGGGGACCTCTCTGCTGAGCTGTAGGTAGGGTTGCGATGTGTCGTTTGACCGAGGCCGGGCATGACCCAGGAAAATGTGTCCGGCCGGAGTTAGTCGAGCGTGTTGGGTAAGTTGGTGCACCCCTGCAGTGAAGAATACTTCTATCGATAGCCTGTCCTACGGTAATGGACACTCGGAGTTGTATCTCGATCGATACAGCTAGAACATGATATGAGACCTGGATATGAGGCTCTGGGATTGCTTCTCGCAGGGAGTCGAGAAGGGATCTCAGGACAAGGTTGATGACTGTATGGCTCTGGGATTGCTTTCTCGCAGGGAGTCGAGAAAGGATCTCTGGGTGAGGTTGAGACATAATGATACTGCTACATTATATTGTACTGTTCTACTCTCTTCTATTGCTGCAAGACCACTGAAGATGCTAGTCTTCGATAGGACTAGGCCTTCTCTCTATTCTGGCATTTCTGCAGCCCAGTCCACATATACAGCCTCCCCTTGAAATGTTGCATATGTAGTGTAGATCCTTGCTTGCTGAGTAGTTCTGAGTACTCACGGTTGCTTTGTTTTCCTTTTCTCCCCCTATCAGTTTGTCGTGACCAGAGGATGGAGCCCCCTGAGACAGATGCCCCATCGATCGACTACTACTACTACCCAGATGATGGATACTACTACGAGTTGACTGACGACTAGGAGTAGGATCGGAGGTTCCCAGGCAGGAGGCCTTCGCCTTTCGATCATAGTGTTTTATTTTGCCCCGCCTTTCTAAAGGCCTTTCTGTTTCTGTTTCATATCTGTACTCAGATATCTGATGCTTCCGCTGACGCTTGTTCGCAAGCTTATGTATTCGAGCCCTCAAGGCCCCTGGCTTGTAATATAAAGCTTGTATGACTTTATTTATGTTTTAGAGTTTTCTTGTGATATCTTCCCGTGAGTACTTAGGCTTGATCTTGTGCATTTGCGTGTATGATTAGTGCACGATCGGGCCGGGGGCGTCACAGGGTCTTGGGGGCCCGTGGGCACGGGGTTGCCTAGGAGGTGCTAAAGTGATCTTGCTGGGTTACTCCTTCTTCCTCGTGGCCTTGGGTTGCTTCTCCTACTCCTTTGGGGTGTCCCTCAGATGCTTGGCGACGTTCATCTCCGTACCTCGGTTTTGATGGCGCATGTTCAAGATCTTGTCATTGGTCCATGTGGTGCTTGATTTGTTGGTGTAGAGTCCATGGGGATGATGGAAGGATGCTCCGCATCACATAGCTAGTAGCCCTCAAGGAGGATGTCAACACATCGTCCGAAGACTGTAATCTTCATGTTTAAAACTATATATCAGATTTTATTCTTTGAATGCACAGATGCAGCAGCCCCTGAGCCTTAAGTTAGTTCATCTAACTAGCTTGAGGGTTGATATAGTTTTATATTTTTGAATAATGAATGTGAATATGCAGTAGCCCCCGAGACACTTGTTGGCTTGAAAGAGCCGACGAGAGGATCAATTTTATGTTGAGAGTCTAATCTGCTTGTGCATTTTTTGTGTGCAGGCTTTGACTTCTTCCTCTGCCTCCAACTTGTCAGAGTTGGAGGAACTAAATCGCAAACTTGCGAGATCTGAAGAGGATTTACTGCTTCTTAAGTGGTGGATGGAGAAGGCGCAAGGTAATAACTTGGTGCTCCTACTATTTATTGGATTGCCGAACAATTCTATTATTAATTTGAGTGCACCTTTGGTACTTTGACAGTGGCCAAGAAGGACCTAGCCATCTTGTGGGCCGAGCTCAAAAAAGCTTGGTTGGAATCTGAGCAGCAGAAGGCTGTAGCTCTACAAGGAGCAAAAGAGCTTGTCGAGGAACAGAAAACTCGGCAAGCTGCTCAAGCTCAGATTTCCGAGGTTGAGAATGACCTCAAGAGTGTGTTTACTAAATGCGATGCTCTGAAGGCCTCGAAGGACAAGGGCGCCATAGAGCTCAATAAGCTCGTGTCAGAACGTCAAGAAGCTGCCTCTCTTGCCAATCTGCAAAGGAGGAGCTTCGGCAGGCTGCCGATATAGCCGCCAGTTAGCCGTACTTACTACAATGCATCTTCAGCAGTCAAGCATTCCCCGAGCTGACACAAAATTGGTGTGTGTCAGGCACCTTCTCGGATCTCCTGCAGAGCATGGAGGAGGTATGTTAATACTTCAGTGACCACGAAGATGCATCCCTCCAGAAGTCCTTCTAGATGCAGTTCCAGGAGCCGGCACGGCCAAAACTCCTCGGTGACCAGCTGAAGCGGCTGGCCGGGCTACTTCGAGCAGCTAAGACCGCCCTAGAGGATCTCTGCATTGCTCTATGACCAAGTGACCCTCTGTCGACTAGCTTCGTCGAATTGGTACAACACCTCCAAGGGGCTGTAACCTGAGTCGAGTTATGGAAGCGATAGACATGCCTTAAAGGCGTGTGAGAGGCATTTGCAGCTGTCCAGACGTGATATCCAAAGCTTGAGATGGAGCCAGACACACAGCACTACCCTCCAGGCAAGAAGCGGGATGATAGCCTACAAGCGCACATGGTTTAGTCGTAGCCTTTTTGAAATAGGAGTATCGATCCCACAGCGAGCATCATAACCCACAAGTATAGGAGATCGTTTGTAGCCTTTTTTGATAAGTAAGAGTGTCAACCCCAACTAGGAGCTAAAATTTGAATTTATGTTCTCTTCAAGTTCTATTGGCCACTGATACAACTCTATGCACACTAACGTTTGCTTTACCTAGAACAAGAATAAAACTAGTTTGTGAGAATACAACTAGGATTACTTTACAAGATAATAAAAGTTCGTTTGTTGTTTTAAAGCTTTTAGAGGACGATGAGAAAGATTGTACCTAGGCAATTGAATATGACATGTGTGATATTTATCATATGCTATGAGGGAGAGGGATACGCTAACATACTTTCTGTACTTGTATCACATGTTCTTATGATTGGAACTCTAGCAAGCATCCACAACTACTAAAGATCATGAAGGTAAAACCCAACCATATCATTAAGTATAAAGTCCCCTTTGCTCCCATACGCAACAACCCCATTACTCGGGTTTAAGCTTCGGTCACTCTCGCAACCCACTGTAAGCGAATCATGAACATATTGCAACACCCTACAACAATAATCCCACACATTTGCGCGGAACGGAGGGCACCATAGGATAACACCATAACAACATATAACTCATATCAATCACACCATACCACAATTAACCCATAGGACAAAAGAAATCTACTCAAGCATCATCGGGCGGCTACACATCATTGGATGATAATATATATCACAAAGCACCATGTTTAAGTAGAGATTACAATGGGAAATGATAGGTTACACCACTCATAGAGGGGGAGAAAGTTGTTGTTGACGGCGGCGAAGTTTTTGATGTAGATCGTTGTCATGATGGTTCCCCCGGTGGAGCTCCGGCGCCACCGGAAGAGAGGGGGAGAGGTCCCCCCTCCTTCTTCGTGCTTGGCCTCCCCTAGATGAGAGAAGGATTCCCCCTCTGGTCCTTGGCCGTCATGGCCCCCGAGGGTCGGGAGCCCCCTAGATTGGATCTCTCCCTCTGTTTTATTCTCTGTTTTGCATTCCCATTTTCTGGTTCCCGATATCAGCTTCCTTTCGGCCGAAGAAGAGCTCCAACCGACTTACAGGGTGCCCAGAAGGCACCCGGCGTGCCAGGTGTGAGAGGGTATGGAGTGGAGGGTGTTTATGGAAGACTTGGTTGTCAAGTAGCGTTCTCAATTACGCGGATCCGCAAAGCTGCCTGTGTACCCCATGGACCTTCGTTTGCGTTGATTCACGCACAAAAAATTCACATCTATTTCATAAAAATCCCCGCAAAATTGCAAAAGAAAAAACATGCAACAAATAGGAACTGGCACTAGGCACTGGATTAATATGTTAGGCCAAGAAAATCATATAAATTGTTGCCAAAAGTATGTGGAAGCAGCAGGATAATGGCATGAAACAATCAAAAATTATAGATACGACAGAGACGTATCAGCATCCCCAAGCTTAATTACTGCTCGTTCTTCAGTAGTTAAATGATAACAAAAAGATTATTTTTGATGTGGAATGCTACCTAGCACAAACTTGATCAAATAATTAAATCATGGCATGAATTAAGATACGAATGATTCATGGCAATAGTCTATCATTTGATATAAAGACATCAATACTCAGGTATACTAAAAAACAATCACGCACTTCAAAATAAAGAATGCTAAAGAACGTTGATACGTCTCCAACGTATCTATAATTTTTGATTGTTTCATGCTATTATATTATCAATCTTGGATATTTTATACGACTTTTGTGCTATTTTATATCATTTTTTGGGACTAACCTATTAACCCAGTGCCTTGTGCCAGTTGTTGTTTTCTGCTTGTTTTTGGTTTTCCAGAAAATCAGTACCAAACGGAGTCCAAATGCTAAGAAACTTTTTTACGATTTTTTTCTGGACAAGAGAAACCCTAGATGCTTCGGGAGGAGACCAGAGGATGATCGAGGAGACGATAAGGCAACAGGGCACCCTAGGGGGGCGCGCTGTTACTTTGTGGGCCGCATGAGGCTCCGTCTGACTTAATTCCACCACTATAAATTCTCGGGACAGATACATTTTTTCCCTTAGTCGGAACCACCCCACGGGTTTTGCCCTTACCTTTCGGCTCTGCTCAGTCTTGCCCTTAGATTTGTTTGTAAAGTCATCCGAGTGCCCTTTGACCGTTTGACCAATCTTTTGAAAACTTATAACAAAATCATATGAATCCACAAAATTGAAAATAAGATATCAGAATGTTCATAAAGACATTACCTTTATGTATATGCCATTTGCATCAAAGGAAAAAGTAGTGTTTAAACAACTCGAGGTTATTAATATTATTAACATTATTAAAATAAAAAGGTATAAACAATACTTTTTTCATGAATAAAAATTAATTGCAAATGTAGGTTATGTTTTCTGAACATCATGATATCTTATTTGTCTTTTTCTGAGTTCATATCAACTTGTTATGAATGTTCAAACGATTTTGACCATTATTGTGAAACTTCATAACAAGTTGATCTGAACTCACAAAAATGCAAATAAGATATAAGAATGTTCAAAAAACACCACCTTATTTGCCTGTAATTTTTATTCATGAAAAAAGTATTTTTACACCTTTTTAGTTTTATTAATGTTAATAACATTAATAACCCCGGGTTGTTTAAACAATACGTTTTTCAGGAATGTAAATAACATGCACGTAAAGGTAATATTTTTCTGAACATTTTGATATCTTATTTGCAATTTTATAAGTTTATATGAATTTGTTATGAATTTTCAAAGTATTGATCAAATGGTCAAAGGGCACTTAGACGACTTGAGAGGCAAATCTAAGGGCAAAACTTAGGAGAGCCGAAAAGTAAGGGCAAAACCCACGGGCTGGCATGACTAAGGGAAAAAGTGTAATTGTCCCTTGATGGAATACCATTGATGACAGTTTCTGAAACCATCACGAGAAATCCATCATAGATTAACAGGTTTCTTGTAGTGTCCGTGATCGATTCCCCCTCCGACAGAGTACCGAAAAAGGCTTCCAGATGGAATCACGGAAGAAATAAAACTTGCGGCGATAGAAAAGGGTTTTTGGTGGCTCTCTATTGGTTTCCCAATATTTGACTTCCATCAATGACGGTTAGCCTAGATCCGTCATGGATCATCAAGAGGACAACGGACCCTGAAAATGGGTGACGATTTTATGACAAATGTTGCCTCATGGTCATAATCCCAATATGTAAATCATCATGGATTTACTAGCGGGCTTTTGTTCCTTTTGTCATTGATAGCAGGAGTATGGATTTGAATATGATGCCTCAAGAGGAAGAGAATGAAGGTATTAATTTGAATTGGATCCCTGAAGAGGAAGAACCTCAAGAGGAAGAGAATGGAGCTATGGATTTGAACTTGATGCCTCAAGAGGAGGAAGATGAAGCTTGGATGCCTCCAGAAGATGAAGAGGAAGAGGATGAAGCTCAAGAGGAAGAGGATGAAGTTATGAATTGGACACTTCAAGAAGATGAACAAGCTCAAGGAGATGAAGAAGATCAAGAAGATGTAGCAGGTAAACAGAAAAGAAGAGAATTGTCAGATAAGGAGAGGCATGGTGTTTACTTCACTTTGCTAGTAATCGAGCTCAAAGATGGATCTGTTCAACCAGACGACAAGCTGCTAGTCTCAATCCTGTTGAACATACATGTATGATAAGTTGAACAAAAGCTTTATCACATTGCAAGAAGTTATGTTTGAATTTATGAAAGGCAAAAGAGGAAATCAATATAAGCTACCACACTTGCACAAGGATCATACTCAGAATGCTGGCAGAGAAATAATCAGTGTATATTGCGATAGTCAGGTAGTTGTTGATACCAGGGCCATTATAGAAGAAATGGAAATTGCAATAGGAAAAGAAAAGGGAACAAAAGAAGTAGCTATAGAAGGGAAAAGAAAGAAAAGTAATGGGAAGGGAAGAAGTAGCAATACAAGGGAAAAGAAAGGAAAGTAAAGGGAAGGGAAGTGTATGTCTTGTGAATGTCATGTGTATGTCACGTGTATTGGATTATTGTAATTATTTGAATCTACTGGATTTATTTGGAATTATTTGGATTTATTTAAATTATTTGGATTTATTTGAATCATTTGAATTTATTTGAATTATCTGGATTTATTTGAATTAGTTGGAATTATTTGAATTTGTTTGAATTTATTGGCAAACAGTCCAATATGGTAAATAGGGCAAATAGTCCAATATGCTAAAATGTTCAGTGAACAAAATTCTGTGAACAATATTCATTATTTCTATATAAGATTCTCTGCAAAATGTTTAGTGAACAAAATTCTCTGCAAAATGTTTAGAGAATATTCAGTACACAAATGAATTTAGTGAACAAAATTCCGTGAACACACATGGAGTTATTTTCTAGAGCATTCACTACTAGATTATGATAACATCTGCTTTATAATATTCTGAATCCAAGAAGTTACTGATTTATGAGCAGGGTGTATTTGATTCTTTGCAGGGTGCTGGTCTTGTCAAATGCATCAGAGTTTCTAAATCTGGATGAATACTAGCGCTAACTGCAAACAAGCAAAATATCTACCCTCCCATAGATCCTACTTTGCTGGCAAAACATAATCCAGAACCAGACATAAAAGTCCAACAGAATAGGCCATATATGCAGACTGCCAGTACTAACAATCATCAGGATGCAAACTTAATCAATTTAACTCTCCGAAACTTGATGTTTTCAGTTTCTAATGGACTAGGACTGGAATTGAGAAGATGAATGATGACAGGGCAGGAATTGAGAAGGTCAATGAATTAAGTGGGAGCTTCATGGAATTTTTAAATGCAAACCAACACTAAAATTGAGTTGGATATTAACACAATACAACTGAGTTGATCCAGACTCAAATCTGAGTTTTTAAATGCAAAATATGGATGAACATTGGTGATTACCACTACACTACATCCAATTGTATTTGTAAACCTAAATAAATTGGGGGATGAAATGGATATTGACATAGTACATTACATACTCAAATCTGAGTTGATCCACACTCAAATGGACTACAATTCTCATGGAGTACAGTACATACTAAAATCTGAATTGTATGTCCATGCATGAAAACTGTTTCATGGTATTTTTAAATGCAAAATATGGATGAACAAATATTTGAATTGTACTGTATGTCCATTTAGTATTTACAACATTAAGCAGCACAACAGCGGCACATCACATTCAGTAACACAGCACAACAAATTCAGTACATTCAGTAACATTCAGTGAATCACAGTGGAGTACATATGCAGAAATTGGCAGCGGTAGTGGAAGAAATTGACAGCGGCGAAGCAAGGGGGAGATGTGGCAGGGGACGACCTAAGGGGAGACGAGACATCGGGCTCGGGGACTGGGTCGAGGAAGGGGAGCTCAAGTTACTGTGCCGCCGCCACCTCCCCCCGGCGCATCGACCATGGAGGAGGCCGTCGCCATGCACTCCAGATCAAGCACCTAGATGCCCTCCTCGCAAGAGTAGAAGCGGTGCTCGGTGACAGCAGGCCTCCTGCGTCTGTCGTCCATGGACCCGCGGCCTGCTCGCTGGCGTCCATGAGAGCCTCGGCATCCTGGATGGCCACATCAGCAGCCAGTCTCCGTGCATCACCACCACGCGATGCCGCACCATCGCAAAGATCACATTTTATCCTCCCTCTATGCAAACTGCGGTGAGAAAGTTGGCATTTGTCAGCGTCGATGGTGGCCAGTGTTTGGTGGGGGCTGCAAATTCGTGGGCAAAGGGACTGGACGGAGGTAGGGGAAGGAGGGGGTGCCGACAAAGGTCGATAGGGCAGGGACTACCGGAGTTGGCCGGGATCTGTCCATGGACCGTGGTGGCCGGCAGGGGAATGGGGAAAGAGAGATGCCGTCGCGACTGAACACTGGAGAGAGGGAGCGCGGGTTGTGTTTGGAAACACTGGAGGTTTTTTTTTTTTTAAATTGCCCTCATGACATGAATTTTAGGATGGAGGGAGTACAACTTTGTACTAAAATTGAACTAGAGCTACGACAATTAATTTGGATCGAATGGAGTAGTTTTTTTAGGGAAGTTTACTGCTAGGTAAAAGAATTCATTCGTCCATCTTGTGCTTAGTGTGATGAGCCTGGGCCAAGTGGCTGGGTCGTGGGGCCTTTGACGTGTCTATCGCTGGGTGTGTGAGAATGTGTGTGTTGGTTTCTTTGGTTGGTCGGTTAGGTGGGTCTGCTCAGTTAAAGGTGCATTGTCTGTGACCTTTGGGTACGTTTGTCGCTGCGTATTTGGTTCTGTGCTATTATGTGTTGAATCATAGCATCGGTGCATGTTTCATTTTTATTTGTTTGTTCGACTGCTGCTGGTCCATGTGTTTTTTTGCCACAATTTTGTTGCAATCTTGCTGGTCAGAGGGGCTTGCTGCTACCGTAAATTACACAGGAGCAGTGTTATACCTATGATAATTCTTGTACTATCTATATACGATGGTGCATTGTAGGTATCCATTTATTCTCTACAGCTTTATCGTATGAGCTGGGATAACATTGTACATCCATCAGATGCGGTTTTGTGGTATGGTAAGAGTAATTTGAATTCCATTTGGACATACCAAATTCCATTATACTTGGGCACATAGGAGTGTGACGTTCTGCCCAGTTTGTCTTTATGTCTTGTGGCAAAGTTGTCTCATAACCTCATAACCATGTTTGTTTGTTGCTTGCATTGTTAGAATCAAATGGAAGAGAATGTTTCTCAACCTACTAAAGATGGACAACCTATGTCTACAACTGAGGTTGTATCTGACATACTCACTCATCACACCAAGAAGCCTATTTCTTCAGCATGTTGTGATCCAGCATGTGTGTGAGAGAACTAGTGGTACCAACCTTGAAGCGCAATTGGCAACGGAGAAGAACAAGAATGCAGAGCTTTGGGAGGTTGTCAACACCTTGACTAAGAAGGTAGAAGAATCAAAAGAAGCAAGGGTCAGACAAGAAGAGGATTATAGGAAGAAGCAAGCCGAGATGGACGCAAAACTTGACCTTTTGGTAAGCCAGAGGTGATCAACTTCAGCTACAGAGTAAGGTGGTCGTTGAAACACAATATTGTTGTAACGTGTAACACGCCCATGTATTAAGCTACAGTAATCCCTCATGATTATACTAAGTCATTTTGATTTGCAATGCTTAATCACTTGGGTTCAAATCTCATTTCAAATTCCACCTCTGAAATCAATTTAAATTTAAAGTAAGAATTTAAATTCACAAACATGGTGGGGAAATAGTTCACCATTTAGAAAATATTCCAAAACAAATTATGGTTGAGGAAAACAACATCACTTGTTTGCTCATTTGGGCTCTAGCATCTTAAAACAGCGCCAAAATAGTATTTTAAATGCTTTTCTAAATTATGAAAAATCCAAACTAATTTAAATAACTCCCAAACTTTTTGTGGCAGTGCTTAATTTTCCAATACTAAATATGGGCCAAGTTCCATATTTTATAAAAATCATTTGCTATTAAAACTAAAGATAAAAAAATTAAGAAATGAAAAGGAAAAAGAACAGAGCGCACTGTTGGACTGGGCTCTAAGTGCACACAGTGTGGCCCAGCCCAACAGCCCCAACCTTTCATCCTCCTCCCGCTATAGGAGAAGGCCGAGGCGCCATGGCCGCAGGCGTTCGGCGCCGCGGGGGAGAGTGGGGGGGATAAGTGCAAGCCCCTGGCTTCCCCTCTCACTCCCCCAAACCCTAGACGCCCCACTCTCCCCCCTCTTGCCCCTAGACCCGCTTCTTCCCCCTCGCCCGACCATGCTGCCGCCATGGCCGTCGTCATGCACGTGGCCACCGTCCTCCCTCTGCTCGTCCGTCCTGTTCGCTAGTTCCGCCGCCGTCTGCAATGCCGTCTGCCACCTCGAGCCTAAGCCGGAGGCCACCGAACACCGCCCTCGACTCTGTCTTCTTCCTCAGACACCGCCGGACCTCGTTGTTCAATCTGCCACCATGCTATGCTACTAAGCCCCCAATGAGCCATCGTCAGCTCCCTCGGTGAGCGCCACTCCGTTCCCCCTAGTTTTCCCTTCTACATCGCCCGCAGCTCGCCTCGCCGCCATCGTCGTACCCGCCGTCGTGGTTGAGCTCGCCGGCGTGGTCCCCATTGCCGCAGCCTATGTCCGAGCTTATTGTCGTGCTCCTATGGTTCCCAGGAGCCCAACGCGCGCACGCACGGTCTTCCCCGTGCCCTCTAGCCCCGGTTCCGACCTCGTCCGATTCCGGCCACCGCCCTCGCAGCTCGCCGCCGACGCTACGGTGCACCCCCTACAACGTCACTACCACCGTTCGACGCGTGTGAGTCCCAGCTTTTGAATAGACCTAACCACGCGCCAAATGACCTCCTGTAGCCCATTTCCAACGAAGCCCCGAGCCGCATCGCCGTCATTTTGGTCGTCGGACCATCGCCATCGGCGCGCCACCGCCACTGGGTCACTGACAGGTTGGCCCAGGCTATTTTGACCACAAACCACCCCCCTTTGACCCACTGACGCGTGGACCCTCTTACTCTAATTATAATTAGTTAAAACTAATTCTGTTAACTAACTATGTCACTGACGTATGAGGTCCACCCCCACTAATTACCCCTGTTTATTTTAACACACTAATTAATCCTATCGACAACGACATGTGGGGCCTCCCTCCACTTTTTGTGTGGAAAGGGCCAGCCCAGTCACCCTGATGAGTCAGCAGGGGGCCCACCAGTTAGCCTCTGCTGGCTCGTCAGTTGAATCAGTAAATAGGCCCCAATAGCCAGCCACCATGCTGGCCTGCTAGCGGGGACGAAGCTAGAACAAATGGTCACTGGGGTCAACCAATGCCCACTATGGCACATGCTACGGCGTGACTCACGCCAAGAGCAATATAAAGAGGAAAAACCAAAAATATGCCCACTATAATACAATAGAAATAACATCCAAGGGCAACATGAAGAGAGAAAAAATGCAATGAGCCAATGATATAATTGGTATCATAATAAAAAGATTGTCATACTGTAACACCCTGTTATGCCTGGCGGGATCAAGACTGGCCCCACAGACCAACACTAGTCTTTCCTGCGCACTTTGTCCTCACTCATGTGCACTCGGGAGCTACTTCCTGGTCGGTCTCCCATCCAGGAATTACCCCAAGCCAAGCACGCTTAACTTTGTAGTTCTTTTCGAATGGGCTCCTAGAAAAGAAGGAATTCCTTGTTGATATGAGTAGTCTATCATTCCTATTATGCCAAGCTCTCACATACACCAAAGCTATCACAACCCCGATCCTAAGTCACACCGATCTAGCATGTAACACATCATATCACTTTGCGGCCTCACGCACGGTATTCCCACGGCTGCAGCCTTACCTTGGCCGGGACCGTTTGCGCCTTTTGGCTCACATATATGATTGTGTCGCTAGCATCCATATGACCGATAACCCGGGCCGACATGACTAGTCGTAAACCCAAGGTGGCACAAACTTATAGGGACAAGCATACATGACCTAGCAATGCACGTGTCGGTCAGCAGCGAGTGTAACCGGGCTGTAGCAAGCTATCAAGACTCCGGTAAACACCGCGTGACATTTCCCCGTAGGGACATACACAGGAGCAAAGAAGGACACACACCGATCAATCCATGTGTTCCGGTGGAAGCACTAGGAGACATTTCCCCATAAGGAAGGCTGCCAAGAATAAACAACTAGGTGTCGGATCCCACACATACTAAAGCATTTTAATAACATACACACAATGTGCTCGATATGTGCAGATACAACATGGCATCACAACATAACTCTACGACTCAAAGTATTAAATTAAAAGGCTCCGAGGAGCCATACATAGCATGACAATACAAACATGGGTCTCATGACCCAACATACAAAGTCATACAAGCAACAAGCACATGCGGAAGCTAATCCTGTCTGAGTACAGACAGCCGAAAAGAAAGAAGACTAGGAAGCTTGTCTATCTACAAGACCCTCCATAGGAACCAGACCTTTGTCTGGGATTCCCAAGCTAATCGTCGAAGTCCACGTGAACTACTAGTGAGAATGAAGTCTCTCTGCAAAAACATAAATTGAGCAAACGTGAGTAAAATTGTACTCAGCAAGACTTACATCAAAACTAACTACATATGCATTAGTATCAACAAGGGGGTTGTGGAGTTTAACTGCAGCAAGCCAGCTTTGACTCAGTGGCTATCATGTACTACGACTGCGTGTAACTCTTTTGTGGTGAGAAAGCGCACACGAGGCCACATATCAGTACACCACTATGGATCCGCTCCCGTCTCCCTACGAGAAGGCCATCCATAGCACTCACACTTATCTTGCGCATTTTAGAATCCATTCTAGCTTGTCCATATCCGCGGACGCGGCTATTCGAGTAGATCATATTACCCTGCAGGGGTGTACTTCTTCACACACGCTCCCACCACTTATCGCTGTTTACACGACATGAACTCGGAACCTTCAAGCGGAAGCCCAGCGAGGGTATCGGCCACGACCTGACTAACCACACTAGACTCTAGTCCAGGTTTATCGCCTATTTGAGTTCCATCCGCAAGGAAGTCCGGCCGAGGTTTCCACTACGGCCCCAAACAATGTGTGAAGGGTTCCCGAGCCCACCAAACGGGTGCCTCGGTACACCGGGCCTCGTTGTATCTACCGCATCATAGCCCACCCCTAGGTTCAGCGCTACGCACGGCCTCCAACACATATCCTACAAACACCAGAAACTAGTTGCAACTTCTGGACAGTGATCAGGGCGATTAATAAGTTGAGACAGTCAATTAAGGATGCCAATGTGGGGTAGTAACTGTCTTGGATCACAAACACAGAACTTAGTTCCTGAAGACGGTTTCAATGAGACAACCCACCATGTACTCCTAGATGGCCTCTCATCTCTACCTTTACCAAATCGTGTTCACACACTTAGCTCTCAACAGTAGGACATGTTCACTACCATCCCCATCCATCCCAGATGAATCAGACATGACATAACTCTAAGCATAGCAGGCATAATGAGCAAGCATGAATGAGTAGGCACATCATGGCTCAAACAACTCCTACTCATGCTAGTGGGTTTTTACTAATTACGGTGGCAAAGACAAGTCATGCAGAGGAATGGGTTTAACTACCGCAACATGTAACAGTTGAATCGTTGTTGTCCTAATGCAGTAAAAGAGAGCAGGAGCGAGAGAGTGGGATTGTATCGAAATGCTCAAAGGGGGGTTTGCTTGCCTGGCACTTCTGAAGATAGCATTGTGCCTTCATCAGTGACATCGATCTCAACGTCGGAAAACGTCTACCGAGAGGGCACAAATACCGGCAATAGAGAAGGAACACAATAAGTGCAATGCAACAATATGATGCATGATTATGACATGGCAATATACTGTTGATTGAGACAATGCAACTAACAACCAGATTAGATGAAGTTGTTTTGAACCAAAGATTCAAATTCAAACTCCAGATAGGACATTTAAAATGCCTTTTATTCAATTTGTCATATACAGTGGCTTTAAGTTGTTCAAACATGCATGGAAATGCCATAAACAGATTATTCAAATTTTCTGATAATTTTTCCTATATAAATTATTTCATTCTGAGCTACGGTTGAATTTCTATGATTTTTAGAAGTTTAGGAAATTTTCTAAAATAAATAAATCATTTCTGATTTATTTAAAATCCTAGAAAACATTTACTGCGTCAGCATTAGGTCAGCCTGACGTTAGTAAGTCAACTCGGTCAACTGGGTGAAACCTGACCAGTGGGGCCCACTGGTCAGTGACCTAGTGTCATTAGTGTCACGGACAGGTGGGTACGGTCAACGGCCATGTCAGCAAAGTCAATGATGACATGTGGGTCCCACTGGGTTATGAATTAATCTAAAAAAAATTAAATTAACCTAAACAGGCATAGGGGCCCACATGGCAGTGGCTCAAGGGGTGTTTAACGGGGTCATTAGTGCTAATTAAGTGTGCCACGTCGACGTTTGAACGCCGGCAACCAAACCCGACGGTGGAGGATCGCCGAAGTTGCCCGGGGTCGTGCCACAAGAGTTGGCTGGATGCGTTGAACGCACTGGGAGGGAGCACTCGCTCGCCTGCATCCAGGGGAGGCAGCGGCCGATCAAGGGGTGGTCTGTGGCGGTGGCGACGGCGAGCTGGGTGGCTGCTGGAGCTCGGGCAACGGCGGAGGTGGCGCTACAGGGCACGGCAAGGCAATACCATGGGTGCTACAGGTTCTCAGGGATGAGGCGAGCACGTTGGTGATGCTGTGGCAAGGTGGAGAGCTCAGGAGCATGGAGCTCATCGGCCATGGCGGCGGCCGGAGCTCGAAGCTCGCGGGGATGGCGGCTAGAGGATGCGATGGACGATGGGGCAAGGAGGGATCGAGTCAGCGGCTCACCGCGGGTCTGCCAGTGCTGCTGGAGAGGCCGGGGAAGCAAGAACGGCGACGAATCGGTCGACGGCGACCGGCGGGTCCGAGGTAGGATACGAGCTCTAGGGCATCAATTCCAGGCGTTAAGGGACATGTGTTGCGGCGTGGAGCTTCACAGCGTCGAGGCAGAGCAGGGAACACGGTCACGGGGCAAGGGGACGGCGGTGGGCGCGATGCTTTGCGGAGGCACACTCCGGCTCATTCGGGCGGCCATGGGAGAGAGAGCAAAGGGGAGGGGAGAAGTTCCAGGTGAGAGAGAGAGGTCATGAGGGTCTCTGGGCGTCTCCAGACGCGAGGGAGAGGCAGGAAGTGGCAAGCAGGAGGTGGCCAGGGGTGAGCGCGTGCTCGACAGTGAGCTGCTCCTACTGGCAGGAGGAAGACGACGGCCGAGTGGAGCTGGGCTGGGCCGTCCAGCTGGGCCGCAGAGGTAAGCCAGGTAAGTTCTTTCCTATTTGCATTTTCTTTCTGTTTTCTATCTTTATTCCTCTGTTTTGATTTAGTAATAACACTAAACCATTTTTAAAACTTCTGAAATTATTTTTGGGCAGATTTAGAATTATTTCCAACAGCCCTCATTTAGTTTAAGAATTATTTGAGCATTTAAAAATAGTTATAGCATTTAAATGCCCAAATTCAAATACTTTATGATTTAATTCAAAAATCCAAGATGACCTAAAAAATGTGAACCATTTTTGGCAGAGGTTTCTGAAGGGCATTTTGGGTTCATTGAAATGATTTCAAATTGTGCCTGGTTGAATTCCATTTGGTGCTAGGGTTTGAACATCCCCATTTCAAGTTTAACAAAATTCAAACATGATGCATGGATACAGATGCAACTAATTACAACAAAATTTCTAGGGCTGTGACACATACAAGTACTGGTTTCGCGAAGTAAGAAAATCATTTGTTTATGTATTAAAGAAAAAATAAGCAAACAATATGACTTTTGACAATTTCATTTGTAACTTCCTGAATATGATGAACAAAAGAAATATATTATATTCACAACAATGTTGTGTAAGAAATAGTATAGAGAATAAATAGCATTAACAAAAGTTAGAGTGATGTGAGACTCACATTTTATAACTTGCCTTATAGATCTCTCATCTTCTTAAATAGATCAATTGCAGTGTCATTTGTAATGGTAGTAAATATATCTTTCTCCAGATAGCAAATCAAGCAATCACTCATGAACTGGTCACCCATTTTGTTGCGTAAAACACTCTTCATAGTATTCATTGCTGAAAAGCATCTCTCCACTAACGCCGTGGTAACCGGCAAAATTAGCACCTACTTTAGAAGTTGATACACCAAAGGGGAAGCAAGATGCTTCGTAGTGTCCACTAACTTTTTAGCAAGATCAGCAATGCCATCCAAATTGCCATATCTTTGGTCTGCTCGGACATTGTCAATGTAAATCCGAAGTTCACATCCTCTAGTTAAATATATTCTTCTGATCTCATCTTGCTTCTTTGGATTCTTAGTGTACTATGATAATCTTTTTTGATTGGCCAGATCAAAAGGAAGTTCATCCAAATTAATGTCTGCTGTAGTAGTAGTACCAATATTTGATGTGTGATCTTGCCTTAGTCTAACTCGCCTTGAAGTCCCTGTCAAATCTGTCTCTGGTGTCGTTTGTTTTAGCAGAAATCTGTCCATATCCTTCTAGTCCTAGCCTAAAATCATAAACCCAAACTTATTAATTAGCCATCCGAAGGCAGGGAGAATGAGTTGTTTGTGCATGAGACGATGATAAACTGAGAAAGAGATTGGCGTACCTGCCCGAGAACTACCGAGAGGAGGGCAAGTGCCAAGTGGGAAACCAACACTCGGGAGATTAAAGATTATGTGGCGGCGTGGTGGCCGGCCGGCCGGTATCACCCTTGGAGATTAGGGATCGCTGTTGTTCGTCGTCGTTGTAAATTGGGGATTAGGGATGGAGAATTGGGGTGGGGAAAAGAATAGGCGACGGCGATGAGACGGGGAGGCGAAGAGAGGAAGAGGCATGTGTTGGCTGTTCACGACTTCGGGTACATCTATAGAAATTGGAGACCAAACATCAACGTGTACGTGTGTAATCCTAAGCCACGTCTTATGCATTGGGCCAAGGGTCTTGTGTACTGGCGCTGTGTAGAGATGTACGCCACGATGTTTTTTTATATTTTACTAGATTTTACAGATGTTATGGGCTGAGACTATGAATAATTGTACATTAGCTGCTGGGCTGGGGTCAACTAATTTTTTGGGCTGGGGTCAGATGCAGTTTTCATGGACGTAGTTAGCTTCAAATACTCGAAGGCATTGGGGTCAATTGACCCCAGCGTTTATAGAGCTTCATCCATGTCTACTGGGTGCATGTCGCGGGACATCACGGCCACCTATGGGGCCAAGGGGCCCCTTACTGGTTCGGCAGGGGGGATGTCGCGTTGCACAAAGAGCAGAAGAACGTGGGGCAGCACGGCAGAGATCACATGGGCAATTTTACCCAGGTTTGGGCCGACGTGAGGCGTAAAACCCTACTCGTGCTTTGGTGGATTGATGTTGGAAAAGTGGTGGTGGGGCGTAGTACACTTACCCGGCAAGCTCGCCCTGGGGAGGCAGTGACTATGCGTGTATGAGCGTGGGGGTGTTCAACTTTTCCAACCCTTGCTACGGTTGCCATGGGCCTCCTTTTATAGGTTAAGGGGTCACCAAAGTGGCAAAACAGTGGTTATGCACTGACAAGATAGCAAACAGTGCTATCATACCTAATTTTGCAGGCTGACAGAGTGCATTAAATGCACCGCTCAACGTCACATCGTTGCTTGCCCGGCAAGCCTTGCCGGGCTCGTCTTGCCAGCTCCATGCCTGCTTGCTTGACACATCGCAGGACGGGTGTCATCTGTAGGTATTTCCTGTAGAAAGAGGCCGCCATGTGGCGAATGGCTGCCACTTAGTCACTTTGCGGCTTGACACCGCATTGATCAACGACGTGGGTAGTAGTGAGATGGCTTGGTGAGGTATCTTTGCCCTCGTGAGTCCCGGCAGGCCCTGCCGGGACGTCTTGAATGCTTTCTTTCGGGGAAGCCCTTGTCCTTGCCAGGTTCGCCTGCCCGGCAAGGGAGGCTTTTCTCCTGGTGGTGTCTCGCTTCTCTGTCTTGGTATTGGCCTTCTTAATCAACTTGCTGGTTCTTCGAAGATCTTGGTCTCTTGTATCTTGACACAGCCTTCGTGTTGTAATCTTGTTCTCGTGCCTGTGCACAGTCAGGGCAACAGACCCAGGGTTTGTTGCACCGACAGAAGCCCCCAGTCCTGCCCCGATCGCGCTGCCGGGCATCGTCGGGGTAGGTCCTAATAAGTGCACAGGCAGGGGCGCTGAAGAGGCTGATCTCTTGGAGTCTTCTTTGCTTCTTCATTAATCTCGACTCTGGGCCAGTTTCCGGTTTTCCCGCTTGTCGTGCGTAATGCTGCGGAAAACTTGGACTGTGGCCCATGGATTGCCCACGCCCCACGATCACGGGGCGGAAACTGCCACCCCACTTGCTCCCCGCCTAGCACGCACCTGCCACGTGTTCCGCATGCATTGGTCGTGGTAGGTGGTGGATGCGGATAGCGCGGGGACGAGTGACGCTGTTGAGAACCAGGTGTTGATGGTTGGGGCAGAGGGTCGGCCTTGATTCTTTGGGCCGCAGAAGGTGTAGGGAGGCCGCATTGGGGGAACGGGGCGGCCGTTTCCTGCGCAAAAGGCTAGCCCCCCGCTCCGTCCTTCTATAAAAGGGGGGAAGAGCAGTGCATTTTCACTCACGCCTCTTCTCCCTTCTTGCAATCTTCCTCCACTCACCATGGTGAGAGGACGAGGGCGCGGCGGCACTCCAGCGGCGGCGACGAGGGCTTCTACTCGACAGCGCATCCCTCCTCATCCCGATCCCGTGATAGAGGAGCCCACCGCGACAGGAGGAGGGAGGGGGCGAGGCCGAGGTCGCCGCGGTGCTCGAGGAAGAGGGGGATGGGGCGATGCCTTAGCCGTGCCCCCACCAGCGGTCCTCCCTCCAATGGACAGCCATGTCAGGGATCAGCCTCGAGAGTTCATCATCAGGCTATACAAACCCCCATGCGGCCATCTTCTCCTCCCTACTCCATTTGCACGAGAAATGGAGCTCGAACAGCCACGTGCTCTGAGGTTGCACATGAGGGGCTGTGGGAACGGTGGCATGTGGTTTGATGTCGACTTCCCTGCTCCTCCTGTGATGTATCTCTGTCATGGTTGGAAGACCTTTGCTCGTTCCCATGGTTTCTCGGAAGGGCATGTTCTCCAGTTCAAATTAATGGAGAGCGGCTTGCTCTCCGTCAAGATCTTCGGGTGCTCAGGAGCTTGCTTAGGGTGCTGCGCGGAGAGCTCAACCGACGACGAAAGCTCCTCCTCGAGCGAAAGCGACAAGGAGGACAGTGACGGCGATGACGATGGCAGTGCGTGGGAGGGCGACGACTCTTGCTCCGGCTGAGCGTCGCCCGCACCATCTTCATCAATCGGCAACACCATCATCTGCATCTGCCTCTACTTCCCGACAAGGTGATTTGCCGGGGAGTTGGATGCAGGGGTGGGGATGGTGCCGCCCGGCTTCCTCTAGCAGTCTTCCAGCTGGACCCCGACAGGCTTCCTCTCAGACTACAGCTCCGTTAGCCCTGATGTGTCCTGCTGGCCTTGGTGGTGGTGGTTGGCGGGTCGCCTCCGTCGTGCTCTCCATCAATGCGTTCCCCGGTGCTCCCCCGTCCCCGTTAGGCTACCTCTCCTGGAGCCCGATGGGAACGGGCCGGGCTTCTGCTCAAGCACTCCTTTTGCCCTTCTTGCCTTCAACTGCTATGCCTAGGAGGAGAGGGACAAGAAAGGCATCACGGGGCACTTATCTTTTTTCAATCTTAAACTCATAGGCATTTGCCAAATTTTAGTTCGAATAATGTAATCTCTCGAGTCGATGTTTGTGTTCTGTAAGGTTTGTACTTGTATGACCAGCATATTTATGAAAAAGATGAACCTTGCTGGGAACTCGTGCATGTATGTGTCCATGCAGAGGTGAAATGCCTCTTTATTTTAAATAAACGAGTTTTCCCCGGCAGGCTATCCTGCCGGTACCCTTTCTTCGTTGCCGGGGAACTAAGCCTACCGGCAAGAAATAGAGGGACCAGCCCCCCGCCAACTTCTTTTCAACAAAGGCCACTATGACCATCCAGGCCGAAGCAATGTTCGAGCCAGGGATGGGAGCACCTAAGTTTCGAAGAGTGGCGGGGTTTTCTTATGCACAAGTTTTAGCTTACAGAACACTTATGGACAAGAGGTAGAACTTATCTATTTGGTTCGTCGGGGATCGCAGCATTGGTTCATCTCCCCATCTTCTTGTAGAAACCGAATTCTCGGCAGGAACTACAGCTTTATGCAGATGAGAATGATGCAGGATGCAATCCTATCTATATGCATATGCAAATGCTCATGAAATGCTTATGCAAATGCTCTTGGAATGCTTATGCATGCATGCAACTTGGTCGGGGGCCCCCCAGCGCTTCGTTTATTTCTCTGGTGCTTAGGGTCATCGCCTGGCTTTGTACAAGGGGTTACATGCAACTGAGGCAAGGCCTGTACAAAAGGGTGGTTGCCGGGCAGGGCCCGACAGCCGCACCTTACGGGTAGAACTTGTGGAGATGCTCAATATTTCATGAGTTTTGCAATTGAATGCCATCTCCAGTCTCCAGACGGACTGCGCCAGGTCTGGTGACTCGTACTACCCGGTAAGGGCCTTCCCACTTCGGCGTCAACTTGTTTGTACCCTTGGCGGACTGAACGCACCTAAGGACAAGGTCGCCTTCCTCAAAACACCGGGCATGAACCCTACAGCTATGATAGCGATGCAGGGCTTGTTGATAGCGTGTAGCACACGTACAGCCCGGAGACGGTTCTCCTTGAGTAGCACAGCATCGTCATGCTGGTGCTGATCTTGCGCTACTTTGACGTAGGCAAACACTCGAGGCGACCCATAAATGAGTTTCGTGGGGATAACTACTTCCGCCCCATAGACCACGGAAAAAGGAGTCTGCCCGGTAGCTCGATTTGGTGTCGTTCTGAGGGACCATAGAACTACCAGCAGCTCATTGATCCATCGCCTGCCGTGCTTCTGTAGCGTATCAAAGGTTCTTGTTTTGAGTCCCCGCAGTACTTCAGCGTTCGCCCTCTCAGCTTGCCCGTTGCTTCTGGGATGTGTGACAGAATCAAATGAGATCTTGCTTCCGAGGGCATGAACATATTGCATGAAGGCGCGACTCATGAATTGGGTGCCGTTGTCGGTAATGATCCTTGCTGGGATTCCAAAACGACACACCAAATCTTTCAAGAACATGATAGCTGATTGAGCAGTCACCTTTCTCATGGCAGCAACTTCCGGTGACTTTGTAAACTTGTCGATAGCAACGAAAAAGAATTCAAAGCCCCCGATCGCTCGGGGGAAAGGGCCGAGGATATCGAGCCCCCAGACCGAAAATGGCCATGATAAAGGGATTGTCTGAAGAGCTTGGGCAGGCAGGTGGATTTTCTTGGAATGGAACTGACAGGCTTCACATTTGGTGACTAGCTCAACCGCATCTTGGAGGGCTGTGGGCCAATAGAATCCTTGCCGGAATGCTTTCCCAACCAGCGCCCTTGATCCAATGTGGGAGCCGCACATGCCTTTGTGTATCTCAGCGAGCAGTTCCTTCACTTCTTCCCGGCAGATGCACTTCAATTTCACACCATTGGGCCTCCTTCTGTACAGAGTGTCATCGACAAACTGGTACATACTGGCCCTCCAGGCTACTCTTTCAGCCTCATCTTGGTCATTGGGGAGTTCTCCGGTTTGGAGAAAGTGGACTATGTGCCTTGCCCAAGTTGGAGCCTGGGGCTCAGCAACAAGGACTAGCGGCACCTCCTCAATTGTGGGGGCACATTCCTCGTTCGCAGGGACCATGGGTCCGGCTAGAGGGTGCGGTCCGGCAGGTTGTGAGGAGTTGTTTCCGGCAGGGTCCCTGCCAGGAGCGGATGGCTCTACCGGGAGAGGCTTACCGGAGTTCAGCTTTCTCCTTTTCCGGGCCATTGTTGCTGGGGATACGGAGGGCTGAGTAAGATGGAGAACAAAAGTTCCTGGTTCCACAAGAAGCTTTTGAGCAGCACACTTTGACAGGTGATCAGCTATGCTATTTTCCGCACGAGGTATGTGCTCTGTTTGCAACCCGTCAAAGCGCTCCTCTAACCTTCTCACTTCCTCAACATATGCCTCCATCAATGGACTTTGGTAATCCTTGTTGACTTGTCTCACCACAAGCTGTAAGTCTCCTCGAATGATCAGCTTCTTGATTCCTAATTCTGCGGCAATCCTGAGCCCGGCAAGGAGCCCTTCATACTCTGCTGTATTGTTGGTTGCCTCTTCCCCGGCAAAATGCATCTGGATGACGTACTTCAAGTGTTCCTCGGAGGGAGCGACGAGAAGCACGCCAGCCCCTGCACCTTGTAGGGAAAAAGCACCATCAAAATACATGATCCATTCTTGGGGCGCCTCCTTGCAGGGGATAACTATTTCAAGCACTTCCTCGTCAGGGGTTGGCGTCCATTCTGCAACAAACTCTGCCAATGCCCTGCTCTAGATTGTTGATGTGCTCTCAAACATTAAACCAAAATTGGATAACTCCAAAGCCCACTCCACTATTCTGCCAGTAGCCTCAGGGTTCCAGAGTATCCTTTGCAACGGGAAGCGAGTGACAACCGTGATCTCATGGGCTTGGAAGTAGTGGCGTAGTTTCCTTGAGGCCATGATGAGGCTAAAGATCAACTTTTGCACGCCAGAATACCTTGATCTAGCCCCCTGTAGCAGGGAACTGACGAAGTACACTGGGCGCTGCACCATTTTCTTCCTTGCTGTGTCCTTGTGGTTGTCTTTGCTGTCGTGCTTATCTCTGTCCTGATCCCTATCTGACTCTACCGGTCTTTGCTCACTCTCTGTTTCATCCACTTCCCGCTGCGCCACCAAGGCTGCACTAACCACTTGATTGGTTGCCGCTAAGTATAACAGCAATGGCTCTTGCAGTTTGGGAGCAACCAAGGTGGGCACAGAAGATAGGTAGGCCTTCGCCTCTTGCAAAGCCGCATCTACTTCTGGAGTCCACTTCATGGGCCCTGCCTTCTTTAAGATTTTGAAGAACGGCAAGGCGCGCTTAGCAGACTTGGAAATGAATCTGCTTAGCGCGGCAACGCACCCTGTCAGACGCCTTACATCTTTGACCATCTTTGGTGCTTGGATCTGTTCGATGGCTTGGATCTTATCGGGGTTGGCTTCGATCCCCCGATGGGATACAAAGTACCCGAGCAGCTTGCCGGAGGGAACGCCAAATACACACTTCTCCGAGTTGAGCTTCAAGTTGATCTTGCGCAAATTGGCAAATGTCTCCTCCAAATCCTAGATAAGGGTTGATCTGTCCTTGGTTTTGACCACAATATCATCCATATAAGCCTCAATGTTTCTGTGCAGCTGTGGCCCAAAACCAATCTAGACTGCCCTTGCAAAAGTAGACCCGACACTCTTTAATCCGAAAGGAATGTGGATAAAACAGTACGTACCACACGGGGTGATGAACGAGGTCTTCTCTTTGTCTTCCTTGGACATGAAGATTTGATGATACCCAGAATATGCATCCAAAAAGGAGAGCAAATTGCAGCCTGAAGTGGAGTCCACGATCTGGTCGATGCGCGGCAAGGGAAATGGGTCTTTCGGGCAAGCCTTGTTGAGATCTGTGAAGTCTATGCAAAGTCTCCATTTCCCATTGGCCTTCCGGACAACCACGTTGGATGCAGCACTCCTCTAACCAAACCAGTTGCCTCAAGTTTCTTGATTTCCTCTGTAATGAACTTCTGCCTCTCCAAGGCCTGCTTTCAGACTTTCTGCTTGACAGGTGGGGCATGTGGGCAGACAGCAAGGTGGTGCTCGATTACCTCCCTGGGAACATCGGAGATATCAGATGGTTGCCAGGCAAACACATCGATATTCACCCGCAGGAAGGCAACAAGCGCGCTTTCCTATTTGTCATTGAGGGTGGCGCTGATGGTGAAAGTACCATCAACGGCAGCCAGCCCTGCCGGGACCTTCTTCACTTGTGGAGCAGCAACCTTGGATCTCTTGCTGTCGGAACTCTCCGGCAAGTCATCAACAGGCGCAGCGCACTCCGAAGAGGCGGGATTCCCGAATTCCTTGCCAGAGCCCTTACTATCCTTCTTCTTCCCTCTGTTCTCCTTGGCGGGAACTGCCGCTGCTGTTGCCTCTGCCGCGACTGCGTCCTGATACATCTTGTCCACACAAATGATTGCGTCTCTCTCATCTGATGGGACGGAAATGACTCCAACTGGCCCTGGCATCTTCAAGACGTTGTAGGCATAGTGGGATGCTGCCATGAACTTAGCCAGGGCTGGGCGTCCAAGGATTCCATTGTACGGCAAGGGGAGGTCAACCACATCAAACACAATCTTTTCAGTCCGGTAGTTCAGCTCTCCCCCAAACATCACAGGCAACGTGATCTTTCCCTTAGGATGACTCCTGCCGGGATTAACTCCTTGAAACATGCCGGTGACTTTTAACACATCCTCTGCTATCTGAAGCTTGCTAATAACCTTTGGGGAAATCAGATTCAACCCGGCCCCGCCATCCACCAACATCTTCGTGACCTTGAGGTTGCGGATTGTTGGAGAGACCAACAACGGCAAACATCCTACCATGGTGGTGCGGTCAGGATGGTCCTCTTCGCCAAAAATGATGGGCGTGCGTGACCATTTGAGTGGTTTCCAAGCCCCTGGCGCTGGTTCCACGGCATTAACCTCACGCGCCCACCGCTTGAGTTGGCGGTGAGAGGCGTGTAGGGACTCACCCCCATCAATGCACAGGGCGTCAGTGGCCTTCTGGAACTCCTGCTCACTGGTTTCCTCTTCACCCCCTTCATCACTCTCATCACCGCAGGCTTCCTTCTCTCGATCCCTGGCGGGTTTCCCTTTGTTTCGAGGAGGTCTGCGGGGGCGATTTACTTCACCGCCACGACCCTTACCGCCGGCAACATTCTATCCCTTTTCCTTGTCACACTTCTCATATTCTGCTTTCTGTCTCTTGACAAGCTGCTCAACCTGATAACACTCTTGAAGGTCGTGGCCCTTGGTCCGATGGATCTTGCAGTACGCTCCATCACCTTTCCCGGCCTTTTCGGCGGCCGCGGCCTCCTGGCAGTCAGAGCACACGGCAACTTCCTTGCCGGGGGTTTCGGCCTTAACCTTCTTGCTAGTACTAGGGATACCCGACCCTTCAACAGACATTACCATCTTATCCTTGTGCTTCCTATTGCGCTTCTTGCTCTTCTTCTGACTGGTGGACTCATGATCATCCTCTGAATCAACATTAATGCAATGCTCCTCTCCGGGCAGTTTTCTTCCCTCCTCCATCCGAGCACACTTATCCACCAAGGTGTAAAGTTCCTTCACAGTCTTGGGCAATTGTACATTCATCTTGGAACGAATCTTCTGGTTGCGCACATTGGACTGGAAGGTGGCTATCATAGCTGCTGGATTGTCAGGACCCCGATTCTAAGTCACACCGATCTAGCCTGTAACACCTCATATCACTTTGCGGCCTCACGCACGGTATTCCCACGGGTGTCGTCTTACCATGGCCCGGGACCGTTTGCGCCTTTTAGCTCATGTATATGATAGTGTTGCTAGCATCCATATGACAGAGAACCCGGGCCGACATGGCTAGTCGTGAACCCAAAGCGGCGCTAACTTACGGGGACAGGCATACATGAATCAACATCGAGCATGTTGGTCAGCAGCGTGTGAATCCGGGCTGTAGCACTGGGCTAGCAGGACTCCGGGAAACCGGGCTGTAGCAGGCTAGGCAGGACTCCGGATATCACCGCGTGACATTTCCCCGAAGGGACAGACACAGGAACGAAGTGAAACACATGCCGGCCAGTCTAAGTGTTCCGGAGCAGCAGTGCTGGGCTAGCAGGACTCCGGTAAGCCGGGCTGTTGCGGACTACCAAGGCTCAGTGGAGACACCAGACTACATTTCCCCATAAGAGAGGCTGCCAAGGATAAACAACTAGATAGTCGGATCCCACACATACCAAGCATTTCAATCATACACACAATATGCTCGATATGTGTAAATACAACATGGCATCACAACAAAACTCTACAACTCAAAGTACTTTATTTAAAGGCTCCGGGGAGCCATACATAACATGTTCATACAGATAGGGGTCACACGACCCGACACTCAAATCATACAAACATACAAGCACATGCGGAAGCAACTAGTCTGAGTACAGACACTAGAAAGAAAGAAGGCTTGACGAAGCCTGTCTATCTACATAGGCCCTTCACAAGCTCAGGTCACCACCTGGGTGGCAAGTCACTCGTCAACGTCGAGATCTACATAGAAACCATCGGAGGGGGCGGTGTTCTCGTCTGCAACAATTATTAAAGCAACATGAGTACAAAGGTACTCAGCAAGTCTTACAACAGATCCTAATATATATGCACATTCTCAAGAAGGGTGGTGGAGTTATTGCAGCAAGCCAGCTTTGACTCTTGGCTACACTATCCTACGAGACACCACTTGAGAAATTAGTTTTCGCACACGAGTCCACTAATCACCATCACAATACTCCACCGTGGATCCTCCCTCGTAATCCTACGAGAGGGCCATCCGCGGTACTCACACTTATCTTGAGTCTTTTAGTAGTAACCATTAACTTGTCTATGAACTGCATAAGCGACCAAGTAGTCCTTTACCGCGGACGCGGCTATTCGAATAGTTTTATACCCTGCAGGGGTGTACTTCGTCACACATGTCTCCACCACTTAGCGTCTGCACACGACATGTGCTCGGCAGACTTCAAGCGAAAGCCGACGTGGGTGTAGACCACGACCTGACTAACCACACAAGTCTCTAGTCCAGGTTTATCGCCTATTCGGGTTCCATCCGCAAGGAAATCCGGCCGGGGTGTCCTCAACGGCCCCAAACGATGTGTGCAGGGTTCCCGGGACACCAAACGGGCGACTCGGTACACCGGCCACGTGCCTACCGCATCACAGCCCACCCCTAAGGTCAGCGCTGCGCACGGCCTCCAGCAACTACAAACACCAGTAACTACTTGCAACTCTTGGACAGAGGACGAGAGGGGTCAGTAAGTCGAGCGGGGTCATATTTCAGGGCCCAACGTGTGGTAGTAGCTGAATCTTAAATCACGCATACAGATCTGAGTTCTTAAGGACGGCCTCAATGAAACAACCCACCATGTACTCCTACATGGCCTTCCATCGATACCTTTACCAAATCATGTTCAACACTTCACTCTCATTACCGACACAACCATTCACTCTAGTTCATCACCCTGATGAGCCAGACCTGACACAACTCTAAGCATAGCAGGCATAGCATGGTAGGAAACACAGACTTGGCTCAATCAACTCCTACACATGCTAGTGGGTTTCATCTAGTTACTGTGGCAATGATAGGTCATGCAGAGGATATGGGTTCAACTACCGCAACACACAGCAGTTTGAAACGCGTTGTCTTAATGCAGTAAACAAGAGCAGAAGCGAGAAGATGGGTTGGTATCGAAATGATCAATGGGGTTGCTTGCCTGACAGAGTGGTAGTGGAATACTGCCCTTCAGTTGGATACTCGTGAATATCCTCGGAGGCAGAACCTACCACGAAGAACACATCGAAACACAATCATCACATGGCAATATGCAACAATATGATGCATGCTATGACATGGCAAAATGAGTGTGTTTTGGCTAATGCATCTTAGAACAGGTTGGTTTGAGTTCATTTGAATCAAGGATTCAAATGCAAACCCAAAATAAGAGGTCATATTAGTGCATTAACTTGTTTCATCTAATCAGCAAGGTTAAAGTGTTTTGACATGCATGAAACTAGTACAGATGGAAAGATTGGATTTTTCTGATCCAAATTCATATATAATTTGTTTGATTTGGAGCTACAGATTAATTTCTATGAATTTTTGAAGTTTGTAGTATTTTCTGGAATTTCCTGAATAAAAATAAATCCAGAGAAATACTTATTGCGTCAGCATTGCGTCAGGATGACGTCAGCGGTCAACGGGGCCGGTCCAGGTCAAACCTGGCCAGTGGGTCCCGCGTGTCAGTGTCATTAGTCTAACTAATTTTTAGTTAGTCCTAATCCTAAGTTAATTAGCAGGCGGGTCCCACCTGTCAAAGACCCAGGGGGGGTCAAACTGGGTCAGCGAGGTCAAACCCGCCGGCGTTTAGCCGCCGGCGAGGCCAGACACGGCGGCGCAGTGCGGGATTCGTGCTCCGGCGACCAAAACGACGGCGGAGCACATCTACGTGATGCGGGGAGTGAGCCGCGTCGAGTGGTGGCAGTGGTTGGAGTTGGGGTGGCCGGAAACGACGCCGGCGATGAGCTGTGCGGCTGCCGGAGTTCGGGCGAGCTCGGGCTCGTCGCTAGGGGGCACGGCGAGGTGCGTGGAGTGGTTCTGTGGACTCCTGCGAGTGCGGCGAAGACGATGGCGTGCTCGGAATCGAGCCAACGTGGCTGTGGCCACGACGGCGACGTGCTGAGGCGGCGGCGGGTGCGGCCGAGCTCGGTGCAGTCGATGCAGGGCTCGAGAGCGAGAACGAAAAGGATGGGGAGGTAGCTGAGCTCACGGGGGGCACGACGGAGCAGACGGCGAGGTCGGGGACGAGTTGCTGCGGTGGTGACGGCGAAAGGGATCTCCGGCGACGGCGTGGTCGGGCGAGGCTGTTGCGGTGGTTTCGAGGCGAACAAGCGCTCGGGGCTCGGTCTGCTCGATGGAGAGGACGACGACGGAGCTCGTGGACACGGCAACGCGCTCGGGGACGAGGTGGACGCGGGTTTCACGGTGGCTGGCTGCGGCTGCGTCGGTCATGGTGGGAGAGAGCGAGAGAGAGGCGCAGGGGGGGGGGGGGGGGGTGAGGTGTCCAGGGGGTCGAGGCGACGACGTGGAGGACGTCCAGGCGTCCAGCGGCTCGAGCGGCAAGCAGCTGGCGCCGTGGCGGGCTCGCGCACGCCGGCGTCACCTCCCTGCCTGCCTGGCGGGGACGAAGCAGCTGGCTGGCATGGGCCAGCACAGTGCTGGGCCGCCAGGTGGGCCGGCTGGTGACTTTGCCAGGTAAGTTTATTTCCTTTTTTTATCTCTGTTTTCTAATTTCTGCAAGTTTGTGGCTTTTCTAAAAATACCTAGGCACTTTCAAAAACCACCAAACTGCTCATGCCCACTGTATAGAGTATATCCAACATGGAACATTTCAGTTTGGGATTATTTGGACATTTAAAATATTTACTAGCATTTAAATGCCCAAATGCAGGTTACATTTGATTTAATTCAATGACCTTATGATGACCTAGAAAAATGTGAACCAGTTTAGGCAGAGGTTCTAACCCAAGACAAAAATGATGGACATTTTTGAAGGGCATTTCAGGTTCATTGAAAAAGATTTTAGTAAACCCTAGTTGTTTCCAGGGGGGCTGGGGGTTCTATCATCCCCATTTCAAGTTTCTGGAAAAGCTTAAACATGATGCAACACTCTAATGCCTGAACTAGCTAGGGTGTGACAACTCACCCCCACTCAAAAGAATCTCGTCCCGAGATTTAGGATCCTCCGGGAAGAAGGTGGGGTACTCAAGTCGAAGACGATCCTCCCTTTCCCAAGTAGCTTCTTTCTCGGAATGGTGTGACCATTGAACCTTGAGAAACTTGATATTCTGGCGTCGAGTGGTACGTTCGGCTTGGTCAAGGATACGAACGGGATATTCTCGATATGTGAGATTATCTCGGAGATCAAGCGTTTCATGGTCCACTTCACGGATAGGATCCGAGAAGCAACGCCTGAGTTGAGAAACGTGGAAGACATCATGAACTCTGGAGAGATGCGGAGGTAGTTCCAATTGGTAGGCAACTTCTCCTCGTTTGGCAAGAATGCGAAAGGGTCCAATGTAACGAGGAGCCAATTTACCCTTGATACCGAATCGATGGGTTCCCTTCAGAGGAGTAACCCGAAGGTAAGCCTTCTCGCCAACTTCGTAAGTCATGAGCTTATGTTTGCGGTCATATTGGCTCTTTTGACGAGATTGGGCTGTTTTCAATTTCTCACGAATAATGCGAACCTGCTCTTCTGCTTCCTGAATCATATCCGGGCCAAAGAGTTGTCTTTCCCCGGTTTCTGACCAGCTAAGAGACGTTCGGCATTTTCGTCCATAGAGAACTTCGAAAGGGGCTTTGCCCAAGCTAGCTTGATAACTATTGTTATAAGCGAATTCGGCGAATGGAAGACATTTCTCCCAATCCATACCGAAAGAGATGACAGAAGCTCGGAGCATATCTTCCAGAATTTGATTGACTCGTTCTACTTGACCACTTGATTGAGGGTGGAAGGCGGTGCTAAAGGAGAGACGAGTTCCCATAGCGTTTTGGAAACTTTCCCAAAATCGAGAGGTGAAAAGACTTCCACGGTCTGAGTTAATCTCCAATGGAACACCATGAAGAGACACTATTCGGGAGATGTACAAATCAGCTAGCTAGCTAGCGGTTATACTCTCACGAACAGGTAGGAAGTGGGCTACTTTGGAAAGACGATCGACAACGACGAAGATAGCATTATTCCCTCTCTTGGTCCTGGGAAACCCGGTAATGAAATCCATACCGATTTTATCCCATTTCCATTCAGGAATAACCAAAGGTTGAAGGGTGCCAGCAGGCCGTTGATGCTCTGCTTTAACACGATGACAGACGTCGCAGTTAGCAATGTATTGAGCGATTTCTCTCTTCATCCTAGTCCACCAAAACCTCTGGCGTAGGTCTTGATACATATAAGTACTATCGGGATGAATGGTGAGAGGGGATTCATGAGCTTCCTTAAGGATCAATTGCCGTAGCTGTTGTTTCTTGGGAACCACTAGACGGTTTTCAAAGAAGACAACACCTCGATCGTCCATAGAGAAACACTTAGCAGCTCCGCTAGCAATGTTCTCCTGGATGCGGGATATGCCCTTATCACGCTTCTGGGCAGCTATGATTTGATCCGTAAGGTTAGGTTTCGCCACCAGGGTGGATAAGAATCCTCGAGGAGCAATGTGAAGGTTAAGCTTGCGAAATTCCTCGTGGAGAAGTGGTTGACTTTGTTGTAACATCAAGTTGTTACAATAAGATTTACGACTTAGCGCATCAGCCATGACATTGGCTTTGCCCGGGGTGTAAGTTATTCCTAAGTCATAATCTGTAATCAACTCGACCCAATGTCTTTGCCTGAGATTCAAATCCAGTTGGGTGAAGATGTACTTCAGACTTTGGTGATCGGTGTAAATTTCGCAACGATTACCGAGAAGGTAATGTCGCCATGTTTTGAGTGCATGGACCACAGCTGCAAGCTCTAGATCATGTGTGGGATAATTATCCTCATGTGGACGCAACTGTCGAGAAGCGTAGGCAATCACATGACGATCTTGCATGAGTATGCAACCTAGTCCTTGTCGCGAAGCGTCGCAATAGATAACAAAGTCCTTAGAAAAATCTGGTGGCACAAGTACGGGAGCATATGTCAGGCGTCTTTTCAGTTCCTGAAAGCTGAGCTCGCACTGTGGGGTCCACTCGAACTTTTTATCTTTCTTGAGAAGTTCAGTTAGAGGTTTAGCAACCTTGGAGAAATTCTCGACGAAGCGGCGACAGTAGCTCGCTAAGCCAAGAAAACTCCGAACTTGCTTGACTGTTTCAGGTGGAGTCCAATCAAGGACGGCTTGAACTCGCTCGGGATTGACAGCAATACCCTTACCAGAGATCACGTGGCCTAGATAGGGCACTTCTGGCAACCAAAATTCACACTTGGAGAATTTGGCATAAAGGCGATGCTCTCGAAGTTTCATCAATACTAGCCTTAGATGCTCGGCATGTTGTTCCTCATTCTTGGAGTAGATGAGTATATCATCGAGGTATACCACGACGAATTTATCCAAATACTCCATGAAGATCGAGTTCATTAACCGAGAGAAGGTGGCTGGAGCATTGGTTAAACCGAAGGACATGACGGTGTACTCGTATTGGCCATAACGAGTAACAAAGGCCGTTTTAGGAATGTCCCCGTTCTTGATTTTGATTTGATGGTAGCCCAACCGCAAATCCATTTTGGAAAAGACTGAGGATCTAGCGAGCTGATCATACAGATCGTTGATCCTGGGGAGCGGATACTTGTTCTTGATTGTGACCAAGTTGACAGGTCGGTAATCTACAACCATCCGATCTGTTCCATCCTTCTTCTTGACGAAGAGGACGGGGCAAGCCCATGGAGATGAACTAGGACGGATGAAACCCTTTTTCAAGGACTCATCGAGTTGTTTCTTAAGCTCGGCTAGTTCTAGGGGTGCCATCTTATAGGGTCTTCTAGAGATTGGGACGGTTCCTGGAACAAGGTCTATCACGAACTCGACATCCCTGTCAGGTGGAACACCTGGCAGTTCTTCTGGAAAGACATCCGGGAAGTCGCGGACTACCGGAATATCTTCAAGGTCTGGAAGAGGGTTGGCATTTAGGGAATAGAGCTGACGCTTAGACACTCGGGTCAAAACATTGACTGTCTTGCCCGATGGATGGGTGAGTTGAACAGTTCTAGAAGAGCAATCAATCCTAGCATAATGGGCTGACATCCAGTCCATACCCAAGATGATGTTTATGTCCGAGGACTTGAGAGCTATCAGTGATGCAAGGAAGACCAATCTATCGACAAGAATTTCATTTCCATGGCTTATCCTAGAGGTTTGCCATCTAGAACCAGGGGTTTGAATTGCCATGGAGGTGGGCATGTCACAAAAGGTGGTGTCGTGCAATCGAGCATAGCTCTCAGAGATAAAAGAATGAGATGCTCCAGTATCAAAAAGAACAGTTGCCGGATGGCAGTTAACAAGGAGCGTACCAAGGACGACGTTGGGATCCTCATGAGTTTCTTCAGCTGAGACATAGTTGACATGGCCACGTGCAGTGGTGGCTGGCTTAGCGTAATATGTCTTTCCCGCTGGCTTGTCACGACCAACGGACTTGCCGGGCTGATTGGGGTTGTTGTTCTGGGGACACTCACGTATGTAATGACCCGTCTCTCCACACTTGAAGCATGTCACAACATTGGGGCGTGGAGCAGCATTAGCAGCGGGGCCACCATAGGCTTTGGACGGTGCAAACTGCTGATTGGGGCGAGGCGCCTCAAAGGATGGCCTTGGAGTGAACCTGGGTGGCAGGGCTGTGTTCGGAATCCACACCCGGCGCTTCTGATGTCCAGAACCGGATGACGAACCAAAATCACGGGAGTGCTTGCGTGAGGCGTCATAATCAGTCTGACCTGTCTCAGCACTGATGGCCTTATTCACCAACTTCTGAAAAGAGGTGCACTCGTGCAGACGAAGATCACGACGAAGCTCGGGGCTAAGTCCCTTGCGGAACCTTGCCTGTTTCTTGGCGTCGGTGGATACCTCTTCAGGAGCATATCGTGCTAGATTTCCAAACTCACGGCTGTATGCATCCACGGTCAGTCTACCTTGGGTGAAATTGCAGAACTCCTCCCTCTTACGATCCATGAGACCTTCCGGGATGTGATGCTCACGGAAAGCCTCACTGAAGTCAGCCCAAGTGGTAATCTGGCCAGCCGGGCGCATGGCCTCATAGTTTTCCCACCAAAGGCTAGCAGGGCCTTCGAGGTGATAGGCAGCGTAGATAACCTTATCAGCTTCGGCTACGTTGGCAGAACGTAGCTTATTGGTGATGCTGCGAAGCCAATCATCCGCATCGACGGGCTCGACGGAATGATGGAATGTCCGTGGGTACAACTTGATAAAGTCATTGATTGACACCAATTCGTTCCTCTGATGACGTGCAGTATTCTCCTCAATGCGGGCTAGCAAGCGGTTGGTCTCACGCTTGTTTCTTTCTGCCTCCAGCATAACTTCGGCCAGAGAAGGCGGGTGAGGCAGATTCCCATCCCTAGCTGCACTGGCTTCACCCTGCTCCGGGGCAGCAGGGTTGTTGCGGGTATTAACCATCCTAGGAGAGACAAGACAATGGCTTAGACAAGGATGGCAAAATGCTGGCAAGGAAGTGCAGAATGTAATGGACGACATGAAATGCTGAGATGGTCCTTTGCACGACATGGTAATATAGAAACTGCCATATATATACCATCGGTCATACACACCGTACATAGTTTAGTACAAGCCCAGGCTAAAGTACAACTACGGTGAAAGACGTTACATCTCATCGGAGGCATTCCAAGCTCCTATACATTATTTTTCTACACCTTCGGAACGTGATACACACCAAGTCGTATCCCACAAGTCACGCAGGACTGTGGAAAATACAACTGTTACAATACTAGTGAAGCTGCTACCAACTCAGACGCCTCCATAGTAATCTTCATAGAGATTACCACCATGTCCTAGGAGCTGAACATGATCATCTGGAAACAGTCGGTCCTGTGGAGCTTGCGGTCCAAAAGGACTCGGATGTGGCCTTGGTCCAACAAACGGTGGCAGACGGGGTCCACGGGGAGGGGTGATGCCTCCTACATCACGCCAGTCCATACAATCTGGCAGACCAGACCGCACGGGGTACAAGTCCCTCATGTCCATATACCCAGCCTGCACGGCGGGTGCAAACCGTGTCAGAGTGGCCCAGTGATCAGAACGAGTGTGGAAGAGCTCCATTCGCAAGGCACGATTCTCACGGTCCTTGTCCTCAAGCAACTCGGTGGTGGTGCGGAGTAGTGAGTCCTCATGGATAGAGTCAGTGTAAAGGGCCTGATAGTACCCTTGTGCCCCAGGGAGTGATGCTGGCATATAGCGGAAATCAGTGTTCCGAAGCAAGGCAAGTCTGGCTCGCATGACAGTCATCATCGAATAAGCAGTGTCCTGCACGGACATCTCGATGGTAACCCCAAGTCCATATGAGCAATGGAGGGGTTCAGTGGCTCCAGGATAGGAAGGGTATATCCTGACTGTACAAAGGTATTGGCTCTGGTTGAAGTCTCGAAACTGCTCTTCGACGGTATACTCTGGATACCATCGATAGCCTGTCTCGATCATCACTCGGACCAGCATGGCCGTGTGACCAGGTATATCGAGGCACCGAGTCAGACGAACCACTTGATTCTAGGTGCGAGTGGCCATCTGGAAACACGAAATAAGGCAAAGGCATTAGAATTTTCTAGGAGAAATCGGACAGCATAACGGCTGTAAATGCTCAGAAAAAGATTTGAGACATTCACAACAGTTTGCAAGCCACTCAACAACATCATATCAAGGTTCTGGTTCAACTGACAACATACTAGAAGTAGTAGAAACTGAGCTGAGGCTTGTAACCAACAATCCTATAAGTTACTACGGATTAGTAACACGTGAACCTGATAGAGAGAAGAGAGCCTAGTCCTTAACTCACGTAGAAAGAGAAAAGGATGACTCAGATCAGAGGGCATAAGGTAAAGGAGTAAAAAGAGCCTTCCGTCCCTCCCACAATCAATTCCCCTACATATAACTAAAGCATTTCTAGACTCGGCATCGACCAGTTTGGCTCAACGAACCTGCAGGCAGTCCGGCTCTGATACCAACGCTGTCAGGACCCCGATTCTAAGTCACATCGATCTAGCCTGTAACACCTCATATCACTTTGCGGCCTCACGCACGGTATTCCCACGGGTGTCGTCTTACCATGGCCCGGGACCGTTTGCGCCTTTTGGCTCACGTATATGATAGTGTTGCTAGCATCCATATGACAGAGAACCCGGGCCGACATGGCTAGTCGTGAACCCAAAGCGGCGCTAACTTACGGGGACAGGCGTACATGAATCAACATCGAGCATGTCGGTCAGCAGCGTGTGAATCCGGGCTGTAGCACTGGGCTAGCAGGACTCCGGGAAACCGGGCTGCAGCAGGCTAGGCAGGACTCCGGATATCACCGCGTGACATTTCCCCGAAGGGACAGACACAGGAACGAAGTGAAACACATGCCGGCCAGTCTAAGTGTTCCGGAGCAGCAGTGCTGGGCTAGCAGGACTCCGGTAAACCGGGCTGTTGCGGACTACCAAGGCTCAGTGGAGACACCAGACTACATTTCCCCATAAGAGAGGCTGCCAAGGATAAACAACTAGATAGTCGGATCCCACACATACCAAGCATTTCAATCATACACACAATATGCTCGATATGTGTAAATACAACATGGCATCACAACAAAACTC